>JALLLT010000007.1:0-1361217 GCA_025266875.1 Fennellomyces sp. T-0311
GAAGGATCTTCAATCCAAAACAAGCACACTTTCAGATATAGCAAGTTTTATCGACAGTCACGCCGCGCTTGAACGAACGACCTTTATTCGATGACTCAAGTAACGCCGAACGGCTAGAAAAACTTTCACATGCGCTCCTTGGGTCGTTCTCCAATAACAACGACCTGGGGATGTGTACATTGAGGCAGACATCCTAGGGCTCACTGAGGCAACGTAACATCCGTTAAAACATATTATCGTTGTCTTATCTGGTGAACCTGGTGGAACCGCAAATACAGGAAATATTCAACAAGACACTTGGCGCAGGTCGCATAAGCTCGCTTCAGGATGTGCCTGCAATCCGCAAAACTACCAAAAGAACTGAGGTAGTTACACTTGTAAAACAAATATGCAAGGTAAGTTGTATGATATTAAGTATCGTCGAAAGCTAACAATAGTTTATCTCATTTTTGCAGCCACTAAATTCTAGAGACCCGGACCCACGTCAAGCGCTGTTAAACATTGCAAAAATGAAAATTGAGATTTTGTCATCAGCCCAAGACAACAAGGAATACGACTGTCTGGAACTCCAAATCTTGGATATTTAGGAATATATGTAACTAAGATCAAACCTTTTTGTGCCATGATAACCCTTGCATTAACCTAGTATTTGCTTTAGCATCAGAAACATTGAGCGTTAGGCGGAAATGAACGACAATATCAAGACAAGTGAAACGAGTTTCGTATGCAAAGTTTATCCTATAATCCAGTTCTTGATCCGAAGCCACCCAGGCATCCAAAAGCGATCGTATGTTTCTTATGTAGGCTCTGTAAAATGGTCTAACTGGACTGATATTTAGTGGAGAAATTACTGCTGCTGCGACGAAAATATCTCAAAACGGCATAAAGAAGGCTCATGGAGTAGAAGCAGCAAACAATACATACGGACAAAAAATCGAGATGATCGTTACACACTCGGACATGACCACGGCACTTTAGTCGTTCTCAAGCAACCACCCACACTCTTGCGGACGAAAGTCCAAAAATAGAAATTGACTAGCCTAATTTGTTGGTCATCCGAATGGATGGCTTGAGAGAGGCACTGGGTCGACCAAAATTTCCTAATTCGTGAGGATATCCAAGAGGTCAACAATTATCGATCAAAAGAAGCCGTTTGACTGTGAAATGAGGTAGATAGACAGTATTTCATATATTTATGATGATTCAGATGTCCGAGAATATAAATAAGATCCAAAAATAAAAGAAGTCATACATTATTATTCTTTTTACCTTACTATGCGCGACAACTTCATACTCTACGTCTATCCCACTGTTTCTCAAGGTAACCGTGAAGGTTCATCGCGTTCATCTGCACCGGTACCCTCTCAAAAAGGAGCTCCATCAACCAATGCTGCCGTTCCGCCGGTGGTTCCCCAACAGCACTCAGTCCATTCGATGTCACTTTCATATCCTGCCAATGGATCTTGGGATGAGCCAAGGTCGCTTCAACAGGATCGCCAGTATCCACGCTACTCGCCTGGGGAAAGTTCCTCATCTGTGCCTCCTCCTCATCTGACACTGCCGACTTAGCAACCATGGGTGAACTTGACCCAGCATGACATCGAGCAAAGCATCTTCAGCGACAGTGATTCCGGAACAAACCGACATCCATGGACGCTTCAAGAAATCAACGAGTTGATCCGAATGAAGCAAGTAGAGGAAAGAGCGCTTGTCGGTGCCATAGGAAAAGTGGCGAAGGGGAAGGTCTGGGAAAGAATAGCCGCCGCGATCCACTTGAAGAACCCCTTTGTATCTCGATCCAATGAATTAGTTCGCAAGAAGTGGGAATCCCTCCTAACAGCGTACGAGAGAATTCGTGATGGAGGTTCTACTGGTGTTGGTGGTGGCCCTGCTGGGGAAAGATATCCCTGGTATGATGCTATGTTCGCATATCTTGGTGGTAGTGCAGGTGTCGAGGCAAGGTTTACTGTTGACTCTAGTTGTCAAGGCCCCTTGGTTCGAAGACGTACAGACGGCGACGAGACTGAAGCACAAGCACAGGAGCGACCAGCGCAGTGACGTAAGACCTTTCGGGAAGAGCTACTGGAATCCCAGCAAAATGCTGTTCACAAAGCTCGACGAAATCTTCACGAAGATTACCGAGCAAGAGAAGCAGCTGGATGATGCGCGCGAGGCCGCTAACGAACGACGCTTCCAGGAGTAAATGCGCATTGTAAAGGAGATCGAGATGGAGAAGATCCGCGCCCAGACTGCCTCCGAGGAAAGGATGCTTCGCTTAGTTGCAGCACTTAGTGGTAGAAGACGAGTTGATGGGGATGGTGGTGAAGAAGAGCATAACGGTGATGAATAAACGCGCTTTTTTGTCATTAAAATACTTTCCGTATCTATGTCTATGATAAAAAAAGAAGTTATATGAGTACGTAGCTGTACGAGATCATGATGAGTTGCCAAGATGCATTCAATAACTTCATTCGAAGAGTGTCATTGCATAATTAAGAAGTAAAAGAGCTTCTATCCATATACTGAGTACAGACGGACTACATAGCAAGAAATATGTGTGTACGTTTGACAGAAATAAGTGTGCACTTTTGAAAGAAAGTAGGAGAACTTGAAAGAAAAAACAAATAGTGGATGACGTGAATTGTGACAACATTTTAAATTCATGCAGATTACCTGCTATCCAAATGCTACTCGGCATAATGCCAATTACATCTTATTGGATACTGTAGTAATAGTATTATATTTTATATCTTGCTAATTATAAAGTATGTATAAGTAAGTATACTATCTACACCGTCGAGCCTCGAGATTATCCTTAAGCCTATCTCGCGCTATTTTACCACGGTTTAACAGATCCGCTGCTTCCTCTCTAGAGAGAGAGTCTGGCAAATCTCGTTCTGCGATCGATTCAAAACTGCCTAAAAACTCTCGTTCTGGCATCGGTTCGACTATGTCAGCTTGTTCTTGCAATTGCCGCTGCAATTCACTGCTCGTGCTAGCATTGTCGTCATTATCGTCGTCGTCTACGTCATTGTTGCTGCTCGAGCCAGAGTTTTCGCCTCCAGGGTTACGGTGGGCATCGACTTGTTCAACTGCCACACGGTTGGAATCATTGAGTGTCTGGTCAACATCGTCGATATTTGCAGGAAGATTGTTGCCAGGTCTGTCAATACAAATATTGTGTAAGATGCAGCAAACGTATATCGTAAGCGCAAGATCGAGTTCGGAATGCTGGTACAGGTAATGCTTCACGAAACGCCATCGCGCAACAAGGCCAGAGAAGGTGTGTTCAATTCGCATGCGTTGCGATGAGTGCATAAAATTGAATCGCTTCTCTGCAGGGTCACTGGTTTCTTTTGCATATGGGGTGATCAGATATGGTCGAAGGGATATGCAGAATCTACACATAAATCTACCATATGAATAAAAATCCACTATTAACATGTTAGTACGTACCAGCAATGATATAAGATCCGTTAGGACACTTTTCCTCAGGTCTATTCTTGAGGTCCTCTGCAAGCGAACTTCTGGAAAAAACTCTGGCATCATGAACACAGCCTAGAGTTATACAAAGTAATCAGTAAAGATATATTTATATTATTTATACTAATATGATATACTTTACCTGATTCTCCAGGAAAGGCATATAAGATGCGCATATCCGCGTCACACACGGCCAGTAGGTTCATCGAGTTATGGTTCTTGCGATCCATGTAAGCGACATTACTGTGGGCGGGTTTATGGATAACAACCAGCTTGCCATCCATTGCCCCGATAACGTTGGTCAACCTCGGTCTCTGGACTATACGAGTCCGATCGCTTGGGACCAGTACATTCGCAAATTCGTCGGCAATTGCTTGGACTTCTTGTGTAGTTGTGGGCCAGCGAATATACCTACCATGAACGTTGATCATGGCTTTCACAAAGGTTTTTGTAAAGTTACAGTACGACCCTTGGGACAGGCCAAAAAAGTTCTTGAATGCGCGATACCCAAGATGTGTGTTTGCATATCGCCATAGTACACAGGCAACTTGCATATACACCGGTGTTGCGTTTGTGGCAGTGGTCTGGTATAACGGATCAGATGACAGTGTTTACCAGCCACTCAAAAGTCGCCTTGTTCATCCGATAGTGAGCCTTATAGCTGTCTCTTGGATTATTGTCATCTTGAAGGCCGGGGTGCTCAACTACCCAATAGTGGTAGTTGGCCTCCTTGTTTTGTCGTTCGGCCCGGAAGTGGTGTGGCGATCCAACGTATGCATACGTTTCAACTGTCATGCTCATTGAACGCAATGCCGTTGTTGCCATTCCAACTAACAATAGCATATATACTCGGCGTCTATGCTGCGCTTGCTGGTGACGACGTTTACATTGTTGCTGACGGTATGCTTGTAATTGGTTGAGATGATCCATGATAAAAAAATGTGTATATATTACTTCAAAAATAATACCGTATATCTATATCTTTTTTACTGTACAACATTTTCCAAAATAAAAACCTCGAGCGTTTACTCATAAGATCTTACTAATGTGATATCGTCCGCAGCTTAATACCTTTTTCAAGTGATGATACGAGTAAAGACACACACTTTTCAGTTACAAATACGAGAGGTATGCCGATATCGCTTCCATAATACATGTGTTACATGTACATTCCTTTTTCGATGAAGTGGATTTCCTTTTTCTCTTTTGACCTCAGTACGGAGCATCGTTTCGTTCCTCTGTACTTCTCGCTCAATTTGGTTCCATCGGCCAACCCCGCTTTGGAAATTTTTCCTCGGTGTCTGAAAAACCTTTCTAAAAGCAGCTCTACCGGAAGAGTTTGGTGGATGCTTGAGAACGACTCTAATTGCCACCTTGTGAGCACCCACTCTCTAGTATGTACAGTATTTCCAAAAATTAATGCCGCTACCCAAAGGAATCAATGTCGTTCCAAAAATGGAAGTTGCTGTATATTTTATATTGTTGCTAGGGTTTTATTTCTTTTAGGCGTCACTACCTGCCAATAACAATGTTACATTTAAGCGATCGGTTTGGGGATGTAAACTTCTTAATGACGGGAAAGGGAACGTACCAGTCAGATACTGGGTGACAAGTATACAATGAGTTATAAGCGATACAAAAGTAATCAGGAACGGTAGACAATAAGTGCAAAACTATATAATCCATCATTGTCGTTAATATTCGGTACAGTCGTAAGCGTTCGTGAGAGCTCTTAAGTCACCACGTACAAAGAGGAAACGGCCACTTTTCTTCAACTATACGGAGTCAAAGGGATATGTGGGAAGAAAGAGTCTGTCTTTTTATTGTGAGGGTTTGGTAGATTATATGTATGGGCTATAGTTTGTGTTCCACATGATAGTTAGCGGGGAATCTTGTTGCTTTAGGCTGCGTGTTGAGTTACTTCTCTACAATATTATAAAAATTGGACCTTGGCGACATTGATTTTATGGATAGTGTAGTGTCGGATCCAGTAAAGTGACAGCAGCAGGACCTGTATAGAGAAGCCCTGCCATGTGAGCAAAGAACAAAATATAATACTTCGCAAAAACAAAAGTCTACCTGTATAATTATCTGGAAAAAGCCAATACGCAAGTGCAGTATTGGAATGGAATTGAATCACACTTGCGGTGCGAGGATACAATTAGAAAAGAAATGAAAGTACCCCTCAACGGAGCACTGGAACAATTACAAATCACTAATAAAACCAATCACTATGAATACACTAGAATTTACAACAATCAAAAGCACACTCACGGCAGAGCTCTCTCCTATCCTCCTCTGGGAAGAAAAGCCTTGTTGTTTATTCATCTGATCAAGTTTTGCTTTTTAAAGCACACAGTGTTGTACAATTTGAAGGTCATATTAGGAAACTAGTGCAGTAATTAATCGTTAGGGAATACTTGTGCGGATTCGCCATAAGAGTTTGGTTCAGTATGCTTCAATCACCCTTGATTTTTACTATAACTTTTAACCCCGCACCAACAATAGCGGCATTACTTTTTGGAAATACTGTATATTTTACTTGCCCGTGCCGCACGCCAAACCACTACATCAGTTGCCATCAATTCCTTATTGTATGCAGATGATGTCGCCATCCTTGGATCTCCAGAGCATGTACACACCCTCCTGGCCGTGGCCGAACAGCACTCTCAGGCTCTTGGATATCGCTGGCACCCAGCGAAATGTCAAGTCATTGATAGCGGTCCTACTCGATACACCTTATATGGCGAACCTTTGGCAAAGGTAGCATGGGTCGAATATCTGGGTATACCATTCAACGCCAAAGGAATCGACACTAGCCGCCTCATACAACATAACACAGCCAAGACCACAAATGCCATGCGCATGCTTCACAGCATTGGTGCTCAGCAGTACAGCTTTGGCCTCGGTGTCTCGCTCCGTTTGTATCGCACATTTATCCGCCCCGTGATGGAATATGGGCTTGCAATAGCCAAACTCACAGCAGCCTTGAAAACACAGCTGGAACGCACCCAAAAACGCTGTGTATGGTTAGCACTCAATGTGACCGACGTTACTGCAACCACTCCAACTATTATTCCTCTGCACCTTGCCGCCCTACCTGATATGTCCCTCCGAGCAACTATTCTGCAGTTCAAGTTTGTTCGCCGAGCACATGAATTGCCACCTACAACATTGCTGGCCAGTGTTGTGGACTCGCTTCTCCGGCGCCAACAACCGGACAGGGAATGGCTTGCCATGACCAGAAATAAGTTATGGGTCGAGTACAAACAAGCGCTCCACAGCCCAAACCCACCACGGTACCCCATGGAACATATCATTCGCAGTCACCTAACCGAGGAACTGGAAACAAGGCGCCAACAGTTTCCTTCAGTGGCCCGTGCCCTCCCGGAGCGCCGCTGGGATCCGATATTATTTTTGCCTGCCAGCAGTCAAGCTCGCCATCGCCTTGTCAAGTGGCGTATGCACTGGCTCCCTTCTTTTCCTCTTAAAAAATGCAGATGTGGCGTGAGTGGCAAGACACCTAACCGATACCACTTCCAACCGCTCACCGTACCACTACTTGTCTGCCCACTGGTTGAACCAGCCTTCCAACGTCTGCTCCAAAGCTACAACAAGCCTGTCGATCGCACTCAGCATATCATTGACATCCTCCTCAATGACCTACCACGCAAGGCCAAAAGCCTACGGTCTGGCCACTGGCGCCGAACATGGCCACTGCTTCTCCAAGTTCTTCGGGATATTGATGTATGTACCCATCCAGATACACAATTTGACCCAGAACCCGATCCACAGTTGATCCTGGATGCATTCTTTGCCGATACCAACAGCAATATCGATACCACTGGCTAGTATTCCCACTACCATGGGTGCACACACAACTGCCGCTATCACTACCTCCCTTTCTTTTTCCTTTTCTTTACTTTGTCGCGTAGCTAGAATTTTATATTTATTGCCATACCTGATACCTCCCGAGCTCACAGTCCTCACATCAGGTTTTTCTTCCCAGTAAGGGTTTTCCTGTATGTCCCACCACCTATACCCACTTCTCAATTCCTATCTACACTTTCCAATTCCCTCTGCCCTCAATATGGCCGGCAAATTGCCTAAAGGATGTTGCCCTCGAGTGCCATACCCACAAATTATAATAATAATAAATACGCTTTAATCTGTATATTTTACTACTGCTTCTCCAAGTTCTTCGGGATATTGATGTATGTACCCATCCAGATACACAATTTGACCCAGAACCCGATCCACAGTTGATCCTCGATGCATTCTTTGACGATACCAACAGCAATATCGATACCACTGGCTAGTATTCCCACTACCATGGGTACACACACAACTGCCGCTATCACTACCTCCCTTTCTTTTTTCTTTTCTTTACTTTGTCGCGTAGCTAGAATTTTATATTTATTGCCATACCTGATACCTCCCGAGCTCAGTCCTCACATCAGGTTTTTCTTCCCAGTAAGGGTTTTCCTGTATGTCCCACCACCTATACCCACTTCTCAATTCCTATCTACACTTTCCAATTCCCTCTTCCCTCAATATGGCCGGCAAATTGCCTAAAGGATGTTGCCCTCGAGTGCCATACCCACAAATTATAATAATAAATACGCTTTAATCTGTATATTTTACTAAAGTGACTGGGTGGTTTGATGTGCGCGAGGTAAATCCCAACAAAGAAAGAAAGCTTTATACCTGCATAAATATCCTATTTAACAGTCGAAATCGCCACCTCCCCATATCGTTGGACCAATCGCTTGGTGCGGCAGTGTGCACTGGAGACTATGTTTACACGGTTAGTCCGGAACAAACTCACAGTCAAAACGCATTCAATTGTAATTGTGAATCGATCCAATGACGTAGGACATGTAGTTATGCTATGAAATTGCTCATAACTTCATATCAGAAGCAAGACAGAATGCCAAGTTGAACATTAATTAGTGTGGTACTTCCGCACATCTTCCGTTATATTCAGAATGTAAGTCTTTTATCTGTTTCGGCTTTGATACAGATTTGTCGGCATAGTTTGCTTGCTTAAGAAATACGCATAACGTAACGTTTACAATACTACTCGATTAACGGTAAAGGTATAAATTTTACACAGTAGAATCGAAACCATACTGAGCACCCAACACACGCAGCTTGTCCTTGAGTGAATCCAGGCTTGTGTATGTGCCCTTGAGATGACGATCCCCGCTCAGGGGATCAAAGGCCGTGCGTCCATGCAGCACACGACGGTTGGCAAACATAACTATGTTCAGCATGCATTAACAGTTGTTTCGGAATGGAGATTGCGCAAGTTACCTAATTGGCCAGGTTGAAGGGTAAGTTCGTAGCGAAGACGATCATCCTCGATAAAATCGGCGAATCGCTGGTAAGCACGGTAGTACTTGGTAGCTTGGGAAGGAGTCAGGTGATCCATGGGACCCATGAACTGTGGGGCGTAGTTGACATGCATGTCCCATGCAGGGCCGCTCTGCTGCTCGCCGGTGACGATGGTGGGACGACGGTAGTACATGTGGTGACCATCGTTGATGTAGTGGAAGGTAGCAGGCGTGTTAACAAGAGTCTCGTAGTCTTCGGGGTACTGTTCTTGGAGGAGCTTGACGGCGTAGTATGAGTCGACAAAGATGCTGGCGCCACCGGTAACGCTATTCTTCAAGCTATGCAGCAACTGGACGCCTGGGGGACAGTCCAGGTACCTAAATGGAGGATTGGTCAGTCCGAATCCATTGATCTCATGCGAAGAAAGTTACATCAAATCCATATGAAAACCCAGGTACAAGCTGGTGTATGCAATGTTGCGCGACTTCGCAACGTTCTTCACGTCAAAATCTCGACCGTAGAACGTTTCCTGGACAGGGCCGATGCGTTCTGCTACAGTGGTAACTGCCTCATCCTTGATCGGCACCTTGTCCAGGAACACCAGGCCATAGTTGTATAGTCGCTGAACCACCTCGTGAAGTCCTGCATCTGTGTTCATGTAATCATCATAGTGCACCCATTTGAGTTTGTACTGGTCCTTGTGCCACGTATTAGGACGGATATGATTGAACCGGAACTGTTCGCTCGCTTCACGCGACGCGTAGCGTTGCAGAAACTCGACTGGGTACTCGCTCACATGCTGGTCGGCTTCTTGGTGACGCAAAGGCTTATTCCAAACAATCTCGGCACTGTCGCCTTTAAATGTGACGGAAGACGGTGCAATGTCAAGTGGAACGTCGGCCGATGAATGGAGTTTTTGGCGATTGTCAGGATGCACGCACTTCTCGCACTGGCAATTGTCGCGAAGCCAAAGGTAGCTGTACGCGGAATCGACGTTGCCCTGGTTCCATTTCACACGAAGAGCGTCCTTGTCTACCTTCGACGACAAGATAGCCCCAGTGGCAGGAGCGACAGTGGCCTGAGCATTGGTGACATACGAGTATCTCTGGATCCAGCGAGTCGTGTGGGTATATCGAGTGTTGGCTGCACCTTGTCGAGCCAGCGATCGCGCAAAGAAACGTGTAGCCATCGGAATAGGAGTTAGTCAGCGCAACCGTCGCACCCCGGGCACAAAGGCGCGCTTTAATAGCGGAGGAAGAATCGGGTTTGTCACGCCATGTTTTCATGGATGAAAATGTGGGGAAAAAACGATCGAAAACTCTTTTTTGCTAGGTTCAGGCTGGTTGGTGCGGCGAATGGGTACACACAAGCTACACAGACGACGTTTTCATTTTGGATATACGCTTGCTCTTGTTGACTTTTTCAGAACGAGGGTAACCATGTGTTGTTTTCTGAAACAGCCATAGGCAGGCCTCGAATACCAGTGCTAATGGCGGCCACGTCGTCTCGTCCATATGTATTGGCTTGATGACAAGGACAACGGATGTCTGTACACCTCAGCACGCCGCTCACTGTCTTCCCAACGGCACTCCAGCAGTTCCATGAGGCACCATACGGTTCATGATAGTATCACTACGCAACCTGATAAAAATCATAGACAGTGAGAGGAGACAACATACCGGATAACAGGCTGGAAAATGCGCATAACAATATATGCCAGCGTTGTTGAGAGTATCAAGGGCACCAAAAGCGAATTAAGGGACGTGACCCTTGCTGTCAAGCTCCTCCATGCCGACTCCATACCACAGATTTGCACCACTGTCCCGCGAACAATAAACTCTATGGGCTTTGCAATGTTGACACTCATACCGTTGATACAATTAACGCGTTTCACTTCCCGCTGCTCTTTTCGTGGCTCGTCTCGCTCGTGTCGTTGAAGCTGCTCTGGAAGCCAATGACTCAGATTCTTTCTTGGATGCTGGTGGCTAAAACGCGATCTGTCAGTACCCGGGCAATATCAAATGATGCTGATGGTATAGCTCGTAATCGGTGAATACGTAAAGTGAAATCACCAAGGTAGCTAACGACGTGACGCAGGTCCGCCATAATTTAGCTGCCATAGAAATCTATCTTCCACTCTGGGCGCCCGGTCTGATCAAAAAGTGGGCTTTACTACGGGCACTCCAAAAGTCACTCAATCAATTCTACACTTACAGAAAGAGTGCAGCAGCAAATGGAGTGTCATAGATATATAATATGGAACATACACCATGATTGCTGTTGCTGCGCTCATACAATGAACCAAAAGATATTTACATCTAGATAACCTGAAACAGTATGAGTAATGTTTGTATGCAAAAAAGCCTTTGCATATTAGAAGTTTTTCGACAACTTTTCTTTCGTACACTCACTGAACCACCAAGCATGACATCAAGCAATCCGCACGATACCATGTCGAAACTTACCGGCACAGTATATGATTCTAAATTTGAAGTACGTGACATGGTACAAGCTGAAGCTCTGGTAAATGGCTTTGCAGTGTCTACTCGGCGTAGCAACAAGCGAAATATCTATATGCGGTATATACATGGCGGAAACTATGAAAACTGGCACAATGTAACTGAGGAAAATCGAATACGACGAGGTTCTACGCACTGAAATGAGTGTCCCTGGATGTCGTATGCATCATGCAAGAAGAAAACCGGACGGTGCATTATACGCCGTGTTGACGAATCCAGGACCCACGAGGGCCATGGTTTTGATCACAAAGCAGGAGCATCCTATCATCAGCATCGGCAAATGACAGAAGAGATATCGAGAAGTATCACCACTATGACGAGCAACTCAATCAGGCCCGCTAAAATCTGGGAAGACTGAAGGAAAACGACGAAGGAATAATAATCAGCATCAAAGACATTTACAACTTTCGACAGAAGATATTTGAAGACGACAGATCAGGCGCTTTCAGCAAACTCCTCCAATTTTTGATCAACAATGGGTATACTGTGCGATATAGAATCGATCAAGAGAAAAAAGCACTAGAGGCACTATTGGTTACGCACAAGCTCGGGGTAGAGAACGGGAAGACATTTTCATGAAGTAATCAGCATGGATGCAACGTACAGAACAAGCAGCAACAAAATGTCTTTGATTAACGTATTCGGTGTCAGTAAACTGGGGACCACACGCTTGCACAACGTATTAGTCGCGTCAGCGGTTGTTGTGAACGAGAAGACGGAATCTTATCACTGGGTCATGCAGACTTTGCGATCAACTATCTGGCCCACAGGAAATGTCGGGATCTTTATAACCGATAATGAACAGGCGCTGATCAACTCAATCAAAAGTATTTTCCCTGATTAAACACATATCCTATGCGGATGGCATATATCACAGCACCTTATTTCCAAGTTCGCCGGATGTTTTGGGAAAAAGAGTGACAAGTATGCAGAGGTCAAGAGCATCGTCCATTCCATGGTACACAACTGGAATGACGAAGAGAATTTTGAAGCCGCAGTTGAGCAGTACCGTACACTTGCTCACGGAGTGTGTACAGCACTGGAAGGACAGGCGTCCAAACAACAAAAATATCCAAAAGTTGACGACAAGGAATCAAAGGAAAAAAAGAACCACGCAGCCGGAAGAGAAAAGAAGATCCTGAAATACCTCAAAAGATATGTAATGACTGACAGGAAATATGCATTACATTGTAACGAAATTTCTCGGCCCCTCTTCGTTTATGCTACCTTTCCCTTTTTGGCACGCACTTGACCCTTGTATTGACCTCCATTCTACTATATGGTGCATCTGCACTTGATGTACTTTCTTCTTCTCGCTCTGATCTTCCCAAGCTACCGACCTATCCTATTATATGGTGCATCTGCGCATTGATGTATCTTCTTCCTCTTTCTGATCTTTCCAAGCTACCGACCTGTTCTATTATATGGTGCATCTGCACCTTCGTTTATCTTCTTCCGCACTCGGATCTCTTGCTAGTTGTAATTCCTATCTATCCCACCTTTTACCTCCAGCACTGCCCGATGTATCCACAGTCAGCGTATCCACAGAAACATATAAATACCCTTGTTGAATCAAATGAAATAAAGCAGTTAACTTGACCTCAATTATCTTGATCATACCTTTCAAAGCCCAAGGCAGGATGTCGTATTCCCGACATACACCATCATCCATGGTTACATGCTTTTCCTTAGTCCTTGACTATATCCAATGTAATTACGACATCAACAACCGTACAGTTATCGATTGCCCTATTTGCTCTTATGTGCAATCTTGATCCGGCTTTACCGATCATGTAAGGCAACTCCGTTAACTTGGTCTCAGATCTTCGGTGTCTTCGACAATATGGCAAGGTCATATGAGACTCGGTGATAACATGGATCTTTGGGATTATTACACAAAGCATTGGCCTTCTCCGTCCCGACTCATCATCAGTATAAATAGAAAGCAACTTTCTTCAATAAAACATAAGCTTATTTCTGGTCTCGTCATTCGAAAGCCTTTTCTCGTTAAGCGATACCGCACAGGAGCTTATATCTGTATTTGGTTAACTCAACTTCTCTATATTCAACCTACTTTGTGGACCCTGTTTCACACAGAATTACTTTACATAAACAATTTCCTTTTTATAACAACTTATTAACTGTTACTATGATAGTGCGTTGCAGTACAAAGAAAAATGGGGAGCACCTTTCGCTGGTAGACTAATGAATCTTGGCGTGCGTATAACATCACGAACTGAGGGAACGCACTGGATTAGTAAGGATACCATGGTAACAACGGGTAGTCTCTACCGAACTTCCAAGTCAATCCACAAACACCGTAAAAAATCCTAGTGTAACGTAGCACGACGGTACTATAAAATTATACAAGGTCTTGTAAAATCCTGTAAAATCCTGTGAAAACTGCCATTTTACAAGAAAAATTTTTTACGGTGAAAGTTATGACGAAATCAGTAAGTTATACTTCGATTACATCGATTGCTGCTCTAATCTAATATCTTCGCCTATAGTTTGAAACTCAAGAGCTGGAATTTATAAATGAAAAACGCAATCGACCGATCTTCAGTAAGAAGGACACTGCCGCTCTATCGAACTTATTCTGGAATGTTTGCTTTTTTGCATATCTCGGATCAGAAATGAACTCAATCGTGCATTAAAAAATGTGGACAAGCATGCCGATGGAAAAAGCTGCTCGTGTACAAGCAAACTTAACTACAACCTACCGTGTCAATATACGCTTCATTTGGTTGGAATAGCAGTCGACTTGCACGAAATACCTAAACAATGGTATTTGGAAGATCCTTCTAGTAAGTACATGAAAGTAGTTGTGACGATAATATTTCTTATTCCTCCGTACATAGGCATTAAAGTCATTGATGCACAGTTATTGGTTGACGAGCAACTGGAAAGACTGATAGCCATAATCAAGGATAAACTTCGGCTCGTGGACATAGATCAGGGAAGAGTTAATTTGCTGCAAAATCTGGAAGAAGTTGTGGATGCCAAGACTGAAATACTTGACCCGACAGAAGTTACGTTCCATGACTCAGTGACAGCCAGAGGCCGCCCTAAGAAAACAAAGGATTCAACGTTTCCGTCAAGATTTGAGTTAGAGGAGAAAGATCCGACCGTGATCGATTGGGCTACCGGAAAAGAAGATATCGTTAATCAAAACAATGCCACTGAAGATGAAAGTCCTACTTTTTGGACAAGAAAAAGAGATAAGGAAGACTTGGGTCTCAAACGGCATAACAAAAGTATTGAATAGTAGTTACATGGCAATAGTTCTAAGTATATCGGGAATCACTAACTCTGACTTGCTTATATCTATAATAGAGCGCGCACGGAATTACTCGAAGAGAAACAATTCGACTTTTTATCCACCCTGCAATTCCTCGAGAATGCTTTCAAGACACAGTATCAATTGACAGCGACGGCTGGTACGGCTTCAGAACAATTGCATACGCTACCAAGGGGATCAAGATAAGTTCATGGAAGTGAAGCGTGAAATGCTTCACTGCCTGCAGCGTAACGAAGACATATATTCGAAACATTTCATCAGCATGTACGACCCTACCCGACTCAAGGATACTGCCACATATGGTCTTGATTTCATCCCCAATCTCGATGGAAAATACCCAGCATGTCCGCAAAGCTATTGGTCCTATACACCTGGTTGCACTCAGCTTGCAGCTGATACCTTCCGTATTCCTGTCGCCGTATATCCGGATACTGACCAGAAATTAAGCCGCAGAAACTCTGGCCCTCCTTTGCTATACTTGCCTTTCGAAGGTCCAATACCAAAAGCTAAACCTTTACCGATAGTCATGCAGTATATATCTGGCTGCCACTGGTCTACTTTACAAATGAATCGCGCCATTAAAATGGATTGGCCGGTGATTGAGAGATCTATTGTCCTAGCTTGTCAAGAAATGGGGCAAACAAAAGATCTTCGAAAGATTATCTGGAGATACCTATCGATCAAAAAGGCTGTATGTGAGGATAATCTAAATGCCTCTGCGCCGATTGTACTGGATTAGTGGACCTCTTGCAATTATACGTAGTCACTTTTAGCATATATGATATCAGTTCTCTTTTTCATATTTATGCAAGCATATAATAAAGGCGATGCTAACCTACAGACCATAATACGCAGTTTACTTTACGCTTTATCTAACGTCTCGTCGAGCGTAGTTTGTATAATAGTCTACATACGTACTATATCTGGTAGCCAAGAAGCTTTAGCTACATATATGTGATAACAGAGCCTCAATAGATCTGCAGAAATAATACGTGACAGATATATAGTTTGTTCAAAATCTGAAATGGCTCCTTATTAAATGAGTTCTCTTTATATATCTTTGATGAGAAGTACTACATTTATTTGGCATAAATGATAGTTGGTCAAAAACGTTCGAGTTACGTTTCCACTTTACGCTACTTTACATATGACAGATGATGTATATACGATGTCCTATAGTACATGCGTGTCCTTTCAACATAATAATCCTGTTTCTCTGAAACCGATGTAGAGTAATACCATGTAGACGTTAATATTTATACTCGTACATATAAACTGTCTGTTCGGTACATAATAGATTATTAGGATAGATGTTTGATACTACCTACCTGGTGCTTCATTTTATATAACACTCCATTTTATATACATAGCACTCCATTTTTTGACACTCCATCTTTTGGCACTCCACTTTTTGGCAATCCATTTTTTGGCATTCCATTTTGCTGTTGCACTCCACCTTGGTGCTGTGCTCCATTCTATAAATATAGGATTATCTGCGGTTTGTCATGAACATTGTATTTATTTTTAGAAATGGAATGATTTCTGGAGTGCCCGTAGTAAAACCCAAAAAATACCCTTGCATGTCAAATAAAAACGCCAGAAAAACGAGCTGCAACGTGCTACGAGTTTCGACTGGGTTTTTTGTAGTGATGATAGTGACATCGCGGTATGATTTCTGGTCCAAAGATGTTCCTCCTCAAGAACTTGAGAACCTTCTTTACCTTCCTGTACCAGGGGATCGTTTATTTCAAACCCTGCGATGCACTTTAAAGCCGTCCTTTGAGAGGTACTCTACGGTGGCATCAAGCTGTTTCTATGCGGTGAAGCCGAAGGTTTTGTGGGCTGCGGTAGGCAGAGTGAAACAAGATAGAGACGGATGTCTCTTCGTTGCTCAATCTTTCATTGCTTATGGTAGCTGTCAACTCGCGAGAAGTTATGAGTCGGTGACTTTATAACATGGCATCCACCGTGTCTACCCACCACTTACCTAGAGCCTCAGGAGCACGATAGTCAATCAGTCTGTGGTGTTCGACCGTAAAAACTTCTTCTTGTAAAATGGCAGTTTTCACAGGATTTCACAAGACTTTGTATAATTTTATAGGACCGTCTCATTATGTTACACTAGGATTTTTTACAGTGGTCGGTTACAATGCCACCACACGGAGCGAACACTCGTTTCATGACGGATGTATTTCGTTATTGATTAGTGTGTAGTATTACACGTATGTAGCTGGAAGATGCTCCGGATTTTTAAACCTCTTTGGACAAATGAGCGACATGCTCTCCGTGCACTGTTTTCCTCTCTTACTTTCTTCCGCACGTTTACACCTGAATCGCAATGTTCGCTCTTCAGTTTTACCCCTTTGTCGACGATATGGGTTTTTGACCGCTTCATCGAGATCAGGCAGAGCGATATCACTTTTATGTTTGATCTAGATCGACATATAACACAACTCCTAAAGGAGTTTTTTCATTCCCGTATAGAACCATCGTAGAAGGTTTATGTCGTGTTATTTTATTGAAAAATAATGTACAATTCTATCGTCGACGCTGTTGCTGGTTGTTTTTTCCTTGGTTCTGCGCATTGCTAAATATGCCCGAGAGACTAGGCATATCCGCAAGCATCTTTTGCGCATCCGCCTGCGACTGGCTCATTTCTTTCAATGCCTCAGGATCTATCACAAACACCCTTCTTTAGCCTTTGGATCGGACCTGCTTTTCTCCTGCCATACCCATATTTGCCATAATCTTTGGCATCACAAACATCATCAACGCGCTAAATCCGATCATCAGGAACATGGGGTTCTTGAACATACCAAGCACATTAAAGCCCGTGCGTTCCTGCAATACAAAACAAGAATACTACATCAGTAATCATGGTAATGCGTGCCCATGGATACAAATACACTTACCGTGAAATAGATAGCCGGCGCCTTAGCCTTCAATTCCAATGGCTGTTCAACGGTATGACCTCTCGTTTCCCAGCTAGCGCCATATCCAGTGTATGTTGCGCGTGTAATACCTTGCTCCTTATCAACATCCAAACGCACCTGTTGGTCATCAAGCGAATTAGCGTAATACTTTGTCACACGCTTGGCGATACCATACTTTAGGGAACACGTAGTCGATAGCCTGTACTTCCAGCAAATATGATCCTGTGTCTACGCCAGTTCTAAAAGCCAGCAACGTCAACGAAATGTCCCTTCCTTGATTTTATCCTTACATTTCAAATTGGCCATTTGCCTTCACAAGTGCTGAGTATGCGCCACCATTGAGTGCAACGCGTGTTGTGGGTCTCAATCTCCTAACGTCTGTTTGCAATCGATGAAGTCTGAACGTCCATTGTCTGGTTCTGAATCTTACCAGGCAGTATACCGTTGACGCCGATCGATCCTGTCACAGTAGCGGCTTCGGCATTTGCCAGTAAACATCTGGCAAAAGTCTCGTGTTAGCATCATTTCACTGGGATGGGAAATAGAAGCATACGCTGCAATGAAAAATAACAAAGCGGAACGAAGCATCACGGACAACACTATCTTAAAGGAACTGAGTCGGCCACTTCCCTACTGTGTAAAACATATAGCCAATCAATTTTCAGATTCCAAGCGCCCGCTTATATTAGGCTATACGCATACCTATATTAGCAACTGCAACTCCTGAATATCTGAACAACGCAACATGCACATAGGTGTTTATTCATATTGTTCTTTTAAATATAAGGAACCTAATAAGTGAACAAGCAAGAAGACATTGATTTCCAAGGCTCTTAACTACACTTGCACATATTACAGTTTTAGAGCTACAGATCATATATTTGTAGAATATATATTTTCCCCCCCTGGCTTGACATAGTTATATTCTTGCTACTATTCGATGACTACTATTTTGAGCTGCGCATATATTCTCCATATAACACGACAGGGGGTACACATGCTGCATAAAAGAAAAGACACATCAAAGCAGATAAAGTACTACAATGATATTGTTGATTATGGTATTCACTGGTAAAGATGGTAAAATTTTTACGTACTATAGCCAGCCGTCACCTAGATTGGCTCTTGCTGGTGCCTCCGCCGTTATAAATATGCCTGCAACCAGATTTCGGACAAAACCAACTGTTGCCATCACTGAAGCAACATTACAGAAAGTATCGTAAGTATACACTGATCAATTGTGATCCATGTTATCAGAAGTTTACCCGAAGCTGCGATGTGTAGGTAAGACTCGACCAGGTATGTTGTGCTGATGGCCGTAGTAATCATCATCCCAAAAGAAACTTTTTAGAAGAGATTATGTGAAAAACTCTCTGGTAAACAATAGCAGACGGCCTTACATAGAAAAACCCCTATTAAAGGCGTAACCCAGTGAAGCCTTGCCTGAAAGAACCATCCACTCATAAGACTTCCCGCAACAAGTATTGGAATACCAATCACGATCGGTGCTAAACGTTTTTCGGGTTTCACGACACCATCTACAGTTCTTGAGCGTAGATATACGTAGAATTTATCTACTACTATGCCTCCAATAATGGACCCACTGCAGTTGCCTAAACCACTGGTAATATATAACAGGCTGAGCGAGCTTTTATCGAAGTGATACAGCTCTGCATATGTCGGAGAAAGACCTGTGACAAACCACAAGAACGACCCAAAGGTCACTGATATAGGTATTGTAATCAATAATACTTCTGGGCGTAGCAGTAAAAGAAATCCTTTAAACTTTTACATTTTATCACAAAAATAGATATGAATTAGCTTGTACCTATCATTAATAGTCTAGTAAAGGAAGAATAATAACGTACCGGATTGAACTTCAGGTCAGCAACCCGTTCTCGAAGAGATCTCACTTTCTTCTCCATAATTTCGCACCGATATAAGGTCTCGCGCATAACAAATATGTTCAACAAGAGAATCACACTTCCGATCATGGCGCAAATATAAAAAATCCATCGCCAACCCAGATACTTGGCAACGTTACCACCCATAATTGGGGCTACCGCTGGTCCAACGAATGCACTGCAGAGTATAACCGACTTGATAAAAGCATCATTGTGTGATGTCAACAGAAACTTACCCTAAAGATAAAATGCCCATTACTCGTCCACGTTGATGCGGAGGAAACATATCTGCGACAGATCCGCCATTGACAGTCATTCCTAAAGTAATATTACCTTTATGTAAATGGCTGAATAGAAATCTAAGACTACTACGTGCCTGCTGAACCTGACACTCCTTGTATAATGCGCATAGTAAAAAATAGCGCAAGGCTGTTGGTGATGCCGCAGATGACAGTAGCAACTGTGAAAATCACCATACTTATAGTATACACTGGTCTGAACGTAGTTACAGAGTGCCTTTAGGAATTAAATGCCATAAATCATACACATATACTAACTTTCTTCCTATACGCTCACTAAGAGGAGCCCAGAACAATGGCTGCATAATGTGGATCCCTGTTAGCAATCACTTTACGTTTATTCTATTACTATTAGTACATTTCTTTCCTACTTACTCCAACTGCAGTGGCTAGTATAAAACCTCCGATCGTTCCATTCATTACCTAGCAAAAAATTATGAGCGCCATTATATTGTTTTGTTTATTATAGTGATAAAAAAGAAAGCAATTAGTGAGGAGAAAAAATACCGTAAGGCTTGTGTTAAAGTAAGACATTAAGTCATCTACCGCAGGCATCTAAAACAGTCCAACACGATCAATAACTCTTTTGAATCACTCTCTGTAGGTGTGGCCTTACATAAATGCTTGTTGGAAAGTAGCCAACGAAAGCATTCAGAAAAATAACTACAACGCTAAAACATTTTTTGGATCCAGACCAATTCTATTTTTCTACAAATCAGTAATTGTATCGGTTGATATCACGAAATGGATATTTAGTGAACCTGAGGATTTCCTGGGTCTGTAGAAGAAGGCGCATCGTCCTGGGCTTGGCTTTCATCATTGATATGTTCGACATCAATAGATTCCATGGAAGGTTCAAACACCTCCTGTGCCGGCTTGTTCATAGGTCCGAAGTAGGGTCAATGCCGGCTAATTAATCTTGATATATATATATATATATGTTTAAGAACATTGGCAGGGGTAGACCTTTTTTAAAGACATTACGATATCTGCATTTTGTCATAGTTCACTCGATGTAGTATGTAAGGGGCCAAGGTGCTTGCATTAATCCTACTCACCCTGAATTTTACGCCCCGCTGCATAATACCTGCATCCAACATTAAAAGGCTCATCACACCATTTATACTTTAATCATATCTAATGTACAGTGACCTCCCCTGGTTTTTCCTAAGCGGATGGAACGCCAAAAACCGAGCAAAAAGCGGGAGTGAGGAAAAAGCGAGGGAATGTAAATATTAAAGTCGAGCGGATAGTATGCTCAGACCTAGGAAAAACGCGAGGGTGAGGAAAAAACGAGGGAGGAAAAAGTGGGGGCTCATTGTATACCTAGCACCAATCTCTTCCCGCTCCTCAATACTTTTTTGTGGAGCCTTCAAACCAGCCTCAGAAACGGAATACAACAGCAATCACCAACAACTAATTAATACCAAGCAACCACCCAGCATCTGGTTCCCGACCATAACAAGTGTCATGGCGGGTTCCCAGATCACGCCGAACAACAAGCGCACCGCTAAGGACAAAAGACCTGCCCAGAAGCGTACTGTCCTTAATGGCACCCAAGTCACCGAATTCCTTGAAAAATTTAAGGAACTTCGGGCCAATACTGCCTGCATTCACTGCGATACAGCAGGGAAAATTACAAAGAAAGGCCGCACCAACGATCTACGTCGTCAGCCACTCTTCGAATGCCAGAACTGCAAGAAGCAACTCAACCACGACCACATTCTCGAAGCATTTGAACATCTGGAGTCCAGGAAGCGAGCTAAAATTGGAGCACCTGATAATATCCCCCTTTAACTGCTCCTGATATCGCCAATTCGATCCCAATCGACAGGAGTAGTCACCAAACTTTTGAAGATGATCCAATCCCATGGGAAAGCCAGATGACTTTTGAAGATACTTACCACCAGAGGCTATTAACCTTCGAACACCACGAACAGCTTCCCGAATATATGAAAGAGCTAACTGCACAGATCAACTACCTAACCCAACGTACAACCCAGCAGGACCAACTAGTTCAGGAGCTGCAGCACGTCACGACCCAGCTAACAAAGGTAACACAGGAGCTAACACATGCACAGGCCAGAATTGAGGAACTTGAACATGAAAATGCAACTTTGAAAAAGCGACTGCTGCTTTCACAGGAAACTCCAGTACAAGCAGAGGGTAGCTTATCCTCAAAGTATGCAACAGTAGCTAAGACGACACTTCCTTTGCCTAGCACTCCACTACGGGAAAATTTGTAACTGGAAAACCACTTCTGGGCACTGCAAATCCCTAGTCACGGGAAATCACGGATTTGCAGTGGCATGCAGTGTATTTCCAGTGTCACGGATCCGCAGTGGCATGCAGTGTATTTTCAGCAACTGCTAATAGGGTGCTTGTATAGCACCTATTTATTATTATCAAATAAAGGTAACGACATGTTATATATTCGTACGCAACACGTGTAAGAGTGAGTTTATTTATATTTTCAATGTAAGCTAACACTATCATACTACTTCTTGCAATTCCGCGATAGTCTTTGTCGAGATAAAGATGATTTTGGCATTGCAGCTGTTGAATTGGCATTGTCCAATGGTTTGAGCGCCCTTTTCTTAACTGACTGCTTTGTGAGTTTCATGGTCGATGTCACTTTTCTTTTTCTTGCGTTAGTTTCCACAGGGTTCTCTGATTCAGTGCTTTGGGCGTGCTCTGAGTCTGCCATATTATCCTAGAGTATGTTGCTCCATTAATATTAATCATGCATCCTTTGTACATTCCCTCCAATTCTCAAAATGCCTTATTTCCCCAACTTGCTTCATCGTCTACAATACGCTGTAGATCTGCAGCAAGCTCATCGTACGGTATTCCACATATGTTGTTGAGCTCTTCGTGGTCATCTTCATTGCTACTAGATTCGCCGTCATCGACACTGCTGCTCGTTGAATCCTCACTGTTACTGTCATCATGGTTACTCTCATCGCTGCTCTCCAGGTCACTGCTACTGTCATCATGGCTACTTCCATCGCTACTCTCCAGATCACTACCACGGCCATATTCTTTTGATTGTGCACCACTGCCGTCTTGATTGTCAGAAACTAGTAGCCGTAAGTTACCATCTGTGCTTTCGTTCCCACTTCTCATCCTGTAGTCCCTACCGTAATCAACACAGTACTGTTGGACGCCTTGCGCTCCGTTATTGCTATCCAGGTCATCACTATTGGATTGGTTAGCATACTCAACTTTGTCTTTGACATAAGATGAACCTTGCTGGCGGCTCGTGTTCTGCTTGTTGAGCCTCATATCGATTGCACTCTATAAAATCGTTGGTAATAGTGTTGAAGCATATACTGCCTTGACACTTTTAGATCTACCAGTTACCTTGATCACTAACCAAGGGATCTCTGGCTCCGGCATGGTTTGTTTTTCTTGTATTACCCTGCTGAACATTCTGCCAGTGCTTTGATAGAATCAATCGTGCACCCCAGTAACCGATACAGTAGTTCAGCGGAATATAAGAGGCAGCTTCTTGTTCGAGTTTGATGAACATGCTGCGGTGGTGAACTTTGACTCGATCTTGTGACCATAAGAGCGTGTTGTCAAGCCCATATGTCGTTTTGAAATAAAGGATAACGCCAGGGTATATTTTCTTTACATGCTCCAAGGGCCGGCAAGTTCATATGTTGTCTATGATCTTTGATCAATTGTGCAAATATGGGCCAAGAGAATTTCACATTACGCTCCTTTAATTGGTTTGCCCCATCGACTACATGTTTCTTTGCATGTTTGATATACGGTGTGTCATCCAAGGACACAGCTGCTGCGGAGCTACTGCTGCGCGTAGCCGACTCGTTCCGTTCAAGAAGATCGAGTAACCTGGTATTGACTGCGGTTTGATCTTCGACTGCAGTTTTCAATGCATCAATCTCGTTGCGGATCCACTGCATTTGTTCTTCTTGCGTTCGCTGAATCTTCATAATAGAAGAACTTCTGAAAATTGGCTTGATTTGCCTTTCTTTGTCATAATGTAGCTTGGTGAAAGAGATGTACAAGAAGCTAACAAAAATTCAAAGTCAATTTTATATGGGTGGTTGGCTAGTAATCTAACTGTGTGATTTTGCCTAAATTCTTCTTTTGCAAAAGCTTTTTCTCTGACCAAACAAGGTACCGACGCTTCGAAGTTGCTGTAAATATACCTACAATGGAGCATATGTCACCTGTAGAGATGATACACAAACGCGAGTCGCAATTGGTCTGGAGGTATGGCTGACCATTCTTATCCAACGAAACATCCCAGGCTTTCACAAGTGCTAGTAGCTTTGTGCGTTGTTGCTGTGTGTGGCGAAAATAAAAAACCACTTCACCGAAATAGACCTTGGGCTTGCGTTTGATCTTTCTAGTCTTGCTGACATCAACATCGATTATCATCTTAACCAAAAAGTCATCCCGGCGGGAAGCTTCTCGTTGTCGATAAGAGCTTCCAATAATCTCCTGTTCGCTCATCCAGAGACGAGAACCACCTTCAATGGTTGGATTTATCTGGTTTATCTTCTTGATATGGATACACCAAAACGCTCGAAGTAAACGCGTGAGGTCGAAGTCTTTGTAATTCTCAACGTTGGCTGTCCACAGCGGTCCCCATATCTCAGCCGCGCTGGCTCTTGTTGATGCTGTCAATACCTTTTTTTCGTTTAAAGTCGGTGTATCGTATGTAGCACGTTCAATCCTATCTGCATATCGTTGAGCCGCCAACCGCACCATTACGTTTCCAGCATTAACACCTGGCGCCGATGGTGAGATCACCTTATGTTTAATCTCACCAATGGAACGTTCCATAGAAAATGTTGTATAAAACCGAGGAGGACCCATAGCTTTGATCATTTCATCCAGGTGTATCAGATAATGCTGTGAGATGGTGAAGACTGACGCCTTGATTTTCTTCTGTTGAACACTGGTTTGAAGAAACGTCAGTCACTTCCATACGTTCATAACCAGCCGTCGGATATCCTGATCCGTGATCACTCGTTGAAAAGCAATATTGTACACCTGGCTAAGTGCAAAAACAGCCTCCTTCGCGTCATTATCAGTGATATGCTCCAGAACGACAGTCGGCACAACATAACGCACAAAGTCAATCCAGTCGATCGACTTTAGAGAGCCAGGCTGGCGTGACAAGTCAATGATGCATGAGCTGAAAGATGAAGGGATAGTTGACGCTGATAGGGCCATCGCGTTACCGATTTCCCGTCTGATAGATGGTTTGAGAAAGAGTGGATTACCAGCTGCACCATACTTTTCGCCGCAGACCAACTTCCAGAATTGTCTGCCAACGCACGGCCCCATCAGATGCATGAAGTCGAGGCCAAAAAAGCTTGCACCTTTGAAACTCTTTAACTTGGTGAATGGTGTCCTTCCGATAATACCTTTGCCGTTTTTTCCATTCTTAACCGACCGCAGAGTTCTAGGTTTTGGCTTTGGATATCTCCTGGGTACAAAGTACATGCCCCTACGTTTTCCTCCTTCTTTCTCAATGGAGCTACCTCGTATCTCACACAACCGACACCCATACTTGGAGGTATGACCTGCATGACGCATGACCTTGGAAGCAGCTGGTATATCTCCTGTGGCTAACAACAAATGTGCATGAGCGTGATACATATTGTTGTCGTCTGCTTTCACTTGTATCCCTGTGGATTGCAAAAGTTCAAGATCGTCCATCATCGGTCTCAGGAAGCTGAAGATATCTTTTGGTGCACGCGGCCCAGGAATGACACATACTTGTATCATGCTCTTGTTTTCATAGCGTATGGACGGTGGGAGATTAAGTATTACCAAGTGAACGATCGTAAACTGCTTGCCCTGGATCGAAAATCCATCTGTGTACAATGCCAGTGCAATATCCAACTCTTCGACGAAGTTGCCCTCGCTTTCTAGTGCCGTATAGACATCTCCGTCAAAAATATCGGTGTACACCCCGGCTTTTCGATTTGGCAAGGTTGATCGGTACAATAAATCGTCACGAATAGCTGCATTACGAACAAATGATGCTAATTGAGCTGACAACGGTAGCTGAAGCATAGTTACCTGTGATTTTAAAGTTCCGTCACGCGTACGTTTCTTTGAAAAACGTGGTCTCTTGCAATGTGTGCACTGAGTCAACTCGTCGTATTGTTGGTACATCATGCAGCCTCTGCTACAGACATCATACCGCACCGGCTTCACCGGGTACTCTTTTTGCAAAAGATTCTTGGTTCGGAAGTGGCTTAAAAGTGGTTGGCTCGTTCCGTCAACATATTCGTTGAATACTTTTGTCATGCTATCGTAGAAGGCTCTTGGAACTTTGTGCTTGATCGATAGCTTGAATAATCGTTTACTGGTTATATCCACCTTATCTTCGCCTCGGGCTTCGTCATCACTATATTCAAATGTACGTATCGGTATTGCTGCTGTATCCTGGTTTCGATTCACAGCACTGTTGATTGTACTGGAACCCATATCATCATCAAGTGGATTGCCATAATCAAAATCAACATTATCATCGTATGTCGGATCTGGTCCATCACTGGCCCTTGGCCCTTCCATCCTACCGAGTATGTTTAGTAAGTACACTTTAAGTGAAACCACAATCATACATACTCAGTAGCATTCGTCGCCCCTTGTGTAGATCTTGTGTCCTCATTGCTTTCAGTGGAACTAACCTATGTTAATTCCAAATTCAACCGAACCAAGCTAATCATACCTGTCGGCACTACTCAGAACTGTTGAGCTTTGTTTCAGGCGCTTTCGCGCGCGTTCAATTGCCATTCGGCGATCCTGCTTTTCTTTTTCACTAGCTGCGATGCATTGGGTCGCGTGTACTGAGCGCGTAACGTCGCGTTTTTTGAATACGCCGCCACAACGGATGCAGTGAAACTTGGTGCGAGGAAGGCTAGTAATCAATTCGAACTCTGTCATTACAAACTGAATGGAATCGTTTTAGATAAATTGGCAGGTGGTAGGTTGACGAAAAACTTACAAAAAGAATGCCAAGCAGTTCAAACTATCTCATGAAATGGTTGGCAAAGAATTAAGATGCAGGAACGGGTGGCAGTAATGTAGTGTCGGATCCAGTAAAGTGACAGCAGCAGGACCTGTATAGAGAAGCCCTGCCATGTGAGCAAAGAACAAAATATAATACTTCGCAAAAACAAAAGTCTACCTGTATAATTATCTGGAAAAAGCCAATACGCAAGTGCAGTATTGGAATGGAATTGAATCACACTTGCGGTGCGAGGATACAATTAGAAAAGAAATGAAAGTACCCCTCAACGGAGCACTGGAACAATTACAAATCACTAATAAAACCAATCACTATGAATACACTAGAATTTACAACAATCAAAAGCACACTCACGGCAGAGCTCTCTCCTATCCTCCTCTGGGAAGAAAAGCCTTGTTGTTTATTCATCTGATCAAGTTTTGCTTTTTAAAGCACACAGTGTTGTACAATTTGAAGGTCATATTAGGAAACTAGTGCAGTAATTAATCGTTAGGGAATACTTGTGCGGATTCGCCATAAGAGTTTGGTTCAGTATGCTTCAGTCACCCTTGATTTTTACTATAACCTTTAACCCCGCACCAACAGTAAGAAATAAAAGAAAATGTGCTGCGGAGTAAAAAGCCTATAACTTTGGCACCTGCAGTGATCTTCCGTGATTTGCAGTTCCCCAGAAATAAAACCTTTGCAGGATATACTTTTATGCAGTATAACTATATAGAGGGCGTATATTAAACGATACAGACTACGAGAATCCGTTTATGTTAAAAGAGGAAACGAGGGGATTTCCAGTGAAAAGGGACATTTTGTGGATATCCAGTGATATGCAGTGGCAAATTTTCCGTAGTGATTATAGACAACGGGTTACTTTAATTTTCCGATCTACAACCACATCCCTGTCTTGACATGCGTTCATCGTAATAACCTTGCCTATCTTAGTGAAACCCACATAACCCTGGTTACCACAGCGGTTCATGTGCCTTACAACCATGTCAATGATCCAACCCGTCGAGAATAAGCTTTTATTATTTAAAGTGATGATTCAACATACGAAATAAATCAGTCATTACTTGAGTCTCGTCACTTACCGGCCTTTTACTATTGTTGAATATCACAATTATGTATGCACCTAGCTTAGCTTCTAAGCTAAAGGTTATAACATATAGTCTCCGTAAGCTCATATTGTATGCTATATTGTATACAATAGATAATGCTACTTTCACGACTTCGGTTTGCTTTCATAACGCGCAATACACGCAAATATTTGTGGCGTACGTAATATACAGGTGCATTTGATAATAGAATGTAGCTAATGGCATATCGGGAAACTTTTCAGCCGAAGTTTCTGTCAGTTCTTCCTTGATCACCAAAGCTTTGTATTACGTAGGCGCTCTCCGTATATTTTGACATACGGTATACATGTTGCGAAAAGGAAAAGGATAATTAAAGCAGACAAAGTGCTACAAAGCAGTGTGTATAATAGTATATAGGGTAGTATCGTTTCATGATATAGCTTTAATGACCATGCCCAACCACCACCAAGACTGGCCTATACGGATGTTGCAACTAACGTAAAGATCATTGCTACTAAATTTCATAGGAAGCTTGAAGTTGCGATTACTACATTACTTGCTATTAGTATCCGTTATCGTGATCGTACCATCTTTCATTTTTATATATACATGATGCTGCAATTGCGAGACATGCCTCAACCAGATAATTTGTGCTAATTACCATAGTAGGCATTGCTCCACACAATGGGGACGTGCTTGCTGTATACGGAATATGGTGATGCCAAAAGAGGAACCAAACGGCATAGGAAATTTGTTACAACGTAACATGCTTTCAACATGAACATATATATAATAGGGGTGTTTAGTGAATCTCCATAGGATCATAAACATAAAAAAAAAGCTGAGTTAGATATTTAATTATTTTTAGCTCAAAAGATTTTTATGCCTTCCAAAAGGTACCTAACAATTGTAACATAAACTATGTACAAATTTATCAAAGAAAATTTAATTGTCATGCAGTTGTGTTCATAGGAAATAAAAAATTTTTATGTGTATGGCGCTCTGAACGTTCACTGAACTCCCCTATTATGGAAATCATCCCAATATTTTTTCCTAAACAATTTATGTAATAAATAATGGTACAAACGTAGAAGTCGGAATGGTAGAAAAGATCACATTACATTCCCTCAACCTTTTTCTCAGCTGAAAAACTACTTGTTTCTCTTCAACACTTTTTCGGGTTGGAAGCAAACTGACTCAAAGGTAATATTCATCAAGCCATAAGAAGTCTACATCACCTAGTAACTAAGCGGGAGTAACCTGGATATTAAAAGCGGGTGATCTGATGTTGCATAATATGCTGCTGGACAAAATCGTTCATCACTGGACCCATGTTAAATGAATATAGCTACGTTAAGTGACGAAGTCATGTCACCGTTATTGCTGCGTATGCAACCATAGGTAGCTCAAACGTTATATACCTATTCGAAGTTGCTAGATCTGCTCCTATAGGCATATGATCTCTTCCTCGCGGTACGGAAGGATGGTGATAATACAACGAAAGATAAAATAGAGCCACCGTGCCTGAAAAAAAAACCCTAGGATAGATATAAAAAAAAGGCAGGTTGGCGTAGGGCGGAAATAGTTAGCTATTCGTTCACGAGTCTTCTTGGTTATAAAATCTCCTCCGTGTTTGGGAGGGTCTGGGGTTTATGCACCCATAGGTAATTACTTAAGGCAAAGTAAGCGAGATTTTAACTTTTGTGCATGACCCTTTCTTTCTCATGTGGTAATGGGGCGGATTTATACAATACTATAGTAATAATGGCATCTAAGACAAATGTAGATCATAAGAGAAGCTTGATACCCAATGTAACATGGAGTTGACGTAGATGAACGAATAGGGGGGTATAGTATAGTGGTATACGAATCTAGCTTTCTCGTGACCACCATGGCTTGGCATTACGCAAATGTTCGCCATAGATGATCATGAACGGTATAAACGTTGAAAAAAAGAATACGCTCATCAAGGCAGAAAGAGTACTATGGTCCAATGTATATATGAGTATATGGAGTCATGTACCAATCTAGCTCATATATCAAACTTCACTTACTATACCCAGCCATCTCCTAGCCCAGCTCTTGCAGCTGCTCCAACCAAAGTGAAGATCGTTGACACCAAATTTCGCGTGCAGCTTACAATTGCAGTCACTAAAAGTACGATTAGTATTACTAGGATACAGGTGACTTATAGATCTATACTTACGTGATGCTGCATTCTGGAGATATGACTCCACAAGGAAATTAGTACTAATTATTACGGTGAACATAGTTCCAGTCGACACTAATGGGCGTGAACAATGTGTTTTAGCCCATACAACACATGATCGTATATACAATACTTACTGATTAAGTAGCCCACCAAAGGAGTAAACCAATGAAGTCGTGCATATAGAAACCATCCGTACATGAGGTTACCGGCAACAATTAATGGTAAACCAAAAAAGATTGGGGGCAAACGTTTCTCCAGTTTCACTACACCGCCCTCCGACTTTGAACGAAGATAGATATAGTACTTATCTGTTACGAACCCTCCAATGAGTGAACCTAAGGAGTTTCCTATACCACCTGTCATATATAGCAGTCCCAAAGAGCCTTGGTCGAAACTATAAACCTCTGAGTACGTAGGGGAAAGCTCCGATACTAGAAAGAAAAACCATCCAAAGGAGACAGACATTGGTATAGACATCAATAAAACATCTGGACGTAGTAGTAGTAGGAATCCACTGAACTGTTGTAAAATTTATATCAGCTCCCTTTTGGTTCGAAGATCTGTTAATTCATACCGGGTCAAACTTTAAATCGGCAATTCGCTCTGTCAAAGTCTTTGCTTTTTCTTCCTGTTCATAACTCGGGCGATACAAAGTCTCGCGCATGATGAATACATCAGCAGCAAAGATTACGCCACCGATCATTGTAGAAATGTAAAAGATCCAACGCCAGCCTAGGTACTGTCCAACATATCCGCCAATAAGAGGCGCGAATGTAGGACCAAGGATAGTACTGCATATGTATATCACTGAGATTAATACCAAGGTATGACCCACATCTGTGCATCTATAACATGTACCCTAAGACGAATAAGCTCATAGCTCTTCCTCGCTGATGAAGTTTGAACATATCAGCTACTGAACCGCCACCAACGGTGAGACCTAATATGGTACTAATGAGATTAACCAGTGCAAAACAAATATTCAATTAGCATACCTGCTGAAGCAGATGCCCCTTGTATAATCCTGAACACGAAAAAAAGTGTAAGGTTGCGCGCAACACCACAAATAACGGTTGCCACGGTGAACAGTCCCATACTCATAATATATACAGGTCTAGCACAGCACATGAGTGAGGAAAGCTAATTTAGATCCAGAACTAATCAAGGATTAACCTCCGCCCTATTCTTTCGCTAAAAGGAGCCCAAAATAGTGGCTACGAAAGAAACATTAGAGTCTCATTTGCATAATGCTGTACACCACATGAATATAGGCTTACCATGATTGCCATAGCCAATATGTAAAGTGCAATAGTAGCATTCATTACCTAGAATACGGTAAGTTAAAGTGTTTTGCGGTAACAGTGGTATAAAAAATACGGTAAGATCAGTGTCGAAATACTCCATTAACTGATGAACTGACGGCATCTTCGATTTAAGCAGCAGGTTAACTACTATTGACCAGTCTGCAATTAACAAGAGTTTTTATAGCACATACATATATCGATGACGAGAAATATCCAGTGAATGCATTGATAAACACTATTGAAAAATTCCCCCATTTCTTAACGTTTGACCAGTTCTATTTAAACAATGATAAGAAACATGGCAAGTTGCCATATACTACAGCTTCTACTTACTTGAGGGTTTTGTGGATCTGCATCTAAACTTTCCTTGCTTAATCCTTGGTGTGAATTTCCTTGCTCTACTTCTCTGTTTATTGCTTCAGATTTAGGATCGCTCGAGTTGACAGTACTTTGATCGTCCATGATGTCTTTTAAAAAAAAACCTAATCACCGCATTTTTATAAGCAGCAGCATCGGACCACAATATGCTATTTTGAAACTTTCGTGTAACAATGGAGAATAAAGGCCCGGTGCCGATGCACTGATTATAAATCTATAGAGGTCGCAACCCGAGATACCACGTTATCATGCATCCAATGGAGAATAGTATGTCCTTCATAGTCACGATGCTGCGTATTTGTTTACATCGGGTTTACTTTTACGCTCAGTGTCCTAAACTTCGGTAATTCTAGGAATTAGTGCTGCACCCGCGTATCTATTCATTGGTTTCGTACTGTGTTTCTACGGCAAATTCAACGGTAAAAATCGTATAACAGTACTAATGGTATAAATATTTTCAAACGATTATTGCCGTGAAGTGGAGCATATAGCGCCACTTTATAGAAATATTGCCCGATCTATGCTATCTTATAAATCAAAGGCAGAATTTGATATGTACCCAGTAAGCAATACTTGTAAATATAAAAAGGATATTCCTGTACATAGCTATGTAAGCAATTACTCAGCATATTGATGTACGGAGTGACAGATTATAGTATTACATCATAAGGTAGCTCCAAACGAATCGTATCTCGAGATTGCGTTACAGAGGAGCACTTGACTTTTTTTAGATTATGCTTCATATTTTTTGTCTTTATTGTAGAAATCAGCCAAAAATTGGCAACTAGCCTTGACATATTTGCATAAGACGAGTTCCGTATGATAGCATGAACTATGTTGAATGCTTGTTCATAAACGATTTCTACTTTCTGTACGAACTTGCTGCCTTTTATAGATGTTCGAAATAGGAGTATCAGCTCCCAATACTGGTAATACTACGTTACTAATTCTGACGATGCTGACAACCTACGTGTGTTCAGGATGATAGAAAATGTTGACATGTGCGGTATTTCAGCATGCGTACTATCTCTACAGATACAGTGTGGGTATTTTCAACTTCCACAGTGGGTCTTGGTCCTAGGTCTGTGCCAATTTCGCTGAGTTTCAGACCCATGCTTAAATTCGGTTCCTGAAGAAAAATTTGAAAATCACCTAATAAAAAGTGAAGGAAAAGGCTTTTTTGCATACTATATGGGTATAATCTTTATCAGTGTCTGTATAGTATAGCAATATACTCTCTTGAATAAGATGTTATGACAAAATGTGAATAATCTGCGAAGCTGCTATACATGATGGGACATTACACGATACCTTCATTAACATACCATACCAAATAAGACACAATATGTTCACCACTCTATTATCATACGACTTAAATACCAGGTATAAATTCTATTTCTTCAGCAATAGTGTCACCACTGCCATACAATGTATATATGGGTAGTGGCTGTAAGCACAATTATACTGTAGACTGGTACATACTCTCACACGCATTGCAAACCGCTTGATTCATCTGTCAGAGCACCTACCTTTTCCCGTAGTATTTAGATGCAAAAAGAAAAAAGATGATACATGTGATATTGAACCGTATGGCTATTTTGTATTATATATACTGGCCGTGGATATACTTGGTGCACATGAGTGTTTAAGTAGGGAAGGAAGCAATACCTAGGTATGTACTGTGTCTTGAACTACACAAGATCAACGTTACTATTTTGCTCCTCCAATACATAGTACGAAGTGTACAGGAATAATTCGCACAAGTTTGTTAATGATTTATTCTATTTGGATTTCTAATTCTAATACTGCTTTTACATAACACTACTATTGGTCTTCAAAAAAGTATACATGATACCACGGACTAGTCCTTGTGTCAATTTTCTTGGTTTCGTTCAGCAACAATCATCTTTCCCAGACGATCGATGCTTATCTGAAGGTCTGAACGTCGCCTTTCCAACCTTTCGGCTGCATCCACAAACGATAAGCATTTTTCACTGGCAATCCGCTTAACTTCGTCGTATATTACTTTTCGTCGGCAAAAAAAACGCGATTCGGTCGGGTTCTTCCTCCATTTCGTACCATATGTTTCTTCTAATGACTTGACCGATGGCAGGCCGGCTAACCCTTGCTCGTATTCTCTCCACACATCAACAATACTGACAATGCGCCGGTTCAATGTATATTGCGGTGGTGGTGACAAGGATAAGCCGCCAATTGGAAGTTCGTTGCCAATGTCAGAGTCGGTTCCTTGTGTACTGATAATTGCGGACTCAGAGGTACTAGTTGACGCCATAGCAGTATTTGCACCAATATTTGAAGGAGGATTGCGAGTCAAGTAAAAAGGATTCGCAAAAAAACCATTCATCATGTCCGAAAGGTTTTGAAATCTTTCGTGTTGGGATTGTCCGAGCGTCTCCATGTCGTTTCGTACATTGCTTATGTCATCTGCAATGTTGCCGAGGGATGATTTCAGTACTTCAGTGAGATGTGGCATAGCTCTTTGAAGTTGGACGTTAATCGGTTCTTCATCTTCGGAGGTATTGACCAGCCTCTGAGACAGTTTCATCTCGAATTGCTTGTATAGTGGGTGATCAAATATTTCACCTGTCCACAAAAAATGTGTTGGGTGCAGTTTTTTTAAAATAACAGAGTCCTATTAGAAAGGTGAAGATACTTTAAGTTAGAATATATGATCGATATAGAGTTTTGAATGAGATTAAATAACGCTACCTGTAGAAAAACAACTCGTAAGTAGCGCATGAATTCCAAAAAATTTGGACCGGCAAGATCCTTCTGTACACTGTTGGAAGCGAACCTTGACAGCCATTCCTCGATATCGGGAAAAACCAGCTTCTGTAGTTCCTCGGGTGGGTCAAGCGAGGCACGCGGTAACCAAAATGCACCAGCTTTTTGTGCATAGAAACCGGCCAATGCACGAATAGCTTGCTTTGGCAAGCTAGTAAGATAACAGCCGATCATCTTATCGGAGCCCCAGCGCCCAATTCGTCGTTGTTCACTATCGGAAACATCTTGCTCTGCAATAGCTCGAAGCGCACTACCACGATTAATATGGGTGATTTTACTCGAGTTTATACCACATGCTTTCAGAGCCTCCAAATAACCATCTCTTTGCGTATTGTAGGTGATTGGACTTGTACGGTCCATGCCTTTGAGGACATGAATGTCGTACCAATGGCGTCTTGTAGTGAAATCGGGAAAGTCTTCGCGTTCGACATGAAAACGGCAAAAGAAGTAAAGCGCCATTGCACCAATTGGACATACTTCTACACATCGATTCCGGATAGCTGCGCCGTACTCTAAGCGCCCATGCTGGTTCGTTTTCCCTTTATATAAATTGCTTAGAAGAAAAGGTAAAAGTATCATTGGCGTGTTTTCAAACGTACCTTTGTTCATAGTGATTACCATGGCAATACACTTTGTTGGTCCTTCTCCTGCAAGCTCGGTACAGAACAAGTCTGGTAGTTGCATGATCCGTTTTGTTTCGCCTCTTCCCAGGATCGCATGTCCCAGTAAAAAGTCCAGACGATTCCGAAGGTGATGTGCTGTGTTCTGCGCAAATATGAATCGGGAAACAATCTTGAGTTCATCTAGCGTATATCCATCATTCAAGGTACTGATGCCACGGTCTTCATATTCAAGTCGTTTGCGTATCGCATTCTCCCGATCGTAATCACTGAGAAAATTTTTGACGAGAGTACCACGAGCGGGTGGATGCGTGTTTCCATGAACACTTGCTTGTACGGCTTGCAGAGCAACCACTGCCTTAGCATACGCCTGTAGAGCCTCCTTGCTCAAACGTTTTGGGGTTCCATCCGGCATTTTCTTCTTCTTGTTCCTTATATTTCCGTTTTTGACCACGGACTTGAGAAACGCAAGAAGCTTGGCTTCTGTCACAGTATCGCAATCGGTGAATCCTCGCATATCACACCATAACTATCAAAATATATAATTATTTTATTGGTAAGCATGTATACAATTTAACACACCTTCCAATGCTTTTGTCTCAAAAGATACATTTTCCGCGTATTGTCTGATAAGTTTTCGAGATGTCGCATCATCGCTGACATGACTTCTTCCTCGAGAAATGCTTTGTTCCTTTCATCGGTAGTCTCAGCCTTCTCAACAGACTTTGTTGATCTAGTACTGCGTTTTGGCGCCATGTTGATGATATGTATGCGTAAGTCACTGATAATGAAAGAAGACAGAGGAAGAAATGGGAAACGAAGAAAAAAGTTTTTTATATCTGCTTTCATACACAATCGATGGTTGGCTGGGTCTTGTTACTTTGCAAGACCAGCACTCCAAAATACACCATGTATTTTCACTCATCACTAAGCTCCGGTTGAAAAATACTGGACAAATTTCTCAATGCCCCTACAAAATAAATTTCAGACCTGGCATAAAATTTTCAGACCTAAGCCCTAGATACAGAATGAGCTATAATTTAACACTCAGAAGACAAAAGAAGCTGATTCATCGGGGACGTTAACTTACAAGTCAATTGTGTTTCTATAGCTAATGTTGGCGTACGTTAGGTGACTAGTTTAGTTGAAAACATATAGTTATTTGTTGGAAGATGATTGACCTGCTCCTATAGGCATAAGGTCCCTTCTTTGCGGTACGAAGTGTAGTACGCACTATGTCTGAAAAAAACCCTCTAGGGGGAAAAAGAACAGATCGGATTTAAAAAAAAAGATTGGGAATTTAGCTGAAAGTAGTGCTGTGATAGATACCAGCACACATATCATGTGCGCTGGGCTATGGTGTGGTCGGTATGTAAGGGCATATAAGGCGATTTTCGGGGCCGGTTTTTCTTCGTCGTCCTTAATAGTTGGGTGGCTCAGGTCGTCGATCTTGCATAGAACATGAAGCAGGGTGGGCCATGTCCTCTTCCATTTGCCTCGTAGCAGTCCAGCATTTAAACGCGGTAGGCAGCATGTTATCATTTATTCGTAACTACGTAGTTGTTCCTTACGTACTACTTGAGAGACGCTTTTACATTTATGCGTATTCCTAAACTAGAAGACACATGTATACATTTAGAGCACATTTTTATTATTACTAATACAGCATATGCACAATAAACTTGCCATCGACATTTCACCAATGTCCTTAGTTTACGCTATGCCAAAATAATACTTTGGAGTTACACAATTATATAGTGGCTTTCTGTATTTATATTAGAGCTTGCTATAATACAATTCTGGATAGCAATAATGCACGTTTACTAGGCCTATGTACATACACGCTATTGCGGCTTCTTCCGAGTAAAACAAACAATAAGTAATAGTACAAACAGTTGTCAGCTACATAACAGCGGTCATCACAACCTAATCCTATTTCTTTCTTCTCTGCCACCAAGGATACGCTTTACGTATGCGCTCCCCGTAAATGTGAACTATTGGAACACATAAGCAATAAAGGAACAGATTCATTAAAGCTCCCAAAGTGCTGCCAAAAAAGATCAGAAAAACCTTCGGTTGGTCAATGAAATGTTCTTTACTTACTAAGACCAGCTGTCACCTAATCTGGCACGTATGGATACAGATGCAAGAGAAAACACCATTGCCATTATATTACGGGTAAACGTAGCGGAAGCAGTTACTGATTGAAGATGGAAGTTAGACAATGAAGACTCTCTTCTATAAAAAGGGTTGTTTTTTAAAATACCAGATGCAGAGAACGGAAGATACGTGTCGACAAGGTATGTAGCGGTAATGACCAAGGTATACATTGTTCCCAATGACACTAAATAAAGTTGAAGTTGATGCGCCTACATTTAGCGTTTCTCACTTACTCAAAAAGATTCCCACCAAGGGCGCAAACCAGTGGAGCCGAGCATGAAGGAACCAGCCGTACATAAGGCTACCAGCCACAAGCAAAGGAATACCAGCGTAGAGCGGAATCAAGCGAGCTTCTTTCTTAACTTTTCCATCTGTACTTCTGTTGCGAAGATAAATATATACACGGTCAGATGCTTGACCGGCGCTGAAAGCACCAAGACAATTTCCGACGCCACCAGTGAGATACAGCAATCCCAACGAACCGGTATCGAAGTGGTAGATATCTGCATATGTCGGTGATAAGATTGTAACCAGAAAGTAGAACCAGCCGAAACCAATAGCAGTCGGTAGGCACATTAAGAAAACATCCAAGTGAAGCAATAACCGGAGTCCACGTAGCTATAAGTATTAAAGGATGAGAGACGAACAGTAATGGCATCGCAATTATGTAACTTACTGGATCGAATTTGAGGTAGGCGATACGCTCTTTAATCGTCATTGGCTTCTCCTCTTCCGTTCGTGTAGGCCGATATAATGTCTCACTCATAAGAACTGTGTTCGCTAGAAGGATTAGGCCACCAATGATGGCACAGATGTAAAAAATCCATCGCCAGCCGAGATTTTGCGCGACGTAGCCACCAAGAAGCGGTGATATCGCTGGACCCAATACTGTGCTTTTACCAGATATCAGTCCGACGATCCATATGAGGGTGTACTAGTGAAATGGCTTACGAGAGAGTCAGCGAACTGATAGCCTTTCCACGCTCATGAGGGTGGAACATATCTGCAGCTGTTCCACCGCCGACAGTCATTCCTAACAAATGCATTCAATTTATAACTTCTTGAGTGAAAAAATTGTAAAAGTGTACCTGCGGACGAAAACACTCCTTGAAGTACACGCATCACAAAGAAAAGAGCAAGGCTGTTGGAGACCGCACAAACAATGGTCACAACGGTATATACCGCCATGGCACCAACGTAGACGGGCCTACGTCATTTAGGTTCGCGAACATCCACATTTATCCACTGTGAAAACGTACTTGCGTCCAATTTTTTCACTAAAAGGAGCCCAAAACAGTGGCTGGTTCAACAAGATGCGTTAGGCGATTACAACGAATCCGGACACTCGGATTTATACTTACAGCTATGGCCATGGCTAGAACGAAAAGGGCAATGGTTGCATTAATTACCTAAAAACAAAAATGATGAATATCGATATGGCGTCATCGGATCCGATTGCTTACTGTCAAATTAGTGTTAAAATAATCTCGGAGATCCTCAGTGGCAGGCATCTATCCAAGTCGAACCTCTTATCAGCGGGACAGTTTTTCACGCTGTTAGGATTGAGATATATTACATAAACGGAGGATGTAAAGTAGCCACTGAATGCATTTAAAAAGACAATGCTGAAGTTTCCCCATTTCCTCAGGCTGGTCCAGTTCTGTGTTATTTTTCTAGGATAAGTTGTTTGATCCGACAATTTGGACTAAATTTTGGAAGCGCAAAAGTGAACCTTGGGATTTTTAGGATCCGCTGCTGGATCATCGCCTTTGATTTCCTGATGCGTTATTTCCTTGCTCTCCACACTGGCATTGGACCCGGTCGTGGTTCGTTCTTCGTCCTCCATATGTGAAATACAAGAAGAAAGTGTGGGGAAGGAGAAACGGGTGAATAATCATAAATGAGAGTCGGAGAAGGCATTTTGGGAAATCTGCGTAACTGTTTCAATGAAAGGGGTAGAGTTGAGCCGTTGGTATGACAAATCCAGTAGCTTTTGTGTAGACACGATCCGAAGCATTTTGGCTTCTTAAGAAGTGTCCCACGCGTATTTCGTTCCTCCTTTCTTTGTTTGCTGTTGCTGCCATTGGTTCCAGATAATTGTTGCTATGGGTTTCTCGGGAAACGGCGGGTTTTGATTGAGACTGCCATGGGAACCATGTATAATGAGTCAGAATATGGGTTCACTGTAGCAAGATGCTACTGGAGAGAGCGAGAAAGAAGCAGATTGGAAGCAACCATGATACTGTTTCATAACGTGGAAACAGTTCAATGCGGACATAAAGCCGATGAAGAGTTCTTATTGGCCCCCACATTTCTTCATGTGGGTTTCTTGTTTTTCCCCACGGTCCGTACCTGCCAACCACTGTTTTCTTTTTCTTTTGCGATTAGCAACAAAACAACCTCCCCACTCTTTTCTTTTCGCCTGCTTGCCTCGGCCTAACCAGCGCCTATTGCCGCCCGCCTCATTATATCCCGTTCTCGTCAATTAATACATGCAGACCACCTCACCACAGCCTATCGCGGCACCTACACCCGCAACTACCGTTCGAGTCACTGCGACCAAAAGGGACAGCCGAACAAAGACCCAGAATCTCGACTACGTTATGCGATCAGGCCTAGCTGGCGGCCTTGCGGGCTGCATGGTATGTTCACGACGCTCACTTTTTCCCTTTGCCGAGCCGATTGTGCTGACAAATATGTAAAAACTTTTTTCTTGGAATGTCAAAAGGCCAAAACGATAATCGCGCCGCTCGATCGAGTCAAGATTCTATTCCAAGCGCGGAATCCGGTATTTGATAAATATGCTGGTAAGGACAGGATGGCTCAAGCAGTGCAAAGGTGCTGACTGTGCTGGTGAAGGAACGTTCTCGGGCGTTTTCAAAGCCGGGCGAGACATTATGAAGGACACGGGCGTGAGGGGTTTGTTTCAGGGCCACTCGGTTACGCTGATACGAATCTTTCCATACGCGGCCATTAAGTTTGTCGCGTACGAGCAGTATCGTGCTGTAAGTGTCACATCTCCTTGCATGTCCTTGTTGTCCTGAGCGCATAACCATGCTTTATTGCAGATTCTGATGCCATCCAAGGCACGCGAGACCGGAGCTCGTCAGTTCATCGCTGGCTCCGTGGCTGGTGTCACGTCGGTCTTGTTCACATACCCATTGGATCTGCTGCGCGTGCGAATGGCGTACGAAGTCAAGCAAGTGGGAATGGCGCGGCCGGGTCTTCTTTCAACATGCGCACAAATCTATTATGAGCCGGCTGCGGGCAGAATCGGCGGAGTACAGTTGAACCTATTGAACTTTTATCGTGGCTTTATGCCAACCGTGGCTGGCATGATTCCCTACGCTGGCGTATCGTTTTGGACACATCATCTGGCTACACAGATCGGTCGTTTTCATCCAGCCGTGATTCGGTGGACCCGTGCCCCGCTCGACTTCGATCCTAATTCACCTGACTTGACCCCCACCCAGCGACGGATACTGGAGAAGCCACCGCTCACAACTTCCGCAGAATTACTATGCGGCGGATTTGCTGGCTTAGTCGCCCAGACGAGCAGTTACCCTCTCGAAGTCATCCGCCGACGAATGCAAGTTGGTGGTCTGCTGAACCCTGAGGTCTTTGTCAGCTTCATGGATACTGTCAGGGATATTTATCGCGTCAAGGGCTTCAAGGGATTTTACGTCGGTTTGAGCATCGGATACATGAAAGTCGTGCCCATGGTCGCCGTCAGTTTCGCGGTTTATGAACGTATGAAGCGTGCGTTGCATATAGATTAGAATTGTGCTTCTTTTTTGGTAAGCGATTATTGACATGCTATGATGATACTGAGGACTCACTGCGTTCGTTACTAGAATGCCCAGTCCCTATTGTTCAAACACTATCCCCTTTTCACCCACTCGATACCTTTGCCATGTCCAAATATTTGCCGCTGGAGTCAACCCACCCCTCAACTTTGTGTATTATAGCCCTTAATGTGTAAAATATATGTTTTCATACAGCCCTCTATTGCTTTATTTTTAAATTTGGGGGAATGGATGCACAACGATAGCGGCATAAGCACCAGATGTGCTTTGCAATCGCACACAAAAATTGTATGCGTGAAGAACAGTTTGAGGGTTATTTGTGAAAGTGGTAAATAACCTGTCAGCAGGACCCTCGTTCTATTGCTATAATTATCGGTGCCCGATCTGATATCCATGTGTACGATATGTGAAAGAGAGATAGCTCAAAAGCTACATTTTACTTCTGAGAGATATTGGAGTTGTTACAGCGCTAGGTTTCTATTGCCAAGATGTTCTTGTTTAAAACAGTACATTGGCCAAAAACGCTTGTCGATCAAGCTCTGCGCCGGTGTGAGCGTTGCATACGTCGTTTTCCTGTCAAAGATAAAAGCCAAATTCATCATATTTGCTCTTACCATTTCACGGCAGAAAGCAACCGAGAAACAAATTCGTCTTTATGACTACGTGGGTATGTAGCTTTTTCTCACTTGTTAATATCAAGTACCGTTATACATATACCTGAAGCTTTTGTATTGTCGGTTTTATAGTATTTCGCACAGAAAGTGTAAGAACAAAATTATGCTATCGCTGTTACAGAAACTCAACAATGATAATGCCGCCCCTCATCTGGTTTATTGTAGAGCGCAATTCTAGCTGCTTGAGGCGGTGGTTAGGAAGAGTCGGTGTAGGTGAGAGTAAATTACATAGGAATCTTTTATTTTACGGATTGCTTGTATATATGAGCGACCATCACTTCATCCGAGGCTGCATTTGCCTGATAGAAAGGAAACGAGTCTGTATCGAACATGTTCGTGAGTAGTTTCGGTCTGCCTGAACAACTTTGCGGCGCTACATGTCCTAAAAATATCAGGCCACTTTTCTGAAACGAAAAATTAGTTTGACAGCTCTGCATATCTTTTTATTTGTTGGTGGCTCAGTGCAGCTTTTTTTTTTTTGAAAAAAGATGCTGCCACGACATTTGTTTTCCTTGTCCTTAATTCGTCATGCTGTACGATCGAACTATCGTGGTGCCATAGCAACGCCAGCCATAAAGCCAAGCCGACGACCCCTGCGTGCAATTGATATTCACAGCTCATTCTTATGCAAACGGTTTCTCGCCACTGTCCCTTCAAGTTACCGCACTCTTGCCTTTTACAAATTCCATGACTTGTCAAGTGATGATTTACCTGCATTCCGACAACAACTGCTGGACGATTTGAGTCGGTTTGACATTGTCGGACGCATTTACATTTCCACCGAGGGCATCAATGCCCAACTATCTTGCCCTGAGCATCGGATAAACGACTTGCGAACGTACTGTCAAAAGACACTCGAACCTAAACTGGGGGAACTGATGGATTTGAACATCGGCACGGAGCTTGAGGCCGGTGAACGAGCGTTCCGCGCGCTCCATGTGCGTATTCGGAAGCAATTGGTGGCTGACGGTCTGGATCCAGCTACATATGACCTTAAGAATCGTCCGTCGCATTTATCACCTGCAGAATGGCATGAAAAGTTAGCTGGATACAAGACAAAGCATGGCAAGGACCCTATCCTAATCGATATGCGCAATCACTATGAAAGGTATAAACCTAGTTTTCCTGTCTATTGGACTTTCAGCTCACATGAACAAGTGAAATTGGATATTTTGAAGGTGCGATTCGACCCAATGTCGATACGTTCCGAGGGAGTATCGATGCCATGAACGAAATTTGCAAAAACGTACCCAAGGACCAGGAGATCTTTATGTATTGCACCGGTGGGATTCGGTGTACCAAGGCTGGTGCGATATTACAGTCAGCGTCTGGATTCAAAACGGTACATCTTGTCGAAGGCGGCATTACTTCATACGGTCGATGGATCCGTGATCAGAATAAGCAATCTTTGTTTCGCGGCAAGAATTTCACTTTTGACAAGCGTCTGGGTGAAGATATTACTGATGAAGTATTGGGTAAATGCCATATTTGTGGCAGCCCATGCAGTCGCTACCAGAATTGCGCTCATGCATCGTGCAATTTGCTGATGCTATGTTGCTCAAACTGTGCCTCGCAGTTCCTGAATACATGCGGTCGAATGCATTGCTATGATACGGTGCATGATTTCAAAGCCAAGACTTCAGATTACTTCAAACCAGATGGTCCCATCATGATTGACGGTGTGCGCGCCTTTGTCAAGCAGGGTGAACAAGGTGAAGAACGTGTTGTAGTTGGTAAAACCGGCGTCCAGTGCGAACATCAATATCATCGACGAATCAGGGCAACTGAGGTGCTTGGTGAGCCAGGTGATATCCTCCAGGAGTGGACTCAAGCTGGCCGTGAGCTGCCTCCTGCACCTTCGTCATCATAGATTGTTTTATATGTGTACGATAGAAAGTTAAAGTTAATTACCCGGATTATGTGATTATAATTCCTTTTTGCCTAGACGGTTCTAAAATTAAGGAACGAACTTGTGGATAGAAGAGACAGTCCACCATACAGTAATACTACATTAAAAAGTAAATGCCTTCATTCTGTGTTAAGTCGCTTATTAGTGATAAGCTTCATCTGCTTCCAATTATCAATCTGGATACTGTGCTGCTTCAATAGTCAATTCAGAACCAAGCAACAGTATATAAAACAAGGAAATTGGCCGAGTTGCTACATTCGTTCAGTCGCGTTAGGTGTGGTATCTGAAGGCAATTCGAGCGTTAAGATTTTTAAGCTAGTAATACATGATATTTTATTCACTGTTTCAACGTGAACACCATCACAGCAAGATATTCCCATTCTAGTACTACTTAATAGGAATCGTTTCTTTCCCAACTCACACTTTGAGGGTGGAACTGAATGCTTAAGTAGGCTTCATTGGATTCTTCTGTCATATTGTATGCTTTTTTTATATATGCATCTGCACGAAGGTCGACGGCTTCAGCCATAAGCCTGCACAGTTGATTGACCAACGTCGAAGATTAGTCAGTGATGGCAGTGCACTGGTCTGTTTGCAATACGTTTCTAAATTTCGCGTGTAGTAAGATCGAACAGCGGTTTAACTGTTGAATGAAACTCTTGGATTTGTGTTGAGGCGTGCTCTGATTCGACGAATGTTGTTGGCATTTGTTACGTAGACAATGTTTTGGTTGGTAGTGTTGGAAGTGTCACTCATACATGGTTCAAGAAAGTGAAGTCCACAACGAAACCAGTGCTTTACATTCGTTGTCGAAATATTCGGCAGCTGTCTGTCCAAGGCTGCTCCTCGCACACTACAGGGTGGCAGTCCTTTTATATCATAACAGCTGTACGTGGTTGAAAAGCTGTAGCGCGCTTGTGATGCACAAGGATCTATCGACTTTCTTCTATAGGCGTTGGGCCTCATCCTTGCGATACAAAGGATAATGAATAGAGTGGGAGGCTTTTGATATATGTAGAAGGAGAAGCAATTATCAACTCCCGAAGGAACAATCTTTTCAATAACACGAGTAATTTCTCACTGTCTGCTAAGAGGAAAGCAGATCCATTTCAAAGAAACATGCGCCCAAGTACTTTGCGTAGCATGCAACACTGCTCAAGTTCCCCACTTGGAACCCCGCGTTCTTCCTCGACATCTGTGCGTACGTAGCTGTGTGTTTTTACTTGATTAAGACTGGAACTCGTACCAGCAAGCGTATTTGTGAGACGGGATAAGCGAGGTATGTACGGATCCATACTGACATACCTCTCGCCAGTACAGAGGGTGCGTATATGCGCAAGCCAAACAGAATAAGTATCAAACTGGATCATGATGTTTATTGCGATAGTTCATGCAGGTATATTTATATGAGGATTGCAGGGATGTTGTAAATGACCTAGTTGCCGTGCGGGACACATCGGGAGACTGGGGGAGCTTCACCAGATGAAGCCCACATGGATACTGTGATAAAGGTGGTGTATGTCATGGAAACAAGACCAAAGACAATGATGGCAATATCGATAAATCGTTGACGGAAGGTCTGAGCGACGCCTTTGAGATGGAAGAGCGGGGGGAATAGGAAGCAAAGAGGCACACAGCACACGGAACCGATCAATGACACAAACTTATCAAGATCTCCCGAGCCTGCAATCGCAATACCCGCGCAAACCAGTACGATGACAAAGCGGAAGGCATTCTTCTGCCACTTGATGACAGGGTTGTGCTTTCCTGAGCGGGTAAACAGACCGTTCTCCATGATTCGGATGGCGGGGAACAGCTGCAATGGGATGGACAAGCAGATGGCGAGCGCATACAGACCTTGGATGGAGTCGACGGTGGTGGAGGCGGGCAGGTTGAGCAGGATGACGGTCTGGACATCTTCGCCAAATGCAAGATAAGAGATGAAACCGATAGATAAAAACAGCAGGGTAATAAACAGCATCGTGTAGGACAACACCTTGGGGAACTTTTTAGGGTCCTTCATCGACTCGGTGATCGGGATCACAAGACCGACGCCCTCGTATGTAAACACGGCCGTGCCAATGAACAGGGGGAACGACTGCACATTGATGGTCCAGTTGACTTTACCGATACCATGCGTGGCCAAGGTCAAAAAGTCGTAGTAGTAGAGGTATACCAGGCCGATCAGAATGAACAGGTCTGCAATCAGCGCAAATGCCGAGAGTTTCTGGATCTTGCGGATCATGGCAAGGGGCACAAACACGGCGATCTGTCCCAAGATGAGATAGGCAAGTGGCACGCTGACCTCGCAGTGGAATACCGACTCGATCAGCGCTTGAATATTCTGTGCAACGAACACCATGTATGCGCATACAAAGCCAATCTGAAACACTTCATCAGAGATCTTGGGTCATGATCAACCTTAACCGACGTATCACTTTTACCTGGGACAGGGTTATGGCCAACAGCACAGACATGCGCATGGTGGGCCCAAATAGCACGCCACCAATGTCACCAAAGGACATGGGCACCTTGTTGCGGGTCTCGACCAGCAGCAGGAACGCGTACAGTGAGATGACTGCAATTGACGTCAGCAGGGCGGTTGAGAAGATGAGACCGCCATTGTAAAATCTGTGTGTATAAAATATTTGGCGCACGGATCGCGGGGAATAATTTGGTGAGCACACAAACAAAGCTGCACAAAGATAACCGCACTTACGCTTTTGGTAAAAACATTACACCTATTATCGTCCATTGATTGTCAGCCATTTGCCCACCCATCCCTCAGCACCCCCTCCATACCTGTGCCGACAAACGACTTTAGCAGCAAAAACACAGCCTTGGCCGGCGTGGCCGTGCCCTGCGGCTCACTGGAGCCTTGTTGGGGTATCAGTGGAGATTCTTCATCGGCCAAAAGACCTTGCTCGTCGACGCCGTCGTCGTCATCCTCATCATCTTCGCTGAGATCCTCCCCACCGAAATGGCCGTAAAGAGCCAGAAATTCGACAAACGAGCGGGTCATCCAGGGAACAGGCTTCTTGCCTTGACGATGGGCACGATCGGCAACGAAATGGCGGCGGAAACCTCCGGGATCCTTGAGATTAGCCAAGCTTGGATCAAGCGGCTCGTTACGCGGCAGAACAACTGATCGGGTTCGCTTCCGCTGATGCCGACTCTGCTGAACGTTCTCGGTCCATTTGTAGATTCCGTGCGTAATCGAACCACCGGGTAGCTGATGAACGCTGGTGATCCCTGACGAGTCATCCGATTGGTAAGAGTCCTCGTCATGTCGTGATGGCACCGGCGACGTCTCCACCAAGTGCTTCTTGACCATCCTGGCCACCTGGCCCTCGGGTAAATCCGTATGTGTCGTCGTGTTGGACAGCGGCTTGAAGAGCGATTGGCTGCTGCCTACACGACTCAAATCCGCCCCGTTGGTGCTGCCATACGTGCGAATAGACGCTGCGGGCGACGAGCCGTAAAATACGTTCGGCGATGTGCCCAGACGGGCTGTTGAGGACGCGCGGTCAAACGAACCAGCAAGTGTTCGTTCATTGTTGTCGTTCTGTTGTTCTTGATTGTATCGATCGGCGAAGGCTTTTGCATTCACCGGCAATGGAGATGACATTTTGGTGAAAGAGAGAAAAGAAAAGCCGAAGCCCGACGGCATGGAATCCAGCCCTCCTCGTTTGGTGCGGCGATCAGTTTTTCTCCGACCTTGGTCAATACGGATTGGATTGGATATCTAACAAGCTCGACGCAGGAAGGAATTGCCTAATGCGAACATCTTTTGCGTAACCTTTAATGACGCACTCGATTGCTTAATTTGCTTGGCAGGTTCCCCACATGAGCCCAGTGAAATGACAGCTCATCAATCCGTCTATAACCGTGACAACCCCGTTGGCATATGACGACAGTAATGCTTATCGTCCCCCTCCCGTGCGCGCCCCTGACCTCCTTCTTTAGGGAATACCAGGAAGAAGTATTATCTACACCCGTGATACTGATCATTATGCCTGACAAGTGCGTGCAGTTATTGTACATACTTTTTTCCCGGGTGTCCTACATGACGAAACTGTAATACATGCCGTCTTACACTTCGGGAGACCTCGCACAAGCACCAATGATAATGCTTACACTTAATACTTGCCATGCACGGCTATACTCAGCTTCTTTTTTTGTTATTACTCCTGCATAAATGACACATATTATCTTCTCGGTCTATTTTAACACTACAAAAGAGACCTGATGAGGTCATGGCTCACGGATCTCAATAGGATACACGTTGCACAACGCCCACCGCTTTTCTTTGTATGATCTGTTACAGAAGCACCCGTGTCGGGAAAGGTGTGTCATCGTTCTGTACGTAGAGATAACCGTGAATCGACTGATCGCACTATCCCCCCTTTGGAGCTACTTTTTTCTCTTAAAAGTCGGATGTGAGCTAAATATACATGGGCCATGTCACGCGAGTGCTCATTTTCAAGCAACATAATAACAAGGTTTTACTTTAGGAAATCCGCTTTATCATCGAACGGCAAAAAAGGTAGAAATGGGCTGCGTATCACAACAACATCACTAAAATGAGGTACGTGAGAACATTCTTTGCTCTGTAACTGTACTACTGGCGCATAATGCATTAAGAGATAAGACTTAATCTTTACAAAAACTGGTTATCTTTGTTGCAGCCATGTACCCTTGCAGCATTCCAGGTGATCTGAAACAAAATCCGCATCGCATATATGCATGTGTGTTTCTAATACGGTTCCGCTCACTTGCGCAATGTTACACGACCCGCTGGTTCCTAGTACGTAACCAGGGTAGCGACACCATTTATTCGTTGTCAACGCCGACGATCAGGGAATTCTCATCCAAAGAAATCTTAAATTCCTCCCGGTCCATTCAGTCGCATCTCCAAGCTGAATGAGATGGCCTCCAATTATTACAAAATCAGTAGGAAAAAGGAATGACAGAAAGGCAACGCATATAAGGCGGAAACGCGCGAGCTTGATGATGGCGATGCGTGCATGAGGAAGGTACGACATAACACATTGTTATCACCCATATATCGTGAGAGAAACACGTTTGGGAGGTCTGAAATTGTAATTCCAGACGCGTTCACATAAAAAGAAAAAAAAACAACAAACCGGTTGCGTTACTTTGACCATTCGTGGCCTGTGAATACCGTACAAAAGAAACACTTATATTATGGGCCATATGCCCAAGGGAATGAACCATATAGCTACAGTGCCGATCGATGGTGTGACAGCCGTTAACCCTCCATCCTATGGCTCTGATAAGCGTCAGATGAGCACACTGGCGTGAAATGGTTCCTGAGTCGAGAGCTCTCGCTAGATAGCTAGTAAAAAAAACCTTGATTACGTAGCCCTTTTTAAACTAGGAGTATCAAACAGTCTAGGGCAATTTATATATTTAGCCTAATATTGGCATTCACATCACTTTTCGATGTCACATCAGAAGGACTTGATGATCTCAGCTATCCCTCACCTCCGATAATATCTTTTAATTCAGCATACGCATTGCTTTCAAAATACTATCTTGGATTGATATGTAGAGCTTATTCAAAATACAAATGTTTATTTTTGGTTATGTTTAAATTCTGCTTCCCAAATCTGTCATCAGACTTCTTCGGAGACGCGTAAGAAGCGGCCTCCACATCCATTACATCTCAATGAGTGAACCTGAGAGCTCTTGTAGTGTGCTATTGTTTCACGATTTATTTGCGGATGATGTTTCTAAAACTTCCAAGGTGTATAGCTTATCTGACTCCGTATTGGCAAAGATTTGTGTTATGGAAGGGAGCTACATAGTAGAAGGAGGTTGAAGCATAAGGATTTGCTTTGTTTGCCGTAAGCGCCACAAACGAGATTCCATAAATGCTTACCAATGTCTGATGCTAACGATACATCATATATAAGCATGAAAGGGACCGCACCTCCTTTAAAGCTATTCAGCTTTATAAATTCAGGTAATAGTATATGAATGGCAAGACAAAAGAAGAACTATCATCACAAAAGATAGCCCCATTGATTTCCAATAGGACTGACTTCCACTATGGATTTGTCACCTTCAAGTTTACGTTCGCAGTTTGCTTAATGCATGACTATTGGAGGCAAGAGATTGGAATCCGGTAGACATATAAATGAAATACATTCCCCATTCCACAGCCTGCCTTTGACTTGTTATGGCGTTACAACACTGGATTTCCCTTTAATCGAACTCTCGAGGCCATTTTTTTCTATTGGTCTGAATGTCCTTGACGAAATCATCAGCATTGCTAGCTTCATGAGACTGCGAATACATAGAACAAAACGCCATCTGATGGTTGATCCGGATTCTGAAGCGTCTAGTATAAATATATGATAATAGTGAGCTTTATTTAGGCTAATATTTCAAGATCATAACTACCAGAGTAGGGGGTTGAAGAGTTACAAAGTCAAGAGTTGAGGGGTATGAGTCCAGCGAAAGGGTTATGTATATGTAAGTTAGCCACTGTCAAGGGTAACACAGGAATGACGGTCATAGACAGCTGTGTCGGTTGTAGCTATCGAAAAAAAAACTTTTATATCATCGTTCATGCATGCTTTTAGACGTCCAACACCGTCACCACTCATTATAGTGATACTTTATATAGTGACAATTGGAGATAATAATATGATTTGCCGCTTACGTACCAGTCCTGTTAGCAGTAAATTATCATTAATCCATTATAATAATGACTGATAATACTCGGTGACTATATCACCATATCGAGCGAACAACCAACAAGAAGTATCTCCGCCAAAAAAAACCATTATTCAACAATGCTGACTGTAAGACTCGAATCTGCATTCATAATAGAACACAGTGCTTACTTTGCTAATTTATATACTTACAACTACGGGAAGATCAATCAGTACGACAACCGTTTTGCTTTATTGCTGCTAATGATGTTGTTATGATACAATATACAGGAGTGAGCAAATTCTTTTATTGGTGATCAAACCAATATAAAAAGCTTGATACTAAAAGTGTTTGCGCAGGAAACATAAAAAGGTAAGTGTACTTTCCATAACTTTCGTTTCGCGACTCATGCTGGTATGTATAACTCAATGCTTACCTCGTATGCTATTAACGAACTCTCAACTTATCATAATGATAGGCTTTGAGTTGGTGGCGAGAGGGGCGCATCACTACCATAATGAGCGGTGAATCATGTACAGCACGTCATGGCAAAGTATAAGCAAAGGTCTACCAAGGGAAGAATGTACTACTAGGAATCCCGCAGTATCAATTGAAGCGATACCTGCTATGATAGATTCATTTTTATCCCATAGCTCGCCGCTTATATTGTCCGCCAACGAACTGTTTTGAAAGTCAACACTGTAAACGTGTGCCGATCAAAACCAGCGTTGATTTGGTAATTCTGCACCACGCATGACAACCATATGACGTTAAGCCAAGTAAGCATCGAAAAATATTTTTTTTCGAACACGACTGATATAGTGAATACCGATTCTCGAGAGTTCAGCCATGACAACAGCACATTGCGAATCTGCCGAGACAAATCGCACAGTAACGTCATTCGTTTGCCCAATGGATGGCTGCGATGAATCATTCGATAGCGTGTACGAGTATAAATACCACAGACTTGTTGGTCACTTTGGTAACAGCAATATTGCAGGTGTGTAATATGCTAACGTAATATAAATATATGGAGTAACCGGTTTTTTCCATGGGGCAGAGCACCCGCATAAGGTTACAAGGGAACTTGGACCATCACATCATGTACACCAGGAAATTGAACATGATGCAACAGCGCCATACCAAGACGCTACGCCATGGACACATATATGGAAACGTGGACATGTTCGCAGTCGTTGGCGTCTGGCGCTAGTGCCAGGTGCTCGCATATCTGTACGCACTGTAGTTAGATGTATAGAGCGCCACGACCAGGGAGACGCACTTGATTAGTTCAAGGAGGGTTGCTATAGATCAGACGATCAAATTCTCAGTTTTATTACATTTACCAGTTTGGAAACAACACTTAAACAATCGTATCGGAGACAACAATCGAAAAATGGTTACTTTTTTTCGCTCAAGCTAAGCCGAATCGTTTATCTTTGCATGGTACGACACACTGTGCAAGTGCGCTCTACATTTATCGACAGTCAAACATTATCGAAAAAACGTGTGTCGAAAATAGCATCGAGGCTGGTTTCAAAATTAGACATCTACTTAGCGGGGACGATCATTCGTGTCACCTTTGCGTTACTGCCGCCCGAAAAAATAACAACAAACTCGGAATGACCTTTATCAAGTACAACCAGCTTTCCCCCTGCAGTGTTTTAGGTTCCAATTCCATACGTGATTCCGTCCCCCTACTGGAATGGAAATGCTCTAGTTGAAAAGAAGTCATTACCGGGTTAATTCGTTTCCGAGACATGCTATACCGAATGAAATTGCTGCCAGGCAACAGGCTTCCGATTTTTCTTTTCCCCAATTGAAGTAGTTCTGCTGTCCATCTCGTATGCCGATTTGCCGCTTAAAAGGCGACCGAACCTATCTGTTTCTGAATAGGAACATTATGGACACAACGAGTAAACGGAAAAACGAGTCTCTTTTTTCCTTATTTTCTTCATGTTCTTTGGCGACTCCGTCGTCTTTTACCCTTTTGTGAACCATTTTTACTTCATATGTTGATATTTCCTCCGACGCCGCTATAAAACGATGAGCAACACTGATCCAGCATCATCATCCAACCACGATCCATTGCAGCGCGATCAGCCAAACGAGAAGCAGCTTCGTCTTAACCGTGACACTGCGCCAGAAGAGTCCTCCGAGCAGCCACCACCAAGAAATGCCCCGGATTCAATCCACGAAGACTTGTTTTATGGTGAAAACGGAGGCGAATCAGCAATTTATAGCAAAGAAGCGACGCTATCCAGTAACCGGACCGAAGAAGATCTGTTTGTAAAGGCGAGCTGGCAATTAAAAGTGCTTATTTTGATATGCATGCTTGCATTGCCCGTGGGCTGCCATTACCTGGAAGCCACTGTGGGTACGCTCAAGACGGCAATCAAAAGTGTAAGTTTCTGAACCGTTTATCCCCCTTTCCGCCCGTTTATCCACTTTTTATGCTTATCGGCTCCGCTCTCTCTTGACACATACACACAGAATATGCACATCAACAACACCCAGTTTGGTATCCTTGTATCCGCGGTTACCCTGGTAAACACGGTCCTGCCACTCTTTGCTGGTATTTTCATTGATGACCTGTCCAGTCTCGGATCCATTCGTGGTACAACGCTCGTCAGTGTCGTCATTTTCATTGGTAGCATGCTGGTGTCCCTTGGCAGCATGCGAAACAGCTATCCAATCATGGTGACCGGCCAGGTTATTTATGGTTTAGGCGGCGGCATGATTGTCACCATGCAAGAAGGTATTGCAGAAATTTTCATTTCGGTGGTCCCCACGCGCATTAACACAGTGCTCAAGGTGTTCTGTCTCGCTGGTTCCGAGATCGAGAGTTAGCCATTGTTATCGGTATCGTATTGTGTGTTGCGCGCTTAACCAAATGGGCTGCCAAGATGGTTTGTTATCCGATTGTTTACTCGTCCGGATCGCACTCATGGCCTATTCATGTGGCAACCATCTTTTGTGCCGCGGGCGTGGTGATGAATGTTGTATACTGGATGGTGATGTGGCACAACGGCTGGGCGACTTTGGCAGGGAAGGAGATTGCGCAACCCAAGCACAAGTATCGTAACCATTTCAATCAGAACAGCAATACTGTCACCCCCGTTCCCAGTCGTCGTCTTTCCGTGCTGTCACAGGCAGGTGCTACCATGACAACAGCAACGCGCCGCGGTAAATCGTTTCGGTTCAAGTTTTCCTGGAAACTGTTCTTATATATTCCTGGAACGTTTTGGATGATCCCCTGGATTCAGCTGATCATGTCAAGTGTGCTGAGTAGTTTTGATGATATCGCCACGTAAGGTTATACAATTACGATTTGCAAGCGGGCCGCTGATATCCTCTGTTGTTTCATAGTGAGTTTGTTGAGTTTCGCTTCCAGACAACAAGTATCATGGCCGGCGTATGTATTCATTGCTCTAAGAATTCTGCTTTTTTGGATATGAGATCTAATTTTCTCCCGTAGTACCAAAGCAGTTTGACACAAGTTGTCCCCATTGTTGTTGCACCAATTATGGGCATTGTCATCCATCGATTCGGCAAAAGACTCACCACTCGTAAGTTTCGGTATAGCATATCTCGTGGAGTGATCTAAACGTTCTTTGTCCTATCCACGTAGTTTTCGTGGCAACACTAGTACTAGTCACATCCATTACCATTCTATCCCACACATGGGCCGTCCCAGCCGCAGGCATGATTATTTTTTCATTGGCACTTGCACTTGGACCTGTGTCAGTGCTGAGCTCCACCTCGATGCTGCTACCCCATGAACTAGCTGGTACTGGCATGGGATTACACAAATGCGCAAACAACATTGGTACGACGATCGTAGCCGTGCTCGTCGGCTACGTGCAAGATCTGACTTACCACGATGGCAATTCTGCTGATGATCACAAGGACCTGCAAAATGAATATAACGGTGTTATGATCCTTTATCTTGTCATGGCATGCTGCTCGACGCTGGTCGTCGGCATCTTTTGGTTGATGGATCGCAAGCTTCTGTCAGGATGGTTGCAGGCAGATAAAGCCGAGCGGGATCGGCGCCTCGAGTCCGCCAAACATGAACAAGATGAAGAAGATCGCGCTGTTCGATACCCATATTACGGAATTTCACCAGAGGAACAGGAAAAGCGACGCAATGAAGCACTGCAAAGGATCGGTAGTCGGATGCGTACTAAAAAGTCATATGCTTATGTAGCATTCTACGGCTTTTGGTTTATCGTTGCATGGGTGGTATTCTTTACTTTTGCCCTGATGCCTGTATATCAAAACTACACTTCATATAGTTAAAAGGAAAAAATAAAACTAATGTATTTGTATTGCAAAAGCAAATTGATCAACGCGTGCCAATGTCACGGTGAGAACATATATTTCACCGAGTTCCACGACTTACTATGCTTGTAGAGCAAATCCACGAAGTCGGCGAGTCATATTAGGTCACACAAAAAATGTATATTTACCTTTTAAAGCGATTCTCGCTTTTAAGTACTGTATAAGTTGCATTACTTATTAATCCAGTAACTGCTATAAAAAAGCGCACTTTGGCTGCAGTGCTAGGAGGGTATTGACATACAAACTCGCTTGATATCATCTAATCATTACACGATGTTTATACAGTCCCACCCAAAAAGTGATGGCCAGATTTTTGAACACCGCGATCAAGTAAAAAAATATACAAACTTCAATGTGTCTTTTTTATAGATCACACTTATTGATGCCCCTTGTTACTATCAGTAAAAAAGAATCTTATAGCAATAAAAAAAATATCAGATCAAAAAAGAATGTACAAATTAATATTTTGTATGCTGTCCTCTAGCTTTTATCACTGCCTTACATCGATTAGGCATGCTGTCAACAAGCTTCTTCGCGAAATCGAGTGAAAGATTGCTCCATTCTTCTTGCAAGCAGGCCTTCAACTGTTCCTTGTTTTTTATGAAGGCTCTGCGCTTCTGAATACGCTTGTCAAGAGCCCTCCATACGTTCTCAATTGGATTGAGATCAGGACTTTGGGCAGGCCAATACGGAAAGCCTCTCACCCCACATTGTCGCTTAAACCACTGGCTATAGCTACCGGTATGACAGCTAGCACCATCCTCCTGGAAGGTGAACTTCCTACCAGTCTCGGCTTCAGTACTCTTTATATATGGAATCAAGTGCTTGGCAAGGCAATCCACATAGGCGTCTTGATCAACTGTGCCATCCATAACAACTAATGGGCCAAAGCCTCCAGACCAAAAGCAACCCCACACCATCACTGATCCCTTGCCAAACTTTTCGGTGGTTACAACATGGCGTGCCTCGTAACGCTCTCCATTCCGTCGTATAACCCGAGCACCTCCATCATTGCCGACGATCGTAAATCTGGACTCATCAGACCATATGACATTGCTCCACTGGTTGGTCGTCCAATTCTTGTACATAACTGCCCATGCGCATCGTCTGATGATATGGCTCTTCGTAAGTCTTGGCTTACGAGCTGGAGAGCGCGAAGAGAATCCAGAAAGTCGTAAATATTTGATGACCGTGTTTCGACAAACATGTATTCCAGCATGTGCAAGGCTAGCTTGGTGTACATGGTATGGCGCAAACGGTTCTTTGCGTACACTAAGTTGGAGCGCCCTTGCACCTCTCTTAGTAACCTTGGTAGGCCTTCCGCTTCGTGGAGCATTGTCAGTGGACCCAGTTTTCTTATATTTATTGACAATACGGTTGACAGTTCTACGGGGTATACCCAAGTCATCTGAAATGAACTGGTCACTCTTGCCACCCTTGTATAGGCCAATTATGAGACCTTTTTGGTAATTGTTGAGCTGTTTCCGAATATTTGGAAGGTTGTTTGTGATATTTCTAAGTGACATTGTGTTGTATAAAAAGAAAAGATATCAAGATTTGAAAAACAAAACAGATGCAATGTTTTTATTTCCATTTCCAAATTCGGCTTGGCCATCACTTTTTGGGTGGGACTGTAGAATAGGCAGTACGTACGTATGGAACTTAATTGAACGAGTTATAGACTATGTAGTTACTTGCCTATAGCATCAATTGGTAAGGATGACAATACCGCGTATTAGTACTTCAGTCGGTAAAAGATAGGTAATCCGAGGTAACCGTTCGTTGTCCGCTCTACTCCTGAAACAATTCTTATAGTTGAAAAAGTATAAATTTTATTTGGAAAACTTTTTGACCTGCTCCAATAGGTATATGGTCGCTTCCTTGCGGTACAAATGTATAGATATAAAAGGGTATCTGGTGCCATGTCTGAAAAAACCCCTTACGGGGAAAAAGACAGGCCGATATCGAAACGTTGCGAAGAGTTATAGAAATAGAGAGAAGAAAAACAGTGTAGGTATAATATCAATAATGTAAACGTGGGTATCACCCTAAGTGTGATGGTTTGTACGTGCTGATGGTCCGCCTTGAAGAGCTTCTTCCGGTGCCGGTTCATCGTCATCGTACTGCTCGTCTTTATGGCTCGGTTTATCAACCTTGCGGAGGACATGCAAAAGTGCGGGCCACGCCTTCTTCCATTTGCCGCGGGTCAGTCCATTATTTGAACGCGGAAGGCTGTTCAATATAAAGTCGATCACCTGTGTATTGTTTTGCTGGTCAGGGACTGGTCCAAATGCTAGGAGTAGTCCTTGAAGCTCTGCCCGAAGCAATGGACAGGTGACGTAGTGTTCTCGGGGGGGGGGGCAGCAACTGTACCGCATTCGCAATCCTTCAGTGGGTATGAGGGGAGCCAATGCAAAACAATTCTTATACAAACAATGCGACTATCACTCGAAATGTAACGGCGTTCAGTGAATATATTTCCGCATTATCGTGCGTATGACTGTTGCATTCGAATGGTATATTGTTGTCAGACCTATAATAGTCTTGATGTCTACGTATGCACCAGAAAACACTCAATTTCGTACGTATTGGACTACACTATTATGTAGTGATAGAATCGTTATCAAGAGAAACAAATTTATAGAGATAAAATAATTGCAAGTGATTTCAATGGTACTGCCTTATGACGCCATCTGATAAGTACGTGAGTGCTTGCAGTATACCTGCCGACTAAATATCTCTACTAAATGTCTCAATTTTGTATAAAATCTAGATTGCTACGCGATATGGCAAGTGTAGTGAAGATATGTACCTACTATATACGCAATGCCTTGCCGCTACCGAGATCCTATCAGATATACGAAACACCAACCAACAAGTTGCTAGTTTCAGTACCTTGGGCTTCTATCCACATCCCAAGGTATCGACTTGAATCAGCTCTTAAACCAGCGTATATCCAAAGGGACAGGTATTATGGCCTTGCTTCGCCAACGTGGGATAAACCGATATGGCATTGGGCTCTGGCCAGCGTTGCGTACCTACCGATCTTTTGTCTGCCCAGTCCTCGAATACGGCCTCGCAATTGCAACACTCTCGTGAGGCAGTTAGCCAAGCTCGAACAAGCAAAGAGGGGATGGATCAAGATGACTGGAAACCAGACTAAGTCAAGCCATTACCCAACTACTGTTCCAATGGTCGTGGCGGATTTGCCGTCATGCATATGTGTGCACGCACACTTCAGCTCAAGTTTGTATACGCCTCCAATCGCTACCATCGTCGACCATGGTTCGCGCGGCCGAACAGCCAACTCTATCCAAAGGCATGTCCTGCGACTGGCAATGGCGACAATTGACAACAAGTAACCCGATCAACAAGAAACTCAAAAAGCTTCAGAGTGAAGCAACTCCACCAAAGAACCTGGTTTAAGCAGCGATCGACAGCAAGCGAGATGAAGAGTTTGAAGCAAGAGCCAAAGCCTCCAAAACAGTACGCTGCTTACGACGGACATGAACAGTTGATCCAATACTGTACCTCGAATCATCAATGAAGGATCGGCATCGGCTAATCAAGTGGAAACTCCACTGGCTTCCACCGACGTACAACCCACCAGACTGTTCCCGTGGACAAATCAAGGCTAAGCGTGAACACTTTGTTACTTACCAGCTTGTGGCGGCACAGATGCAAGAACAAAAGGACGCATTCGGAAATATGTCAGAGCTCGACGCTGACACATCCCATCGACTATATCATGAACTGCCTCCCGCGCAAAGATATCCGTCTTACCCACGGCAAATGGGAGAAAGTTTGGCCAACGCTACTTCGAGTTCTTCGCGAAACCGATAATATGATCCACCCGAACGACGAAGGCAATCAAGACCTATCCGGTTCCCCTGAAGGGACTCACATATGACATGTATGGTCGTGCAGGTCTCTTAGTTTGTATGACAAGTTCATTCCCGGCAAGAGAGATACCTTTTACCTATAGGAGCAGTTCTAATAACTCTCAGAATGAATAATAACTTTTGAAGTACGCAACACCTTTTGTTGATAAATTTTCATTACGGTGAGTCCAAAAGAGATATCCACAGATATCAAGTATAGGGAATAAGTAGCCGTCTTAATTACCTATAACTTACTTTGTACGTTGGAATTGTACGCAAGAAATTGTAGTTTGATCCCACTGCAAATAATTTCTATGGTTAAAAATGGTTACAGTGGTTAAACGTAAGCTTTTTAACCACTTGTACTACCATTTTTAGTAACTCAAGTGGTTAAAAAGCTTATGATTAACCACTTCGAAAAATTATTCACCAAAATTCACCAAAAATTATTTGCAGTGTCCATAACGTTTTAATACACAGTGGCGTTGAAGTACCGTCATATTACTGTAGCATATAGCATGTAGTAAGTGGCGGATTATTTGCTAAAATTTCGGTGTTACTACTGTCGCTACCTGCATCAATACGTAAGTTCAGATTATCGCGATAACTGCTCTGGTGTAGCGTTTAGCTTACTGAAACTGTAATATCCTGCCATAGCAATAGATGTTACGTAGTGTTCGTAATAAATTAAGATGCCCGAGGACCCCAAGTTCCCAGATCTAGTTATTCACAAGCATGCACTCACAGCTTTATGTGCGAATTTCAAAGATAGATCCCGGGACCTCTATATAGCAAATACTTGATCCTGACATAGTATGGATGATTTCACATATGATATCATGAAGGCACATCCGAATACATGCAATGTTAGCGATCATGTGAGAAAACCGTGCTATATGCGACAAATGATGTTACAGAAGTTCGGGTTACAACACACCAAACGACCTGACCCTTTCTGAGGTAAAAGCAAGCAGAAGCCCAATTTAATCTTTTATGGAATGTGGTACAAGGTCACTATCAGGGGCTGTGATGTGAAAATCGCGTCCTTATCTTGACGAATTAAAATTATCGTTGATTCTTTTTTATGTTTACATCTTCCCATGATATATGCGCATTACACAATGTGATGCTTGCGATTTCACAAGGCTATATTACGGATCTATTGTAGGTTATTATTTATTATAAGGTATCCAGCCTTTTGTCTTTTACTACCGTCAAGTTTCCTTATAAGTTAATGATCCAAGATGCCTCGCTTACACCCGAGAGACGGCCCGAAGTGGCTCTGTGGCTGCAATGGTAATAGTTTCATTATTTTCTAGTTACTATCATCTGTCGCCAAACCACAGGGAAGAACAAGTACAACAAGATACGCGCATTTATTAGGTGGAATCTTTGTATAACATCTCATGCATAATTGGCCTGAGTTCGTTGGGTTTTGAAATCAAGCTATATCGGTTTATTCGGAAGGAGAAAAAATTTTGTGAACGTATTAAACCTTCCCCCTCTTATATCTCTTGTGTGCGAACGATGATCCTAATGCTATTGTGAAATCGATCAACTTGCACTCTGATATGGTTACCAAGAACAATAAAAAGGCATATGCCTACTAGTGTATATAGCACTAGAAAGTCTTGATGATGGATACCGGCACTGTCCAACCGATCGGCATAAGATAGCTTACAGTATATATGATGCGTAACCAAGCATCCCACATGAATTCACTATATGTTTCCGTCGACCCAAATGTAACCATGGAACTTCCAAAATCCACACAGTTTGAGATCCGCGACCCGATATGATTATCCGTGATGTTCTGATTGGATGTGCCGATCCGTCATTCACGCCCATTGGCCAAGTGACCTACCTTGACTCACCAAATGCCTTGTAGGTATATAAGGCGCTTGTTCCGACCGCTTGTCCTATTGTGCTCTTTCTTCCGTCGGATATACCATGCCTTTTGCAAAGCCTGTCTACCACAACAATTCCAATCTACCATGGGTAGTTCAGAAATTCGGCGGCACTAGCATCGGCAAATTCCTGGACAACATTGCCAACCAGGTTATTAAGTAAGCATGAGCCACCTAAAAAAAAGAGGCTTGTATCACTGACCCTTGAGTGTAGGGAATATGTAAAGCAAAACCAAGTGGTAGTGGTATGCTCAGCACGCAGCGGCGACAGCAAGCAGACAGGCACCACCAATCGACTTATCCGTGCAGCAGACGACGCCTTGCGACCCAACTCGACCGGGTTTTTGCAGATCATCAATGATTTGCTGCAAGACCATCTCAAGGTTGCAGACGAGATGATCCAGGACGCAGAAATCCGTGATACTCTGAAGCGTGATATCCAGCGTGATTGTGCAAAGTTAAAGTCGTTCTTGGAGGCAGCTCAGATTATTAACGAGATCTCTCCACGATCTCGGGATATCATTATCGGTGTGGGTGAAAAGTTATCATGTCGAATTGTTGCAGCTGTGTTACAAGATCGGGTAAGGGTCCAGTGCCTTATATTCGGCACCCAAATACAAAGAAATTGCATGCTGACTTTTACCATTAGGACGTTGACGCTGCGTTTGTAAGCTTGGAAAACATCATCGACCGCGAATTCGATGCCCTCGACCAGCGGTTCTACGACTACCTATGCGAGCGCATGGCAGAAAAGGTCCGTGAGTGTGGAAATAAAGTTCCAGTGGTAACAGGTAGGACAGATTGCGCAATCTTGCTTACGCATTGTCTCATAACAAACCCAATCCGTAAGGCTTTTTCGGCATCGTCCCTGGAAGCTTGCTGACGACTATCGGCCGTGGTTACACCGATCTCTGCGCAGCGTTGACAGCAGTAGGGTTAGGCGCCGAAGAATTGCAGATTTGGAAGGAAGTTGACGGCATCTTCACTGCCGATCCACGCAAGGTCAAGTCCGCTCGTCTTCTTTCGATCATTACACCCGAAGAAGCGTCTGAATTGACTTATTATGGCTCCGAGGTCATCCATCCATTCACCATGGAGCAGGTGATCCGAGCACATATCCCTATCCGCATCAAAAACGTCCAGAACCCACGCGGCCAGGGTACCGTCGTGTTTCCCACCGACAGCGTTTCCAAAGACGGTACCGCCACCCCTCCTCATTCCCCCAAAGTACTCGCCGAAAACGGCTATCACCTCGACCTTTCTCGAAAGTATCCTACAGCAGTCACCATTAAGGATAGTGTCATTGTGCTGAACGTCCACTCCAACCGCAAGAGCGTCAGCCACGGTTTCTTCGCCAAGATCTTCTCGACCTTGGATCGTTACGGTGTTGTTGTCGACCTTATTTCGACATCCGAAGTGCACGTTTCTATGGCTTTGGGTGCAGACAGCGGTGAAAAGGATATCGCACGCGTGATTGAAGACCTTCAGGCTGTCGGTCGCGTTGACATTTTGAAGAACATGGCCATCTTGTCATTGGTTGGCAAGCAGATGAAAAACATGGTTGGTATTGCCGGAATGATGTTTACGACGCTGGCGTCGGCCGGTGTCAATATCGAAATGATTTCTCAGGGTGCTTCAGAAATCAATATCTCGTGTGTCATTGAAGAAGAAAAGGCAGTTATTGCCATGAATGTCATCCACGATCAACTCCTCAGCAAACAAAGCGCATTGGTTCTGCCGGCAGTAAAGCAATCCACAGTTGCTGCACTTATGTTAGACTAGACTGCAAAAAAAGTACATCCTAACACATAGTTTATTCCATTCCCCACCCGTATCTGATTTTCTATATGCATGCTTTATTTAATATCCCTTTGTTTGTCTATTTGTTTTTTCAAAAAGTTTACATAAACATGTTTCGTCTGAATTAAAAGAGGTGGCCGGAACCACTATACAAGAACTAATTCAATACTCAGATGCGGAAGTGACCCAAGAACCAATAGGTATGCATAGCGGTTGTGTGTATGAAGCCTCGTTTTGAAGCAATTAGATCTGACCCTAAAGCATGCGAATCCCTAAGGTGGCTATATCTACGTACTGTATACACAATTATGAAGGTGCACCTACCAATGAAGTACACCAATCCTTTTTATAGGATAGACCTATACTGTAGTCGGTTATATACCCTAAAACTCTTGGCCAAAACCGCGGGTCTAACATTTGCCAAGCATTCTGGCCGCTATTATCCTCGCGTTTGTTCAATGAATCAGTGACATGGTGATGTATTCAGACTGGAAAAGCTAATATTTACGTAATGATCTGAAAATATTCCTACAGCGGCAGCTCAACGAGTCTTCCATGAATAAAGCACATACTTTTTCAACTACATTAGCGGGGTTCAGTAAACCTACATAAGATCATAAACATAAAAAATAGAGGTGGCTATTCGGTTTATTTTTATACAGAAGGCTTTTACGCCTTCCAAAGTGTACTCAACAACTAAAATACAAAGCTATCAAAGATAGAAGTACAATTACCTTGTTAATACGCTCATATGGAAGAAGATATCTCTTACGTTTATGATCTTACGGACGTTCACTGAGCACCCCTATTATATGAGTGTACCAAACCTTTCAATGATGTACTGAGATGCCTTTTGTATTCATATACATCTACCATAGGAGGTTTTATTAAAGGAAATTCGAAGTACGCGTAGATGCTGTTGATCATCTTTAATAAGTCATATAGCGCAACCCAAGTAGTTTAAACGGTTGTCAATGCTTCAAAGAAAACCACCCACAAAAAGAAGACAAAGCGCTTACCCCATTTTATTACATACTACTTCTTTATGTCTTGCCATAAACTAAAATGTGTATGTTATCATCTCCTCCCTCAACTTCCTTGCTACCGTTGTATACGCTTAAATTCAATTGGCGTTTGCATCCTCCTATAATACGAACTTGGACAATAGTGTTATAGTTTGATATCAAACCTTTCTTCACGTCACCGCATCCTAGTTAAGCATGCGGGCGTTCTGAGTGGCGTGAATGATGATATCGGGAAGAAGATGGTGAATGCCTTTAATCTCGTTGTAAACCACTGATACGACATCCCATTCAATTTGGACAGTATCATGGGCAGAAAAAAGCAGTTCGAGGAAGCTTGACAACGAATTAGCTATCAAAAAAAGGTCAATGACCTTGTTCTTGGTTCCTCTTTTCCTTATGACAGTTATGTCGTGGTAATGATGGAATTAAGTGCCGATTCTGCACTTGGCATCCTTTGTAGGTACGGGAACAACATTGCTGCATCTGTTGATTGTGAACTGGGGGGGTGGTATCGCTCAATTGGAAAGCTTCAAATGACGAGACCAAAAATAAGATATTGTTTTATTAAGGAAAACTACTCTCTATTTATAATGATGATGAGTCGGGACGGAGAAGGTGAATGCTTTTCTATCAGAGCCGAATCCGTGTTATCGCCGTAATCCCTAATGACCATACTGTCTTATTACGAAGGAGCGGATAATCATGCAGAGACTGAGTTAACGTGAATGGTCTTTCTTGAAGTCTGAACCCAGACCAAGGTCTCACTGACACACAAGTCAGTGGACAGACCAATAGATAACTATGCGGTTGTTAATGTCGAAATAAAGGAACGGATGTAACAAAGGCTGAGATGGAAAGGTATGTAGACAATGGATTACTGGTATGTCAAGATATGACAGGGTGGTATAACCATACGCGGGCTGACGGTCGACTACTTATCGGTGGCTATCCCTCGCCGGTGATCTCCATGCAGACCAACGCCTGTACCAGAATCCCTAGCCCTAAACTTTCTTAGGAGTATACAAAGGCTTTAGGTAGAAACAGGGCAAAGCATCTCTAATTTCGCAATATAGACCAAAAGTAGGAGAATGAAAGTTTAACAGACGCTCTCGAAGTTTCACATACATGGGTCAACAACCAATGTGCCGTTTTCAAAATGTCCGGATATCCATTTCTGAGCTCATGTGTCTGCTCCAAATACAGATCCAATCTACACAGTTTGACACACCCGTAATAAAAATTCAAAACAGGCTTCAAAAATTAATCCGGAATACTCCAATAGCTGGCTCTTTCTCGTAAGAATAGTACGGGTCTCATAAATGGAACTTCTGTAAACAAGCAAGCAATTTCCAGTACACTGGCATCACTCTTTATATCAGCACTACAAAGGTGGTTATTAAGGATAAGGTTAACTGGAGCAGAATGTAATAGAGACGCAAGATGATGCATGCCTTTTACGGTTAGTTTTGATCGTAATTTGGGAAAAGCGAAAGTTAACAAAAGGTCTCATTTTTACGCGTGTGTATTGAAGCATATCAGATAAACTTATATGGGTCCATCAAATTGTGCAGACCGCATCCATTTTGATTGCTAGTCATGGGAAATTTCGGAAGATATACCCAGTCTTTTGAATCGAGTGCATATACATCCTTTTAAAACGGATACATGGATTTGACACATGTATGGAACATTAACGATGCTTTGCCCCACTTCTATCTGAAAGCCCTGTAAAGTACCTCGTATCAACGTGCAACCCCTGCGGTGAATTTTGATAGTATGACTGGATCGAAGGGCACAGGTTGCACTCATGAATGAAATTTGATATGTGTGTTTGAAACGAGTACGTAGCTCAAAAGCTTTAGTTTATTTCTAGGAGATAGTAGACCAGCTTCTACAGCGGAACAAGTATGTACACAGACCTACACTGACTTTTGGAGGGCATACGAATGTTATATTTTATTAGACAACCTTTCAACTTCTGGAGTATATTGCAAAGTTAGGGATGTGTTTTATCCCATTTATAACTAAATGCCCTGTAGCAGAGCTTCAGTCCAGACTTCAGTACTTTGCTCATATTTGAATTTTTTTCGTAGTCAAAGTGAAGCCTAGTGATATGGGATACATGCTCATGTGGTGGACAAATAAGTATACACTCTTCACATGCGGTTTATTTAAGATCTTGTTCAAGGGTCATATTATATTTGATAGAGCTATTTGTCTCCGAGTGTCGTAGGAAGCAGAACACACATACACACAGCAGGGCACGATTATGTAATATATGTGACTAAAATAGCCAATAGTGTGGGTCCATTAGCCGCATAAATTGTGTTACTATCCTACATTTAGTGGTGCACAATAATCCTAACAAGTCGTAGTTATTGTGGTGCCATTCATCAATATAGCCGCAGTAAGCGATCAAAATCCTCAATTAAACTGCGTGAATTATCGATATTCTATGATCGACTGAAAATATTAGTGAAAATAGTTGATCACTCTGCATAATTACCTTCAGAGCCCAATATTACACGCAATTGTACTATCTGTTATCTGTCGATCTTTGATGATGTTACAAGATGTCATACGTAAAAGGTGACCTTTGTTGGAGCAACGGAGATGGTTGTATGAAAGCCAGCCGAGTTCCGATATCCCATTTATCAGAACTAGCCTATTATCCTCAATCAAGTAACAATTTAGAGCATAAATCTCGTCAGTTTAGATTGTAATAATGGCACTTGACTCGCAGCACAAACGAAACGCAGCAATGATTTATTATGGGATCAAATTAATCGTGAAATTGAAGTTAATACAAACCCTAAACTCTCCGGCCACTTGGTAAATGTTTTTTAACCAGTACTCACCTTAAATTCTTGACACTTTACCATTCAAAGGCGCATCCGCTTTGATGCAGATCGGAAAAGACTTCTTTTGGAGGAATATTTGTTTATCGCACGCGTGATCCCCTCATGAATATTTCATGGCGCTGCGGCGTGCGAAATAGTTCCACAACAGCTTCCCGAAGGCGCTGTATATATTCCTTTATTCGACAAGGGGCTCAGAAACCAGATGAATGCATTTTGTACCACATACTACCCGATAAGGAAGCATAATGCAGGATCAGAAGAACAAATATGCATACAGCTCCATGGTTCCCAGTATCTGCTCACTCTGGATTTGCATCGAGTTATTACTCTTTACTTGATGTCCAGATATAAACTTTTCGGTTATACGCCTCGATATGGGAAAGTTTCGCTGCATTGCCCATATACAGGGGCGAAAACTGTGCCCCTGGACTGGGTTACCGTAATTATCGTTAGTAAATGCAGCGACTTTTAAGACAACCATCTTATATCACACTTGAGTACGTAAAATGAGGAGGCTAATCGATAAAGTGATTTTCCAAAGTGTAAAACAGCAGCCAATATAGATACAACCCTTTTTTGTAATTGAACGGTTTAGTGTGTTTCATCTTGTCTTTGTTGGATCCCAGTAGTTCTCAGCTTGCAATTAACTATTCATGTAATAAGGCTATGCAAAAAAAAAACTTTTGCAATTATGTATATCATTATATTTAAGCTGTACAATAGGTCACAACGGACCTTGACGATTATTTAAAGTAGTTATGCCGAAGACCGAAGGTATGGCTATAGGTGAGCGTGTATATCTTACAAGCCTGTATGTACGTATCACATTCACCATACCGAATCTTCGAAAAATGACTCCTGAGTTCTCTGCACAACAAAAATAAATTCGCACCTATGTTTGTTTATGAACAGAAGGTAAGACAACATTCGGAGCGACAAATTAGTTCTCAAAGATGAAATATCGTATTTTTCCCTACGACAGGCAGTATAATTCTTAGAGCTTACTCTCTCTAATACGAGATATGAAAAGTTTTGACTACTTACCTGTTCCTTTGCCTGTGTACCTAAATGGAGGTCAAACAGGTTCATAAATGTATTAGGCCATATATTGTCATCGGAATGTGTTGTAAAGAACTGCTATCAGTGATATGCTGCATTTGTCATATGCATTGTGTACCGGATGTATTATCCGAAAAAAACACCAAAATCCAAGACGCGGAACACAGTGTTCCCAATACAAACCATTCTTACCAGTGCTCTGGACGATTGCAGTTCTGGAACCGATATGAGCTCGCACAAGAGGCGCTATCTACTGATTACATCAACATGATTCAAGGAATCCCGTGGCACAATAGCGAATACCAGTATCTTATCTAACTTCAGATGAACATTGGCTCGGTATCAAAGTAACTGATGTTCGGCCTTTCTGCTCTCAAAAGACTAATTTCTTTATTATCATTGCCAGTTTTAGTACGTGAAATATGGATTGAAGCATCATTGTTGCTTGTAAGCTAGATCTATATAGATGAGGTAAGTCATTCTATTTTCAAAAGTAGGGTACAGATCTTAGCCACATGAGGAATGTTCTTGAAAGGAATTATGTGCCATTCTAAGAAAAGAACAGCTGGATATGTAACAACGCCAATCAACCGCGGCGCTAATTTGAGAATGATTGAATAGAGTATTGCTTCTGGAATTATAGCTAAAAACAGCGGACTGAAAAAGTCAAGAGTGCAAACGCTACTTTTCACATGGTACAACCATTGTCGGTTAGCTGTCGCCAAAGTATGTATATAGTAATCGCCTTTAATCGTACGTATCATATACAATAGCTGTTTTAGGCCCTCCCATCCTGATGCATATTATCACGAGCTAAAGAGCCACATGCTACCCCATTTTTAAACTCTAGAAAAAGAAGGTATGGAGGACGGCAGAATGTAAAATCTTATATACAGTTATGGTTCGTATTCAAGAGGTAGCTCAAACGGCAGTTGCGCACTATCGAAAAAGAACTTCAAAGACAGATTTCAATTACGATAGATCTCGTCAATGGTGGTCCCCCAAATTTTCATGTTTTCAAGAGATAGATACCGAACGACCGGTCCGCTACTTAACCTAACGAAATTTTCTCGAATCCCTAACCTTAAAGACGTTGTCGAAGAGAAAAAACCAAGTGCTCGGATCGAAACACAAAATCTGTCAATCATTACCGCTATCGAAACGATATTTTCAGGAGTCACGGAAGGGCTGTCATCAATGTGAGTTACACTGGCTCGCGTGTTTGATAAAGGAAATAGCAAAAAGACGTTCACCATTGTTTTCCGCATCACTGGCATCTGGTTCTAAATTCATGTTATTAAATAATATGTGCAACAAATGGCCGCACCCCGGCGAACAAAAAGATCAAGTGACATAAATCGAATGATGTGGTTTGTGTTGTGTACGGGGAGACAAAGGCTTGGTAGCATACTGTCTGTGCCCAGCGTGCTGGTTTGTAACACAAAAAGTCAGATAGCCAAAAAAGAAATCTGCGAATCAAAAAAAGGTTTTTCTTTTATTGCCCTGCATAAATAAACATATGTGTGTTCCTTGTGATGTGATTTTATGCTTTGGATGAAAAAAGTAGACCATCATAACTAAGGGGGGGGGATGAGGCTTTGGTTAGTCAGAAACCTGAGCTGTAATAGTAAGGTATACACACAGACACCGCGAGGGTTACACTGAGTAACGTATCATGATCTAAAAACAAGAACGACGGGGTAGTTGACAAGTACAAGAGGGTGAGATAAATGGAGAAAAAATAGTACTGTTTGTGTATTCAGAAGTGAAGATCACTATGTAGATGTGATGCAATGCATGCATGCCGAATATGTTGGCTGACCCGGTAGCAAGTCCTGTGCCTCCAATGTAAACAACTTGAAAGTAAACAAAAGAAAGGAATGGGGAATAGTGGAAGTCTAGACCGAAATGTTCAACCTTATGTTGCAGAGGGAGAGGAATGAGAAGAGAAAAAAAGAGTATTACGAAGTATATCGAAGCGCTTGTCATAAGTTAAGGTTACCGCTAGATATTTTTTTGCTTTGACAAGGTTACATAGACGAGCCGCAAGCCGGTTTTGTTGAACGAAAAAAAAAAAACTTGTTTGTCAAAAAAGGGCATGTTGTTGGGCGGCTCGCTCTCTCACACGGGGGATCTCTGTCTTCTCACAAGGCGATCTTTCGACTGGAAAGTATTAGAGCATACGTACCCGACAGAACCAAAACTGAACTTTCTCTCTCTTCATTCGTTCCCTTTTTTTCACACTCGTGCACTTCCTCTCGTTTACCCTGAACGAAGAAAGCGTAAAAAAGAGACAGAAAGGAGGAGTTTCCATATCAAGTTATCCGATCGTCATCGGTTTAGGCATCGTTTTCTATTTTTCTTTTTGGAGAGTTTGTTGTTCCGGTGCTCTTTTTTTCGTCTTTCTTCTTCTTAACCACCTGAATCGACCCTGTCTGAAAGAGGGCCTGCAAAGATCTGTTGCCAGCCAGCCATGCTTTCGGACCAACATCATTCACCGTATCCTCCCGCGCCGCTGCCGCCATTGCAGCATCCACCTCACCATCATCACTACCCCCCACCGCCCGTCTTTGTTGACAAGTGAGTTAATAATAAACAAATCCCCGCCCTTATTTAAATGGCTTTTCTCGATAGCATCCCACACCAGTACAGACGCGACATAGTCCACCATCACTCGCCAGTTTCGTTGGTACATTCATCTCCTGGACAACAATCGGTACATTCGTCGCCTATCATGCATCCGTACCCGATGGAACACCATCACCATCCTTATACTTCGCCAAGATCGCAGGCTGCGTCGTCTATTACTTCCGTTGTCCCGTCGCCCCCAACGAGTTGTCCATCATCATCAACTGCTATCGCAAAGTAAGCCCAAAAATCCCTTACTTTTCCATTGTGTAACCCACGCAATTCGCTGTGTATATATATTCCTGGCTGGCTCGTGCGAAAACTAACACTCTCTTTCTTTCCCCCTTATTTCCTTTATGGACGTTAGTCTTCGTTATGAGATTATATTGGAAGGTAATATAATTTATGGTGTGATCTCGCCCCCCCCTCAATACCTTCGCCCTTTACCCCTTCATAAGCCATGTGTCATGACAAGAAATTGATCGACCTGTTTGTAGCACCAACCGCCGCGGCACAAAAGGTGGAAGACGCTCCGCTGACCTATCTCAACAAAGGTATGAGAAAGCAAATCTGACATCTTCACATTAAACTGACCATTGGCTTAGGCCAGTTTTATAATATAAATCTCAAGGATACCGAAGGTTCAGACACTGATATCACAAGCACGATCACCATCATGTTTCACGATGAGTCTCATCGCAAGGTAGCTCCTAATTACTGGAAGTTTTGGTTAAGCCAGCAAAAACATTCTCAAGCTGCACGCGCCCTCGATATCGGTAAAAATAGCAACATCAAAACATTTCACAACCCTTGTTTTAATATTCTTGAATAGATGCCGGACGATGCAGTGGTATTCACAACGTTGAGGCCGACCGTTTCGATTCTGTTTCATTCCAATGGAATGCTAAAGCTGGTGCCAGCATTAGCATCCGTTTCAACTGTCTTTCAACAGACTTCTCCCGCATCAAAGGTGTCAAAGGCATTCCGCTCCGTCTTCACATGCAAAGTCATTTAACAAGTGAAGACCAGTCCACCAGTGAGGGCTCGTATTGTCGGATCAAACTCTTCCGAGATAAGGTAATAATATTATTAAAAAAAACTTGACTGGCAACATAACAAGCTTTACCCCAACATGTAGGGAGCTGAACGAAAGAACAAGGATGATGCCAGACACATTGAAAAGCAGCTCGAGAAACTGCGTGGCAAAAACGGCGAATCGCATCCGCTTTGGTTGGCGTTTTCACAAACACAACCGTATACTGTATTCTGTGAGGTGCCGCAGACATCACCCGCGCAACAACAACAGCATGAACTCGTATACACCCGTCGTTTGAGTGACAGCAGCAATAGTACTGCTGGAAGACAGCAACACCATCACCCATACCTTCCACCGCCATCGTTGTCCAATAGTTTCAATGGCGCCGGAGTAAAACGACAGTATCATACTTTGATTACCCCACCCGCTACCGATCCCGCTGCTGCAGCGGCTGCCATGGCTGCCGCAACCGCACCTACCATGTCTCCTGGTGCTCCGAACCCTTACTTTATGCACCACGCGCCAGTGCCACCGATGCCACTGGACTACGATCCGACTTATGTACCTCAGCGACGACGTAGAGTTGCCAGTAATGTTTCTAGATTCTCTTCGATTACTTTTTTTTTCGCTGATATTTTTTTAATTTATAGAGTTAAGCATCTTTGCAAAGTTCGTAAGCATGGACGACTCGCTGCACCGTGCGATCTACCTCGATGACTTAACGGTCGACGATCTGAAAGAGAAAGTCACTGCCAAAATGGAGATCAACGCGATGCAGATCAGTCAGGTTGTTCGCCAAGTTGCCAAAAAAGACAATCTCATCGTACGCGTGGATGACACAGTTGTTCAAGATATTCCCGAAATGCAAGACATGGAAGTCGAAACCAGTGCCGATGAGAGCGGCACCCTCACGCTCGTACTTCGCTATTAGCATATGTTCATTCTCTTACCCCGTTCCCTCTCTCTCTTTCGCAACATACAGACCGCTTACTCTCTACCTTCCCTCCTTCGATATACCATCATATACCTCATAGTTTGGCAGATCTCATTGTATAGCTCGTAGCTCTTTTCACATTCCCGTATCTCACAGAACCTCTTTTTGTATCTATAAGCTCCCCTTCTCTTTTTTTCACACCCTGGCTTTGGTTTTTTCCCCTTCATGATGATGATTTTAAGAAACAGAAAATTAAAACAGGAAACAGCTGTGCTTTTCCAATGATCCATTATGTACAGCACTTCTTTAATAATACATGCTGAGATGCCGTATCTTGGTGATGCATACCTGATAAGATAATCTTTGTAAACACAATGGAAGCCTTACTGGTCATCTTGATACGTAAATAGTCGTGCTGTCACTTTTGTGTTGGGACACTTGTCAGATGATTGCGCTATGTGCGCCAAAGCAGATTTTTTAATGCATAAATATTTACAAATGACCACCGGCCACTCAATTCCCATGAGCCAATCCTCGATTGGGTAATCGTGTCGAGCGATCCTTTACTTCTCCAACCATTGCTATGCCATTGAACTAGTAAATCATATCTGACGACACACTGAAGTGTGGCCGATACACGATGAATGAAATTTATTTAACGAAAGAGCAAAACGCATTTTCTTTTTTAGCTTGGTAATTAGACAACAGTGTACATTTCTTTTTTTACTGGCCACCCATTTCCTTGGCGAGTTCCTCAGCACGCTTGATAACATCGCTGATATCACCCTGCATGTAGAAGGCGGTTTCGGGGAGAGCATCGTGCTTGCCATCCAAGATTTCCTTGAACGAGCGGATGGTATCCTGGAGCTTGACGAGGCGACCCTCATAACCAGTGAAGACCTGAGCCACAGCGAAGGGCTGCGACAAGAAACGCTGGATCTTACGGGCACGCTCGACGACGAGCTTGTCTTCTTCAGACAATTCGTCCATACCCAAAATGGCAATGATATCCTGGAGCGACTTGTAGTTCTGCAAGATCTGCTGGACACCCGTGGCAACGCTGTAGTGCTCGTCACCAACGATACGGGGATCCAGGATACGCGACTTGGAGTCAAGGGGATCGACGGCGGGGTAGATACCCAATTCGGCAATCGAACGCGACAACACAGTGGTGGCGTCCAAATGGGCGAAGGTGGTGGCGGGGGCAGGATCCGTCAAATCGTCAGCGGGCACGTAGACGGCCTGGACGGACGTAATGGAACCGTTCTTGGTGGTGGTAATACGCTCCTGCATACCACCCATATCGGTGGAGAGCGTGGGCTGGTAACCCACAGCCGAGGGGATACGACCCAACAGGGCGGACACTTCCGAACCGGCCTGCGTGAAACGGAAAATGTTGTCAATGAAGAGCAACACATCCTGACCTTCCTCGTCACGGAAGTATTCGGCAATGGTCAGACCGGTCAAGGCGACACGAGCACGGGCTCCTGGGGGTTCGTTCATCTGACCGAACACCAAGGCGCACTTGGACTCGCCCTCAAGCTTAATGACACCCGTGGCCATCATTTCGTGGTACAAATCGTTACCCTCACGAGTACGCTCACCGACACCGCAGAAGATGGAGTAACCACCGTGCGCCTTGGCGATGTTGTTGATAAGTTCCTGAATCAACACGGTCTTGCCGACACCGGCACCACCGAAGAGACCAATCTTACCACCACGGGCGTAGGGGGCGAGCAAGTCGACAACCTTGATACCAGTCTCCAGAATTTCGGGAGTGGGCGATTGGTCAATGAACTCGGGAGCTTCGCTGTGGATGGGGCGGTTGCTCTTGGCCTTGATGGGGCCACGCTCGTCAATGGGCTCACCAATGACGTTGATGATACGGCCCAAGACTTCGCTGCCGACGGGAATGGTAATGGGGGCACCAGTGTCAACGACCTTTTGGCCACGGACGAGACCTAGCAGACCAACAAAACTTAGCAACCCGCATCACAACCCATCTACTACCAAAACGTACCCTCAGTACCGTCCATAGCAATGGTACGGACAGTGTTCTCACCCAAGTGCTGAGCGACTTCGAGGACAAGACGGCCACCAGCGTGGTCCTGGACTTCCAAGGCGTTCAAAATAGCGGGAAGGTTTTCCTGCTCGAACTGGACGTCGACGACGGCACCAATAACAGAGCTAATTGCAACACATTGTCAGTCCACACGTTATTTTGTACTTTACGTTGAAAAAGTTGTGACACATACCGAATCTGACCGGCGGCGACAGCCTCAGTGGCGTACGAGCGAGCTAAATAACAATGAAATGTGACAATCAGTCCATCGTTTCGGATTCTCTGACGTGTTGTTGCGAGTGCTCACCCTTGACAGCGGCTTGGGTACCGAGGGGCTTGACAGCAAGACGGGCCACGGGGGCACGGAAGGCGCTAGAGGCGACGCGACCAATAGCACTGGAGATGTACATGTTGCAAAGGTTCGAGAAGGTAAGACTTGTTGGCCTGGCAACAGCAAGTTTATGTCGGAGATGCAATATTTTACAGGGTTGCCTGGGCAACGCGCTTTGGCTGGATTGTGGATTGTGTCACCTGCGACTGTCAAATTTTCTGCCTGGCAAAATTTAATTAGATGCAATTGCGTATGTTGGAGATGGGTAGCATCCTTTTATCATGACAATATACAGTTATAGCGGGATGAATATGCGGTATTCGTAAATTTGTTGGAAGGTTTATCAAAATCAAGTCATTTACCTGGGAGGATCAAAACAATGAGCCTTTGTCGAGTTGCACAGTCCTCGGTTGAACTATTACTGCCGCAAAGCATATTTTACTATTGTCGTGTTCGGTGTTTATTTAATTCGCGTGAACACGATCATAGCAAGACCCTATCATAGCAAAGCCGGCAACAAATACAATCCTCTACCACAGAACTTGCATACCATCGTACTCATCGTCAATTATTGACTGTAGCCTCACTACAGACTGCTATTACTATGTGTCGTATGTAGGGGATGGCACACAGGTACATACAGGAATGTGTTGATGGGAGGAAAATTAATAATAAAACCAACAAGTGCGTTATCGATATTTTTCTTAAAATCAACAAAGCCATCTACTTCTACTGGTAACCATTTATGATTATGTACTTTGGAGCAAGGGTCGCCCTAGTACGAACCAGAGCTTACCTAAGAAATACCAAAGCGGTTTAACACATGAATCCAATGCCATTGATGTAATAGCTTACCCTGTCCTTGATGTGTTGCAGGAATTGTTGGTAGCTCATAATACTATCAGTTCGATCCTCCACAAGATGGGACAAGAACCACAGCCGCAAGTATGGATCACCATCTTCTTTGATAAGATACAGTGTTGGGTAATAGTTGCCGCGTCGCATTTCACGTATTTTTCCAATAATCATGTTCACTTTTCGGTTAATGGATGATTCCAGTACTGGGAGTGTTATCTTGCCACCGCGAAGGCCATCATACGATTTGACATCAAACAGATCAACGCATAGCTGAGGAACAACTCCCCGACCAACCCATATATAGATATTTTGGCTATTCTCAAGCAAGTAGCATCCATGTGGCTCGAGGTTCTCGACAGTCAGGTTTAGCGCAGGTGGGAATACAACGCCATTCTCTGAGATTTCGCCAGCCTATCGAATGGTTGGGTTAGTTTATACTCTTTTGGGGTTTAAGAAATACTTACGTCAGGCGGCATGTTGTGAAGTCCGTATAAGTTCGGATAAAGGTAAGGCAGCAGAAGCTGGAGAGGCATGGTACGCAGGAGATTCATGGCATTGGCACGTAAATCGGTGGGTACTTGGGAGCTTTGACGTAAAGCATCCTACAAGATTTAGAATTAGAAACATTGTTCTTATTTCACCAGAAGCCACCTATCTTACATGCTTAAGCAGACAGAGTGCTATTAGTGGCAGAAGCTTAAGATTGCTAGGACCTGTCAATTGTGGAGTAGAACCGGGTCCAGACCCTAACACATGTGATTTGTAAACGCCAAATATATCCACAACCTTATTGACGATGGCATCACGCGCGTCATCTAACTTGGATGATAACGCCCGTTCAACGCCTTCAATAAAATCCGATATATTAATAACGCGTCGATCGTGACTCATTTCTAATAGTTTACCTTTGTTGGCAAAGTACGCGGCCAGTGCTTGCTGATTCACACAGGAGTATATTTCGGGCATCGACGTGGTTACTGGAAGACACAAAGTAATCACGCGAATACGTCGCTCACCGTGACATGTTGTATGCAAAAGTGCTGTTTGGAAACACACGGTTGGGGTCTTTAGATCGTCTTCAATCACCACCTCCACACAGTAAGATTGATTTCGTGGTACGTTGGGCAGTGCAAGCAAGTCCGTGGATCGAATAAAGAAGTTGCCATGGAACGCATTCATGCGAAGGCCTCGGGAGGCTCGGATACGAATGACAGCCTCCAAGCCAATCTCTTCGGCAATCAGCTCCGAGAATTCATGTGCAAATTTGAAGGCGTCTTCCGTGCGACTAGCATTAAATCCAGGGTAATAGTAGGTCTGACCACCGGTGTAATGGGGGAGGCAACCTGTTCAGTATGAACATTAATATATAACCGTATCATATAAACCCAATTTCCGTACTTAAAGTGGCTACATCAGAATATTGGCCACCGAAAATAAGCATATCACATGCAACCTGGGATCGTGAGCAATCGACCGCAAATGATTTGTAGAACGGTGATGCTGCATTCAGAAGCGTGGTTTCCTGGTCTACGTATTAGCAAAGCCGACATCTGATGTCATGTGGACCCACCTTTGGAGTTCCCAACAGCTTCACATCCTCGCGCATCTTGAGTGCACCCACCCCAGTGTTTGGAAGAGTGGATTGCAAGCAAACAATCTTACCACCTTGTTGGCACTGTGCAAATACTTAGCATCAAGCAGCATCACTTTGCAGAAAGAACACTCATACCAGCAGCTTGTATGCAGCCTGTAGTGCGCTTCCCAGTGCATTGTTGACATTCACGGTATCCTTGAACATATCCGGAAGTTTCTCCAAAAGCGCCTTGATAGTTTCCATGTTCTCGTTGAGATTGGCTAGCATATTGTCAGGCAGAGGTGCAAAAACGTCGTCGATATCCGAAACAACAAGCATCTGGGGCTCAGCAACGTCGGATTTGAGGTTGTAAAAATGAATCGAGCTGTCGACTGTAATGAATCCAACGCGCGTCCGATTATCTTTGTTTGGAATTCGATCCAGCGAGTCAAGAATTGTTCGCGCTGCTGTTGCCAGCATGCCGGATTGAATAGACGAGTGAGATACGTCGATAATGAAAATATATGCAGGAGCTTGCGGTGGGCGAACCTAACAAGCATACGTTCAATAATCCAGTCGTATATTGTGTCAAGTAGACTATACCATGTACTCTGTGGGCGCGACGAATTCCACACAGCCGTAGTTCAATTCAGCGCGTTTCCATCGATCCGCTGCTCGCTGATTCACAGGGTCGTAATCGAATGCCGCTGGGACTGTTTGGCAAGCGTCAGATCAATGGCTTTCCCCAACTCTATTTCGCTCATTCTTACCATCATTAAGAAGGAAGCACATATTGCATTTCCAGCGCTGACCACCCTCTACAAAAGTAATATATGGATTGATGTACGTTCTGCAACGACGGCATCTGGCAATAACACTATCGGAAATGACAGGGACTGGGCTCTGCATAGACACAATCTTAGCCCTGACTGTTACTGTCCCATAGCAATCCAATGTACCTCATTTTCGCTGACAGTTCGGTACGGTGCCAGGACCAGCGCAAGTGGGAGCCTTGATTTTTTCAATATCTGCTCAGTAGCGGGAATTGCGTTTAACGTGGAGCACTTGTACGATGGATCACAGTTTGAATTGGGCGAATTTGTCAATGCAGTCTAATACACGGCATCAGTCACCATGGTTATCATGCCATAATTGTAACTATAGCGAGCTCACATTTGGGGGCAACCGGATAGCTGGCGGAGGTGCTGTCAGATCAGCAATCTGAGGACGTATACCGGACAAGGCAACCGCCTGTGTCATCTATACGTTGCGCAACACATTAGCTACCCTTCTTAAAACATGCCCCAATCGTCCCGCTCCATACCTGAGGCGGAGGAGCACCACCCATACTCATGTTTCCGAACTGTGCCGTCACGTTATTGACTCCACCTTGCCCATATGCATAGGGATCCTGCGCCGGACTTGGCTGTTGTGGCTGCTGACCATATGCCGGAGCAGTAGCCGGAGCTTGAGACTGCTGTTGTTGCTGTGACATGCCTGGATACGATCCACCTCCATAATTGTTATTAGGTTCTTCCATATACGCCTTTGTGATTTGCTCCGGATACATTCTTTTGCGCCGATGATGATCCGTATGCTGCTGGCTCACTGTGGGCGACCCAGGACCAACGGCGCCTGATCCAGGGCTTTGCAACGGAGGTGTTGCAGGTTGCTGCTGGATGGTAGTCGGCGATATGGTCGGATCTATCGGTTGTTGCATAGCTGCCGGTCGCACACCTGTAGCAGCCATTGTAGGGGATTGTGCTGGGCGGCCGGGGGTGAATCCTTGAGCTAATCGTGGATGAGGTTGTTGGAATCCCGGTCTTGCCAATTGCTGTTGTTGTGGAGGAGGAATGCCTGCTGGCGACGGAGGTTGGCCTGGTGGCGGTCTTGCACCTTGAGGGTAACCAGGTGGTGGAGGGCGATTCGGATCGCCCATCGGTGGTCTTTGACCGACAGGAGGAGTCTGTGAAGGACGCATTGGGTAGTGTGGATTTTGACTTGCCATCGCGTGAATAAAAGGAGGGCCTGTGTCGTTCGCGGATACGTGGCAAGACCGCTGCTTATAGCTGGCCATGAATTCAATTCCCTAATGCAGCACTGCAAGATGCTTTGACAGGTAGTCATCATTGATTGGGCACCCTCTTTGACATAGCAACTGGCCCATATCGCATACTGCTGAGCATCTTGCGCCTCGTACTCTATTTTAAAAGAGTCCTGTATTCATGTCTTTGGTACGTGATCGTCAACTATAGGTTTCTTTCCCCTATCTGTTTTCGCACACAACAGCATATCATGCTGATCGTTTCTCAGAACGCATTGTGCAAATATGAGTAGCTTTAAGTACAATGTGGGATAAGGGTGGCAACTGAGCGATATACAATAGTAATTCGTGCTAAAATTCACTCTTGTAGCCGAAGTCGTTTCAATTCATATCTTTTCGTTATTGCGCTTTCGGCGATGGACACACTGGTCACATGACACCGTAACATTTTTTCATTTCAGGTACGCTATATTGGAAACAGGTAGATACGCTCTATGTAATAATGTCATCCTACTAATCCATGAATATCGCCCTTGTTTTTCATGGTTTTTCACCAGTATGAAGAAGGCGTCTTGAGGCCAACTCCTTTTCAGTACTGCTAATGGTGTTCCATAGTTTTGGTGAGGTGACTGTGTCTTTTACCAATGGTAAACAGCCTTACAATTCGATCTAACTCTTCGAGATGAAGCTTGGAGATTGTCAGTACGTAAAAGTTTTAGTGCCTCCTTGAAGACCTTGAGTTCGCTGAGGGCTTGAAGAAATCTGAGATCTCCGATACAAAAGGCAGCTGTTACAAATCCATTTCCTGTCGACATGCATATAATCCAAGGTTCCTATACACTGTGTTAATATACTACAATTATGCTGCCTTACCAAACCGCCTTATCACAAGCATAAACAGTTTATATCATTCTTCATATTTGTCCGACACCCTTCCAGTGCGCGTAAAATTGTCCAGTTTGCTCCAGTGTTCGTTATCTGCTTCGGTGCACTAGCGAATTCCTAACATTTGGCATAACACTTCATTCTGATGATCAACACAACAATGGCTGCAAATGTTAGCTCTTGACGGTGTGGCAGCGTGCGCAGATATTTCGACAACTTCATCGGAAAGTTCCTATACTTGAGAAAGGAAGGGGTTGTGATTGATACATTCGTATATTTACCCTCGTTGTCTTTATTCCGCTTTCCGCTGATCGACTTTTAGGACAGTTTGAACCACACCAGTTCAGTAGCATCACCATCACCGAACTTCCCAATTTTGCCTTGCATGAAATAAGTGAGCGTTGTTCGCGCACCTGGATCTAAGGTCACGGTTTTGGTGTGTAGGATGGTGATCGGTGTTTGACAGTCAGCAAAGATTGGACAATGTAACCCAACCTGGCTACCGTCCAGTGTGAGTTTATTGTCGTACTGCACAACAGTATTCTCATGATACGTTGGCAAGAATTCTTGGCTGAAAAGCTCAATTCTTATGACAAATGCGCTGACATATAAGCCGATCTAGCGGTCGATAATGATTTGCGTAGTATCTTTGCCATTGCAAATTACCATGCTGTATTACTTATAAATTTTACTAACTTTGCCACAAGCTTTTCTATAAACCAAAATAGGCTATGATGAGTCAATATATGAAATAAGCTGTATGATCTACTGTTCTTTTTCCTCTAGATTGATATTTGAGGAGCCGGTCCTAGTCGGTCGGTCTGCCAGTCCGATAGCTCAAATTCCGAGCCCTGTCCACTTGTTAATATGCTTCTACGTAATATATCCTTACTAGTAAACGTTTTGGGATGTCGTCTAGATTAAACATACTGGAGTACCTCTCGGGTTGCGGCCTATCGCTTTAAAAGTTTCAGCCATCTCAGAAACAGTATTACTCCTTATGCAAGATCAAAAGTTAAGCCCAATGGCATCCAGCTCACCTGACAGTGGCGTCGAATGGGTGCGTGATCTTTTTTAAGTCAGTAAATAAAGGATCACTTGATACATATCTCAAACCATCTTTTCCTCCTCTTTTCTAAAATGACAGCTGTTATAGAGGTAGTACCCTTAACTAATGGCAACGACTCACTGTATAAGCTTCCAAGAGAAGTCATACACGATATTTTGACACTGCTTCCATTTGTTGAACGGTTCATCTGTGCATCAACATGCAAGACCTGGCGTGACCTTATTTTGACATCGACAGGTCTCTGGTACGAAATATACCTGACCGATCCTATCATATTGAAGCGGTTTCTATATGATAATCGTCTCGCACAATCAGCAAGCAAGCAAGTCCGGGTTGTTAACTTTACGTTCCACTCAAGCGGACGTCGAGCTCAAAAGATCGTCAAACAGATGCTCCAAAATAAATGGTCCAATATTAGATCCTTAAGTAAGTCAAAAAATCCTGAAAGCTGATGTAGATATTCGCTTACATACATCACTTTAGCTTTGACAAATTTTATATCCTCGGAGATTGCTCTCACGAATCTGCTGATCATGAACAAAGAAACCTTGGATACGCTGTATTTGGAAAATGGGGGGCCAGCCACGCAAGTGCTCCTAGAAGCTGTTTTTATGAAGTGTTACCGGCTCAAGCATTTGACGTACATCGACAATGGTCACTCTGGAATGAATCGACACTTCAATATCCCGCGATCGCAAACGCTGCGCCTTACTTCCCTGTGTATTCATTGCGACAAAATGCTTGAAGGTGATATGTTGCCGCAGGTACTACGACTCAGCCCGCTTCTCAAAAACCTCGAGTTACACGATACGCGTGAATCTCGTGACAGCATCATGTATGACGGCCAGGATCTGCTAAAATTCGTCCATACATACTGCCATAGGATTTCTTCAATTTACTACAGCAGAACCTATCACGTAGTCAACAACGGAATGAAAAATGGCATGTGGTTTAAAAGCGACAGTTTGGACTTTCGCTACCATCCCTATATCGGAGCAGCACGACAGGATGATCTAATACTGCCATGGGTCAATCAATCTCACACTACAATCACGAGTTTATCGCTCGCCGTTTGCCTTACAAAGCCTCATCATCGCGCGTTGGATCAATTATCTGTACTCGGTGTACCACAGCTGCGTGAGCTGGAACTCTATTGTCTATGCGACACCACTACTACACAATGCTCAGCGTTTAGCCTTCAAACAATCATTGGAACCTGTCCAAGGCTAGAGAAACTCCGTTCCCATCGCCTAGACGTGATTGATGACAATATTCTCCAAATATTGGGAGGCTTAAGTAATCTCCGGCACCTCGAAATTGAACTGGGTAGTAGCGCGAGCGCTATCACCAGCCAAGGCATGCGATGGTTGTTTAATGAAAAATGCAAGCTGGATATTGCAATTTTTGGTGGCAAGAAAAACTACTTCACTGACGAGCACCTTATAGCAGTGGCTTCGCATAAACGGCTCCAGCACTTGGGTCTTCGTTCCGGAAGTTGTCTCACCACTGAGGGAATATGTAGCTTTACTGAGCTTATGCAAGATTCTGATTTAGAGTATCTGGAACTGGGCCGCTCGCCTGCAGTGGGTAACAAGGGCATCATCAGTCTGGGTCGCTTGAGTAAGCTGCGACGTCTCGAGCTGAACGTGTTCATGAAAGGTTTGCGTGTCAATATCATCCTGAAGCTATTTGAAACGCGATCTTCTACACATACTCTTGCTGTACAATACTTCAATGGAATTAAAGTGAAGCAGCTTTCGAGTGATACGATGCAGAATCTTTAACAGAAATAAAAGTACGATTATATGGCCCACACGGCAGACTTGTATGAAGACAATTAAAGCGTGTTTGGAGGTACGCTCGATGGTGTTATTTACAATTACTACAAAGGGTATGGAGACGGATGCACGCTGCTCTATCGCTTACTCGAATGGTGCTGCTCATGCATATCCATACCCCGATTAGTCCAAAACGACTTGCCGTATGTCACCAGCTAGATAACCGTATCTTGGTTAGTATCAGCAATAGCAAGTTCTAGCGAGACATACCAATTCTTCACCCTTTCGTATTTTGCTGTTTCCCTGGACAAAAATGCCAACGCGTATCTGGCGTGTGTTTTCATCCATGTAGTTCAAGAAACATACATTTGGTCCTGACCCAATTCCTCGAAAATCATTACAAAAGCGGGCTTCATTGCCACACTTTGCCGCATCGATTGACAGATCCGTGCCAAACCGCAGTACATAGTCTGAGGTTGGATCGTACTCCTTATATTCCACGACGCCGAGATAGTCCAAAATAAGCTGTCGTGGTTGTAGCGTCTGCGCAGCAAACAATCCATATGCACCACAGCATGGATGACTCTTATCCGTAATCTTTTTGATCTTTATGTTCCGTCGCTGTTCTTTTATGCTTGGGTATGATGTGCCGCGTACGTTAACATGATCGTTGAGGAATCGGGGTGATTGCACTTGATCAGCGATCTTGGCAGGTTTTGGATCAAAGCTCATGCGTAGCTCCGGTGGAATAGCCGGCGACCATATCAGTTTATCGATGTATTTTACTTCAGGTGTCCATCCCGAAGGCGATGGCACAGTTTTGATGTCACGGTAGTTCATTTCGAAAGAAAATATTTTTTTAGCTTCCCTTCAACTGAGATTTAAAGGTGGGATGAGTTGCTATATACACATAGTGACACATATTTCATGTGGCAATGGTCCTCGATAATTATACACTGACCCACTGGTTCGGAAATCTTGTCAATTGGAGTCTCTGGAGTCTGAATGCTGTACCAGGATGTGGTTATAGAATCGTGTCGAAGGTCTGAGAGGGCTCTGCAGCCGGTTACTCTTTTGTATCGCAACCTTTGACAGGAGATCAGGTCTAGCCACGCGTAAAATGCAGGCATCGGTTGCTACAAGACAAATAGATAAAGTAGTGCCCGTGACCACAGGGTCAAGGCGCTCCAGATCCCTTCCAACTGGATACTATCAATTCCAGTTGTGCGAGATATGATTGGCAAATGGTGGCATTATATATCCATCCATGGAAAAATCAACGTTGTAGGAGGCACGCAATTCAAATTCTTGCACGAGTACTGAAGGAAATCCGACCCCTGTTGCCTTGGATACAGTAACGTTAGAGCTCCGCGTTGCCATGGTTTTCTCAATGTAACCATCAGCCAAAAAGAACAGTGATGTAATCATCGTTTAGTGTCATCGATATACATAAGGCTGCCTCAAGGTTTATGGAATGCCAGAATATGAAGTGTATTAATATCCGAGGATAAGACAAGCATCGATACACTGATATTTGATGGTGACTGTATTCGATTGGTCGCAACGCAATCCCGCTTGACAGGCCCAACTGAAGGAAAAAATTTCTTTTGTCGTTGTCGTTTCCTCCAACAAAATGTACATCTCCAGTGCTATTGGTCGCGTCGCCTCTAGCGCCTTCCGTGCCCCCGTGGCCCGTCTTGCTGTCAAGCCCCTCGGTACCCAAGCCGCTGTCAAGGGTGAGCACTCGCAACAACACGTCAGAGAATCCGAAACGATGGACTGATTGTCACATTTCATTGTTATTTAGCTCGCTCGTACGCCACTGAGGCTGTCGCCGCCGGTCAGATTCGGTATGTGTCACAACTTTTTCAACGTAAAGTACAAAATAACGTGTGGACTGACAATGTGTTGCAATTAGCTCTGTTATTGGTGCCGTCGTCGACGTCCAGTTCGAGCAGGAAAACCTTCCCGCTATTTTGAACGCCTTGGAAGTCCAGGACCACGCTGGTGGCCGTCTTGTCCTCGAAGTCGCTCAGCACTTGGGTGAGAACACTGTCCGTACCATTGCTATGGACGGTACTGAGGGTACGTTTTGGTAGTAGATGGGTTGTGATGCGGGTTGCTAAGTTTTGTTGGTCTGCTAGGTCTCGTCCGTGGCCAAAAGGTCGTTGACACTGGTGCCCCCATTACCATTCCCGTCGGCAGCGAAGTCTTGGGCCGTATCATCAACGTCATTGGTGAGCCCATTGACGAGCGTGGCCCCATCAAGGCCAAGAGCAACCGCCCCATCCACAGCGAAGCTCCCGAGTTCATTGACCAATCGCCCACTCCCGAAATTCTGGAGACTGGTATCAAGGTTGTCGACTTGCTCGCCCCCTACGCCCGTGGTGGTAAGATTGGTCTCTTCGGTGGTGCCGGTGTCGGCAAGACCGTGTTGATTCAGGAACTTATCAACAACATCGCCAAGGCGCACGGTGGTTACTCCATCTTCTGCGGTGTCGGTGAGCGTACTCGTGAGGGTAACGATTTGTACCACGAAATGATGGCCACGGGTGTCATTAAGCTTGAGGGCGAGTCCAAGTGCGCCTTGGTGTTCGGTCAGATGAACGAACCCCCAGGAGCCCGTGCTCGTGTCGCCTTGACCGGTCTGACCATTGCCGAATACTTCCGTGACGAGGAAGGTCAGGATGTGTTGCTCTTCATTGACAACATTTTCCGTTTCACGCAGGCCGGTTCGGAAGTGTCCGCCCTGTTGGGTCGTATCCCCTCGGCTGTGGGTTACCAGCCCACGCTCTCCACCGATATGGGTGGTATGCAGGAGCGTATTACCACCACCAAGAACGGTTCCATTACGTCCGTCCAGGCCGTCTACGTGCCCGCTGACGATTTGACGGATCCTGCCCCCGCCACCACCTTCGCCCATTTGGACGCCACCACTGTGTTGTCGCGTTCGATTGCCGAATTGGGTATCTACCCCGCCGTCGATCCCCTTGACTCCAAGTCGCGTATCCTGGATCCCCGTATCGTTGGTGACGAGCACTACAGCGTTGCCACGGGTGTCCAGCAGATCTTGCAGAACTACAAGTCGCTCCAGGATATCATTGCCATTTTGGGTATGGACGAATTGTCTGAAGAAGACAAGCTCGTCGTCGAGCGTGCCCGTAAGATCCAGCGTTTCTTGTCGCAGCCCTTCGCTGTGGCTCAGGTCTTCACTGGTTATGAGGGTCGCCTCGTCAAGCTCCAGGATACCATCCGCTCGTTCAAGGAAATCTTGGATGGCAAGCACGATGCTCTCCCCGAAACCGCCTTCTACATGCAGGGTGATATCAGCGATGTCATCAAGCGTGCTGAGGAACTCGCCAAGGAAATGGGTGGTCAGTAATTATCCTACCAACCCTTTGTAATAAAAAAGTCTTTGTATTTTGTGTTTTTGTTGAATCATATACAAGTTTTGCTTCTAGGAGGTCTGCTCTATGATAATGGACTATCCCTTTCACGAGCTGCCTCTGCTTGTCGTGCCATCTCCAATAAAATGGGGAGCTCGCCTGATTGTTCACACATCGCATGGAATGCGGATGTTGGCGTTCGATTCAACAACCTCCAAGGCGAGTCGAATTCTATCACACGACCTTGATCCATCACAAGTACCCGGTCGTAGTCTATTACAGTGCGCAATCGATGTGCCACACATATCAACGTGGAATCTGCAAAAGCTTGACGGATCGTACGCTGGATCTTGGCGTCAATCTCAAAGTCCACGCTGGCCGTTGCTTCGTCCATGACAATCAACTTGCTAGAGCGAAGCAATGCACGAGACATACACAAAAGCTGACGTTGGCCTTGCGAAAAGTTCTGACCACCGTCGCTCACCGGCTGATCAAGGCTTTGGATCATGCTTCGTATATGCACTCGAGCAAGTGCCGTCCATATCGATTCATCAGAATGTTCATCAAATGGATCCAAATTGGAGCGTATGGTACCAGAAAATAGTGCAGCGTCTTGGGGTATCATTGTCAGGCGTGAGCGGAGGGACTTGAGATCGATATTGGCAATGTTGAGACCGTCTAAAATAATATCGCCCTCGGATGCTTCTAAGAATCGGAACAGCGATAGAGCAAATGTACTTTTGCCAGAGCCTGTTCGACCCACGATCCCAATCTTCTCCTTGTCTCTCACATCGAACGAAACACCATGTAAAACTGGATCGAGGTCTGGTGCATATCGAATGTGAAGATTTCTTATGCTGAGTGTCGCTTTCTCTGGCCAAGTCTGTGGTACGGGTAGTTGATTGCGGGGTTCCTGATCCAGTTCCAAATACTCTTGTATCCGTTCAACGGAATTCATGTTGATCTCCACTTGGGTATACTGTCGGATCATCCAGTACACGTGCACCAAAAAGGTGCGTGCGTAAACAAGTGAGATACCGGCCATGCCAGCGTCTACTGTGTCGAGATTATGGAGAATCAAGATTCCAGCACCTAACGACATTAATGCGCCAGCGGATTCCATGCGTATGAGTAGCCATCGATTGACCATCCACAGGAGATAGTAAGGTGAAAGGTAGGAGTCGATTTTTTCGTACATCGCCGACAGAAATTTACGTTGTTGTCCAAACGCACGAATTGTCGTGACACCGGATAACGTCTCTGTAAAATGGGAATAAATCGGTGACCGGTTGACAGAGTTTAAGCGCTTCAACTCTCGCGATGATCGCAAATAGTATACGCCAATTACCATGTAAGTCACAGCTAAGATTCCGGTCAATGAGAGTGTGCGGTTATTGCAGGGCACATACCAGTTACGGCTGCCACAAGTATGAACTGCGGGGTAATAGCACTGATAATTAGCGATGAAGCCACCATGCCTGTGAGACATTCGATCAGTAGACCAGCTGTTCGTGCCATTTGCATATCAATGACGGTCATGTCTGAACCGAATCTGTTTAGGATTCTTCCGCAAGGAGTCGTATCGAAAAATCGTAATGGTGCATGGGTTATTCTGTCGAGCAACTGTGAGAACAAAGCTTTGGCGCCGCGAATGGATCCCCAGAAGAGAAGTATGTTGCGTAGTGCGTCACAGACGACAAATGACAGACATAAAAACACGTATACAGTAATGTAGTAGTTCACATCAACCATGGCCCCTTGTTTAAATCCCTGGACGCTTGTTGCATACTGCGATACCTGAAGTCGTATATCGGTAAACGAAAATGCTTGATAATGCGATGTTGGATGTATTGAGTATGGCGTATGACTAGTGTTTGATGATGAATATGCTGCTGCCCAAATTCTTAGCCACCTATAGCCATTCATATGTCTGTAAGTAACTATAGAAACGCAAACATTCGTCAGCGTACCAATTTTCTGCAAATACCAAAGACCTGGAGGCACAGAAGAAAATGGCCAGCGCCGTCCAGAAAAGCCATCCACCGCAAGCTCGAAAATAAGCCAGATGCACCTTGATTTTTACATGGCCCTTCTCCGTTTGCTCATCTTGAATCAACTTTGCCGTTGCTGTTGCCTCTTTTTCCTCAATTATAATGTTATTGTCGCCATCATGTCCCTTTGTCTCCAAGGTTTGTGTAGTGTTTGTGTGGATACTTGATTTGAGTATTTCGGAAAACTCATCTGTTTGTCGTAGATTTTCCACCAAGCCGTATTCTGCCACAACGCCACCCATTTCAAGTCTGACCAGAAACTTTGCAGCTGAAATACAAAGTTGTAGGTGGTGTGTTACCATGACTACGGTTCGTCCTTGCAAAAGGCTGCCTCGTATGCAATGCTCGAAAATGTGACGCGCAGTGTGGGCGTCAACCGCACTCAGACAATCGTCTAGCAAAGCAACTTTTGCGTAAGAATAAACTGCACGTGCAAGTGATACCCTTTGGATAAAATTAGTAGCGTAGACGCTTACATGGATAATGGTATTTACCTTTGCTTTTGACCTCCAGACAACGATATGCCTTTTTCGCCAATCTCAGTTTGATCCCCATTAGGCAGTATTGATAAGTCTTTTACAAGCGCGCATTGCCAAAGAACTTTGCGATAACGCTCCGCTTCGTATGGATTGCCAAAAAGTATGTTTTCTCGTATTGTCGCTTGTCGTAAGAATGGTTGCTGTGCAGCGTACGCCACTAAGTTGGACATGGTCGGTGATACTCCATCATACAATGTTTGCTCTTCATCCTTGTCATTATCATCCTCCATGCTCCAAGCGTCACATAAAAGCTTTCGTGAAAATCCCGTGAGAGGCAAATATGCCTGACCTTTTACTTTATCCATTTCACCAAGCAGGGCATGTAGAATGCTAGACTTGCCGCTTCCTGTTGGACCGTATATCAGGCTCAATTGACCTGGCGGAAAATCAAAGGCAGATGGTATCCGTAGTTGGAATATTGGTGTAGATATAGTTGCGTACTGCTGTGTGCTACGTTCACTGTTCGGTAGTAAAGGGTCGCGTTCGGTTTTATCTTGATCACACGCAGTATTTTGACTTGAATTGTTGGTTGTTGATGCTGAAGGCCATTGAAAAATGGAGGCTTCAAAGCCTACTCGAGGTGATGTCGACTCTTGTGATGATGGTTCATCCACTTCTGCATCCTCGAGATAACTGGATATTCGCTTCAAGCTGACGTATGCCTCCGTGAACGCACTGATAGCATCGGGAATGAGCATGACTGGACTTCGTAGCATGTCGAATAAAGTAATACTAACGAATACAACACTAATATGTTTTTGTGAGATGACATCCTGTCGCAAAACGCGTCACCGACCATGGGATATTTACCTTGCGGATAACTCATTTTGACATACCTTGACATACCATATGAACGAGCACGCTGATACAAGGACTGGCATTGTCATATAACCGACACTCATTATAATGTCCAATATAAACGTCCGCCGAATTTGTTGCAACTCCTTAATCCTCGCAGCCATAATTTTCTTTTGCCAATTCGATTCCCAAGCAGCATACTTGATTATGCGGATACCTTGCAAAAGTTCATTCACCAGATGATTTCTGCGATCTTCTGCCTGCGACAATTGAAAATACGCCTTTCGCACCCATTTCACGAGGCAATATGTTATTGGGAAGAATAGCACAAGGACGCCAAGGCCTACGAGTGCTGCAGTTCCAAGCAGATAATACAGATATACCATGGCAATAGTCATCTCGACGGGTCCATTATAAAACATCTTGAAAGCCATCAATTTTTTTTTCTGTTACCCTTTCTCTCGTAATCTCACTTACATAAATATATGCTGGTAAATCGGCAATATGATCTGCATCCAAACTCATCAAGTTTGTGATTTTCCCGGTGCTGTTGTTGTCTGCCTGATTATCGTTCCCGCTTTCATCTTGTGCAACTGCCACACATGCACCTTTACGCCTTAATGCTTTTGCGTAAATTTCTGCATCCAACATGCAAAGTGTCCTGATATTCCATCGCCGACCGACCCATAGTTGAATGCTGCTGCATAATGTCCGAGCAATCGCAGCGAGAAACATAACAAAGACGTATCCGTAGGCAACGTGTATCGGGGAATCCTTCTTTTCAATATACTCGAGAAATAGTTGTTGCAAATACGGGTTGCAATAGGATAATAAGACTGCGGCATTCGAGAAAATGACTTGTATCCATATAGACCGTTGGTTGGCTTTGTAAAGACTATATAGAATTCGGATACTATTTTTGGAAGCCTTTGTAAAACTAGCGTGTGCAAATCGAGCACGATGTTGGTACGTCAATGTGTAAAGGTCGTCTCGTGTAATTGCATTGGAAAATCCATAACGAACAAGTGGGTTTACCTACATAATCGTCAGAACTATTTTTTTTACATCACCCTGAAACTTTGCATTTTACCCATTGAAACACAGCCCATGAGAAAATGCTCGCCGAAGCTTCCGGGCTGACGGGTACCTTGTGACCCTAATATTGCATGAATTTATTTTTTTCCAGAAACTAAGGAGATATTTTTTCTTACCTCGCAACAAACTTGTTCGCCCAAGTTCCATGGATGAACCGGTTGCGGAGTGGTGCCAACTATCATAAATAGAAACAAGCATAATCCAAAGTTGATTGCTTCCCACACGCTCTCCTCGAGATCTGAAAAATATAACTGAAACCCCGCGTCGATCGTAAAATATCCGTAATAGAAGACAAAGAAATAGATATAATGGCTTGCTGTGTATAGATAATATGGAGGCGAGATGGCAATGATCACTAAAATAAGCACCTGATTATAAACCCCATTTATTTGTAAGTGACACGGTTGTTTCAAAAAAAAATAATAGCTCCCCGTTTCTTTTTTTATTTACCCAAGCGAGAAAATATATGATGCATCGTAACGACTCGATAAATTCATCTTGTAAGGGGAGCGTACAGTATGCCCAGCCGATCATGGATATACCGCTCAACGTCATCTGAAGGCTCTTGGAATAGTTTATTTGTTGCGCTTCTGTCAGTAAACAGTGTTTCGACAGCATCTTTGTTTCGGGCACCCAGTATCGATGAAAAACGAGGTACACTATCCCAGGAACCAGCGCAACTAATGGGAGTGCGTATTTTAAGAGAGTACTAGAAAAACCAAGTATCAGCAGAAGGGAGTGCATTTTGACAGATTCTCGATTGAAAACTTACAATGCGTCCATGTGCTTATTTAGATCAACACTTATACAGTGCGAGGAGTGGAAAGGGAGTGCAAAAATGGAGAAAGAGGTTAATCACGTTGAAAGTGAAAACAAGCCCCCGATGGACCTTACCCTTTTTGTGTAGTACAGTATTATTTGTTGTTTACTGTACATGCGATGTAATGTTTTTTTAATATAACACTTTAATGTTTCATTGCAGCAGTGGTTCCAAATAGGAATGCTTCTCGGAAACTCCAAAGAGGGGAGCTGTAGTGCTTGTCTCTATTTGAGGTTAGGAGGGCACTACAGTTTAGTGATGGTTATGTTTTTTAAACGTTTTTTTTATACAGCACATGCTGCTGCCATGAAACCTGAATCCAAATCACGATGGAAACGAAGACCTTTTTACTTAATGCCCCAATAATTACAAAAAACACTTTGACAAAGTTGAGGCAACCGATCCGGGTGGATAATATTCTCCAGCATGGAGTCATGGCTTTTGTAGGTAAGTCTGAAACTTTTGCTTTATTGGAACCCATTGATACAAAGCCGCTGTTCTGTAAAGATTTAGATAACAACGTTAAATATTCATGCGATACATTTGTATACACCCTCAAAAATACAATGTGTACTACTCAATATAAAATTATATTTTTCTTAGCACCATTGCTAAAAAGCTACGAAAGATCGCCCATTGTATTTAATCGTGTTAAATCATGTAATGGCTATTGACACATGCTGTACATTTGCTATACGGTGCCACTGATTTACAATCATTTTAGAGCGCTAGTATGTAACGCTACAGCTAGTTTTATACTTCAGAATCAATAATCATAGAGTAGCCGAAACCAATGAACAAATGCAGTATGGCACAGTATATTATTCTTTCTATCTGCAGGAGGGTGAATAAGGACTGGTATTGGTGTGTAATGATGTTACTTGAATACGGCCTTATTCCTTTTTCGTTCCCAGCATTGATCAATCCGATCGCTTCTCAAGATTGCAGGGGCATAAGGGTTTCCATTCGCCTGTCAACAAGTTTTGAGGATGTGTACCTGAGAATGTAAGAATTAACTTTCCCCTCTAATTTTTTGAAGCCACATTCATTGACTTGAGCACTCCTTGGTTCCTGGCTAGGGCATTGAATCCGATTTTTTTTTCACAGTCTTCTCAATTGGTAAACCGAATCTGCTGTCAAAACGATTTGCTGATGGAAAAATCTAACATGCAGGGTTAGATTATTACTCGAATGTTTTAGGCTGTTCCATTGTTTATTCACACCATAGCAAAGGCTATTAATATATATGAAAATTAACTCTTGTATGAACGTACGTACATACGTACGCGAACTTTGCGATGAATTACGTTTAGTTGTGGAGTGGAGTCTTTGAGATGACGTATCTGTGCCGTTCCAGAACTCTAGTACTTTCCAAGTACCTGTATTCCGTAATTATCAAGCTGGACCAGTACAATAACAATGTTTTGTTGATGCGTAACTTTACCAGTATCACCTTTCTGCTATCACTTTTATATCGACCATTACATAAACGCTTGAAATCTGAGCCTTAAAGAAAGATCATATTATTGCTTCATTACTACGAGGCTTAGAAAAAATCAATAAAATGTAAAAGGGGCGGGGGAGGCGTGACAATGCTTGTGTGGTGTGGTGAGTAGAAATATGTGTGTGTGTGTGTGTGTTTGTGTGGAAGGGGTTTGGATGGAAGAAAAAAAAGAAAAGATTATACAATAAACTTTTGGTACATGAACTAAGCAACTGCTTCATACCGCAGTTTGAGAAGAATGAGGAAGTGTGAAAGATTATGGTTTGTACATCATATTAAGATCAAGAGCTGGGTTAATAGCGTAATACGAGCGTGGCAAGTCCATCATCATCAAGCTTAATTTCGATTTCCATATCTTGCTGTTCAGGAATATCATGTACCATAGCATCATCAACACGAACAGCAATTGTATTGTTACTGTCCATATACTCGGTTTCGACTTTGGAAACGTGTCGAACGACATTCTTAACGGGAACCGGAAGATTTAGCTTGCTTGAAATCTTCTTGATCAAATTTTGAACTGTGAGTTCATCCAAATAAATGGCACGGTAATATTCATCAGTAGGTGATCGTGCAAATAACGAGAGGACTATAAAAGTCTATTAAGAAAAAGTTACGTGATAGCGCCTGTATAAAGCTTACCAGCATGACGACGTCGTCGAACAGGGATATAGTTTGGATCTACCCCATCCACTATCAAGGGGCTGTTATTATCATAAAGTGTATGCTGAGACTGATAAGTAGGTGATGACGATGACGAGCTGTTGTAGGTCCGAACAGTGGTGCTTTGCTGACCAAAATAATCCTGATTGGGACGCTTTACTCCACGAGGAGAAGCCGGAGAAGTACTGACAGGAGAAATGCTTGCTGATGATGTTGAAAGGCCAAGAGTAGTTTTACTCGACTTGAACCGCTCGGCAGTGTTGGCATTATTAGAATATTCGAGTGCAACAGATGACACGACGGGAGGTGAAAGCTCCTCAGCAATATCCGAAAAAGCTGTATACTTTATCTCCCGACGGAGAGCACTAAGAAGAGGGTGCATTTCCCCTGGGTTGCCTGTGTAAAGAGTCAATTGACAAAATATCCTTGAAAACAAGGGTTGCAGCATACCTTGGAGCTTCTCGATCTGTTTCTCAATATGTCGTTGATCATCCTTGTTCTTGCGCTCAGCACCCTGATAATTATTCCATGAGGAAAAAAAAATAGAATTATAGTATTATATACACAAACCTTATCACGAAACAGTTTGATCCTGCAGTACGTTGCTTCAACCAATGGCGATGGCATTTGTTGATGCACAGGATCGCTTACGGATGAACCTTGAGTTTCCATATGCAACCGTAGGGGAATGCCTTTGACGCCCTTGATTCTTGAAAAATCAGTAGATAGACAGTTGAATCTGACATAAATTTTGGCATTTCGCTTGCCATGCCAGTTGAACGTAACGCGATCAAAGTATTCACATTGGAGATTATGAATATTCGAGCATCGACCAGTGTCTTTTTTAAACAAGTTAATAAAAAAAAGGGGATTAACCGAAAGTAAAACCTTGCTTATTACTATACTTACTGATTTCCAATGCGCGTGCTGTTTCCGGTTCTCGCTGTTGGCCCAACCAGAATCTCCAATAATTAAGTGCCAGGCGACGATGTGATTCATCATGAAACATGATAGCAAGAGTACTTGTGTGAAAGCCATCATATCCGTCACTGTCATTCAATGTGATGCAGTAGTATTGACCTAAATTTGACAGATGTAAGGAGGCGACAGCATTAAAAAAAGCTATGCCTATAATACCTTTATTTAAGTACGTGAGCTGCGCTTCTTCTGACCGTTGTGCAGCTGCTGGAGGGGCTAAAAGAAAAACAAAAATGCCAGGTGGCGATCCATTGTGAATATAAAAAAAAATAGTGCCTTTAGCAATTAACTTTTTTTTACCTTCCAAGATAATATCGTAGCGGAGACTATATTGAGTAATCCACGTTGTCAGTATTTTGTGTACGCATGGGTTACACCGTACCCCCACAATGATCGGGAGGAGGTGCCGAAGGGCATTTCTTATTTGGCTTATAAGCTTACCTTGCCGGGGACGGACAGCTTGTCGGAGGTGACGGAGCCATACCTCCTGATAAAAAGGATGAGGGTTGCGAAGAGTAGGGTGATGGAGAGAACACAGGTTGATGAATTGTAGCAGTATCAATAGGATATGGCACACCAGGTGCATTTGAGGTGGCTCGAGCGGGATAGTTCCCACTGTTGCTGAGAAACGAAATTGGAGATAATGTTGCGGTTGGTGATGGATGTGTTGCTGGCAATCCGCTGTCAAATCTGTTAAACGTTGGTTGACGAGATCGTCCGTTTGGCATATTGCCAAAATTATTGTCATTTGTGTATGCGGACTCATTAATAGAGCTATAATGAAAAGGATGATCAGCGGACAAAAGATCAAACTTTCCGTTTTGACAGTTCTTTTTTTATTTTACCCGTCGGCACCACAAGGAATTGGAAGATAAGAGTTGGCCAGCATATTCTGTAAATGATATATAAATCACAAAGTCAATGTATTAAAGCCTTGATTATGCAAACCTTTTCTTATTGTTGTGAGAGGTGTAGTGATTATACGCGTATGTGAAAATTAAAAGGAAGAGATTGAGATCAAAAAGAAGAAAAAGAATCAAAATATAAAATTGAATAGTGTTGACGCCTCTCTCTTTGGAACAAAGATCTGAAAAGCTTACCTGTATGCCCAGATGATATATTTATATATTTATAGTGATCCCTACATAACCTTCGTACGGTTGCGCAGGATAAGGAGATACCTATTGGCTGTTGCGTTGGGTTTGCTGTGTGTGTCCTCCCCCCAAAAAAAGAGTCCATCGTTTTCAAGGAGTTTTAGCGCTGATCACTCCGTCATATCACAACAGTGCAAAAAAAAAAACTCCTTGGAAGCGTTAAATTACTATTTGCAAGTGTTAAAAGGCAATAGACTATATCCGTAATGTCGCCATATTCAAATGCATGAAGCACGTTGTTTTTATTTTAATTGCACACTACTCAGCTTTAAAAACGGGGCGATCATTAACCGGATAGACCAAAAAAATGCAGGTGATTAGCATGCAAAAGTTTCCCAAAGGCACCCAAAGCAATATACGTCACATTGCTTTGCTAATATTAGTAGAGGGATTTACGGATATTAGCACTTTTTGTGTGTGTATTTACGCATTGGTAAAATGAGCATTGCTGAAGGAGTATTACGCGCAATGCATGTATGGTGAAGACAAGGAGTAGACATGGCAGCACATACTCGTCTAGGGAAAAAAAAGAGCTAGCATATCATCACACTGAAAAGTCAACGCGGGTAGCCGCAGGGTATATTTTCTTTCATCCTATACGGGATAAGTTTACATGGTTTTTTTTTTATTCTATATCACTTTCGTTGCGTCGATTGGGTTATATTCTCATATAATGTTTGCCACATTTTCGTGCATGCGCGTTGCACAAAGTACTGTCAGACTTTATTTTTCATAAAAGTGTTCTTTTTTTCCCGGAAACAAGGAGCCATCATCGATGTGGTTCATAAGTTGATATGTATCTGTTATTACTTTTGAGAAAACGGTAGCGTTGACGACACGTGCTCCTGTCGCCTCCTTCACTCAGTGATACACAACCCCCAAACGTCAATGTTCTTGCAATACTTCTTTCTGCAGCTTGTGATCGCCATTGTCATAGTGAGAAAAAATCTTTTTTGCCCCCCCTTTTGAACCAATGCTCCTTATATGCAATCGCACGGTCATATGTATTATGTGAGGATTCTTTTTTGTCAATGTATGGAGGTGTTGTTCTACATGAGCAGTTCTAAAATAAGTATCGATCTGGATTTTTTCTTTGTTGCTGCCACCCATATCGTCGCCTTAGCTCCAGCCTCCACCATCAAAGCCAACAAATCCCTATGCGGTTTGGAACATGTGAATAAGCCTGATCTCCTTTTATGCCTGTACTTTTTGCTTACGGTTAGCAGGAACACTGGGAAGTAAGACTTTTGCTCGATTTGTGAGCACCCTGGTGTAAATTTTTTTCATGGTTAGGGAGATCATTATCACTCAAACGGAGCTAGTATCAAATGCATTCTTACAGTTCCATGCAGACGTTAAACGGCCATCGATACAGCTTCCGGCATCATAAAAGTTATCGGCGCCTGATCCGTCGAATGCTCCCCGGAAGAAATCAGCTACACGCGCTCGTAAGTAACTACCAAACGGATCGCCTTTGGCCCTTATTACCAAGGATAGCCTTTCTGCATTGAGGCACCCCGCCAAACTTTCTTTCAAGGAACTTTTTACCACCCTCGTGGTTCGTCAATTCGTCCAATTTATCGAGTGTTAAACAAATCGGATTCAGAATCCGAGATACTTGGTTGTACTGTTTGTGCGTCAGCATTAGGCTTGCCCTTAACTCCCTCTGTCACTCCACACTTGTTTTTTACCTTGTCGATAAATATTAAGGCATTAGGCACGTTTTTGTCCCCCAAGTGGATAACGCTGCTCCCGATCCATGTACCAGCTTTCTTCTGTGCCTTGAATAGCGTCCTGTGCATCTCCCTGGAAACTGCAGGACACGGTTGTATGCGATGTAAGCCCTGACCTGTCTGTGAGAGTCGGTAAGGATTTGATGTGCTTAGCATGTCATGGTCGGCCAGCGTCCAGAGCATGAACATCTCATTCAAGATTTCTCGCCACAGCTTCAACGTCTGATTCACATAAATATACTGGGTTTCGTGATCATGGCTCAAGCGATGCCCCTGTGCACCAGCAGCAATCGATAATGAGTACTCTTTGTCATCGTCTTTGGGATGGAAGTATTCTTCGAGATAGCGTATCATCTTTTCGCAAGGGTCACTGTATGCACACGCATTAAGCACATGGACATGGATCTTGGAGTATCATAGACGTTACCGATTCTCTCGCAGATATGCATTGTTGTCGCCGATGCTGTACAAACAGTGGCGGATCTCTTCGGCAGCCAAGTACTTTGATTGATATTTTCTGCTCAATTGTTCGATCGCCTTTTCTTTGCGTCGGATCTCGGTCTGTATCTGCATGCGGCTTTTCCCATCAGGTATAATCTCTCGTGTGGCTAGCAAGATGATGTCTTCGCGGAGGACACCTAGTCCTCGCCGTTCTTTAAGGAATCCATACACAGTAAGGATAGGGGCGACGCAGCTGAACCCAAGCATTTCTTGTACTTCTGGGATCATAGAATCCTATCACTTTGCATCAGCAAAGAACCCTGGCTCTTTTCCACATAGATGACTTGGACATACCGATAACATGTACATCAGCTTGCCATAGGCTGAGCGCATTTTTTCAGGGTTCATGATCTTATGACTACGCATCATATTCAACGCCTTGCCCTTGTTGGATCATCTTTTAATGCACTTACCGACGACCAATCTCGAAAATTCGTTGGAAAAACTCTTCGTTTTCATCAAAGGTTCGTTCCGCAAACAGTTCCTGACCTCGCTTGTAATCACATGCCAGCACAAGACCCGTCAAAGTGGCGCATAATTCCTTGATTTGCGCGACAATGCGCTTTGCCTTGCTTGTGTGCGACTCATTGTCGATATGATCTATGTGCAGGTCAGCTTGCTGTATCCACAGGGCCCTATGTGCATAAACCCTTGCCTGTGTATTCGCTGACGTTAAGCGCCGCCTCTAATCTATTTTGCCACACGTTTTTTTAGGTTTCGCTTTCCTCACGAATGATGATCCACTTACAGTCGCAGCAGCTTTCGCTCTTCCAATTGCAATCGCAATGGAATATACTTTGCTCTACGAACGGGTTTTTTAAGTACCAGACCACCGCCATTCCCAAGCAGCGAACCTATTTTCCATCCACTGTCCGACGTTGAAATCGGCACTGCTCATCGTAGGTGCTGGCTTCAAATCCGTCTTTGCCTTTGTACATGTTCTCTTAGCACATTGGGCGGCAGCCACCTATCACCACTACCTACCTCATCCTTTTCAACCAACGTATCCTCATCTTCGTCCATCTCATCGGCATCGTTGTGTCCGTTCTTCTCGACCGAGTAAGGCTTGCTCGTATGCTTTGCACGCTTTCCGGTTCGATGGATCATGCCTGTATAGATAATGAACATACGCGCTGGCTCACTGTCGACAATATATGCATACCAAAGCAGACTTCACAAAAGGGCTCGTTGCAATTATCGCAGAATACGATTGCCTAAATCGATTCGCCACATTAGTTTCTGCCGATCTCGAGGGGCGATTTTTGTGGATCGACAAGACAAGTCGAGAAATCGCCATTGTTTTTTTCGGTATGATTGGAATGCAACACGTTTACCGCTTGATCTTTGCATTCGACGCAAAATCCGGGCTGGGCTTCTTCTTCAATCAAGGGCGCGGAATCCTCGTTGAGATCTTCCGTATCCATGATGGATACTTTGTCCGAAAGAATATCATCGAGTTGATTTCGCTTATTTGAACCGGATGGCATAGTGTCAGTAGTTTTGGGAGGGCTGAACACGCAGAGCTTGCGGAATAAGAAATTGAAGGGCTCCGGATTTAGCACCACGTCAAATGAACGACGATCATGCACACAGAAAAGATCTCGCCATTATGACCCGTTTACTAGCCTTGGCATGACATCAAATACTATCATTGTGGCGGGGCAGAATCGGCTATAGCAACAAGCGGATGCACAGCTGTCATAAAGCAAAAACAAAAGAGTCAGCGTGCCATAGAGCACTCCCATGACGCGTGTGTTTGTGATCTGGTGGGATCAAAACGGTACTCGACCTTTTTTCCATATACACAAGTCACTGCAGATAAGGAGGTCAGGAATAGCATAATTGAATGTGTGTGTTTTGGGTAACGCTATATTTGGTCTTCTTGCCCTGCTTGCTGCAGCAGGTTTGCAAGAGCCGGTATCTGTTTGCATGCCTGCGCATGGTGTGCCTAAACATATAGCAGCAGACTGGTTGGTGAGTGCCATTGTGGGCCTTCTAGAAAAGCGCAATGGTTGTGATTCGCATTGCCAACGGAGCGGTAGATCCGGCCCGGTGCCACACATACTCATCACATCCGTTGAAACTTGAAGATAAGTGGGTCGCTGAAACAAGGGTGTCCAATATGGCAGGACGAACTCAGCGTGCCATGTGAGTTTCTGTTGCAGGTCACCGCGATCTGTCACATAATACGTAACACAGAGTCCGACAAACAATTGGGAAAGACTCATTTATCCTTTTAACACGGCGGGCTGTTGGGCGCAGTGCTATGTATGAAGACGCAAGGCGCAGTGCCAGCCAAGAGAGATGAACTGGCAGCAGCTTGACGTCAACGCTCCCTAAAGCGACGTCCAGATGAGGCAGTTGTTTTTTCATATATCAAAACACGAACCTTCTTGATTCAAATATTCCGGCTCCGAGAGAGAAGAAGAGGAGTCCGTTTCGACTTTTTTTTTTGGTTATCTTATCGTTTCATACCGCTATAAAAAAACACCTGTCTTCTGCTTTGGGAGTAGCGTGCACACCTTCTTTCTTTCTTTCTATTCACACTCATGGACAGACGGCATTCCATAGACGCCGACTCGTTGCCCCCCATTCCTGAAGTCGGATCGTCTTCGCCACGAGACATTGCCTCGCCGACCGTCTCTCGTCATTCGACCACGCACGATCTGCCCTCTCGTTCATACTTTTCCTCACACGTCAACTATGACACCCGTACGGACTGCAGGAGAAATAAAAACTGCCATCTTTTTTCTGCTGTTATTTCTAAATTCTGGATTATGTACTAGACACGGACACTCGATATTCTGCGTCCATCGAATCCATACGCGCCCAGTCTGTCGCTCTGGGGGACCTCTGCATGAATGATGACACTCGGCCACGGCGCGACATGCCCGCAAAGGCTGAGCCACCGTTGAAAAACGGTGCCATCAGCAACTTGTCGGCTCTGTTGAATCATGAAAACGGGAGACGAAAGCAGCAGGATGAAGAATCGAGGCCTCTGCTCGAGCCAGTCGACACTGCTCGCACGTCGTCCACGCAATACCATTCAATCGATGCCGTCGACTCCAACACAAACGGCCATTATCCAACGCATAATTCCGCTCAGCATACCCATCGTACTACTCCGCACGCGTGGCTACCCCGGCCACTGCTGGCAGCGCTCTCTTCGTCGGCCCCGTCCAATGATAAACGCACGCCCCTTGCCCTGTATGTCATCAAGCGCCCGCTGGAGTGCATTCCGGCAGTCATCCTCGGCCTGCTGCTCAACCTGCTGGACGCGATCTCTTATGGTACAGCCATGACGACACTTGTGTTGAATCGTTCTAACGGTATATAGGCATGATTACGTTCCCGCTCAACAACCCGATCTTTGCGTCGTTTGGCCCCGATGGCATCTCCATGTTCTTTGTCAGGTATGCCATCACGTGCTTCTCCATGGCTGCACCGTATGCTCAACGGGGTTACACGTTTCCAGCTGCATAGTTGCACAGGTTGTTTATTCATGTGGCGGCAGCATATTTCCTGGCGGCAACGGAAGGTGAGTTACCCCCGTCTTGCTCTGTGCGTGAGTAATTGAACAATGGCCATATTTATACCCTTTTTTGCAAACCAATCAAAATGGCGTCAGTATGATGATCGAAGGTATAGATCGATAATCTATCACCTAGACGAGGCTTTATATAACTAATTGCCGATCTCCAGTCGTGCCCTTCTTGCATATCATGGCTGAGCAAATCGTCTCCTACGTCGGCGAGGAGCATAAGCAGCAGATCGTCGCTTCCACCATGGTCGCCTTTGCACTCAGCAGCATCATGACCGGCCTGGCCTTCTTTCTGCTCGGCGCGTTCAACCTCGGCTCACTCATTGGATTCTTTCCGCGCCACATTCTCGTCGGTACCATCGGTGGCGTGGGATGGTTTCTGGTGATCACTGGCATCGAAGTCTCCGGTCGACTGGACGAGAACTTTAGTTACACCATACCCATGCTTCGCAAAGTGTTTCTGGATCAACACACTCTGATTCTCTGGACTGCTGCTCTCGGCGCTGCTCTGCTACTGCGGCTCATCCAGCAGCGCTTCTCGAATGCATTGATAGTACCTGCCTTCTACATGGTGCTTCCTGTCGCATTTTATGTCGTAGTGGCCATTGCACGGCTCGATATCAATCAAGTCCGGAACGATGGATGGATCTTTCCGTTGGTCGAAAGCGATCTACCCTTTTGGCACTTTTATACCAACTTTAACTTTGCAATGGTCGATTGGAACGCAGTCGGCAAAACAATACCCGCCATGATGGCTCTGACATTCTTTGGTAAGCAAGTTTGGTTTTACGTCTTGCATGCGCGTTGTTGACCCACAAGTGTATAGGCGTGCTGCATGTTCCAATCAACGTGCCCGCACTTGGCGTCTCTACCAATCGGGATGACGTCAATGTCAACCGCGAATTGATTGCGCACGGCGTATCCAATGCTGTATCAGGCTTCCTCGGCTCGGTCCAAAGTAAGACAGCCGTCCAGTAGCTTGCTTTTCAATCTAACTGCGCAAACTTAGATTACCTGGTTTACACCAACAGCCTCCTGTTTATTCGGTCCGGAGGTGACAGCCGGTTGGCAGGCTTAATGCTTGCCGGAGCGACTATGGCACTATGGATGGTGGGGCCATGGATCGTTGGCTACGTCCCCACGCTGGTTGTCGGCAGTCTGATTTTCCATCTGGGATTAGACCTGTTGAAAGAAGCCTTGTACGACACTTGGCACAGCGTCCACTATCTCGAATACATTACCATTTGCATGATCATCTTCTTCATGGCCATCTGGGGCTTTGTCGAAGGCATCCTCGTTGGTATTGTCATGGCATGCATTTTTTTTGTGGTCCAGAATGCTCGGCTCAGCGAAGCCATTCGATCCATGCATACCGGCCAAGAACTCAGATCCACCGTTCGACGTCTCTATCGGCAGCAAAAGTTCCTCAAGCATGTTGGACAACAGATTCAAGTCATCAAGTTGCAAGGCTATTTGTTTTTCGGAACCATCAACCAGGTTGAAAAGGCCATCAGGGATATGCTCGATGAACGCGCCTGGGAAATGAGTCCCGTTCGATTCGTCATCCTCGATCTGCAGTTGGTTCAAGGTATCGATTTCAGTGCCGCGGAAGCCTTCGTTCGCATACGTCGATTGCTCAAACACAGGGAGGTATACATGATCCTGTGCAATATTGCAAAAGATTCCGATCAGGCAAAGGCATTGATGAAGGCTGGCATGTGGGCCGATGAACTTGATGACGGCGATCTAAAGTGTTTCGAGTACTTGAATGATGCCCTTGAATGGTGCGAAAACGTCCTGCTTCGAGCTTATTTTGCTCGTGTTCCGCACCACCGCGTTCCAAGTATGTACTTTTAACGTAGATGCGCAGTTCCCCTGACTAATACGTTTTGCATCAGTGCCTATCAAGGACACAAATACTTCGGACAGCGATGAAACACACATTGACATGATTTCCGAAGCATCGCCGCGGCGCAAAATGGTCAATAAGGCTATTCAGCAATTGCTTCCTGGTAAGTGAATCACTGAGCGTTCGTGGATGGTTGATGCTTAGAGGTCGTATAGAATCGAGCTCACCGCAAGTCTATTCCAACTTATCGCAACCAACATTGTTAATGGTGACGGCATTGAGCGAGCTGACTTACGAGGATATACCCGTGGAATTCTATCACAAACTCGGCGGCTTTATGAAAAAGGAGACGTACATGCGTGGGCAATGCATATGGAGAGATGGCGATCCTGCTGACTGTCTCATTGTACTGGAACAAGGTTCATTACGAGGACTGATGCCCGTCGGCAAGGATGGACACGTGGTTGTAGAATCCATATTACCTGGCACGGTTGTTGGTGAATTGGGTCTGTTTACTGGAAGTCCACAGCGTACGCGATGTGTCATTGCAGAACAAGACTCTGTCCTTTGGAAACTCACAGAAGAGGCTTTTGAACGGATGGTGCAGGCCGATCCACAACTTGCAAACAAATTCATCAGACTCTCTCTTCATTTCTCAAGCGATCGCTTAGAAACCATGACACGATATGCATTCCAACTTCATTGAAATTGTAAAAAGCATTCGATACGATCCTCCTCCCTCCCTTTGCACAAAAATCTCATCTCATTGTATAGCTTAAAAATACGCAAAACAGTAATACATTCAAATTGCAAATATTTAGTATGTCTAATGGACGATGATAGCTTAAGGCTTGTGCACTTTGCAGGCACGATATTCGATGATTAATGGATACGCTAGTTTAATGTACTACTGCTGAAAGTACGTTTGGCTATAGAACTACATATGATAAATTGACATCTAGGGGAGTCAGACCTGTCTCTACGTCATTGATATGTTTCATATAAAAAATCACGATGCAAAGGAGATTAACAACCTGTCAGCAGGGTTCCTGCTACCACTGCTTATTACGCACCTGTACTGGGCCTAATAGGCGAATCCATGATGGGTGATTAACATCGTTGTTTTGGAACGGATATATTTTATAAAGTCGATACATAATGATGTTCGAAACACAAAGCGTATATACGGTGGTCCCTGCTAATTCTCCCCCAGATAGGCTGAATCCTTGTTAGCATTAATTATGATACATGCTCTTTCACTTGTATTTATAGCGACACTTCTGCTAAAACGATGATATCTCAATTGGCGAAACACGCTGGTACAATCCCATGATACTGATCCGCTCCGGCGAAGAGACCGGCTACGTAGCTGGCTTACGCGTGCTTTGTTGAGTTCATTTAGCATCGTCGTTACTTGTTGAGTCGTCTTGTTGATAATGATACCGCCATAGTAAAGGTTGTAAATAATCTTGTGCAAATCGATGCATATGCAAGGCATCATCGAACTTTGTCCGAGATATGAAATGGCCGGATGACGGCTGGCTGATCTGTACATCAACTTTGGTGCGTATACCGAGCTGTCGAGTTCAGAGAATCAACGTCCTATAAAATAGAACCCTTCAATACGGCCCTTCTGCAACTGTGTTCTGTGATTCACTTTGGAGTAAATGTCTGATTGTTCAGTTTGATCTCCCTCGATGGTGCTTTGATCGTTTGGCGAATGTGGCATGAGCATTGTCACTCTAACTTTACGCGTCATTGTATACATCTTTTTTTTTGGCTTGGCGCAAGAAGCTATATATCATTACAGTATCAAGGTGGTCTTTATTGATGGCAAATACATTTCTTAAAGTGCACAGCTCTTGGCCGGAATTACGCTCGGCAACAAAGCTAAGCAACCGTTTCCACAGATCACCACGAGGAGGTGGCTATGCGTCGATCTGCGCTGCATCCTCTGAGCACTTGCGGGGGAACGCGTGGCACAGAAGGATTTACTGGGGGACCCAATCCACAGCTTGACAGCCCCTTTCGGGTTTCGCGTCATTGATCCCATAGGATGGTGTTGTAAGTCAAATACGGGTGCCCATTCCCGCATAGACTATTAGAGTGAGGCAGCTGCCCCGACCGCACACACTCTAGCTTTCCGGAAAGTCTGTGCTCAACTCGAAAGAAGAGCAGACATCCAAGGGTGACGCTAGGCAGAGCTCTCATAAGCCGCAGCTTGAAGTAGACCGGTCTTGAATGCTGTCGGGAGACAGGCTTGGACACCAGGAGGAGACACCAGGAGGAGACATCAGAGACGGGACACCAGAGTCGGGATACCAGAGAGCGCACCACAAGTGAACACGATACTCTATGCGGAATGGTCTCGGGAAGAAATCATAACGGCAAATGGCTGGTTAGACACCATAATGGATCCCAGGAAGTACACGTTTTAGCAAGAACAAAGTTATAATGCAAACGTGATCACTGGTTACGACCCGATGTAAGAACCATGGCATCACCGCTCGGCTGCTGAAATACCATAATGAGTCCCAGGAAGTAAACGTATAGCAAGAACAACAGTTATAATGCAACGAGATCACTGGTTACGACTCGGCATAGTCAACATGGCGATAAAATGACCCTCACATGAGGACCAGACCAGAGAGCCGGAACACTGCGGGGAACCCTTGGAAAACCGAGCAGGACACTACAAAAAGAAAACGATCAGGACCATAACGATAACGAGAGATTCATACTTGCCTGTGCCATGGCACCAAAAGAGCGTCCTGGAAAGAAAAGCGCGTTGCTGCGAAACAGCCCAAATTTAAAGCAGCTTGCAATGCCACTCGACCAATAAAAATGCATGGCGCAGTTTCATGGTAGCCAGTGTGTTAGCCACATGACGGTCTGGGGCCCAACCACCTAAATCGAAAATATACATTGAAGCGCAAGTATCTTTATATTGCGGGTCAAATGTCAAATAAGTCCTGACCCCAGCTGTTCAGCAACCGTCAAGAAGGAGATGTTGGCGCAAAACCGGCCTCGCAATACGATGGGCAGCGTGTTCGTCGCCACCTTCTTCGGAAGCTATCAAAAGCAGCAATGTCGTCCGGCATTTGGGAACCGTTCCAGATGTTTCCTTCTGACTTTACTTTGTGTCCCTGCCAATAAGTTCTTTATTGCTTCATATTCATTTCAACTTTGTACCTATTCTTCTGTCTTTCTCCTTTTCTCCGCTGCCGGGGCGGTTTTTCTTTAAACAAAACAGACGCGAGCGGGAAGCTGAGAACCGATATCCCTATTACGGCAACAGATCAAAGCGACTCATTCTGTGAAATGGAGGATTGTATCCCACTGAAGTCATTTAAGACTTTATATCATCCTCTTTTTCTCTATTCTACGCACAGAATTTTCCCTAATGATTGCCGGTGTAATTTTCGTTATGTATTGGCAGGAATCGATGGCGGTGCAATCTTATTAGGCCCTTCAAATTAAATTTTCGTAACATAACAGCCAAATGTTTCGTTTTACTTTTATTCTGTAGCTTTATGAAGAAAAGATGTAGAAAAAACTACAACATCCCCTTTACCTCGGTGCACCGACGAATGATCGAAAATCTGTTCTGGTTATATTCAATTTTTCGTGATAAATGGCACTCGAATTCTTTTGACCTTGGCGTGATACGAAGTTCGCACCGAAACCGGCAATTTGAGCTTTCCACCCCAGTGGATCGCGTCACAAGTGAAAGGCCAAGAAGATATATAGACGCGTGCAAGAAGCATCGTTGAAGGTATTTCATTCATATTCTTTGAGCCCATCCCTACCTGTTATCCCAATGCAGTCCTACGAACTATAGGTATCTACCTGTCATCAGTACGTTCTGGTCAATCCAAATGGCCTCCATGTACCAAGAGCAACATATCAAGTCCATTATGAATCTGCGATTTCAGCTAGATTGGAAGATATGAATGGTATGTACCACGTTGGGCGGTGTTATGGTTGATATTAACAGATAGATTGTGTATAGCTGCGCGAGCCGAGAATGTCGGCTATGATATTTTCTTGACGATGTCGATGATATTGCTCATGATATTGAAGCTGGTGATACGATGGCTGTAAATGATGGAAACGATAGCAATGGTATGTCTTAAAACAAGATAAAAAAAACCTGGGTTACTGATAAAAACCGTATAGACACGTTACCGCATGAATTGCCAGGCACGGTTATTGTGCCTAACCACGCGCCACTACCCCAAGGGGTCTTCCATGAGCAAGCGGCTGTAGATTCCGAGGTCGAGATTGATCCAGGAATGGAGATGGCCAACGATCTGAACGAGCTGATCGATGACTATGAAGGTTTGTTGAGAAGCTGCACCACATGAATTTAAACCACAGTAACCTGATCAAGCAATACTTTAGACGATGATGTTACCTCACTTCCTGCCCATCCTTTGGAACCTGCTACTCGCTTCAGTGATAGAATTCCACGACCCATCTTTTTTATACTCGTCTTCCTGGTGTTGTTCCAACTTCGCCATATTTCCAAACGGATTGCCAGCACCTTGATCAGCTTCATGGTTATGTTGATTACCGCATTGCATCTTCCAAAGTTCAACTTCTGCACAACCTTGGCCACCATCCGTTCGCAAATCGGCTTCAGCGAGCTCACCAACCCGATCGAGATGTATGTCGCCTGTTCCAAGTGCCACACAATCTATCCACCGGAACCTGTACCGGATAATTGCGCGATAGACCACTTGAACGGCGATGTATGCGGTCATCAGCTCTTCAAAAGATCCACCGGCCGCCAGGGCCATGCCCGCCGAACACTACTCAAGCAATATGCGTACTATCCGGTCAAAGCAGGCTTCCAGAAGCTGTTCATGCGCGGCGGCTTTGGAGAAAGATCTTGGAGTGGTGCGGGTATCCGTACATGGGCGAATATGCTTCAGACATTCACCACGGTGCCATGTGGGAGGAGATTAAAGACTGGGATGGAATTACGTTCCTTGATCACGACCGATTCTTGCTGCTGACAATATTGACCTGCACCATTTTCTTTTCAACTGCCCGAAGAAATGGAGCGTCTGGAGAAGTGCCTGGCCCGATCTCCTCCTTCTACCAGTTGATAATCAGCAAGTAAGAGATGCGATATTCCTCTTCAAACTTCTCCGGTCTCCTCCTACCGTACACAGCATCACCATCATCGAATACATCCTGCAGGGGATCTGGAAGGCCCACTGGGTCCAGGTCTTCGATGACCAGCTCTTCCTCACTCTTCAAGCCCTCAATAAGATTCACCGGATAGTTCGACGTAGATTATCAGAAAACAATGTAAACAAGCTTAGTCTATAACCGTATACGATTTCTTCTGCATACCGCTCAGTATGAAGTATGCGGAAATAAAACTCGGACATTCCTGTGTCCGCCTACAAAAAAAAAACTGACAGTGAATATCGATTGGTTTGCACCATTTGACAGTGGATACTCTGTTGGCGCCATATACCTCACGGTCAACAATTTGCCTCGCACCGAACGTTTCAACGTCGAGAACGTCATCCTTGTTGGTGCCATGCCGGGATCACGCGAACCAAGCACCTATGAGATCAACAATTACCTCCAGCCATTAGTCGATGAACTAAAGGAATTATACAACAGCATACCTATGAAGACTGCGCAATGTCCTGGACGTACCGAAGTGCGCGCAGTCTTGCTGAATGTTGCCTGTGATATTCCTGCCAGTCGAAAGGTCTGTGGCTTTACCGCCCACTCAAGCACACGTGCATGCAACAAGTGCTATCGCGAATTTGTCACGGGTCCTGACACTCACAACATGATATACACCGGAGCCGACATCCCAGCCGAACGCATGCGTAGAAACGAAGACAATCGCCTTGCTGCCCAGGCCTGGTTGGCAGTGGGAACCCAGGCAGCACGATACAATCTTGAGCGAGAAAATGGAACGCACTGGTCGCAGCTTCATCGCATGGACTATTTTGACCTCATCCGTAGCATAGTGATCGATCCAATGCACAACCTGTTCATCGGCACACCTTCCCGAATGGTTAGCATTTGGAAGAACCAAGGTATCCTGACAGGATCTGTGCTTACGGATATGCAAACAATCGCCGACCGTATCATCTTTGCCCCCTGGGATGCCCACGTTGCAGCGTAAAATCCAACGCAAGTTCGCTTTCATGAAGGTCGAAGACTGAAGAGCCTGGATCCTCGCATGCTCGTCATATGTACTGCAGTCTGTCCCGCAACCCAACTGCTACGAGCATTGGATGCTCTTTGTCGATGCTTGCCGCCTGGTTGTCAAGACCCGGATCACGAACACTGACATCGTTGAGGCGCACGAGAAGTTTACCGCTTTTGTCAGTGGTTGCGAGCACCTGTATGGCAAATATTCCGTCACCCCGAACATGCATCTCCATCTCCATCTCCGTCTGCACCAGTCCTTGCAAGATCACGCCACGATCTACAGCTTTTGGATTTTCGCGTTCGAAAGATACAACGGGTTCATGAAAGATGCCGAGACCAACCAGAAGGACTGCTTTGAGGTCACGTTCATGAAGCGTTTTGTCGAGAAGACCGGTGCTGTGGACTACGTTCGACGCCAAGCTGGCCGCTTCCACGGATTTTCCGCTGAACTGGATAAGCTGCTTGAGATTGCTGGTCAATCTCTACGCCGACTCCAAGAAGACCGTGAGCCTACCTTCAACTATGATGGTTTCCTCGAGCACTCCACGCATCTTCCATGACCGATGGTATCGAGGTGAACCTGAGCGAGGAGCACTACGAGCTTCTGTTGCAGTTCTATTGGATGACCTACAGCACCGATGAGGCTGATATCCCGCGGCAACAGTATGCCACTGCAGGGTGCCGGTTTGGATTGCGAAGGGTAGAGAAGTTCCGGACCATTGAGATCTTTGGCCAAACGTACCGGTCAGCAGCAGCGTCAACACCTCGTGGCTCCCACATTCAGGTGATCTACTGGAGAGACGATGACCAAGGCGTTGCGCAACCACTTGCATGGACTGGCAGGGTGCAATACTTTTTTCGCGAAGCCAGTATTGTTGATACTGTGGAAATGTTCCACTACCTTGCCTTTGTCCGCTGGTATCGTTCGATTCCACCTTCCTGACAGCACTTTTCCATTGGTACCCTTGAGGAATGGCACACGCAGTTTATGCCTGAAACCCGCCATTGCATAATTCTCATCCACCGCATCTACTCGCAAGTTGCCGTCGTTCCACATGGCGTACAAATAGATCCCGACCAGGCAAAGATGGTCGTCATCCCCTTACCGAAACGAATCACTGCCTGAAATAATAAAAAGTTGTTGGCCCAAAAAAATTGTTGCTTTGAAACAGAAAGATAAAAAAAGATGAAACATCTGGAACGATTCCCAAACGCCGGATGACTTCGCAGCTTTTGGCAGCAACCACGTCAGCTTCTGAAGAAGATGACGACGAACACGCTGCCCATCGCGTTGCGAGGCCGGTTTTGCGCTCACATCTCCTTCTTGACGGTTGCTGAACAGCTGGGGTCAGGACTTATTTGACATTTGACCCGCAATATAAAGATACTTGCGCTTCAATGTATATTTTCGATTTAGGTGGTTGGGCCCCAGACCGTCATGTGGCTAACACACTGGCTACCATGAAACTGGGCCATGCATTTTTATTGGTCGAGTGGCATTGCAAGCTGCTTTAAATTCGGGGCTATTTCGCAGCAACGCGCTTTTCTTTCCAGGACGCTCTTTTGGTGCCATGGCACAGGCAAGTATGAATCTCTCGTTATCGTTATGGTCCTGATCGTTTTCTTTTTGTAGTGTCCTGCTCGGTTTTCCAAGGGTTCCCCGCAGTGTTCCGGCTCTCTGGTCTGGTCCTCATGTGAGGGTCATTTTATCGCCATGTTGACTATGCCGAGTCGTAACCAGTGATCTCGTTGCATTATAACTGTTGTTCTTGCTATACGTTTACTTCCTGGGACTCATTATGGTATTTCAGCAGCCGAGCGGTGATGCCATGGTTCTTACATCGGGTCGTAACCAGTGATCACGTTTGCATTATAACTTTGTTCTTGCTAAAACGTGTACTTCCTGGGATCCATTATGGTGTCTAACCAGCCATTTGCCGTTATGATTTCTTCCCGAGACCATTCCGCATAGAGTATCGTGTTCACTTGTGGTGCGCTCTCTGGTATCCCGACTCTGGTATCCCGTCTCTGGTGTCCCGTCTCTGGTGTCTCCTCCTGGTGTCCAAGCCTGTCTTCCGACAGCATTCAAGACCGGTCTACTTAAAGCTGCGGCTTATGAGAGCTCTGCCTAGCGTCACCCTTGGATGTCTGCTCTTCTTTCGAGTTGAGCACAGACTTTCCGGAAAGCTAGAGTGTGTGTGGTCGGGGCAGCTGCCTCACTCTAATAGTCTATGCGGGAATGGGCACCTGTATTTGACTTACAACACCATCCTATGGGATCAATGACGCGAAACCCGAAAGGGGCTGTCAAGCTGTGGATTGGGTCCCACAGTAAATCCTTCTGTGCCACGCGTTCCCCCGCAAGTGCTCAGAGGATGCAGCGCAGATCGACGCATAGCCACCTCCTCGTGGTGATCTGTGGAAACGGTTGCTTAGCTTTGTTGCCGAGCGTAATTCCGGCCAAGAGCTGTGCACTTTAAGAAATGTATTTGCCATCAATAAAGATCATCTTGATACTGTAATGATATATAGCTTCTTGCGCCAAGCCAAAAAAAAAAATGATGTATACAATGACGCGTAAAGTTAGAGTGACAATGCTCATGCCACATTCGCCAAACGATCAAAGGACCATCGAGGGAGATCAAACTGGACAATCAGACATTTACTCCGAAGTGAATCACGAACGTGTCGCTCTACTGTGTGTGGTCGATTTCCTTTGGATTCGACGGTCCTGTGTATGCACCGAAGTTGATATATTAGCCAGCCGTCATATAGCCATTTCAGATCTCGGACAAAAGTTTGGTGGTGCCTTGCTTAAGAGATTGATTGAGCACAAGATCATATGCAACAGTAAGGAGCCAATTCATCGTTTGCATATCAATGTTAGTTCGATCGATGGCGAAGGCTTGAAAATTAGTTCAATAGCAAAGTAGTGGCACTCGAGGATCATGTATAAACAAGCCGGGCAGGCGCCTACAGATCGTTCTATCTTACTGATAATATCGGCACGTTTAATGTGAAACGACATGACAGACCGTCAGCAGGCTCCTCGTTCCCTTTGTACAGCACACATGTCGCTGCTTGACCTGATAAACAGGCTACTGACTCGTATGCATGAATCTTAAGTTTATAAAAGCAGTGGTGTTTTTCTGAAAACGTATACTTTTTTCAAACCTGCTACATACAAGTACTTGTTCATCGCAAAGCAAACATTAAAATGCACCCTCTTCTCACCGCTATCTACGCGGTTCCTGTTGATACCATCATTCAAGGATGTAGAAATTGTCGCGACAAACTATTTCGTGCAGCAACCACTTTATTTGCATCGGTTCAGCCAAAGAAAACACAAATTTCAAAGGTACTTTCCTTCCCATCTTTCGACAAACGCGATGATAACTTGAGCCAATCTATACTAGATGAACCAAGTTCAATACACCTACCAGGGCGACACCATGTCCACCGGTACTGTGCAGCCATCGCTGTCCCTGCTTTTTATGGCGCCATTGACACTCTCTTTGACATCAGGGACCCTGTCACTAACGTGTTCTTTTCTTTCGGTCACTTTATCTCTTACAATTTCCGTTTCCGTTTCGTCATATTAATCTAGCATCCTGTTAATCATCTGTTTTATTATAATAATTACATCCACCATTGTTTTTCTAAATGCCATACATGCACAGTTGACCAAAAGTTGAAAATGTGTATTTATTTGGTGGAAGATGGTTGACCTGCTCCTATAAGCATAAGGTCCAGTTGACCAAAAGCGGGCAAAATCGTGCCGATTCTATTGAGCACGCATTGACCGCTCGTCTAAAGCTTTGCACAAGCACCCGAATGGAATATCTGGACTTCTATCACTTTTTCGGCCAATACGTACTCGCATTTAAGAACACAGTGGAAGAAATGGTGACTGGTACGCAGCGATATCATTTATGTAACACTTTTAGTTTATCAGAGTAGGGTTTCAAGGATAAACAATTAATCTGCAGCTGTTTTGATATCCAAAAGTCGCCACATATACCAGCAGCCAACGCTTCGATAAGGCTGATGTTATTATAAATGAGACCAATGTTATGCAAAAACCAACAGTGTATACACTTACGCGCCACTTCTCAGTCAAACGTTCCATTTCATCAGGCAGAGGCAAATTGTTTTTCAATCCAAAATGCTTCGCAATGCCTTTGCGAATGCCTTTTTTTTACACGCAGTTTAGCTTTTTTTTTGCTATTGCTTGTGGTTTTTACTTTACCCAAATCGGTTGTTGCGAGAATATCGGGATGGCCCAAATCCATCATCAGATACATGTCCACGGTCCACTAAACAAATGATTACGTAAGCAGCCTATTGTGGTATAGCTGTAACAACATACATGGCCAATGCCTTTGACTTGGATCAGCAATTCACGTATCTGATCATCCGTCATTCTCTGAAGCCTATGCGCAGTAATACCATTATCTTTGAACTTTTGGGCCAAATCACGAATATATTGAGCCTTGCGAAGGGAAAGCCCGACGGTTTTAAGCTCTTCTGGCGTTTTAGCCAACACCATATCGGGTGTAGGAAACCAATGAAAGCTACCAGTGACGACTGCTGGAGTTTCGATTTCGTTTGGTTCAGCAAAATATTTGACGAAACGCGTACGAATTGCCTGAGCTACATTGCCACTAATTTGCTGATAGATGATTGACGTAGCTAAATCCCTTTATGCGCGTGTTATTTCGGGTAAAAGCTGGCAAAGATATTTAAAAAAAGGCTTACCGGAATGGATTGGATGGATCAGTTTGTTGGACACGAGTGACGAAATCCGAGATATCCTTATCCGTAATCAGCTTTGCCAGCTTGCTGTCGACTTTTTTAAGATGAGCAAATGCCTCATGGATATCAAACGACCGATCAACGATTTTGGCTTCGGCGTCGATGGGATCAGCAATACTTGGTGCTGCGGCGGGAGGTGCTTCCGATCCTGCATTTTCCACGGTAAACGCGTGCTGCGCAATAAAAAGAATTGTCAACGCGATCATACGACCATTATCATAACTAATGGCACCTTTTCTGTCTGCGATCGAGATTAGTCAGAGCAATGTCAATGTCATTTACCCTCTCTTACCTTGGGCTTCCTTTTTGTCGTGGCAGCGGTTTTCTTTCTAGCAAACACGTTTGAGTTCTAAAAGCAAATAGTATGGATAGAGGTATACTTTTTTGCAGGTGCCGTTATGTTGACTTTGGCATAGTAAGAAACTGCTGGCCGTTTCGCCAGTCGGGTGCTCTTTCTTGGGAGCATAAAGAGGAAAGAAGAGCGGTGTAACATTTTGCGGAAGTACCGGCGTAGTTTCATTTTATTTCCTGTTTCCTTTAAACTATGTGCAACATAATCTTTTAGTTGAAAGTATTCCAGTGCTCCTATTGTTTACTTTGGGAAGATTATGGCACGAGACCCAATAGTCATCAATACGGTTGCTATATCTGTATCGGACAAACGGGATCGCTATTTTGTTCATATGGGAAAGAATATTCCATACCTTACCCTCCATTTACCATGGCGACAGTTCAAACCGTACAGCATAGTTTTGACGTTCCAACCAAATGTGACTGAGGCAACGATAAAATCTTCCCCTAGCAACCGGCTGCAGTGCAGGCCTAGTCTGGCATTCAAACACGCCTTGCTCTTCTGTGCAGCGCAACTTTGTTATCCGTAAAGTCGTTTCTTCACCTATGTGACATAACCCCTATAGGCAGACATTGCGCTATACAATTTGGACCAAAGAGTGCCTGATCAACAATAGCTGCCCGTTGGCGGGGATCCTGATGGAATCGAAGGATACAACGATCCTCTGATGGTGCTCTCTGTATATATCTATGGCGATCAAGAGCGGATCCATAAGCTAAGGAATATGTGTAAGCCTACTACAGTGAACCCCCGCTTTTTTCCTACGCGGATGACACACCCAAAAGTGCGGAAAAAGCGGGGGTGAGGAAATAACGGGGGTTACACAAAATGGTATGCGCTGGGTATTGGTAATGGCCTAAGCACTGTTCACTTCTTTATATGTGTGCATTTATTTGTATGTTTGCCGCTACATCTATAGATGAATGGGATCTACATAGGTAAGGTATTGTACGTTTTTTTAAGTTGGAAAGAATGATGTTGTATTATATTACACTATATAAAGCACAGTAGCATATCACAAGCAATGGTGATTTGTTACTGTGCCTTTTTGTGGTCCCTGCTTAATATGTCACGTAAGTTGCCATTGTTCGCTTCAGGGATCGTTTAATACCTGTGAAAGACAAGTAAGAATAAGCTACACAATACAGTCGATTCATTGTCCTGGCTAAACTAATTCACAACGTAGTTTCTCCCGAATGACCATTTGGATCGAGGCACGATATATGAGCCAATAAGTGCTATGGAAGATTACTGATGCTGTCATAATGGCGGCCGATACCATATTTTGAGGTACACCGTTAGGATTGAAGAACCAATCGCCCTACAGAGTTTACGTGAAATAACAAAGCCTAATCGAAACGGTGATTGAAATTCTCGATGATCCAGGACAAGCCCCCAACAGCAGATGCCTTGCGTAGCATTCGTGATGGTCTATTTAGGCGCGCTCATACGACACAGTCGTACAATACATCATTTTTTATTAGAAAATAAAGAGATATACACGCTTTCAAAGCATACTTATGATATTTAAACATAGTTTTATTCATCCCCCGTTTTTTTTCCTCAGAGTAAGCTGGGGACAAACAGGAAAATTTCGAGGATGGGAAAATTAACACTTAGATCGAGCGGATGGCATAGCTAAACCAGGGAAAAAACCGAGGGAGAGGAAAAATCGGGGGAGGAAAAAGCGGGGGTTCACTGTATCCAGTGCTTACATAGGTAACTACATCAATAAAGTTTATTAAATGGAGCTGTATAGCGTGATGCATTTTTCATTCATGGGATGATTGATACAAGGCAGTATGATATGTTAGAATCGGGTAATGGTGAAAACGCAGTAGGATTGATATCTGCAGTGATCGTTGTTTGTGTATATGATTTGTGAACTGAGTGTGAAGAACATCAACTGATGGCTTGGTGGCAGCGAGATTCCGTAAGCGTTGGTATTCTTGGTTCTGCACTTCTAGGGTGTCATTCAAGGTTTCTATCAAATGGCGTTTGGAACTCGGAAGAATGTCATAGTAATATATAGCCAACATGAAGAATCGCCCCACTGTGATATTAGGAGAGTTCAGTGAACGTCCAAAAGAACATAAGTATAAGGAAAATAGTTTCCAAATGAGCCTAATTGTATTTTTCTTTGATAGTTTTATAAAAAGTTCATGTTATAATTATTGAGCCCCTCCTGCAAGACATAAAAGTCTTCTGAGCAAAAACTGATTGAATAGTCAACTTGATCTTTTTATGCTTATGGTATTGGGGAGGTTCACCGAACTCCCAATTATCACCAGTGGTGAAAACGAGACTAAGCATGAGAATGGATCTAGTGGTGCTATTAGTGTCACATATTTGGATAACCACCATTCCGACCAAAAACAGCAAGGGACATTGAGGCAAGCTGCTGGCGCGCTAACTATGTAGTCATGTTTAAGAATAGACAACAGCGAGGAAGGACAGATAATTGTATTTCACAATCGTATCACTTGAATGCTTGTAAACTGTATTAATTGCTCGTTTCATAGGGCTCTTGTTGACATTGTGCTAAATTTCAAGGATGATACCCGACAAGTAGGATGCATTGCTTTTTTATTCAAATACAGTGTAAGATCTTGCCCGGTCCATTCATTCGTTATTTCTGATAATGTAGGTAGTTTTTTTTTATATTTGTCAAATGATCTGTGATAATGTTAACGACCTCTTGATCGCTTATAATTTGCTTGGATATCTCATCTGTCCTTGATTGCAAACGAGTGTACGGAGATTTTTCGCTATGGTGCTTTTTCTGTCATTAATTTTACAAGCACTCGCTTCGATAATGGTCTCTACGCCAAAATCGTACAGAGTCATTATCAAGACGTATATACCATAGTTCCGACAAAAAGCAAGCTCACTGCCTTTGTTTTATAAGCAGTATGTATATCAACGTACAGATGGAGACATTTCATCGAATGAGTGATGTGCTCATATCATTTGTTGCAGAAAAGCAACAGAAGAGGGAAGTTGCTAGTATCATTTACGTACGTGCGTACCTGCTTCTCTTTTATCCGCATATAAGCTCTGCTATACTTACACCAGAGGCTATTGTGTTGCTGTTCTGTAGTACGCATTTAGCACACAATCTCTGTCACCTGTAGGATCAAACGGCAAGTGAGTCATGCTCAGATGGAACATAAAACATGACCGTAATTGTGGCTGACACCACACCATCGCGATTTCAAACTTTAAGCGCTTTCAGGAAGGCCGACCATTTTGTTCTTACAACGGTACGATACTCTGTTATGCCGAATCGGAATTGAAGTCATTGCGTTAGAGTCAGGATGTCACCTATGAAATTTCTGGTGCAGGGCCTTCACCGGCTCCATATACTAATCAATGTGCATATTCAGCAAGTCCTTCACGAGCACAATGCATAGAAAACAATGCTGTTATAACCAACGTCATCGCACATTTCTTTCTCTTTGAACGATTGCAAAGGATATCGCTGTGCTCTCATAGATCGAGCATACATACTCGGCCATTGATCTTTGCAGTCGTCTATGTGGCTGTGCTCATTTTATACTTACCGAACAAAGAAATAAAGTGATAGTAAAAAAAAATAAGCCACCACATATTAATATGCCAAGTGCGATGATAATAACTTCTTCATACCATGTTGAAAAAGCAAGCCTCCTTCTTTTGATTCACCATGGTTGCCGTCGTGCCAAGTAAAAAGACATATTCCAGACATCATGACATCCTCCTCTCCACCACCATGCTATAATCGCCATTACGTATGGAAAAAACCACTCTCCGTTTTCCGAATAAACAATGGAACACTTTTCATGGTTCGCATGATGAATGTCACTGCTTCGGCATCCACCACTTCAAAATAACCTGCAGCAGTTAAAGTAGCGAAAAGACCGCCAAGCCCAGCAAATTAATATAGAACGGTCAAGATTTATGTAGCAGATGCAAAAGGGAGCTAAATAAAGTGAGATTGGCACTTTTGGCACCATTTCTTTGTGAAGACAGGAGGCCAAGGTCTTTGAAGAAATGCGGCGGAAGAACGAATAACCGAAAGCATTGACTATAATTGGCTGCATTTCAAGGACTTTCCACCATGCTACGCTTTTCCGAACTGTACTCTTTCTTCTTCCGACCGAAACCTCTATGAGAGGACAACCTTACGTAAGCAATGGCAACGGCTCTCCTGGGCAATCCCATGTGCCTTTAGTCGAATTGAATCGGCGAGCAGCTATCGATAAATCCGAGGCCAACAAATATGCGCCAAAGCAATGGTTGGCGTTGATAATGAAAGTGTATGAACAGGTACAAGCCCAATGGAAAAAAAAAGTCTTGGCGTAGGGGGATGCTGACTACATTCAATAGGGCGACCATGCCCGACGCATCAACGATCTCCAAGGCGCGTTTGTCGCTTACATGAGAGGCTGCAAGTAAGCCAAGAAAGCATGCCAAGGTTACAAAAGTACCTTTTGAGTAACTCGTCCGACTTTAGTATTTATGTTCAAATTCTTAAGCGACATGCTCGACTGAATGAAATCAAATCGCATCCGGATTACCTTTTGATGGACAAGGTGAGGTTCGTATAACGAGCAAAAGGGGGCAGGGCTGTTAACACACGCAGGATACAGAGGACAATGGAAGTTATCGACATTCTCGAATCCATAAAGCAAGAGCTTGCGCAGAATGATGCCATGGAACGGTTTCCACCCGTGTCGGCGCTGGAGAAGGAGGGATATTCAGAGAGTACCAAGGAAGAGATAACGCTGGCGGATCTACCGTCGGTACCCACGCATGCGCCAGGACGACGGATGCAAATGCCAGAGCCACCCAAAGTGAAAAGAAAGCCGATTGCCCCTGTGACGCCACCCCCGCCACCCCCCCTCCATGGCAACATGGTGCCGTCCACAAGCAGCGTCACCACACTTAGCAACAGCTCCTCATTCAGCATCAACAGTCAGTTCGAAAGCAACTCTGTCAAACAACTCGACATTCCGCCCAAAAGCTCGTTCGTGTTTCCACCCTCACTGACGGTGGATCCGCACACGCTTGCCCAATGGCTACGGAAACGCGACAACGGCCCGAATATCCTCTTGCTGGATGTTCGGATGCAGTCGATGTATAAGGAGGGCTGCATTCGCCACAAATGGATGTGCCAGATCGAACCGCTGTCCCTCCGACCAGGGTAAGCGCCGTTGAAGCATGTATCCGGATGATGAGCTAATTGACTCGGCCAGGGTGACTTCGCAAAAGATCGAACAGTCGTTGGTGTTGAATGCGGATGAGGAACAGATGCTGTTTAATCAAAGAAACAAGTTTGATCTCGTGGTGTATTATGACCAGGATACGCGGGGGATGGATGAAGTGACTCCACCGCTGCGTAATCTTATCTCTGCCATCTATGAAAACGAATTCCAAAAGTGTTTGCAGCGCATGCCAATGTTGTTGGCCGGTGGATTTGCTGCTTGGCAAGAGGCGATCGGACCACGTGGCGTTTACAGTTACGTCAATCCTTCTCAGCAGCCCAAACCGCCGCAAGATCAGAATGTCCCGCCGCAAGGGACCCATCAACAGCATTGGCTTGCTAGCGTTGTTGGCAACAAGGGATCAGCTAATAGAGAGCCATTGCATTACACGCCTTTCGACTATGTAAGTATGCTTCATTTTTTTGCGGTCGTACAGGTGCTAAGCATTGGCTTAGTTTACTGTCAAACAATTTGACGGTGAACTTCAATCCATGACAAGATCAAGTGGACCCAAACCACCGCTTCAAGGTATTTTCGCCAATGCGTTATCATCGCCTTCACGTCCCGAGTTACCACCTACAACAATGCCCGTGGCGCCACCAAACAACAATAACTTTTCGCCTCCGACGCCAACAGAAGAATCCATTTCGGCCAAATACCCCGATATCAAGCCGAACGTATCCAACGGAGTCAGTCTTCAGCGACGGCGAACCTTCATCGATAACCCCTTCCACGGCTTTACTGAAACCGCCAACAACAATTATGATGTACCTCCCAAGATCCCCTCAAAACCCACACGCCCTTTACCGCCGCCACCGCCAACGCACTATTCTCCTCAAGATGCACCTATTCAACGGCCTTCATCTGCCGGTCCCTCTGCACCTGCGCTGCCTTCCAAACCAGATGGTTTAAAGATGCCCCATCCAGTAGTTGACAGTCGATACGCACGCATCTCTTCCGAAAACTCGGTATCTCAGCTCAGCACCATTCAAATCGGCAAGACCGGCTTGAAGAATTTGGGCAACACTTGTTTCATGAGCTCAATTATTCAATGTTTGAGTGGCACTACACCGCTGGCTCGATACCTTTTAAGTATGTCGCACATTTCGATGGACTGTTGGAAAAAAAAAGGGACTAACATTTGCTAGCCGGTATGTACAAACAACATGTCAACAAGACCAACCCGTTGGGAACAGGCGGTGTTTTGGTTCAAAGTCTCGCTGAATTGATACGAACAATGTGGAGCGGCAATTACAACTTTATTTCACCGGTGACTTTCCGAGTAAGTAGACGATCACTGCCTAATATGTGCCTTTCTATTAAACTCGAGTGGTTGCAGCAAGCGCTTGTTCGTTTCGCGCCCCAATTCGCAGGAACTGAACAACAGGATTCCCAAGAATTCCTCATGTTCCTTTTGGATGGTTTACACGAAGACGTGAATGTAGTGCTCGAACGACCGCGTCCCAAACCAGAGGATCCCGAGGAAGAGGCTCGATTTGAGCGATTACCGGATTGGCAAGCAAGTGGCATTGCATGGAGCAGATATCTCGAAAGAAACGAGAGTATTATTGTCAGTCTGTTCCAAGGTCAATATCGAAGTCGGCTGATGTGCTTGACATGCAATCAGGTACGTTTTGGACGTTTCAAAAAAAATGGATATAGGTGCTGATGTTGTTGTTGCTTTTTTGTGGGGAGATAGACATCCACGACATACAACACTTTCATGTCACTGTCACTTCCTATACCCACCAAGGGAGCCAACGCCAACGTCTCTTTGTACAAGTGCTTGGATGCTTTTGTAAAGGAAGAGACACTGGATGGCGATGATGCATGGTAATGGTTGCGATAGATACCGTCCGAAGAAAAGTAACTAATAGTGTTGCCATAGGAATTGTCCAAAGTGTAAAAAGCTGCGACGATCTACAAAGACACTAACATTGTCTCGGCTACCAGTGGTCTTACTGATACACTTGAAACGATTCTCATTTGAAGGCCCGTTCCGCAACAAATTGGAAACCATGGTAGATTGTCCAACAAGGTATGCCTCGCTATATTTTTCCAAACATATGCTGTTATTAACTTGGGACGAATAGAACATTGGATCTTTCATCCTATGTGCCAAACTCAATGATACCACCCAACACTGAACGGCCCTCATTCAAGTACGATTTGTATGGCGTATCTGTAAGTAGTGGCCGTAGTTGTGGTAAAACGGAAATAACCGACATGTGTATTGTAGAACCATTATGGATCTTTAACGGGTGGTCACTGTAAGCCCTCAATATATAAAAAAAGGACGTAACAATGGTTACTGACAACATCAATAGATACGGCGGCAGTGCGTGATGGATATCAAGGTGATTGGCATTATTTTGACGATACTCGGTTCTCGATGTGCGAAGAAAACAAAGTTGTGGTATGGAAAGAGAAAGTATCACGCGAAATGGAATATGCTGATGGAAACCACTTTTCGTAGACTCGCGCTGCGTACAATCTTTTCTATGTACGGTCGACTGTGAAATGACTATTAAAAAGTTCGCTTTGAGTTGAATGGATCAACGTTTTGTATCATACTTTACCCTCAAATACCATTGTCGTTATATATATAAAAAATTACGATTGGCTGTGTCATACTGATACATCAATCACAGACTGTAAGCGGCAGATCGTCGAATCGTAGCACTCGAAAGTGTGAGTAACAGTGACAGTCGAATTTATTAAAGCGTTTCCCTCCTGAACCCCAAACCATACCTTTTTCCACCATGTTCTTGCTAAGAACATGTGCATCGAGGCAATCTGTTCGAATATTACCCATTGCTTCAAAACGACATTTAACGCTAGACACTCTTAATCCGCGAATTGCAAGTTTTATACCAAGGAAACAAACGCTGTATGACTTACTGTTTTATAGATAACCAAAGTACTGGATGAGTATGTTATTGGACAAGACCGGGCCAAAAAGACGTTATCAGTGGCCGTGTATAATCATTATACCCGTGTTCAAGCCAACATTGCGCGAACACAAGAGGCACGAAAACAAAGCGAACCAATAGCGGAAGAAGAAGAGGTGCATAACTGTCACCATCACGAATGCGAACAAGAACCGCCGCCGATCATGGAGCAAGAACCAGTAGTAGCACAAGAATCTGCATCGAGTACCACCTTATTGGAAAAGAGCAATGTGCTACTTATCGGGCCAACCGGATCAGGTATTATCTTGAACCATTTTTTTTGAGGATGTTGGCATTGATGAATATAAGGCAAGACACTGCTTGCCAAGACTTTGGCTACTATATTGCAAGTCCCATTCTCAATGTCGGATGCCACCTCATTCACCCAGGCTGGTTACGTGGGTGATGATGTTGAATCCGTCATCGAACGTTTGTTACAGGTATGCGTGGAGACAAAAGGAAAGGAAAGTGATCGCTTAGAGGGTTGCGGTTAGAGTTGCGATTACGATATCGACAAGGCAGAGACGGGGATCGTGTTTATTGATGAAATCGATAAACTGGCTCGCGCAGGACACGAAGGAGCTCGATCATCAACAAGAGATGTTGGTGGTGAAGGCGTTCAACAAGCATTACTGCGCATGTTGGAAGGAACCAATGTCAAGGTGACCCACAAGGGCGTGCCAACATCCTCTTCATTGACAGGTGGAACGTATATGGGCCAACCTGTCAGTCCATCCTCTTCATCTTCGGCACTCAAGGCTGCTTCAGGCGGTACACCGGGCGATTCTTACAATGTTGACACGAGCAATATCTTGTTCATCCTCAGTGGCGCTTTTGTCGGCCTGGAAAATCATATCAAAAATCGACTGGACAAGTCTAGTGTAAGTTTGCCATTTCTGAAAAGGGATTTCTTACTGAGAAGCGATTAGGTGGCTGGATTTACGGAAGAAAGCATCAGTTTTTCACCATCCAAAACCACACTGGACCATGTTGAGCCTCATGATATTATGAAGTTTGGTATGATTCCGGAATTTGTTGGACGATTGCCCGTGCTCGCCAGTGTCAATCAATTGTCGGAGGATGATTTGGTCAGAGTACTTACTGAACCCAAGAATGCCTTGGTGAAACAATACCAAGACTTGTTTAGCCTTTATCAGGTGAGTATCTTTTTTGTGACCAAGATCAATACTGATAAAATAAAATAAAAATGGGCAGGCTGATATCCGGTTTACGGACCGAGCATTGCGTACAATCGCACGACATGCGGTACAAAAACAAACAGGGGCTCGTGGTTTGCGACGAATCATGGTAAAAAGCAGCAAAGCACAATTTGAACGCATATTCTAACGAAATGTAGGAAAACCTTTTGCTTGATGCCATGTATGATACACCGGGATCATCCATTCGACATATCCTTATCAATGAAGAGGTTGCTGGTGGAAAAGGAAAGCCGCTGTATTATTCAAGAGGCCAATGGGGTGTAATGGAACACAAGTTAGAACATGAAAATAATGGAAAAGAAAATGAGCGGAAGGTTATTTCCAGAGATTAGAAACTACAGATGCAAAGAATCGATAACTCTTTTCAATACAAAGAGTACCCTATGTACGTAACCTTTAGTAGTGGATCACTAATTAAACATAGCTTACCGTCTTCTGTATGTAGCAACATAAGCTATCACGTATCGTCTTGGTATTAAAAATTGTTCAAGTGAGTGGCATACATACTACGCGCAAATTTCCACGTCGTTTGGCCAATGTGAATGGCAGAAACCGAGTACTTAGGACTCCCTGATGATCAGGGACATCACGTATCGATCACTCTACTTTGGATGGATGTATCACTTGCCCAAGGAGTATAGCAAACAGAAACGACCCATGTGATGATACATGCAGTTATTCAACGCCATCGCTGCAGATGGGAATACTGCAGTGTGGCCGCCTGCCATGTATACTTTCGCAAAACAGTATTTAGTATGCAACGCGTCTGCACGTAAAAAAGTCGGTACATTCTCTATATAACGAGGCCACTCCGCGATAACAATGAATTGGCAGTCGCCAAATTCGCTTGATGTAGGGATGAGCAATTGTGCATTTCATATTACGTAGTACATGCGCCACATGGTACTGACAACCGAGTCGGTAACGCCATCCGATACTACCTGGTGTGACATGAATAAAGTTTGGGACGGGAAAACCACGTTTTTCTATTGCGTAATCATTACAGAATTGAGAGACAAGCTTGGTTACCTAACATTAAGTGTTCAGAGGTTGAATGGCTGGTAAATCTCATTTTCTGTGATCAGTAATAAAAGAAACTTACTAGTCTTATCTTGGTTGCGGTACAACGCATGGGTCTTTATTTCGTGGTATACAAAAATGGCTAAAAAGATAGGAAATGGTATGTTACACTTCCTATGTACGCCAGATTCCCTTGCAAAAGCTTCGGATAACGCATCCCTTGAATGACAATTAACTAACGCGCATCATGGGTCATTGATTGATATCTACAAAGGGGCGCTACTTGAAGAAAAAGCATGCTGTTTCGCTGTTTCCATTGACAACAGCAGAAATTAGTGCTTGTGTAAGTGGTTATATGTAGCTTTGATATATGCAGATCCAATTGCAGTATCTTTTTTATATATTCGCAATTAGGATATGCATAGCAGCTCGTGCTGTCAAATTCATCTCCGTTGAGCACAAGGCGCTAAAAAAAAGTGTGATCTTCAAGCAAGACTATCCGCCTGTCGTGTGCTTTGAGAGAGCCCTCCCTTATTTAATTAAGTGGATAGGAATATAGCTTGTTTTGTTATTGGTCTCTCTTTTTTTCAGCATTGGAATGTTCTAGGCATACGTATAACTATCAGCATCGGTGCAAGATAAGCCGATCGATTTGTGTTTTTCGGAAATAGACACGACGGGGTTGCGCAGGTGCTTCGAAAGCGTCGAAATCGGATCTTTTTCTGAGCCAAGGTGTAGTAGGATGGTAGTGTTGCCACAAGCCATACGCATGCTCCATGGTGCCAGAATGATGATCGGACTTGCAACCACGATCGCGGAGAATAGATAAATTACAACTCCGTTTCTCTTTTCGCTATTGCTTCTTCCTGCGCGCGCCTTCTTTTTTATTTTGCTTCCGTTTTTACTGGCACGACCTCAACAACACGTAAGTATCCACTGCTTTCTTTCCACCTTGTACTTTTCTTTGCGCTTCCGAATGGGGTTTCTGGCGGTGGGGGAGGAGAGGCGTGTTTGGGTTATTTTCGTTTGGAGAAGCCGCAACAAAAAAAAGTCAGCTTTCCAAGCGCCGCCAGCAAAAAGGTGGTTCTTTTGAAAGCGAGAGGGGAGTTGAAGAGCGACGACTCTCTCTTTTTCCTTGCTTTTTATGCGGCATCCGTCATGTTGAGAGGGAAGAGGGTTGCTCTAGGCTGAACCGGTAGAAGGAAAAAGATTGTTTACTTGATGCTGGAGGCTTATTTTTATCTTTTTTTTTCTCTCTCTTTCTTAGACTCCAATCACTTTCTCTCCCACCATCTCCTCCCTCCCGTTTCCAAAGATTATGCAGCAACAGCCAATGTCCTTTTACTCGTCCACCAGCGAAGCCGGATCAGGTGGCTCCCAGGTCATTGATGCCGCGATGACTTCTGCCGTGACATCCCTGATTGGCGCTTCCAACGGCATCCATGCACTGCAACAACAGGTCAACACAGTCCCTTCTTCCGGAATCAATCAAATGCAAGCCAAGCGAAAGCAGGTCAAGAATGCTTGCAGTAAGTGGGGTTGTCGCCAGCCAATGCGATGGATGATTGCTTACACTTTTATTTTTTTGATAACAGCGAATTGCCAAAAGGCTTGCAAGAAGTGTGACGATGCCAGACCATGCCCTCGCTGTATCAAGTACGGAATTGGAGATACATGCGTCAACTCGGTGCGGAAGGAGCGCAAGAAGGGGATCAAGCGAGGCCCTTACAAGCGCAGAACCAAAGGTAGCATCGTGTTACCAGAAAAAAAAGGAGCATGAAACTCATCGATTTTTTATTATACAAAGATGAAGAAGGCGGTAGCACGAGCAGCCGAAGTCGCAAGAGCGCCAAGGCCACGGCAGATGGTAGCAACAATGAGCAGCAATCGCAACAGTCGGAGCAGCGGGAGGGGCAGTACGAAGCAATGCGCACGCCAAATGTTCCCTATGGGTATCCGAGCAACCTAAATCAGTATGCGCAACCGTATGATGCGGCCTATGGGCAGTATGCAGCTTACCATAACAAGGATCAGATGATGCCGCCGTACGTTGTGAACTCTGTATACCAGATGGGTTACCCCGTGATCCTGCCAGGGAACAGTGACGCAGAACCGAGAAAGCAGGAGGACGACGAGGACGAGGAGCCCAAGAAGGATGACGGCAAGAGGGCATCCACACCCGCACCCAGCACATCCACGTCGCCAGCCACCACATCGTCGCCCGAATCTGCTGAGGATGACAAGTTCCATCAGCTCGAACGTCTGACTGAACTGTGCACCGCTGCCCTTAACCACAACCAAAACGGCCAGTCGCGTTCCGATTAGTCACTCTGACCCCTTTATTTCCCTTTTTTTTCAGATAACCCTTTCGCTCGACGATTCTTTTATCCTCAATAGTATTTACCATCTGTACAAAGGATTAAAAAAAGAAAAATACCAAAAAAAGAGACACATAAATACAATAGCCTTGCATCATCTAACGCTTTCTAAAGCTTTCCCATCTCTTCCGCAATCTCGCGTCCGCGTTGCTCCGCCGCGAATACGCCGTCGTGGATGATCTGACGGATGTTCGCCGCTTCCATAGACTTGATCGCCGCCTCCGTCGTGCCATTGGGCGATGTCACCTTTTTCCTTAACGTTGCCAGATCGTCCTCTGACTGCTGAGCCATCTTGGCTGCTCCCAGGCATGTCTGGATCGTCAGTGCCTTGGCTTCCTCGGGCGTCAGGCCAGCCGCAATGCCCGCATTAGCTAATCACACCAGTCCTTCAGTCAAACCCGTCCGCCCAAGAAGAAATCCCACTTACTCATTGCCTCCATGAACAGAAAGTAGTATGCCGGCCCACTGCCGCTCATGGCGGTGACGGTGTCGATTTGTGCCTCGTCTTGAACCCACATCACCTCCTTGGCGACGGCATTCATGATGGTGACGGTTGTGTCACGTTGTGTTTCAGTGACACGGTCCGTCGCGTATAATCCGACGGCACCCTCACCGATCAGTGCTGGGGTATTTGGCATGCATCGGACCAAGGGCTGTGCCACGTCCATCCACCGAAGAATATCCTGCGTCTTGATGCCAGCCGCGATCGAAATCACCAACACATTGCCATTCGAGAACGTCATTGCTGAAACAACTTGTCGAAGTACTTGGGGCTTGACTGCCAGAACCACCACGTCGGCTCCAGCAATGGCAGCGTTGTTGTCCGTCGTGCTGAAGCATTTTGGGAACTTTGTCTCCATGTATTCGCGTCGTCCATCCACAGGTTCCGAGAATCGGATAGCATACCCTTTGACATACAACCCTCCAATGACAGCTTCAGCCATGTTGCCGGCGCCAATGAATGCAATGACTGGCTTGTCGCCTGATGAGCCATTGTTATCTTGCGAAGTGGGAATCATGTTGTTGCAAAGAGTTAAGGAAGAGAGGGAGAACCGAAAAGGTTGTCAGTTCTTTTTTATGTTGTCTGGATTTGAAAGATTGAGTCAGAGATATCGGTAACCGATGCTATTGGCACCGTTATTGGTGTTCACCCGACGCAGGATTTCCAATCTGGTAATTTCAGAACGGAACTCTGGCCTGGAACTCTGCAAACATTTACGGGATTTTTCCGTCCCAACGCAACCGCAAAGAGAATCCGGCGCCAGCAGTAGCTGCATAGAATGACAAAAACACTAAAGAAAACAAAAAACCCGCAGCAGCGCGACCCAGGCTCCACCTTACACATCAGAAACATGCAGCGTATACATATATCACTTACCTCTATTTGTTTTCCTATATATAACGTCCTACTTACAACCCATTCCATGCCCTTATACGATTGTCTTCCCTCCTATATACATATTGCAGCAGTAGCTAGACTATTATCCCCTTTTTCAACGATCGCGTATTGTTGCTTTTATGGATTGAGCTTCTCACTACTATAACGAACTTTACTTTTATCAACCCAAACTTTTAATTGAAGTATCTTGCTTAGTATTACCGACCTCTTTTGTAGTATAACGCCATGGAGGTTGGGTTTAGCAATACGCAAGATACACGCACACATTGTCTCTGGACCGCTGCTGTAGACGATGGGCTAGGGCAGCGTATATGTACGGTATCATGTTCGCGTCAAAATAGACCCCCAATTGGGTACAATGCAATCGGTGCAAGATATTCATTGCCGACTACAGCTGATTGCATTGATCAACAAAATACGCGGGATATGCTTCGTGAAAAGAAGCTCTCAACTGAAGAAACGAAGAAAAAAGGCTTTTCAACGCAGGTGCCCAATCGTGTTGAAAATGCCGATTTGGAGGTGCAGTAATGCAGACGTCGGCGACGAACGATCAAGTACTATCTAATATCCAAATTAGCATCCTCCACAAAGATGTTTTGTTGTTGGTTTATTGAGTTGAAAGTGAGTTTTTCCACAAATGCGTGCTATTTATACAGACGATTGGCTATTTTTCCCATTCCTTTATTCGTTTTCCTGGTGGTTGTTTATTAAGCCAGCCAGTATGGTCCGATGCGCGTTCAGTGCCATGTTTTCAATGATCTTGACTTCTTTTGCCGTCGTAAGCAGCTCTTTTATGTCAGCGATCATCTTCCCGACTTTCGATTCCACCGTAGCCCAAGCTAGCACGTCGTTCGCATGTCGTAGCACATTATTTAGTAATTGATATTACCGACAACACCTCTTCTACTGTGGAGCGCAGCAACGTGTCTTGCCGTAATGCGCCGCTGCCTATCTCCTTTTGCCATCAATTCCGATAGTATCTACTGCACACCGCAACATAATTGTAGATATCTTTAGTATTAGAAAACAGTATAAACGTCAGAATAGTTTATTGAAAAAAAGTATCGTCGATCCGCTTATACTCTTCGTGACTTTATACCTTTGTGGTTACTTATCTTCGTGGTCTCTATTCTTTGTGGGTCGTCTATCTCACTGTGGTTCAATCAATTACAACAACGACACACATAATCCAGCCTCAGAACCGCGTTCTTTCCGTTTTTGTCACTTCGATTGCGATCTCTCTGAAGATCAATGAACTCACTCTTTCTTGCGATAGGGTAGTTGTGGCTGAGTCTATGCCAGCGAGCGCCCAAACTGTGGAAGGTTAGAGACATGATGTTTGACGAGGACCGGCACGTGGTGTAAGTTGGCAAGTGATGGAACTTGTTGCACCTGCTCAAGTTGATACATGATTGCCATTTGCTGTGGTTGGCGCAGATTCTCATCGTTCATCCCCGTTTTGTATGCAAGAACCGAACTGACATCCAAGGAAATGCGTGTATGTTCTGTGGGCTGAAAATGAGAGGTTGTCGGGCCCAGGTTCACAGAACGAATATCGAGTCAGTGACTTGATGTCACCAGTAAGTTCGGTGTTCTTGTGCGTATCACTAGTTTGGTACCGTCTGAACTTGGTAGCAAGTATATTTTCAGCAGGAGACCGTAGTAGCTTGGTGTGCTGGGGTATGAGCTTTCAACCCCAGCAAGCCGTCATTCATAGTGCGCGGCCAACATGGTATCGTGGCAATATGGCTCGATTGTATTGATCATGGTTGCTGATGAGCCTTGGACTAAAATAGCTCTCACCAACAACTGTGATGAGCAGTACCGTAATCGGGGAAGAGGTTCAAATGTTTGTTTAGTAAGTCCACCATATCGAGAGTGATTTCTTCATGTGTCATAGTTAAAAGCTTTTCTGACATTGTGCTAGAGAGAAAACGAGTCTAATTTAGCAACGCTATTAGTTAAATAAGGACACATGCACGTTACCTGGTGCGCTTCACCTGATAAATGAGTTTATCCGTGTCAATTTCAACAGTAACTTTTGAATCGGCTTGGCAATCCGGCATAGGACTGGTCCATTTCCACGTTGTTTCTCCATATGCTAAAAGTTTGGAAGCAGTGGAGGACGCTATCACCGCCGCGTGTTGTTCATCTTGATGGTGGAATGTTAATGGGACCCAACGTCCTAACGCGGCCAGCCTGACCTTATCCTCTTGGACTTACTCATCTGCGGTAATTGAATCGATATACTCACGAACTTCTCGTGGCTTCTCCGTGCGGATATTCTCTCGCAGTAGAGGAGGAGAGTGACCAGAAGAGCGTTGAATTTTGAGGTATACATACCCACTCTTCTGGTCAATATACCCCATTGCAAGGATGAGTTCGCATGCGAGAATGGAGACGAGCACGAACTTCATCCGGCACTTGAGATTGAACTCTAGCATCCTCACAGCAGATATACTTGAAGGAAATCGAGCGCCGTAGCCGTGGATTAGCGAGGTTCTTCAAGTAATACATGTAACCATCGCATGCTTCGATTTGACTAACGATGTGCATAAGAAGAGCGCGATCGTCAGTCAATTGTAGCATGAACCCTTTGATTAACACATCGGCCTCGTATACATAGGACACACCGGCTAAACGAAGCTTGTTAAGCATAGTTTCGGCTAATTCTAATTCGTTTGATACAAACCATCAATGCGAGCTGGGATAAACTCAATCATTTCTTTCATTGTCGTCGCGAATTCCGAAGCACGGCATGACACATTGGACTGTCTACAACGGCAGGTAATACACGTCATGTACTGTTCATCTCCAGCTGTAAAATTCCGGACAGCTCCATACACCTTGCAGTTGGAGCAGTGTTGAAGTAATTTCACGGTAAAGAATGATGATATCTGGCTTACAACAACAACAAAAAAACGTAGTTTGACCTGTCGGAAAACGAACTTAATGTTGTCCACTGCATAAACTGACTCTTAATTCAGTTTTTCACTCAATCCTGCCGCATGTTACTATCGATATTTACTTCGACTGTCTAGATAACAAGGATATATCACTTGCTGGCTCTCTAAACTTGCCTGCCAATTCACAAATACTGGGTTCAAAAAACAGATGTGTTGCGAAGGAAACTGCAGAGGACATCAAGCAAAATTCCATGGATAGCATCGATACACAACGCAGCGAAAGTGCGCGTTGTGCCATCAAGTTGAGACTTAACAAACTGGGCGCCCTTCTTACGTCTCTATGAGACAATCGATTTGTACTTGTCAACGACTGTATGTATCTTAGAAAAGTAACCAGAATTTGTTACGTATTATCAGTCTAACAATAACTCTTCCTTTTCGCAATATCAAGGGCTTATGGCTGATGCCGATAGAAAAATATTGGGTACACCGATGTGTATATTCCTTCTTCTTCAAAACCATCATAAAATCCATCGCTTACAGCACGATCTTGTTTAACGACAACTGTATCACAGCACGGAGCAGAAGGATCGGTAAAGCCGGAATAAGGTTGCACACACAAGCGAATAAGGCAATTGATTACTGTATGGTTGTTGATGTCGCAATGACAACGGATATAAACAAGGACTAAGGAAAAGCATGTATCCATGGATGATGGTGTATGTCGGAAATATGGCAAAACTATTGACAATCGCCTGAAGTTATCCGAAATCATCGAGTTTGCCAGTCTAAATAGCATACCAACCAGTTAGTTCACCGTCACATACTCGTTGCTATACGGACATTTGATCTCAGTCATCATGATTATATACTCAGGATTGCTGGCACCTTACTTGTCTTCCGCGCCCCATCGTGTTTGCATCCGGATTCAAAGAGTAGCATACCTGTCCATCCAAGGTTGCATCGTAAACTGTGATGGGAGCCCTTGTCCTTCGAGCCTGTCACCTTTCTCCCCCATCCACCTTAACTGGGACACTATTGCAGACGGCGATGAATAACACCTTTCAACTGGAAATAAAACCCAGGGATTCGGTTGTGGACGAGGACCCCAGTGACATACTGGACCAATGCACGCGTAGCCGACACGGACCCTAGGTAAAGCCTAGTATGCTCACCATATGTGAGAGCAGCAATCAGGGACACCAGAGGATGTGCCACCTTCTGCGGCAAGACGCATCTTTGGGGGAGGCAAGACTGAGTGATACTAAAATAAATTAGTTTCGAATTGTGGTCGGTCATAAACAAGTTATACTTACTGGTACCGTGTTCTACGGTAATGGATTGCGGAAAAAATTGAGCAATTGGAATTCATTGCTTGTGAAAATATGTTAGCTACCGGATGCTAGGCAATTCTAAGAAAAGCTACTTACCACTGTAGCGGCTGCTGGCGAGTGCGAAAGGCTAGGCCCTGCGTGAATAATATGTACATGGCAAAAATGTGTGATGATATTTACAAGAGGAAAGGACAATGTGTATCCTATACAGTCTAACAAGTATATGTGTGAGAGAGAAGGTACTGCAGATTAGTATGGGGAACTACACCAACGGGATGGAAGAAGAGGTTTAATTTTGTGCATTAAGGCATTTCCATAGGCTTAAGCTATTAAACATAAACTGACATGTGCATACGATGCGGAAAATGCAAAGGAACCACCTACTAAGCAAAGATTTACCGCATGGCATTGTGTGCCAGCACCAGATAACGCGAATCACCAGCTTCGACTTGAACTTTTTAATAGCCAAGCTCCTAATCCCTGTAATTCCAGTCATAAACGAAGGACTTAGGGTGCTTGCGCTGGAAATTAGGAGTCAATGAAAGGAATCAGCACTGAGAGTTGAATCAAGCGCGGTTGGTATAAAGCACAATGATGAGCACGGCGAGAGCGATGAATGCATAACAGACATGGTAATGACGATAACGACACAAACTGTTGCGCCGACTGGGCAGCCACTTTTGATTCGATACTCTGCCTGTCTTTTTCCTTTTCTTTTCTGCCTAACGAATGCGCTTTCATGCTATGCTTACTTGGCGCATAACAGATATGAACGATGCCAGCGTGGCATTAAGGGACATGCACCAGCATGAAATTTTTGCAGTGATCTTATACATACTGCGGTTTCGATTCTTACGGCCGTTTGCTCTTTGTGGCCGAACATGTCTTGATCGGGATGTATGCAGCGCTCACATTTACTATTGCTGTCTAATCCTCCACATCAAGGTACGACTGTGCTGTATACTAATTGCACGTTTCAACTTCGTTATACAGCTAGGTTTTTTTTTTATCATGAGAGTATCCCTTTGTGTTCTTTCGTATTTGAGTTAATGAAAGCGAGATACAGGACCTGACCAATACTTTATGTTACCCTTCCTCGAATCCAAGGAGTATGCTCGCCTTCTTTGACGACTTCCTCTTGCTTTTAGATTTCACGGTCTTCTTGAGGGTCTGCGAGTGTTATGTCACAGTGACACCGGCATTTGATTAGCTGTGCTGGCTTTAGCTTAAGAGCGATTAAAGTAAACAGCACTTCCAAATTGCATTGCAGAGTCTATCGTTTTGACTAGCTCTCATGAGATGATTTTGTTGCTTATCTAAGAAAAGATTCGAGCAGAGTGTTCATAAGTAAAGATTGGCACAAATGTTATCCATCAGCTGGTATCAAGGAAGCACTGGCATCAGACTCTGACAAGAACATGTTTTTCTTTTACTGCACTACCAGGTCGACGTTGTCACTGCTCTTTGCCACTTAAAACGGTCGTTGTTCATCGTAACAACCATTCACCGTTAACACGCTTCATGGTGGGTGTTCGACCACGGAAATCAAGCTTTTTTCATACGCAGGCTCCGAACACGCTGCCCACTGATCTCATTTCTGTCGTTCTACTCCATCACAAGCCCTGAGCGACACTGTAACCCTGATAAAATTTGGGTTTAGCTGCCACGTTACACGACAGTGGCGTAAAGCAGGAGTTACGTGACAGCGGCGTAAAGTAAGAGTTACACGACAGCGACATAAAACAAGAGAACCAAGTCCATTTTTTTCTTTCTTTCGTCCTTTACACCGACGCCTGCAAAAGTCAACTGTACGTTGTCCCATACAGCTTTGCGATTTATCCCCTTGAACCACAGAATAGTCTGCCGCAAGCATGTATATCAAGTACGTCACACCGCAACGAATAGCCGATCGGAAATACACCGAGTACAGCTCGAAAGGAGGCGCACACAGACCCACATGGCTCATCCGCACTTCGGACTGGGAAAAGGTTCCTGGCACCGATGCTGTTGACGGCTACCACGCCCTATCGTATTGCTGGGAGCAGTCAGGCGATATCAAGAAACTTGAGAACGGAGAATATGTTTGCATTGACAATGGATACCACGACATTACCAGAGAAAAGAATAGAGCAGTGAACAGCTGTTACGCGACATACGACGACCTCCTCCAGCAGATATGCAATGACTTTGGCATCGAGTACTTATGGTATGACAAGATCTGCATCGACCAGGCCAACAAGGCAGAAAAGCATCGCGAAATCAAGAAAATGCATCTCACTTACAGCAACGCGTGTTACACAGTCGCCTTAGTTCCCGAAATCTACATTGAGGATCCCAAGGATTTCGACCGTATGGACTGGTTGTACAAACATAGTGAAGCTAAAAGCAAGGCAATTAATCAAATACAGGAATCACTGTGGTTCCAACGGAGCTGGACACTGGAGGAAGTCATGATGTCAACGCGGATTTTGGTCGTCGGTCGAAACACCCATTTTTGGTCTCTTACAGATATCAAACAAGGTGATGCAATCAAGGAAGACGACATTATGTCTACCATGATGCTCGGATTCAAGGAACGTACAATGAAAAGCGCAAACCAAGTCCTCTATCACGCACACAGGCGTACAAGCACGAAGGAACACGACAAGATATTTGCGCTGGCCAACATTTTTGCAGACATTATTTCCATCGACATCGATTACGACAGCGACGTGTCCGCTGCAATGAACGCATTTTACCGACGCTTAGCCCAAAAGGATTTATCACTCATGTGTTTTGGGTCGGTGCTGTGTTCTTGGAATGGAAAGCCTGTCTTTACGACAACCATGGGATCCTATGACCTTCCTTCTTGGACAGGCGTTGCTGGAGTACACTCAATCAGTCTAATTGCGGATACTATATTAGACCAAAATGGCGATTATACGATAGACGAGAATATGGTGCTACATATCCGCTGCCGGTACTACACCATACACCCCAGCAAATACGACAATTTCGATGTCTTCAAAGACGACGAGCGAACAAAGAAAGCAAACAGTAATTTTTTCAAAAGGATCGGCTCAATGGGTGACTTTAGAGACGAAAGCGAGGCGTTGGATTGGAGTCAATGGACCATGCAGTCGTTAAGTTGCTATTCCACGCACTATTACAAACCAGACAATCATCTTCAATTTCTCTCACCAGTGTTGCCACTCTCCCTCACCGAAGAATGCGACCAGTGTGTCATTTTGGGTGTCGTATTTAACAGTGTTACCACGACAACATATAATGGTGTCATTGGTGGTAATAATCGCAGTTATTTCTCCCCAGTTGCAAGAAGGTTAATCGATGGCTCTTACAAAATAATCGGTACCACACTTCTGAAGCACTTCCAATATAACGAGCCGTGGATCAGCCCACAAGAAGCTATGGATAAAATGTTCAACAACCCTGGCTGTGACACTGCTGATGACTTTTATATCAAATAAAGCACATGTGTTGCTGTAATGTCCCTCGATAGTCAGTATCATAACAAACCTCCGAGAGATCGCCATCGAGTTGGATTTCTGAGTGTGGTACTGTTTAATAATGTCAAAACCTTTGAGCGCATTCTCTGGTTAAAGGATACACTGAAGCTAAAAGCAAAGCACTTGAGCGTATGCAGGATGCATTATGATTTAAAAGTCGCGGAGATACATATATACTTGGAGAATCCATGATGTCAACACGGATATGCATTGTCGGACAAAGCACTCATCTTTGGTCTCTTTTAAACATCAAGCAAAGTGACAGACGCAAGGAAACGATCTTTTAGTAAACACAATGCTCGTATTCAAAGAAAAAGGGACTGAAAGTATACGTACACTTTCGGTTGCCATTGTTGCACATGCCTGGAAGCACGGTGATACGAAACGCCACCTATTCAGGGCGTAACGCATGAAGAGCTCTCTTTTTCCCTTTTCCAACAAAAAAAAGTTTCCTGGCACCCCGCTATGCAGTCCTACGGTAATGTTCCAGCGCAACAATTCACAGCCTAAATCTCAATCCAGAGCGTGTGGTGTGCGGCCCATTGCTTCGGTACATTGGCATTGACTACGGTACACGGACTTACCGCAATGCGTGCCTGCTTCTTGCGCCAACCGACCGTGGAGCTCTGCAACTGCAAGTGCAGTTACGCAATAAGCACAATGCGACACGCGATTTTAGCATTCCAGGCGAAAAGTCGGGTTCCTTTCGCAGCCAGTACCATTTCTGGTGATACGAATTGCGCCTTCCACTTGAGCCCACCAGTCAGGTGGTGATATACTGGAGCGAGACATTCGGACTGCAAGAATTCTATTTGCCAGCATACAGCGAGTCCATAAAATTCATGTTCTACTCATACAGTGTTCTCTCTGATATTCCACAGGAGACGAAGGTCAAATTTGGTGACGAGGAACCGCCACTGTGGCAAGACGTGCTTGACCGGCACAACGTTTTGCCTTTTCATATCATGTTGGGTGGTGGAGACCAACTGTGCCAAGGTAAGCTGGTGAAGGAGTAATTTACGAAGCCGTGGACGGTCGAAAAGGACCCAAAGAAGCGTCTGGCGACAACGCTGAACAGTGAGATGTGCGAAGACTTGAAGCACTTTTCCTTCTAGAATTACATGAACCTTTTCAGGGTATATGATGAATTGTACCTGATTTTGTCAAGGTGAGGGTGGTGGTAAAATAGGCCTAAGGAAAGTCCAGTGATTACAAAAGCATATGCTACTATACCATCCGTGAATATGTGGGACGATCATGTGGGTTGCTCGACGTATCGCACATCAGTCTGCTATATACTACCATATATTTCACACTTTTCTCTAGCATTCTTTGCGATAGCTATATTCAACTCTTGTTTGATATCTAACAGACATATTTTTATCCCCCACCCCATGGCACGCCTGATCAGTTGTCCCTTGAGAGACTTTTCCCGCCGCTCGTACTTTTAATAAGGAAGAGCAACCAGCCTTTATTCTTCTAAATGTATGGAGCTGGCACAATGCAGATTTTTCAGAGAATTCTTTCGGACAATGGTGCTCGGCGACTCTATATTTTCGGGGCAAACTCTTCAATAACGACTTCTTCGGATGGATCCCGTAAAGCGATTCAACTCATCCCATGTGACTTCTCTATGGCTGCTAATGTCGCACAACCGTAACCATCGAAATCACCTCTGAATCAAAGTAGCTGCTATGATGGAGCAATAAACGAAGCAAGGAGTGGGTTGATCCGATGACTTTCAGTACAGAATCCATTAGTCCGAACCCTGATAAACTCGCTCCTTCGTCACAAGTGTTGCTGCTGCCGAAAGCAAGTGCTCCAATTGATAGCTACTGCTAGCTGCCAAGGCGATAAGCAAGTACCATACAGTGGAACCCCGCTTTTTGCACATGCGGGTTTACCCTCAAATTATGTGCAAAAAGCGGGGGTGTGCAAAAAGCGAGGTTGTTACACGAAGGGAAATATAATATCCGCTAGTTAGTGTCAGCCAATAATATGTAGTAGAGCGCAAAATTGATGATAGTATATAAGCTCAAATAACTTAGCAAGCGTTCCTCCTTCTCTTATTCCTTTTATTTAACATACCACTAAAAGAAAAGCCTAGAATTGAGGAAAAACATAAGGAAACCATCATTTCATGCTTTTCTGAAAGAGAATGAGCCAACATATCAATTAAGATTATTGACGTTATCAATTGGGCCCGTATAGTTGGTCACAGAAGGCTGATATGATTGCTGGTGTCCTTAATATTTTGGATGATTTAGAGCACAGCGAGCTTATGGAGGAGCTGAACAAAGTCTGTGATGATTTCCGTAAAAAGCATCAGATGCACCAATCAGCACCGAGTTTTTACATTTTTTCTGGAAAACTCTTAGAGCCGAGTTCGAATTTCATAGCCCGCTATCGGATCTGAGCTATATAGGATAAGCGGGAAAAATGCACACCATGAATTTTGGTGTGCAAAGTGCAAAAAGCGGGGGATGTGCAAATTTTCTTAAGTGAAGAGCGGGTTTACCTGAGAATTATGTGCAAAAAGCGGGGGTGTGCAAAAAGCGGGGGTGCAAAAAGCGGGGTTCCACTGTATGTCGTTTATTCATTTGCATAATCGTTCGGAGAGTCGCCCTAGGAAGAAATGTATTCATCATGATATAAAGTTGGCAATGGATTTCAGTGACATTGTGCTGACCAGTGTGATGCACGTATCTAGACCAGTGTAACCCTGCACAGCGATACTGACCTCAAGTATTTCAGAAATGGGGGTTGGGCTAATAATTGTCGACTGCAGCCTCGATATACTGTATATGACCAGGAAGCGAGTGTTCGTGTAAATTAAGCAAGTTGAGCGTGTCGGCAAAGTGTTTGGCTTTGTTTGGGTGGAAATCTCCATTATTTCCATTCATTTTGCTGACCGGTGTATCTGAAGCAGATTATACAGCGTTGTGAAAATGACATCATTTTCGGCTTCCTCTTCATCTACTTCGTATGGAACCTAGAAAACCTCATCTCTCCTTCAATAAATTCGAAAATCTTGCGGCTACGCAGTGGTAATTCTGAGCGATCGTTATTGACATAGCTCTTCCACCAGAAAATGTCACCAGAAATGCCATTTTTCGTAAACTCGTCTCTTTCGCGATAATCAATGTCATTGAATTCAATATATTCGATTTTTGGATACAGTAGCTGCAGCGTGCGAGATGGCGAATCCAGCATTTTCTGCGGTTGTCTGAAACCACACTTGAGTACCTTTCCGGAACTGAACGTGCCTGATCGCGATCTATCCCGTGCATTGACAAGGTCGTCAAGAGATCGAATCGGACAGCTCTTGGTATTCTCAGTCTTTTGATCTCTCGTCTGGACCCTCGGTATCCTTGTAGCCAATTTTATACATCTTGCTGCCAGAAGATTGACAATACAATGCACGTCGCTGTGAAAGCGTTGCAAGAATAGCATGTGTAATGGATAAATCCATGAACGTGGGTGTAATCTCGACTGTGTGTAGATCTTCCGTTATACCTTCATTCACCGTCTCCATGAACCATATCCGACTTATCAGCAGGCAACGGGAACATGCTAATAACTTATTAGTATATTGGCTTGTTCTTGGACTGCGTGCATGTGTAGCAGTGGTTCGAATTCCCTACTTCTCGCTTGACACCCTTGATACCCCCTGCATTGCAGTGGATGGTGACTTTGGATAGTCCTATTTACATTTAGATTATTTGATGATAGGTTGCCTTGCTTTCCTCGCCCGCATTGACGGTGATGACTGTTCGTCCCCTCGATTGCACAGAAGCCCAAGAGCTGCGTGATGATGATTCCCTCTGGAAATAGAAAATAAAGTGTGGTATTGCTTAACGAGAAACGTCTTTCGAATGACGAGACTAAAAATAAGATTCTCATTTATTGAGGAAAACTACTCTCTATTTATAATGACGATGAGTCGGGACGGAGAAGATGAATACTTTTGTCTAATAGTCCGAAGATCCATATTATTACCGAGTCTCTAGTTACCTTGCCGTCTAATATCAATGAGGTCGAAGGTCATACAGATCCTTAGTTAACGAAGTTGCCCTGTATAATCCGAGCCTGGTGCCCCATCACATTCGGATCGCCTGAGGTCCGTCAATTAATACCACTCTAATCGATATTTCGAGTAATTACCGTGACCATTCCGTTTCAAGTATACTTTCGGCAACTAAATACGAGCTTAAGTGATCATAAAGCATTACATGTTCAAACCGAGAATATCAGGCTACGTGGTATAATGGACACTTCGGTTATCTAGGGTATGTATTCGAATAATACGGTCACCGCTATAGTTAAAGTGATATTCTCCGTCAGGCTAAACCTCAACCACTACGTATAACGAATTATCACTACATTGCGTTGAAGTTAAGTCAAATTGGTAGATAATATTCACCATTGTATAAAGTGTCACTATAACGGGCGGTGACTGTATAATATGGGATCGGTGCGTATAGCACAAGATACTATTTTTACTTGCCTTCAACAAGCAACATGCCTATTTTTGTAATGGGACTTGATCGATCAAGATCATATATAATGGTCCTGCCTACTACGTACCCTCTGCAAGATTCACGAAAGACTTCTTTTGTCTACTTTTACACTGGATTCTTCACTAACATAACTGTACTATAGTAACTTTCCACGCATCATATCCAGCAACTCCCCTACCATAGTACAATTAATTATATAGCGCCATTCCATATTGCACTAATAGCACACATGGCACAAACCAACAATACATATTGTAGGAACACTGCATATCACCATAGCAATATCTGCATCGTAGCAGCAGCCCGCACCTTCGCGACCTGCCATGCCACATGGAACTACTCTGTTACTGTACCATCTGCACCGTTCGCCCATCTTGAACTTCCACCATCATAACCCCTCCTACACCGTGTACCCTATTCTGACCGAGTCCATCTGCACGACGCCGATACATTGGGGGAAAAGGTACAATTTATAAAAAAAAAGCTCTACTGACCATTCTTGAGATCGGGCATTCTAAGCACTACTTTGGCTTCATTCTTGGCATGTTTGCGAATCATTTCCAAGACCGGGCTATCCTTCAAGTATTCTGGAACCGTCTTTTTGTCCGTGGCCCAATAAAAGATATCCCAATCAGGTTCATCCAATAACTTGTCATATTGCTGCAGCTGCTCCATGGTAAAGTCTTTGAGGTACTTGCTTGCAAATGTCGAAAGCAATAGATCGGTTTCAAGGATGCCACGCTTACGCGACTGGTATACCAAACGTGCGCGCTTCTTTTCCAAAGGTTCATTGGGACGTGGGATCGGTGGCAGGTTTGGATAAGGGCTATCAAGTTCCATTTGTGGTGCATGTCGGATTCCAAGATCGGGATATGGATCCTCGCTCTTTCGTTTCGTTGTCAAACAGCGGATTGTAGGGCGTGCTCGCAATGTCTGTGTTGTGTGTCGTGCGATTCCTCTAAACATGTTTTTGTGTATGTAAAACGGGTTGTGCGGGGGCTGCCACCTCCGCAATCCCAAATATATAAGCGCTAGTGGATCTCCGATCACGCTATGACACTTTTTCCTCTGTGCGTTCAAACAATGACGTTTTCGTATCATAGATCGAAACTCGTCATTGAAGATAAAAGCATGGTATGCAGTACCTCTGCAGATTTTGTGGATTGCTTAAACAGGTGTATTTACGGTAAACGGTGTAGATAGGTTTTGAACGTGGTTTTTTTCTACGTTTGCCACGGTCGCCATGATTAGTCACCGTCGGGTTTTACGGGTTGAAGTGACAGCCGAGGAGTGTAGTACGCGGCTGGAACGGGCGTTGGGTTTAAATCAATCGTGGCGGGCGGTGATGCTTTCGGTTTTGGTAGAGGTATGAGAGTGCCTCAACGACGAGACTTAACTCGGTTGGATTTCTTTGTCAAATGGTGGCAGCGGAGGTAACAAGTCATCCACCTGGCTCTCGGTGCTGATTTCCTTTTCACTGTTACTTTTTTCCGTGATCGGCTTTCGACGGACATAGAACAACACAGCACCGAGGGTCAGGGCAATTTAACACGATTACGTACTGCACTGTCAAAACTTACGCCAACAACGACACCTGCGACAATACCGGCAATGGCACCACCTGAAATGCCACCCCCACTTGGATCGTCCTCGTGGCGACCGGGACCTACATAGGTGTCGATCTATGCCCGTGAACCTGTATCTAGTACTTGACAATCAAGACGCTTGGATATTGGCGCCGATGCCAACCATCACAAACATAGGGTGAGAGTGATCTGGAAAAACAGTTGTATCAAAAGAATGAGTTTAAGAAGTATCGGGAAAGTTTGTATATGCGTACCTGAATGTGCAATTGAGGGCTAGCAGCTGCACTAGCGCTAAGTTTGACAGAGACTTACGTCGAGAATTCGCCACCACTTTCGATTGGCGCCAAGAATTTGCTTCCTCATCGTATGCAATTGTTGATCCTTCAGTTGACTGTAAGGTATGACATCCACGCCTCTGCCGACGATAATTGCTTTAACTTTATCGAAGAGCTGCCACGGTGAACAGAAAACTGAATAGTTACGACAGGCATATCGCATGGAAGATTCTTGTACTACAATAAGGAGCATCATATATGCTTCTTTTGTAAGCTGCTTTTCCGCAAGTGCCGATCTTTGTCTCTTTCATACTTTATTTCTATGCGACAAAGTCAATCTATTACATGAATATCAATATAGTTGAAATGCACATTGCGAAAAGAGCACCTATGACATTTCTTTTCTGCGCCACTTGCACTGTCCAAGCATGGTGAGACAGCCCTACTTTCATCAGATATACTTTTCTGACCACCCGCGTGCGCACATGAGGTGAACGCAAAGGCCTTTGCGCTTAAAATTCATTATCGTATTTTCGCAATACTTGGAAAAATGGGCTTGACATGATGAATGTTGATTCTACCACCAGAAACTGGGGGTCAAAGTATGCAAGCTTTTCGGCTGCATAGTCCCCAAACTCGTAGGTGGTTCTGATCGCTTCGTTCAGCTCCAAGTGCGTCAACGAGGTGCTGGTTTCCACCAGTTCTTGCAATCCGCTGTGGTTTAATTTTGGGCAATTCTGAAGTCGCACGTGACGCAGATTCGGGATGGTCGCTAGCTGTTGGAGCGTCTTGTTGGTCACTATATCCATATCGGCCAGATGAATTCTTACAAAGGTTACTCGGTTCTTCATTTTCTTGATGAAATGACCGAGTGCAGCCTGCGATACGGCATTACAGTATTCCAATTCCAAGCCACGTAGTGTGGGGATTTGTGCTAGGGTCATCAAGACCTTGTCCGTGACGAAATCGCCGGCAAGCGCGACGTATTCCAGATGAGATGTGCTTCCGAGTTGAACGTGTTTGTCGAATAGTCGCAATAGACTTGATTCTTTTGCTCGCTTATTTTCGTGTAGTTCCAAATATTTCAAGTTGCTTAATGTCGCCAATGCATCCAAGATATCGTCGTCGAGAAAGTCCCAGCAATTGAGAATATGTACCGCACCAAGATTGGGGGCGTTTCGGATAATCGATGCAACGTATTTCTGTGATAGTTTGTCACCGATTGTGCATTTGAAACTGTACAAGCACGGCATGTAGAACTGTTGTGGATTGCCGCCGAATATCTGTCTAAACTCGTGATCCTCGTGGTTGAATGAGCAAAAAAGGTCCTGCAACGTTGGGCTGGCTCGCTTCAATATGCGTGCAACACCGGGCCACGGCATGGGTTCTTCGGCAACGTCCTTCATCAAGTGAATTCGTCGCAGTTGGCCTGGTGTTTTGGGGAGTTCCGGTGAAAATGTGATAGGAAAATGATCTTTGGCGGCATCGCTCATGCCTTCGCTTTCACTCATATGATAGGAGAGTTCTTCGATTTTTGGACAGCATCGATTGACAATATCGAGCACGTGCGCGTAATGACAGTTCAACACCCTGAGCTTTTTGAGCTTTGGACATTGTTTCAGTATGACTTCGAGATCTCCCAATGGAATTCCTTCGTCGCTGGATGTGTCAATCTCAAGTTCCGTAAGCTTGTATTCACCGGTTGCATTGCTAGGTTCTTGACATGGATGCCATGTCGCCTCGGTTCTATATCTAAGTTTGACGAGGTTGGGACATGCTGCCATGGTTTCAGTAAACGTAGGAGGATCTTGTTTAGTATTGATTGTTGTATCAAGTACAGTCAGCGTTTTGCCGACTTTTTTCAATGCCGAAAGATACAGGTCCCGATTCACTTGCTGTACCCCAGGCAGTGTTATTGCTACCCGAAAAGAAAGTTAGTTGTCGCAAGAGATATATTAAAGGACGCCTTAGCTCCTCTTCTACGTACCCAATATTTGCATAGCTCTCATGTTTGGAAAGTGACCTTGCACCATCAATGGGAAGAAATCATTGGGGAAAACGTGCATCACAAAGGTTTCGATATGTTGACCAACAAACGGCAGCATTTTCCGCAAAGTGCCGGATCGAAAGCCTGCTCCGGAAAACAAGGTTGACTCGGTCAGTTGCCAGATCTGACGAGTGCCCATAATCTTGGTACGCCACACTTTGGAAACAGTAGTACAGTTCATGCGATCACCCGTCGAGATATATTCGAAAATGTTGGCTGTTATTTCGGTTGGTAACAAAGTCACCCAGTCGATACGAATATTGACGTGTTCCTTGGCGACTTGAATATGCTTCAGCACCTCATTTCTTTCATCATCGTCAACGACATACGCCTGTGCTTTTTCGTAATATTGGATGGCCTTTGCTGAATCGCCTTGAGCTTCGTACACTTGACCGACACAAAGGTTGCCTCGTCTGTGGTGCTTTTTGATGCGTACGGCATCGCGCAGTGCCTCGTGCAATTTACACGTCTTCAGGTAGGCCGTTATTCGAAGATTATAAAAGTCAACCGCTTTCGCATCGTCACCAATGGTGGTGATCGCTTGTGTTGCTTTGCCGATCGCCTCGGCATAATTGGCTTCTTGAATGGCAGCGGTAATGGTGGCCAGTTCATTGCGCAGTTCTGCAGGTAGATCGTTGGGATCGTGCTCCGAGATCATTTTGTTTGTCCAGAAAATAGCGCGTTGCGGAACTAACACGAAATGCCAAGCAAACAAAAGTGGAAGTTGCTTTTTTAAGCGACCGATCAAGTGGCAAAACTATCTTCTGTGCAACCTGCTGCATGCCTTTCGTTTGAGCAATGCAGGGTAGCAGCCTAAATGTTGTCTTGGTCATAGCAAAAGCGTTCCGAACATCACTACGCTTCAACAACAGTGATACGATATGGCGAAAAGTCATCGAACCTGGATATCGCACATAGTAATTGGAAGATTTGGCAAAATAATGCCATCCTAAATAAAATGGAAGTATTCCTTGGGTTACTTCCTTATTTTTCATAGTAGAAAAGTGAGGAAAAGAGGGAAGAAAATATTTTTTTCTGTAGAGTGCATTTATTTATGTGCGTTACGTGAGCTGGTACAGTGAAAAATATTTATACAACAATTGATAAGAAGCGAAATAGCTATGGTCTATCCGGACAACTTTTGAAGCGTCACTATTTGAAAGCCGTCTTTGGCTTTTTCACACATTTCTTCCCTTGAAATACGTTCTACATATAAGAAAATTCTTTCTTGGTTTCCCCGTTTTCTACTAAACAAAAATGGGCGCTATGCAGTAATTTCATAAGCAATGGTGGTTGCTTCGTCAAGTTACCAAAGAAAGTTGAATAAGCCTTGTAGACGAATTTCTACCTGGAGGGTAACATCCGTTATTGAGGCACTGTTCAGTACCCTTCTATCTGCAAAGCAATAAAACTGGTACCATTCTGTCGAAAATGTGCCAGTATAACTGAACATTAAGATCCTTAGATGGCTGGTTTGCAATATTGTAAGCGAATACAAAATAGTACTAACTGCTCTCTACTTGAAATAGAGCATCTTGATAGACTACGTATTAAGATGCATCTTTCTGTCCGCGCATCGTGTTTATTTTTGTATCGATAAATTTTGAAGTGAAAAGGCGAATGTTTGCGCAAAATGATGCTTTTCGTTTTCCTGTGAAACGCCTTACTTGAAGCATTGGAAAGTATGAATAGAATTATCGTGGCGTATCTGGTTACGTACTTGATGTTGTCACATGTACAGTAATGACCTTTCTTAGCGGGCTCTCTGCGGTAATAATGATGTTGCCGCTGCGTTCATTTCAGGTTGCAGAAATAATCTGAAAGACTGGATGCATGTATATTCATTGGCAGGAGGATATGATAATAAAAGGCAGCATAAAACTAAGAAAAGCTTATATAAAATTGAAGTGTCCGAAAGGCGGAGGTGTCAGGTTCTTTATAAACCAGAAGAATAGGATATTCATGCGGAAACAGACTATTGCGGGCCAATAATCGGGCAAGACAGAATATTTATGTGTTAAGGCCGTTAACAAGAGTCGCGCTCTATTTATGTTTGACTGGGCCGTCGTAAGTATTGTCGCACCTTACGTATGATGGTCGAAGCAATCTGTCTTCCAATTGCTATTTGAGGAGCATTTCCCTTATCAAGCCAAGCCTTATTTGTGAACATCACTGTCTTTTTGAACCAGTCATGAAACAAAAGGACTATTAGATGCTTGAGCTTTTTACATTAGAGTTTCCGTTCATACGTATTTAACGCGGTATTGCATCAGATCACTTCTTAATCTCTACATGTAAGCAATACTGGCATGGTCATTGATAACCACAAAAACAAAAAATAAATATATATTACGTAACCCAAGTTTGGCTAGCTTCCGTGTTGTTGTGCAAAGCTCATATACAGAGGACTATTTTTTTTTCAAAAAAATGGTTTTTGGCTAGAAAGGTGCATCCTTCCTGCGTTCAAAATCTCGCCAATGTTCACATTTCAAAAAGTAAAGCGTAATGTACGATGGTGTTAAGAAAAATATTAATCGGGTAGTAGTAAGAGGCCATGCAAAATTATTGATTCGGAAATCTAACGATACATAGCGCGTTCGTTGTTCTGAAAATAATGAAATACATCGCAGAAGAATGAGTCTGTTATGCTCTTATGTAATGCAAAAAAATGTCTTCACTAGTATAAGGATACTCAAACAGATTCCACAAACAATACTATCACTGCGAATATCATTAAATAATTTGTAGGCATATCTCCATTATCAAAGCAAAGAATGTGTATGTAGAACGATCATAATGAGAATGACAAAGTATATCCCATTGACGAATAAAGCCATTGTTATTTTAGCACTGAAAATGAGAACGCAACCATAGCTTTGCTGTAAGATAGCAAAACAATGATAGCATTAACTCGTTAATATTTTCTGTTCAAATGTGTCCAGGCATCACCTGATACTGCTAATGATCATTGTATGATCACGCACAGTTGATGCTAGTCTTGGATATTTTTTATTTGCTTTGAAACGTATTAACACGATCTGATGGCTATTGTTGTAAAAATAAATGCCTTGATGGCATAAGTATTCGAAATCAACGTGTAGTATAGAGCACCGTATATTTATATAACTGTGCGAACAAAGCTCATCGAAGCATATGCTCAACACTGATTATACATATACTAATGAGTGACACCGGTGATTCTTCCTCATCCACCAGCAGCGATATGTCCTCTATCAAGAGCAACGACGAGTACTCTGTCACCAGCGGCAGCTCTAAAAACTCGCCAAGTAACATTGGCGTAAGATCCCCTATCGCAAAAGCCGTTCTACCTTCTCCCGCGGAGGCCACCAGCGAGTCCAGGAGAGATACGAACGCCGATGAACCACTTCCAAATAGGAACAGTCGTAAGCCTTCCCTCAGTGAACTCAGTCCCTCACCAAACAAGAATGACAGCGGGATTGAGATCTCGGTCATGGAGGCTGCTCCAAGTAGTAGTAGCCGTCCTTCAACACTCAATCGCGAATCTCCGATGGACGGTAATAATTCATCGTCGTCCAATCACGAAAGCAGTGATTCCTCGTCGACAAGCGATGGGAATGAGTCTCGACCTGAGATTACCAGAGATCCCACCCCACCTCCTCCACCATCTAATCCATCTGCCGCCGCGCCGCCCCGTTCATACGGGAAAGAAAACGCTCCTCCATCAGGATGGGCTTCATCACGACTACGTCCGCAGGCATCACAACCAGAACGACGACTAGCTTTAAGTACACTCCACCCGGATTGGGTATGAAGCTTAGGTATCTCCTTTGATGATTCTACGGAACTTTTGGAAACAATACATTATCTGTATATGGAATTTCGCACGCTTATACTCATATGAACGAATTAAACATGCAGTATAATGAACTTGATTACGGTGTTAAAGACCAAGATGTTGCTATGAAATGAGAACATATTATTCCATTATTAATAATACTTAAGCACCCTCGACAACGCTGAAAAAAATTGCTTAGCCGTTCATGTGTGACATAAAAGCTGCGATTTAAGATCTCGCCAGCTCTATCGTGGCTACCGGCGACCAAGGAAATGGTGCTGAAACTGAGACGAAGGATATTTGGTCCATTTAAGAAACTACAGTCGTATTGTCATAAATACGATTCACAGGATGTGCTCGAAGCATGCCTCAATAATATTATCCTTTACTGGGATTCAAGCTTACTACTTGAAAGAGTTTGCATCGCGATATGACTAATATACACAAAGCTAGAATACCTATAGAAGAGATGGACACCGTGCTATTTCATTTAGAGAGAATGGGATACACATGCTACGTAATACGTTGCGAGTACGATACCCACCTGTGCGTCGAGATAATAATATTTGAATACCTTTGTTACTTTCACTCTTACATATGTGCAAGTCATATCGTCACATGCGTGCCATCCAGGTCATAATCTGGAACTAGCCACCAATACTTAAAGAAACAGACGAATCTCCTACATATAATCAGGACAAAAAAAGAATTTATTTCTGTCACAGTTAAGCCTGCCTTTAGCAATATAATAGTACCACAGTGGTGCCATACTTACTATTTTTCTGAGAAGGCTTAGAATGAATCGCTCATCGTGTAACATAATGCAAAGGGGCATTTAACCAACATCAGCCATATTAACAATGCTCAGGTACTCCTGCTAGGCTAAAATGAGCCCAAAAATTGTTAGTATAGCTGTGATACAGTGTAAATAGATGCGCCGCATAATTTGTGGCAAATCACATGTATAAATAAGGCAACAAATGCATCTAATTCCATGAAAAGAAACTTTTCTACTCGTCCTACGAGAAGATAGGCTGTAAGGACTAAGCCCAAGATCATGGAACGCCAGTAGCTCAAGGTTTGCACATACATACTATTGCCGTTTTAGCACGTTTGAGAATACCTCATACATAAGTGATCTACTGTAAAACCATTGAAAATACAAATAAAGGACCAGATCAAAAAAAAAAATCATACACCCTGGCTGTTCTAGAATAATCTATATGGGCATCTTGTGATTCAATACTTCTTCCTTTCAAATGCACTTTCGTGAGTGGCGAATGTGTTGTAAGAATTAAAGAGTAAAGAGAAACGATCACCTGAAAAATTCACTCACACTGGCACAATTACCATGTGTAGGACCAACTGTGTGTCACCTTTCGTTTAGCTTCTAAAATTACAACTATCTTTCCACTGATGGTTAGAAGACTTGCATATAGTGTAGCATTAGAAATACTTAAGTGCAACCGATACGAGGGATCAGCCTAGAATCATCCAATCTGCATACTTTATTGGATGGTTTGAACATTCGCTCTGCTATAAAAGAAATCCGGGAAGTAAGAGCAATTTCTTAGCCACTTACAGAAGTCCTAGTTTACCCATAATTCGGCATCTGTTGGCGCAGTCGTTGGCTTGAACAACGAGTAAGTAACACACATTTTGTGAATTCAACAGATCAGGGATCAAAAATCGCACGAACATTGACTCCTCCAGAAGTGAAATAGCAGTGATCACTAAGCCGTCGTCATACCTTGTACATAACAAGTTAGCAGCTCAGCATGTCCAAATTTGGATGCTCTGATCCGTCATGTACACTGCTTGAATTCATGGGCGTCCTTCATTATTTTGTCCTTGATGACGTCCACAGATTTCATTTGGCCTTGGCATTCTCTACGCACTTGCAAGTAAGTCACTTTGATTGCAGTGATTGGTATAGATACTAATGACAGTGCGAATCATCGGCTGTATTGTTAAAATAATGGTACGCATAAAAGCTAAAACGTTTAATGAGATAGAATAAGCGTAAAGTAAAATAACTGCAGTATGTTTAAAAATAGCTCGAAATACATTTCACAGTCTTTACCGCAAATGCTCAGTTGAATCGGCTGGTATATTACTATCGTGACATCATGCGGACGCAGAACTTAAAATCCAATTTCCAAAATGAGGGTCCCGAGAAAATTGCCAACTGTATAAATAAGGTAGCTTGGCATTACTTGTATTCTTCATTTTACACAGCTTTTCGTTATGTCTCCAAGGTAATGATCCGAATTGCTTTAGAACGAAACGGCGTAATTTAACCTACTTGCTTATGTAGTCAACAACAACCAGAACAACCCCAGGTCCAAGAGCAACATGAAATGGTTGCCACGGCAGCATATCCTACAACAGAGACAATGAATACAAACGACCCTGAGAAATCAAGACAGAGAGGTATGAATTTGTTTGAGTATCTTTTGATCTCCTATCTAAGCAATACTTGCATCATGACCTGTAGAACAAGAGGAGCAATCGATAATGCTTCGGTAAGTATCACCATACATTTGGAGCGTGTTATAATGGTGATCTGATAAATCAATGAATTGCGTTAGACTGCGAGGTGGCTGTGGGTGCATTACCGGTTGCTTAGCGGGTATGTGCTGCTGCTCATTATGCTAGGTATGTTACTATTACCAGTCATTGCCCTATGAACGCATAAGATGGGAGACATTGTTTCTAACATTGCGTATATTCTCTATAGTCATGACTTTGCTCTCGGGTTTTGTTGTAAGCGTCTATTTTTCTCAATTGGTCATGCGTTGTATAGAAACTAACCGATCGCTATAGATCAAATGCCACAAACGGTTTCCGTCCGTTTATCACATGTATCCAATTATCCTAACGGAAGACCTTGGCGGATTCGGAATAACTATCCGGTTGCCAAGATGGAGGAAAACACCGCTACGTACATATATCCTATCACATTATATAATTTGTCAACCAATAAACGTATAAAGCAGTAACAAAGTATCGTTGGCAGGGTGGCAAATTGGAATTTCTTCATGTGTCACAGGCCATCGTTCCAATGGTATACCTGGATCTGGATCCATGACAGGAATGGTGTTGCTTGGCAACTCTAATTTTTGTTTAGTGTTTGCGTCTCAATGGCTGCTGCTGAATCACAAACACGTTCTTCAGAATTGAGGCACCAGCTACACAGTTCCCATGTCGTGCCACATAGTGTTTGAGGACGTGATACCTGTGATCCTGTGAACGCATAAACTGCACGCCAAGTTCCCGGGGAACCCAAAAATAACTAGGGCGAAAGTGGGCATCTGGAGACCACGGGTACTGGAAGGCAAACGCATGAATATCTTTTTCCGGAAAGCGGCACCTTAAAAAACGTTGCTTCTTTCGATTTGAACGCGAAGAATCGTAATGGCGACGTACGAATGCAGCTTACAAGGACTGATTGTCGGATCAGCAGAAAAAGACACCGTATTGCAACGACTTTTGGGAATCTGTGGCAACGATTCCAAGATCGATCTTTTTCAGCACGAGATTGTCTTTTCACCAACGGGTAACAAAGACACATTGCCCCCATTTTCGTGAGCCGTTAACGAATTAGTTCATGTTAGTACAAACACCTGTGGGACCTGCACGCAATGACGATGTTGTTCTGCGACTTCAATCGAGAATCGCCACTGAGGAAGAAAAGAGCTTGAAGAATCGACAGTGGTACCTCTGCATGCAAGGTCATCCAGAGCCACAGCGCGGACGAACAGTGTCAGTGCGCCCACACGTACGCGTAGAGCTTAGTGGTGATGTGTTTCGATTTATGAAGTCGCTTGGGTACAGGTAAAAAAAAACGACTTGCTTGCTATAAAAGAAATGCACGTGTTAATGGTGCCATTCAGTTATTCTTTTGAAGTTGTGCGTAAAGGGTACCTGCTTGCTTATGAAAGGTTGTTACGGATCACAGTGAGCCAAGTCTACAAGGTACAATTACTTGGCGACCGTTTCCTAGGTTATAGCTCGTACTGAATCCGGGTTTTCCGTAGCTGAAAACAAAAGTCGACATATCAAGCGCGGTGCTAGTGGATGAGGAAGTGTGGATGATAGAAGTAAACTCGACCCCGGTTGCTCAAGAGCAGGTGAATCAAATGGCGGAGCAGTTGAACAAGTTTAAGCAGCTGCTAAATGGGTATGCCGATAACGAGATGGGTACGGGATCCAAATGTAATGACGTTGGTTTTTCGTGTCATGCAGAGTTGTGGACTTGGAATATGTGGACACAAGAGCCTTACAAAACAAAATTCACTACACATAACCATTGCATACCCTCGACCTACATCGACGCTTGTACAAAGAATCTTACACGCATTGAATATCATAATATTTCTCGTTCGATTATTATTTCATTCACTGGAATCCGCAGTTACAATTTTAAAGTGTATTTAAAGCGCTACCAATGCAGCAATATGCTTCGCGATCCGCAGCACATGTTCCGCAGTATTCCGCCACAGGACAATCAATACTCCTTTCGCTTGCATGAACCTGAAATAGTCAATTGCATTCGGCGCGATGGCTCAAAATAGGAAGAGGTGCCAGATTATTGTAACAACCGCTCTGTTCATGGCAACACACTGCGCCACACCCAGACAACCTTTTATAATGGCGTCCACTTTTAGTTTTCTTTTTGTACCAAAAGCCGCCACCATTCCTCAAACGGCCCAGCTACATTCTTTCCCAAACCCTACTCGACATCTTCCCAAGATGGATGAAAAAGCTGTCATCAACCATATCCCGTTACTTTTGCAACTACCAGCGGAGCTGCTTAGCGAAATAATCATTCTCCTTCCTGTACATGACCGCTTTATCTTCCGAGCAACTTGCAGGACAATGATGGATCATTTTCAACTTTTCCCCTTTTGCATGTGGCACGAGCTGCGATTGAAAGATGAAATGATACCTCGGTTTTTGTCGATGATGGCCGAGAACAGGGCGAGAAGACGGATCCTCCGCAAACACAGCCGTCATATCAGCATCAACTTTTCTTCAGCTTCGGATTCAATTCCCATGATGGACGCATTGACTATCGGTCGATGGCACCGTATCGAGTCTATCAGTAAGCATATTTGTTTATCAATGTCACACATGTTTTAGTTGACATGACGAACTAGATATGGTCAATCCTACTGGGTGTGCCTCTAAGTTCATCCAGTTGATCAGGAACCACCATGCTTATTTGAAATCTATACGCATATCAAAAGGCGACATTTTTGCAAGCGGCTACTTTGCAGAAATTTTTAGCACCTGTTTGGAACTAGAGCAGTTTCATTATATCGGTGGACGGGGCGCCAGTCGTGTCAGTCCAGCTGACAATTATATCATCACTCACCCGTTTCGACTTACCTCATTGCATCTGGATTTTGCATTCGATTTGGAAATTATCTTTATTGCGCAGATCCTGCAGCACTGTCCCAAACTGGTGGATTTGGAGATGCTCTCTGATACCGATCACGATGACCGCCAGCTGCTCGAAATTATCCATACGCATTGTCCCAAGCTTACTAATTTCAAATATCTGCGACGACGAGGCGTGTTTCGTCAAGGGAAACAGAATCAAATGCAATTTTTCGGCAAGAATGTCAACTTCCATGTTCGTTCACGAATCTATATGACCGAAGAAGACTTATTCCTGACACCGTGGATTCACAAGTTCCATATGAGTATCGAGAATCTGAACACCTCCATCTGCCTGTTAAAGCCCCACAAGGATTCGTTCCAGCAGCTGTCGTCCGTTCAATACCCCCAGTTACGAATCTTGGATCTTCATTGCATTTGTGACAACCACAACCGACAGTACTCCTCTACTCAATTATCCGCCTTCCTGGAAGCGTGCCCGGCTCTCGAAGAATTATGTCTGCTTGGCTTGGATTCAATCAATGACACCGTTCTCAAGTCCATTGGCAAGCTCCCTCAACTGTATCTTTTGGCACTTGAACTCGGTGATGGTAGTATGGTGACCCCTCAAGGCATTCGCTGGTTATTTGCAACAACGACGTCACTCAAAATTCTCAACCTTGGAGGTTCCAATCCATACTTCACCAACCAACATCTTTATGCAGTGGCTCAATACAAGCGTCTTACAGAGTTTAGCGTGTCAACATTTTCGAGCCAGCTCACCACGTTTGGAGTGCACAAGTTTGTAAACCTAATTCGGGATACCGATATCGAGTACCTTTTGTTGGGACGACTGCATGATTTGGATAAGCAAACTATCCTTGCATTTGCACAACTTCAGAAGCTGAAAAATCTAGAAATTGGTGTGTTTACGAGAAGTACCCAAAGTCGTATCGTTTATGATCTTTTTGAAGCACGCACCAGTGATCATACCCTTACTGTAAATTATTTAAATGGACCCACTCCTGAATTCATGACAAGTGCTGTAGATTACTATTAAACAATGTACAAAGGACAATAAAAGTTAAGATGTATATATATGTAGTTAAGGGGGGACGCAGATTGACCGGTGTGATCTCTCCGGAGATGCTAGATAGGCCAACTAGATTTTGCTTCTTCACTGGTTTTTACGCATATTTTCAACCTCTTTTTCAAGATCAGCATGCCAAAAACGTCTTACGGTCAATAGAGACTCTCAATGAACGCTGTCATTCTACTTTCAGTATTTGGAAACAAACCATGAAATAAGCTTTCTTCGATAGTAAATAATACCTTTTCTGCTTACGAGTGCGCTTGGGACGAGTAGCAGGTTTAGCGCGCTTATTAGAAGGGCATGTGGAAATAGCGGCATTGGACGCACTGAGAACGGTATAAATTAACTGTTTCTGGTATGCCTTAGAAATGGATCATCCATTTGCATCCAACCTTGAAGCAGAGTTTCTTGCCGAGCATTTGCGAGAATTAGTCGCATTTTGTTTTTGAGTTTGATTAATGGCGAGGATGAATTAAGCGTAAAAAGTTTTATCTAGCAAAAAATCTTCTCAACTGGCCAAAATGGTTCCAACTAGCAAAAATTTCCCAACTAGCAAAAATTAGAGCTCAACTTTGAACCCCCTAGTAACTTGTCTACACAAGTTAAGGATTACGGATATGAACGGATGGGATAAACTCAACAGGACATGAAGTTGATTCGAATATAGCGATGCGATCATTACACCACAAGGCGGATGTCAAAGACACCATCAGATTCGCGTGATTAGAACGAAGGAAAGTATCATATCCGTCTTCCATCTATTCAGGTAGTTATGAAGACGAAACATTATCTAAACTGTCATCGTTGATTCGTTACACAAAAAGATATAAAAACATGAAGCATTGCACTTAATAAAGCATATCCTAGCCTCTTTTATTCTTTTTACCATTTGATCCACCTCACCTCGCATTACTGCATGTGACCAAGTCTTTCAATTATCACATCTCGGACAAGGCTTCAGCTCTTGCCGTGGTTTCCTTACGAGGCTGTCTCCAAAGAATACCAAACGTGATTCCGTCGGTGTTTAAGTAGTATCAGTCTTCTTAGACGCGGGGTAGCTCTGATTTGAAGACCCTGTTTGTACTATGCATACTTCCCTTCCAATTGACTATCACCTTGTGCACATTCCTGTTCCAAGCTAGCGCCTATATGGATATTAAAGTATTTCTCTAATCAATATGTAAAGGGCGTGAAAAAGGCATTTGAGGTGGTCGTAATTAAATTACTCCTACAGTGGCCGCTTTATATAAGGATATGATGGTGCAGCCCAAACTTTATCGTTACGTCAAAATATCGTTATATAAAATGGGCTTTGGCAGTGATTACCGTTTTGGTGCATCGAAAATTGTATCGTTATATAGAATTATCGTTATATAAAATATCATTATATGAAGCGGGCACTGTACATAAACATAATATGACTACTTGTGTAGATAGCTCCTACGTATACCTGAGTTGACTACATTATTGCAACCGAGTAAGCAACCAAAATGCTTTTATGAAGCCAAAAGGTTATGTTGCACACAAATCAGAATGATATATTTGATACGTATCATACTGTGATGGTTTAGATCAGAGAATACGGTGAGACAAGATATTATGAATGGTTTGGTTTATAAATGAAAAAAAAAATAACGGAAAGAATTACATCTCACTTCTCTGCGTCATCGTCCTGGTCCTCTTCCTGCATTACTGTGTCGTAGGACTCGACGAGATAATATCCTCTAACCGCCTTACATTCCTTTTCGAGGTTGGAGGCGAAACAACGGCGAGAATTTGCCAAGAACATATGCTACATCCATAGTTAGTCTTAATGAAAACGAGATACTGGCACTGCGAAAGGAAAAAAAGGGTTGGAGGTTTTTGCCAGTTGTAACACAACAGCAGACCGAGTTAACATCTTGGAGTTCAGAGAAATCCATATGCCTATCAGGATTACACTTATGCTAGCAAAAACGTCCTACCTTTTAGTTTACTTACTCGCATTGTTACAAGTGCTTCAAATGTATTGCCAAGGCAGTCGAAATCGTGTCTATCTCTTGGGAGGTAGAAAATAGACAACGGTATGAGGCGATACGTTGCTTGATACATCAGATCCATCACAAAGATGGTGCACCGAAAGCCTACATTTATGGGTTAAGATACCGGATTATTCCATATTTAACTCACCTTCGATCAACACGCCGATGACCGTGATCTCCTTATCATCAATACCATCCTTTACCATCTTGTCAAGCGCGTCCTTCATTTCATTTCCAAGTTTTACAAGATCAGGACGGCTGCCATTCTTGACTTTGTGCGGTGGCTTGATTTCGACAATAAGCAAACCTTGGCTAGGCATCATGCCGCATTCAAAGTTCACTGACAAATCAGAAAATCCGCCATTTTTCTTTGTTCTTTTGGACCCGTAGGCCTCGCCATCAGTACTATACTCATAAAAGAATGTTAAAACCATATAAGTTTCGGTTGATTTACTTATACTTTACCCCTTGAGTCTTGTCAGCTCTGTTTCTTCTAAAAATGGGAGTATAAATGGGTGTACTGTTGATATGGAGAACGTGCTTTCATTGGCATCTGATTTCTTTGCAGATGTTGGCGAGTATGTCCGTGTGCTGTGGAGAAAGATAGATGCATAAATAAACAGATCCAGGACATAAACAGGTACATACATGTTTCGCAATGCCTCGCAAATATACTCGTTGGTAATGATATTTACTGTCGAGGTACAGTCAGCGAATTTCCTTTTACCAGCCTATATTCCTTCCTTAGTATAATAGTACTTTCATACAGTAAATAATTGCTACCTTCGCAAATTTGAGCAAAGCGGCTTCCGTTGCATCTGAAAGCTGCTGGAGTGGATATCGGCTGTTGCATTCATCGACCATTGCTTGCCAGGTATTATCGTCAAAGCCGTACATAAGTTCTGAGCTAGGGTACACAGAATTGAGTCCATCAATTACAAAAATGCAATTGATAGCCCTAGAAGGTTTATATCAGATCAGAGTTTGCTATCCAGGTATTTGTTCGCTTAATTCCAGCCGGAAATAAGTCACTTTTGGAAAGCGAATAAACCAAGAAAACAAGTATACTTACAGCTCTTCCTGGTATGTTGTCAATGTGCCCCTCTGTGCTCTTTCGATGACCCCCGCACGGAACTTCAGCAGGGCCACCGTGATTTCGTTTTCATTTACAACCCACTATGTGAGAATTTAATCAATACCAGGAACCACTTGCTTAATAATAAGTTTATTACCTTGTCGGTGTTCGGGCCAAGCTGGATTACCTGCGATCCTTTTCCAGAAAGAAAATTCGTGATTTTTCTTCGCTGATGCGGTTGTTAGATTTATATAAGCTTTATTAGAAATACTTACCCGTTTATTGGTACTATCGGTACTTGCACTATTGCTACTGCTGGCTTGGGGGATGGTGGATGACGATGTCACTGAATGCGATCGCTTCTTAGACGACGATGACTGTAACATAGCAACTAGCCGCATCAGTTTTCTAGTCGTCATATTAAAGTGAATATTTTACCTTTGCTGCCGTCACCTGATTTTATATAAAAGAAAATAAGTAACTGTTTAATCTTGATCTGCCGTTGAACATCTCTCTCCCAATTCCCTCAATTAAATACCTGTAACTTGATCGCCTTCCAATCAGGCTGTTCCTTGCTTGTGTTCTAAATACCGTCCTTCAGAAATCCAAATAAACAGATAAAATATAGCATACCTGGACACTAAGCTCTTCAACAATCTTCGAAAACTTCATCATCCAGAAACCTTTTATATCACTTTCACCGCTACTGTTGTTCACGATGAATTCCGGAGCATAATGATGGAAGTTTTTCAAGGAAGGCGCGTCATTTTCTTGTTCAAGGTAGGATCTGAATTCTAAATCGTCGATGAAGGACTTCATTTTAGTTACTTTACGTGCTAAAACTTACTGGCTCTAAAGAGCTCAAGCTTGTTATCTGTCATGCTGACGATTGCTAGGTAATGGGTCGAGGTAAATCCCGCCAAGCAACCAACTTCGCCGCTTTTATTTATCGGAGTTTGCCTCAGAGTTTCAGCAACAACTTATGCCTATGGGACATACTGGTTTGTAATTACTCTCAGTAATAATGGCATTAATAGTCGTAATGCATTTATACTAAGCGGAAATCGATAGCCTCTTTCTCAACATACATATACGTACAGTAGAACCCCGCTTTTCGCATCATGATCTTACCCAACCCGCTCAACTTCTCTGCCAATTCACCCACGGTTTTTGCACACTCTCAGTTTTTGCACTACATTTTCTGAGAAACCGCCTGTGCAAGAAACGGGGTTTCACTGTATGAGCTGGCCCTGGCCTCAACTAATAGTCAGGTTAGTCTGTTGATGCCTATGCGCATTCGAAGTTTGAACTGATTATATATATCACATGGAGTATGCACTATTGTTGTTCAAGAAAATTTGCGACTCATGGCTTATATAGACAACAGATGACCCAAGATATGATATTGAGCATAACCTAGATGATTCTGAAGCCGAGGATATATATGAAGATACCGCATCCCATTCTTATGGCTCTATCAGAGTCACCTCTCTTCTTGCTCTATAATGGAATCTGCTCCCCAAGCTTAGTCGCTGCTGCTTTCCTACAATCTACAAAAAAAAGACTTTCCTGCACCGATATACTGAGTGACGTGCCCTCTGGTTTGAAGACACATGATAGATATTCTGATATGCCTACGAATCGATATGGCGTCCTAAAGCGTTGATGAGACAAGAACGCGTTTGCGCCAATTGCTATTGACATGATCATTGTCACACACCACAATGCAATATAGCCATCTGACTGTAGTTTCTTTTTTTTAATAATTTATTTTAGAAAGCGAACGCGTCGCATCTTTGATGGAGAATGTAATTGGAACATACTTTAGTGTTACATCTACATGAATATGCGCTCAGCTATCTTTGCTACGACATCTATCAGCACAAAAAGAGCGTCTTTACGTTTGTACCTTCGAGTTGATATTGAAATTTAGGTTCTTTAAGGCATTAGTAAATTCTGGCAAAAGTATATTGGTTATCCTCTATTATGATGGATCTTCGATTCACCTTTCCCTCCTGTACCGTGAATCTCCAAACATCTACCTTTCATTAACGGAACGTTCGTTACTACATTAATATTCACCGTGAACTGCAGCCATTTAATCAGTTTATCAACCCCCTTGAAGATATGCTCTTAATCACCTACGATCCTTTTCAATAACACAGTAAAGCGTAAGCACCTTTTGCTTACTTTGCTGCTTGTGCCATCTGACGCTCCTTTTGTGCAAGCGCATATCTCTTTATATTTCTCTTCCCTTTGTTTTGACCGTAGTGTTATCGATTTATCCGGCCTCGGCCATACCTTCCTTTAGTTTAAGGACACAATGTCAGCCCATCATAATATTCCATTCATTTTATTACACTTTAGTTTATGAACTTGTGGGCTAGTTTTACATTTTAGCCTTCCTGCCAGCCTCTCCCCCATTTTTAAGCTCTATCTACGTTATACCTAGCTCAGAATCGGTCTTCCAGACAAGTCTTTTACACCTTATGATGATGCAATCCTTACCTAACCGACCTTATTTCTTCTTCCGTTCATTGATCTAAGCAAATTAGCGCATATTAATAACCCAAAATATATATGAAAGCAATATGGAAAATAAAAAAAAACAACGAGAGTATTCTCTTGCAAGAAAATTTAAGAGCCCAACCAAGGAGAAATTGTGAAGATTCCAACATTACGCATGACAGTTTCACGTGTTTGTTGCGCACGCGATATTGGTATATTTTGGCTTTTGACTATATGTTCACTTGTATCGACCACAACTAACTATGCTCGCTTTTATCAGATTAGCACGCTATTATACTTGTTTTCCCACATTTCCCCATTCGAGTCATTTTCTTGGTAACCGCTATTTTTCATTGCATTTGGTTGGTACTTTAGCCTTCGCCTTATAGCACATAAGTACTCATATTATCTTTTCGCTAGGTGGTTTCCTTTTGAGAATGAATTCAAGCTATGCTACAGCCGCGCAAAGCTCTTATTGATCCACCAACGCCCACACTTGGCAGCGAAGCGCTGCCACTACTCACCAGTCCTTCACGTATCCATTACGTACGTTAGTTGATCCTCTGAACTTGGCATTCTGCCTTTCTATGTATATTAACAATCTATATATTAGATACTTTATCATATGTTTAAACTAAAAAGAGTCAGGGAGCTTATAAGCGGTAAACCTTGGGATATTCATACTCGACACTGACTTTTTCGATAGCACTGCATGATTTGCGCTAGTTAATCTTTTTCAGAGCAGCCGTTGACAACATTTGTAGCAGCGCCAACTACTGCTCACCAGATTTCTATGAGCGAGCTCTTACAAAAAGACTTCCTTGCACCCGACTCTATTGTGAACATTATTATCAAGTCAGAAGCCTATGGTTATCCTAAATGGCTCTATTTTAATAACTGGTTCCTGCCTTGATGTATTTTGACAGGCTAACATTACCAGCGCTACCTCAGACACCGCTATAAAGAACTTCCGAAATCGTTCGTTGCGGGTTGTTCGGCTTAGATCTTCGTGTTGCTACTTCAATGGGAGATGTGATTCAAAATTATACAGTTCTCAAGAAGAAACGTCGATCCGACGAAGCCATGCAGCTTCTAAAGCGCATTGCAGCACAGGTACTGATTAAAGATTCCTTTGGCTTGCATAATGTTACTGACTACATTCTCAAACAAGGTCAAACCAATCATGGTTAAACGAGGATGGAAGGTCGTCCATCTTTGCGAATTCTTTCCAAAGAATCCTAGTCTTTTAGGTACAGTTGCAACGATCGAGTTGAAGGTGTTTCTCACTATTACTGCTTTAGGGGTCAACGTGAACCGTGGGGGGAAGATCAATATACGACTGCGGCCCCATTACGATGACAATACCTTTATCGAGTATAATGACCTTCTGGGAACCATGTTGCATGAGTAATGATTCCCCTTTATTTGTCTATCGGGATGCTGTACTAAATCTATACCATAGACTTACACATATCGGTATACCTACCATGCCAAAGTTTAATTTATCACGTCACTGAACTGAACCTTTTGTAGTTCGAGGACCCCACGATGCTGTCTTTTACAAATTACTGGATGAATTGAACGATGAACTCGACGAGCTCATACTGACAGGCCAAAGGGGATATCAACCTTTCGAGGGCCAAGGAAATAAGCTAGGAGGAAGTCTTGCGGGAGATCCTCGTACAATAGCTTTGATTGCAGCGGAGAAGAGGAGGCAAGGGCAGAGAAGAATGATTCCCGTTGGAGGTGTTCGGTTAGGCGGCAGCAGCAGCAAGAACTCATTGGAGAAAGCATTAAGTCCAGTACAGATGGCAGCACGAGCCGCAGAACGGCGTATACGAGATCAGATGTGGTGTGGTGGATCACAGCAGCAAGACCACGCTGCATCGTCATCATCCAGTTCTAGTTCTCCAGAAGTGATCATTATACCGGATGACGACGACAATAATGACATTATTGGTCAGAAGCGTGGCAGAGCAAACACTGATGCACCTCCAGCAAAGAAGCCAAATCCTTCCATTCTCGTGCCCGAATCAGTAATATCCGTTGGATGGGTTTGCGCCGCCTGCACGTTCGAAAACACGGATCTTGTGCTTGCTTGTGTCATGTGTCTCACAGCTAAACCTACTTCTGACCTCACCAAAGCTCTATGGTCATGCCCGCAATGCACATTGCACAATGAACCATCCACTTCCATTTGTAGCGCTTGCAACTTTTCGCGATAATACGCGATTGTATATATAACCGTAATTCCTCCATTTAGCTACAGAAACATATGTACATTCATTGGTTTTTTCACTGCATTCGAATATCCTTCGTGGTAATGGTATGTGACAGGAACTTTTGCATCACCTTAAATATCGGATAAAATTAGTTGCAGTCATTCAGCCAACTGTAATAGTAAATTTACCATCGGACGAGACATTATTTGACTTGCTGCGTTTCAGTGAAGGCTCAATTGGATTTCCGAAAAAGTCGCGTGCAAGCTAATTGAGCATTAGTATCGGTATCCATGACTGCTGGATTCTGTCTCTCACCTTCACAGGGATCTTGTCTATTGTAACATCCTGCATAACCTCCCTATTCAACTGTTCATATTTGCAGTTCATTAACTGTATATTTCCACACTTACTCGATAGTTCGTTTTGCTACTTTTGGCGGCGATGTTTTCTCGCGATCCTTTGCTGCTCGTTCTCGTCGACGGATAGTTTCAGAGTCGATCTATATCACCACTTAAAATTAACATCCCCGCAGTGCAATTTTTACGTTGCAAACCTCTTGTGCTATAAGCTGCCGCACAGCGTATTGCTTAGGCAACACTTGTTTGAAGCTTTCTTGGGCCGATCCAAAGTTCATAATTTGTTCCAATGGGCTATGCATTTACCGTTAAGCATAGCTTGAACGATACTGTTCTACTTACGGATCGAGCTTATAAACAAACTGGCCATCATTATTTCGTTCTTGGATGAACGTCAGACCAAATTCGATCATGATATTGACCAATTTAGATAAAACTTCTTTTTCATGTGGCTTGATAATCTGCATGTTCACCTGTACACAAGAGTTTAGCATTGACGATGGATACTGCGACGGAGTTGACTCACTGGTCGTAAATCTGGTGAAATGATGCGCAGCAGGAGTGGCGCTATCTCAGTAGCAATCATATCCTTATGCAGCATCCGTCGCCGCTTAGGATGGATTCCTCCCAGGAAGACGGTAAGAAGGTTTTCGAACGATTTTTTGGCAGCAAAGTTCTATCGAATGCGTCCAAGATCAGATACATGTATCTCTTTTTCCAACAGCAAACTAACCTCATATTCCACTCTCGGGTACTCAACACGCTCTTGTTTGGAAGCGCCTGCAAAGTATCGATGGAAATTGATAATAGGATATGGAAGGTACCCGTACAATGCAAACTCATGGATATTGTTGGTACGGTGATGCAGATGATCATAGAAATCGAACCAGTCGCTCATCTGTACAATCTTTTGGCAATTGACATCGTGAAAACTCATCTTCAAATAAGATTCAAAACAACCTAGCACCATTAATCAGTGATTGATCGCTGCCATTCTGGTTTGTGTTACCTTGCATAATCTTGTCGAATTCACCATTTGTCATGACAGAATCAGTGAGTCGGACGAGATATCGGTTGTTGGTATCCACAGGTGCTATGAATCGACGTTAAAATTCATCTCAAATGGGACAGTAATTCATTAGCAAACTTACTATGCATGTGCATGAGGGCTCGTTGCTGCCCGCTAGGCGCACTGAAAAGCTCATCCCATACCAAGAAAAGTGATTTGCCCATATCCTTTTGTCCCAAACCAGCACCATCCAGCATGTCTCGAGTAAAGCGCCCGCTTTTTCCACTGATAAACTGATTGGATGTAATGTTGGTATCGTCCATGAAATAACGCATAATCCTACTATCATACCTGCAGCGTATTCAAACAGCTTCTTATATCACCATCTGCGATTTCCGCAAGTCGACTCAAAGCTCGAAGGTCACTACGAAGCCCTTCTTGATCGCAGATTTCTTGGAGGCGTTTGGCGATGGTCAACATTGGTATCTTGCGGAACTGGATTGAGTGCGCAACAGCACGTAGAGGACGAAGAACCGGTGCATATCTTTCAAAGACCGTGAGTATATTGTGGTGTACATTTTTATGCATGAACCGTACAAATCATTACAGATGCAAATAATCGGTCGCAAAAGTGGTGCTGGTCCTTTTTTGCCTAGTATTATCTGTCAGTAAAACAAAAGGCTCTTACGAGTATTCAAAAATGCAAACTTACCTTTCTTTTTTGTTTGTACTTGGTCGCCTTTGTCCGTAAGTTCTGCCGTTGCGAGTTGGACCAGTTGCTTGATGAAACTCTGTCAAAGATTTAGTACACCGAACTAGAAGACCATTGAAAGTAAACTTACATCTCCGCCTCCTCCTGAGCTCGCACCATCAATTTCATCAATGATGATGCAATTTGGCTTTTGGTCGAGCGACATTGATGTTTTCCCGTCTTTTGAAGTGGTAGGTTCTTTGATGATAGCCTGCATTTCGAGGGAAGACTTGATTTTCGAAGACACCACATCACCCGTTCGATCATCACTTCACCCAAGTCAGCGATATAGTAATTTACATACGTCCAACAACGTACCTAGCATTAATTTCGATAATATTGTATCCAGCGTGCTTTGCTATGACATGAGCTAATGTGGTTTTACCCAAGCCAGGAGGACCGGATATAAGCATGATCTAAAGTCAAAGCGAATGAGAAACGTAATCATACTAGACATAGGGACTTATACCTTTCTTTCTGGACGAAATAATCGATCCTTTGGCTACACCCGCAATGCGCATTAGACGCTAACAGATAACAACCCAATCCTTCTTCGTACCTTTTCCATATTGTTTCCACTTCTTTTCCTGCCTCCAAATGTGCTATTGTAGCTTTCGCGGGCCTTGTCCCATTTGTTTTCAGATACCGGTGGCTTCCCAAACACACAGTAGTCCCATTGGGTGATCCACTTTAAAACATCTCGATGTACTCTCTATCATACAGTTAGTCTCCAATTATCATCACTGATATCGCATAATATACCTCGACGCCCAGAAGATCCATATATCCTTTGGGCCTATATTTGTCAACCCACAATTGATCGGCATTGGCAGACTGGATATCCATTCTACCGCGCTTCTTCACTTTCATAACGTAACCTCCATCACCTCGCCTATTGTAACGTAAGAAACGTTTAATTCAAGAAGGAAAACGGGCTCCTACACTTCTTTCTCCTCTCGTAATCGTTTTTGTCCTTGTTCATGATTTCGTTGCTCTTCGAGCTTGATGTCTGCTAACATTTTCCATATTGGCTTTTTGAGCAAGTTCATGTGTCGGACGGAAGGCTTCACTGTATTTGTGGTCGTCATTTTTGGCTGATCGACTTTGGGATAATACAGTACTTTGTCTGTGAAGGGGCAGCGTGCCTCCAGGTATTGTCCAGTGAGCGGTCGTTTGGTATAATCCACAGAGCTTCGTTGTGTTAAGGGCGTACGCTGTGCAACTGAACGGCTTTTGGTGGTAACGAGACCATGGGCTTCGAATACTGAATGTTGGTTGTTTGAATTAACCTTGAGTCGTTTTTCGCTATTGCTGGATAATGGTAAATCGTCCTCGTCGTCGTGATCGCTGAGAATTTGCTTTATGACGTCCATATCCATGTCAACGTCAAGATCGGGAACTAGCCATTTTGTCAATCAGAGCTTAAACGGTTTTTATGTTCAGGCACCCACTTGGTTCCTCAATGATGCCTTTTTGTTCTAGTTCTCGCGATAGACGAAGAACTTCCATTTCCTCCTGATCTTGCTCGATCAATGCGTCAAAGTCGTCATCTTCTGGTAAGTCATAGTCGTAGTAGTCCATTGTGGTTCTCTGGTATGGAAACAAAAAAACGCGCACCGCGTCTCGTCCGCGATGGAATTAGCTCGTGTTCTCCGACTCCATCCTGTGATCTTGGAGCAAATGTGTACTTAAAGCGATCCAGCAAAAAACTTTACTTTATTCAAAAGGATGACATTGCTTTTTCCAAAGAGCTAGATGTGTCCATCACCATCTTCGTTGTAATCGTCACCTTCCTGACCATCGTCATCATCACGTTCGGTATCTTCATAGCCATCCTCTTCACTACCATTGCGGTGGTCATGTTCATGGTCTCTATAGCGACTTTCTTGGTCACCTCTGTAACCACGCTCATCATCTTCATGACGGTCGATGTGGTCATCTCTATAGTCGCGTTCATTATCCTGGCGATAATCACCGGTACCATCACCACGATAGCCGTGGTATCTATGGCGATAGTAGCCTTCTCCATAGTTGTCAAGTTCCTCTTGATCGTCAAACTTGTGGTCACCGATGCTGGGGCCGTCTCCTTCTGAGCCATTCGATGGCTTAGCTTCCTTATCATCTTTGGGAGGAGGTGTACCAAAGTTATCCTTGGCATCTTCCTTCTTGTCGTCTTCCGACGGAGTAACGCTAGAGTCCTCACTGGGATCTTCTTTATCCTTGCCATCCTCTGGAACTTTTTCACTATCGTCCTTGATATCCTCTGTCTTGTCTTCCTTGGGGTTAGCGTTAGAATCATTCTTGACATCTTTGAGAGGAGTAGCACCAGGGTCGTCTTTGGTCTCTTCTTTTTTGTTTTCCTTGGGTCCCATCAAAGAGTCATCCTTGGCATCTTCTTTCGTGTCGTCTTTAGGAGGAGTAACACCAGAATTGTCCTTGGTATCTCCCTTATTGTCATCTTCGGGAGCGTCTTCATTGCTGTCCTTAGGGCAATCATTCTTGCCAGCCTTCGATTCTTCTTCGTAATCATCCTTAGGAACTCCTTCGTTGTCTTCCTGAGGAACTGCTTTGCCGTCATCCTTGGGAACTTCTTCGCCGTGAACGATCCTCCAAAGAGCACGGCGAGCAATCGATGCATTGGTTCGTTTAGGAAGACCACCCTTGGCAGCACTAAATACGCCGTTCTCACATGTCACGCCAGGAGGAAGCGTTGTACATGTACCAGTGTTTGGATTAAACACTTCGGGATAGTAACACTGGGATATCTCGTCAAACCCAAGTATATCACAATAGTAGTATTTAGTACACGAGCCAGGAACTGGCGCGAAAAATGGACCACCAATTACAAGGCGTGGACATGTTTCTGTTGGAATCCCGGGTTCGCTAGCACGCCGGACTGGAGCAGCCGATACGATCGATAGAAGCAAAGCAGTAATAACAATAGACAGGAGCATGGTTTCTGATCGTCCACATTTTCTTCAATTCAGTTTTTATTGGCTTTATATATTAGAAAACAAGATATGCGCCACTTTGTTATTGGTGTGTACGAGGCAGCAGGTTGTTGATTCTATTTTAATCGTAGAAGTCGTATGGGCTGCATATTTTCATTCAATGGTCGCTCCAATTGTTGGGATTGTGTGTTGCTCAGCGATCGTTTATTGCTCGGCACTCCGAGAGACGCGTCGTTAACTTATCCATTTCGAATTTATAGCATTAAGGTACAAACTGTAGTGAGCACCGACTATATGACAAGATTAAGCGATGTTGTATAGTGCCCTGAGCAACCTTTCATGGTAGTGGATCCTTTAGTAATTAGTTTATGTGGCCTGCTATCTCTGAAGCGCTTAGCCTTCATTGAAGATTTGTTGAGTTGGCTTTCAAGTTGTAAGGGATACGGAAATTAAACTTTTTTCTTACCATTGACGACATTTGAAGTACCAGTGCTATGCCGTTATTGGATTGGCCTGGGTCAAGAGAATATCCTTAAAAGGAAAGCTTAGAAATTAGTAAACAATAATAAATATTGGTAAATCAAGATTCTTCCTTGTAGCGTGGACCAATTCCGCACACAGTGTTCTCGTCGCGTGCATAGATGAGATTTTTCAGTGTACAGGGACAATATTTCAAATTCAATACCATAGCCTCAGCACTGCACAAAGACTAATGTCGAACTTGCCAGTCAGTATCTCATATCTCACATCGTTTAACTGTGGTGGCTTTAAGAATAAGCCTGTTTATGTGTATATATATAGTAAGTAAATAAAATTTGCAGAAATGTTTTGCTCCCAGATAATTTTCGGCAAGCCTGCCATCGTACACTAAATAGATCGGCCCCGTATATTTTCATCATCCCGTATCGATCTGCAACACCTTCCTAGACCCATGACACATTTTGATTGTTCACCGTTCAATGTATAGCTTTCCCTTCACCTGTGGATACCGGTCATTCGTAATTCCGCTCGCCTTGTTCATTATGCTAATACCATTGTCAACTATATACTAGTGCAAAACTAACTGATTATTCACGCATTGTTATCCCGGAACTCAAACGTATGTAAAGTGGCATAGGTTAGCTTTTTTGTGCTGAGAAAGAGTGATAAATTTGCTTGAGAAAAACTCCCACTGTGACATTTCGCATGCTCGTATCTGTGAAAGAGTGTATGGCGGATTTCTGGCAATGTAGCTACGAGAGGAAGTATGTGTTATAAACAACGGATTCAAAAACAGAATACATAAACTGCATAAACGCATTGACGCTACAGCCATATTAAAAGAAAGTGCGTAACGTTGATTTTTTTGTTATATATAACAAATGTTCACACTACGATATCTGTTTGATAAACTATATACAGCAACACCTCAATTGCATAGTCCGTCGTGTATCTCCATTTGATAAGGTACGTACCCAAAAGCTTTAGTCAAACAAAATATTAGCGTAAGAAGCAATTGTATTGAGAACAAGTATTATAAAAAACATTATTGTATGGCAATTAAAAGAGGTTCGCTCATTGCTAGAAGGGAAACAGCAGGTGCAAAGACAGGGTCATAGAAAAAAGAGAACAGCACGTCGTTATAACTGCTAAAGTTACAGATATCAAAGGTACGGGCGACGTTGATGTGGATACCAAGGACAATGATAGTGCAACTGTCAAAATCTGTGTGAGCATGATCGCTCTGACATTGTTCGTTTGTCCACATGGTAGTAACTTAAGTGACCATCATCTACTTATCAAAAGGAGGAAGTAAAAATGTTTTCTTAGAGATAGGTTGGGAAACCTTCGACAGCGCCAGAAAAAGCATCGTGAAACCGACATTGTTGAGGAGGTTGTTAAAGGTGCTTACATTTCTGAGTGATAACAGCAACCAGGGCGGTGTAAATATGGATGAGAAGGGTGTTCAGTTCTGAAGTAGACAAAGTGAAATTGGACTGTTTATCAGATCAATTTGCCATAGCTAATGCATAACGAGAACGACAAACTGGATGACAGTATGTTTTTTTCTCTTCACAAAAGAGTCATCATGCTGTTTCAGGTGTAGAACACCTCTTTTACCCGTATGACAGAAGCAACGCCGTCTTTACGCGATGACTTCTCATAAATACATAATTATAGAGAAGCCTGTCCTCTTACGTATTTCAGCAGTAGCACGATGGATTAATATGCGGGTTTTGCAGCGGTCATCCAAGTATGAGAAGATTAAATCTGTAAAGTCCTTTTACGCGCGTTTACGTATAAATAATCCTCATGTGCAAGTGCTTGTCAATCCAGTTTAAATTGCAAAACATAGGGCCCAATCATCGAGCAGGCGAGCGTATATCGATGGGAGTGATGAATTGCCTCCTTATGTTGCATATGATCTTGTGCAAATCGATGCATATGCAAGGCATCATCGAACTTTGTCCGAGATATGAAATGGCCGGATGGCGGCTGGCTAATATGTACATCAACTTTGGTGCGTATACCGAGCTGTCGAGTTCAGAGAATGAACGTCCTATAAAATAGAACCCTTCAATACGACCCTTTCTGCAATTGTGTTCTGTGATTCACTTTGGAGTAAATGTCTGATTGTCCAGTTTGATCTCCCTCGATGGTGCTTTGATCGTTTGGCGAATGTGGCATGAGCAATGTCACCCTAACTTTACGCGTCATTGTATACATCTTTTTTTTTTGGCTTGGCGCAAGAAGCTATATATCATTGCAGTATCAGGATGATCTTTATTGATGGCAAATACATTTCTTAAAGTGCACAGCTCTTGGCCGGAATTACGCTCGGCAACAAAGCTAAGCAACCGTTTCCACAGATCACCACGAGGAGGTGGCTATGCGTCGATCTGCGCTGCATCCTCTGAGCACTTGCGGGGGAACGCGTGGCACAGAAGGATTTACTGTGGGACCCAATCCACAGCTTGACAGCCCCTTTCGGGTTTCGCGTCATTGATCCCATTGGATGTTGTAAGTCAAATACAGGTGCCCATTCCCGCATAGACTATTAGAGTGAGGCAGCTGCCCCGACCGCACACACTCTAGCATTCCGGAAAGTCTGTGCTCAACTCGAAAGAAGAGCAGACATCCAAGGGTGACGCTAGGTAGAGCTCTCATAAGCCGCAGCTTGAAGTAGACCGGTCTTGAATGCTGTCGGAAGACAGGCTTGGACACCAGGAGGAGACACCAGAGACGGGACACCAGAGACGGGATACCAGAGAGCGCACCACAAGTGAACACGGTACTCTATGCGGAAGGGTCTGGGAAAGGAATCATAACGGCAAATGGCTGGTCAGACACCATAATGGATCCCAGGAAGTCCTGGTTACGACCCGATGTAAGAGCCAGGACACTACCGGTCGGCTGTTGCAACACCTTCATGAGTCCCAGGAGGTAAACGTTTTAGCAAGAACAACAGTTATAATGCAACGAGATCACTGGTTACGACTCGGCATCGTCAACATGGCGATAAAATGACCCTCACATGAGGTCCAGACCAGAGAGCCGGAACACTGCGGGGAACCCTTGGAAACCGGAGCAGGACGACTGCAAAGGGAAAAAAACGGTCAGGACCATAACGATAACGAGAGATTCATACTTGCCTGTGCCATGGCACCAAAGAGCGTCCTGGAAAGAAAAGCGCGTTGCTGCGAAACAGCCCAAATTTAAAGCAGCTTGCAGTGTCACTCGACCAATAAAAATGCATGGCCCAGTTTCATGGTAGCCAGTGTGTTAGCCACATGACGGTCTGGGGCCCAACCACCTAAATCGAAAATATACATTGAAGCGCAAGTATCTTTATATTGCGGGTCAAATGTCAAGTAAGTCCTGGCCCCAGCTGTTCAGCAACCGTCAAGAAGGAGATGTGGGCGCGAAACCGGCCTCGCAACGCGACGGGCAGCGTGTTCGTCGCCACCTTCTTCGGAAGCTGCCATAAGCAGCAATGTCACCCAGCATTTGGGAACCGTTCCAGATGTTTCCTTCCGACTTTACTTTGTGCCCGTACCAATAAGTTCTTTATTGCTTCATATTCATTTCAACTTTGTACCCATTCTTCTGTCTTCCTCCTTTTCTCCGCTGCCGGGGAGGTTTTTCTTTAAACAAAACAGACGCGAGCGGGAAGCTGAGAACAGATATCGCTTTGACGACAACAGGTCAAAGCGACTCATTTCGTGAAAGGGAGCAATGTATCCCACTGAAGTCATCTAAGACTCTACATTATCCTCTTTTCCTCTATTCTACGTACTTTTATTAAGGTATTACCGAGTTTATATCAAGCATGAATACTCGGAACAACAAATATCGCCGTACCATGTGCCAAGAATGACGTTAGAACAGGTTATGCGTAGCGCGGGTCACTTCCCCCCCCGCGCTAAAAGAGCGAGTTCTGGGTCAGACGACAGAACAATCAAGGAAAACCCCCAGTTTCACTTTGCCTCGGCGCCGTTACCACACTAAACAATGTAGTAGAGCACGATTGATACTTGTAGTGGCGGTTGGCGGGAGCTGGATACTTGAAGACCTCTTCTTATGAATTCGAACTTTTTACAGAATGATTTGCTGGCACCGTGTTATGTTTAGGTAGCATGGATCGGCATACTACTAGCGAACTGGTACAAGCTGCGCGTGGGTTATGGCCTGGGTATTTTCTTTTTTTCAATATCCTCTACGACTTTTATGGCAAGTCAGACAATTGCAGCGCTTGAAAAGAGAGGAACGATGACGAACGTTCATGATTGAGTAGTATGAAGGTGGTTGTCATTGCCAAAGCAGCTTCACGTGTTCAGCAAACTGATCCAGCTCAATCTCACTGGATGTTCCTACGTCCAAGCAAGTGTCAAACAAAGATCTACTTTTCCGATATGCGTCATTCGGGCTTAAAAGTGCTATACAGAGTTTGTTGGTAGGTTGGTTAGCTTAATAGTGCAAAGGTAACTTCTTAAATACGCAAGGTTATTACGAAGAACGCATGTCGAGAACAGGGATGTGGCTGTAGATAGGAAAATTAAAGTAACCCGTTGTCAATAAGCAAACAAGGATAAATGATGCATAAGCCATAATCATGTTGTGGATACCACTAGATAATGCGGTCAAAGCTTTTGACATTATAAGTCAGTGCCACACTCAGAATCCAACTCGACAGCCATATCCCGGGGATTGTTATGATACTGCATACGTATCGAACAAAACATGTGCTTTATTTAATATAAAAGTCACGAGTAGAATCGCAGCCAAGATTGTTGAACATTTTATCCAAAGCTTCTTGTGGGCTGATACGCGGCTCATCACGCTGGAAGTTTTTCAGAAGTATGATACCGATTATTTTGTAAGAGCCATCGGTCGACCTCATTGCGACTGGCGAGAGATAGATGTTATCAAAGCCAACAATGGCATTGTCGACTGCTCTTGGAATCACACTGTTAAATACGACGCCCAAAATGACACACTCGTCGCATTCTTCGGTGAGGGAGAGCGGCAACACCGGTGAGAGAAATTGAGCATGGTTGTCTGGTTTGTAATAATGAGCGGAACAGCAGTGTGATGAGCTTATCATGGCCCATTGACTCCAATCCAACGCCTCGCTTTCGTCGCCGAAGTCATCCATTGAACTGATCGCTTTATAAAAATTACTCCTTGCTTTTTCCGCCCGTTCGCTATCTTCGAAGACATCGAAATTATTGTATTTGCGAGGGTGTATGGTGTGGTATCGGCAGCGAATATGTAGCATCATATTCTCGTCTATCGTATAGTCGCAATTCTGGTCCAGCGTAGTATCGACTATTGGTCTGTCTGAGTATCCTCCAGCAATGCCTGTCCACGAAGGATGGCCACAGGATCCCATAGTCGTCTTAAACATAGGCTTTCCATCCCAAGGATACAGCACCGACCCAAAACACATGAGCGATAAATCTCTTTGGGCCAAGTGTCGGTAAAATGCGTTCATTGCAGTGGACACGTCGCTGTCGTAATCAACGTCGATGGAAATAATGTCTGCAAAAATGTTGGCCAGCGCAAATATCTTGTCGTGTTCTTTCGTGCTTGTACGCATGTGCGCGTGACGGAGGACTTGGTTTGCGCTTTTCACTGTACGTTCCTTGAAACCGAGCATCAAATTGGCCAGGTCGTCGTTTTCCTTTAGTTTACCGCTTTGTTTGATATTAGCAAGAGACCAAAAATGGGTGTTTCGTCCAACAACCAACGTCCGCGTTGACATCATGACTTCTTCCAGTGTCCAGCTCCGTTGGAACCACAGTGATTTTTGCATTTGATAAGCTGCCTCGCGTTTAGCTTCAGCATACCCACTTACCCAGTTCATACGGTCGAAAGCCTCGGGATCCTCAATGTAGATTTCGGGGACCAAGGCGACCGTGTAACGCGCGTTGCTGTAAATGAGATGCATTTGCTTGATTTCGCGATGCTTTTCTGCCTTGTTGGCCTGGTCGATGCAGATCTTGTCGTACCACAAGTATTCAATGTCAAAGTCCTTGCATATCTGCTGGAGGAGCTCGTCGTAGATAACTTCGTGGGTGGCCCATATGTGTTGTCTATGTCGGAAAAGGTTCGAAACGCTGTGCCGTTCTTTTTCAGTTTTTGTAATTTTATGACGCCCTTCGTCAATCAAGCTGTATTCTCCATCTGCCTGTTGGTGTTTTTCGCCTGATTGCTCCCAGCAATACGATAGGGTATGGTAGCCGTCAACAGCATCGGTGCCAGGAACCTTTTGCCAGTCGGAAGTGCGGATGAGCCATGTGGGTCTGAATTCGCCTCCCTTCAAGTTGTACTCGGTAATGTTTGGATCGGCTACTCGTTGCGGTGTGACGTACTCGATATACGTGCTTGCAGCAGACTATTCTGTGGTTCAAGGGGATAAAACACAAATCTATACGGGACAGTGTAAAGTTGACTCTTGCAAGCACCGGTGAAAAGGACGAAAGAGAAGGAAAAAGGGGAAGTGGACTTGATTCTCTTGGTTTATGTCGCTGTCGTGTAACTCTTGCTTTACGCCACTGTCGTGTAACGTCGCAGCCAAACCCAAACTTTGTCTGACTGCTTTCAGGGTAAGGAACAATGAGCTGTTTTCTGGATTGCCATTCTGGCTGTCGCTCAGCGAATGTGATGAAGTAGAACGACGGAAGTGAGATCAGTGGGAAAGGTGTCCAGTGTCTGGCTATTATATCGCGGGCGACATAATCTTGACTTCCACAGTCGAACGCCAATCGTGAGGCATGTTAACGGTGAATGGATGTTACGATGAACCGCAATTATTTTAACTGGAAGCAGTCGCTCGTCTATGTCAGGCTGAAATTAATTGTGCATCCCAATGGTTTCTCATACCCTCTGTTGCTAATACTGATGGATAACCCCTTTTTCAACCGCTCCCTCCTCAAACTTTCTTTGGACAAGTGCCAAAGGAATCTTACTTCCGGAGTGATTTACCCAACAGTACGACTTGGAAAGGGATGTTACATATCGGTCATCTATTTGAACGGTCCCTCATACTAACACCAGGATGTTCTAGCTCCTAGTCTCGTAATGGGGATATGAAGCGCTGTTTACTTAATGACCTTTAGATACACGCGAGCCAAAGCCAACCCAGTTGGTCAAATACTGGTGTCCCTATGGTTTAAACGCTCGTGAACATGCGAGCAGACCAAGAAAATTAAAACCAGGAGGAAGTAACCAAAGACAGCGCGCTATTGCTTGGATGCAACAATAAGTGCAGATCAAGCCCTGTACCTTACTTCCACTCGTACAAGCATGAAAGAGCGCAATAAATGCTTTACCAACAATTATCCAAGAAGGATTTGTTGGATCGGATTTAAATCCTCATGTCGTATTCCCGACATACACCATCATCTATGGTTACATGCTTTTCCTTCGTCCTTGTTTGTGTCCGTTATTATTGCGGCATCAGCACCTGTACAGCTATTGATTGCTCTATTTACTTGCGAGCGCAACCGTGTAGGCAAGTTACTATGTAAGTACACTTCGTGACGATGTTGAACCGATATGTGTTATCCGATAGGAAATATCTCCTATTATTATCATCTGTGGTTGTTTCACCACACCTGCCACGCACTTCATCCAATGTCATCGAACTGAGGGGTGCTTCAAGGACAAACCGTAATGGCTTACCTACCACGATAACCCGTGGCAAGTCCTGAACAAAGGCTCTGCCGTGGCTATGCCATGGGATCAAGGTCTTCCTAGTACGGTCGGCGCTCCTGGTGGTCAGTTGCAGCAATGCAATGGCCGTGATTCATCATCCATCACTTGCCAGCGCACCAATGCACCGGATCTGGGAGGACACCCGCGACTCCAAAAATGCTGCGGTACGAGGCTCTGAGCGGCGTAGTGGTGCTGGCAGCTTGGTTTGTATATACTATTGTAACTGGGTAGACGCTGGAAAAATGGTAGGGGATACCACCAAGCAGCCTCCAAAAAAGGCGCCAAATATATATATATATATATTTGTATCATTAGGTGGGGCCATCAGAATAAAGCACATGGAGTACTGGCGTGGTTTATGTCAAATACGCTTGTCAAACTGTTAATTGGGCTCATGCACAATAAGCATCTGTTTCCAAGCTGGACCTTGTGGTCGCTACCGGTCAATTTGGCTTAACTCCAAATTCACCCAATCATCACTACTGGCTCTCAGTCAACCAAAAGGCTCGACTTCAAACTTGGAGCACGTGGCGGGAATTTTCTTTACTGAAAGGGTAACATCAAGACCGATTTAAGCACAACGAATCTCGAAATTGCTTCATGGCAATGGGAGCCAACTCAAGATTTCATTGTAGCTACAGGACGAGAAGCAAAGCATTCGCTGTTGCTGCCACGTACCGAGGGAACATAGTTTTTTGATTATGGTGTCCAGGTTACCGGTTGATTGCGCTATATCGAGCAAATCAAAGGGGTCCCAGGGTGAAACACATCAGGGGTATCACGGGACAAGCAAACACATTCCATCCGTGGTCCATAACAACTCTCGGGCCTCGTTACACTCCATCTTTTTCTGCAAAAACAAGGCGTATGCGATCGTTCCAGAAGGGTATCAAGGAGAAAGCACCATATTTTCAAGTATGCACAAGCAGCTTCACTGTCGTATAACCCACGCGCAGATTATGCCAGTCCGCTAGTAGTACGCCGATCTATGTAACCCAAACCTTCTGTAAAAAGCTCAAATTAATAAGAAGAGGTCTTCAGGCATGCAGCGGTCTCCATGGAGACATCCAACTGCCATTCAAAGTATCAGTCATGCTATACTACGTTGATTAGTGTGGCAACGGCGCCGAGGTAAAGTGAAACTGGGCGCTTTGCTTGAGCCTGATTGTTCTGTCGCCTAGTCCAGAGCTCTTATTTTTTTTGAGGGGGGGGGTAAGGGTGACCCGCGCTCGGTGCTACGTATAACCTGTTCTAACGTCATTCTTGGCACAGGATACGCCGATGTTTGCTGTTCGGGTACTCATGCTGGATATAAACTCGGCGTGCCAACGAACAATCATCGGACCATCACCCCACTCGTCTCGGTCTATGTCCGTCAAAACGAACAAAGATTCATGTCATATGATTTGGCAAGAGTAGCTGATATTTTGTTACCGGGGGCGATCAAACAACGAGAACACCAGAGAAATCGCTTTAACCAGGGCTTCCAGTGTGTTCATTAAGGGCAAGCTTCAAATAGTTCACGGGATCTCGCTCGAAAACATCATAAACCGAACGCCACGATTGTATCAAACGTATTTCTGGAAAAACCAGTCGACACACAAAAAGACGACTTGATTGGGCAGGGCTAGAACGGATACGGATTGTACTTTATTAGGATAAAATCGCACCAATGTAAGCAGCAAGTGGCAAAAACAGCGCGTTGATCAAGTAGTAAGCGCGCAGAGCATGTGGGAAAAAAGCAATGACTTCATTGAACCGAGACCCTGAGTGACCGTCACCAACAGGAACGGGTCACTTGAACAACAAGCCAATTAAAAGGCCTTCTTCAGAAAACCATTCAGGTTTTTTTTTCGTTCTCTTGTTTGATTGGGTTCATGGGCCACCAAGCCCCACTTGCGATCCCCCCGGAAGCAGCTCCTCCACTGCGCAGCTTCCAGTACTTATTCGGATTTCCATGCAATTAAGCAAAACCAGACAAAGAGCAAGGGGAGGCACGTCCCTTCAATCTGTTGATGCCATCATCTTACAGGAGACCCAGGTGGTTTGAAAGAAAGAAAAAAAAAGCTGCCGATTCTGACCTCCTTTTATATCTTTTTGAAAGCGAGCAGTCCCCTTTTTTTCACATGCAGCACAGTCACCCAGGCTATGACGTTTTACAGCCTCAGCAACAGGCCATGACCCACAGCAAACGGTGTGCAAGAGGAATAAGACACTGTGTGGCTTGAGAGGTAGCTTTTTTTGTTGCTGGTCTTCGTTGCTGATCCACACTACTGTCATACCGACAAGTCCGCTTGACGATGTACAGTGCACAGACCTCTCTTTGTCCACGCCGGCTGAACCGATTATCCCTGCATTAACTGCGATTTGTGGGTTGGGTCCCATTTCAGAAAGTGCGACGACGAATAACGCAAAACGTACTGATCAGTTCTCAGAACGGACGCCTTTACTATCGGAAACCGTCTTTTCCGCATCGAATGAGCCCAAAAGCAAGCAAATCGATTTTTTCATGTATATAGCGTTTTTCTGGGCAGTGGGCCATTGCACTTCTTGCTGGCAGTGGACCCTCACGTTAAATTCCATAAGCAACCCTGACCAACCCTTCAGTCAGGCAGTGTTGCTATCGTAACAGAGCCTGTCAGGATGTAGGTAGGCAACGTAAGCGGATTTGTAACCTGCTGGGCGGCTGACTTTGGTTCCTCCCATCCCCACGCACTCATCCAAAGTGAAACGTTCGCTGTCCCCTTGTCTCGCCGGCGCATCGGAAAAATTATTCAAGGCTTGATAGGTGTTTACAGACCCAACTGATGCATTCACGCATTGTTTCAAGTACTTGGTGTAGCGAAAAATGTCAAATTCATGCGGGATAAAATTTTAACCAAGTCCGTGCTCTTCCCTTCTCTCCTTTCTTCCTCATTTTTTTTATTCTGTTTTAAACATGTCTCAAGAACAAGTGCCACAATTAACACACGAGATGCAGCAGCTCCATGAGAAGATTGACCTAATGAGAGAGGAACAACACGAACTACGCCGTGCCGTTGACAATCGCGATCATAGTGCAGGATCTGCTGAGCCAACTGCTCCAGGTGCTTCTCGCTCCGATCCGCCCATGGCCCCTGCAAACGTGATTCCAGCCCCGGAACCGCGAATCGTTAACGGCAAACAGCAAAACAAGCCAAATGGCGAGGACCTTAAGCGATTGCTCATCAACCCTGATAACACTCTTCCTGCCCATCAGGTGAAGTCAGCTTTCGGTTCAATCAGAAAATTCAGAGCTCGTACCGTCAAAACGATTCTTGAGCAATTACGAGGCACGGAGTACGAGACAAGTACCTGGAGCGACATTCCGTGGAGTTGCATACGAGATGAAGTTAGCGTTTTCGAACATCTGGTAGAAGATCAAACAGGCATCCCCATTCGAAGCTGTGAAGGCAATTGGGCATCCATGCATTGGTTAGGTATGTCATGGAATAAAAAGTCCGGTTATCGACGCAGAACTGCTGAGAGACGAGCGAACGAACGGTACTACTTTTATTATTGTGCTATGTAAGTGACAAGTTGGCAGTAATCATGCGAATGTTAGTCCTACAACGCCGGAGCCTATGCCACGCGCTCCACCCGCTGAGGAATCTTCGTCTTCAAGCGAGTAAGCGTGTAGTTTGAGGATGGGTGGATAGTACCATACCAAAGAATGGTATTGCTAAAAGCTATATGTAGCACGATGAGGTATGGGTCGAGATTGACGAGGTAAAAGTACTGACGGTGGATGCATGAGAGGTTTTGGAGCAAAAGTATGCCGTGGCTAATAACTATGTGTAATAGCGCTACCCAAGACGAACGCTCCTCGAGGTAAGTGTGGGTTTGAAACAGGTCCAGGGTGAAGCAAATTACGATTGTATATTGCAGCACGAGCTATATGCCGGAAACGCCAAGGTAAGAAGCTAGGTCGAGGATGGATGAATGTGGCTAATAGTTGTATATGATAGTTCGAGTCATCGCGATGAATCGTCGAGGTACGTAGGGATTTGGACTGGATTGGTTCAATATTGTGAAAAGAGAAAGCCTAATATATACTCAATAGATATACAGAAAACGATTCGGATTCTGCGGATCAACGGTAATAAGCTCGACCAATGTGGATTATCCACTGCTTAACAATTCTCATGGAAAACGACAAAGGTAACAACATATTTCAGTGTTTCTCCAAGATACTCATAGTAATTGTTTTAGAGTTATCAAGCAACATAACGCACGAAATGCCCAGAACGCAGGATCAGCACGACGATCGGAGCGGATCCGGAGACCATCCACAAGACACGATGACTGAAGGAACAAGCAAAGAGACATGTCATGGCACCAAATGGTACTTCAGAGCGAAACAAAAATCGCGGGCTGCGTGGGATATGGGTTAAGTATAAGAGGTAGAACATGGGAGATGGATGTAGAAGATGGGATATAGAATGTGGATATGAGAGATGGGTGATGCGACACTATATAATTGGACTATATAATAGGGGAGTTCAGTGAACTTCCATAAAATCATAAATATAAAAAAGCCGATTTTCCGAAGGGACGTGGTTGGGTAGTGAAATTCCGACAGTTTATGTTTATGTTTATGGCATCGTTTATGTTCATGACACTTTGAAATCGTCATAAAGAAGGCGACAATCATAAAAAGTGTCATAAAATGTAATTGTGGGTGGGCGAAATGAGCGGATGTTGACTGTGTTACCAAGGGGCTGAGATGAATGACAGAAGCACTCCGCACACTATGCAAGCCAAGGTGAATCACATAGCTATCGCTATGACCATCGCATTGTAGGCAATGACTACAAAGCTATTGATGTGCGGATCAGGAACATCAGAATTAAGGTTGAAAAATGCTTTGATATTGATGACGTTGACAAACAGATTGAGCCTGCAGCGTTAGATAATGATGATTATGATCAAGAGGATTTTGACAAGAGTTATGAGATGCAGATACTGGAGGAGACACACCATTTAACAATTGAAAAGATACAGAACTAGCAGGCAAGTGTAGCAAATGGATAACAGAAGTGCAATTTGTTAATGCAAGCTGCCAACAAGCTTCCTTACCTGAGTTTAAACAGGAAATATTGCGTAACCACATCTTGACAGATGCATTTTTTATGATTATTATGGCAGAAGTTTATGTCGGGGGCATTCAGTGGGTTCTCAGTGACATAAAAATCTCATTGGGCACCGGCAAATCTTGATTTTTATGTTTGTGATTTTATGGAAGTTCACTGAACTCCCCTAATAGTTATATGCTTGGCAGCTCTTGACAAAGTTTATAGCAAATACCTCGGCTAAATTTCGTGACAAAGATACACTTCATGGTAACCGTCTAGTGGCATACTTTCCCGTAATTGAAATCAAGGCACATGGAAAAAAAGAGTGGTTCCGCAAAGCTAAAATGGCGATATTTTATTGAAGTGAATCGACGGTACAAAGAATGAAAAGAGACTTATAAAAGTATCTTTGAAGTTTCGGATATGCCTTATTGAATGCAACGCTCTATGCTTTTATATCTTTTTGTGTATTTAATCAGCGATGGAAGTTTAGATAGTGTCTCGTCTTCAGAATTGCATGAATGGATGGAAGATGTATAGGATCCTTTCCTTTGTTCTGATCATGCGGATCTGAGGATGTCTTTGACATCCGCCATGCAGTGTAATGACCGCATTGCTACATTGGAGTCAATTCCATGTCCTGTTGAGTTTATCTCATTCGTTCATACGGTGTAATCCTTAATCCTTGATCTGGTTCTACCGATCATGTAGGGCAAACCCGTTAACTCGGTCGCAGATTTTCGGTTTCTTTGACAATACGTATGACAAGATCATATGAAACTCGGTGATAATATGAATATTCAGGGCTATTACGCAAAGCATTCGTCTTCCCGGTCCCGACTTATCATTAGTATAAACAGTGAGTAACTTCCACAATAGAACAACAATGAATGCTTTGGTCTCGTCAAGCGATACCACATTATGTACTGGGCGCGATGAAACAAGGAACATGCCCAAAAAAGTCGCTTCAACCAAATCTTCCAGTGCGCTTATTAAGGGCGAGTTTTAAATAGTTCACGAGATCTCACTCGAAAGGCATCTTAAACCGAACGCCACGATTGTACTTCCTGGATTCGCTTGTCATGACCGCAACCGGAAGAAACAGTCGAGACACAAAAAAGGAAATTGGGCTTGATTGAGTAGGGCTGGAACGAACACGGATTGTTCTTTGTTGGGGAAAAGCGCGCCAATGTAAGCAGCAAGCGGAAAAAACAACGCGTCGGTTAAATAGTTAAAAGAAAGCAATCACTATATTAAATCGAGACCCCTGGTGACAATGGCCAGCCGCAATTCTGCAGAGCGATCGAAAGGCCTTCTTCAGAAAACCTCTTAAGTTTTTTTTTCTCATTTTCTTGTTAGTTGAGTACGTGGGCCACAAATTTCCATATTCCCCCGAAGCAGAGCTCCTTCCACGAGGAGGGTGGCCACTCCACCAAAGCAGCTTCGGTATTTTCGGACCGCCAAATAATTAAGCACAACCAAGCAAAAAGCAAGGGAAAGTTTGTCTCTTCGTCTGTTACCATCATCGATTTACTGGAGACGCATGTGGTTTTAAAGAAAAGCGAGAAGACCCCTTTTTGGGCGTTCTAACGGAGTTTGAAAAGCTTTTAGGGATTGGTCGATACGGCTGGCTGGGTGTCTGTCACGCTTTTGGTTGCCATGCCAACAAAATAGAGGCAAAAAAAAGGTTATGATCTCTAATGAAACGAAGGAGTGTATGTAGCATTTATGATTTGGGAAGAAGAATAAATTTAGGAAATGCTACGCTGTTTCAGTGGATATAAAAAAACGGCCAATATGAAGTGAGGAATGTTGAAAAAGATTACCGTAAAAAAGCAATGTAATAGGAAGATTAATATAAACAAGAGCACAAATTTTTACGTTTCTGCACCATTAGCGTCATTAAATTCATTGGTACACGATTAGAATGCTAATGAAGATGACCTTCCTGTTATAAGTTTTGTAAATGCTTCATTAAAAAGCGTGACATCTCTGTATTTAGAAGAGAAGTAATTATGTGTCAATTTTTCAGAGGAAAAAGCAACGCGTAGCGTTCGACATATTCCTTTTTTCCCTTTAGTTTATTGCATGACTAAGATTGTCAGGGCCGGTCTGTGGTGCAGGCGCTGCCATAGATCGGTTTTGTGAAGTTGATCATAGCAGCTAGTGCGGCTGCGAGGTAGGTGCGGGATCCGCTGGGAGAGCAGTGCATCGTCTGATAACCATCGTATACGGTTTACAAACTGTCTGAATCAAACAATATTTTATTATAGTTTTACGAAAGTAATATGGCTTGAAGCGCATCGCTATTCGCATTCCCGCTCTGCCCGATCTCGATGAGAGTAGAGAAAAAAACCCATGCGTCAGAGGGTTAAAATTAAGAGTGAAAGTTTGGTGAATCTGGCGAACAAGAGGAAAGAAAGAGAGCGAGGGGGTCCGTTTTCGAAAGTGCTGGCTGGGTGGAGTCGATGAATCTGTATCACTGAGTTCAAGCCAGATGAGGAAATCGTTGAATGGAGTCTTCGTATGAGCTAGTAAGTTTCTCGTTTCATCCATGTCGCTATTCTCTATCGTTCTGCACCGCATGAGCTACTGGCCAGCTGCGGTAGGAGATATGACTTTTCTTGCGTAGAAAAGGAAATGATAGGGACTGCTGATAGAAAAGTTTCAATCAATCAATGGAAAGGGGTGGTATACTGTTATGTGGGGTACGGGATGCTGTTGCGTATACATGACATCATGGGGTAGCACTAATGTGAAAAGAGCAGAGGTGGTGTGTGATATATGGAAAGGCGGCCGTCAATTCTGGAAGCAAGCAAAGGATAGCTGCATGAAGACAATGGCACGCACTGTGTAACAATCACGTCGGTTGACAGCTGAAGTAAACATTGCAGGGTTGGATTTGAGAATGGACGTCAGGCAGTTGTGTAAGAGTTGCAGCGAAGAAAACAAGAGGGTGGGAAAAACACAGCTTTACCATCCTCCTCTCTCTTTCTTCCACTCCGTTCACCATAATGGATGCTAACTACGGTGCAACTCGCTTCACTTCTGCCAGCAATCTTCAAATCGACACCATACAACTTTCTGCAGAACGGCTTGAGGACGCAACCAGGCATTTGGCAGAGCGTATTCCGGGGAGAGAGAACCTCACCAAAGTCATGAAGGCTTTGAAGAGAAGCGGTCTCGGAGCAATCCAAACATCGACAACTCTTGCACAAATCCTGAACAGCAAAAAGGGACACGCATATCCCGTATGCTTGAGCTAATTTCGCAAAGAGGCTATAAGTGTATACGGTCATTGCGAAGAACTTGATTTAACTTTTATCTCAACCCGGAATCTTTTCACCTGATACTCCATCATTCATCAAGTTGTAGTCGCATAAATAAACATAGTGCCAACTGTGTAAATAATATTATACAAAAGCGTCCCACTTGTCATAAATTTATATTATGCCTCCTAATTCTGGACTTTACTATACCTAGAAAACAGGCTCGTGTTCGGTAAACGAAGCAGCATACTCACTTTGCAGTGTGCATGTCAGTGCCAAAGATTTTTGAAGGCTTTGGTGCTGTTTGTCCAAGAAGTAAAGGGCGATCGAGTACGTGCTATACACATGGTGCGTTCCCAGTTGCCTTTTTATTCGGGTGTTCATGAGCATTGCGAATTGTCGAGATGGGTTACAAAACGCGTTGTCGTGGAGACCTGGTATACCAGTCGTCGGACTGTATTCTGGATAAGGCAACAAAGATGCGGGTACTGCTTCAGGGTCGAGCACGAAATGACGTTTTTTGTTATGGTTACCTAATCTTAGCTCTTGATTGTAGATCTATACGCAACGGAAAAGGCGCACGGCCAACGAAGCGCGAAATATTTTTGACCAACATGGTATTGGAGTGCAGATCGCTGATATAGATTACGCATAAAAATCGCCTCTGATATGGTATACTATAAAGTAGGTGTATCAGCGCCAACTGTTTGGCAGCGTTATTTGTATAAGGGCGGCTGACTGTGCACCGTCCATTATCGTGTTGTGGCGGGGATCAAGTGACCCGGTTTCTCGGTTCCATTTTCTGGACCCGGCAAGCGCCGTGAGGTTAATGTAACACAACCTCGCCATGCCTCATCCCTGGATTCCAATTGTCACATGTGGTCACAGGATGGTTTTAATTTTTGGTTTGAGACCTAATAGGCTGACAGTTGCACCGGAATGGGTCACGATCACCCCATGTATGTACATTCACTATTGAGACAACCCAATATGATTTTAACTTCTATTGGGTTGATTAAAATGAGCACCTTTTGCGCTTCCCTGTGACATTCGTTGCATGTTTCAACGGTATGTACAGACAAAGTTCTCTTCGAGCAACGTCTTGATGATCTTAGAGTTGTTGCACGATATCCAGAAAAAGTCGGGTATTCTGGCCAACTTCGTGCACGTTACATTACTATTCTCACAAATCTGATCTGTCAATGTGAGATTGAACTTTTTGTTCTATCCGAAAATGAAACCTTGTTCTTCTTTTTTCAAACCCACCTTCACGCACCATACTCTTCGGGAACCATAACCCTATAACAGAGCCATCTATCGGTACACGCACTTTGCTAATTTTGTTGTAGCCGTGCAATGACAGAAGATACGAGAAACACAAAGCAATGCGCAGTCTGCGGGGCCACTTTTGACAAAGCGGAAGCCTTACGATTACATCGACGCCGTGCTCATGTCGTTGAAGCGAATGTTACTCTTGGTGAATGTAAGCTACTACAGCTGCTGGTTTTTGTTTTTACTTTTGCCTAGAGATATATTCACAACATTGTTTTAGATAACATTGCCGTTCCATTTTTTTCTGGCTCCTTCACCTGCCCGCTGGTGACTTGCAAGCAATCGTATGCAAACATTGACACGTTCTCCAGGTATATGATGAGGCAGCATCAGGAGGGGGTTTCCGTTCTGGCAACAAAGACAGAACGATCAGAAAAGCGATCATTTGACGAGGAGATGGAAGATTTCGATTTTGTTCGAGGAATGGAGAGGGCGTTGCGTGGACATCATGACAAAAAAGCGCGACATTTGGTTGCTGATATGGGATGCGAGCCAGTTGCATTTCATCTTCCTCATGAAACTGTCAAGGAAGATTCGTGCTTTGTGGGCCTTTTTGAAACGAACGCTGTGAAGGCCATGGCAAATACTCTTCCGTTCAAGAGTGAGACGCGCCCGCTCAGCCTTGATGCAGTACTTCAGTTGCACAAAGAACAGGCGACTGTGACAACTGTGTCCCCAAGCATTTGGGCAAAGAGACGGTCCATTGCTCTCATTAAAGACATACGTCTTTCAAGCTTACCTGGGCTTATTGGTGACTGTAATTACCACGAGCCAGGTGAAGACTTGATCAAGATGTTGAACTTTGACTTTCGCCTTGCTCCCTCGCTGCTTCATGCCGTGGCCAAGCTCCACACTGGCGCGTTGGTCTATTCACAAAGAGAAACAGCTCTCTTATTGACCTGTGAGGCTTACAGCCGATCCAAAGCAACCGATGTACACTCAGAGACCTCGATGAAGTCTTTTCCGAAAGACGGAGAGTCCATCTTTGTGGGAATCTGCGAGGAATCCGATGGTGGTGGTGCGAAACAGAAGTTAAAGATAGGTGGTAAGCACATGAACGTGCTTTCAACGATGTCAGTAATTATCGGTCATGAGCTTCTGGTCAATATCGGCCCGGAAACAAAAATGGCAGATGCAAACTACACTATTTTCTATCCCGAAGAAAATGTGAAAGTGTATAAAGCGGCAATGGAGCAAGCCACAAACTACACTGCTACGCCTGACGTAAACGCGATTCGCCAGTTGGTTTCTGGATTCGGTGATCCGAGTACGTATAAACCGTACCGCGCTTCATTGGAAAAAATTGGGAATCACGAAACAATGATGCCGGTGACAGTTTTCAACTTGTGTGACTTGCCACACAACGGGAACTATGGTGTATCTGACACAGCAGCACCCAAAATTGCCTCACGATTCTTAAACGCGATCGCCACCGCCTACCTATTGAACAAGTACACAGTTCCAAAAGAGCAATTCAAAGAGATGCTCCAATTTTTCAACGCCAACAAAACACAGGTAAAATGATCGTACGCTGCAATAAAGCTTCATGAACCTTCAAGAGGGCTAATCACAGCATTTGAAACACAACAGAAATCGCAGCAGTGGCGCGTATTGTGCACGTTCGTGGACGCACTGGAGGCTGAATTACAAAAAAGTCAAAAAATAGATATTTTGTCATTCGGACGGGCTCATGTCACACCTCTGGCAGCAATGATAAACCAAGTGTTATCGGCTGCAAATACGCAAATCAAGGTGAACGTTGCGAAACAACTGACCACCGTTTATGGCAATCAAAATAAATAGTACATTTATCACCTTTTCATCTGCAATAAAGCTTTCAGAGCATCGTCACACACTTTCTGCTTACGTCATATAGGGCGTTGCACCGCCTCTCTGCTTAAATCATAGCGGGCGTTGCACCGCCTCTCACCTTAAATCATAGAGGGCGTTGCACCGACTTTCAGCATACAGGATTTTGCCACCCGGAGTGGCATAAATTTTCGCCTCATTTACACACCGCAAGGCCTGCCGCAGGACTCCACATCGGAGTTACTTAGTTTGGATCTTCTTAAGGTCATTGAAGACTTTAATATACCACGTTCAGCGTACGAACGTTTGGTAAAATTCGTTAATCGGGTTATAACGTTACGCGGAGGTTTCGGTAAGTACATATATTTATATCTATGTTAAGTGAGTATTTTCTGATTATATTACCGCTTAGATATAACCAACCCATACCAAGAATTCATCACTCTCCTTTCACCATACCTGACAGAGAACCTTCTCACATCACTGTACCCGGTAGCCAAGCAATAATATGGTATTTGCAGTAATGGATGTCATCTCTTCCTAGACGATGATGAAGCCAGTAACTGTCCCAATCCGAAATGTCAAAAGCAAGATACCGCGATGCAGTTCAAAAGAAGGCGTACTCTACTATGCAATATCTACCTCTTTCGGACCAGCTTGCGTCATTGATTTCAAACGAACCGACGAGAAAAAAGCTACAATCGCCAAAAAATATGCGGCACACCGGTGTAATCAGTGACATATTTGATGGCAAGGCTTTGAATTGCGCGCAAGAATAGGGGCCTCATGATATTGGCCTGATTCTATATGTCGACGGCTTTCAACCTTTTATTCACAGCACTGTATCGATGACTATTGTGCATTTGGTCGTTTTAAACTTCGATCCACATCAACGGTAATTAGCGCCTACAATGAGTGCTTTTGTTGCTTTACATTAAATCCAAAACTAGTACTTTTATTAGTTATCGTGATCAAAATATGATCCAGGTATGTATTATTCCAACAACATCCAAGGGTGGCAACTTGGACTCTTTCCTTGCACCTTTATTGAACGAACGTCGGGTTTTGGAAACGGTTGGAATGGATGTCCTATGTGATGATGATGAAGTAAGAGATATAAAGCACACTTGATCCTGGCTACTGGCGACATACCTGGAACTGCTTCACTTGCACATCATAGCGGTCATCAGTCTACCTTCGGTTGCCGAATTTGCTTAATAGAATCCGTTCGATCAGAAAGTGCCAATTTTCTTGATCGCCGAAAGACTGGAAAAAGCAATGGAAATGCTCGCCCAGGATATGGCCGTTATTTCCCCGGACATATAGATCTCGACCCTCTACGAACCCAAGAAAACTACAAGTACGGTGATATAGTAAGTCTCTAAAAAGGTCAATTGTATGTGTTATTTGTGCCAAGGCATTTAATATATTATACTTCACACGTAGGCTCATAACATTAAATCACTGTCTCCATTGGCTCGTCTTGACTCTTTCCAAGGACCATTCTCATTTGGCCTCGATGAAATGCATATCTTTGGGTGTAATGTGGGACCTCAAGTGTGGGCGATGATCAGTAATCCTATCTTAAACACGCCATATTTAATGTCCAAATCGCAACAAGCTTCCGCCAGCAAGACAATCAAGAAATCAATGTTATCATGGCCGGCAACGTTTGATGGAAGGATCACAGGTGAGTGCTCATTCCATGCTTATAGTAAGAGAAGAAGTCGCGTCTCTGTATTTATAATAGTTACTGTTAGATGTCCTGACCCAAACGCGAGTTACACGTGCGGTGGACTATATTGACTTGCTTATATACGTTGTACCTACCATAGTCACTGATCAACTTGAGCGACATGATCATAGCTGTAATGACACAGCGATTCAAGCTTGCCAAGGCGTCTGTACTTTCGCTTTCGTGGAAGCAAACAAGCGACACAATAGATCAAATTACCGCGTATGAAGAATTTTCAGTATCATTAAATTGAACACCTATATGTACTTACAAACGATTAATAGGTGTGTAAAGAGATGGCATGAATTCGCACGTGTGAACCTTCCTGTGCACCAGTATACCGTCAACCAGCATTACCTCCGACATATTCCGGAGATAATTCGTCAATGTGGTCCTTTGTGTGGATATGGAACAAGATGCATGGAAAGAGCTGATGGTGCTTTTGATCGCAAGATGAAATCTACTCAAGCTCCAGGTGTCAATGCTGGGAATAAGCTAATTGCAGTAGCAGCACAGCGGTACCTGGATAGAGTTGATGACAAGTCAGCACGGTGCCCGAAATCTTCAAAATGAAATGTTACAGTACACCTTGTTGACACCTATTCAGGCGCACCGGAAATTTGGGGGCCGCATTTATCGTCAATGTCAATCCATGACTATCCAGAAATTAACCTTATGTATTACCTCATAAGGTTTTGGGGACGCGTACGACATCTGTCACCTGCCAATGTACCTAAACTTTGCAATGATATCACAGTTGGAAGAAGACTTTATCTTCGGGATGCAACTTACGACTGCTGCTTACCACTTTGTACTAAAAAACATGGAACGTATGTGAAGCTCACGTTGCCTGTCGACAAATATGCACATTTCGCCAATGTAACTGGAAAGGATGTAAAAAAAACTTTCTTTGGAGAAATTATACTCATTTTCTCTCACAAATATGCTGGTAAGAAGCACGGGCCTCACAATCTGGTATAAGCTCACTGTGTACCGTAGCTGATGAAAGAATTCTATGCCTGGTGCGCATTGCGACTAAAACAGAACTATCCGATTGTGGTTACCCGCGTGATAATGGCGCGTTTGGATCTGAAGGTCGTTTGTACGTTTGCGATGCTAATTGTATCGATTGTGCCGTAGGAGTCTTAGAATCACCAACTGTACAAAATCGGTTCTACTACGTGTACGAAAACATGCTGCAAAATAGCATAGATTTAGGAGTAACCACAGGAAGTTGAAAGATTAAACGCCATTATATTAGATCGGTTGCTACCCGTATTCCTCCGTTTTGCTCCGTAAAGTGGGCCGGTATTTACGTAGAAGAACCATGAATCACTGAGAACATGGAAAAACCTTAGTATTACCGAAAATTCTAGTAAAACTACGTATATTTTAGGTACTTCTCCGTGAAGCCTGCTTCGAACGGAGGATAACCAGGGCTTACTGTGTAATCAGCACACTTTACTGGATTTCACCAGGGAAGACAGCGGTGAACCGGAAAATTTTCCCACTGTGCGGAGACGGAAGGTAAGTAGCACATATTAGTTATAGAAGGTAAGCACTTTATATTTTTTTGTTTTTTAGAGAACATTTTATGGATATGGATGAAACGCGTAGCTACGTCGCCAGAGATAGAAAGGAGGTTTTGAATTTTTAATCTTTATGAAGATATTTTTTCATATCTATCACAGTGATGGCGTAGACCACCACTTCAAAGCAGCAGGATCTATAGTCCTAGCTCTACAAACTTGCATTCCTGTTATGTGTTAGCGATGTTTGTGATGATGGTGACTGGGAACTGTAACATCATCTTTATGGGTCACGATATCGTCTTGTCGGACAACTGGGATATCGGTCCGCTTCGAACGCGGACTCACTGAATAGCTAAACTCGCCATTGGTACATTGTATATATTCCGGAAGCGTAACGCAGCAGCGACTGGATGGATAAAACACCTGTGTTGGGGTACATTCGTAATACACACATCCATGCGAATCACAGTAGTAAGACTTGGTGCAGGAACCAGATACAGGGGCGTAGGAGGGATGGCCAGGTTCAAGAGGCGAGCAGGTATCTAACGGGATCACTCCACCTTGACGCTCGTGAACAGGAGCTGCTGATGCAACCGAGAGAAGCAGAGCAGTGGTAAATGTAGATAATATCATAGTTGTTAACTGCCTAGTTTTTTCACTTTAACCTAGTATTTTTCTCGTTCTTTTATATTTACAAGATCGGCTCTATTTGTACTAACAACATATTGTCCGTTCTCTCTTTCTACTTTAATCGTGGAAATAACACCGGCTCTCTATTCTCTCCTAATGGACGCTCCGGCAGCTGAACTTGTGCGTCGCTCAACGATCGTTTGTTGTTTGGGACACCGAGACGTGTCAACAAAGTATCCATCTTGGATGGCAATACTGGCTGCAATAGGATACCAGCCACCCGGCAAGATTCAATAGCGTAGTATAACACCGCATTCAATCTATCCTTCTGTGATGGGTCCTTTGATAACTCCCATGGCTTGTTGTCGTGAAAGTGCTTGTTGGCCTTGATAAACAAAAGAGTGTTGAGCGGTAAGGAGCAAAAATGCTCAAACCTTTTTCTTACCTCTGACAACATATCGAACACTGCCGATAAACCTTTACCAAATTCACGTGTTTCGAAGGACTCGTCAAAGAAGGCTAGACTAGAAATGAGTAAAAAAGTAATATTAACAAATCAGGTTCTTACCTGGCAATGCGGCTAACTTTGCGTGCAGGGTCTCGTCGCGTGCATCGAGGTGCTGGGGCATGCCAGGGGCGACACCGTTGGGATTTATTGCGGCTCCGGTGCTTCTGGAAAGCAAATTACCCAACTGGCCGGCCAATTCCTTGTATCGTTTAACAATATTGGTTTCAGAATAATCTTGTTTATGTCAGTACACATATATAAACAAACATGGCAGAAATGTTTTGCATTCTTTTTCTCACCTCCATCATCGGCAAATCCGCCATCGCGAACTAAATAGAAACGCACCGGATCGACGCCATATGTTTCCATCACCTCAAAGGGATCTGCAACATTTCCCCGACTCTTTGACATTTTTTGATTATTCATTGTCCAATGCGCATGGGCCAGGATCTGTTTCGGTAACGGGAGCTTGGCAGCCATCAGGAATGCAGGCCAGTAGATGGCGTGGAATCGGACAATATCTTTTCCCACCACATGTACACTTGCAGGCCATGCTTTTCTTGGTACATCCTCGGTCCATGGATAGTTATCCACTGTCATGTAGTTTGTGAGCGCATCCAACCATACATAAATGGTGTGACTAGGGTCATTGGGGACCGGGATGCCCCAGTCAAGTCTCGATCGTAGACGAGAGACCGAAAGATCCGAAAGACCAGCTTTGATCCATGAAGTCACCTCGTTGCGTCGATTGCTAGGTACAATTGCTGTGCTTTTATGTTATGTGCTATGACTTTTTCGTTATCCATCGCTCGTACCTGTGGGATTATCATTGATCCATTTTAATAACGGTTCCCCAAACGCTGACAGTTTAAACTTGTAGTTTTCTTCCTCTGTCCATTCCACCCGTTGCCCCGATTCAATCGCAACCTGCGTTTATCACATAAGCGGTGTTTCCAAAGCTAAACAGGGCAAAGAACATACCATGATCTTTTCGCCGGTTTTTTCATCAATAGCCTCCTGCACTTGGTTGGACGCATAAAACGCCTCATCCGATACCGCATACCAGCCTTCATGCTTTCCTTTGTAGATGTATCCGTTTTTTTCCAATTCCGTCTACCATGTATGCAGATAGGTTAGCCATTCATTTCATCGAAATTACAGCAACACAACAAATAACTTACCCAGAGTTCAGCCACAGCTTTAGCGTGTCGCGGTTCGGTAGTTCGAATGAATGTTGTGTAGCTTATATTTGCAGCATCGGCCAACTTTCTAAAGCTTTCCGAGACCCGATTGCAGAACTCGATGGGGGTTGCGTTGTTTTTGGCAGCGGCTTGCTGGATCTAATAAGGTTTTTTTTTTTGTTGTCAGATAAGGTAGTTGTAACTAGGTTACCATTTTTCATACTTTCAAACCATGTTCGTCTGTACCGGTGCACAAATATGCATCGGCACCCTTGAGTGCATAATATCTCTTCAGCGTATCTGCAATGACACTGGAATACAGGTGCCCGATATGCGGAACTGGCCAGAAGTTTAGAGCTGCTATCTTTTGAAGGGGTTTGCTTTTTTAGTTAGGTACCGGCATTAACATAGTAGATTGGCGTGGTGATATAGGCGGTGGAATGGTGCATGCGCCGGTGCACATTGAGGCGGCGTGGTAGTACGGTTGTTAGGATCCGCGATCGAGGTGTCATTTTGTGACAAGGGGTGGAGGAGAACCGGGCTAAGGCTTAAAAAAACTCGTGTGTCGCTCCATTTTACTTTTGTCTTTCCGTCTGTGCATATTTAGGCTCTCTTTTTTTTTCTTTTTCTTTCTGTCTCTTTTTCCCTTCCCCTTTTCCCTCGCGAGCCCTCAGCTAACGACTCTATATATTAAACATGGCCACTGCCACCGGTGGTCTTCCTCTCGTGCCGCTATCCCCGCTCGCCAAGTCGACATTGTTGTGCCAAAATGCATACGCCCAAGCTACCGAGAAGCTTTCGGAGGCAAAGCAAACGAGTCCATCGGTGTCGGTGGGCACACTGAGACGGCTCATTGAAGATCAAAAAGTCGAGCGACGACGCCTGGACACATTTGAGCAGCAAATGGAAGCCGTCGAGGCCGCCACAGCATTCAACTGGGACCCGGACGTTCTGGCTCGCCAAATTGCTGCGATTGACGCTGAACTCTACAGCAATGTCGTGCTAAAAAAGAAATGGCTGTGCCAACTGGACAAAAAGCAAACCAAGCTGTGCCATCTCGTCGATTTCCATCGTTACTTGACCCATAGCTTTGCGCATCAGCTTATCTTCTGGTCGGAGCTGGCGCATAACAATTCGAGCCAAGTGGTGGTGGTGCCGCCCATCCATCCCAAGGACAACCTGGTTACACATTTGGTCCGTGTTGCCTACCTACTTGTCCATGTGTATCGCGACATGAACGGCTTTGCAGCGATAATGCGGGCCTTGATGCTGCCCGAAGTCAGACGTTTGCGCAAAGTTTGGCAAACTTGCCCCACCAGAACGCGTGAATTGTACCGCGAGCTCGCACAAATCATGTCTCCGTCTAAAAATCATCAGGCCTACCACGATCTTTTACGCCGCAAACTTGAGTTGTTCCACGCACATGCTTCGACTGGCTCCACCATTGCTGTTCCCTGGATCCAGCCCCATTTGAGCGCAATCCAATCGATCATCAAAGAATACGCCGCCGATGACGACCATCGTGCCCGGATTGGTGAAATCGTCTTGTCATCACCAGGTGCTAGAAAACTTTCGGTTGTTGCCGCCCTTCTCGAACTCTGCAAGGTCAACACTACTTCAGAGTCAGCAGATCTCGAAGAACTATCAACCAAAAACTCAAGACGCATGTCCTTCAAACCTATCCATCTCGATGGCCTTCGATCCACAGTCATCCCGCCGCATGATTTGAATGGCCTGTTGCCCGGTGATGTGGTCGCGCATCATTGGTTGGTTTCGCGTGTTTATTTGACCAAAGACCAGTTGATCAACGAGAGCATTGAAGTCGAGCCACTACAACCAGGCGAGTCGTTGGCCCGCGATACCGAGGTAGAAGAAGAGGAATTGTTGGAAAGAGACATGGCCGATACCGATGCTGTGTTGGGTGCATTGCCTTCCAGCTCTCGACGTGCGTCGTTAACACTGGATGATGATGATGACAACGACGATACCAGTAGCCATGGTGATGAGCCAGTTGCTGTGGAAACGCCGTTACCCCCGTCACAACCTGTTGTTATGGAAGAACCCGCGCCTGCACCTGAAAGGAAAGGGGAACCTGTGGCCAAACCGATCGAGGAAAATCTTCACAACGTATGGTCTTTGGAAGAAGCCAAACCCGTAGAGGATCAAAAGCCACGTCTTCGTGAAATAAGTGTAACCAATCAATCGACGCAATCCGAGTCGACGCATCAGGAATCGGCAGCGAGCAAGCAGACCAAAAAGTCACGATTGTCGCCAACAGCACCCGAGTTTGTTCCTTCACGTAAACTTTCGGTCAGTGCTCCGACCGCTGATGCACCTTCATCAGTTGTGGTGTCACCTGCTTCTTCGGTCCATCCTGGAGCCATCGCTGAAGAGGAGGATGATGACCCGGAAGATGAAGAATGGCGCGGTTACTCCTACTATGACAAGAAGGGCGGCGATACAGAGTCAGAGACATGGAAAGGATACCCCAGCCCCCCGATGGAAGCCAGTAACGCTGGCAAGGAAAGCGATCGACGAATGTCTTCGTCGCCTTCTGAAAGTTCCGAAGAATGGAAAGGATATCAGGCATCCAAGATGGAAGCGGCATGGCAGAGGGATATTGATCTTCAGGTACAGCAACGGGATTGGCAAGGGTATACGTTGGAAACACTCAACGAGGATGAGCTGGATTCAAGTACGATGATGGACGGTGAATTCGAAAAATCTAGGCAAGCGCGACGTCAAGATGACCCACTCGAATCGTTCCGTCGACATGCAGAAAGCAACACCACTCGATGGACCCCCAAGCTGCATTCATGAACGTAAACATATATTTAAAAGAAATATCTATCCCAATTATATAACCTTATACCCCCTTCCTTCCCTTTTGTCGTGTATGTTTTTTTGTGTCCAATACGTGTGCTCCAAACACCACGTATCTTCCCAATTCACGATTTTGAAAACGTCCCTGGCCCCAATTCCTAGTCTGCCCAAATATATTATATTATTTTTCATCATCTTCATCATTGACTATAACCTAAGTAGCAGGCTTTTCCTCTTCTTCATCCTTGACAATAAGTTCAAGACCAAATCGTCTGCCGCGGTTGAAAAGTAACTGAAAGATCATGCTGATCAACCATAATCCAAGGACGCCGCCCAACATAGCATAGACATGGTTATTAGCTGTGTAATGGACATGGTGTGTGGCATCAAGCTGGGCACGAACACCGTTGAGCATGGATGTGCGGACAGCCATATCCAGTCCGAGGATGAAAAAGTACGCACCAAGGAACGATGTCAAAATACAAATACTGACGTATTCTGCTATAAGTATAGCAACCACCGCGACCACGCTGAATCCAACGGATGCGAATTGACGAGCATACACGTTTTGGATGATAAGATCGCTTCTCCACGACCAGATAAAGACCGCAAAAACGTAGCCTGCTAAAACTGTATCGTACATCATGATCAGCCTTTGTGCTTGGGAACAGAAATGAGAAGAAGCTTACCACCAATAAAGTATATGGTGACATTCCAAAAATAAATGCATGCCCCGGCAACAACCAAGCCAGCGCCGTAAGATCCAAAACTATATACAATCGACGCTCTGTAATATCCATCTGGCAATGGCTCGGCTACCGTCAACAAAACCCAGCAGACAATACCTATGCTTTACTTAGTATCGATGAGGATTTTACGTCGGCAGTACACATACTTCCAAGAAGAAATCCAATGACACCCATAGTAATTGTAAAGAGGCGAAACGCAGCGACCATCAAATAGACACCGATGAAAATCATTAAAGCACAGAGAAAACCGATATGGGGATCGGTTTTATAACGTTCGCCATATGGATAATCTAGCATGCCATACGTTAGCTGCTAAGTTACACGAAAATATATCATTTAATTTTACCCCATCTTCCATCAGCATTAGTAAAGGCGGCAGCGGTGTTGTTTTGGGGAGTGGTATCGTTAGGATGTTTGTTCCATGCCGATACAACCGAACAGAATAGCAAAAAAAGAATCAAACGTCGCATGAAACTTTCGTGTTTGCCTCTGGGCATTGCTTTTTATCCTTGCATAAAATAGTCACAGGGTGGAGAAGGCTCTTTGTTCTTTTACCAGCAAAACATAATGTCAAAAGAGGAAATCAAGAAGGAGCTTGCACAATACACGCCCAATGAGGAAGAACGCGCTGCTATCAAATCAGCAATGTTCAATGTTATTAACCTTGGTAAACATTCTCGTTGTTTTGACATTTGAAACCATAATTGCTAAACGCGCCTTCGTCCTTTGTTTTTTCAGCTACCGTCGGTGCAGGTTCACTTGGTTTGTCAGGTCACCTGTGGAGTAAGCTCGCTTTAGGAAACGTATGATGAAGAAGCTCAACCCTAGAATACAGATAAGTCGCGACCCAAGCCCACGGCTATTCCCACCATTCGTAAGTATGGATAATTTATGCGTGGATTCAAGAAGTGTACTCATCTCTCTCTGTTCGAATAGTCGGCTTCTTTACTGGCTTGGCATTAGGCGGTGCACTGGGTATGGATAAAGGCATGCGAACGCTGCGATCCAAGCTTCCAGCCGAGTCGAAACTGCTAGAGATCATCCGCGAAACGGATCAGATACGCGCAGGCTCTGTGCTTCCCATTGAGACGGCACCCAAACAACAAGACATGGACGCCTTTGTTCCAGATGAAAAGCCAACGTCTTTGGATAATACAAAATAGATGAACAACACAAAAAAATAGGTATATTCTAAAAGAAATGTGGAATGTTATTGTGCATTGGATGATTCAGTATTGTACGCAAGCACGCCTGAGACCCAGCCCTTGGCATACTTGAACACTTTGGCCGACCCTTCGAGCTTCGAGTACCGAAGTCCGACCACATTCTCGGCTGCGACGAATGCTTCAATGATAAATACAACAGTGCTCTCTTTCTCTTGTTCCGGATTCGGGGCTGCGGTCGATGGCTTGGGTGTAGGCGGTGGTGGTTGCGATGAGTGGTTGTTGGTTGACGATTGCAGTTGGAAGGACTGAGACCACGGCATCATTAGTGCTTCTTGTTGGTGAGAAAAGGGCATCGACAACCGCTTAAATGTCCTGCTCCAGCGGTTGGTGCTTGTGCTGTTGTTACTTAGCAAACTGCTGCGTTGTCCGCCATCCGTTGCCGTGGCAAATGACGCATTGGTATGTTGTTCAGAGTGCTGCTGATTCAACATGGGTGTGGATGCACTCGCCGTTGTCCTTTTACGATCCTTCAATCCATGAAACCACGAACCGGTGCCTTCGTTGTGATCATGACTGTGCATCGTCATGACACATACTAGACGAAGGGAACTTTCGTGGCGATAGGTGATTCCCAGAAGTTCACATGAAGCACGCACCAACATCAGCATATCCTCGTCGTTACCATCTATGGCATAGTACGTAATCTGATCCTTGGCAACGCGCTGGTAGAGCTGTGTCAGACTGAGGGTGGATGTGGTCTTTTTCAATCGCTGTTGCGGACTCTTCAACTTGCGCAAGAAACGATGCAGCGGCGACCGCATATCATTGGCTTGCAACGGCTGCAGATTGGCTTGCTTCAGTTGAGCGCGGACTGTTTTGATGAGGTGTTTTTGAAGCAACTCCTGTGCTTGGACAACCTCGTCGCGCTTTGAATAGGGAGTGTAGCGCATCGATCGGCTGGTGAAGTAAATAGACGGGTTGATCGGGTGGTACAGAATGGTCTTCTTGACGTGACACGGGCGTCGTTTCTCTTCTTCCATGTCTTTTAGGTGCCGCTGCCGAGTGCGTTCACGGTCCGATGTCAGTGGCTCGTCGGTCGAAGAGAATAGGTCCGGTAGGCGGCCGTTGTCGTTCAGCCAAGGATCATTTCTCAGGGCGATTCGAAGGCCCATGCGCTTCTTCTTGTCGACGGACAAACACTTTCGGATCGTCTGTTGCAGCCCTGCACTAAGATTCTCTGGCATTGGATAATTCCCGCTTACCACGTACTTTTTCAACTGATCCGGATCTATTGAATGGAATCAGTGCTACTTAGCGGCAAGTAGTGCGGGGTTATTGCTCACTTCGTGCATGCGCAAAGGGCTCAAAGCCAGCAGTCATGCGAAACAGGGTGACGCCCAAACACCAACAATCAACCTCGGGGCCGGTATACGGTCGCCCTGAAAATATCTCGGGACTGTAATACAGCATGGATCCTATCAAGCTGTGGTGAGTCGACGGATGGTGCGCACCGAACAACAAGCCTTTACCGCATAAAGTCTTTAACCGCTGGTGCCCGAACCTGTTGCCCAGTCCGAAATCCGCCAGACGGATTTGTCCATCGGGTCGTAGCAAGATGTTGGGAGTCTGTTACAAAGTTCAATATTCCTGACGATAGTAACTACTGCGTGCATATGCGGCTCTTGCCTTGATGTCGCGATGCACGATCCATTTGGAATGACAGTAATCGACTGCCGCGACCACCTGACGAAAGATGGTCCGCGCCTCATCCTCCGGCAAGGAACCCTTCTTGTTTCGTTGCAGATGCTCGTCCAGATTGACGCCAGGCACGTACTCCATGACCAGGTAGAGTGTTTCAGCCGTCTCGTACGTTTCGTGTAGGCGGATCACGTTGATATGATCGATTACTTCCATCAGCGCCACCTCCCGCACCAACCGAGACATGACGCGATATTCGTGTTTGCGTTTATCAATGATCTTATCTTTCATTGTTAGGAACAACCGCCCCGTTTATGTGTGAGCAACCAACCGCCTTCTGTATCGTTCTGCTATTACCTTGACCGCAAAACGCTCTCCGCTAACATAGTGCTGGGCGAGCATCACTTTGCTGAACTTGCCAGTGCCGATTTGCTCAATGAAGCTGTACTCGCCAATGCCATGAAGAAGAGTGTCGGTCGACGGTGGGAATTCCTTCTTTTTCGGTGGTGCCGGAGGAGATGGCGCCGGCTTGTCGTCCTTGGGCAAGAACTGGGACTGGCGCCGACGTAACTTGATTCGCAACTGATCGGCGACAGTCCAAATCGGCATGACGACGATGGAGTTATACAGAGCAAAAGGAACGAGAGAAAGAAAAAAAGAAGCTGAAGGGGGTACAAAAAGATGCGGCGCTTTCATAGCCCCTTCACAGTCCTTTGCTTCACATCAAGCGAGGACAGTATAGAGCTGAGACACAACACGAGGCATCGGAAAGAGAGGCACATTGCAGCTAACATGACGAAGACGATTCTTTTCGGACTAAGACTCTTTTTGCTATGTGGGGTTTTATCTTTATATATATGAGATGGTGGAGGGGGATGATACACAAAATATAACGATATTAGAAGAAGCCATCGTCGTCGCCACCCAACAGACCGTTCCGTGCCAGTGTGTTCTCCAAATGGCCATTTACATTCTTGGACTTTTCTTCCGCGTTCTTTTTGTCCATTTTTTTGGTCGTCAGCGCCCCGAGCCCTTTGAGATAGTCAACCAGCCGCTTGTGGTTATTTGACTTGGCCAGCTCCAAAGGTGTGGGTACGCGTTTCGACACGTATGCATTGATGTCACATCCGAATCGTTCAACGAGGAGCGTCACGACTTCAAGTCGCCCAGCACGGGAAGCCCAGTGGATCGGCTGCTCGCCCCGATGGTCGGATTGACTGGCAGGGATACGGCATGATCGGATTAAGAAGCACACGAGATCCGTGTGGCCCGACAGACTTGCATAATGAAGCGCCGTAGCACCTAACGTTTTTTTTTCGCTAGTGAGTGACACAGTTATGTGGTGCGTTAATAATTAATTTACCTATATTATCTACTTCAAGGTTCAGGGCGCCCTGGGTATAGCCGACAATAAACTCAACCACCGCAGCGTGGCAGTGCTCAGCAGCCGCATGGAGTGCCGTCTTGTTGCGCGGACCTTGCCCGCGTGCATGGATGAGATCTCCGCCCGCTTGCACCAGCTTCTGAAGTCCGGCAAGCCATCCGACGCTGGCCGCTAGATAGCACGGTGTCACCTATGGAACTTCCATTAATATAAGCCTTTTTTTAAAAACCTTAATCCCGCAAACACACCTTGTCTTCCTCAGCCTCGCTCATGGTCATGGCATTCGGATTGGCACCTTGTTGTAACAATAGGTCCAATGCGCCCGGTGCCTTTGTGACAACCAAGGCATGGATCATACCATAACCGTATTTGACATTACCCGCCGTGGGAGACTGTTTGGCCGTATTTGGTGATCCACCGCGTCGCAAAAAGTTGCTGATGATCTTTTCTACGGTAACATCACTGCCTTTACTTTTGGAAATTGTGTCCCACAATCCATCCGAACCACCAAACATGAGCGGATCGACGCGTCGTTGTTGAATCATTGATGAACCGGTATAGCCTGCTGTAGATGTAGTGGAACGAACGGGTGTCATTGGCACAGAATAGACCGAAGTGGCTGAAGATGAGCTAGGTCCAGGCCCTGACAAACTCGATGATGCCGTTGACGGTGAAGAGTACGACGAATGAATGGATGGGTTGTGTCTTAAACTTTGCCACGATCGTTGTTGGGGTACTTGTTGTGAGTCTGTGGTGTCCGACCCGACGCTGTAAATGCTGTTTGTCCCTGGATGGCGAATAGGGTGCTGCGGAGGCTGACGCATTGGATTATCTGCAAGCGACATGGTTGCGGTCGAGGACGAGGACGTTACCGAAGCTGCCGACGGTAAAGGCGTGCCGTTCCAGAAAGACTGTGCTTGGGGAGGTGTTTGTTGATAGTGATGCAGTAGCGACGATGCAGTTGATGTTGAGGATGACCGTGAAGGCATGGCGCCACCCCTGGAATGGTGTGATTCATAACTGTCTGAAATTACGGAAGGCTGTGGACTAGTCGGTGTTAAGGGGTAGCCCCCGGCCTGGAGACGCTGTTGCGGTGGAGACGCGGGTGTGGGTGGTAACGGTTGTTGCTGGGGTGGCGGTGGTGGAGGTTGCTGGGGTGGTACGTGTGTATTATGAGAATGGAGTGACGGGAAGGTGGGCAGTTCACTAAGGGTGTCTGATTCGACAGAGTGGGAGCGGGAGGTAGTACTGCTGTTCGAATTTGTGAGCGCAGGTTGCAGTTGTTGTTTGCTTAAATAATCGTATTTCTTTTTAAAGAACTGCATTTCGCGCACGGCTTTTTCGTATCGTTGCTGATGATTGGCCGAGGCTGCTTTGAGCTGATCATTTTCTTGCTCGAGATGCTGTGTGCGTTGCTGTAACATTGTGACAAGGCGCTCGTGATCGGTCAACAATCGCTTGAGCTCGATTTTTAGAACTTGGCGCAGGTTTTCGTGCTCGACTTGCTGTATTAGCTCGATGAGACACTCACGTGCACTCATAGGTAAGTCATTGTCCTCTCTGATCACCATCCTGTCGAAGGGTCGAGTCAAGTCCTCCATGCTGCGAAACGATGGGGATGGAGAAAAAGAAGAAGAGGGCGGCATATTATTTTTTTACGCTTTTTTTTTGGTTGCGTCCAAAGGAAATGAAGGTAACGCAAGAAACGACCGGAGAGAAATTAATGTGTTCTACAAAAGAAGTCGGGAACAAAAAAAAAAGAGAGAAAGAGGTGAAAACTGTGATCGATGGCAAGGCTGTCCACTTTTTTTATTCACAACCCCTCGCTACATTGCCTTTTACGAAACCGTACCAGAAGAAAGAGAAGGGGTCCCATCATCCCAAATATAAAACTCCTTCTATTCCCGCCAAATCGACGAAAACGAAGTAATTGTTCAACAGGTCCTCGTATCACCCGGCATTGCCTATTTGTCGTAACATTGCTCGGACCACACCATCCAAACACACGCACTTTTCCCCAACACCAACTATTGTACTTCCATCCGAGACCTCTCATTCACTCCTTAGCCGCCTATAAGCCTTGCTCTTTGCTGGGACCCGCCCCTAATGTGTCCCCCTCCCTTTAACGGTAGATCTTCCCAAAGGTTCCCAGTAGACTGCAGAAATAAAGATTTCTCCCTGGATTTGCTCCCTATGGAAACCTGTCATTTCAGAGAGAACAATACGCCGCTACTGACAGCCAGCTTCCTTTCTTTCATTGCTTATATTAGAAGCATGATCACATGGGAGGCGAAGAAAGAGAGCAATCATTTCTCACAACAAAAAAAAAAAAAGGTTTCTCTGTAACCTGGAAACGTTCGGCGCTTCAATGTTTTTGCTGTTGCTTAACAACACTAATCAGATTTTTTCACACACTCGCTCTGTTTTGGTTGTCAACGTTAAAGGTTACGAACTTAATTAAGAACCATTGGCACACAGACGATATATCATACATAATACTTCCCCTAGCGACCTATATAAAACGGTCTAACACTCGGGGGTGCTCAAAAAAAGAGATAAAAAAGGCAAAACGGAGTTGCTGCGCGAGGATGCAACAAATCAATTAATATTAAAACAAACCAGTTACACATGCCAAAAAACAGTCCGCGTAGAGACAATAAGAAACCGAGATCGGTCATGCGTCTTCACCCATCAGATCTGTAATCATTTTCGACTTGTACTGCCTTGCTCCTTTCGCGCCCCCCCCTCCCTGGCCTTAGATGATGAAGGACGATTTGGTGGCAGGAACTCCTTCTCTCCTTCTATCACTGCCCCATTGCCCGTTTCTGTAACATATCCGCCTCATCGCAGGAGTAAAAAAAAAAAAAAAAACTCTTTTTATTATTTCTTTTGGAGTCGCCGCATCCGCTCTTCCGCTGCTCTTGCACGCATCTCCCTTTCAAGACGTAACCGTGCTTCAGGTGTCATGTTTGCCGTATTCATTTCGGTAAAACCTCCTCCCAATGTTTGTGGTCCTTTCCTGGATGTTGGATTTTTTGCGTCTTCTTGGTGCTTCTTTTGCATGCGGATCGCTTCCTTCTTTTGACGTTCCTCTTCTATCTTTCTCCGCCGCTCTGCCTCGCGCTCTTTACGCAATCGGTCCTTCTCCGCTTGTTCCAATTCAGCCTCTCGTGTTAGTGGACTCGGTACGCGTGCGTCATTGAGCCAATCCCACCGGCTTGGCAAATCACACATGCAACGTCGGAATGCATTACGTGTGTCTTTATCCTTGGCTACTTCGTACGCCGTTTTGCCTAGCCCACTTTTGATGGTCGGGTCGGCATCCAAGTCGCGAATCAAAACAGACACGAGGGCTGCATGACCTGCATGTGCTGCTAAATGAAGTAAAGTCGGATATCGTTTTGTTTCGTCGTCGTCCAGGGATGATATTTCTCCACGAGTCAATGACAGAAGCATCCCCTCGTGTTTCTGGACATGCGCAAGCACCAATTGTTCTTTGCCTTGCTTTGTCAGATCGATCAGTTTCTCAATCTCTGCTGGAATGTGTGGCTTTTTCTCCTGCTGTTGCACTGTCGATTTGCCACTTTGTCTCGATTTTTCTAATTGCTGCCGTGCCTTTTCCTCCTTATCTGCAATTTTGGCATGGTGTGCTTGAATGGCGTCTATATCGGCTTCTGCCAGTTTGAGCGTGCATAATTCGATAAATACACGGCGCACTTCACTCAACGTGGGTCGTCGTGTTGGAAACGGAATGCTGTCACTGTTGTCCCGCGTCAACACCGCGTTGTCATAGTTGTAGACCACTTTGCGGTTGTTGCTAGGTGCATGCACAAACACCTGTTCGCTCTCGTTGATGTGCTGCTTCCATTGATCCAGCACCTCACGCACTTCTTGCTGGAGTAACTGTTCGTTGTAACGACGGATCTGCGCACCTGCTGAGTTTGCAGCACCTTTGGCATTGTCGTTGGCAGATTGTGCGCCACCTTGCTTTCGTCTCGCTATAGAACAACGCATGAGTAACCTTCTTTCTACAGAATAGACATTCAATACTTACTTGTGTAGCGGTGGAATGTTTTATGAGCAACCATCTTCACTTCGGCCGCATCGAGTTTAAATGGACCCTTGATACTCTTATTGACATCCACCACAGCACCCGCAAAATGACCGCCACCAATCATGATAATCGTCCACAACCGTTTTCGCTGTTCGAACCGTGCGGCCTGCAGCGCCCGCAATCCATCCAATGAATCAGTCAACCTTCGATAGACGCCAAAGTGCATTGAGGCTGGGTAGGCAGGTGTGGCTTGAAACCAAGCCAACGCGCGATACTTTTTCTCAAACAGTGATAACTCTGTCGTCGTCGTTGAAGGCGCTTCCACTTGTTGCTCCATCTGTTTCTTGACCAACGTATTCGCTTCATCCTCATTTTCACTTTCCTCTTCCGTCTCGGATCCAGAGATACTTTCAGCCAAGTCTACGCCGCCACTATCAGCCACCGATATCCTCATCCAGCTTCCCACAACAAACTTACCTGTAAGCATGGTCTCGAACTCGCTCAATGATACTGGCGCAAGACCAAGTACCAGTTTACGCTTGATATTGTACCGATGCCAATCTGTCGAGAAATGTTTGCGATGATCTTGACGATCGGTTGTGGAGAAGACCAGATCGCACGTATTACACGTCAGCGCGTCGGATGTTTCGTGATGCTGGATTTCTAGATTTTCCAGGGCGGTTGCGGTGATATCGACCTGGGGAGGTTGTTGATCGCCATACTCGACAGGATGAAGTGCATCGAGAAGTTCTTGAGGCAAATGGAATATACTCAATGGGCGTTGCTTTAGGGTTTGAATGTCCAGCATTATTTCAGTTTTCTAAAAAAGGTTCGGGCTTAAACAGCACACTGCTGCTGAGATACACTTATATTCATCGTCTGCCCACTACCGCAGCAAGTCTGCTTTTTTGCTGCGACACCTTGGATGACTAATAAACGATACGAGTCGCCACCGAGCTACGCAAAAAGACGATCCACCCGCTGACAACAGAACAAAGGTGCTACGATCGTTGTCTTGCTCTTGATCCCCTGTTTTTTTCCCATGGTGGCTGTGTGCCCCAACACTACCGTCGTACAACAATGAAATGTATGCAATCTCGAATGCATTGCATATCTGTCATCATCAATTGGAACGTTGTGCAAACAAAGTTGGCGCGCATCCTTTTCCGTCGATCAAACCTGTTTGGGCATTTTGCGATTTGATTAGGCGAAAGCGCTCAATATAGCCCATCGACTCATGCCAGGCAGTTTGATGAACGAGGGGACTTGCACCCCGCTCACTCTCCTGGCAGAATGCTTCCAATTAAATCCGTATGCAAAGCTTAATAAAGCGATCAAGGAGAGCGATCTTACTGACAGAAGGGAGCAAACCAAACAACTCAAGTTTCTTTATTCTTCTCCTTCCAGATAGAGAGCCGAACCCTTCTTTTTTCTATATAGATTACAAACTTAAAGCATCCTGAATCAATTGCGCTTGCTCGGCACGATAACGAGATGAGATTCCACTAGCAGGCGCTGCCATTGCTGGACGGCCAATATATTGCAGCTAAAGTACCGATGGTTAGCAACACATCCTTGAAACAGCAAGAGATCCGGCGTACCTTTTCATTGCGAGGGATCAGCTGAGACAGTCGAGGTGCCATAAATGCATAAGCACCAGCATTTTCGGGCTCTTCTTGGCACCACACATACTCTCGTGCATAATTGTATTGATCAACCATCTCCTCTAATTCGTTTCGTGGAAACGGGCTCAATTCCTTTATGCAACACAGGCTTTAGTAATTGTTTTCTTTTCTTTTTTGGGAACTCGTTACCTCTACGCGGACCAACGCGATACGATCATCCAGACCTTTAACAGCTCGCTCCTTTACGAGATCGTAATAAAGTTTGCCGGATACGAAGACGACCTTTTCGACTTGATCCGGTCGCTCCATTGTCGCCGGATCGTCAAGAATAGGCTTGAATTGCTGACCAGGCCCCATGTCATCCAAAGTACTCACAGCGGCAGGCGATTTGAGCAACCCCTTTGGCGCCATGACAACCAATGGCTTTCTATAAGGTCGAACAATCTATAGTTCCAGAGTAAGCGCCCATTTCATCCTTTGCTGCGGCTTTTTGTCACATACCTGGCGTCTGAGGACATGGAAATATTGAGCTGGGGTTGTACAGTTTACAATGGACCAATTCGGTGACACAGTATAGCATTGATCAATATCGAATGGATCGTTGCTCATCTACGCCAATTTTAGTAACACTAAAAATTAATGTAGAGAAAAAGTGTAGTGTACCTGAAGGAACCGTTCAACGCGAGCAGACGAATGTTCAGGTCCTGCACCGTCTTGACCATGGGGCAAAAGCATAACAAGACCGGTCTGGCGTAACCATTTTGCTTCGCTACTGGAGATAAAGGTGTCTATAGCGATCTGGGCCCCGTTGAAGAAATCACCAAACTGAGCTTCCCAGATTACCAAACGTTGGGGTGATTCAATTGACATGCCATACTCAAAACCAAGTACGGCATATTCAGATAATGGACTGTTGGCGACCTATTCATTACAGTAAGCGTCAAATGACCACAAACGAGAACCGTTAATTTACCTCTAAGAAACCTTGACCTTCACCCAACCCATGGTTCAACGGGATAACAGCCTTTTCACTATCCTGACATACAAACATGGCATGGCGTTGCGAGAATGTGCCACGTCCAACATCTTGTCCCGAAATTCTCACGCTGTGACCATCCTTCATCAATGTACCAAATGCCAAGGCTTCCGCCGTTGCCCAATCGATGCCTTGTCTTGATTCGAGCCGCTTGAGTCTGGAATCGATATGGTACTTTTGAAGACGCGGATGCAAGTTCATTGGAGTAGGTGGTGTGACGGATAGACGCCCGACTTGAGCCAGAATGTCAGTGTCAACACCAGTGACAGGTTCCTCTTCTGGTAAGGGTCGCGTGGCAACGTGCTTTATTCCTTTCCAATTGCCGTCCAAATGATATGAAGATGGAGTCTTGATCGTTTCATTGCTAGCCTTTTGAAGTCCATTGTCCAATGCGCTGTATTGTGACTTTCGGAGAGCATCAGCTTCAGAAGAATCAAGTACACCTTCTTCTTGCAGCTTTTCTTCGTACAGCTTGGGAACCGAATTATGCAATCGGATATTGTTGTACATAACCGGCTGCGTAAATGCAGGCTCATCAAGCTCATTGTGTCCCCAACGGCGATAGCACATGAGATCCAGAATGATGTCCTAAGTATTTCAGTTTTTAGTAAAAGCGTCGAACAAAAAACAGACATGAATAAGGTTACCTTTCTGAATTTGTTCCGATATTCAAAGACAACATCCATTGCCCGTGCCACATCCTCAGGGAAATCGCCATTGACATGCACAACAGGTACATCGATCATCTTGCCAATATCCGAGCAATACGCCGATGAACGTGCATTCTGTGCCGGAGTCGTGTATCCCAATTGATTATTGACCACAATATGAACCGACCCACCAGAAGAGTAATGTGGAAGATTCGACAAACTGAGGGATTCCATAACTATTCCTTGCCCCGTGAATGCCTTTTCAACGATTAGGTTTGAATTTTTCCCTGATAAAGTAAAAAAAAAAAAAGAACTTACCGCATCACCATGAATTTGTACGCACATCACACGGTCGCCTAAACTACAGTCCGGATTCGCTGAGGACATGAGCGCGGTCTGTTTGGCCCTTGCTTTTCCCATGGCAACCGGATTAATTGCTTCAAGATGCGAAGGGTTGCTTAGCAGCGATACGTGTACTTGACCATGATCGTATTTCAGAGTCGGGTTATTGACTATTTTGGTAACGGATTAGAATAATTCTATCCCCCTTGAAAAGTGTTTCATGACATACTTAGATGAGAAATCACATCGCCTGTATGTGCAGTGCCGTCAGGCAATTCCGAGTTGCCTTTCATCTTGCTGAACAAAGAAGCATATGGGTATTCCAATAGGTCGCATAGGAGGTTGAGACGACCACGATGGGGCATGCCCAAAATAACATCCTGGACACCCGCTGTATCAAAAATTCTCATTAAACATGATTTTTCTCACGGTATCCCGTCGCAACTCACATTGGGCTGACAGTTCAAACAGTCGATCCAATGCAACCATCATGCTCTCTGCTCCTTCCAAACCATATCGTTTCACATTCGGGAACTTTTTCGCCAAAAAATGATCAAAGGTCTATACTCATATAATCAATATCGACCAGATTAAGCTTTATATATCTCCTTTTTTTTTACCTCAGATTTAGTAAGGATTTCGTGGATACGCTTCTTTTGCTTGACTGAAAGTTGTGGCTTTGTCCATGACTCAACAGCGTGATACCACCATCGTCTCTCACTTGCAGACTATTCTCTAAATGAGACCTTCTTCCGTTATAATTTTGCCGCTATCGTAACTCACCGGTAAATGCATAAACTCGTGAGCAATCCGTCCACAGTACACGGAATTTAGATGTCCCAGGATTGTCTCAAAATCGGCCTCTTCTCGACTGGATGGATTACTAGCAGATTCAGTTACGTGAAGAATGCCAGCAACATTATAAATTTGCTTTGGATCCGTGAGTCCATATCGTTCCGGTTGAAGCGCCAGCACTTTTCTATCATCCATACTTTAATTCTTTGTCTTATCTTAGAGAACAGTTAAACGTACTCGTGTTGCATGATATCCAGTGGATCCAAAGTAGCCGACTTGTGACCATGTTGTCTATACGCCTGAACAAATCGCAACAGACTGCCGTACTCCATTCGATTGGCAAGCTCCTCCTGGGTATAATCCGGCATCCGGAACTCCTTCGGGACACGATAACCATATACTTCTCGGTCATGATACTGCCGTTTCAGCAACCGAGGTGTAAGCGAGCGTAAAGCACGCCGTTCCGCCGAAACTAATCGGGTAGCTGCTGATCTGTAAGGAAGCATTACAACCGTGGAAAAAAATGAAAAAGGTGTGCATGATCACCCCCTCTCTAAATTTAAAGCAAGGTGGCGTACATTTTTTTCCACGCTCTGCTGACCTATATTCCTCGGAGCAAACCCCCTTTTCTTACTTTTGTTTGAACCAATACATGTCAAAGCGGTATCACCACCGTTATCTCATGCCATACTAAAAGATAAGGAGTTGTGTGATACCGTGAATTTGAAGGATTTATAAAGTTGGCTTTATTGCCTCTGCTTCCTATTTTCCTGACGTTTCTCCAAGCTGACAAATATTATTGTCAACAAGGTCAATTTCTTTGTGGTATATACGGCCCAGTGAGCCTTTACATTCCCAGAACAACGCGTTTTCAATATCTTTCTCGCGGAAAAAGGTATCATGATAAGGGTGTAACTATCGAAAGATTTATCGTAATTTCCGACGAGAATTTCACGGACGGAGCAATAGGCTGGTAGTGGTATCGTATATCTAGGTTTCAGTAAACTAGTGTATATCTTTAGGCGTACTTGTACGTAGCATATGTACCCTGTTTACACGCACGCCTGTGTGCACCCAAACAGTAGGCCAGGTATTCGTGGACTGTCAACATTCCACAAAGGATGCCCGTTTGTCACAAATATATTGTTGGCACCGTTTTGGGTCAGGTGTACAGTAGTCGGTTGTCGTATAAATCGGTGGTTGAGTACACCAAAATAGAGTGAGCACCAGTTCTCGTTTATCAGAATGGCTTTTGATACTTCATCAAGAGATATAGTGACGCTTCGTTCCCTCGTAACAAAAGTTATAATATCTGCTCATAATACTTTGGCAGAATGAAGCAAGAAAGGCTTCATATGTAGACCTACATATCGTTATCAGGTATAAAGCAAGTGGGACGAATGTATATAAAGAAGTTAAATCCATCACGGAGGAAAGAAATAACCGAACATGATGATTTCATAATCGAGACATCTTTAAAAAAAACAGCATCCTTCAGCACCCTGCTACAAACCCCTTGGAGATTTTAAACGATTTTGGTGTATCGGCTTGGCGACACTATTCGGATTATAGCCTGAGTAGTACAACTCGCTACCACCTGTGATAAACGTGGCGCAAGTTTTCTCTTGCAAACCTTTTGATATAACTGGACAATGTAAGTGTTCCATATCGCTGGTCTAATATTAGAAGGTGACAGCGTGCTACTCCTTCTCCACAACTAAACCTTGTTACAGCCACCCTTCTCGCGCGCTCTGGATCTTGCTCAATAAGATGAACAAAAGGCAATTGTCGGCACCTGATTCGACCAAGCACCCTAATAAGAGGATGAATGTCGACAATGGAAACATTTCCGCGATTCGCAACATAATCTATCGGCTATCGACTGACAGCGTGCCCGACAAAGCGATTCGGGACTCAACATTGATCCTGGACGATCTCAACGAGACGCGCTACATTGCACTTACAGTTCGGTCCGAAGCATTTCGTAAGCAAGGAAAACTGTGTAACGCGATCGACGATACTTCAGAAATGATAAGGATCAAACCAAAATCGGTACAAGGATACCTTTTGGCTGGCGATTTATACGTCATGCAAGGAAGACAATTGGCGGCAGTGCGCGTACTCGATGATGGACTAGCTGCAGTGCCATCCTCCAGTCATCACCTCCTCCGCGAAAGGCGAGAATTAGCACGACAATCGCTCGAGATTAAAAAAGACTTTATTACCATGATACCTTGCGAAATAGTAACAAAGATCTTCATATTCTTGTCTTACACACACGATGACGCACTTTTCAGATCCACTCTCATCTCGAAACAATGGCGTACAACTCTATTAAGCATGCCAGACTTGTGGACGGATGCCTCAAACTCGGACAGCCCTAATGCAACGTTTCGACTTTTGCCGTCGATCAGCAAGTATATCAAGACTTTCGATATCGGCTCGTATACCAAGGAATTCAGCGACAAATTGATAGAGCTGACGACTGCCAGCATGTTTCCTTCTTTGAGGGCCCTGATTATCGGTAATATTACTATGCAAATCAATGTCATGGTGTATATTGAAAAGACTTTTTTAATAGAATACGATCGAGATAACAACAAAAACACCTGCTACAGAACCTTAGTAACGCTCCTTGGAAAGCAACTGGAAGACCTCACTCTTGATGGACAAAAAGCTGACCCGTCACAAGCCCCTGTACTTATGGACCTTATCCTGTCGCACTGTGTGAATCTGAAGCGCCTAGTTCTCTTAGCTCCAGGAGCACACGCAGTATATGATCCATCTAAAAGCTCGCACCCAAATCCTCTCCAACTCGAGATGCTCTTTCTGCAAGCCGAAAACGAAAACGCGGTACTTGAGAAGCTATTGCCTCAATGCCCTCGACTGCGAGTCCTCAACATGATGCCGGATCGACCCAAACTGATACAGATCCTGAATCAGCACTGTGCGTACCTTCAAGAACTCAATCTCAACGACGGGAGGAATAGCTTTGCAACCGCGTTTCCTGCTCTGAACAAGTACGAATATGGAGAGCAGCCCGTTGGTCTGAAGCGGCTCGTCTACCACACAGAGAATGAATCGTGTCCCGATTTGCACGACCTGGTACCGCTCCTGGCCAAAAGCAAAGATACGCTGGAACACCTTGTCCTTCTCCTGGCGTCCAACGACGATAAATCTATGGAACAGACACATTGGGATTCTCTGGCAACCGGATCGTATGCCAAGCTAAAGTTCGCCGATATCACCTGGCGTGATGAAAAAGAAGGGAGGATTGGAGTGGGCGTATCTCGAATGCTTCGAGGAAGCTCCAGCTTGGAATCAGTGCGGATCGGTGTAGATCACAATGTGCGAGTGCCTGATGACTTCTTCATATCGCTTACCGCATCATCGCAGCTTTCGTCATTGACGGCATATCTCCTTACGGAATCACTTGGTGGGCTCATTCAACTTTTCAACCATCATCTCAATATTCCATCGACACTCGAGAGCATTATCCTTTTTCAGTGCCCCGCAATGACCGACGATAGTTTGTATGCGCTTGCGTGTCTTCCCGCGCTGGCGAAACTCACGATCATCGGGCCACTTCCGCTTGTTTCACATCAAGGTGTGGTACGCTTTCTCAAGAAGCTTGGATGTAGTCAAAGCCTTCTGTTTCTCACATTGATCGAAATGAATTACCTTGAAGATAGTTCTGTTGCAGAACTTGAGGATGCTACAGGCTTGAAGAGGTCGAAGTTTGTGAGTCGTCTGGAGGTCACGCGCTCAGGAGAAAAATACCTTTGCTCTACGGCTCGATTGCGAGCTCCAATTGCAAATTTTGAATAACTTTGTCATACTGTGCGTACTTTCTACCGTCAAGAACTTTGAAAATGACATTACAAAACAAAGCTTATACAGATTATGCCCAGTGGAACAACATGATACCGTGGTATTGAATTGGCCAGGACGTTATTTTACCAGAAAGATACACACAGGGAAGATCATCTGTTTCGTATCAGACCTTGTGAACTGATTTCGGGTGACAACACTCATTCCTCTCTTTCACTGGCGTCAAGCCTCAAAATCTTCTCAATCGGATGAATACAAACGACGGCATTCTTTCGGCACTTTGCGATGCATTCAATCGCCTAAAGCATGGCATTGGTACTGGAAGAGTCATTCACGAAACAAGAATGATTCTTAACATTCTTGAAAATGCTCGTTACGCTCTCTTGTAGTCACTCCCGAATCCTTCTGTAAGGAAGGAAGATTATGTAGTGCCTCAGAGATGATCAGAACCAAACCAACGGCTGCACAAAGATACCCTTTGGCGAGTGACCTTTACGTTATGCGGGGAAAACAGCTGGCAGCGATTAGCATACTGCGCCCTAGACTATATCTAGTTCCAGCGAAGCATGGCACGGGAATAACTCAATGTTGAGAATGGACTTTGTTGATCTGATGCCTTCCGAAATCGCAACAAACATATTTGCCTTCTTATCCAATGATGCACTGGCCAACACCATCCTCGTATCCAAACATTGGCGTGCCTCCCTTTTGGCCGGGCCGGATTTCTGGAACATAGCCTCAAATGTGGGAAAACTAAATGCAGTGCTTCGGATTTTACCGTCCATCAACAAGTACGTGAAGGTTATTAACACCAATTCATATACCGAGCATTTGGGTGATGAGTTTATCAGCCTGGTGGAACGTAATCGGTCTCCTTTGTTGGTAAGTTCGACTTTGATGGCCAGTAGGGTGCATCGCATCCACGGCGTCAATTAGGTAGGCTAAAAATTATGCTGTACATGCACATAGAATGCCTAGCTACTATGTCCTTGTTCAATGATTTATTTAGATATGAGTGGATAGGTAATGGAAGCAATAAGATTAAGGAGTACCACGCATAATTCATAGAAGGTGTTGTATTCACCACATACAACTGGTTACATTAATTTTCGGATCTACAGCCACATCCCTGTTCGACATACGTTCCTCGTAATAACTTGCGTATTTAAGAAGTTACCTTTGCACTATTAAGCTAACCAACCTACCAACAAACTCTGTATAGCACTTTTAAGCCCGAATGACGCATATCGAAAAAGTAAATCTTTGTTTGACACTTGCTTGGACGTAGGAACATCCAGTGAGATTGGGCTGGATCAGTTTGTTGAACACGTGAAACTGCTTTGGTAATGACAACCATCTTCATACTACTTAATCATGAACGTTCGTCATCGTTCCTCTCTTTTCAAGCGCTGCAATTGTCTGACTTGCCATAAAAGTCGTAGAGGATATTGAAAAAAAAGGAAATACCCAAGTCATAACCCACGCGCAGCTTGTACCAGTTCGCTAGTAGTATACCGATCCATCTTACCGAAACACAACACGTTGCCAGCAGATCATTCCGTAAAAAGTTCGATTTCATAAAAAGAGGTCTTCAAGCATCAGGTCCCGCCAACCGCCGCTAAAAGTATCAGTCATGCTCTACTACATTGTTGAGTGTGGCAACGGCGCCGAGGCAAAGTGAAACTGGGGGTTTTGCTTGATTGTTCTGTCGTCTGACCCAGAACTCGTTCTTTTAGCGCGCGCGGGGGGGGGGGAGTGACCCGCGCTACGCATAACCAGCCCTAACGTCATTCTTGGTACAGGATACGGCGATGTTTGTTGTTCCGAGTATTCATGCTTGATATAAACTCGGTAATACCTTAATAAAAGTACGTAGAGTAGAGGAAAAGAGGATAATGTAGAGTCTTAAATGATTTCAATGGGATACAGTGCTCCCTTTCACAGAAAGAGTCGCTTTGACCTGTTGTCGTCATAGCGATATCGGTTCTCAGCTTCCCGCTCGCGTCTGTTTTGTTTAAAGAAAAACCGCCCCGGCAGCGGAGAAAAGGAGAAAGACAGAAGAATAGGTACAAAGTTGAAATGAATATGAAGCAACAAAGAACTTATTGGCAGGGACACAAAGTAAAGTCAGAAGGAAACATCTGGAACGGTTCCCAAATGCCGGATGACATTGCTGCTTTTGGTAGCTTCCGAAGAAGGTGGCGACGAACACGCTGCCCATCGCGTTGCGAGGCCGGTTTTGCGCCAACATCTCCTTCTTGACGGTTGCTGAACAGCTGGGGTCAGGACTTATTTGACATTTGACCCGCAATATAAAGATACTTGCGCTTCAATGTATATTTTCGATTTAGGTGGTTGGGCCCCAGACCGTCATGTGGCTAACACACTGGCTACCATGAAACTGGGCCATGCATTTTTATTGGTCGAGTGGCATTGCAAGCTGCTTTAAATTTGGGCTGTTTCGCAGCAACGCGCTTTTCTTTCCAGGACGCTCTTTTGGTGCCATGGCACAGGCAAGTATGAATCTCTCGTTATCGTTATGGTCCTGATCGTTTTTTTTCCTTTGCAGTCGTCCTGCTCGGTTTTCCAAGGGTTCCCCGCAGTGTTCCGGCTCTCTGGTCTGGACCTCATGTGAGGGTCATTTTATCGCCATGTTGACGATGCCGAGTCGTAACCAGTGATCTCGTTGCATTATAACTGTTGTTCTTGCTATACGTTTACTTCCTGGGACTCATTATGGTATTTCAGCAGCCGAGCGGTGATGCCATGGTTCTTACATCGGGTCGTAACCAGTGATCACGTTTGCATTATAACTTTGTTCTTGCTAAAACGTGTACTTCCTGGGATCCATTATGGTGTCTAACCAGCCATTTGCCGTTATGATTTCTTCCCGAGACCATTCCGCATAGAGTATCGTGTTCACTTGTGGTGCGCTCTCTGGTATCCCGACTCTGGTGTCCCGACTCTGGTGTCTCCTCCTGGTGTCTCCTCCTGGTGTCCAAGCCTGTCTCCCGACAGCATTCAAGACCGGTCTACTTCAAGCTGCGGCTTATGAGAGCTCTGCCTAGCGTCACCCTTGGATGTCTGCTCTTCTTTCGAGTTGAGCACAGACTTTCCGGAAAGCTAGAGTGTGTGCGGTCGGGGCAGCTGCCTCACTCTAATAGTCTATGCGGGAATGGGCACCTGTATTTGACTTACACCATCCTATGGGATCAATGACGCGAAACCCGAAAGGGGCTGTCAAGCTGTGGATTGGGTCCCACAGTAAATCCTTCTGTGCCATGCGTTCCCCCGCAAGTGCTCAGAGGATGCAGCGCAGATCGACGCATAGCCACCTCCTCGTGGTGATCTGTGGAAACGGTTGCTTAGCTTTGTTGCCGAGCGTAATTCCGGCCAAGAGCTGTGCACTTTAAGAAATGTATTTGCCATCAATAAAGACCACCTTGATACTGTAATGATATATAGCTTCTTGCGCCAAGCCAAAAAAAAATGATGTATACAATGACGCGTAAAGTTAGAGTGACATTGCTCGTGCCACATTCGCCAAACGATCAAAGCACCATCGAGCGAGATCAAACTGGACAATCAGGCATTTACTCCAAAGTGAATCACAAAACACAATTGCAGAAAGGGACGTATTCAAGGGTTCTATTTTATAGGACCTTAATTCTCTGAATTCGACAGCTCGGTATATGCACTAAAGTTGATGTACATATTAGCCAGCCGCCATCCGGCCATTTCATATCTCGGACAAAGTTCGATGATGCCTTGCATATGCATCGATTTGCACAAGATCATATGCAACATAAGGAGGCAATTCACCACTCTCATCGATATACGCTCGCCTGCTCGATGATTGGGCCCTATGTTTTGCAATTTAAGTTGGATTGAAAAGCACTTGCACACGAGGATTATTTATACGTATACGCGCGTAAAAGGACTTTACAGATTTAATCTTCTCATACTTGGATGACCGCTGCAAAACCCGCATATTAATCCATCGTGCTACTGCTGAAATACGTAAGAGGACAGGCTTCTCTATAATTATGTATTTGTGAGAAGTCATCGCGTAAAGAAGGCGTCGCTTCTGTCATATGGGTAAAAGAGGTGGTCTACACCTGAAACAGCATGATGGCTCTTCTGTAAAAGAGAAAAATAGACTGTCATCCAGTTTGTCGTTCTCGTTATGCATTAGCTACGGTAGATTGATCTGATAAACAGTTCAATTTCACTTTGTCTACTTCAGAAGTGCACTCTTCTCATCCATATTTACATCACCCTGGCTACTGCTATCACCGAGAAATATAAGCACCTTTAACAACCTCCTCAACAATATCGGTTTCACGATAATTTTTCTGGCGCTGTCGAAGGTTTCCCGACCTATCTCTAAGAAAACATTTTTACTTCCTCCTTTTGATAAGTAGATGATGGTCACTTAAGTTACTAGCATGTAGACAAACGAACAATGTCAGAGCAATCATGCCCGCGCAGACTTTGGCAGTTACACTATTGCTGTCCTTGGTATCCATATCAACGTCGACCGTACCTTTGATATCTGTAACTTTAGCAGTTATAACGAACTGCTGTTCTCTTTTTTCTCTGACCTTGCCTTTGCACCTGCTGCTTCCCTTCTAGCAATGAGCGAACCTCTTTTAATTGCCATACAATAATGTTTTTTATAATACTTGTTCTGAATACAATTTCTTCTTACCCTGATATTTTGTTTGACTAAAGCTTTTGGGTACGTACCGTATCAAATGGAGATACACGACGGATTATGCAATTGAGGTGTTGCTGATATAGTTTATCAAACAGATATCGCAGTGTGAACATTTGTTATATATAACAAAAAAATCAACGTTACGCACTTCCTTTTAATATGGCTGTCAATGCGTCTATGCAGTTTATGTATTTTGTTTTTGAATCCGTTGTTTATAGCACATATCTCCTCTCGTAGCTACATTGCCAGAAATCCGCCATACATTCTTTCACAGATACGAGCATGCAAAATGTCATAGTGAGAGTTTTTCTCAAGCAAATTTATCACTCTTCTCAATACAAAAAAGCTAACCTATGCCACTTTACATACGTTTGAGTTCCGGGATAACAATGTGTATATAATTTGTGAGTAATGAGCTAGTTTTGCACTAGTATATAGTTGACAATGGTACTAGCATAATGAATAAGGCGAGCGGAAGTACGAATGACCGGTATCCACGGGTGAAGGAAAAGCTATACATTGAACGGTGAACAATCAAAAAGTATCATAGGTCTAGAGAGATATTGCAGGTCGATATAAGGCGATGGAAACATACGGGGTCGATCTATTTAGTGCACGATGGCCGAAAATCATATGAGAGCAAAACATTTCTGCAAATTTTATTTACTTACTATATATATACACATAAACAGGCTTATTCTTAATGGCACCACAGTTAAATGGTATGAGATACTGACTGGCAAGTTCGACATTATGCCTTTGTACGATGCTGATGCAATGGTATTAAATTTGAAGTATGTATTGTTCCGTACACTGAAAAATCTCATCTACGCATGCGATGAGAATAGTGTGTGCAAAATTGGTCCACGTTATAAAGTAGAATCTTGATTTCCTACATAATATTTATTACTTTTTACTAATTTCTAAACTTTCCTTTTAAGTATATCCTCTTTACCCAGGCCAATCTAATAGCGTGATAGCACCCGTGCTAGATATGTTATCAATAGTAAGAAAAAAGTTTAATTTCTGTAGCCCTTTCACCTTAAACGCCAACTCAATAAATTTTTGATGAAGACCTACAAGCGCTTCCGAGATAACAGGTCATCTAAAAGAAACTAAAGGATGCACTACGATGAAAGGCTGCTCAAAAAGCATTGTGGAAGCGACATTGTTGAGGAGGTTGTTAAAGGTGCTTATATTTCTCTGTGATAGCAGTAGCCAGGGTGGTGTAAATATGGATGAGAAGAGTGCACTTCTGAAATAGACAAAGTGAAATTGAACTGTTTATCAGATCAATCTACCGTAGCTAATGCATAACGAGAACGACAAACTGGATGACAGTCTATTTTTCTCTTTTACAGAAGAGCCATCATGCTGTTTCAGGTATAGACCACCTCTTTTACCCATATGACAGAAGCGACGCCTTCTTTACGCGATGACTTCTCACAAATACATAATTATAGAGAAGCCTGTCCTCTTACGTATTTCAGCAGTAGCACGATGGATTAATATGCGGGTTTTGCAGCGGTCATCCAAGTATGAGAAGATTAAATCTGTAAAGTCCTTTTACGCGCGTATACGTATAAATAATCCTCGTGTGCAAGTGCTTTTCAATCCAACTTAAATTGCAAAACATAGGGCCCAATCATCGAGCAGGCGAGCGTATATCGATGAGAGTGGTGAATTGCCTCCTTATGTTGCATATGATCTTGTGCAAATCGATGCATATGCAAGGCATCATCGAACTTTGTCCGAGATATGAAATGGCCGGATGGCGGCTGGCTAATATGTACATCAATTTTAGTGCATATACCGAGCTGTCGAATTCAGGGAATTAAGGTCCTATAAAATAGAACCCTTGAATACGTCCCTTTCTGCAATTGTGTTTTGTGATTCACTTTGGAGTAAATGCCTGATTGTCCAGTTTGATCTCGCTCGATGGTGCTTTGATCGTTTGGCGAATGTGGCACGAGCAATGTCACTCTAACTTTACGCGTCATTGTATACATCATTTTTTTTGGCTTGGCGCAAGAAGCTATATATCATTACAGTATCAAGGTGGTCTTTATTGATGGCAAATACATTTGTTAAAGTGCACAGCTCTTGGCCGGAATTACGCTCGGCAACAAAGCTAAGCAACCGTTTCCACAGATCACCACGAGGAGGTGGCTATGCGTCGATCTGCGCTGCATCCTCTGAGCACTTGCGGGGGAACGCGTGGCACAGAAGGATTTACTGTGGGACCCAATCCACAGCTTGACAGCCCCTTTCGGGTTTTGCGTCATTGATCCCATAGGATGGTGTTGTAAGTCAAATACGGGTGCCCATTCCCGCATAGACTATTAGAGTGAGGCAGCTGCCCCGACCGCACACACTCTAGCTTTCCGGAAAGTCTGTGCTCAACTCGAAAGAAGAGCAGACATCCAAGGGTGACGCTAGGCAGAGCTCTCATAAGCCGCAGCTTGAAGCAGACCGGTCTTGAATGCTGTCGGGAGACAGGCTTGGACACCAGGAGGAGACACCAGGAGGAGACACCAGAGACGGGACGCCAAGGACGGGACACCAGAGTCGGGTTACCAGAGAGCGCACCACAAGTGAACACGATACTCTTTGCGGAAGGGTCTGGGAAAGGAATCATAACGGCAAATGGCTGGTCAGACACCATAATGGATCCCAGGAAGTCCTGGTTACGACCCGATGTAAGAGCCAGGACACTACCGGTCGGCTGTTGCAACACCTTCATGAGTCCCAGGAGGTAAACGTTTCAGCAAGAACAACAGTTATAATGCAACGAGATCACTGGTTACGACTCGGCATCGTCAACATGGCGATAAAATGACCCTCACATGAGGTCCAGACCAGAGAGCCGGAACACTGCGGGGAACCCTTGGAAAACCGAGCAGGACGACTGCAAAGGAAGAAAAAAACGATCAGGACCATAACGATAACGAGAGATTCATACTTGCCTGTGCCATGGCACCAAAAGAGCGTCCTGGAAAGAAAAGCGCGTTGCTGCGAAATAGCCCCGAATTTAAAGCAGCTTGCAATGCCACTCCACCAATAAAAATGCATGGCCCAGTTTCATGGTAGCCAGTGTGTTAGCCACATGACGGCCTAGGGCCCAACCACCTAAAACGAAAATATACATTGAAGCGCAAATATCTCTATATTGCGGGGTCAAATGTAAAGTAAGTCCTGACCTCAGCTGTTCAGCAACCGTCAAGAAGGAGATGTTGGCGCAAAACCGGCCTCGCAATACGATGGGCAGCGTGTTCGTCGCCACCTTCTTCGGAAGCTACCAAAAGCAGCAATGTCATCCGGCATTTGGGAACCGTTCCAGATGTTTCCTTCTGACTTTACTTTGTGTCCCTGCCAATAAGTTCATATTCATTTCAACTTTGTACCTATTCTTCTGTCTTTCTCCTTTTCTCCGCTGCCGGGGCGGTTTTTCTTTAAACAAAACAGACGCGAGCGGGAAGCTGAGAACCGATATCGCTATGACGACAACAGGTCAAAGCGACTCTTTCTGTGAAAGGGAGCACTGTATCCCATTGAAATCATTTAAGACTCTACATTATCCTCTTTTCCTCTACTCTACGTACTTTTATTAAGGTATTACCGAGTTTATATCAAGCATGAATACTCGGAACAACAAACATCGCCGTATCCTGTACCAAGAATGACGTTAGGGCTGGTTATGCGTAGCGCGGGTCACTCCCCCCCCCGCGCGCGCGCGCTAAAAGATCGAGTTCTGGGTCAGACGACAGAACAATCAAGCAAAACCCCCAGTTTCACTTTGCCTCGGCGCCGTTGCCACACTCAACAATGTAGTAGAGCATGACTGATACTTTTAGCGGCGGTTGGCGGGAGCCGATGCTTGAAGACCTCTTTTTATGAAATCGAACTTTTTACGGAATGATCTGCTGGCAACGTGTTGTGTTTCGGTAAGATGGATCGGTATACTACTAGCGAACTGGTACAAGCTGCGCGTGGGTTATGACTTGGGTATTTCCTTTTTTTTCAATATCCTCTACGACTTTTATGGCAAGTCAGACAATCGCAGCGCTTGAAAAGAGAGGAACGTGATCCACCTGACGATGACGAACGTTTATGATTGAGTAGTATGAAGGTGGTTGTCATTACCAAAGCAGCTTTACGCGTAAATGAGTATAATACCGAACGGGTCAATCAAAAAGTACTACTTTCTACGAGTTTTACAAACACATCACCGTGCTGCTCCATCAATTCCCGAAATAATGCAAAACGCAAACATACTAAGCTTTATGTAGTGTATCACATCTACCAATATGGTTGATGAGATTGTGCAGTACTTTGATTATTGAAAAGGAGTTTAGAGTGCATCGATTAAGAGACTTGGATCTGGGGGCTGCCTTCGTCAATCAAGTATATATATCCCTCTGCATCAAGGCACTGGTACCTTGTCTTCGCCAGAAAGGATTAGTCTATCCACGTATTTGTTTCAGTGCAGGAATATTTGCGGACTTTGACATAACAGTCTACAGTGAGTGCTCATCTTTCGGCTATTGGAGGCTACCATAGGGGAGACGTGCGACGATATCATTAATATAGCAAACGATGATACATTGATATGAGTATTAGATGTGTTACGCTAGGCTACTGGGAACACGTGCATTATTGTACACTTACGCAGCTAAAACATATACAACTTGGTAAAAGCGGCATCACGCATCCTAATAAATTAGCAACTTTACATTTTCATTTTCTCGTTGACCACATATGTAGTGATGTGTTGACATTTATCCCGGTGCAGATAAAGAATTTTTATCAATTGTGCTAGGCTCAGCGCTTTTCCTCTCACACTGTCATACATCCTTTATTAGAAAATGAAAGGATTCTAAGCTTTTCGTTTCTTGAGCAAGCATATACCACTTTGGATATGCAAACTCTACATATTTTTATAGAATTTTCTTTGTATAAAAGGCAGGCTGTGCTCGCGTGGTTAGTGCCGCTAAGTTTTTTAGGTAATTCAATCCTAAGCAGTACGCGTATAAAGCGCTGGCCACGCCGATTCTCATACTAGTACTTTATTCCCTGCGTCCCCTCCAAATAAAATGACTAATCTAACGGCTGTAAGGCGTACGACTAAAATTTATGGCTTTTGGATGGCAGAACACTACAGTTGAACCCTTTTTTTTGCACAGGCGGTTTTTTCAAAATCTTATGCAAAAAGCGGGGGTGTGCAAATAACGGGTGTGCAAAAAAACGGGAATTTAACTATATGAGCTAGAGCGCACGTTCATTTACGTCGTCAATAAAGACTTTTATTTCATCCTGTATGAGCTAGCTTTAGCTCAAATGGAACCAGAGCATGTGCGACCAATATCGACCAATCTTAATCATTACGCGGCACAGTAGTTCGAGAGATGGGGAAGCACAATAACGGTTCTTTTATCAAATTCTGTAACTTGTCGTCAACTCATATGGAACATGATCAACTCGAAAGACGGTCAACATATGTGATCAGTACACCCACATCACCATCTTTAAAAACGTACGGAACAAGGCGGCTAAATAATTAAGAGCCCGTTCGGATGCATCTTCCCAAAATGTAGTTTTGGCAACCCGAAACACTCCCAAAAAGTTGTCAGTCGTTGCTTCGAGATAATTCTCGATCGAGTGTATATGAAGCAGCATCAACATATCACATTTTCTGAATGTATTTTATTTGAAATAATAGCTATAGATCGTTGCTTATCATTGTATCGCTTTATTTTGAGCCGATGAGTATTATATTAGAATATTTTTTATGCGTGGTGTAAATGTGGGAAAATGCCGCAAAATGACTTTTTTCAGAGAAGTAGCTCAGACCTACTTTTCCTCAAAATGCATTTTGGCTCCCTAATGACTTTTCGAAATGGCACCCTGAACATGACCAAAATGTATTTTGCTCCAGAATGCATTTTTTTGGTTACCCGAACACGCTCTAAGATTTGTGTTTAAATGAAGACAGCCTGAACCTTGTCGTGCATGTATCATTCTAGGTTGAAATGTCAGCAGCGTGGAATAATGCTCTTTCCTGTACACGATTGCACTATCTACTCATTCACAAGACGCGGCAGTGATAAAATTTGAACGGCGTTACTGCCCTACATGCATATATCTACACACTGGGATAGCTAAAGTCGTATATATCTTCAACTGGAGATGTTATTTATGCAAACTGCGAGCAAGCCTCAGTACTCGAGCAGCTACGACCCCGATGCCTTGGACTGTTAGTGCTCAGGGCAAAACACAACACGCGATACACCATGCTTCAAGTTATCGGCGAGCATTGCGCGTACTTGCTAGACCTCAATCTAGCCGATAAAGACCATCACCTCACCGCTGTATTTCCAGCCCTGGACAAGTATGAATACGGGCAACCGCCTGGTTTTAAACAATTCATTTATCACGAATATATTTCACCACACTCGTTTCAACATGATCCACTCCTCCTCCTGCGCAAAAGAAATGACTTGCTGGTGCGTCTTACCCTTCTTATGACATCTAATAAAGAACCAATGAGCGGGAATTCCCTCGCAAAAGGTTTATAACTACAGTTATAGCTCGTCGATATGGTTTGGGGCGATGAATCCAATGATAGACGCGTTGGAGCTGGTATATCATGAATGCTTCGAGGATGTCCCGGTTTGGAATCAATGAGAATCATAGTTACACCAACTGTGCGACCCTATGGTGACCTTTTCACTTCGCTTGCCGTGTTACGCCAACTTTCGCTCATGTCGATACTCTTCCTCAGCAAAACACACGGTGGGCTCGATGGACGTTTTAGCCATCATGTAGTGACAGGATTGACACTTGGAATAGTGAAACTAAAGAATAGTGTAGCAGTGGACGATGATTGCGTTTGCATATTTGCGGGTGTTCGCTCGCTGAAAGAGCTCATCATCTACGGTCCACTGCCGTTTCTTACATCAGACGGTGTGAGCATGTTTCTGACAGGACTGGGACCTACTGGGAGTCTGGTATTTCTGAAACTGAGACACATGAGTTATATTGAAGATGATTATATCGAAAGACTCGAAGAAGAAGCTGGCTTGCAAACATTAACATTTTCAAAGTGCTCCGAGGTGAACAGGTTTATAGACCACTATTGTCGCTGTACACTTCAATCGAGAGAACATATTTGGAAGACGTTATACGTGCTTTTCGATTTATTGCTAAATAGTCTATATCAATAGGCCAAACTGCTCCACTTTGCGCCAATCGCTGTATGATGTACTTGATAATAATTAATCGTATCATCTATCACGTATTATGGAACAAAGCTACAGTACATTTTAGTTAAGGATAATAAGGTGACAATGCGGTAATATTAAAGCACGTAGGAAAAATGTTGTACACACGATTGTGAGCAATATGGCAATCACACTGAATCCAAACAAGTGCTCACAGCGATAAGTTACCTATTTCGCGCGTTTGTGTCCACGAATGTACGGCATATCGTTTCGCCGAGATACTAGTCACGTTTTCCACAGTCACTGGATTTTCAAGGGTTATAAAACAGGCGCACGCGTTATTTTTTTTTTTCTTCAACACACTTTGTAAGAAGATCCGCATATTGTCGCAAAACACACGGGGTGCTTCTGGCATTCATTCGGTGTACGTTTACGTACTCAAAGCGATAGGGAAGTTCTCCTGACACACCGGTCTGTTGGCCGTTAGTCCGTAAAGGACGAAAAGGCAGCGTACGCTGTTGCTATTGCCATCTTTGAGTGTCACGAGTGCCTCGAAGCTCTGGCTTGGCGCCCATGTTTGTCATCAAACAAGTTAATTGCGGATATGTGCGTGCACATAACTCAAAGGAGGCTACTCTTTTGTCAAAGTGTGATATTTTTTCTATTACATCAAAACAAGAAAATGAAAAAAAAAGTTTTGCGTTGTTGAGCGGTGTTTTCTCAAAAAAGAAATAAAGTGTTCGGATAAAGCGCGTTTGCTTTGCAGCTTGATCATGGAAATCTTAAAAGACGACTTTGTTAAAAGATTTCCACTGGTGGCCGACGCCATTCTAGACGCTGATTGTATCGCGATCGACTGCGAATTCAGTGGTATGCATTATACACTGTGTAGTTGCATGCGTCCTGAAAAGAAAGCATAGGTCTTCGTTTGAATACGGCACCTCAATCACAGTTCGATGATTTGCAAATGCGGTATGAAAAGCTACGCGAAGCATCCAAGGAATTCAGTATCATTCAATATGGCGTTTGCGCTTTCAAGAAGACAGGATCACGTCAGTACTCGGCAAAACCCTTCAACTTCTATATCTTTGGCGGCGACACGCCCAACATGACCAGCCAGCGAAGTTTCCTCTCGAGTGCAAGTAGTCTTCAATTCTTACGATCGCACAATTTCGATTTCAACAAATGGATCGATGCTGGTATTCCATTCTACAATTTCGCCGAAACTTCGTCAGCTGTCAAACGGATCGATCGACCCAATACCTTCGTCAATCGCCAGAACCACATTAACTGTATGTTTGTTTTCTGCGTGCACAGGAAGATCGCTGAGCATCTTTTTGCATAGTCCAAACATTATCGAAGCCGCAAGCAAAGTTCATGGAGCAAACAAGGTACTTTTTGCTTTATCTGGCAATGGCTGGATCACAGCTTATTCGTCTGTTAGGAAAAGCATCGACAATTGGTTACAACGCGGCAACACAGCAAAACCTCTGATCGTCCAAACTAACAATGCATTCATTCGACGTCTGGTCCATCAGGAACTACAGGATAGGTAAGCGCTGTAAAGGAGAGACAGAGGGAGGTTTGTCTGATTGTCATGCTGCTATTAGCAAATATAACGGCTACCTGGTTGGGAAGACGCGCGATACCAAGCACATGTCCATTTCCAAACTCACGGACGAGGAACGCAAAGCACATATGCGCGTGGATAATGTTGGTTTGAGGTTTCTTTGCTGAGATTGCGATACACTAAACAGCCCATGGTAGATTCAAGCAGAACTGAACTTTCGACGAGTGATTGAATTGATCAACCAAGCAAACTGCCCCGTCATTGTTCACAACGGCTATTTGGACTTGTGTCACACAATTGATCAATTCTGGCAATACCTGCCCGACAAAGTGGAGGATTTCAAGGAGCTGGCAACTGACATGTGGCCAAAGTAAGGTCAACGTCTCCCAACTGTGACGAATCTAACCCTCCCTTTCGACAGCATCGCCGATACCAAATATCTGGCCGAATTCCATCCGCATCTTAAAGTGAGTCGAATGGGTTACAAAAAGGAACGCGGTGTACTAACAGTGGGTGATACTAGCAATGCTTTAGCTCGACGGTCCTGGGCTCCTTGTATAATACTGTATATAGCGAATTATCCGAAGGCGAAATCTCCATACGTATGATACTGTGGAAACCTTTAGGCTTATGAATGCTGATCTTGTTACTACCACAGAGTTTGCCGATGGATACGACCGATACGCCGACGATCAAGAGGCACAACACGAAGCAGGCTATGATGCATACATGACTGGCGCCATCTACGTCGGTTTTGCTCATTTCATTCAGGAACGTGAAGGTAAATGTCGCCTTGAAAGTGCTGGTGAAGAGTCTGTCGATAACTGATCCGGAATGTAGCCGAAAAGCAAGCAAAATCTGACTCTGGATCATCGTCGTCAAACGAAGAAGCTAGTTCAACAGCACCCACGGCAACCGACTTATTCAAGGCAGATATCTTAAAGTCGCATTACAACCGGATATACAACATCCGAAGCGATATTCCATACATTGATTTGGTGAACGAGGAAGTCATGCGTAAGTGCAAACACACACGCAACATTATCGCACAGTACTGACGTATACATGCAGCGGCAATCGAGGTTCCCAATCGATTCTACCTCACGAACGTTCCGGAAGGAATCACAACGACCGCCATCCAAGCACTATACCCGGAATTACAGCCTATGAGCGTTCACTGGATCGACACCAGTAGCGCTTGGGTGATTGTTAGGCACGACAACAAAGTTGACCTGGCACAGGAAGGGACGCTTGGCGAGGCAAAGGTGAAACCGTTCTTGCAGGGTGGCATTCATGAAAGGGAAGGCGAAACCCTGAATATCACCCCGGCAGCTGCGCAGATCGAGTTGTATGGTTTTCAGCAGTGGCGCACGCGCCCTGAATTCCAACCCGGCAATACAAAGTTGGAGCAAAAATCTACTGACAAGGACCAAGGCCAGTCAAGAGAAAACGGTTGGAATGAGGGTGCATCAGATAGCAAGGAATCAAGTACTACGGGATCCCAGGTGGATACTGCTGCACAAGAAGAATCCTATGTTCCAGGTGGAGGCCTTGCGTATGATGGTAAGATACAATGAAGCCTTTTTTTCTCTTGGAAAACATGCACTAACTACTAGTAGATCTAGGAATCCCGATGCCTGCAAGCTTCATGCGTGGCAAGAAACGCAGTGCGGATGACCACAGCATGAACGGAAACAAAAAGCAACGATAATTCATAATTTGTAAATAAACAAACCAATTGCGAAGTCACTATGTACATTATGCGTGGAAGCTGGTATATCAATCCTCTCTATCGCCTCGGTCGCCTAAGTTTGCTCCTTCTTTTTCTGTCCGTTGGTTATCCTCGTCGTAGCCATAAACCTAGCAATACTATGAAAAAACACGTCGTTTGTTACGTGCGGCAACTCGTTTACATTGAGGAATGAAGACTTTCGAGATCACGAAACGTGGGCACCTGCTCAGTTGTCGTTTGCAAACTCGCTTGGAGCCTTGTCATATTCTTGTCAAGTTCTTGAAGCTTTTCATTAAGTACGGCATAGATGCTTGTTTTTGAAGCATTCGAAGCTTCGTGAGGACGGCCGCTCATGAGAAAAAAAAAAGAAACTTATTTCAAGCACCTCCTCTTTCTTGGCCACAAAAAAATAATATGCTGACTTCACGGACCGAACGCCGTTCCGTTAAACAAAACTCCATTGATCGTTCAAAGCAATGGCGAGACCGCTTTCGAAAGCAATGCGAAGAACGAGTTTTGACTGAGCGACGCAATATTGTCGATCGACGTCGTCAAGACAATGTAATTGAATCATCTCAACACAGTTGCCAGACAACTGATTATGTGTGCATATGTAGCTATGGCAACGAGTAATACAAGACGAATGGGAAATGTTTAAAAAGATTCATGAACAAGCCTTGCAAGACGAAGGCATCGTGGACCCAGATGCATTGTTTGAAGACCTATCCAATATTCAAGAGCCACCGGAAGACCTTGATGCCGAATCGGAATACATCCACCTTCATTCGGCACCGATATTAGCTTGCGTACATTGTCTTGGCGCATCACTGCAGCCGGATGGGTTTGGCAAGTTGGTTTGTCCAAAGTGCACTTTTCGTGCCACGGAACAGGTAAAATTTAACAGAAAAAAGGTTATCGGATCATTTAAGGGTTTCGATAGACGTTTGTGACCATCCAGAACGCGCTCGCGCGACATGGTCAGCAATGCCCTGGAAGAATTGGGTTTGCACCTGAACCAGGCAGCGATGCCATCCTTGGCTTATGCGACACTTGCGACGAGATGGAAGTGTTTTAATTTTTCAACGTGATGTTCATATTGCCCATACACACCACCACATCCTTCTCTTCTTGGCCTAAATATTTTCGACAATGTTCCACCGCTTTGTTTCCAACCAGAAACCTTTCCGTCTCGAAAGATAAACTTTGCCCTTTGTTTTCCTTGTCGTCGTCTTGGTCCGTACAAATCCCAGCAGCGTCGTCCTCTGCAACCCGACGCACGAGGAGACGTCTCTCGGAACCTGTGTCGTATTTCTTTATCACTGTCTCGTAAAACAGAATGGGATCCATGCAATCGTTGCGGTTGGGATCGTGGTGATTGGGCAAGTAATGGCCTGCAATGCCATGGGTTGATCCATCGCTGGCAATTATGTGGCCGCGAAACAGACGAAAAGCACCGTCTTGGTAAGGAGAGAGAAAGCAGAGATGCGCCCACCCCTGAATCGTGTTCAGGCTCATATTAATGTGTGTGTGTATATAATGCGCGGGAGTGTATATATAGAAGAAAACGACAAAATAGTGTGGCTGCGTGTGGTGCGGTTACAGAAATACAGATTACGAAAGTACAAAAGAATCATCGCCTGGATGAACGCTGGTATGTGTTGTGGTAGTATTGGTGGCTGGACCGTGCTCGTTTCGGTGATGAAGACACGTCCCCTTCCTCTTCCATGTACTCGTCCTCCGATAATGATGATTTGGCGTTTTGTGGATCCTGCATCTCCCTCTGGTGAGCCACACACGCCCTTCCAACGCATCATCCGCTTACCTTTCGCATAGCCTCGAAATCAGCCTCAAGATCAGACTCGTTTCGCGACGACATTGTGTTTCCTAGCGATACCAACTCTCTCGACCGTGCAGGCGGGGGCGGGTTAAGGCTTTGATCATAAAAAGAAGGGCTATTTTCAAAAATTAAACAAAAAAAGGATATGATCATTGTTTCGTCGTTTGGTTGTTGTCTTGACACCGTTCTTGTTCATCGACAGCAGCTGTTCGAGCGTCAGACTGCCCTCGGTGATGCTGGCTACAGCTGTGGCGGCGGCACCGCGGGTCCGACGACGATTGCGTGTCTGTGGAGCAGTGACGACAAAATCTAACGGCGCAGAGGAATCAGATTGGATGCAGGCCACTTAAAACGTGAATTAATATACCGTTTGACAGGATAATATCTTCATCCCTGTACTCCTTTATCCGTTTTCGTTTTTCATCGATAATAAACAACATGGCCTTTTTCAATTCGCGCTTCTCGACCTACATTGCGAAAAGCATTTGTCACGCCGCCCATGCATAATAACCATCGCCTTTTTTGTACCTCAGCTTCCTCTTCAACCGCGCGCAGGGCATCGCTGTAAAGCTTTTCCGCGCATTGTATTCGATACTCCATCATCAATTGCGCCTTTGAAATCTCTTTGGTGCGCTCGTCTTCCAGATCAGTGATATGTTCTTCGAATACCTCGTGTCCGCCTACATGGCATCAGTTACACTGTATTCATCCGCACAGGCCAAAACGACTCACCGTGTTGGATTGCAGAGAGTTCTTCCTGTAGCCTTTTGATTTTCTCCAGATAAATCCTATCGGCACGAACGATTTCAGAAAAAGCTTTTGAGAAAAAAGGGGGAGGAGGTGTCAACTTACGTTTCCTTATTCTCCAGAAACTCGTGGTTAATCTCCAGCGTCCGCTCAGTGTATTCGGCCGCTCGACTGGAACTTGTGCTGGTATATTCGTTGGTATCTACATGATGTGTAAGCAAAAAGCCTTGTGCTACTCGGCAAAGGACATACCGTCCCAATCGCCGGATCGATTTCCCTCTTCACCATAGTAGTAATATGGATCATCCGGGACCGGTGTCGACAAGAATCTTGGTGACCGTTGACGAGATGACGACGGTTGGGAACGCGGCACGGTGGAGGCGTCGTTATTGTTGTTAAAGCCATTCGTACTTCTCCATATCGATGGCACAGGCGGCGGATGATCCACCTCCGCTTCATATCGGTAACCTAGCGAAGGCTGAGGTTGTGCTTGAAATGTGCTACTGTTATTATAACTGTAGGGTGAGAAAGAGTACGCAGTTCCGCTACCGCCCGCACTCGAAGCACCACTACTCGTGTTGTACGAGAAGGGTGCCTGGTAATTTGACGATGTCGATGACAGTCCGGACAACGGTGGCAACTTCCACCTTTCGCCTTTGTTCATGCTGCTACTGCTAACGTTGTTATCTGCCCCTGACTCGCGCTGCGTGGCAGACCCGGTATACGGAAGTCGAGGTAATGTCGTTGAAAACCGTGGTGGTGAACCAATGGGAGGTAACGTGAAACGCGGTGGAGAGCCTGGAAGTGGCGGTGGTAACAAAGACTGCTCAGAGTACATTTGGGATGGTCGAGGATGTTCCAAGGAAAGAGAGAAGGGAAAAAAGAGAGAGAGAACGCACGGAGAGGCACCCGCTTGAAAAGAAAATGGGTGTCTGGGGATTGCAGTCATCCACTGGAATTGGATTCACTCACCCGGCGAATCAAAGTCGACAGATCGGCTTTTTTTTTCTTCATTCTGCTTGTCAAATCAGAATGTCAACATTTTTTTTCGTTGTCTTGTTATCCATCCTGTACCTTTTGTTGAAATCGTTGGACCAAGAAAATGCTGTCTTGTTCTCGATATATGATTATCGTGGCAACATTCGTTGTCTTGACAACCGACCACAACAAAGCCAATGGCAAAAATCAATGCCTAAATATATATTTATGCTTTTGCATCCAAAATAGTTCATTAACAATCTTCGTACATTTCTATCACCACCCATTTATATATCACATGGATGCCTTAAACATCATCCGCCTATAAGCCAGCGTGAAAAGGGAGATCGGCGGGGAAAAAAGAAATCGGGAGTACCCGTTTGAACAGATGGACAAAATCGTCGGATGATCAGCTTGTCCTTTGTTTCATTGCTGCATTGCAACTTCGGGGATCATTTTCGAATTTTGACACGAATTATCGGTTGCACTATCAGACGTATAAAAGCAAAGGGTTGCTTTGTAATCGGGACGTGTTGTTCAACTCCGATGTCAGGAACACTATATGCATAGGTAACGTAGCATGCACATATCAACGAAAGGTGGCTATTCGTTATAGCGTCGGTTGCTTTTGGAAACAGGATGCGCGCCTTGCGGTGGATAAGTTGCCTGTTGGACATTAACCCGGTGCGCCCTCATCATGCAGATCCTCCACGGGTACGTATATGTATATCGGCGTGATGATCTTGTCGATATACAACATAGCTTAATAGGAAAATGAAAACGCTATGCGACACCAAAATTGCTCTGATGTTTTTAGTGATTGACTTTCTCTCATACGCCCTCACAATCATAAATTATACTTGTATGAAATCCACGCGTAAGCCGTCCACATATTTTTTTGTCCACTATTATTGCCTGCTCGTTTTGATGCGTTGCTGGGCATTAACGCTTATACGGGTCACCTATTTAAACCGTGAATTATCAGTGTGCGCCTCCTCTGTGAACCTTCTAAAGCAGTTCCAATGAAATAATCGCATATACTGCTAACCATAGTAGACGATTTGCGACCAGGATCTCGGGCATGTCTCCAATATTAACAAGTTATACAATCAATAAAAAAAATATGCTTACACATCAGTATGAGAAAGGATTGTACCGAAGAAACGAAATACTTTACGTTTATCAAAAATCTAATGCAAGCCAGATACTGTAAAGAGGCGTGAGAATTTCACCTTGGGACAATAACCATAAAAAGTACAGAAGCCGACAAAACGGACCACACGAAGACGGATACTACCATGAGCGAGCCTAAAAGATGGGTGCAATGCTGACTATGCAGAAACCATCATAGTAGTCATCAGAGCCCATGAAAAAATCTTCATTATACCAAAAAGGCCTTTAATATAAAGGAAGAAGCGAAGGTAGGGCTGTCCCAGATACGTAGAGCGGGACTAGAACCAATAGACTGTCTTTGCGATTCATGGGATTGATGATAGAGCAAAAAAGCAAAAGGAGAGGGAGAAGAGAAAGCTCGTTCTAATTGCCACAAAGATCACACGATGAACCTCAAATGCTGGTATGTGAACCATAGCCTATTAAAGTTTAAATTGTCTGGGGACTTGGGGGACCGATCTATCGCTAGAAAGGAAATAACGAAATTCTACACACGTCATAGAGTCTTAGCTTTCAATGGACGCCTTTTTCTCCACACCCTAACGAGCTAATTTTCATATGACACAATTTGGCGGGTATAATCTTGAACGCACATAGCGTTCATAATGCGAGTTCAAATTAATAGTTGAATACATGGAAATAAAATCGTCGGGCATTACCGAAGGGCGAAATATAAGGTGAGCTGATGCCTATTGTCACTCTATCCTATTGGCTAATTGACTTTTTACCAAACTTACGGATTGGAAATGAGCCAGCTGTCTGTGCACGCATTTAATTGGTTTACGCTAGAGTACACTGCGATCATAACTTTTATTGGAATAGACGATGACGGGGAAAACTTGTCGCTAAATATTACGTATTTATGGCCTACTAGAATATTAAGATCAATTTACTGTTATTGAGAACCTTAATAAGTACTACAGTAATTGACGATCTTGTCAGAATTATAAACTATACTATGTATAATTCATAAGAAAGCATTAACGGATTAAGGTTCGTCGCGTATTTCTAAATAGCAAAGCTATCATGTTACGGCGTATTTTAAAGCATAATGCCCTTTAGGCTCATCACGTATTGGACTCGCTAGAACATTTCGATTAACCCAAATGGCTCTACAAATCTCATACGATCGTAGTACCTTACATGGCTAGCTCTGGGAATTATATGAGACAGGGAATCGATCTTACTAGTTTTTGATCACCCACGCAAATACATGGTCAATACCACAGAGGCCATCACTATTTTGTACCATCCCGGTCTTTGGCGAATCAAACTTGTGATACCGTGTACATACGTCACAGGTTCCGAGATCGAGGAAGAGAAAGTCTAAAAGAAATTTATCAATATGTTAACCTGAAAAAGAAGAGATCAAGTGCTAATTACGGAAAATCCGATAAGCTTTTTCCCCACGGCGTGTTGGTTAGAAGCCATGATAAACAATTGCACGTAAGAGAGAATACACAAGGCCAAGAAAAAGCGCCAGTATACGTACTCAAGTTTTTTGTTGTTAATTACCGTATATGAAAGGCATGTTATTTGCTTACCATAAGAAGGCATAGTAGTTCAAACGGCATACTATAATTATAGAAATCTGTGTAAGAGTCGGGTATGTAAGTTGAGATCAAAGAATCGTATGTAAATATCATTGTACGAGAAAACCACATGTTGGTTGGAATGCTCATATGTAACGTGCTGTTCAATGACGCCGCGGTGTATAGATTGCAGGTAGAGTATTTACAACAGGAAAAGGTCTCTTTTATCTGGTCTGCAATGGCATAAGGGATAGTCGCGGCCATACACCCTGAACTCAATGCGCAGCATGCGTAACACATATTGACCCAGAAGAACTCTTACCAAATGAAAAAGGACTTATTCAGCATACGCATTATAATACTCTTATGATATCAGTATGACCTCCAACTACCTATCAATAAAAAAGATAATGCTATCAATTCTTTTCATGGGTAACAAGGTGACTACCGGAGAATAAAGATAACTTCCGCTTTACATTACTTTTGCGCAATACCATATTGGGATCAAGTTGTTTTCTTTTTTTCCCTAAAGGTGTCTAGACAAATCCTGTCACGCTGTTAATTTATTGATCGACGCGATAAGCGCGTTTTTGATTACTTAGCATCATTCTCCTTTTCTGATCACAATAGTCTGAACATGTTTCGGATGATAACGGCTTCCTCCGATGTGACGAAAAAAAGCTGTAAACAAAGAATCACTTTTTTTTTAATTCGCCAAAGCAATTGATATGCGCTTTGCATGATGTAAGGACTGTCCTTTTGCTTAATTTGGTATAAGGTAGCAATGGACAGGGGGCACGCATCTACAGATAGGGGGGAAATAACCCTGTGGCGCGTCAGATCGCGCAACATGCACGAAATCACGGTAATTTAACACACCCGTGCCAAAAGTCAACTGTTGCAGTACACATGATCATTTTTGTTCTAATCAATTATCTCGATTCAGAGACGTTATCATTGAAAGTAACAAGAAAAAACGGTTGCATATTTCAAAGCAGGTGACGAGGTAAATAAAAAAAAACTGTGTGAAATGCGGATGTTCCTGATCCGAACTATTTTGTTGCCAAGACTGCCACGTTAACCCCCACGGGTCATTTATTCCCAGAAGCACATACACAGGCGGACCTGCAGTTTTGAAAAAGAACGCATTGTTGTATTACGTGATAACCAGCTAGGATTGGTCCGATCATACCACTATATACCTGTCCAAAAGAAGTTACTCAGCTCGCCGTCTGTGTGATACATCGAATTACTCGATATAGCGCTCACCTTGATGGGCGGACCGAGCCACATGGCAAAAAAGAAAAAAGCAGATGATGGGAGCCTCAAACCGTTTTAATTCTCTCAGTTTTTGGGAATGCATTCTGTAACTCTCTACATTTTTATCCAAGCGGAGATGCTATATTACTATTTACATCACCCAACAAATGTCTCGGGTCTTTTCTATAACCTCTTCCGAGATACCGTCGGCCCGCTAATATCATTGAAGGGCCGTTACTATCTTTATGTCCATCCGTCTCCCCCCAAAAACGCCTTACCAACTCTTTGTCATGAGAACAATGTACCGGTCCCCGCAACTATCGAACTGGAAATGGTATCCAGGCACACGAAGAGGACAGGTGAGCATAAAAATAAAAAGTCTCTGTGTGCAACAGACCAAAGGGTCAGCGGGCTGCTTATCGTATCACAGTATATTCGCGATCATAATAGAAGAAAATGTTGTATAAACGAAAAGGAAGAAAAATTTATTTCGGACCAAATGTGGTATTCCATTAGATAACACTTTTTTTTCACTTGCAGCCTTTTCTTATCTATCCCCAAATACTCGATTGTATCGGGAAAGTATACCAAAGATGGATGCCCAGAAATGTGGATTGGGTTGTATATAACATTTTTTATATACGTGGAAACCGGAATGAAAAGCTTGCATGACCCGAGCCTTGAGAAAAAAAAGTTGGAACGTGGATGGTTGTACATAAAGCTAACCAAGCCACGGCTGTGCTTCAACGCGTAACTGAATTTAAGTTTCTCTTAGTGAGTATAGAAAAAGATACTTGCATGGTGATATCATCTCTTTCAATGTGCGGTCCGAAACATTCCATGACGATAATATTTTTATGCGCGAATTGGCGGTAAGATGGTAAAGCAGATGAGATCATTGGGTCGCAATAGCCACGTGTAATCCGATCCTCCGCGGCTTTCCGTTAGCGGAGCAAAACCAGCAAGAAGAGAATAGAAAGAGATCCCGTACATAAGAATGTTTAAGCTGGTTGTTATTGTTACATCTCATCACGTTTGGTATATGGTCAGCAACTCCGTCGCTTCCTTCGGCATCCAAGCCGGAACAATCTATGCAAGGCAAAAAAAAAAATATTGGCGGGCTATTGTCTTTCATTGTCGGTCTTCTTTTTTTCGCTATTCGAATGACTCTACCTAACTTTTTTTTTGCCAGAAAAGGGGGATAATGACAATGAGCAAGCGTAAAATTTTAGACCGACAAGTAACAAAAAAAAAACGGTCAAATTAATGAGTTGCTTCGTTTGTAACAAAAACCAAGCAGTCGGCTCAGTCGTTTGCTGGTTTTTATTTTCGCGCTCTACGAAAATTTATGAGCCAATATATTGCCTATTTTTACAATGCAGATATGAGCGAATAGGGATTTGTGCCTCTGGTTGCACAGCGAAAAGCCCGCTCTAATAAACAATCTCCCCCCATCGCGCAGCTTGCAGCACGAATGAAATGACTGTATGACAAGTTCGCCACGTGCCAGAACGAGAAAAAAAACAAAGATCGGCGTTACTAGGCATTCCTATGATGTGGTCAGCCCAGAAGATTTTATTATGCCCCAAAAATGGTAAGACGCATTGAAAGCCCCTCGCGAGCATATAAAGGCGGGCAGTTTTGAGCAGTTATCACTTTATTCGTTCACTATACGATAAAGCCCTCTTATTTCCCTCTACCTCTCTAAGCCATATTACTCTACGCTTCAAACATGTCTGACGGACGATGCATTCACTGCGGCCAAAAGGGTCATTACTCCATGTAAGTTGATAATTTTTCTCAATCAATTGATGAATGACGATACTTATTCTTCTTTCTTTTAGGATGTGCCCAAAGAAGCCAGCTTCCTCTGCCTAAAATCACATTCACACCAATATCAACCATATTGGCTCAAAGCAGTTTCCAGCAAAACTGACTCGAGATCTATTCGCGAGATCGATGCAAGCTTTTTGCGACTTGTGCCGACGAGGACATTCTTATCACGACGACTTTTCACTACCCATCTCCAACAATGACGACGCCTTCTTATTCCATCCTATTTCAACCTTCACACATACCACAATCAACCATAGACGAGCAGATGCTCAAATCAAGATTATACTTTCATATTTACAAGCAACATGGCAGGCCGGCCCACATATTTCTATATACTCTCTCATAATCATATATGTACATTTATTCCTCCTCTCTTCTAATATGTCCATACAAGTTGCTTCAAAAGTACCACTTGTTTATGTAATACCTCCCCATCCATAATACTACTACTATCATCACTTTGTGTCATCTGCTATGCACTAGATGCATTTATTATTCATTTTACTAATTAAACTTGATCATGATAAAAAAAAATACCGCTTCTATTCGGAACATCTGTGGGGGAAAGCGACAGGCGCCGACAGAGTGCAAAGCCTTAAGTTCTTAAAAAGTCCGCTCATCCGCTTGACGTCATTGGTGTCCGTCTGGTTGCCACGTTGCACTTTTTCTCGACTAGCAGCCGTTCAACGTTGCACAAACAGTACAGCTCACGCAACACAGGCAAGGGTATCTTCGGAACCAAAAGAACGTTCTTGTGACGAAACAATGCTGATTAGTATATCAGATAACTGGGGCTTGGGGGTCATTTTCTTGTTCGTCGTTATAACTAACGGAGCATGCACACCGGAGAAGGGGAGTTAATAGACAAGATGGCGGGGCATATCGTAAAAACTCCCTGATGGAAATACTATTTTACGCATTAGGGGGGAGTGAATATACGACAAGATGAGATTCAAAGCGGAGGGAAAGAGATCACGGGTATTGCTTCCCCACGCTGTAATCCTGTAAACAAATCATGTTTTGTTGTCATCTCTCCATCAATCAATCAATGAATCAAAAAAGATGTTTGTGAAGCACCTGTCTGCACAGACAGATATGAAGTCACTTGAAACAAGGTTTGATGCGGGGTGGGAACGAGACGCGTTCGTTGTTCGGAGCCATCTTTTTTTTCTTCCACTAAACAAATGCTTAACCTCGTGAATACGCTTTGCGCTATGCATACTATCTGTGGTGATTTCGTGCATTCTCGAATAGCACAATGAATTCTTAACAATCAAGGGATGATGGTGACGTGATAGTGATTGATAGTTGTAAGTAATTCCCGTCTATTTGCACAGCACAATTAATTGGTTGCCCCTGCAACCCCAACGATCAGCCATATTTAGCGATTCAGGAACATATTTTACTGCTCGAACCACTAATTTTGGATTCGAGATTGACCGGACCTGAACTCACAACATATTCATCCGTCGTGTGTAACTGAACGGACGGATATAGATACATGGATCAGTAGATGATGATGTCCGTGACCAACATGCAAAGGAAAAACATAAACAAAGATGTTATGCAACAGCAAGTAAACATTATACATCAGGTTTAGTTTCATCCTTTCATTAAATCATGGGATCAAATACACAACACCACGCGATGACATTGCCACGCATCAAAAAAGAAAGTTTCGACACTTTTGCAAACCTCACTAAAAAACTGGCCTTGGTTTGAAACGTAGCAGTGTCACAAAGGAGGTGAATCCAGTACGAGATAAGTAACCTTGTCAGCCGTCGTGTATCAATGACGCACCTTTACGTCGGACAATGTTGATAGACATTACTACACGATTGGGGGAGAGTCAATTTACAATGAATGCCATTAAGGGAACGATGGGCGAAAAAGTCGGATGTTCCAAGACCATTCTTGGGTAGTGTCTTTTTCGGGATTGAATTGACCTTACCGGGGATATAATAGGTACGTTTAAAAATTTGCGATATTTAGCTTGGTCAATTATACTTGCACAGTAATCGGTAAAGAATAAAAAGCAGTGTGATTATTGTTAGTCGATAGGTAAGACCAACTTGTGATGTCAGAATGTTGAGAAACAACAGCAAATTATGGGTTGCTTCCGCTCTACATATCTCTTTGGAGCTCAACAGGTTGCTTGATATACGACGGTCAGTTTCAGTACACGGTGACCTTTCTTCATAGTGGAAAGAAAAATCGGCACAGCAATCTTTATGTAATGCTACGATGCTGGCGTCCTCCCATGGGTCAGTCAGCATGTTGGATGGATTGGGCAAGATTGAGATCAAGATACCAGGCTCTCGGATTTCATTTCCAGAAGGTCTCGTTTCGGCTATGCAATGAATGTACGTTCGCAAGCAGACTGATAACACAGTTGGAGACGAAAGGGTATCGAATACTTGCGGATAATATTATAACGTTTATAAGCACGCTGATATATTAGACACTGGAGCCATGACTTTCAATGTACTGTAGATGCATCGTATATCCAGATATAAAAGACTGTATGTATTCGTACAACCTACCACAATAATTGCAGCTACGATGGTAAGTAAGACACTCTAGCAAGAAGGTGCATAGGTCATCGGTTCGAAAAGTGACTAGAGGAGCTGGGGCACTTGAAAAGTGAACAATCGGCATTCATGACCAGTAAATTTAGATGTACGTATCATCTGAAGACAGTCCGACGTCAACTTAATGCTATTCCAATACTCTCAAAAATATATATATAAGCTTGGTACAGATAAATGACAACTGCGCTGCCAAAATGTACATGTGCATATTGGGCTCGTTCATCTGAATGTTATTTTGTAAAGATAATTTGTAAGCAAGTCAGCGGAACGTCTTCTCTCCAATTTTAGACGCGATTGCTTATCTGACTAAAATAATGCGTTTGGGTATCTTGGTGGTTCCATTATTCCGAGGAACTAACAAATCATGTATAGAATGACCTGTAGGCCCCGGGCTACTAAGCATGTTCACGGGTAAATGAGCCTATTGCGCAAATGAGAGTGATGGCATGTCTATGCAAAACATAATCTTCGTCACGATGTCAAACATTTGTCTAGTGTTAAAGTTGCAATATATTGTTTTGTATTATGGAGGAACAAATCACTTTTCTCCAATTCACAAAGAGCAACATTCGATTGCAAACTCGCTTCCATCCGCTCCGACACATCACTTTAATTTTGTGAGGGTGAGAAACGAGCATGAACAGGTAACGATAGTAAAAACGTTCGATGACCCGGCCCCTTTGTCCTCGTATCAATTAATTAGAAATCAGGTTCCCATTCGATATCCACATGGTTATATCGATCCATGATGTTGAAAATTCTATATCATCCAAGCTTTTTCAGTGGATCATGGAATTTGCGCATCAGTCCACTTATTAATCGTTGGTAAAATAGCGCCACTGTTATAGCTTGTCGATCATAGTTTTTTATTGTGCTCGGTAAAATGTTCAAGATCAAAAAATAATGTTTATCCCGGTGACAACTCCACTAAAGTACTTTTTAACAATAATAGTTTTGATGGGATCTTATTAACTGATTATTTATAAAATACCTACTAATACATACCCATCTTAACTGATGTTGTTCGTATAACGTTCCATTGTTAAACGAGCCATATAAAGCATACGAGTCTCGGATACATATCCAAAACCCAGGAATGCTTTTTATTGTGGTCGACTTGCAAACCTGGCCCTATCAACATATGGCCGCTTCCTTACCGTACACGAGCTTAGAATTAAAAATAAAACCTGATGCTATGACTGAAAATATTGTGGCAGGAAAAAGGCAGGGTTGCATGGTATCCGACGGATGTTACGAAGCAGTTATACAAAAAGTAAAAAGTTATATTCATGCTGGAATAACACTATATGTATAAATGATATTTGGGGCGCGCTTAACCATACGTCTTGAGCTTTTTATGTATGGTTCTTTGTCGCTGAGGCGCAAGTGCTTTGTAGTGCGATTTCTGGGGCCAGTTGTTCATCATCCTGAGCACACCGCATTTGATATTTACGAAACAATACATCTAGATACTGCCAGTCACGATTTCATGGTAATATTGTTTTCATTAACACGGCAGATGTAATAAGCTCGACTACCATTCTGAATTTTGAACAAGGGTGGATATGGGTATCTTGCTATACACAACCGTGATCCCATTTGTCGATCGGTTCGAAAACAACAACAGAAAACAGAATGTCGCAAATGGAAGTGTACTATTCGTGAAAAACTATATGGCTTTTTATGAACCGGTCAAAGGACGTTTCATTAGACTTTAGAGTGTGTATTCAAAGGAGATATGGCGTAATCAAATCGACAATGCGTAAGTATTAGTTATTGTCCTTCATCGTGATAGCTATATAGCTTTATAAATCATACAAAAGTATTAAGCTAGGTTGGAGAATAAGATGGGCGCACTTGATAAAGAAGCACCACCTTCCTGACAAGCATAATGTAAGAAGCAATGTTACCGCGTTCATTCCTATATAAGTGTATCAATTTCGTGCCAGTCGATCAAGAAGCTAATCTAAAAACCTGTATATAACTGAGAGCTGTTTACTCCTCTTGCTGACGAAAAATTGTGTGCACATTCCAGCGAAGTCACTTTTGAAAGCGGGATATGCGCATGAATTTTGTGGCATATTTGACAACATAATCGGCACCCTGGCATACCCCGTTAAACAGAAGGAGATGATAGGTATCTTTAGAATTTCCAGAGCGTCGATTGCTCTTTATTGTAGTACGAGAGTTAAGTGTCGATGGTCTATAATGTGGTAAACGTATTTCAAGTAAACTACTGGAATGGGATTTCGGACTGGAAAGGACTGAATGCCAGAGGTGTCATAATTACGAATGGCATTTTCTGATGGGCTTGAAGAAGTACACCTGTGGCAAACACTCTGTTTACTTCTGCAAATTTAAAAAATGAGAGCAACCACGATAACAAAAAAAAATTTCGGATTGACATGGGAAAAAAAACTTGTTTGCTCTCCTTCAAAACACATGAAATAAGACATCAGTCTTGTCTGGGAAAAAATGTGTTTTTTAATTAGAGGGTAGATATTTTTTTGCAGAAGAGAGCTTAGATTTGTCAAAAATAGACGGATCTAGACATCTTTTCTTCAGTCTTCTCGTCAACTTCAACCTTTTTTTCGCTAAAGCAGCGAAGCAAATAATGTTCTCGCCAACAATCCATCCAGACATGTATCTGATCTTGTAAGTACTATAGCTTTATAAAAATTTGACATTGATTGTATTGTGTCTTAACATGTCAGTACCGGTTAATTCATAGTTCAAGAATGATGATTTATCTTACTAACGAGTTGAAAAGTGCTTGTAGTTCGTGAAGACAATTTTTGCCTATTTCTCATGTATATGTATCTCGAAACTTAATTTTAGCTTTTGAGGCGAAAGAGAATGATAAAGATTAAAGACTTAAATAGAGAGAATGGAAGGGAAGAAGTAAATATAATTGACAAAGCTATTATGTCAAACTACTGCAGCGCAGCTATGCGCCAACGATGAGAGATGTGTTTTTACTTCTCATTACCATTATAAACTTGACAATAAAACTTTGCCAGATCTTCTTTATACTCTTATGTACCTTCTTTATCTTTTTGTTACTTCTTTTTAGCATTTTTCCTCATTTTGAATCACAAGTATGAAGGGAGTCTTTAGGATATGTGTTAGAAACTGAAGAGGCAGACTAAACATTATATAGAATTATAACGACATTTGCAGGTTTTTAATATGCCTTCAATAACTACAAGCACTTTTCCAGTCGTTAGTAAGAAAACCACCATTCTTGAACTACGAATTAACCAGTGCTGACATGTTACGACACGATACAACCAATGTCAAATTTTTATAAAGCTATAGTACTTACAAGATCAGATACGTGTCCGGATGGATCGTTGGCAAGAACATTATTTGCTTCGCTGTTTTAGCCAAAAAAGGGTTGAAGTTGATGAGAAGACTGAAAAACAGATGTCAAGATCCATCTATTCTTGTCGAATCTAATTAAAAAACACATTTTTCCCAGACAAGACTGATATCTTCTTCATGTGTTTTGAAGGAGAGCAACAAGTTTTTCTTTCCCATATGAATCCATCTTTTCTGTTCGTTATCGTTTACAATTGTCTTCTTCCTTACCACTGTCATACTCTCTCTGATTTCTGCTGCCGTTATGGCCTTCTCCCTGCTTCTCCTACTGCCACTCTCCGGGCCTTCAGGACACCGCCGCCGCCGCCACCACCACCATCGACCCAATGGTCGAAGAGCTCTATGCACTGCGTCATCACCATATTATGCTATTTCCATGGCTGCTCCTCCAGAAATTTCACCTACAACAAGGATGACCGGCTGGCCGTTACTCTACGCTCTTCGGCAACTGGTAGAGACAGGCTTTCCTGTTAATGTGACAGAAGAAGTTGCATAGGCCAGTCTGTTGACCCTTTGGCTGGAGCAAATCCAAGAACAATCGGGCCTCGACATTGCAAAAGCGCCATCTGTCATGGTTACTTCAGGTATGCGTCGACAGAGATCTGGGCGTACAACGGATGTGCTAACGGAATGGATTTACAAGTTGACATCGCAAATTCAGTCATGGGCCTCTGCCTCTCCCATGTACCAGATCTTTACTTATTGCCAAAAGCATCGCCATGTTACGTACTGGCACAAGAAACAGAAGAAAAAGAACTGAGAGAATGTTTTGTTATTCAAAAAGGATCATAGGTTCAAAATGCGAAACCGAATTAAAGATATTTTTATTGATGACAACTACTCAGATATTTATACTGTTGAAGCGGTCGGGATGTACACGTCTTGATGAAGTTCCTGATCCATGTTAGACGGCGATATTGAACAAGAATACTGCTTAATAGCTTATCCATGTCTCGGGCCAACTCGAGGAGTCCTTTGATATTTTAATCTGAATCAAAGTAGTTTCCGACAGATGTTGGCAGAAACTGGACCAAAGGTGATGTACGGTTGGTGCTGTCGAAAGAAAGAAAACATTTCCCGTGGAAAGCCGTACGATACGACAGAGAACAAGCACAAAATGGCTTTTATAGCATCTCTGTCGGGATCAAAGGAACACATGTCTTTACCTGTTTTCCGAAGAGTATAGGGCAATATCTAGTGGGTTCCCTCGTTGCCGGTGGGAAGTCTGGAGGGGCGGTGGTAGGAGTATGTTCAGTGTTGTGAAGATTCAGTGCACTTGCAGTTGGTCAGCCGATGGTTGCATTCTATCATGCGCGTGTTCGGTAAATGCTGAAGATAATACGATTGATAATAGTGAGTTCATGCTTGGATTAGAGCGTATTGATCACAGTACATGATTGGATGTTTCTTTATCCATCCACTATAGTCATCGAGCATGCTCTTGACAGCAGCACCGGGAAGTAACAACAATCTCTTTGTTCATCCCCACAAGGAACACACCAATATAACGTCCTTGTCGCAACACCACCGGGTTCCTCAATGATCTCTTCATCTGTACATTTGGGAACAGCAAACCTGTCGAGCTTCTTTACTGTAAAAACATCTTTTAATCCATTCACTTGGAGGACCTAGCAATCTCTTTATCTGTCCACTTGGAAAAGACCAGCGGTTCATCTTCTCAAGGGAGCGTATGAAAGAGTAAGAGAGCTTTTTTCAAGAAACTAGGTCCATTCTGCCTTCACACGGCGATAGATAAACCAGCCAACATGAGCTAACAATCCACATATACAAGTTTACTGGGCAGCATTGGTATCCCCTTACGTGGCCGAAGCTGAGGCAGGATAAGGAAGTAAGCTTTATTGGTACAGTACCAGCACAGAATATACAGGGAGGAAGCGCATCCAACAAACCAACGAAGAAGCAATTCGGATCATATCTAAAGATCCTGATTTCGGCAAGCTATGTACAAATTCAAGCACAAAGCCTATTCCAATCCCTAGGAGCGTTTGAACACAATGTACGCATCTTTAAATTTCACTGCTTGTTACGTAAAACATATATTAGTAAATCTCGCATTGCGTAAAGTGACACTAGCTTTACGTACTGAACAAGCACGGGGAGCGTGTTGTGCTTCTATTGCATATCGCTGATTATTATTCGGTGCCACATTCAAAAATCAAGCTCGAGAGATATTATAACAGCACATGTGGTTTATTTGATATGAAAGTGTTCAGCAGTCTCGCAGCCAAGGTTGCTGAACATTTTATCCAAAGCTTCTTGGGGGCTGATGCGCGGCTCATCAGGCTGGAAGTACTTCAGAAGTATGGTACCGATTATTTTGTAAGAGCCATCGGTCGACCTTCTTGCGACTGGCGAGAAATAATAGTGAGCATAACCAAAGGCATCGTTACGTGTTCTTGCCATCACACCGTCAAATACGACACCCAAAATGACACACTCGTCGCATTCTTCGGTGAGGGAGAGTGGCAACACTGGTGAGAGAAATTGCAGATGATTGTCTGGTTTGTAATAATGCGTGGAATAGCAGTTTGACATTTGAAGCATGATCCGTTGACTCCAATCCAACGCCTCGCTTTCGTCACCGAAGTCATCCATTGAGCTTATAATTTTCATAACATTGTCCCTTGCTTTCTCTATTCGTTCGTCGTCTTTGAAGAAATCGAAATCGTCGTATTTGCGAGGGAGTATGGTATGGTATCGGCAGCGCATATGTAACACCATATTCTCGTCTGTCGTATAATCGCCATTCTGGTCCAGTGTAATATCAGTAACTGACCAGCCTGAGTGCAATCCAGCAACGCCTGTCCAAGAAGGAAGGTCATAGGATCCCATGGTCGTCGTGTATCGAGGACTTCCATCCCAAGGATACGCCACCGATCCAAAGCACATGAGCGATAAATCCCTTTGGGCCAAGCGTCGGTAGAATGCGTTCATTGCAGCGGACACGTCGCTGTCGTAATCAACGTCGATGGAAATAATGTCTGCAAAAATGTTGGCCAGCGCATATATCTTGTCGTGTTCTTTCGTGCTTGTACGTCTGTGCGCCCAATGGAAGACTTGGTTTGCGCTTTTCAGGGTACATTCATTGAATCCGAGCATCATGTTGGCCAGAAGGTCGTCTTCCTTTCGTTTGTCGCCTTGTTTGATATTAGCAAGAGACCAAAAATGGGTGTTTCGGCCGACGACCAAAATCCGCGTTGACATCATGACTTCCTCCAGTGTCCAGCTCCGTTGGAACCACAGTGACTCCATCATTTGATCAATTGCTTTGTATTTAGCTTCAGTATATCTGTATCCCCACATCATACGGTCGAAATCATTGGGATCCTCAATGTAGATTTCGGGGACCAAGGCGACTGTGTACCGCGCGTTGCTGTAAATGAGGTGCATTTGTTTGATTTCGCGATGCTTTTCTGCCTTGTTGGTCTGGTCGATGCAGATCTTGTCGTACCACAAGTATTCAATGTCAAAGTCCTTGCCTATCTGCTGGAGGAGCTCGTCGTAGATAACTTCGTGGGTGGCCCATACGTGTTGTCTATGTCGGAAAAGGTTTGAAACGCTGTGCCGTTCTTTTTCAGTTTTTGTAATTTTATGACGCCCTTCGTCGATCAAATCGTATTCTCCATTTTCAAGTTTCTTGGTCTCGCCTGACTGCTCCCAGCAGTACGATAGGGTATGGTAGCCGTCAACAGCATCGGTGCCAGGAACCTTTTGCCAGTCGGAAGTGCGGATGAGCCATGTGGGTCTGAATTCGCCTCCCTTCGAGTTGTACTCGGTAATGTTTGGATCGGCTAATCGTTGCGGTGTGACGTACTCGATATACATGCTTGTGACAGACTTTCTGTGGTTCAAGAGGATAAAACACAAATCTATACGGGACAGTGTAAAGTTGACTCTTGCAAGCACCGGTGAAAAGGACGAAAGAGAAGGAAAAAGAGGGAAAAGTGGACTTGATTCTCTTGCTTTATGTCGCTGTCGTGTAACTCTTGCTTTACGCCACTGTCGTGTTACGTCGCAGCTAAACCCAAACTTTGTCTGACTGCTTTCAGGGTAAGGAACAATGAGCTGTTTTCTGGATTGCCATTCTGGCTGTCGCTCAGCGAATGTGATAAAGTAGAACGACGGAAGTGAGATCAGTGGAAAAGGTGTCCAGTGTCTGGCTACTATATCGCGGGCGACATAAGCTTGACTTCCACAGTCGAACGCCAATCGTGAGGCATGTTAACGGTGAATGGATGTTACGATGAACCGCAATTATTTTAACTGGAAGCAGTCGCTCGTCTATGTCAGGCTGAAATTAATTGTGCATCCCAATGGTTTCTCATACCCTCTGTTGCTAATACTGATGGATAGCCCCTTTTTCAACCGCTCCCTCCTCAAACTTTCTTTGGACAAGTGCCAAAGGAATCTTACTTCCGGAGTGATTTACCCAACAGTACGACTTGGAAAGGGATGTTACATATCGGTCATCTATTTGAACGGTCCTTCATACTAACACCAGGATGTTCTAGCTCCTAGTCTCGTAATGGGGATATGAAGCGCTGTTTATTTAATGACCTTTAGATACACGCGAGCCAAAGCCAACCCAGTTGGTCAAATACTGGTGTCCTTGTGGTTTAAGCACTTTGAACAAGTGACGAGACCAAAGAAAATGCGCTGTTGCTTAGGTCTAACAAAAAGTGCAGACCAAGTCCTGTACCTTACTTTCACTCGTACAAGCATGAAAGAGCGTAATAAATAAGTTTACCGGCAATCATCGAAGAAGGATTTGTTGGTCACGTGTGTTGGATCAGATTTAAGTCCTCAGAACAGCCTGAAACGATCACGACCTTGAGATCCTATATAACCTTCTTGGACAGATGTTTATGGGAAGCATACAGCGGTTACAGTCAGTGACATTAAATTGTGCCAGAATCTGCTTATACGGTTGATGACACCATGCGATTGTATTTAAAGTGCAGATGCTACAGCATCCGTGTCAGCGAATGCAGCGACGTTCAATACCCCTTTTTTACGATAAAAATTGAGGATGGAGAGCGGATGAAAACTCCTATAAAACGGTGATCTTCATAAATGACTTTGAAGAGAACGAAAGAGTGATGTTTGGTTGGAGTCACTGGTATATTTTTCAAGCAACACGTAGGATATCCCATTGTTATGTACTGGAAGCCGGGGAGCAGCACACGAAATCTCCCACCTACTCTATCATTACTTGCAAACAAAGAATGTTCCCCGTTATATTTGTCGTGTATTTACGGAATAGTGTACAAAGGTGGACACTTTATCTCGGCGCTTGGGAATGCTAACTGCAGCGGGAAGAAGACAGTACTGCTCTCAGATATAGTTGCGCCAATCCCAGCCATATACGCTAAGAATACGTAGCAACATTTTATAAAGTATACCTCCGAATATAAGATGTGTTCAAACGAGCACTTTAAGTATAAGCAATTCCAATATTTTGCCGTGAACAAGTCTCTCCATCTACCTGAACTTAGGGGTAAAACTAATATCACCATGATAACAGTGCTTCCGCTTTCTGTCAACCAGCAAGAAATCAAAGAGCCTTCGTATACATATAGGCTATGTAATAAGCTTTATCCAAAAGCCAAATATTAAAGGTGTCCCGTGTTATGAGCTCTTCGAAGCGCTAGAGTGACGGGTACATCTCCATTTCCTTTGTAGCCAGTGGAATCGTTTAGTTGCATACATATTACATTTCCTTGGATGACAATTCTTTCAGCCAAGCATCACTTGTAAAGGTATTAGAAATGTGAACAACAAAGTAGGCTCATGCAATCAATTCATCAGAACCTTTATCAGAATGTGCTGCTTATACACATTTTGCAGACGGGTGTTATTATATAGACATAAAAATTATGGGCAACTATTATTCTAACACCACATACTAATCCATGAAGTTACTACTCGTTGGAGTCTTTACACTAATCCGTCCTGGTATTTTGGTTGTATGTGTGTGTGTATGCGGTGCGCTGACTCCCGATGTTCGCCGGTCAGAAAGTAACTGGCGCGGTCTTCAGACTGTCCAAGGGGGGGGGGGTTAAATAGAATGCGCCTTTTTCCAAGGTCGCCCGTAGGATCGACTGTTTCTACTTACATTATGAGCCACTTATCCCTGCACCTCATCACAGAGTGGACCATACGAGCCCTATAGAGATATAAACCAATGAAGGGATCAGCTGTATCTCTCCGAATGTACGAACCCTTTCGAGTTGGTACGCTTCCCCGGTCATTGGTCTTACCGGCGGACAGTTGCGATAAACCCAAGAGGCTTGGAAATCCATACCAAAATGCATACCCAGGACTGGGGTTACAGAAAGAAGGTTTGATTTATCCAGGCTCCCATGTGTGAATCACCATGAGATGGAAGTTACTCTCCACTCGTACCGTTGCATTGCCACGAGCTGTGCTATCGTTCGTTTGATGACCTGAGAGATCGCACCAAAAGAACCGGATTTCAGCAAACTATGTACAGATATTAAGCACAAAGCATATTCCAAGGAGCTTTTGTATTACTATCATCTTTTGTACACAATACTGTATATCCTTTGTACTTCACTGCTTGATACGCAAAGCACATTGTATTAAATCTCACATTGCTTGCACAAAAACTCTATTAAAGCTATGTTGGCTTCACGTATTCATAAAACACGGGGAGCGTGTTGATAACACAAGAATTGTGCTTCTAGTACACGTGGTATGTAACAATATTATATCTACGCAAACTTTGGAATGCCAGCATTGCCATTCCCATATATTGGACTGTGAATAAAACAGGTTTGACAACATTGCGTCTCTGAAAATGGTAATGAGACCCTTCCTATCAACCGTAGATCTTGCTGCCAACTAGTACTAGTTTTTGTGGTCCTATACAAAGACCGCCTACTATCTAGACTATATTTTTTTGCCTTAAGCTTCTCAACAGTCGGTCGCAAGTCAACAACTTGAACGCGGAATCACAATAAACTCAGCATTTCCTAAAACACGGCATAAGAAAAAGGCTCTTGACATGGAATCACACACCCTTGAACTGTATCCCGATCGTGGACCTGTCCATGTCGCCCTGTTTCGCAATGTCACGAATGCAACGGAATTGAGACAACGTTTAATAGCTCAGGACACGACATTAACCTGTGCACTTGTTGAAGCGACAGTGGTAACTAAGCTGCCATTACCAGGGAAAAAAAAGAGAACCTAAACATGGTGTAGGTCATGAACGTTTTCCATATCCTTCTTGCTGCAAATCGTGCTGTACACGATGAACATTATAATCAAATCAAGAGCCATAATGTTCATTCGGAAATTGTTGTCGATCTATCGCATACTCCCAACGTACTGTAGTATTTTTTTTAAAAAAAAGAACTCTGTTTGTTGTTAACTAAAGGCTTTTATATAGATCGCACAATCTTTCCGGAGGTTCGGTTTGACTGATAAAACCAAGGATCTCGTGGTGGTTAAAGTAGGAGGCGATGCTACCGAGGTAGAAGATGGATTTCAAAGGGGGAGAAACAGCTACTGAATAGGAAAGTGCAGGTCGAAAAAGAGTTCCGTCAAAATGTACAAGGTGACCTAACTCCCCTGAGTCAACTGGAAGAACTGAGGGATCTCAAGACAATTAAAAAGGTAATGCCTCTGTGTAAAAAGTAAAAGGAGATGGCGTACTGATAGGATGGCCTTTTTAGTATTATCAACTAGGCAATGAGGAGAATCCTGATACAATCATGCAGTTGATCGCGAGTGCCATGGCTCTGAAGGGCCTTTTATAAACTTAATAAAATAAGCCACATGAACGATCCAATGACGGTGACATTCTTTTTCCTGAAGCGATTCGATAGGGTGGCATTGGTTTAAGGAGATAGCTAGGCTTGAATACGGGCATTCCGTGTTTCTGGGAACTCACTAATACGCATACACACCAAGGAGACACACCAACATTTGCATGAATCTGTTCCTCCAGGGAGTCATAGATATTAAAAAAAGATGATGCAAAGAAAAGAAAAGGGGGAAAGCTAATAATGGGAACATCAGGGAGTCTCTTTTTTTTGGTACTAAACAGAACAGGCAGAATGATGCCTGGGGAACGGCTTTTTCAGTTATTCTAGAGCTTGCTTGAAGTCACCAGATCTCCTTCATCAACAATCTGCAGACCCAGGGCCGCGACAGGCTTAAACATTGCTGCATATGTCTTAGCTTCTGCCGAGGACGCCTGCTTACGTGCGACACGGGCTGCAATACCTTGCGTGATGACGGCAAGCTAGCATTTTTTTTAAAGATCAGATGATGCACGCAAAATGATGACATTTGTTGCACTTACTCTGAAAAAGGAAAAGGCAACTGCAAACAACCATCGATCAATGGGATATGGTCTACCAACAGCGGAGCAGTAAGTTGGCATAAGTTCATCCGCACTGGGAACAGGCAAAGGTTCGGTAGAGTTTTTGAAACCCTTCATGATGGTGCCAGAGTTGACAGGAATATAGAATGGTTGAAGCAAGTTGGACAGATCGGACAGAGGGTGGCCAATGGTCGACAATTCCCAATCGAGAATACCAATCACACGAGGCTCAGTTGGATGGTATACCTATCATGTATCAAAAGTCAATCACCAATATACCATTAATGCTGCGAAAGGGCGTTACCAAGTTGTCAATCTAATGAAAATGTCATCCATTAACTCCGTATTCAACTTGGTTTAAATAAAATCCATTACCTTATAGTCGCCGTGAACAATGGTTGCCTGATCAGCCACTTGGTTCTTTTTGAACCATGCAAATAATTCATCCAATCGAGGAATAGGACCAACAGCCTGCTTGGTTTCTTCATCAACGGCTGCAGCCTGAGCGGCCGAGACCTTGGCAAGGGAACGGATTTGACGGTCATAGAAACCAGATGACTTGCCGTAATCACCCAAACCAATTCCCTTGAAATCAACACGATGCAGCTTGGCAAGTGTTTCCATGGCAGAGAGCCAACTATAACAGCAAATTAGTATGCTGCCATGGATGTACGATCCCTTCCTCCCCAGACATACCACTTTCGACGCTCCTCGTAGGGGATGGATGGCATGCGTACATCTTCGAAAATTCTGCCTTTAAGGAACTCCATGACCTATGATGTTTTCTTTGTTACGCCATGTGTCTGCCACAGAGAATATAAATACGTTACATAAAATGGGGTGCCAATTACTGATTTGTCGTTACACAAGGTATAGACCTTGGGAACTGGCACGTCTGTTGATTCACCAAGAGCCTTAATGATGCGGTACTCACGCTCAACGGCATGGGCAGTGGACGACAACAGGGTTCCCGGTGGCTTCTTGCGGAGGACATATTGTTGCTTGCTGCATACATTCAGTTTCTTCGTTTTTGACATTTTTTTTTTGTCAATGAACAAACTTACTTTCCATCCTTCAACAAGTAAGTGGGATTCGATTGACCATGCTTAAATTGTTTGATTTCCAAAGGGGCGACGAAACCTGCGACGTTGGCCACAAGGTATGCCTCGAGTACTTTTTCATTAAGCTCGTGACTATTCCCGCGCAATACAAAGTTTAGTTATATCGTTAAAGGGAGAAAAAAGGGCATCGATATGCTCGCATGTGAATGCCCGTTAACATACCCAGCTCGTACTCCAGAAGTAGCTTGACCGCTCTGTCCTGCCATTTTTTTTTGGATCAATTAGAAAAGAAAGACGTATTCCAAAGTTATTAATGCGAGTTTAAAAAAAGGTTCGCCTGGAGTTCGAATTTCATAAAAAGGCTGACATAAAATAATCATGTCGGACACACAAAGATTCTGGAGACACTGACCATCGTTTCCGTTACCATGAAAATCATAAGTGCTTCGCAAAAACTTTGTCCCCCTCCCCCACCCCTTGCCAATGCGTACCATGCTTTCGGAACGTTTCTTTTTCATCGGAAGGCGAGCAACATGGCTACTAATGCAACCACCTGCTAGATTTCTCTTGCACATTCGATCTCTGCCCCCCTCTCTCTCTAGAGAGAGAAAGCACCCATTCAATTCCCCTGGTACCTTTTTCTTTTTCTCGCAAGATAGGACTTATGCCAACTTCAGGGAACAATTAAGAAGGTACGCTGTTTCTTTTTGTGAAAATACGAGTTGCCCATTTGCTGGCAATTCCCCTCAAGTATGTTCTCCTTCGTCTCCTCGCTTATGAACGGGCATTATGCCATCGTTATCTTCTGTTCTCCTACATAAAATAGTTCATTTTGCACATAGCTAAAAAAAAAAAAACTTGCTAATTCATCTGTATCAAAAACATAGATTTAGGAGAGCATCAGTGATAAAGAAACTGTCGGACTTGTATCACACCATCGGACGTGTGCCAGCGGTATAACAAATCAATTTTTATGCGAATAATCTCGAAGATCCATTATAAAAGAGTCAATTTCCCCTTTTAAGATGTAATGCAGAAGGGCGACAAAACCTTCTTGCTCCAGATTTTTTAGCAAACATTTTTGCCCATAAAAGTTGTTCTCCTTACTACGATATTTTTTTAAGATGATTGCCTCACACTCTCCGCCTCTTCCAATTAGCATGGAGGCGAGTGTACCCCTCTTTTTCTTTTTTCCACAGCATTGCATACAAACTGGTGTTACATACGAATGCAGCCATTGCTACTCCTCCCTCCTATCGCCCTCTCCTCCCTTTTCATCCACCGATGTTTTTTTTTCTTGCTGCTTCATTAGATGAGGGATAGTAGACGACTGATCGGCTGCTATTCTCTGATTACGATCTACATAGCGACCCAGTTCATTTATAGAACTTGTCAAGTTTAACAGGATCTGCTTCTCTCTCTCTCTCTTTTTTTTTCCCCCAACCACTTTTTCTTTCCACTTCTTTAATATTATTCCTTTTAATCGATCGTAATCGACACTTTATAATTTACAAATGACTCATCTTAGCGACTTTAGTTTTTTACGTAAGAAAGTCGAGATAATTATTCTTGCACGAAATGAATACGTATTAAGGAAAAAAAACATTTAGAACGAGCTGTTTCTCTCGCGTACCTTTATATTTGGTACCTTTACCGTGTTTATACACTGGATGGATTCAATTGTTTGCGTCCATCACGTTTCCGACAGGGTGAACTGAAAAGTGTAGTTACTTTGCTAATATTGGTCATGGTACCGTCTCAGCTTTATTACGGTAGGTTCATATACAGACAATTGAATGCATATTCATATGTAAATTTGGCAGATATTACTACATGCAAGATAAAGTATGAAGAAGGCTTTGCCACTATCTTTGGTCATGTTTTTACCAAACCTGAACAAATGTGGACTGAAGCTGATCAAGCACTCGTTATTCCTACTGGTAAGAACAAAGTTGGCCACCCACCACATAAAAAAAAATTATATCTATTCTTTCACCACCCCTTTCCCCTCCTTCACATACAAACACACATACACACATTAACCGCTTCAACCTCACTCTCTCGTTATATTTCCTTCCCCCCTTTTTTCTCACAGAACCTTTCCCCCCTACGGTCCCTATTTTTTTCTTGATGATGTATAATTAGCTAAAGTAATAATTTGGGATTTATAGAGTACAGTCTTTGCATCGGTTTCTCTCTTCAAACGTATGTGTTACGAACAACTTTGTTTTTTGAAAGGCAACAATACTAAAGTTATCCAATTTATAGGGGCACGCTTCTTTTACTGCAATGTTTCTGGAATTACTTGGCCAATTCAGTTGCCAAGGCAAGTTTCATGAGCAGTAAGGAGTTTTTGTTCTATATTGGCTGGTAATATATCTCTTTTATTTTTCAAAGTTGGTATGAGCTTTAACTGTGCATTATAGGACCATAGTCAGCATGATCAGTTTCCCTGTTCTTCAATATAACTTTTCACGTGATGTTTATGATCCAACGTACAAAGAAATCATGCCAGAATTGGTTTATGGTTGTGGTATGTGATTATTTGCCTGTATCCTTTTTGATAGATGATTAACATGACGCACATAGAATTGCTTATCGTTGCCATTCTTGGTGTGATTTCACACTTCCGTTTCCGAAAGCTTCTCAACAATTCTCGCGATTCGAACAATGCACGATCAATCACCCATAAGATCCGTTATTTCCAGGTACCGGTTCGACTTGATTACTCTAGAATCTGATTATTCATGACCGTTTACAAAAATAGGAATTAAATTTGATTCTTTCGGTTGTCTTGTTTATCGATTCAATGTCGTTCATCATTCTCAGTGCTGATGGTCTTACGGGACACAAGACTCTCAACGCACACAAGTTTTCGGCCGACTTTTTGATTTGCAACAGTAAGCTACTTCCGAGAATGGGAAGCAAGATTTTAATCTAACAAACCTATACAGTCAATGTAACGTCAGTGATTGTATGGTTTATCGTTGTCTTGATTTTCCATCCCAAACCTGCGAATCAAACGACTGTACCCAACTTGCCGGCACCTACGCAAGACTTTTTATCTACTGGGAAACAATACGACGCGTATGCCGGATCTCCTATTTTGATGCCCCAAGGATCACAGGCATCGAGCGAATTCATGCACTACACGAAATCCGGTTCAGTAATTGTTCCCATGGCAAATCAGCCTAGTTATACCAGTGGTACAACATTTCAACTCAATCCACTCGCCACAATTCCAGCTCAAAATAACATGACGATGCATTCGACAACACCTTCAACAGCCACACTCGTTTCAACTCCGTTACCCAAGCGATCGCCAGATGAGAAAACAGCATCATCCCCTCCTCAAAACAACATGATGCCTTCGTTGAACGAATCCAATATCACTGCTGTGAATCATGAAACAAACGGGGATTGGGAATCCGTTGTGGATTGGTCGATTCAACATGATTCTTCGGTCAGACAGTCCAATAATTATTTGCAGTCGACAAATGTTCGCCGTCAAAAGTCGGATGATTCCATGTGGTTGCATCAATCGCCTCGTGGCGGTACCAACAACAACAACAACGTGAGATCCCCTTGAACCATTTTCTTTATCAATTCGTAGTGCTTCCTTTACGTGCCTTTTTTTCCCTTTTACTCCCCGAACCGTCCCGACTCCAATCCGTTTCTTTTAATATAATTATTCATCTTATCCGTAATATCGAACCGTGGCTTCTTTATTTGTGTAATAGTGTGTTATGTACTAGGAGATTCCCTGCTTCAAACAAAGTGTTCTAATATCACCGACGTTCCTAGGAAGACTTCATGTTTGGTATTGCTTGCTGATACAACTGGCATTAATATACACGGCATTGCGTGGGTGATTTGATTATGCGTCTGCATTCACCGTATCGCTGCGTCTTTTGGCGGCTGCCTTTGGAGCGGCATTCATTGTAACGCGTTGCCAGGATAATGAAATGGAATCCATGGCAACAGATACAGATGTTGAATCCCCAGCAACGAATAGGTGATGGATATGGATCACGGATTGCTGCGATAGACGAGCACCAAGAAAGAGCTCGCACACGTGACGGATGAAACGGGTGCAGAAATTGCAATTGGGAAATCGGATGCCGAAATAGTTATATCGAAAAGGAGTCACACTTGGCCGCACACACCTTTCCCTGTTCTGCTCTGGTTGTGGTGTGCGTCTTTGTGGATACCTTTTTTTTTTTCTTTTGCTGCTTGCCCCTTCCTATCCACGCAGCAAGGCGCTACAAAGTTAACACAGCAATGTCTCAGAGCCCTTTGGAAAAAGCGCCAACTCTATCCGGAGGACAGCATACGAATACACATTTACCTAGTGCGCGATCGTCGTTTAGCTCTTTTAGTCATGGCGACAGCAACGGGAGGAGTCTCAGTGCACTCAACATTGGGTCGATTCTGAATCCAGTGTCCAGCTATGAAAGTCAAGATCGAATGGATGACTATGGCAGGTCAGAGCCCTCGTTGTTGTTCCATTCGGCGCGATCGGTGGCAGGAACACAGTACACGAATGGCGTTGGTGACTACGCGAGTGGCGCAAACGAGAGTGAGAAACGCACAAATGATGAGTCGACGACGTTGAAATGGCAGCCTGTGGAAACCCCGCAGGACCATGGTAGCACCGAGCATTATCTGTATCCATATCGACCCGACTTGCCAATGCTGGCCAGCTCACTCGAGTTCATCAACGAAACACCCCCGCCCTACGATACCCTTCCACGCCCCAGTTCCGCCCCAATGTATACCTCCTCGCAGTCTAGCAATGGCTTCTACTACTACTACCATTACCCCACGCCGGAATCCCCGAACATCCACTCGTCCACGCCCTTTTTCCATGACGACTCTCGCAAGCGTAGTCTGCCGCTGGACCACGCAACCCAGCCCAAACGGGTGCGCCAGAACAGCGACGTTGTCCTTGCCTCATTCCCGCCGCCTCTCATGTACCATCACCCCCCGCAGAACCAGTTCTACCCGCCGCCCTCGTACGTACAGCCTCCACCGCCGCCGCCCCCGCCCAAAGAGAAGAAGAAGTCCAAGGCAAAGCCGGTCGATGGAAAGCCGGCAAAGAAGGGTCGACCTCTCAAAAACCCGCCGGTATTAGACGCAGGATCGTCGATACCTCAAGTATGAAAAAATATGTTACACAGCGCGTCTGACAGCGTCTCGATTTGGACATCAACTGACGATCAATTCATTAGGAATCATCTGCCACACCCGACTTGTCGTCGTCGGCAGCCACGGATGACGCTCAGGTACCCGAATAGTCCGTGTTTTTGCTCAAAGAGGTCGCTCACCCTACCGCATATTAGCCCAAAAAACCAAAGAAGCGCGGCCGGCCGCCCAAATCCGATGCAGAAAAAAAGACAAAGCCGCCGACGGAAAAGAAGAAAACAGTTAAAAAAGGAACCAAAACAGCTGCGTCTAAAAAAGAAGACCCCGTCCTGTATTGCACCTGTCAAAAGCCGCTCGAGAGCCCGATGTACATGCTCTCCTGCGACCACTGCGGCCGATGGTTCCACGGCGTCTGCGTGCACATCACCCGGAGCGAGGGCGATTTCCTTGATCTCTACTACTGCGCAGAATGCTCCAATGCCACCGGGAAGCAGTCAACGCTGCGGCCACCCTGCGCCAACCCGGCATGCGACAATCCGGCGAGACTGTGCACCAAAGGCAAGGAGCGCTCCAAGTACTGCTCAGATGCATGCGGCATCCAGGTTGCTCGCGAGCGACTGGATCGAGCCCAACGAGCGTACTTGGCAGACAACCCAAAGCCGCAGACGATGGAGCAGACAATGAAGGCAATGTTGCAGTCGCAGCAACAGGGCAAGAGCCAGCTCAACATTGATTCGAACGCATGGGACATGCATCGGCTGGCGTTGATGAAGACCGAGCGGATCAAAGCGCGGGGGATTGTCAAGTTTGTGGACATCCAGGCGCAATTCCTGACGTGTGTCAAGGAGTCGCTGGATCAAGCCAACAACGAGCCCAAAATATGCGGATACGACTCGCGACTGGCATGGCAAAGCAGCGTGTGGCACGCCATCAAAAGCATCTCGCGGGACGGGACTGACATAAAGGTGGAGTTTGTCAACAATGTCGATGGCGCGGATCAATTCACGGTGTGCACCAAGACAGGCAAATGTCCCAAGCATGATCAGTGGCACATATTGCGCGAGGCCGAGCTGAGCAGTGAGCGCAAGACGCAGATCAATCTGCTGACCATGCTGGACCGCAAGCGAAAACAACTCAAGTCGAGAATCCATCAACGGCTGCAGCAGCCCGAGGGATGGACATTCCTGGAAAATGGTACCATCTGTCACGACTGATCTGTATAATACATACACACACACACATGCACGCACGCACGCAACATATATGTTATATAGCAAACACGTACACATTATATAAACAACCCTTTTGCATATTATTAGTTATATTTTTATTAGCGCAAATAAGGAAAGTAATCAGTAATTGATGCGAGCGAACCCAGGTCGCTGCAAGTTGACTTTGGGCATTGGATTCTCCACCTCATGCGGAATCACCATGGTTTTCAACGTCGTCTTGATCTCTTTGACGCGAATGCCTCGGTACATTAACTCATTGCGTCCGTCATCCACTGACGGGTCTATTTGCTCCTCCTCAATTGTCTCCTGTGGGCGATGGTGATTGTCGAGTGTCGATGGCCCCACCAGCCAGGAAAACCGAGCCGAGTAATGCCTTGACGATGCTGAAGATGACGATCGGGAACGAGTCCCTAAAGGCGGTAAGCTGTGTTGACTGCTCATACTGCTGCTTCGTTTGGGTCGTGGTGCCATGGCATCATGGGGTATCTTTTTGTTGCTGTGGTGTTGTTGTTTGGGTGTGCGAGTGCTTTCACTTTGACTTCGAGCTCGATTCGGTACAATAGATGCACTGCCCTGGGCCATGGACGATGAACCTCGACCATTGTTTTGGACAGCTTTGGCAATCGCTTGGGCCATCGCCTCAATATCAAATTCTGAACTCTCGCCTTCTGTCGTTATGGATGCTTTGCCAGAAGCAAATGATGGTGTGCCTTCCATTGTTGCTTTAGAAAAAAAGAGGGTGAGAGAGAGAGAAAAAAAAAGAAAAGGGTGAAAGAAACATCATTCGTCCCTGCGGAGACCATCTGGTGTAACACGGTGCACAAGCGCTCAGGTAATTATTGTGCAACCATGGCAAAAGAAAGAAATATGATAATTTACTGCAGGTACGGTCTATCTGGACTAGGACATACAAAGCCAAACGAGTCGAAATCGAGCGGTTGACGCTTTTCCTCGGGACTCGAAAACATGTTCTAAATTAATGCGTTAATAATGCATCCAAATAAACCGATTTTCTTTTCACACATACATTCCACAAGACCATCGCAAAGACTTGATTAGCGCATTTGTTAGGATGGAAGCTGAAGTATAAAAAAATCATCAGAGGGAAATTCAAACAAGGAATGGTCAGATATATATTTACCAGTCGATGCCACTCAAATAACCTTGCTTATACTTTGCAATCGGCAACTGACTGAACCCTGGCTGATATGCAACCTGGAAGTGCTTGTCGGACAATGTTTCGTCTGCAGCCAATTTCTCCAGCCGTGCATTGTATTCAGCTACCATATCATCCGCAACTAACACATCGTCAACAACCAGTTTTCGCTCATTCTTTTTTCCTCCATACTTTGACGTTGCTCATCATCGTGCTGTACGCAAGAACAAACGCTCACGTGAGCGGGATTCCAGACAAATTCGCAATAAGGGTCACCCTGAGCAGCTTCGTAGACACTTGATACATTGAACAGGGCAACAAGGTTGACGAATGACTTGCTGACGTCAGTCTTGAGCCTGACAAGGGCATCTCGGATATTCTTTTCAAATTCATCTGCTTGTGCAAGTAATGGCAACCTTGTCACGGGTGGATCGCAAAGAACACAAATATTATTGGCGCCAATGAAAAGAGTGATCAATTTCCATTCGTCCTTGATCCTCTGATAGTGTCGGTCAATGTTAAGCAGATGAATCAGACGTGACACCTCTCCATCCAAATCCTGCGTCTTTGCTCCACTGATCTATTGCGTATACGTAATCGAGTTACGGACGAGTAGTTTGGATGTTACACACACGTACTGCATTGTCCAAATCCTTGCCACGCGACATTGGCAGCGTAACACCGCCAGGCCCACCTTGGGCGTCACTGTAGACGCTTAGGAAATTGGGAATAGTGTATTCATCGGGATCGGTTCCTGCTGAAAATACCTTTCCTCGGTATTCCCAAACAGATGCGAATGGCGGTCGACCTGCTTTTTTTGGTCAATATTTCTCCGCAGAGCGAACACCCCAAAAAAAGGTAATGTGACCTGAAAGCATGCCAAAACCAGCAGTAATGCTGTCCCCAAGTGCAATGACCGACTTGATGTCCTGTAACTCTAAAATGGTAAGAAAACCTTGGTATCCCTCCCCTTTTCTATTCTGTAGTTTACGTGAGGACGCAAATGCTGAGCATCTCGCGGAGGATACCGACCGCTGTCCCAATAAAACGTCTCGCAATCAAACGCAGGCAGCTCGACCGGACAGTGGTCTTCCTTATATGATGAATGAGAGTGTCCTCCAAGGGTATTATACACCTGCTCTAAAACATGGATCCATTCGTTGGTGAACGGACGGATGAATCGGCGCGGTGGATCCAGTATTCCCAGCGGGATTTGCTGTTCGTTCGCTTGCAATAATCCAAACAACAGTGCTAGGAAGACAAGTAGAGCTGTCATAATAACATGTGCTTGTTTGAAAGAAAAAAAGTAAGAAATAAAAAAGAAATATGAAACACAAAAGAAAAAGCTCCCTTCCTCGCAGCTTTATGCAATGCAAATTTCAAGTCACGCGCACGTCGACTTGCATGCAAAGGGTTGGTGACAACATTTCGTTTGCTGGCAGCTACTTTTCATGGTAGATCATACATATTTCTCACGACAACAAAAACATGTGTCGATTGCCAAGGACTGCAACTGAGCCTAAATTCGACACATCACGTAGTACCATTATCGAGCATTGCTTCTTCCAGTGACCATCGCATCTTTAGCACGTAATCTGCTTGACCATTTACCCCTTGAGATACAATGGCAAATGCTATCTCTTCTTCCAAACCAATGACATTTCCGAGATCGTAACTTCCTCAAGTCAATGGCAATAATGCATCCTCGATCTTGAACCAATCCGTTTTGCACGAAGTACAAGATTCGACGACATTGTAAGCATGCACTTGCAGAGGGCTCTATATTATTCCCCAGTACCGTGAAGCAGTATGTTTTACTCGAATTAACCACCCAGTATATGTCTACAAGTTTCCACATTATGTCGGTTGTCCAGGCTGCAAAAGGATCAACTTGCTGAGTGAGTGTCATCCGAATCACATATGCCGTAACAGAGACTGGTAAGTTATCAGCATTTTCCTATTGCACGAAAGTAGGCCGGACAGACGATAAATGAGAGTATCACAGAAGATCTACACGCAGTCTGGATTACATTCATGTTAATGGACTACTCTATTCGCGTGCTATTCTTGCAATTCGTATCACCAGGAATAGTACTGGCTGCGAAAGGAACCCAACTTTTCACCGCGAATTCCAAAGTCGCGTGTCTCGTTGTGCTTATTGCTTAGCTGTACTTGCAGTTGCAGAACTCCATGGTCGGTTGGCACAAGAAGCAGGCACGCACTACGATAAGTACGTGTACTGTAGTCAATGCCAATGTACCGAAGTAATGGGCCAGACACCACACGCGTTGGATTGAGATTTAGGCTGTTGGATTGTTGCGCTGGAACATTACCGTAGGACTGCATAGTGGGGTCCCAGGAAAGTTGGAAAAGGAAAAAAGAGAGCTCTTCATGCGTTACGCCTGAATAGGTGGCGTTTCGTATCACCGTGCTTCCAGGCACGTGCAACAATGACTACCGAAAGTGCACACACCCTTTTAGTCTCTTTTTCTTTGAATCCGAGCATTGTGCTTACTAAAAGATCGTTTTCCTTGCGTCTGCCATCTTGTTTGATGTTTGCCAGAGACCAAAGATGAGTGTTTCATCCGAAGGTCCATATCCGTGTCGACATCATGGATTCTCCAAGTATGTATGTATCTCCGCGACTTTTATATCATAGTGCATCCTGCATACGCTCAAGTACTTTGCTTTTAGCTTCAATGTCTCCTGTAACCAGAGAATGCGCTCAAAGATTTTGACATTATTAAACAGTGCCATACTCAGAAATCCTACTCGATGGCCATTTCTCAGGTGTTTGTTATGATACTGCATATCAAAGGAGATTATAACAGCACATGTGTTTTATTTGATATAAAAGTCCTCAGTAGTCTGGCAGCCAAGATTGTTGAACATTTTATCCAAAGCTTCTTGGGGGCTGATGCGCGGCTCATCACGCTGGAAGTGTTTCAGAAGTATGATACCGATTATTTTGCAAGAGCCATCAGTCAACCTTCTTGCAACTGGGGAGAAATAAATATGACTATAACCAACAATGACATAGTCATGTACTCTTGGAACCACACTGTCAAATACGACACCCAAAATGACACACTCGTCGCATTCTTCAGTGAGGGAGAGTGGCAACACTGGTGAGAGAAACTGCAGATGATTGTCTGGTTTGTAATAATGCGTGGAATAGCAGTTTGATGTTTGAAGTATGATCCGTTGACTCCAATCCAACGCCTCGCTTTCGTCACCGAAGTCATCCATTGAGCTTATAATTTTCGTAACATTGTCCCTTGCTTTCTCTATTCGTTCGTCGTCTTTGAAGACATCGAAATTGTTGTATTGGATGGGGTGTATGGTGTGGTATCGGCAGCGCATATGTAACACCATATTCTCGCCTATCATATAATCGCAATTCTGGTCCAGTGTAGTGTCAGAAATTGGCCAAGCTGAGTGTACTCCAGCAATGCCTGTCCACGAAGGAAGGCCATAGGATCCCATGGTCGTCGTAAAGATAGGCTTTCCATTCCAAGAACGCAGCACCGACCCAAAACACATGAGCGATAAATCTCTTTGGGCCAAGTGTCGGTAAAATGCGTTCATTGCAGTGGACACGTCGCTGTCGTAATCAACGTCGATGGAAATAATGTCTGCAAAAATGTTGGCCAGCGCATATATCTTGTCGTGTTCTTTCGTGCTTGTACGTCTGTGCGCCCAATGGAAGACTTGGTTTGCGCTTTTCAGGGTACGTTCATTGAATCCGAGCATCATGTTGGTCAGAAGGTCGTTTTCCTTGATTGTGTCACCTTGTTTGATATTAGCAAGAGACCAAAAATGGGTGTTTCGTCCAACAACCAACATCCGCGTTGACATCATGACTTCCTCCAGTGTCCAGCTCCGTTGGAACCACAGTGAATCCACCATTTGATCAAGTGCTTTGTATTTAGCTTCCGTATATCCGTATACCGAGTCCACACGGTCGAAATCCTCGGAATCCTCAATGTTGATTTCGGGGACCAAGGCAACTGTGTGACGCGCGCTGCTGTAAATGAGATGCATTTGCTTGATTTCGCGATGCTTTTCTGCCTTGTTGGTCTGGTCGATGCAGATCTTGTCGTACCACAAGTATTCAATGCCAAAGTCCTTGCATATCTGCTGGAGGAGGTCATCGTATGTCGCGTAACAGCTGTTCACTCTTCCAACCTTTCCTCTGGTAATTTCGTGATATCCATTGTCAACGCAAACATGTTCCCCGTTTTCAAGTTTCTTGATATCGCCTGACTGCTCCCAGCAGTACGATAGGGTATGGTAGCCGTCAACAGCATCGGTGCCAGGAACCTTTTGCCAGTCCGAAGTACGGATGAGCCATGTGGGTCTGAATTCGCCTCCCTTGGAGTTGTACTCAGTGTAGTTTGGATCGGCTACTCGTTGCGGTCTTACGTATTCGATATACATGCTTGCGGCAGACTACTCTGTGGTTCAAGGGGATAAAACACCAAGCTGTATGGGACAACGCACAGTTGACTCTTGCAGGCGCCGGTGAAAAGAACGAAAGAGAAGGAAACGAAAGGAAAAAATGGGCATGGTTCTCTTGTATAGTGTCACAGTGTAACGTTTGCAGCCAAGCCCATACTTTATCAAGGTATACAGAACTGATGGAGTTGTATGTCGTTCAACCAGCTGTTATCTCGCTTGTCATTCTTGCTGTCGCTCAGTGCATGTGATGGAGTAGGACGACAGAAGCGAGATCAGTGGATAGCGTGTTTGGAGCTTGCGTACGAAAAAGCTTGATTTCCGTGGTCGAATACCCACCATGGGGCATGTTAACGCTGAATGGATGTTACGATGAACAACGACCCTTTTAAGTGGTAAAGAGCGGCGGGAGTATCGATCTGGTAGTGCAATAAAAAAAACATGTTCTTGTCAGAGTCTGATGCTAGTGCTTCCTTGGTGCCAGCTAATGGATAACACATGCGCCAATCTTTACTTATAAAGCATTCTGCTCCTCGACTCTTTTTTTAGACATGTACCAAAACCATCTCACGAGAGCTGATCAAAACGATAGACTCTGCAATGCGATTTGGAAGTGCTGTTTACTTTAACGGCCTTAGGTACACTCAAGCTAAAGTCAGCACAGCTAATCAAATGCCGGTGTCACTATGACATAAACACTAGCAGACACTCAAGAAGACCGTAAAATGTAAAAACAGGAGGAAGTCGCCAAAGAAAGCAAGTGCGCTGCTTGGGTCCGAAGAAGGGAAGCAGAAAGTGTAGACCAAGTCATGTAGTTTGCTTTCATTAGGTCAAGCACGAAAGGACACAAAAAGATACTCGCATGATAAAATAAACATGCTGTATGACGAAGGTGAAACGTGTAATGGTATACAGCACGGTCATGCGTTGATGCAGAAGATCATACAGCAATCGTCAATGTGAGCACTTCATATATACTTCCCAGTCAAGACATGTTGTTACGTATTATGTATCAGCCACAAAGAGCAAACGGCCGTAAGAATTGAGGCCACAGTATAAGATCACTGCAAAAGTTTCATGCTGATGCATGTCCCTTAATGCCACATTGGAAATGTTCATAGCGGTTATGCGTCAAGTAAGCGTAGCATGAAAACGCACTCGTTAGGCGGAAGAGTAAAGGAAAAAGAAGGCAGGATATCGGATCAAAAGTGGCTGCCCAGGCGGCGCAACAGTTTGTCTCGTTATTGCTGTTACCATGTTTGTTATGCATTCATCGCTCTCGCCGTGCTCATCATTGTGCTTTATACTAACCGCGCTTCATTCAACTCTCAGTGCTGATTCCTTCAATTGACTCCTAATTTCCAACGCAAGTACCCTAAGTCCTTCGTTTATGACTGGAATTATTGGGATTAGGAGCTTGACTATTAAAAAGTTCAAGTCGAAGCTAGTGATTCGCATTATCTCGTGCTGGCACTCAATACCATGCGGTAAATCTTTGTTTAGTAGGTAGTTCCTTCGCATTTTCCGCACCGTATGCTAATGTCGGTTTATGTGGAATAGCTTAAGCCTATAGAAATGCCTTAGTGCACAAAACTAAACATCTTCTTCCATCCCGTTGGTATAGTACCCCATACCAATTTGCAGCACCTTCTCTCTCTCACATATACTTGTTAAACCGTATAGGATACACATTGTCCTTTCCCCTTGTAAATATCATCACACATTTTTGCCATGTACATATTATTCACGCAAGGGCCTAGCCTTTCGCATTCGCCAGCAGACGCTATAGTGGTAAGTAGCTTTTCTTAGAATTGCCTAGCATCCGATAGCTAACTTATTTTCACAAGCAATGAATTCCAATTGCTCAATTTTTTCCGCAGTCCATTACCGTAGAACACAGTATATACCAGTAAGTATAACTTGTCTGTGATCTACCACACTTCGAAAGTTAACTTACTTTTGGAGTCACTCGGTCTTTCCTCCTCCCAAGATGCATCCTGTCTCACAAGGCAGCACATCCTCTGGTGTCCCTGATTGCTGCTCTCACAGGTGGTGAGAATACTAGGCTTTACCTAGCGTCCGTGTCGGCTACGCGTGGACTGGTCCAGCATGTCACTGGGGTCCTCCCCCACAACTGAATCCCTGGGTTTTATTTCCAGTTGGAAGGTGTTATTCATCGCCGTCTGCAATAGTGTCCCAGTTAAGGTGGGTGGGGGAGAAAGGTAGCAGGCTCGAGGGACAAGGACTCCCGTCACAGTTTACGATGCAACGTTGGATGGACAGGTATGCTACTCTTTGAATCCTGGATGCAGATACGATGTGGTGTGGAAGACAAGCAAGGTTCCAGCAATCCTAGGTATATCATCATGGTGACTGAAGGTAAATGCCCGCATAGCAACGCTGCAAATAATTTTCGGTGAATTTTGGTAAATGATTTTTTGAAGTGGCTAAACATAAGCTTTTCAACCGCTTGAGTTGCTAAAAATTGTAGTACAAGTGGTTAGAAAGCTTATGTATGACCGCTGTAACCACTTTTAATCACCAATATTATTTACAGTGCAACACGTATGCAACGGTGAACTAACTGGTTGGTATGCTGTTTAGACTAGCAAGCCCAATGGTTTCGGATAACTTCATGCGATTTTCAATACCTATATCGTATTTTCGACACACACCATCATCCATGGCTACATACCTTTCCTTAGTCCTTGTTTATATCCGTTGCTATTGCGATATCAATAGCTGTACAGTTATCAATTGCCTTATTTGCTTGGGTGTGCAACCTTGTTCCGGCTTTACGATCATGCAGGGAAACTCCATTAACTAAGGCTCTGTATGGCCTTCGACCTCATTGACATTAGATGGCAAGGCTATTAGAGACTCGGCCATAACGTGGATCTTTGGGCTATTAGACAAAAATATTCATCTTCTCCGCCCCGATTCATCATCATTATAAATAGAGAGTAGGTTTCCCCAATAAAACAGAATCTCATCTTTGTTCTCGTCATTCGAAAGCCTTTTCTCGTTAAGCGATACCACAGTGATCTCAGTGGGGGAGCAGTCCTTTGTTGATCCACCTTTTAAACCATGTCCACGGGATCCCATATCATCCAGGTCAGTGCCCTAATACTTTTTCTTCCACCGGTCCACTGCTCCCAACCCCGCACATGAGCCTTAGCCAGCGGATGACGACGTGATGAAACAAGCAAACCAGTAATGTAATATTAACAATATACACTTACCAATGCAGCCAAGCCTCCTTGGTCAGCTACGCAGAGGACGCTTGACTGAGAGATATGCATAAAGATCCGGTATGGACCGACAATATGTACATGATGACAGACAACGAGCAGCAAACACGCGGCAAAGCCCTTCATCTTGATGTCTTTAGCGCGAAATGGCGAAGTGCATCCAACGTATACAGATTTGCCCCCTTGTGCTTTTCAGTTGTGAAAAAATGTAGGATTTCCTAGTCGGCCTCTTCCACGGAATGCAGTGGTTGTATTTCTGTCTTATTTCTGCAGCCCGTCTTTCGCAAGCAGTGCAACAAGTTGTCGGCACAACCTTCAGCCTAACATTTGCATCTCACGGGTGTCAACACAAGGATCGCAGAGAGTCAAAATGTATACATTGCTATTACGTACAACGATAGCGAATAAAGCATTCCCTTTTTATCCAAGCTGTGCTGTCCTCTTTATATGTTCCCTACACTTTTTAGTTTTATTCACAAAGCGAGTTGCGGATCGAGTGATTTATTTCTTTCATCAGATTTTGCAATGGAGGATGTCCATCTACTATTATGAGCTCTGAATGCTCGGTAGCCATTCTTCGGTTGATATACCCAGATACCGTTCAATCCTTATGGATGAAGACGCTCGTCATAGTTTTCATCTTAATTAGATCTCCATTTTTGTTTAAATCCGGTTTGTTTTGATCATGCGTTCAGAATCCATGCCAAGTTGGACTTGTCGCGAAACGAGCGGTCTCAAGCGTCGATCCTAAGGAAGTTCCAGCGTTCAATGATATAGGATGTATGGCTCGCTATCCAGTAGATCACTTCATTGGCCGTCACCGCATGTTTTGAGTCGTATAGATAGACTGACTCTACCCAAGCGCATCTTTCTTTTTTATTATTTTACTTGACCCGCTGCAGGATTGCCCAATTTACGTTACGCGGTGAGAATTCATGTGAAAATCTCAGACATGCGGACGCGTAGAGCCCACATGGTCATGGGAACCGCTGACGTCGCCCTAGTAATAAGTTGCGCAGCGCCTGCCTCCGTTTCCGGTTCTTTCATTCAAACTTGCATTGGAGGACCAGGCTTGAGAGGTTCTTTTTCTGACGAAGGGGTAGCTAGTGGCGATGGAGCCTCCATGATCTCATGAGCGGTTAAGCCGCTATGCGGCGAGTATAATACCCCGCCTGGTTCAGTTTTTGGTGTCTTTGAGGGCTGTCCTTGGCCTTGACAAATTCCGATGGGGTGACAGACGCCGTTGCGGATGCTCACTTGCTTCATTGCAACATTGGTAGATGCCTGAGCTGATTTGCCTCCCTGCCGGAATGCAAGTGCGCAAAGGACTGGGCTTGAAGGCCAAACTTGACGAAGGTAGTCGGCGGTGGCGAAGGAGCTCTTGTTTCGGCAAGGGTCAAGTTGCCTGCCACACCTGCCCAGATCAGTTCTTGGTGGCTTTGGAGGATGTCCTGGCCTCGACAGATCCCGAGGGAATAGAGTGTGGGTCGCTTTATGCGGCCGTTGTCTGGCCCAATCGGTGGTTGCCTCAACTGAATTGCCTTTGCTGATGTGACAATGATGAACGCACTACACTATCCATGAAGCCTTGGTTGCTGAATGATGTGTCATATTTCTGAGGAGCATCTTTTTTATTCTAATAGAGTACCTTTTTTTTGGTTGTACCTTTTGTATTCTAATAGTGTACCGTGTTTTTGTTTGTAACCTTTGTATTCTAATAAAGTACCTTTTTTTGTCTGTAGCTTGAACGTGTCCTTGTATCCCATAACCACTTGGGGTTCTTCATTTCTGGTCCATGGTTAATGCCATCATTGTGAAAGGCTGTTGTGATTTGATCTTGTTCGACACCATCTTGGCGCTTGACATACTTTTAGCTTGATTTTTACAAACTTGATGGAATATTAAAGGTTGCTACGCGATACGGACGTAGCGATTGTGTGAAGTGCTGCTTGTATTCAATGCACTCAAGGTGGCTATTCATTTCGTGTGAGCTTCATTGAACTTTCAGTTTATGATTTTAGGCAGATAAAGTTATGAGGTGTGGCGCGCCAGAACTCTTCTTGCTCTTCCTGCTTTCCCTACGACCGCTTCCAGAACTACATGCTTCTTTAAAGATTCACACACTCTCAACTATAAGCAAAAGGTAACAATTTGGCCATTGCCCACCTGGAGATTCCGACGGCAGGGTCACCATAAAGTTATCTAATATGTCTAAGCGGTGCTCCAGTTTAAGCCTGCGTGACATGTTTGCGTATTTGACATGATGGTGGTGTCTGGGTCATCCGTAAGCCAGCATTATTAGGCCATGTCCTTCCCTTGAAACCAATACAGAGCTACGGCACAAAGGTGGTAAAGAATGCGACAGGATCACTGAATACCAAAGTACTCGGATCGGCATCTTTATAACCGACAATGGCAGAAAGTTTACTTTCAAAGGATACGATTGGGAAACGGAACGAACTGTATACGTCACTTTTCAACGCTTGATCCAACACATATGCAAAGAATTAATACAGTGGCCGCTTCATATAATGATGTTTTATATAATGATAATTCGATATAACAATACCATTTTCGATGCACTAAAACGGTAGTCACTGTCGAATCCCATTTTAAAATAACGATACTTTGGTATAACGATAAAATTTGGGCCGCACCATGGTATCGTTATATAAAGCGGTCACTGTAGAGCAGTTCGCAACGTCCCGAATTACGGGTAAGTCGTGCAAGGAGAATATCAAAAAAGCGGCATATCGGATTCAATCGCATTGATTATCTCGAAAGAGACGAGTTTAGGAAAACTGACATTTCTGATGATGCGTTGGTGGAAGAGCTATATCAATAACGACCGCTCAGACCACCACCACGTGGCCTCAGGATTTTCATATTCATTGGAGCAAAGATGAGGATTATTAGGATCCATACGAAGTAGATGAAGAGGAAGTCAAAAGTAATGCCATCATTTTCACGACATTGTATAATCTGCTTCAAAAACAAAACACGCTTGAGGTCTTTCATTTGGCTAATACATCAATCAGAGAAAATGAACGGAAATCATGGAGATTTCTACCGAAACGAAGCCAAACACTTTGCCGACAACCTCAACTTGCTTAACTTAAGCGAGCTCTCGCTTACTGGCCACATATTTCGAGGCTGCAGTCGGCAATTATTTATCCCAATGCCCCGTTTTTGAAATACTTGAGGTCACTATTGCTGTGCAGAGTCTTACTGATTCAGATACGCGCATCACGCTGGTCAGCATAACATCACTGAAATCCACTGCCAACTTTATACCGTGATGAATACAGCTCTTCCTGGGGTGACTGTACGAATGATTATGCAAATAAAAAAAAACGGCATATACAACTTGCTTATCGCCTTGGCAGCTAGCAGTAGCTACCAATTGGAACACTTTTCGTTCAGCAGCAACATTTATGGCGAAGAGCAAGTTTATCAGAGTCTGGACTAATGGATTCTGTACTGAAAGTCAACAGATCAACCCGCTCCTTGCGACGTTTATTGCTCCATCATAGCAGTTACTTTGATCCAGAGGGTTATTTCGATGGTTATGAAGGCGCGACATTAGACAGCCATAGAAGAATCACATGGGATGAGTTGAGTCACTTTACGGCATCAACCCGAAGCAGTCATATTGAGGAGTTTGGATCGAAAATATAGAGTTACCAACCACCATTGGCTGAAATAACTCTTTGAAAGAGCTGCATTGTGTCAGATCCATATATCTAGAAGAAGAAAAGTTGGTCGCTCCTTCCTTTTTTTTATTAAGAGCATGATCGGTGGGAAAAGTCTCTCAAGGGACAACTGATCAGGCGTGCCATGGGGGGGATAAAAATATGTCTGCCAGATATCAAACATAAATTGAACACTGCTATCCCAAAGAATGATAGAGGAAAAAGCGAAATATATGGTAGTATATAGTAGATTGATGTGCGATACGTCGAGCAACCTATATGGTCATCCCACATATTCACGGATGGTATACATAGTAGCATATGCTTTTGTAATCACTGGATTTTATTTAGGCCTATTTTGCCACTACCGTCAACTTGACAAAACCAGGTACCATGGTACATACCCGAAACACTGCATGTGATTCTGAAAGAAAAAGTGCTCCATACCGTCGCACATCTCAGTACTCAGCACCATCGCCAGACACTTCTTTGAGTCCTTTCCGTCCGTCCACAGCTTCATAATTTCCTCCTTGATCAGCTTATCCTGGTACAGTTGGTCTCCACCACCCAACAAGACATGAAAGAGCGCAACATTGTGCCGATCAAGCACGTCTTGCCACAGTGACGCTTCCTTCCCATCAATTTGACCTTTGTCTCCTGTGGAATATCAGAGAAACCACTGCACGAGTAAAACATGAATTTCATGGACTCGTTGTATACCGGCAAATGGAATTCCTGCGGTCCGAATGCCTCGCTCTGGCATGTCACCACTTGTCTGGTGGGCTCAAGCGGAAGACGCAAATCGTATCGCCAGAAATGGCACTGACCGCGGAATGAATCCAACATTTCGCCTGGAATGCTAAAGGCGCGTGCCTCGTTGTGCTCATTGCGTAACTGCACTTGCAGTTGCGGAGCTCCGTGGTCTGTTGACACAAGCAGGCACGAACCGCGATAAGTGCGTGTACCGTAGCCAATGCCAATGTACCGAAGCAATGGGCCGCACACCACACGCTCTGGATTGAGTTTTAGGCTGTTGAATTGTTACACTGGAACGTTACCATAAGGCTGCATAGCGGGGGTGCCAGGAAGTTCCTTTTGTTGGAAAAGGAAAAAAGAGAGTTTTTCATGTGTTACGCCCTGAATAAGTGGCATTTCGTATCACCGTGCTTCCCGGCACGTGCAACAGTGGCTGCCGAAAGTGTAGCACACTTTTAGTCACTTTTTCTTTGAATCCGAGCATTGTGCTTACTAAAAGATCGTTTTCCTTGCGTCTGTTACCTTGTTTGATGTTTGCAAGAGACCAAAGATGAGTTTTTCTTCGGACGATCCATATCCGGGTTGACATCATGAATTCTTTAAGTATGTATCTCTGGGTCCTTTAAACCATAGTACATTCTGTATACACTCAAGTCCTTTGCTTTTAGCTTCAGTGTCTACTGTAACCAGAGAATGCTCTCAAAGGTTTTGACATTATTAAACAGTGCCATACTCAGAAATCCTACTCGATGGCCATATCTCGGGATTTGTTACGATACTACATGTCGAGGGACATTATAACAGCACATGTGCTTTATTTGATATAAAAGTGTTCAGTAGTCTCGCAGAACATTTTATCCATAGCTTCTTGTGGGCTGATACGCGGCTCATCATGCTGGAAGTATTTCAGAAATATGGTACCGATTATCTTGTAAGAGCCATCGGTCGACCTTCTTGCAACTGGGGAAAAATAAATGTGAGCATAACCAGCAATGACATGGTTACGTATTTCTGGAATCACACTGTTAAATACGACACCCAAAATGACACACTCGTCGCATTCTTCCGTGAGGGAGAGTGGCAACACCGGTGAGAGAAATTGAAGATGATTGTCTGGTTTGTAATAATGCGTGGAATAGCAGTTTGATGTTTGAAGCATGATCCGTTGACTCCAATCCAACGCCTCGCTTTCGTCACCGAAGTCATCCATTGAGCTTATAATTTTCATAACATTGTCCCTTGCTTTCTCTATTCGTTCGTCGTCTTTGAAGACATCGAAATTGTTGTATTGGATGGGGTGTATGGTGTGGTATCGGCAGCGCATATGTAACACCATATTCTCGCCTATCATATAATCGCAATTCTGGTCCAGTGTAGTGTCAGAAATTGGCCAAGCTGAATGTACTCCAGCAATGCCTGTCCACGAAGGAAGGCCATAGGATCCCATGGTCGTTATATATGCAGTAGTCCCATCCCAAGGATACACCTTCGATCCAAAGCACATGAGCGATAAATCCCTTTGGGCCAAGCGTCGGTAGAATGCGTTCATTGCAGCGGACACGTCACTGTCGTAATCAACGTCGATGGAAATAATGTCTGCAAAAATGTTGGCCAGCGCAAATATCTTGTCGTGTTCTTTTGTACTTGTACGGAAGTGCGCGTGACGGAGGACTTGGTTTGCGCTTTTCATTGTACGTTCCTTGAATCCGAGCATCATGCTGGCCAGAAGGTCGTTTTCCTTGACTGTGTCACCTTGTTTGATATCTGCAAGAGACCAAAAATGGGTGTTTCGTCCAACAACCAAAATCCGCGTTGACATCATGACTTCCTCCAGTGTCCAGCTCCGTTGGAACCACAGTGATGCCACCATTGGACGAATAGCTTTGAATTTAGCTTCGGTATATCCATATACATGGTTCATACAGTCGAAGTCCTTGGGATTCTCAATGTAGATTTCGGGGATCAAGGCGACTGTGTAACGAGCGTTGCTGTAAATCAGATGCATTTGCTTGATTTCGCGATGCTTTTCTGCCTTGTTGGTCTGGTCGATGCAGATCTTGTCGTACCACAAGTACTCGATGTCAAAGTCCTTGCATATCTGGTGGAGGAGCTCGTCGTATGTCACATGAAAACCGCTCACCGTTCCATTCTTTATTTTTCTTATTATATGACGCCCTTCGTCAACCAAGCTGTATTCTCCGTCTGCCTGTTGGTATTTTCCGCCTGATTGCTCCCAGCAATACGATAGGACGTGGTAGCCGTCAACAGCATCGGTGCCAGGAACCTTTTGCCAGTCGGAAGTACGGATGAGCCATGTGGGTCTGAATTCGCCTCCCTTCGAGTTGTACTCGGTAATGTTTGGATCGGCTACTCGTTGTGGCGTGACGTACCCGATATACATGCTGCGGCAGACTATTCTGTGGTTCAAGGGGATAAAACACAAAGCTTTACGGGACAGTGTACAGTTGACTCTTGCAAGCACCGGTGAAAAGGACGAAAGAGAAGGAAAAATAGGCATGATTCTCTTGTTCTATGTCGCTGTTGTGTAATCCTTACTTTACGCCACAGTCATGTAACTCCTGCTTTACGCCACTGTCGTGTAACGTGGCAGCTAAACCCAAATTTTATCAGGGTTACAGTGCAGATGATGCCGTGTATCGCTCAGGGCTTGTGATGGAGTAGAACGACAGAAATGAGATCAGTGGGCAGCGTGTTCGGAGCCTGCGTACGAAACAAGTTTGATTTCTGTGGTCGAATACCAATCGTGAGATGCGTTGTGGCGTTTTAACGGTGAATGGATGTTACGATGAACCACAACCGTTTTTAGTAGCAAAGGGCGGCGGCAATGCTGGCCTGATAGTACAGTGGAAAGAAGCAGAATCTGATGCTAGTACTTTCTTTGTACCAGCTGATGGATAACACATGCGCCAATCTTTACTTATAAAGCACTCTGCTCCTCAACTCCTTTTTTAGACAAGCACCATAATCATCTCACGAGAGCTGGTCAAAATGATAGGCTCTGCGATACGATTCGGAAGTACTGTTTACTGTAACGGCCCTTGGATACACTCAAACTAAAGTCAGCACAGCTAATCAAAGGCCGGTGTCACTATGACATAACACTCGCAGACCTTCAAGAAGACCGTGAAATGTAAAAGCAGTAGGAAGTCGTCAAAGAAAGCGAGTATGCTCCTTGGAGTCGAAGAAGGGTAACATAAAATATTGACCAGGTCCTGTACCTTGCTTTCACTAACTCAAATACGAAAGAACACAAAGGGATACTCTCATGATAAAAAAAAACCTAGCTGTATAGCGAAGGTGAAACGTGCAATTAGTATACAGCACGGCCGTGCCTTGGTGTGGAGAACCAGACAGCAATCGTAAATGTGAGCGCTGCATACATCCCGGTCAAGACATATGGTCGCGTGTTATGTTCGGCCACAAAGAGCAGACGGCCGTAAGAATTGAAACCGCAGTGTAAGATCACTGCAAAAATTTCATGCTGGTGCACACCCCTTAATGCCACACTGGCATCGTTCATATATGTTATGCGCCAAGTAAACATAGCATGAAAGCGGATTCGTTAGGCAGAAAAGAAAAGGAAAAAGACAGGCAGGGTATCGAATCAAAAGTGGCTGCCCAGGCGGCGCAACAGTTTGTCTCGTTATCGCCATTGCCATGTCTGTTTATGCATTGATCGCTCCGTAACGTAAAAAACTGTCATCGGTAAAAGAGAGGCAGAGCGCGCATCGACAAGCCAATGCAAACTATACTTCCTTTGGTCGTTACACTCGACAACCAAAACTGAGGGGCATCCGGTGTATGCTGATCGATTGTTTGTGTCACAATCCGTACACATACGTAGCAGGTGGGCGTTCTTGCCGTGTGTTGCTTTTCTGTGGAGTGAATTTCTTCGTCTCACTGGTACGTAGTTACTCGACCGAAGTTTCTGTAGGCGAAATATTTTTGATGGGAAAACAACGAACGTCCCTAAAAGCCATGCATACTTTATACCTAAAGCTGAGCCCAGTCCTGTTTTTTTGCAGGTCCTGCATTCCACTGTCCCAGTAACATTTCCAAACACAGGTCTATTGTATTTTCAGGTATGCGTGTTTTGTTATGGAAACAGAGTCTATGCTGCCAACAGTAACCTCTTTTTATAAATAGCGTATTATTAAATGTCGTCTATGCAATTAACCGTATATTAAAGGTCGCGGTGCGGGGCCACTGTGCGGGACACATACATGTGGCTTGCTACGGTGTATGCCATTTGGCCAGAGAAAGACGGTCAAGGGACCACAAAAATTTTACGAGCGTAACCAGCTTGGTAACAGTTTCCCATATTCTGTTCGTAAGAGATATAGGCCGTACCGTTACTTTCCAGCCAGTTAGGTTAGAATGCACCTTTATTGCGGTGTAACGTAATATTGAAAAACGCGGTAATCTGTTACAGTTCGACCATAAAGAGCAATAGACTGTGATAAAGAAATACCGGAAGCAGTAACGAGTTCGTACGAAACGACCGTTAAAGATGTGTTGCGGATGGACGATGCATTACGGGCTTAGTGCTTTGGTCAATGAGTAACCTTCACAAAGTTATGTAAGCATTGTTGACAGCGTCGCAAGGACCAGAAAGCTTACGTAACGTACGATAGGGTAGCAGGTGGGCAGCCCTGGCGACCAATCAAATTGAGCTCAGTTAGTTCTGGCATTATAAGTTTCTTTTTCTCCTCTCCTTTTTTTTTGCAACTCAAACAATGTATGGCGATAATAACGACACCAACGGGTTGCGCGATCACGTTCATCACAGGCATCGACCGGTATCCCCTCGCTCATACGTGTTGCACAGTGGACCCAGCGAGAGTCAGCACATGTCACCGGCATTGTCGGAAGCAAGGCGACCTGGCGATGTAATTCGAATCCACAAAACCAGTTACAATCGCATCACTTCTTATCATGAGCGGAAATCGAGCACAACGGCGGCCACCACGAAACTGAAAAACCTATTTGTGAATAATCGAGAACGAGAAGAGCTTATGACGGCCTGTTCCAAGGGTGACGTCGATAGAGGTAACCGCTGCGAAGGAAAAAAAAAGCACGGGTTGCACTAGACGGTTTTCTTTTTTTTTTAGTGAACCATCTGCTTACCCACACAAAGCCCAATGTGAATCCAGACATGGTTCGAGACTCGAAACTCCGAACACCTCTTCTGGTGGCGTGTGCAGCAGGCAAAGCGGACGTGGTACGCATTCTGATACGTTGGGGGGCGGATGTGAATAATCCAATGGGAGATATTATCGGCAATAAACCGCTGGATTTGGCGGTCATCTCCAACAGCTTTGATACGGTTCTGGCATTGCTTGAAGCAGGTAATACAACGTTGATTACATAATTCGAAGGTGCTGAATTTTTTATCCCAACATAGGCGCTCATGTGGCACAGCCTGTAGCACCGTTGATGAGGCCGGATGACGGGTTACCGGCGCCCGTCCAGCAACGCATGAGTGCGCGGTCGCCGCTCAGTCTAGCTCAGTCCCGGCTGGACCTGATGATTGCCGAGGCGCAAAAGGGCCAGGCCACCCGACAGCGCGAGATCTGCATGGATCAAATTGTTCAGGTAATTAAAAACGCTGCTGCAGCGTGTGGGCGTTTCTTTGATGGGTTGACGCTGTGTGCTTTAGATTATCAAGCTGCTTAGATACTTTTCAGCCGGCAAACAACATTCCTTCTCCTACAACGATAATGTCACGCGCGAACTGGATGAGCTTGCATCCAAACTCTCGTCCATTGGAATACAAGAGGACGCTCCCACCCCCCAAGACGATCTTGAGATCATGACCAGCTTGCGAGACGTGATCTCCAAACTGCACATCTAGTTGCTCCTGTGAGATTGCCTTCCTCCCTGTTTCTTCTCTTTGTTCTAATTCCCTTGTAATATCGACACGATGTCTCGACACGCGTGCCTTATCGATGTCTTGCCATTCTTCTCCAAATATCTCGCCAGCTTGCCGTAGTCCTCCTCTGTAACAAACATGAATGTTGACTCTGACCATAGCGACAGTCGGAACTCGGGAGACGTGGCGCACAGTTCCTTAAGGATCTCTGTAGCTTCCTATATTACCTTGTTCACTATCGTTATCTCTCTCTCTCTCCCCTCCTCCTCCTTGCGCCTGCCTACCTCTTCCGAGAAGCCTGATGTGCTGGCCAGTGTTTCCATTGTACACACCTTTAGTCGCTATATATATGTATACGCATATAGATAGAGCTGTTTAACATCCACATGATGCGCTTCCGTGTGAACATCTACTCACCTTTGCAGCATCTGCAATCCGTCCGCTGTACTTTTCGAACCGACTGCGCCTCCTCTTGGCCACTTTCTCTTCCGCCTTTTCTCGCTTTTCTCGCTCCTTCTCCTCTTGCTTTGCCTTTTTCTGCTGTGCCTTTCTGCGACGTTCGCTCTGTCCAAATAAATTGCACGTTGGTGAGCCTAGTTCCAAACTGCGGCTTCCCTCTGTTGTTGTACCTCCTGCTCTCTTCGGATCGACTCCTCAGCCTTGCGTCGTCTAAACTCTTCTTCGAACACATCGTCTTGTGCCCGTCGCAAGTCGCGCTGATGGTTCATGTACTGCAGAGGAAAATCAGACCCTGGCGACTATTTGAACATGCCGTGCGTCACTTGCCTCGCGATACTGTCGCATCTGTTCCTTCCTCTTGAGCTTCTCGCCTTTCTTTTTGCCAATCTTTTTGACGTGGATGGCTGTCGACGAGCCCTCGCCAGGATCGTTATCACCCTCTGCCTCTTGTACGTAGTTTTCAAGTTGTTCTGAATCACTGTCATCCAAATCCTGCAGCGATGCAATAGCCGTGGTATCTATACTTACCATGTGAGAATGCATAAGTCAAAAAAAAGGCGTGAGTGCATCACTAACCTTCGGTTGTATTTTGCAATCGCTCACGAAGTTCCAGTAGTACTAGAATGCCCAGTACGCAAATGGCAATGGGTATAAAGACGATTAGCAAGTCATTGCCCGCCATAACGGAAAGGAAAAGGTGATAGAAATCAAAAGGTGATAAAAATCAAAAAAAGTGCGTGTGTTACACTGCCACGCTCGCAATTGGGATACGTTTCTTTCTTCGACTCGCCATCATGAATTTCGACGAAATCAGCAAGCACAACAAACGCGGCGATCTTTATGTTGTCATTCATAACAAGGTCTATGACGTTACCGCCTTTTTAAGCGAAGTATGTTGGCTTTTTTCATGCGTTGACCCTTATCCGTGCTGAACTACTCTCTGGACAGCATCCTGGAGGCGAGGAAGTGCTCGTGGATGAAGGCGGTGGCGATGCTACCGAGTCCTTTGAAGATATCGGTCATTCGGAAGATGCGAGACAAGTGCTGGAAAAGTACTACATCGGTGACTTGGACGCAAAGGTAAAGTGGGCATGCTTCTCGCATAGTTTAGCTTGACGGAGTGTATGTTTGTAGAGTGCTCGAATCACCACCAAGGCGAAACCGCCGCCGCCACCCACTACGCTCCATACCCCGTCAGGTAACGCTGGCTCAAACTACAGGTAACGATCCAACGTGCTGTAAACCATTCGGTCCTGGCTGATATCTGTGGTTTCTATAGCACCATGACAGGCGTCGTCGTCCCGCTGCTTGTGCTGGTTCTGTCGATTCTGGGCGTCAAGTACCTGTACGCACCCTAAATGCTATTCGAAATAAAAGCGTGGACAGATTGAAATGAAAGAGCGTAAACTGTTTACATTATGATTTATTTGAGCAGAAAGTCCTGCAGAATATGTGATGGGGGAGAGTGGTGGAGCTTAATAATCTATGCAAGTTAATGCAGGTGTCTACGCAGCGTATGGGCCTGGTTATTCTCATGCACGTCATCGCTGTGGGGGACATGTCGCTTACCGGCTGGAAACATTAGTCGCCGCATCGGCCGTAGTTGTATTCACTGCGATCGAGAATGCCAAGGGGGTTGCAGCACTTCAAAAATACATCTTCCACAGCCTCACTTCGGGTAGGGAAAACACACTCTTCGCCGCTGCTCTGCAGTCGTCCTCCAGCTTGAGCACAGCAACCGGGTGTCGCGAGTTTATAGCCATCTTCACACTTGCACTTGGATTGGTCGTCAGCCTGGACTCCACTTGATGCAAAGAGAACAACACAGGTTGCGGCTGCAACAAGGAAACCTGCTTTCACCATGACAATAGTATAAAGAAAAAAGAAAGATGTTACTACATACTCTATGCATTATTTTATACCTTTCAAAACGATCTCCTTAGCATTCTCTTGGTATACGACGATCTTGTGTGTGTGTGCGATCACCCCTACACGCAGAAAGGCTAAAGGGGTTAGGAAGGTTCGAAAAAAAGGACTATTCGCTTCGTTCCAAGCCGACTCCTTTTTTTTTGCAGTGTTTTTCCTACTCAATGTGCACTCAAAACCCATCTTCTTGGGGGCGTTAAAAGTCGTTGTAGAAATTTACTCCTGAGAGCTTCTTTTGGCTTTAGTCAAACTATAATGCATACATTATCCAACGCTGCAGATCTTTCTGTCAAAAGCTCCTAAAGTCTGTGCTGCTCGAGTCGATTGCTATGTCCGTTTATATTCTGCTTCATTGTTCTCAATGGCACGAAGAATGGTCGAATGCTATAGAGTGGCAAAAAAAAGAAGAAAATACTAGGATGATGCCCCCCTTGTATTCGTTGGCTCGAGATGCAAACCAAGAGGGTGTCTGATGATAGCCCCATAGCCTGCATGCTAGGACGTCTGTTAGGAGTACAAAGACGGTTGACCCGTTAAATCAGTGAAGCTTTTTGCAGAATTGGCTTTTGCACCGGACATACCATGTAATCTGGGCATAGACTCCTGACGTGTGATCTAGCCATTCTTTACTCCTCCTCTCCCTTCCCGAGTAACCTGAAATTTTGAAGGCAAGATTACATCCATTTATATATCCTATGTCAGGGTGAAAAAAACACTGTTAGACACGTTTTTTGAAGTCGTTAGTAAAGTAATACCTGGTTTGGGAACACAAGATATGAAACAGTGGTTATTCAAGTCACGTCCGTTTTACGACGCGCTTTTTTTTTGTTTTTTGTAACCCTTTTTTTTATTATTATTTTACTTCGCGACAGTAAGGTGTCATTGTCATCATGGCAGCAAACAAGTCGTTAGAATCTACAAACCCACCTGTCAAGAAGAAAACTGTTCAGGGAACAAAACCTACCGGGACAAAGCCAACGACCACAACACAACGCGCCGCACCTACTGTCGCGGTAACAGACGCGTCGCCACCAGGTAGCGTACCTTCGTTTGAAGCGCGACAGCTGAATGCTCATTCCAAAGTAGAGAAAATATTGCAGTCGTCGTGGAAGTTTCTGTACTGCTATCATTTTCTGTCACTTTTTTATACGTTGCTTCGCATTCCGTCATTCACTTTGGAAACTTTGGAGAATGCTTTGAAACTTACCAACGCATCTTCACTGGCCCGATCAGAAGGCAGTTTTCTCGCTGAAGAAATGAACACCAGCCTTGTTATTGACACTGCACCTGTTGACACAGCACGCAAGCTCCTTGAACAGATACTCGCCGCCCTTTTAAAGCACGCTCGCAATCGCTCGACAAAGTAAGTTTTCAAAAAATAATAGCAATATATTATTTGCTCTATCTCACTGGCCATCTTGCCAGTACGGACAGCTGCCACGGTCATTTGTACGACTTTTTATCTGCACAAGATATATCATTGAGCAAGCCCAAAGATAGCTGGACTATCTTTGATCTGGCTGTGGCAGACAAAATCAGAGCATTGAAATCATTGATCGATATGATCGAGTCATCAGACAAAATCGTTTATCTGCGGTCGGATATGCCTCCAGAGCATATGGTAAGGGTTACTGTAAAGTCCGGTCTCTCACATGGTCTAATCTAGGTACATCATTAGCGCCTGACGCCCCTGGGTGAAGATGCTGAAGGGTGGAGATACTGGATGTTTAATGGTAAATGCCTCAAGATATGACTCCAGCGAAGAATGGTCAATTAACGTGGGCGCAGAAACGCGGTTGTATCGAGAGTTACCGATGCCGCAAAAGAAGGGCATGCCAATTATCGGTGATAGGGAATATACCTTTGAATTGGTACGATATCGGGAAGAAAAAGCGAAAAAAGCCAGAGAGGCTGATGATATGGGATTAGGTGTGTGATACGGTTGAAGGCTGGTACGCTTGTGTCTCACGATTCTCGGTGAAAACACGTAACCATAATGAGAAAGCACTCGGGCTTCAAATTGTGGAAACTATTGGGCCCGATGTGATTGCGAAACTAGAAGCTATAGAGGCAGCAAAGGCACGGGAAGAAGCAAGGTTGGAGCGATTAAAGCGTATCGAAGAAATGCCACGGAAGCGTAGTCGGCGATTAGAAGCCAAGGTAACAATTTCAATTACAAAATGGGACATTTGGGCTAATAGAGTTTTAGTCGGATGAACTGAGCAAAAGACGGAAAACGGATGAACTCGAAGAGCAACGACTTGCGCTGGAGAGATACGAACGACAACGATTAATAAAGCAACAGCGAGAAGAGGAGGCATTAGAAGGGGAACAAATGAAAAAGAATGTGAGTAATATATCAATCGCTCTTGCTACCATGCAATTCTTATCGAGTTTTTTTTTTGGTTTACCCAGGAACGAGAGCTCAAGAATTATGTTTTCCAATTGATCGATGACAAATTGACGACAGCCATGGCGCATGAAGAAAACACCGACACTCGCAAACGACGTTCGTCTCCTTTCATACGTGATACTCCTGAAATCGCGTTCTTGAAAGACCTACGCGGTATATTGAGAAAGTCTGCACATCAAGAAGAACGGGTGGCCAAAATGCGGGGCTGGGCTTCCATTCTCGATGACGATAGCGTTGTATATATGCAAAAGGGACCGAATGAGGATGCCCCGCTGGTACTTGGGCAAGGACTTGTTTTGAAAGGTGCTGGTGCATCTGGGGGTAAGCATACTTGCCTAGAGATGTGGCTGTTTCAGGGCTAATGAATGATCTATATATCTCTGTGTGTGTATATATACAGATTTGTCCTCGCCACTCTTGAAAAATATCTTACGTGTATACCTCTCAACAATACCTAATGAAGAAAGCGATGCGGGCATGAGTATAGAGATGATACGGAGAAAGCTGTTGTTGGGACGATATACGGCAGATGAACGATTCTCTGGTCTCGAAAACTTTATCCAAGATCTTGATTTGGCTTTGCCTGCCGAAAGTGAACGTGTAAATACTGCTTCGCCACAACAACTTGCAGCACGTCTTCTCGTTAGGATATTCCAACCGCCTCAATAACATCTGAAATTAGTTTTTCCCTCCTCAAACGTCCCCTCAAATTGTATTAGTTCCTTTAATCAGATTATAAAATTTGATAGCGTTGATTAGGTATATCCTTGTACAGTAATATTTTTAGCTTCTAACTTGTATAAGCATGATTGCATTATTTGTCCTCGTAATTTACTTTGAAATAAGCTCTCGCCTTAACGGGACAATGCTGTGTCTAAATGTCCGCCCAATAAGGAGTGTGCCTTTGCGTCAAGTAATTGACTTTTATGACTCAAAATATGCGTGTTTCAAAGTACACTCATCATACGTACGTGGAAAACATACTTCCATATCATGGTGGCAGTATCCGAGCCCATGGACTCCTCTCGATATCCTAATGGCAAAAAAGGCGAAGACTCTGAAAGAGGGTTTATTTGAGAGATCATGGGATATTAAATATTTGTTACTGCTTACTTTAGTCTAGAACGCATATATATTTGCAGCACAAAATATGTACACCCACCATAGGGTCAAGGCAGTAATGGACAGATGTAAGAATAGCTCATAAAAATCACACTGCCATGGGGGAGACAAAAAGCACCTAGCGCTGGCGTTCCAACAACCGCAGCGAATTGGAAGGTTTGGTGGTGGGATGGATGAATTGTGGTAAGATACCGCTTTCGAAAGGTTACTAACAGCGATATTGAATGATGGTGCTAAATCATTTGCATGGTGGAGAGGACAGTCTGGATTCGTGCACTGGATGGCGCCGGTAGCTCCCATCCACGCGATACTTTTGCAGTTTTGTCAGTGCACGGCATACAGCGCATGTCTTGGATGAACGATATTCGTCAGTGACGATGATATCCTCGCATGACTCAAGATCTTGCCTCAATTTTGAGTCACGCTTCTAGCATATACCTTGATTCGACTGTTGATCGCTTGATACGTGGCCTGAAAATTACGTGCCGCTATCGATTGCTGTAGGCGCCAAAGCATTGCAAGCTTTCGATGCAGGGCAAAGTACCATATCTCTCTCTCGTCCTTGGTTCTCTATCCCTCCTATTGCCGCCATCCTTCTCCTTGTCTCATATGCGTCGCTTGGTATGCTTTGTTCGAATGTCGCGGCCTATTCTTTTTTATTGATGCTGTATACGTTTTCGCTTTGGGTGAACGTGGTATCTGTTGGGGCGGTTGCTACTCATATGATGATGACGATATGCATCTTCGTACAACGCTCATTACGATGTCAGGGGTTGCCGCGACAACCCCAACGGTTTTCAGGCTGTCATGGCTGTCAATGATTATCATTTGGCGACGTTGCTGTGAACACAGTGATAAGCATACATATACTGCGCTCTTGATCCAAACGTTCTACCTGTTCTCTTGTTTCTTGAGGCAGGGCGGCTTTGTCCAATTTTGAGGCTTGCAACTGAAACAACTCGGCACGCACGTCCGTTAACTTCTTTCCTTCAACGCGCAGTTCTTCGCTCCACCCACAGCTTCGCGTAGACATTACGATCCCGAGCCTTCTTGTCCTTGTTCTTTTTTTCCGTTCTGGAATGTACAACCCAGGTCTGCACGTTTGATCTCGTACTTCTTGTATTTCTTGCGTATGGATATGAGCTCGACCTGTAGCTCATTGACCTTCTTCTTCGGAAGTTGGTTGAGATCTGGTCGATGTTTGTCCTTTCCGGCCCTAATTCTGCTGCTGAAGGGTGCGATGTTTTCTTCCCAACGGCCTTTATCGCCTTCTTTTTCCGTTTCTAAGCCTTCCTGATCTTTTCCTTGCCAGTATAACTCTTTGCTGTAGTGCATGCATTGTCACAGCCCTACCCTTTCCTTTGCGATCAGGAACCACTTTGTCCACACTGGAACCGGAGTAGCTAGATCCTTCGTATTGATCAGCAGACTGGACACTGCTTGCTTGGGTGGCAGCTTCGTTCCTTTGAACAACTACGACTTCCTTCTTGTCGGCGCCATCGACCTTTGTACTAATCGGATTGCCCTTGTCAAGCTTCTTGGAAAGAGCGTAATCCTATTTGCCCTTTTCTCCTTTCTCGGCTTCCTCTTTGTTACTAGGAGCTTTTGATGAACGAGACAGATTGTCAAGCTTTTAGAATAATGTTGTTAGTGCGAATAATAAATATCATCCGTCTGCCTTTGCGACCGATTCGTTTAGCTTTTCAATCACAGAATCATCTTTGCCGCGCACAATCGCACTCTCAAGCTCTTTCCGGCGATGATCGGCGGCTACAGTTGACAATGATGAAGCTGGTACGGACGTCGGCTGATACTTCAGTGGTTTGAAGGCTTCAAAAAAAGTTGATATGAGTATACCGTGACTTTAAATGGTCGCTTAAAAACCAACCCTGGACTCTAAAAAGTTGCACAGTTGAAATCATTTGGCCTTCTCGCTGAGATATGATTCAGTATGTTGCAGCACACTAACAGTTGTCTTACTCCTTGAATTGATCACTTGAGCATACTTTCTGGCGGAAAAATAGAAAACATGAAGTCAGACCCAACTGCATTCGGTGCCTCTTTATTAGGCTAATGTGGTATCGCTTGATGAGACCCAATATACATTGTTGTTTTATTGTGAAAGTTAGTCTCTGCTTGTACTAACGATGAATCGGGACGGGGAAGACGAATGCTTTGCGTAGTGACCCTAAAGATCCATGTTATCACCGAGTCTCATATGGTCTTGTCACACGTACTGTCAAAGAAACCGAAGATCTGCAACCAAGTTAACGGGCTTACCCTACATGATCGGTAAAGCCAGATCAAGGTTGCAGTCGAAAGCAAATAGGGCAATCGATAACTGTACGGTTGTTGATACTGCAATAATAACGTATATAAACAAGGACGAAGGAAAAGCATGTAACCATGGATCATAGTGTATGTCGGGAATACGACATGAGGGTTTACAACCGATCCAATAAACCCTTCTTGGATAATAGTTGGTAAAGCATGTATTGCGCTTTTTCATGCTTGTACGAGTTAAAGTAAGATACAGAGTTTGATCTGCACTTATTGCTGCATCCAAGCAATAGCGCGCTGTCTTGGTTACTTTTTCCTGGTTTTAATTTTCTTGATCTGCTCACGTATTCACGAGCTGTAAGCCACAACAATGCCAGTATTTGATCAATCGGTTGGCTTTGGCTTGCGTGTATCTAAAGGCCATTAAGTAAGCAGTACTTCATATCCCCATTACGAAATTAGGAGCTAGAACATTCTGGTGTTAATATGAGTAACCATCCAAATAGATGGCCCATACGAAGCATCCCTTTCCAAGTCGTACTGTTGGGTCAATCATTCCGGAAGTAAGATTCGTTTGGCACTTGTCCAAAGAAAGCTTGAGGAGTAAAGCGGTTTAAAAGATATGTTAACCATCAGTATTAGCAGCGGAGGGTGTGATAAACAATTGGGATGGGCCAATTAATCTCAGCCTGAGATGGACGATCCACGCTCTTTGTCAGTTAAAACGGTCGTTGTTCATCGCAACATCCATTCACCGTTGACTCGTCGTAATCTCAACACATCTCACGATTGGCGTTCGACCACGGAAATCAACTTGTTTCGTACGCAGGCTTTGAACACGCTGCCCACTGATTTCACTTCTGTCGTTCTACTCCATCACATGCACTGAGCGACGCCAGAATGGCTATCCAGATAACAGCTCGTTGAACGACACACAACTCCATCAGCTCTGTATACTTTGATAAAGTATGGGCTCGGCTGCAAACGTTACACTGTGACACTATACAAGAGAACCAAGCCCTTTCGTTTCCTTCTTTTTCCTTCTCTTTCGTCCTTTTCACCTGCATCTGCAAGAATCAACTGTACACTGTCCCATAAAGCTTTGTGTTTTATCCCCTTGAACCACAGAATAGTCCACCGCAAACATGTATATCGAATACGTCACACCGCAACGAGTAGCCGATCCAAACTATACCGAGTACACCTCGAAGGGAGGCGAATTCAGACCCACATGGCTCATCCGTATTTCCGACTGGCAAAAGGTTCCTGGCATCGCTGCTGTTGACGGCTACCATACCCTATCGTATTGCTGGGAGCAGTCAGGCGAGACCAAGAAACTTGGAAACGGGGAACATGTTTGCGTTGACAAAGGGCGCCATCGTATTAAAGTTGCTGTAGAGAAACGTAGAGCGTCCACTTTTTTTCGAAAGCATAGGACAACGAAAGTGACATACGACAAATTGCTCCAGCGGATATGCAAGGACTTTGGCATTGAGTACTTGTGGTACGACAAGAGCTGCATCAACCAGGCCAACAAGGCAGAGAAGCATCGCGAAATCAAGCAAATGCACCTCATTTACAGCAGCGCGCGTTACACAGTCGCCTTGGTCCCCGAAATCTACATTGAGGATTCCGAAAACTTTGACTGGATGGACTATTTTGGAGAGTGGACCGTAGCTAAGGACAAGGCAATTAATCAAATGCGGAAATCACTGTGGTTCCAACGGAGCTGGACACTGGAGGAAGTCATGATGTCAACGCGGATGTTGGTTGTTGGACGAAACACCCATTTTTGGTCTCTTGCCATTATCAAACAAGGTGACACAATCAAGGAAGACGATGTTCTGGCCAATTTGATGCTCGGATTCAAGGAGCGTACAGTGAAAAGCGCAAACCAAGTCCTCCGTTACGCCCACTTCCGTACAAGCACGAAAGAACACGACAAGATATTTGCGCTGGCCAACATTTTTGCAGACATTATTTCTATCGACGTTGATTACAACAGCAATGTTTCCGCTGCAATGAACGCATTTTACCGACGCTTGGCCCAAAGGGATTTATCGCTCATGTGTTTTGGGTCGGTGGTGCTTCCAAGTGGAGAGGATATGTTTAGGATGACCATGGGATCCTATGGCCTTCCTTCTTGGACAGGCGTTGCTGGATTGCACCCAGCCTGGCCAGTTGCTGATACTACACTGGACCAGAATGGCGATTATACGATAGACGAGAATATGGTGTTACATATGCGCTGCCGATACCACACCATACACCCTCGCAAATACGACAATTTCAATGTCTTCGAAGAAGAGGAACGAGCGAAGAAAGCAAGGGATAATTTTGTGAAGATTATAAGCTCAATGGATGACTTTGGCTACGAAAGCGAGGCGTTGGATTGGAGTCAATGGACCATGCTCGAGTTAAACTGCTGTTCCACCCATTATTACAAACCAGACAACCATGCTCGATTCCTCTCACCGGTGTTGCCACTCTCCCTCACCGAAGAATGCGACGAGTGTGTCATTTTGGGTGTCGTATTTGACAGTGTGATTCCAGCAGTAGTCGATGATGCCTTTGCTGATTATGATCACACTTATTTCTCGCCAGTCGCAAGAAGGTCGACCGATGGCTCTTACAAAATAATCGGTAACATACTTCTGAAACATTACCAGCATGATGAGCCGCGTATCAGCCCACAAGAAGCTATGGATAAAATGTTCTGCGAGACTACTGCACACTTTTATATTAAATAAAGCACATGTGCTGTTATAATCTCCTTCGATATGCAGAATCATAACAAACACCTGAGAGATGGCCATCGAGTTGGATTTCTGTGTGTGGTACCGATTCATAATGTCAAAAACTTTGAGCGCATTCTCTGGTTACAGGAGCCATTGAAGCTAAAAGCAAAGCACTTGAGCGTATGCAGGATGCACTATGATATAAAAGTCGCGGAGATACATACATACTTGGAGAATCCATGATGTCAACACGGATATGGATCTTCGGATGAAACACTCATCTTTGGTCTCTGACAAACATCAAGCAAGGTAACAGACGCAAGGAAAACAATCTTTTAGCAAGCACAATGCTTGTGTTCAAAGGAAAGAGACTAAAAAGGTGTGTGCACTTTCGGTAGCCACTGTTGCACGTGCCGGGAAGCACGGTGATACGAAACGCCACCTATTCAGGGCGTAACACATGAAAAACTCTCTTTTTTCCTTTTCCAACAAAAGGAACTTCCCTGGCACCCCCACTATGCAGTCCTACGGTAACGTTCCAGTGTAACAATTCAACAGCCTAAAACTCAATCCAGAGCGTGTGGTGTGCGGCCCATTGCTTCGGTACATTGGCATTGGCTACGGTACACGCACTTATCGCGGTTCGTGCCTGCTTGTGTCGACAGACCACGGAGCTCTGCAACTGTAAGTGCAGTTACGCAATGAGCACAACGAGACACGCGACTTTGGAATTCGAGGTGAAAAGTTGGGTTCCTTTCGCAGCCAGTACCATTTCTGGTGATATGAATTGCGCCTTCCGCTTGAGCCCACCAGACAAGTGGTGACATACCAGAGTGAGGCATTCGAACCACAGGAATTCCATTTGCCGGCATACAACGAGTTCATGAAATTCATGTTTTACTCGTGCAGTGGTTTCTCTGATATTCCACAGGAGACAAAGGTCAAATTGGTGAGAAGGAAGCGCCACTGTGGCAAGACGTGCTTGACCAGCACAATGTTGCACTTTTTCATGTCTTGTTGGGTGGTGGAGACCAACTGTACCAGGATAAGCTGATCAAGGAGGAAATTATGAAGCCGTGGACGGACGGAAAGGATTCAAAGAAGTGTCTGGCGATGGTGCTGAGTACTGAGATGTGCGAAGGTATGGAGCACTTTTTCTTTTAGAATCACGTGCAGTGTTTCGGGTATGTACGATGGTACCTGATTTTGTCAAGTTGACGGTAGTGGCAAAATAGGCCTAAATAAAATCCAGTGATTACAAAAGCATATGCTACTATGTATACCATCCGTGAATATGTGGGATGATCATATAGGTTGCTCGACGTATTGCACATCAATCTACTATATACTACCATATATTTCACTTTTTCCTCTATCATTCTTTGGGATAGCAGTGTTCAATTTATGTTTGATATCTGGCAGACATATTTTTATCCCCCCCCCCATGGCACGCCTGATCAGTTGTCCCTTGAGAGACTTTTCCTACCGATCATGCTCTTAATAAAAAAAAGGAAGGAGCGACCAACTTTTTCTTCTTCTAGATATATGGATCTGGCACAATGCAGCTCTTTCAAAGAATTATTTCAGCCAATGGTGGTTGGTAACTCTATATTTTCGATCCAAACTCCTCAATATGACTGCTTCGGGTTGATGCCGTAAAGTGACTCAACTCATCCCATGTGATTCATCTATGGCTGTCTAATGTCGCGCCTTCATAACCATCGAAATAACCGTCTGGATCAAAGTAGCTGCTATGATGGAGCAATAAACGTCGCAAGGAGCGGGTTGGTCTGTTGACTTTCAGTACAGAATCCATTAGTCCAGACCCTGATAAACTTGCTCTTCGCCTTAAATGTTGCTGCTGAACGAAAAGTGTTCCAATTGGTAGCTACTGCTAGCTGCCAAGACGATAAACAAGTTGTATATGTCGTTTTTTTTTATTTGCATAATCATTCGTAGAGTCACCCCAGGAAGAACTGTATTCATCATGATATAAAGTTGGCAGTGGATTTCAGTGATGTTATGCTGACCAGCGTGATGCGCGTATCTGAACCAGTAAGACTCTGCACAGCGATACTGACCTCAAGTGTTTCAAAAACGAGGGATTGGGTAATAACTATCGACTGCAGCCTCGAAATATGTGGCCAGTAAGCGAGAACTCGCTTAAGTTAAGCATGTTGAGGTTGTCGGCAAAGTGTTTGGCTTCGTTTCGGTAGAAATCTCCATGATTTCCGTTCATTTTCTCTGATTGATGTATTGGCCAAATGAAAGACCTCAAGCGTGTTTTGTTTTTGAAGCAGATTATACAATGCCGTGAAAATTATGGCATTACTTTTGACTTCCTCTTCATCTACTTCGTATGGATCCTAATAATCCTCATCTTTGCTCCAATGAATATGAAAATCCTGAGGCCACGTGATGGTAGTCTGAGCGGTCGCTATTGATATAGCTCTTCCACCAACGCATCATCAGAAATGTCAGTTTTCCTAAACTAGTCTCTTTCGAGATAATCAATGCGATTGAATCCGATATGCCTCTTTCTTTGATATTCTCCTTGCACGACTTACCCGTAATTCGGGACGTTGCGAACTGCTCTACAGTGACCGCTTTATATAACGATACCATGGTTTTGCCCAAATTTTATCGTTATATAAAACATCATTATATGAAGCGGCCACTGTATTAAAATCTTTGCATATGTGTTGGATCAAGCGTTGAAAAGTGACGTATACAGTTCGTTCCGTTTCCCAATCGTATCCTTTGAAAGTAAACTTTCTGCCATTGTCGGTTATAAAGATGCCGATCCGAGTACTTTGGTATTCAGTGATCCTGTCGCATTCTTCACCACCGTTGTGCCGTAGCTTCGAGAGCATTCTCTCCGAATTTGTCGTTCCAGGTGTGTTTGATGATGGCGGCCTTATGGTGGGACATTTGATGAAGACGTTTACGGCGGTACTTTTGGCGAAGAGATGTACGACGAGGGCGATAATGACGAAGAAGAAGACGCTAAATATTGTTATGTGGAGTACGGTGAAGGCGAGAAGAAGAAGAAGATAAGGATTGAACGGTATCTGGGTATATCAACCGAAGAATGGCTACCGAGCATTCAGAGCTCATCCTCCATTGCAAAATCTGTTGCAAGAAATAAATCACTCAATCCGCAACTCGCTTTGTGAATAAAACTAAAAAGTGTAGGGAACATATAAACAGGACAGCACATCTTGGATAAAAAGGGAATGCTTTATTCGCTATCGTTGTACGTAATAGCAATGTATACATTTTGACCCTCTGCGATTCTTGTGTTGACACCCGTGAGATGCAAATGTCAGGCTGAACGTTGTGCCGACGACTTGTTACACTGCTTGCGAAAGACGGGCTGCCGAAATAAGACAGAAATACAACCACTGCATTTCGTGGAAGAGGCCGACTAGGCAATCCTACATTTTTTCACAACTGAAAAGCACAACTGGGCAAATCTGTATACGTTGGATGCACTTCGCCATTTCGCGCTAAAGACATCAAGATGAAGGGCTTTGTCGCGTGTTTGCTGCTCGTTGTCTGTCATCATGTACATATTGTCGGTCCGTACCGGATCTTTATGCATGTCTCTCAGTCAAGCGTCCTCTGCGTAGCTGACCAAGGAGAGTTTAGCTGCATTGGTAAGTGTATATTGTTAATATTACGTTACTGGTTTGCTTGTTTCATCACGTCGTCATCCGCTCGCTAAGGCTCATGTGCGGGGTTGGGAGCAGTGGACGGGTGGAAGAAAAAGTATTAGGGCACTAACCTGGATGATATGGGATCCCGTGGACATGATTTAAAAGTGGATCAACGAAGAACTGCTCCCCCACTGAGATCACTGTGGTATCGCTTAACGAGAAAAGGCTTTCGAATGACGAGACCAGAAATAAGCTTATGTCTTATTGAAGAAAGTTGCTTTCTATTTATACTGGTGATGAATCGGGACGGAGAAGATGAATACTTTTGTCTAATAGCCCAAAGATCCGTGTTATCGCTGAGCCTCTAATAACCTTACCATCTAATGTTAATGAGGCCGAAGGCCATACAAAGCCTTAGTTTATGGAGTGGCCTGCATAATCGTAAAGCCGGAACAAGGTTCCACAAGCGAGCGAATAAAGCAATTGATTACTGTACGGTTGTTGATGTCGCAATGACAACGGATATAAACAAGGACTACGGAAAAGCATGTAGCCATGGTTGATGGTGTATGTCGGAAATATGGTATAGGTATTGATAATCGCACCAAGTTATCCGAAGCCATTGAGCTTGCCAGTCTAACAGCATACTAACCAGTTAGTTCACCGTTGCATACGTGTTGCACTGTAAATAATATTGGTGATTAAAAGTGGTTACAGCGGTCATACATAAGCTTTATAACCACTTGTACTACAATTTTTAGCAACTCAAGCGGTTGAAAAGCTTATGTTTTAGCCACTTCAAAAAATCATTTACCAAAATTCACCAAAAATTATTTGCAGCGTTGCTATGCGGGCATTTACTTTCAGTCACCAAGATGATATGCCCAGGATTGCTGGAACCTTGCTTGTCTTCCACACCACATCGGTATCTGCGTCCAGGATTCAAAGAGTAGCATACCTGTCCATCCAACGTTGCATCGTAAACTGTGACGGGCGTCCTTGTCCCTTGAGCCTGTCACCTTTCTCCCCCATCCACCTTAACTGGGACACTATTGCAGACGGCGATGAATAACACCTTTCAACTGGAAATAAAACCCAGGGATTCAGTTGTGGGCGAGGACCCCAGTGGCATGCTGGACCAGTCCACGCGTAGCCGACATGGACTCTAGGTAAAGCCTAGTATGCTCACCACCTGTGAGAGCAGCAATCAGGGTCACCAGAGGATGTGCTGCCTTTTGAGGCAAGATGCATCTTGGGAGGAGGAAAGACCGAGTGACTCCAAAAGTAAGTTAGTTTTCAAAGTGTGGTGAGTCACAGACAAGTTATACTTACTGGTACCGTGTTCTACGGTAATGGTCTGCGGAAAAAATTGAGCAATTAGATATCATTGCTTGTGAAAATAAATTAGCTATCGGATGCTAGGCAATTCTAAGAAAAGCTACTTACCACTGTAGCGTCTTCTGGCGAGTGCGAAAGGCTAGGCCCTTGCGTGAATAATATGTACATGGCAAAAATGTGTGATGATATTTACAAGGGGAAAGGACAATGTGTATCCGGTCTAACAAGTATATGTGTGAGAGAGACGGGGCTGCAAATTGGTATGGGGTACTATACCAACGGGATGGAAGAAGAGGTTTAATTTTGTGCACTAAGGCATTTCTATAGGCTTAAGCTATTCTACATAAACCGACATTAGCATACGATGCGGAAAATGCGAAGGAGCTACCTACTAAGCAAAGATTTACCGCATGGCATTGAGTGCCAGCACGAGATAACGCGAATCACTAGCTTCGACTTGAACTTTTTAATAGTCAAGCTCCTAATCCCAATAATTCCAGTCATAAACGAAGGACTTAGGGTATTTGCGTTGGAAATTAGGAGTCAATGGAAGGAATCAGCATTGAGAGTTGAATGAAGCGCGGTTAGTATAAAGCACAATGATGAGCACGGCGAGAGCGATGAGTGCATAACAAACATGGTAACAGCAATAACGAGACAAACTGTTGCGCCGCCTGGGCAGCCACTTTTGATCCGATACCCTGCCTTCTTTTTCCTTTACTCTTCTGCCTAACGAGTGCGTTTTCATGCTACGCTTACTTGACGCATAACAGCTATAAACATTTCCAATGTGGTATTAAGGGCATGCATCAGCATGAAATTTTTGCAGTGATCTTATACTGCGGCCTCAATTCTTACGGCCGTTTGCTCTTTGTGGCTGATACATAATACGTAACAACATGTCTTGACTGGGAAGTATATATGAAGTGCTCACATTGACGATTGCTGTCTGATCTTCTGCATCAACGCACGACCGTGCTGTATACTATTACACGTTTCACCTTCTCATACAGCATGTTTATTTTATCATGCGAGTATCTTTTTGTGTCCTTTCGTGCTTGACCTAATGAAAGCAAACTACATGACTTGGTCTACACTTTCTGCTACCCTTCTTCGGACCCAAGCAGCGCACTTGCTTTCTTTGGCGACTTCCTCCTGTTTTTACATTTTACGGTCTTCTTGAGTGTCTGCTAGTGTTTATGTCATAGTGACACCGGCATTTGATTAGCTGTGCTGACTTTAGCTTGAGTGTATCCAAGGGCCGTTACAGTAAACAGCACTTCCAAATCGTATTGCAGAGTCTATCATTTGGCCAGCTCTCATGAGATGACTTTGTACATGTCTAAAAAAAAAGTCGAGAAGCGGAGTGCTTCATAAGTAAAGATTGGTGCATGTGTTATCCAACAGCTAGTATCAAAGAAACACTAGCATCAGACTCTGACAAGAACATAGTTTTCTTTTACTGCACTACCAGGTCGACATTCCCAATGCTTTTCGCCACTTAAAATGGTCGTTGTTCATCGTAACATCCATTCACCGATAACACGTCGCAATCTCAATACACCTTATGATTGGCGTTCGACCGCGGAAATCAAGATTGTTTCGTACGCAGGCTCCGAACACGTTGACCACTGGTCCCACTTCTGTCGTTCTACTCCATCCCATGCCCTGAGCGGCACACGGCATCATCTGCTTGGTAGCCCTGATAAAATTTGGGTTTGGCTGCGACGTTACACGACAGTGGCGTAAAGCAAGAGTTACACGACAGCGACATAAAGCAAGAGAATCAAGTCCACTTTTCCCTCTTTTTCCTTCTCTTTCGTCCTTTTCACCGGTGCTTGCAAGAGTCAACTTTACACTGTCCCGTATAGATTTGTGTTTTATCCTCTTGAACCACAGAAAGTCTGTCACAAGCATGTATATCGAGTACGTCACACCGCAACGAGTAGCCGATCCAAACATTACCGAGTACAACTCGAAGGGAGGCGAATTCAGACCCACATGGCTCATCCGCACTTTCGACTGGGAAAAGGTTCCTGGCACCGATGCTGTTGATGGCTATCACACTCTTTCATATTGCTGGGAGCAATCAGGCGAAAAATACCAACAGGCAGATGGAGAATACAGCTTGGTTGACGAAGGGCGTCATATAATAAGAAAAATAAAGAATGGAACGGTGAGCGGTTTTTATGTGACATACGACGAACTCCTCCAGCAGATATGCAAGGACTTTGACATCGAGTACTTGTGGTACGACAAGATCTGCATCGACCAAACCAATAAAGAAGAAAAGCGTCGCGAAATCAAGCAAATGCATCTCATTTACAGCAACGCACGTTACACAGTCGCCTTGATCCCCGAAATCTACATTGAGGATCCTGGAGACTTTGACTGTATGAACTGGGTTACACGCAGTACTGAAGCTAAATCCAATGCACTTGATCAAACGCTGGAGTCACTGTGGTTCCAACGGAGCTGGACGCTGGAGGAAATCATGATGTCAACGCGGATTTTGGTCGTCGGCGAAAACACCCATTTTTGGTCTCTTGCTAATATCAAACAAGGTGATAAGCAAAAGGAAAACGACCTTCTGGCCACTGTGATGCTCGGATTCAAGGAGAAAACAGTGAAAAGCGCAAACCAAGTCCTCGTATGGGCACATTTCCGTACAAGCACGAAAGAACACGACAAGATATATGCGCTGGCCAACATTTTTGAAGACATTATTTCTATCGACGTTGATTACGGCAGCGACGTGTCCGCTGCAATGAATGCATTTTACCGACGCTTGGCCCAAAGGGACTTATCGCTCATGTGCTTTGGATCGGTGGTGTACCCTTTGGATGGAAGTCCTATAAACACGACGACCATGGGATCCTATGACCTTCCTTCTTGGACAGGCGTTGCTGGATTGCACACAGCCTGGCCAGTTGCTGATACTACATTGGACCAGAATTGGAATTATACAATAGACGAGAATATGGTGTTACATATGCGCTGCCGATACTACACTATACAACCTCGCAAATACAATTTCGATGTCTTCAAAGACGACGAACGAGCGAAGAAAGCAACCAATTATTTTTACAAAGTGATCGACGCAATGGATGACTTTGGCGACGAAAGCGAGGCGTTGGATTGGAGTCAATGGACCATGACCAAATCATCAGGCTATTATTCCACGCATTATTACAAACCAGACCGCCAAACTCAGTTCCTCTCACCGTTGCTGCCACTCTCCCTCACCGAAGAATGCGACGAGTGTGTCATTTTGGGTGTCATATTTGACAGTGTGGTTCCAAGAGTACATGACGATGTCTTTATTGGCTACAGCCACACCTATTTCTCCCCAGTTTCAAGAAGGTTGAACGATGGCTCTTACAAAATAATCGGTAACATTCTTCTGAAACATTTCCAGCATGATGAGCCGCGTATCAGCCCACAAGAAGCTTTGGATAAAATGTTCTGCGAGACTACTGAACACTTTTATATCAAATAAACCACATGTGTTATTGCAATATCTCTCGAGTTTGATCTTTGAATGTGGCACCGAGTAAGAATCAGAGATATGCAATAGAAGCACAACACGCTCCCCGTGCTTGTTCAGTATGTAAAGGTAGTGTGTGTCACTTTACGCAATGTGAGATTTACTAATATATGTTTTACGTAACAAGCAGTGAAATATAAAGAACCGTACATTGTGTTGAAACGCTCCTAGGGATTGGAATAGGCTTTGTGCTTGAATTTGTACATAGCTTGCCGAAATCAGGATCTTTAGATGTGATCCGAATTGCTTCTTCGTTGGTTTGTTGAATGCGCTTCCTCCTTGACCAGCCCTCCCGATCCTGGGACCTGCCACTCACTCCCTATATAGTCTGTGCTGGTACTGTACCAATAAAGCTTACTTCCTTATACTGCCTCAGCTTCGGCCACGTAAGAGGATACCAATGTTGCCAAGTAAACTTGCATAAGTGAATTGCTAGCTCTTGTTGGATGGTTTACCTGTCGCCATGTGAAGACAGAATCGATCTAATTTCTTGGAAAAGCTCGCTCTCTCATACGCTCCCTTGAGAAGATGAACCGCTGTCGTATTCTTGACATACACCATCATCCATATTAATATGCTTTCCGTTAGTCCCTGTTTACATCCGCTATGATCGCAACACCGGCAACCGTACAGCTATCGATTGCCTTTTGCTTGTGCGTGCAACCTTGATCCGGCTCTACCGATGATGCAGGACAATGCCATTAACTAAGGCTCTGTATGACCTTCGGCCTCATTAACATTAGACAGCAAGGTCATTAGAGACTCGGTTATAACATGGATCTTTGGGCTATCATACAAAAGTATTCGTCACCTCCGTCCCAACTCATCATCAGTAGAAATAGCAAGTAGTTTTCCTCGATAAAACATAATCTTATTTTTGGTCTCGCCATTCGAAAGCCTTTTCTCGTTAAGCGATACTACAACCGCTGGTCTTTTCCAAGTGTACAAATAAAGAGATTGTCATATCCTCCGAGTGTATGGATCAAAAGATAGTTGTATAGTAAAGAGATTCAACCGGTTTATCGTTCCTAAATGTACAGATGAAGAGATCATTTAAAAACCCATAAGGACGTTTTATTGGCATGTTCCTTGAGGAGTTGAACATAGAGACTGTTGTTACTCTCCGGCGTTGCTGTAAAAAGCATACTCGGTGACTTTGTAAATGGATAAAGGATCAATGGTGTTCTTCCATGCCATCAGTATAAGGATTTTGACAGGTCTGGATGTCTCACAACAGACGGATAAAGAAACTTTCCATCAGAGCCGGTAATATACGCTATAATCCAAGTATGAACTAGCTGCTATCAATCGTATTATCTTCAGCATTTACACGACACGCACATGATAGAATGCCACCATCGGTTAACCAGCCACAAGTGCACTACTCGCATCATTGCCTCTCCAGACTTTCCGCCGGCAACGAGGAACCCACTAGCTATTGCCCAGTACTCTTGGAAAAGCAGGTAAAGACATGCTTTCTGTTATCTCGACAGAGACATTTCGGCCCCCATTTCCTGACTGTTCTCTCAGCTCTTTTTTATGTTTCTTGCGCCATTAAAATGGCAATGATTTTTACAATAAATAAAGATCTTCTGGTACATGGGCGGGGCAGAGACCCATGACCGAATTTGCGACGCCAACCTGTAAATTCATTCAGTTAGTTCATCCGTTGTACGCCCAGATCTCTGTCAAAACGTACCTGGATTAACCATAGCAGATGGCACTTTTGCATTGTCGAGATCTGATATTATTTGGATTTGCTCCAGCCAAAGGGTCGACAGACTTGCCTGTACGGTTTCTTCTGTCACAATAACAGGGGAGCCTGTCTCTACTAGTCGCCGAAGAGCGCAGAGTAACGACCAGCCGGTCATCCTTGTTGTAGGTGAAATTTCTGCAGAAGTAGCCATAGAAACAGCACAATATGGTGATGAAGCGGCGCACATTTGGCTGGGACTGCACACCTCCTCGACCCGGAGCCGTGATCTTGCCACGGGTGTGACAAGAGCTATTAGGACGAGCAAAAAGAAAGATGCCTACTTCCGCCACGGGGAACACACACTGAATATCACAGCAGCGCGACACCAGAGACGGTAAAAAGAATGATAAGGAAAACACCGGCTCAAAGGCCATTGTGCTTGTTATTTTCGCGACCCAGCACACAGTCAGCCTCACCAGACATAACGGAAACATGGAGAAAATATCTTATTTTTCTACAAGATACAGATGTTAATCTTTTTATAACCGTAGACATGCCAAGCGCTCATTCTTACTTCCTGTACTTTTAGTACAGCTCTTCAACAAGCGAGAGGAACGCTCCCAAGTTGTTGTCGTTGGACAGCATCCGGATTGAAGCGAGGGGAGATGCACGCTTGCAATCAGCAAAATCTAGCATATGCTTTCGCCCAACTTCTTCATCAAACCACGCTGGAGGGTGGTGATGGGGCGGTCGAGATCCCACTAGACTTCAGCGAGCCAAGGAACAAACTGCCAGTGCTTTGCTTGGACGGCCGTAGACGGGATCGGGAAGACAATGAAGACGGCATCCAGGTCTCCATCGATGCCGTCGTAGTTGGTTTGGGGGACGCTTTGGTGGTGATGACGACGGGTATGATACCAGGGTTGTGGGAATCAGGATGCACGGTTGAAGCCATCCGGATTGATGAAAAAGTACCCAGAATCACGACAACAAGGACAACAATTGGTGGGATGCCGTTGAACAGCAGGCAGGTGGCATAAATGTCGAAGAGTATAGAGGTGTAAGCAGAGTAAGTTGCAGGGTTGAGCATGATTATAAATGCAAAGTATAGAGACGCGTCTTCATTTAGCACCCCTTCCGTCCACGTAAGATTGAGCTGACAAATAGTGTTGATATTATGGTAAAGTATGGGAGCATTAATGGCACTATCATTAGAAAGCACAGTCAGCTAGAGCAATTAAATCTTAATAGTAGTATAATTAAGACGAATCGTATTATTCGGGTGATCCGCCTTTGCTATTTTCCAGTGTGTCCTGAAATAGAATTGGGTACGTATTCAGATCAATGAAATTGGTCCGAATGATAGCTGCGTACAGAGCTTTCGAAGCACCAGCTGCCAACCCGCCAACAAAACATATTCTCGCTACTTTGAGATGGGAACCAGTGACACTTTTTACGTATCCAATCGAAAGCTGATTTATCATAGGAATCTTGCCTACTATATGAGCGATACTATTTTTATTCTTGCGTTGTCGCACGAGTCAACCGTATTTTATCACTAGACATCATTTTCCGATTGCACTTTAAGTGCCAATGTACCACGTACTCCGATACGATGGCGCTTTTTTTGTGAATAATGCGCAAATACGACGAAGGTGAGCGGAGCCACTGTAACAGAAGAGAACGTAAAACTACAAGTAGACATGGAGGGCACCCTGAACTGGGAAGAATATTATGTTATTCGTAACATACGGTGATGCATGACTTCAAACGATTACCCTTTGATTACATTGGAAAAGAAGTCAACCCGGTTTATTTCAATTAAGGGAGCTACTACATATCGCACAATGATAATGCGTCGGATGACGATGATGAACACCTGAAACGGGGTTACCCCTTTTTATATCACGGTGATTAATGGGTAAAAGAGAGATGCAAATCAAAACTTTATAGTACGTATAGTTTAATGACGTGAAAATGATGGGCTTTGCATGAATTTGGAATATTTACTGCTAAACCCGTGCATGCAATCAGAACAATCAGGAAATGTTCTGCGCTGTGATCTATTATGCGTAGTACCTGACATGTACATTCTAATCACACGAAACTTCATGTATATGCCTGCGGACTAGCCAATTTAAAGATGATTCCTGAATATATTGAAACACCACCTACGCGCAACCACTTTACGCACAAAAACATAAAGCTTTTGCAATACGTATGATGAGTGATGTCGATGAGAACAATGTAGTGTTGTAAAGAAAGGAGATGATGCCATTTTTTTCTTTGGTGATATGCACCACATTCCAAACAATGCTGCCTTCTATCAGTTTCACATGGCCATCCTGTCTGCAACTTCCCATGCATACTGCGGTTGCGTAAAAAGAGATCTTATTTACATACCTGTGCATCCCCTTTTTTTCCCTCTTCTTTCTCCTCCACCTTTTTTCACTTTAGCATGACTAGTATCATTTCAAAAGTACCACAACTGCTGTTTGGAACGACAGCATCTAATGCCGATAAACAAAACGAGCTATTTGACGAGCCAAGCAGTTCTCCGCCTCCGTATGAGAAAATCATCGTGGCGAAAAAGCCGGTGGTGCAGGCAGACGAAGAAGAAATGTTGATCAATACCAGCTTGATTGGGCAGTCAGTGACTCTTATCCACATCGCTACGGAGATGCAATCCTCACATCGAATGACAATGGCGCTCGACTTGTACATGGTTGCTCTTGACAAGATGATGTCGGCCTTACCTTGTAGGTCGAAAAGCAAGTAGAATCACAACAATGAATTGACATAAATGGCAGTGGATACTGATCCGCGCGCGAAACGATTGTTACGAGACAAGCTGACGGAGATAAAGGAGCGGTACGACCTCGATCATGAACAAGAAGCAAGCGGCATATCGGACAGCATCATCCATGCAGCCATAGCGTGTGCTGTCGCATTGAAAAAGAGCCCGATCCCAGGTGATTATGAAAACAACTCTTTAAAAGACACCGGGCTGACAAATCCAATCCAGATATCGTCACATCCGCATTGAATTATGCGTTTTCGAGTATCCACGCCATCGACAGGACGTTCAACGTGCGAGAACGGACCTGGGAACTGATCGCCTGCGGGATGGCGAAACTGACGCAGATGGATCAACATTACCATCTCCACCAATTGGTGACAGGAGCAGTGTACACTAGCGCTACCGCCATTGTTAAAGCAGGGATTGCGTACACTGAAACACCAGGCTATAGCGAAGCCAAAAGGAAAAAACTATAAACCATTTGTTTTATGTATACTCTTTTTTTTTAAAGTTTGTTTGGTGCTGAGGATACGCTTTGAATGGGCCAATCGTAACAATGATCGCTGCGATCGTAGCCATATTTGCGCACAAAGTCGTCAAGCTCAGCAGGACCCCGGGTGCCATATGGATAGTTCTTGATGGGTACCTTGGTCTCTTTGCTGTCAATGGTATGTAACAACGGTGTGAAAATCTTCCATGCGGCCTCCAGTTCATCGTCGCGCACAAAGTTGGAGTGATCGGCCCGCAGCACGTCGAGGATCAGCGATTCGTAGGCATCGGGAATAGCCAAATTGGAGTATCGGTTATCGTACGTCAAATCAAGGTCACTTTGGATGGTTTGGTATGACAGGCCCGGTTGTTTGTTGTTGAACTTGACATATACGGCCTCACGGGGCTGTACCCGCAGCACCAGTTCGTTGCGAGGTGACCCCTTGTAAAGGCTTCCGGCAACATTGCGGAATTGGATGCGGACTTCAACTTTAGCGTCATTCAGGGCTTTCCCGGCCTTCAAAATGAACGGCACACCTTCCCAACGCTCGTTCTGAATCCAGCAGACAAGCGCTGCGAATGTAGGTGTTTGGCTCTCCTTGTTCTTCAAAGTCTCGTCTTCCAAATAGCCTGGCTTGCCATTTGCAGCCACATATTGTCCGAGAAGTGCGTCCTCAAGTACGATGGGCGGGATACACTTTAATACTTTAACCTTTTCGTCGCGAATCGCCTCCGACTCTGTTGATATAGGCCGCTCCATTGCAATCAGGGACAGAACTTGCAGAAGATCTGGTGTCGCTCGGAGTTAGAACACTATTTTCTTTTTACCCGACTGGCCAGCTGGGTAATCAGCGACAAAAAACTTACGGTTTTGCATTACGTCCCTGCATTATCGATAAGTAAACAAGAGTATGTTTTAAACCAATGCCACATCCTCTTACCTGATGATCCCAAACTCATCAAAATACCCTCCGCGACCTTCGGTGCCGATAGTTTCCTTGAAGGTGATCTGCACATTGTCGATATATTTGCGGTCCCAGATTTGGTTAAAGAAGATATTGGCGAACCGAACCATCATGACGTTCTTGACCATTTCTTTACCGAGATAATGATCGATGCGATAGATCTTGATCTCTTGTTATCATCAAGATGCTTTATATAGATAAGATATACAACACATACCTCATCTTCCTTGAACAATGAGCCCAACTCTTTGGCTAATTGGTTCGAACTGCCTGTATCGTGACCAAAAGGTTTTTCCACAACCAATCGGGTCAATCCGTCCTGCGCGTACACGTTCTTCTTGAGGCCTTTTGCAACCGGCACAAATACCGAGGGTGGCAATGCCATGTAGAACACTCGATGCTTCTTTCCAGACTCCACTCCTCGATGGGCTTCGCTTTCACGTACAGCAGCGTCGAGTTGTTGCCATGATTTATCATCGTCGTACAGACCCGACTGATAACTGGTAATTTGTTTGAATGTTTCGAGATGCTTCTTGGTTTCATCATCAGGGAGCTTGATATATTGTGTCACTCGTGCAATGTAGTCCTCATGTGTCATCTTGGTTCGGGCATATCCGATGATATGCGTTTTTTCTGGAAGGAATCCGTTGCGGTAGAGACCAAACAAGGCGGGATAGGTCTTTTTCTTGGCTAAGTCGCCGGAAGCACCGAGAACTATGCGAAAATCATGTTAGTATGTAGCAACGGAATCGCCATGGCAATGGCATGGCGACATGATGGCCTTGGAGAAACCAACTTTACCGACGATAGTGACTGAGCCCTGCAGCTCGGAAGCAACCTGGTTACGGATTATTTCGGCGGGTGAAGACATGTGAGAGAGAGATAAAGAAAAGGAAAACAGTGTGTTCTAAGTTGGGAAAGACGTCCCATTATATACGCTTCCGAAAAGCATGTGTATATCCGGGTAACTTGAATATCGTCATACCCCACCAGGATATTCCGTCTTAGTTCCGTATAATCCTCTTCTTGGGTCGGACCTGCGCGAGCGGGCTTTTGCAATATTGCCCATGTTGGGGAAGCGGGATAATTATACTTTTTTTCAAGCACAACAAAAAGAATGGCTGGGCGTTTCATTCCACGATCAACATTTCATTACGATCGCGTGATAAACTGGTTTCCAGGCCACATGGCCAAGGGCCTACGCGTTATTTCTGAACGACTCAACTCGGTCGATCTTGTCGTGGAAGTACGAGACGCGCGCATACCAGTTTCGTCTGTCAATCCCAATTTCGAAAAGGTCGTTGGCAGGAAAAAACGAATGATTATTTATAACAAAGCGGATCTTGCCGATCCGCGTACAGAACAACCAGTAACACAAGCACTTGCTGAACACAACCCAAACACGCCTGTGCTTTTCACAAGTTGTCATACACGCAGACATATTCAGTCTATTCTTCAGTACGCCGCCGCACTCGCGGATCCAATTCCGCAAGTCAACCTTATGATTGTTGGTATGCCCAACGTTGGCAAGTCGTCACTATTAAATGCATTACGACACGTGGGCGTTGGCAAGGGCAAGGCTGCGGCAACAGGAAACCAGCCAGGCGTGACCCGATCAGTCGTCGGCACGGTCAAAGTATTGGAGCATCCAGCAATTTATTTGATCGACACGCCTGGCGTCATGGTGCCTCACTTGGCTGATCCCGTGCGCAGTCTCAGGGTCGCGCTGACAGGTGGAATTCGGGATCATTTGGCAGACGAGCAGATCATGGCGGATTATCTCCTATACGAACTCAACAAGCGAAATGCCTACGACGCCTACACTTCTTATTACAAGATAGATCCAACGAACGATGTCAATGTGCTGCTGGATGCAGTAGCAAGAAGAATCGGTGCCATTGTCAAGGGAGGCGAGTTAGACCCGACTATGGCGAGCAAGTTTCTGCTGAAGCAGTACAGACAAGGCAAGCTCGGACGCTACACCTTGGATGACACCAGCCCTGAGGCGTTGGATGCATTTTTTGAGCAAGTGAAATCTCCGGGCGTGGAATTGAGCCGGCGGCAGGAAAAAAAGCTGGCCAAGCTGGCGCAGAGGAAGGAACAGCGACGGAAAAAGGACGCGTGAATTCCTTATATACCCATGAAGAGGTGGATGGCGTAGGAGGCGACGCGTGGATTGTGTTTCAAAGAGCCGGGTGCGGTTAGGGGGATGCGTCTCCTCGCTCATAAGTTAGAATTTGTTCTTCGTTGTATGATATTTGACACATGAAAGAGAAATTGTACATACCTCCCTACATTTATTAAGGATGCATTAGGGAATCGTGAGATCAACAGCGGGTATTACTGTTACCCTCCTTGGGGCTTACTCCTGACAAATTCAATAGAGGACCATTTTCATTCGAACGTTGGTATATCAACCACAAACATACCAGAGGGTTTTTAAAATATCCTTTTTTTCTCTCTCTTTCGCACACTATTCCCTTCCTTTCGTTCAGCCCCCCTTCCTCTCTTTATTTTTACGAGTATGCGTGTTGCTTATGCCATTGCAGCACTGGTTTCCATGGCCTGCGTCGATGCGGCCACTTTTAGAGTCATAGCACCGGGCGCAAAGAGCAGCGTACAGGTCTCCATCCGCGGCCAACGCTCCAAACTCACAGCCCAAGATCCCGACGTACCTTACTTTACAGGCGAAGCGAGCTGCAATGGCTCGTGTCCATACAAAGTACGTCTTTTCCATTTTAGTATATACTTTTGCATCTAAACTTGTATGTCTAGTACGTTGTGGATGGTGTCGAAGAGACCTTCGAACGCACACTCAATGGCGATATGACGCTCAACGATATATTTCAGCGACAGATCACCTATGCGTCCTTGCCACCCCTTCCACATCCTATCAAAAATGTAGGTTGTCCTGCTACTGTAACGAAAAAAAAAGAAGCCACAACTCATCCAACTGGAATAGAACCCTTGGACTCGCGGTGGACCCAAAGGCTCCATCTGGGACGATCAATACGTACCATCCATCTTTATTCACGGCGACCAGACAGAAATCGAAAATATTATCAGAAACGTACCAAAGGAAAATACCATGGTAAAGTTCACCATTATCGGACCTGACCAGGCGTGGACAGTCGAAAACTGCACTTTCCGTATCCATGGTGCAGGAAAGAGTCGAAACAATGCCAAGCAGAGTTGGGAGTGGTCCTTGCCAGAGGGCAAATATATCGACAACCGTAATTGGTTCAAGATTCGCCATATGGAAGAGGATCCAACGCAAATGCGCGAGAAGCTCTATTCAGACGTTTTGGGAGCACTCGATACGTATGCAAACCGTGCCAACATGGTCCGACTGTTTATGAACGGTCTTGGATTTGGCACGTTCAACATGCTCGATGACGTTATCCAGTACTCGTATATCAACGCAATGTGGTATGACGGCAAGCCTCCTCGTGAGATGGGTCCTCTCTATGATGGTGCATCAGGTGCGGATTTCAAATACTATGCCGACAGCGAACACTACGAGGAGTCATGGAAACCCAACAAGGACAGTCCAGAAGAACATGACCCTATCATTGACTTTACAGACGAATTCCAATATTTGGACACGACTGATGATGCCGAGATTGAAAAGTTCAACCAAAAGTTCAACATTGACCAATTCTTGCGTTTCATGGTGGTCGAATACCTCACTGCAGACTGGGACGGATACTGGATGGAGCAAACCAATATTGGCGCGTATTGCGATCCCACAGAAAACGATCGCTGGTACTTCCTCGGCCAGGACTTTGATGCAACATTTGGCGTCAACCTTGTAACACCCGAGGAACGTGAAGACTTTGTCAAGATTTCATACAAGGAGTATCCCAAACGTTATCCTGATTCTGTCATGATCAATCGCCTTTTGGAAAACCACAAGATCCGCCAAACGTTCGAGACTTACTTGAAAGACACCGTCAAAATTCTGTTCAACGACCAAACATTATCACGCCGCGTCATCGCGTACCACGACTTTATTGCACCTGACTTGAGATGGGACCGCAGCATCAAGCAGCTCTCGCCCGGCACCAACTTTGGATGGACCTTTGAACAGACGTCCGAGAACTTGTATCACAAGGTGAATGCTCCCAATGACAACGGTGGTGGCGCTGACTGGGGCTTGCTTCAATGGTAAGAGTGCATAATCACACAGGACTTTATTCAATGTGCAACGTTGGCTAACTTGTCTCTAGGATCAAGGCCAAGTCTGCGGCGGTAGCTCAAGAATTCAACCTTACGATTTTGAGCGCATCGGAAGCATTAGAATACAGCAGACCGTCAGTGGATCCCAGCTTGGCGCAGCATAGCAACCGGCCTCACGAAGCCCTCGATGAAGGTGCACCAGCCGAGGGTGGTAACGTTATTGATACGGATGCCCAAGATAACAAGAAGGAGGAGCAGCAGAACACTCCCCAGGAATTCGAAGCAGAGAGTCTCAAGCTCCACGCATCTGCGTCAACCGCCAGTGTAATGTCATCCATGGTGCTGGTCATCGCTGGCGCTGCTGCCCTCAACTTTATTTAATAATAGTCTATCTAATATAAACATTAAACAAATTTATACAACCCGTTTGCGTGCTTTTCTTTTTTTATGCATTCTAGTGATGGACGACATTTATCACTACACGACTGAGGCCGTCCAAGCCAACGACAGCAATTCCAAACAGTCAGAGCAGGATGACGTGATACTCAATGCATTTAACAGCTTTGGATTCGGACAACGATGGAACAGTCTTGTCGACACTGTGCTGCAACAGGTACTTTAGCTGCATCCTTCCCAATGACCAACGCCCTCCAATTCTAATTAATAATCCAAGAGCGAGCAAGTGGTCAATGTCGCTCGGAACGATCTGCAAGAGTTTGCTCAAGTCTTGCGAGACGATACAACACAGACGGTGGAAAAGATATCCAAAAGCGTGAAGCCCGATGTGAAAGGCAAGAAGCGAGCCACCAATGACGATGATGAAGGTATCTGGGGCTACATACGTCAAGCCCAGTTACCTGCTGCCCTACGGTTGCCGGACAATATTGATTTGGGCAAGTTGCGCGAAGAAATGGACCAAGGCACTCGGTTTGCAGAGCAGTATTTGCAAAAGTTTGGTGCCGAGGTGATTCAGACCGTCAACAAGCACATTGGCTTGTACGATGATGACGAGGAAGAGCCAGAAGGTAGACCGAGTACAAGCAGTAACCCGGGCAAGCGCAGTATCTTGTGAGTATCTGATGGGTTACAACGCAACAGGGCTCTCTCGTTTTTTTCTCACGATAGACATGCATAGTGCAACCAGAAAGGAGCGTCTGTTGGCAGAAATGCGCACGGACCCGGAAACATTCACAGTTAAGGTTCCTTCGGATTCAGTGGATGTGGAAAAACGGACTGATGAAATTGCACAAACGTTGGATGAGTTCCCAGATCTACGCGAAATGATGGATCGATTAGGTAAGCTCTTTTAGGGCTTGCAATGTCTATTGGCTCAAACAAAAAAAAAGTCCCAGTGGAAGTGAGCTATGTCTTATTCTGGCAGCGGTACTTCTATCATCATCAAAGGATCGAGCACGAGGATGAAAAGCGCCAGATTATCGCCAAGGGTAAGGGTTCTTTCGATTCTGTCCAATCACTCCTTAACTTTTTTTGTCTTCCAGGAGCCGAAGATGAAGATGAGTTCAAGTGGGACTCGGACGACGAAGATGACGAAGAGGTGACCAGCAAGAATCTATCATCGAAAGACAAAGAAGCACTCGGCAAGAACGAGTCATCTAAAGGCAAAGATAAACCATCGAAGGACAAGGAGATAGTTCACAAGAGTGAACCAGTACCATCCAAGGATACTGCTGTGCCTAAGACTACTGACGAAACTCCAAAGGCGGAGGTCGAGGATAAGTCTAAAAAGCAGGAGAAGCCCGCAGATGATGATAGCGATAGCGATTGGGAGTAAAATATACGTAATCGCTACTTTCGATCCACGATACCAGTAATTTTTTTAAAGAAAAACACAATATTGAAGTATTTATCGACTAAGCATATAATGCACATATTTCTTCCATCTTCGCATCTAATCGTATCGTACGATATTGACTATCTTTCACAAGCACGTACGCATGTGTAGGTGCTATGTCCTAGCGGAGGGAAAAAATATGACATGTGGTACAACCTTGCACCATACTTAGAAGGGGTAAGGCAATTAGCACAGGTCAGCACATGCATGTTGGAATTGATACTACTCGTGAAGTTAATCGTGAGATAACTACTGCTACTTGCTACATGACTTCTTAGAAGAGCTACTGTGTATATAACAATGATTGCTCAGCGCGCAAAAAAAAGTCAGCAACGCTAGATATATTTCGGTAGGTAATAACTTCGATGTTATCTGCTTTTGAATTAGTGTTTAGCTCTTGAAAGTTTTGCTTATAGAAAGTTCAACTGCGAATGCGTAGGTAGATAACGGTTGATTTGTAGCACGAGCCAAACTTACGGATGCAGATTACGTAGTTTGCCCTGGGAACTGCTACCTACTCGTGAAGGTACTTTCACGCGAGGAGAAGCAGGGGCGGAGAGTTTGTCAATGACCAACCGTCCTCCTTGAAACCTTGGCAACGAGAGGGATAGATATCCTCGGGAAGTGATATTCAATAGGGCTGGCAAGAGGCCGCAGGGACGAAGTGAACTGTTGCTCCTTGACGCGGGATTGCTTTTTCACGTCAGTTTGAGTTTTGAGAAGCAATGCAATGGTCCTTGTACTTTCAGTCAGCGCTGTTTATGTAATAACCTTTTGCTTAATAGTGGTCGTGGGTTACGGGGTCGCGTCCAGATAAAGACATTACCCCGCTGTGTGACCAGGCTTCGCTTACAGAAATCAACAAACTCTTTAGGTAAAATGCCAGGGCTAGCACCATGACAACCGCTTTTTGTTTTGAACTTTTACCTGGCAGCACAATGATGGTAATCCACGGTCAGTCTTATCTATCGGAATAACATACGAAGCGTTTCCTTGGGACGGTTGGATTCGCGGAAGTAAGTTTACACGTCTTATGCGATTTTCGTTTGCAAGTGACTGGCGACGAAACAGGACGATGAGTGGCTGCAGTCGACCAACAAGATTTCGCTGATCTTGTTCCCCGCATGTGAATTTGTCATAAGCAACTCAGTCCTTTTGTCTCCAATCCATCATCCATCTCTTTCTTCTTCTTCTTTACTTTTTTTTTCCCTCTTCTCCCCACTCTTCTAAAAACATGTCCATGCTTGCACGTGGAATGCATTTGCGTGCTGCCGCCAGACGCTGCGCGTCCAATGCCACCCTTCGACTTGCACGTAACCAACCTACTCTTGTGAAAGGAACACCACGCCTGGCTTCGGTTCGCTACTTGTCTGCAACCAGCGCGCGCTCTATTTGGATTCCCAATCGCGAGAAGCTCAGCGAGGAAGATCCGCGTCAAATGGAGCAATTCGTTGACGAAACTGACGTTGTGATTGTTGGTGGTGGACCTTCCGGTTTGGCTGCTGCCATTCGTCTCAAGCAGCTTGCCAATGAGAAAGATCAAGAGTTGCGCGTCATGGTGATTGAGAAGGCCGGTCAAGTGGGTGATCATATTCTCAGCGGTGCCGTTATCGAGCCGCGTGCTTTGAACGAATTGATCCCGGACTGGAAGGAGCGTGGTGCACCTCTCAACACGCCCGTCGTCAAGGATAAGATGCAGTTCTTGACATCCACTATGGCTATTCCACTCCCTCATCCTCCTCAGATGAACAACAAGGGCAACTACATTGTTTCATTGAACAACTTTATCAAGTGGCTCGGTGAACAAGCCGAGGAGCTCGGCGTCGAGATCTATCCCGGCTTCGGTGCCAGTGAAGTGCGTTACAACGAGGACGGCAGTGTTGCTGGTGTCAACTTGAATGACGTTGGCTTGGACAAGAACTTTGAGCCCAAAGTAAGTTTGTTGTTTTTCTCACGGTACGACGCGATGACTTATTTTATATTATAGGATACTTATGAGCGTGGCATGGGTATCAATGCCAAGGTGACCCTCTTTGCTGAAGGTTGCCATGGCTCCCTCACCAAGACTGTGGTGAACAAGTTCGATCTGCGCAAGGACAGTGGCCCTCAGAAATACGGTATTGGTTTGAAGGAAGTGTGGGAGGTCGACCCGGCAAAGCATCAGCCTGGTACGGTCATCCACAGCATCGGCTGGCCCGTCGATATCCACACCTATGGTGGCAGTTTCCTTTACCACTTTGAGCCGGAACGCAACTTGGTTGCCGTCGGCTATGTTGTCGGCCTCGACTACAGCAACCCGTACTTGAGTCCCTATAAGGAATTCCAGGTAAAGTGTGGGGCGTGGGAAAACTTACCAAAAACATGTGCTCACACTATTTCTAATGAATAGCGCTTCAAGCACCACCCATCCGTCAAGTCCGTCTTGGAAGGTGGCAAGTGCATCTCTTACGGTGCTCGTGCATTGAACGAGGGTGGCTACCAATCCATTCCCAAGCTCGTCTTCCCTGGTGGTGCCTTGATCGGCTGCACAGCTGGTTTCCTGAACGTACCCAAGATCAAGGGCACTCACACCGCCATGAAGTCTGGTATGCTTGCCGCTGAGGCAGCATATGAAAAGCTGTTCAACGAACAAGGTGAGCCTGTCGAGCTCGAGAGCCCTGTTGAGTTGAACAACTATGAGGAAAACATCAAGAACTCGTGGGTCTACGATGAGTTGTATGCTGTACGCAACTGCCAACCCTCGTTCCACGGTCCATTGGGTCTGTTCGGTGGTGTCGCGTACTCTGGTTTCTCAACATTGATTTCCAAGGGCAAGGAACCATGGACATTCAAGCACAAGAAGGCCGATTGGGAGGCATTGGTGCCTGCAAAGTAAGTTATGGATGTTTTAAAAGAAAAGTGATGTGTTAACAAGGTATACTGTAGGGATGCTAAGCCTATCGACTACCCTAAGCCTGATGGTGTCATTTCCTTCGACCTGTTGACCAACGTTGCCAGAACTGGCACCAACCACGCCGAGAACCAGCCTGTCCATTTGCGTCTCCGCAACAAGGACGTTCCTGTTGAACGCAACTTGGGCGTCTTTGATGGCCCCGAGAACCGCTTCTGCCCTGCTGGTGTGTACGAATACGTGGATGATGAAGCCAACCCCGGAGAGAAGCGCCTCCAAATCAACTCGCAGAACTGCATTCACTGCAAGACATGCGATATCAAGGATCCTTCGCAGAACATTGACTGGACCGTTCCCGAAGGTGGCGGTGGTCCTCAGGTAAATGGGTGAATATGGCCAATGATGACCTTTGCTTACTAACTTTCTACTTGTAGTACGTCTGGACCTAGATATAAAAAAAATTCCCTACACACATGATACATATTATGTACTTACATTTGCCGTTGTTTTTCCCGTTTGCATCATCACTATTAAAGATATATACACTTTCGTACAAAAAGTAAAGTCCTGATGTTGGCGTCCCATTCTCGCAAATGCAGCGATGTTGGTACAGTTTATCTGTCATGAATTATCGTCCAGCGCTGACAAGGCAGTTGTGCCCGTTCAATGGATAGAGGGTTAGGTCGCTTTGGTCTTCAAGATGGTTATCATGCGTAGCCTGCTCGCTTGACTTGTTACATACCACCAAATGGTAGTGTTGTTCCACCGCATCACTCACTTTACTCCATTCAGAGTTTGCTGTTACACCAACACTTCTATTTTTCCATGACCTCAAAACGCGTCTCAGACAACCATGACGACGTCCCGTCGAAAAAGCTGAAAGCGAAAGAACAATCATGGGAGCTAACTAAAGAAAAAACCGAATATTCCAGCGATTGCGAAATTGTCAATGACCCGATCCAAATTGACTCGTAGGTCGTATGTATTTCCCTATCAGCATATTGAGCCATTTCGTATTCGATAAGCTGTTGCTTTATAGGAGGGCGACCACTACTTGGTAAAGTTGGGGTGTCGATTTGTTGCTGTTGGTACCAATCCTTAAACTCGTTGGCCGTCCAGTATGACTTAGGCACTGAGTTCTTGATGTGCATGTGGTACTTTGCACCATCCATATGGATATGGCAGGCATCGGAATATTCCTCACTTAAATGCTTACAAAGGGCCTCAAAGACTAACTCAAAGAGACCTGCAGTAAAGTTACCATGGTAATCATGTAAGCCTGGCGTAATATCAGCTTTTTTTTACACATTCCAGCAGGGACTTCCATTCTTCAGCATCTTGGAAAGGCCTTCCCTTTCGTGGCTGATCAGATTGACGTGGTCCACGGGTTACTAGCCAAATGATGATTCCATTCCCCCAACCTTAATGGTTTCAGCGCAGAGACGGTTTCCTTGACGGTACACAATGAACACAACAGATATCACAATGTACTGCTTCCTTTCTTCTTCGGTCACAGTTCCACAATGTGGAAGCCAAGTCAGGTGACTGGAGTAGCCGATATGACAGTATGACTCGTCGGAAAAAAACTACAGGTGTTTTTGGGTAGTATGTCATACCAGTGGTGAGGTTCTCCAGTCGCTTGGTGACATATTCATGACGATATTTAACAACATCTGATGCATCATGAAGCGAGTTTTTTCTTGTGCCGATACCGAAATAGAGGTTCATTTGGTGCATATAGTTTCTTAGAGTCCGTGGTTTGACCATATGCCTGTGTTTCTTGAATAACTCGGTTGCGATAACCTCAGAAGTCAAATTGTTCCCTTTTTCTGTTGTTCTCTATGTTAAATAAAGTGAGGAGCAAGTAGAAAAGACAAATGTGTCAATGAGACTCAAAAAGGTAACTGATTTATTTCATATGTTTTGCTCTCTCTATTTATACTAAATGCTTATCCACGGTGAAACTTCCTTAAGCCGGTACTTCCATGAGTGATGTGTAATGTTAACCTTATTATCATTGAGCAGTTACGGATCGTGATGATCGTAGGATGAATGCTGGCAGAGCATGTCCATGAAGAGACACGTTGACAGGAAGGTGGTGTATATGAGTGACCTGATTGGCTGAGTATTTGGTAAGCATAAAGCTCAATGCTCCGATGTTGGAAATGGCAAGCAGCGGTAAGGATGGAAAGCTCTTATTCGCTGACGGACAGCATAGATGACAAAGAAGCTTGTTAGGGTGTACTTATGTTGGATACAACATATCGAAGACACCGCAGTTACCATCCAATTTAGTAAGTTTGAATATGTGATCAGTATCATTAGTCTGTTTTACAATGGATCTTTTATTAACTGGTACCCAACAGGTCACTGCCTTTAACTTCTTAAAAATCCTTCAAAAAGCGGATGACGATAACGATTCGTATACAGAAATTCTCCGCGCTACTGACAGTTTTCGTGGTAAGAATGGTATGACTCGGTTGAATTGGAAGATGGATATTACGGCAAGCTTCTACTGTTTTTCAAAGGTCAATATCAAGGACAAGACCACGACTTATGCCTTGTACAACGCTTCGCCCCATGTATAAATGTAAGCCATCTGACTGGCATGGAGGTTCTTACTCCGTGCCATAACGAAGATATTATACGCACAGTACATATTGTTCCGGATTTCTCTACAATATACAATCCAAAAAATGGCTACTACGAGCACTACTTGGTCAATCATGATATCAACCGAGATAGTTGGAGTGAAAACAAAGGAGCTCTACAACATTTACAAGGTCACCTTGTTACATGGTAAGATGTGACAAAAGAAAAAGAAGATACAAGTGAAGGAAAGTTACGAAGTTCCATACGGTACACCATTACGTGGTTAGCAGAATAGACAAATATATTACTTGGGTAAAAGGGGATAAAAAGATTTATGCGCCATGTGTAAGTTATGTCATCAGATAAACTCAAAGTTAATATATGAATAGAGCATATATTGTATCTATTCTGATCTAATCGTTGAAATAGACATACAACTTCTACATTTATGTATGCTCAAATTGCATGCAGCTCAATCAATCTAGAAGGTAGTTGTATTGTTCCGCACATATGGTACTTACTGAAAGATATATTGTATACTTCCTATATTAGACTACACAAGACAACCAAGATCTTTCTAGGTATACAGGGTCCTTTCTTTGCCTATTCGTACCTATCCAGACCTATTTACTCTTTCCTCAATCATATAGTCTATCTAATTTAATAGATACGTCAGAGATGCCCATTCCTCTTGCCGAGAATTCCGTTGCGATCCATAATTTTGTCGACTTGTCTACGCTATCTCTTTCGTAGTCCAGGATATCTCGAGCGCGCAATCCATATTCTGCCAATTGCCTCGCAGCGTCAGATGCACTGACTGATGTATTCACAAATAACACACCGTTCTGAACACCTTCAATATCATTCAACGCAGCGACGCTTTCGATCAATGCCGTTTTACTATCGCCTTCATGTTCCGCAGCCCCACCGTGGCAAAACGATACAACCCTACGCACCGCTCCTCCTAAACGAGTAAACAATAATGTCGGGTACGTTCATTCACAGCTTCCACGTTTCGTGTGATGTCAATAAACGTTGGATTCTTCACCCATCCTTGCATCCTCATCCAGTGTTGAAGAGGCCGATTCAAGGTAGCTGATGTTACTATTATCTGCGGTTTCGAAATACGTTGGAGCACATGGCCAACAAGAGGTTGCGTTGGTTTCGGGTTGGATGCGCGCTTCTGTTTCTTTTTGAGAGGAGCGTAACGTGCAGGAAGTCGCAACGCTTGATCAACTTCTTCGAGAACAATGCAGTCAAGATGATCGAACGGTAACGTATCAATGGATTCGATCAAAGGTGCTGGTGCGCTGACCAATGTGTGCGCTGGTATGCTGGTATTGGCCTGAATGTATCCTCCGGATAAAAGACGCATCCAGTGACCGATTTGGGTGGCAAGTTCAAAGTTGGGCACGACACACAGCCTTTGTAAACTGTTTTGATCGTTAGCCTTCGCTAGTTTGGATGCCAAGGCAACTGCAATGCCAAACGACTTTCCAGTGCCTTTTCTATCGCGTAGCAACAGATCATGATCCGATTGAATGACAGGAATAAATTGAGACTGAGCAACAGTACGCTGTTCAACGCCAAAACGGTGTCGCAAATTGTCCATGCTACTGGAGCAACGTCAAGGTCCTGTCGCAGTGAAGAAATCAATCTTTGGCGATGTCACGAAAAATTGAAAAGCGAACCTTCACCGAAACATCTGGAAGAGAGTTACTTTTGGTAACATCGGAAGGGACAAAAAGTGGCCAGGCGGGCTTACGAGAACAGAATTATCCCTTTGTATCAGCTCATATAAGATAGCAATTGGTCTGGCAGTGTACCCTCACCAGTTTCAACATGACTATGTCTTGCCGGAAATATAGACAGTGATAATCTGATATACATGGTGATGGGGCTATTGAATTGACGGAGAGCGTCACCATACACTATTCTGGAATTGTGATAAGCAATGGACAATGGCAATTGGCACTTTATAAAGATGTCCGTAGTCAACGTCGTATTCACAAATATTACGATTGATACAAGAGCAGGAATGTATAGTATTGGTTTGGGGAAACGTAACGAGCGTTTGAGAAGTACAGCCAGCATGAATTTCTGGGGAATATAAGGTGCTTGACGAGAACGGGATAAAAACAAGCTATCATGAGCAATGCAGCATATGCTTTAAAATCGCACCACAATGGTGTACAATCATAATAGCATGCTTCTGGATCTATTTATTTCTGTCGTGTCTCTTAAAAAAACATTGGTCTGCAACGATATAAACGAATAACATGAAAAAACCAGACCACCATATTTCTCACATCACCATAGCATCTATCCACCTTTGTACGGCTAAAATTCATTCCTCTCCCCTAGGACTTACCAATTAAAGAGCCAATGGTAAATTCATATTTTAAATGTACGGGTATTCATATGATAAAGACACTGATGAGATACATGTATGGAATTCAAGCGCTCGTCTTCGACTTCTTTTCTTTAGAGCGCACAACAGGTGGTAGCTCCACGGTATCGCTCCTCGCCATTGCACTCCGTACATCCGGTTCCTCATCGTCAGTTCGCATCGTACTTTCCACAACATCAATGGTCTTAGCGACAACCTTCTATGAACATATGAGGCAAAACTATTAAATGCTTCTAAGCATACAATGTAAATATACCTTGCACTTTAACGTCAGCTTTTAAATAGGCAATAATCCAGATTGGATTAATGATGGGGCTGTCGCGATTCGGTACGATGGGGTTCTGCTTAAACGGCACACCGAACCAGAGGGAGAGTCTATTATCATAACGTTCATATGCAAATCTATTTGAAGATTAGCAAGGATAAGAAAACTCTTCCGCAGATTCGCTTACGGAATTGGGCAAAACCAATCGCTTTCAACTTTCTGACTGCAGACGTCCGGTTATTGCACTTGGCTGATACTTGTAGAAGCATACTCTTCAAAAGCTTTGGGCAGTGCAGCTGTGTTTCAACGAGTTCTTTTTGGCTGATGCCGTTGCTACCATCATCCTTACCGCATTCCGCCGTACCAAATTCGACGCCGTTCTTGAACAGGAGCAAGTCATGCCGAAATGATGGCTGTTGTGCATTGATCGGCGCCATGCCAGTCAAGGTTTTATCCCGATTGGCATCAGCGGCAGCAGCAGTACTCGTGTGATCGCTATATACATATAATATAGGTAATAAACAATGGTCAATGACATAAGATAGTAACAGGTTTGGCTCGATATCAAAATTGTAATTACCGCCGGGTTTGCATACGCAAACTATAAAAGCATTCGTCAAGACGTGACCACACGTGGGACACAAGGTCCGCTTCCGATCCCACTGTTGAGACCCACGACAGAACGTCCCACCGGTACATGCGGAAAAAATCCAGAAGCACACTCTGTAGCCATTCTTCGTCACATTGTTCATACGGATCGAAATTGCCACACTCCCAAACTTTCGCCGTAAGGCATCTCAAATCCCATTCCTCCATCGCAACATCAGTGCGGGACGCGCCTTGTACAGTTGGGTTCCAAAAGTTTTGCCGTCGGAAGCTCCGGCAAGCGCAAAATTCATGAGCACAGTACTTCAGCACATATAAAAGACACCATTTAAATAAAAGTGCTCATAAATAAGACACGGTGAAAACCACTATGGGTTATTCTGTGTTTGATAATAAAAAAGAAGAAGTTACACTTACATCAATATCTGGTGCTACGACCACCAGCTTTTCGGACAAGATTGACTCGGTTGGGTACAGAATCGACGAGCTTGTTAACGTTTTCGATGGGGAATTCATCCCAGGCCTCTTGAATAGCAACTTTGAGTGTTCCTATGTCTTTAGATGTGTTTACCATCTTTGCTTCAACGGCCAATTTCATCTGCTGCCACATATGCTCGATCGGATTTAAGTCAGGGCTTTGCGCCGGTCAATCCATCTTGACAATTCGGTTTTGCTCGCGCCAAAGCTTAGGTGCTCTTGCTCTATGGACTGGAGCACTGTCCTCCATCAAGAGTGGGTCTTCAAGACTGTTCCAAAAGTTGTAAAGTGCGCCTGCATAAACTTGGTCAATAAAGTCAACAGCACTACGCCTATTCTTTTCCATGAACACCAGTTCTGACTTATGGTTATAGGTGATGGCACCCCATATCATCACAGTTGAACGGTCACTTTTGAACGTGGGAGCGATACAGTCTTGATAATCAGCTTCATGTGCTGCCCTTCACACACGAACAACTCGGCAATTTTTACCCGATTCAAAGCTACTTTCGTCCGTCCAAACAACCTTTCTCCAATCTTCCAAAGTCCAGTCCTTGTGAGCTGCAGTAAACTTTCGGCGCGCTATGATATGGCGCGGCTTAAGAAAAGGTTTTCGTTTGGCAATTCTGCTATGAATGCCGTTTGCGTGCAATACTCGTCGAACTGTTGACTTTGACACTGGTGTTGGGCAACTGTTGGTAATGTCACTTAATGTTTGACGTCGTTCTGACTTGGCATTACGAAGCACTTGTCGCTCATCTCGCTTGGTTAAAACCTTGGGGCGTCCAGACGCGATAGCTCTGTGTTGGCTGCCGGTTTTCGTGTACTTTTCAATCCATCTTCGGACTGTGCGAATTGGAACGCCGGTTTGTTTCACGATTTCTGTGGTATCTACTTGGGCATTATGGAGCGCGATTGCTGCAATGCGTTTGTCTTCAGAGTATACCATTGTGTGCTCATTTAAAAAAAGGTGAGTGATTAGGGAAAAAGGGGAAGAACCAGAGCTTTTTTTCGAGCAATCAAAGTTATATTGGGGTGCTGAGTTTATTTCGACGACAAAACTTTTGGTACCCTACTGTACTGCTGCAACCGTACGTTCGTTATACTTGTCAATTGCCTCTGCGACTGTTTTCGAGCAAAGGTTGAACATTGCTTTCAGACTATCGGACAGATACGGAAGTCCAGGGAAACCATGGGAGCGAATAATTTCCATTTGTTCATGAGTAAATGTGCCTTCGGGTTTCAACAAGCAAGGGTCATCCACGTCCAGAATGAAAGAATGTACCGCACTATCATGACAGTTATGGAATATCCATAACCATGGGATAATGTAATCAAACACTTACTGTTCGTATTCGCAATTAGAACCACGAGCACGTCACCTGTCTCGCTACGCTCGACTGAATGAGCCCCTTCGCTGCGCTTCGGGTCATTCAACGGTGAGCCGGCTCGTTAGAACCATATTCGTACATAAGGTCCTCCACAAATTTGCCGTCGGGGAGTTTCCATTTTTGCTCTTCGGTAAGGTTCTTATATACGTTTTCAAATTCGGTTAGCATTGACGGGATCAATGGAGCTGAGTCAGTCTTCGAGTTCTAGTATGTATCGTGAATATGTGATATAAAATTATCCAGTTCACATTCGTACTGTTGCAGAGCGGGAGCGTTTGGTTCCTGTGGTAGGTGATTTGCTGATCTTATTTTCAGGTGAGACATTGCTATTGCTAGCGTCATGGCCTTTAAATTGTTACTTAGCAAAAAGCAATAATCAGCATCATGCGACTTATACCAACCCAATAAAGCTTCCCAGTCAATTTTCTTGCTTTTGCCCTGGTGTATAGGGTCAGTATACATACTCTAGTTATTTCATTATAGTTTTACCACGAGCATACCAGCATTTTTTGCAGCGTTCAAGAAGCGCGTTGACCAAAAGTCATTCACGTTTTCGGATATCTCTGTAGCCATAATAGGGGGTTTCAAACTCGATTTGCTAGTTAGCCCAACTCCAACTAGCAAATAAAGCAATCGTTCCTGCATCTTTCGCAAATGGCCAAATCTAAAACCAAATCCGCTATGAAAACTAAGGAAGGCGAAGTTCGAAAGGATAAAAATCCTTCGCGACGCGGATCTGTCTCGCGTAATTCGATTAATTCTGCGATTAATCCTAATGACAAGAGCACGGATGCAAGTTTTAGGAACAACACATCGAAGGCTAGGAATCCAGGACAATCTACCAAGAAAGTGACCTTTTTTGTGAAAGAAGCTGTCAACGAAAGGGAGCAAAGCGCTGAAAGCGACAGAACTCCCAGCGGGGAAGAGACTGAAGACGAAGAAGGATCGGAAGAGGATGAAGAGGATGGAACGGATAATTCATCTGTGGAAGATTCTGGAACTGAGGACGATGAAATACCGAAGATGCCAAAGGAAACTAAGTATCAACGTACCAAAAGGGAGCATTACGAGGCGATGAAAAACTGGCTCGAAAAATCGAAAAACTTTGACTGGATAACTGGAAAAAAAAGTGAAAGGAAAGCCTGTTGGTGGTAAAGGTGTCACCAAAACAGCAGCAGAACATGATCTTGCCACCTATGTGAACGACAAGGTCAACCTTCCAAAAGGATATCCGATCTGGACAAGGAAGGCTGCTGGTAACCGTTTCGCTTCGTATGCGAAAAAGCTAAAGAGGGAATACAGGGCGTCGAAGAGTACTGGGTACGGCCTTCTGCCTAAACACATCAAGAAAGGATTTACAAAGGTCGAGCAGCGCCAGGAATTCGAATGCCCTTTCTTTGCGGATATGAGCAGATCGTTCGGTAAGAAGCAAAACGTCAACCCTACCATTGTTAGACAATATGGCTGCGCACCATCATCTACTTCAGTAGATAGCGAACCACAGACACCCCTCATACACAACCTGAAGAAAATCCACAAAGTCCTACTCCGGAAACCACTACTGAAATGGAACCAGAGGATTTTGATGCGATTTACAGCAGTGTACAGGATCCTGCAGAAGTTGATGAGCCGGACGAAGTCGTCATTGATAGGGACCAAAATACCGGTGATGGAACATCAGACCCTACGGAGGATGATGAGATCGAACCATTGCACAGAACCAAGCGCGATTTTGCCACTGCCTATTGCAACAGCGAAGACCTTCGATTCAAGTACGAGGCTAAGAAACTCAAACTAGAGGAGAAAAGAGTGGCAATGGAGCGCGAACGCTTGGACATTGAACGCCAGAAAGTGAAAAACGACTCAGGACCAAACTCGTCACCAATCTTCTTGTTGCCGGATTGGATGAAGATAAGATTCGAAATGTTATGGACATGTTTTTTTATGATACGATGCTATAAAGTCTGCGCTGAGCATCAATCTCTTCTACGAGAAATAAAGTCGCTTAAACGCTCCCTCCATTGTGAAGCCGATATGTCACTGGATCCAATCTTTTCTTGAACCTCATCACCCCTCTTCTTCTTCCTCGTCTGATTCGTCTGACTTCGGCTCTCTTGTAAGCCACGCATCCTTTTCTTGAACCAAAGAGTTATGGAGACATGCCGCAACACCGATAACTTTCGTTACTTTCTCGAAGTCTTTCTCTGCCTTGATTTGAAAATGCATGGATCTCAAGCATTACCACTGGTTCTTCATGATTCCGAAAGTATTTTAAATAGCTACCCGCGCTGACGCGAGATCTTCGTTGAATTCAATATTTTTTTTTGTTTCCTTCTGCTGCCGGCTTCCTGTACGGCGTCAACATCCGTAACGACAAAGCATATCCAGAATCGCCGATCAGATACTCGTATGCGGAAAAGTAATCCTGCTCTCGTGTTGCTATCGATGTATCCTGGAATGCTACTGAATCGCTGACTGATCCGGGCCATCCAGTTTGCAAGAATCGAATAACTCGACGATCATCGCATATGGCTTGTACATTCAACGAGTAGCTACCCTTGCGGTTATAAAAAGTGCTGCCATCCACAAACCCAACCACTTTTGGGAACAGATACTTTTTCTGAATTCGTGCCGATATTTGTCGACGTTCATCGGCATCTGGCCATTTAATGAGTGTAGGTGCCAACGATTCGATAGCATCAAGGACGTTGTCTGTATACAGCGATACAGAGCCAGCTGAAATCCCTCATCTACGAGCAAGTTGCGCAGTTGATGCACCTGTACCAGAGTGGGCTAAATTCTCCAAAGCAACACCGAGCTGGATCCACGTAGGACGCTCTCTATCGCCGAGTTTGCTTTGGATCATGGACTCCAGTTTGCGGAAGGATCTCTTATTCATACGGACTATCTTCTTGAACTCCTTGGTAGGCCAACGAAAAAAGAAGTTTCTGTTCTCTGTGAGTTTGAGAATGCGTGTGGATGGATTCAAGAAACGATACGCGTGAATCCCGGACATAATTCTACAAAGATCACGAATGCGCTCCCTTTCCTCAATCTGTTCCTTGGAACCGAGTTCCATAGTATGTTCACGGGCCATGGAGAATTTAATTGCATCTTCCACCTGTAATAGTGTTCGCTTGCGTTCTGAAAGCTTTGGCATGATGATTTTTTAAAATGTAGTAAAAAGTAAAAATGTGCTAGATGAGTGGGGTTGCAAGTTGTTCCAGCTAGCACCTCCAGAGAAGCTTGATAGGATTTGCTAGTTGGAGCGGGGCTATCTAGCAAAATTTCTAACTAGCAAATCGAGTTTGAAACCCCCTAATAAGTATTATACCGAGAAAGGAGTCGCTATGCTACGGGAACGTGTGCCTCCTATACAATTGGAATTGTATAATTGGTGCAAAAGCAATTTCGGATGAAAATTATAACTATGCACCTATGAATTGTAGCCAAAATATATGATATCAATACCACGGATTACAATACGTTTGTAGCCTTCTACCGTAATAAGAACATATGACGTACCATACCCCGGCTTTAAGTTAGGATAACTACATAATAAACTTATTCCTACGTTCTTAATTAACGAGAGTGCATGTATATGATATAATATCATACATTAGTATCTTGGATTCCATCGCTGTTGTAGTCGGTTGGTAGGTGCGTATCCTGAAAACAAAAAACAAAACCGGAATAAATAGGTAGCGTGGTCTCATACTATGTACTTATATAAAATCACTTTGAATACCAAGGTATGTCCGTATACGTATATACGTACCGTCACATACGGGTCCCTAAACTTCAATCCAGAATAGCCTGCAGACCTTTTTTCTTGTACATATTCCGTGTAACATGCAATTACTCCACTTTGATGTTTTCTGCCCAGAAGGGGAATAAAATCTTAACTCGGTTAACCAGCCGATACACAGACCACCTCGTTAATCCTACTTTACGACTTTAGCCAAGCGCTTGTTTTGTTCACAGTATGTACGTACATATATTCCGAAATTAGGTCTTAGATGGAGTTTACGATCACAAATGCTTATTCCGTATAAACAATCATCGTTCCTTTCCATCCATAAGGACTATTTCTTTTTATCGTGGTGGCAGCCATACTAGGCAAGAAACCATACCGTGCTTGTGCACAATAAGAAAACTCGGACTTACAAATAATGTCAATTACCGTTGATTTACTATAAAGCGAAATGGCTTTAGCTCAGCCCCAATCTTTATGTAAGTAATGTTGAGAGACATATGATGGCGACATGGAATCATTGGGTTATTAATATCAATTCTTTTCAACGCCATCGTTCAAATATTAGGTTTTTGATAGTATACTTTTGCCTCTCATCTTGGATGTGTGCATTAAGGGGGGAAATGGATATCTCGCGTTATAGGATATAAGTACCGTATTCTTGGATTAAATGTTACTCATAAAGACTTTTCCAGGGGAATTTAAAAAAGTAAATCAAAGCTCATATTCTTGTCCTCTTCTTTTGTCATTCTCTCTTGAATCTGGTGACTTCTCAAAGATGATGGTGCGCTGGTTTGCCGCTCTATTGCTTGCCAGTACTGCATCTTTTGTGTTTGCAGACGTTCCATCCGCTGGTCGGATCTATCATGGTACATATCTGTTTAATTTCACTATGCTGCGGAAAAGTATAATGCGCGTATCCTTTAGACTGTGTTCATTTGAGGTTCAGAATTTACTGCTACGGTGGAGTAACCAGAGACGCCGCCAAAAACATAGCATCTCCAGCAGACAATTTGACATTTTATCTGGATTTGTCGATGGACAGCAATTTAACTGATTTGCAGACTGCGTGGATATCGATTTCTGAAAATGTGGGACGACGAGATAGCTTTGCAATGGCTGCGTTGCCAGAACTCAACAGTTTCATAATTGATGGCGGCGAACTTGGATCACTGAGTGATGATCCTGTTACGGCCATTTTTAATGCAAGTACCGGCGTTTGGGATAGAGATGTGGCGACCACCCAGCGCACGCTTTTGTGAGTCCATCTCTCGTTCACGTACGAAGTATGATATGCAGTACTCATTGGATAAATACACCGTAGAAACACGCATACGGCAATTTCTGGAGCGAACAATATGATATATATGGCTGGTGGAATTAGGTTTAATGCAAAATCAGGTTTTCGCTTTGTACAGTTATTTCTAAATGCCTTTATTACAAAGTGACCAGCGGCCAGGAAATGTAACTTTTCCAGAGAAAATGTCGGTTCTTAACCTCGCTGTAAGAGTTGATGATTGAAAACTTTGTGAACTATGGAGTTTTAAATAACTTGGGAGTACAGGTCAAAACATGGAATGATGTTGCAAGTGATTTGCAAATATTCACATCGCAGACTCGATTTCAATCCAAGGCGGCACTTGGGCAGGATCAGCGAACAATCTATTACGTCGGTGGCATGTATCCATACGAGAGAAATACACTCGGCGGCTTTAGCTACCGGAGTGCCAATATGAGTGATATCTTGACATTCGACACTGTTGACTCTACTTGGAAAACAGAAACAACTGTTACTGAAGTTGTACCATTTCCTCGTATCCGACATACTTTGACGTTGAGTAAGTACATCTATATTTTTATCACAAGAAAAAAAGGCTTGTGCTCATTGTAATCTGCTTTATTGATACGTAACAAGTACCAAGTTCTGGAGAACTCGTTCTTTACGGTGGAGTTCAAGCATGTAAGTAAAGTATTTCTAGTTTACGACAGTACTTTTGAAGAATCATTAACATTTATATGACATAGATTCAGAGAATCCACTGGTAGATTACTTTTATATCTTGAACACTGACACGCTTACATGGCGCACTCAATCGCTCGGAACATCGAGAGAAGCACAAGGAGCAGGAGCCCGATACGGTCATGCCGGTAATTTGCGCGTGGTTGCCATATAACACGAGTGAGCAAACGTGCTTATATAGTTTTCACTACAGCTGTCTTTGCTGGAAATAGTACTCTGTTCATTATTTTTGGATCAGGGACAGGCTCTTCCGAATCCTTGAACGATATCCATGTATTGGACACCAATTCTTGGTCATGGATTTCATCCATTCCCGGTTTAAATGTCGATAATTCTGGTAATGACAACACTGGAATTAGTACAGCAACTATTGCGGGCGCAGCAGTTGGAGCAGTAGCTGGAGTACGTAAACTATATGCACCTATTTCTTTTTTAACTTGATTGATCTAACACATGCTATTATCTATTCAGGTTGCGATTATCATCGGCATTGCTGTATTCTTATGGAGACGAAAGAGACGCGCAGGTGGCAGACGCAACAGCGACACCAGCACAAACGAGATGATGGCGAGCTCTTTAAGCGATAAACCTCATGTTAAAGATCGCCACAGCAAGCCACACATGGCAGATCATTACGGACTGTCCGAAATACAGTATCAAAAAGCTCATGAGCAAAATCCAAACGATAAACCACATGTACCATACTCGAAAGACAAACCTCACGTGCCATATTCAAAAGACAAACCTCACTTCCAAGACACCATTGGTAAGACTTATTCAACCGCGGTGCTAATTGCGCGTAAATTAACTTGCATAATGTCATCCAAACAAACAGAATCGAAACCCAATTACCGTGATAGTGCTACACTACCACCGGAGACCTTCGTTGATCGAAACTTATCGCGTTATCCGCAGAGTAAACCAGTCGCTGGAGAGGATAACGTTCAATTTTTTGTAATGACACGGGTTAACCCTAATAGTGCATAATTGACAAGAAGCTTGATTCACTCAAGCATAGACTTTGCATTGTACAATCAATGAAATAAACTATCTTACATCAACGACAGTATTTCGTGTAAATACACCTCCGAATGATCCATGACTGCACGCTATCAACATTTAAAAACTTGGGAATGCCAAGCCAGCTAGATGATTCCAGATAATAAGTGCCGGTCACCGCGAGCTTGGGAGAAAAACTTGGCATGGAAAGTTTATGTAGAATGATACCATCTGTGTCGGGAAATATGCCATGACATTACTTCTTTGAAGGTACGGGAATGGGGGGACTGCATATCAATATGTATGTATGTTTGGTTAGCTTCAAAGTGTCTTGGCAAGAAAGGAAGACTGTGGGGAAATGCCCAGAACCATCATGTCATTTACTATCACATAATCATATGTAGTGCAGAATAATAATTTATCGTTACTGTAGCCGCTCTGGTAATTGACAGGTAAAAAGCGGGGGGTCTTTATCACTACCAAGGGTCTGGGCATTGGACCTTGGAATATTATTTGTTCAACGTGCCAAGAGCACGAATGAAAAAAGTAAGCTAGGGTGCTGCGGTCCTGATGGTGACTTCCCCATTAGAACGAAGCTGCAGGTACTAGCTGCAAGTGGTTTATTTTTGGTACATAGCCAAGGTAAACGCCTGGTAACATTTGTTTCACAATCTGTCGATGTTGTGAGATGTTTTGTTTGATGTCGGTAAAAGCGCGATCCTGACCTTCACAGTTGATGTTGCACACACAACATGCTGCTGCGGATCATGAACAACAGCTTACCCCATACTCTTATGCATATTTGAAAAATTAAAAGTTTCACACACTAAAAAAATATATAACGTGCCTTGTGTAGAGTCATAGTGAGTCCAAGTCTGTTGAAAAAGTAACATTTTGGGAAACGAACAAATGCAATGACTATGTATGGCAAGATGGTGCCAGCCTGGCGTGGGACACGTGTAACATACTTTTTTTAATTATGGCGTGGCTTTGCCGTTTTTTTTTTTTCTTATCTGGATCTTTTCATCCAATAAACTATGCGCTATTATTATTTCTAGACAGCTGACCGCATAACTCGTGTTCCTATCTCGGAAGAACACTTGTTGCATCAGATAGGTATATGCAACCGCTAATGCACAATAAGGGGTTAAATTGGAACCGGGGTAGGTAGTCGCTTAAAGCGAAAGGGTACCGAAATAGAGTGCATCCACCGCTGCTTGATCCGCGCCCTGAACTGATTCCCAAAAATAGCCACGATCGACTGCATGTTACACTTATGATGTTATTTTTTCTAAATGGCAACAGAATTCTGGCATCATTTGCAAAATCTCGGTGATGGTAGTGTTGTCCATTATGCAGATCAGTCACTCGAAGCGTGGTAACTAATCGACTAAAAATGATGCGCACTCGTATGTCTCTAATACACAACGATCACTCTACTTTATTTTATCACACATAGCGTTATGGGTATTGATATAAATAATAGTCCATTTTGTTTGGCATTATGCAGTGGATTTACATAGCAAGTCATTCATTACAAGGCATGCGAGAGGACTGGGACAATTGGTAATAATTATTTGACCAAAGCATAAACTCCATTATAATCTGTTTTCCCTGTTCTTTATGATTCTCTATAGTGATATAGCTCGGCGCGCACCGAAAGGACCACCATTAACAGTACTTTTAGTAAATATCATGTCGACAACGCAAATACAAAGCCATCAGGCGCGTAAGAGATAGAATTACATAATCTTCAGGCACCACGTTCAAGGAGGATCCTGTCGGATAGAGGCTAGGAAAATTAACTCCTGCTGAGACAACTGAATGTACAGTTGTTGCAAAAATGGCACAGCAAGTCTTGTACAATGAAAGTTCCCCTGCATGAAGTACAGTATTTCCAAAAAGTAATGTCGCTATCCATAAAAATCAATGTCGCCAAGGTCCAATTTTTATAATATAAAATATACAGCGACTTCCATTTTTGGAACGACATTGATTCCTTTGGGTAGCGACATTATTTTTTGGAAATACTGTATAAACACTCCGAATTGAATTTCACGGGATCGTCGCCGAGGTAGCACAAAAATAGAGTACATTTGTTCACAGGAAAAAAGACCACTTGGCAACAGGTTCGTCGTTGCTATGGTTATGTGTATGCGTTTCTGTTGTTAATTTTGATATGAATTGTCGCGCATAATCAAACGTTATCGTTATTTCAGCTCATCGGATGGTTTCACTGGATTTTTCGGTCAAGTCGCCGAAGGACCATGTTCGTCACTCTTCGCAGATTAGTTCAGACCGCGATGATCTTGTATAGCATCAGTAAGGCTATAAACATTTGAATAGATTTTCAAGTAAACAAAGTTAAAAAGAGGGAACTGTATCGATTCTAAATTCCGGGCTTATCACGCTTAAACTTCTTAAGTCCGGACTCAACGATCGCCATTCAATCGTAAAAACAGCCTATACATGCGACCCCATTTCATTACCCAAAAACAGCGGGAAAACCGAAGTTCCGAGGCTAGATGCGGTCTTAGAATGACAGGGTTTTCTTGATCGGATTATTGGTCTTGTCTTTTAACTGGACCGGTGTTCGGTTAGAACCAATCATTCCGACTTGTGGGTTTTAGAGTAGATAAAAAGTATATTTTCTCCATTTCCATTAAAATAAAACCGATCGAGTACGAGATAAGCGTTCGGTTCATCTGATGTCAAGCTCGCAAAAAAAAAAAGCACGCGAGATAGTCGAAAATGGGAGAGATGGGGGGTTTTGTGGGGGAGGCATTGTTTTTCATTGGCCAATTAGGCTTGGCATAAAAAAAAAACTGCGCGGATTTGCGGTTCATTTGATTGGCAAAAAGAGGGGGGAATCGATTATTAATACAAAACAGCTTTTTTCTGAAAAGCTGCACATTGGGGCATATGGAAGAGTTTCATCATAGCGCGCATTGGATCACTTTGTATCAAAGATTTTTTTTTGTTTGCTTTTTTTCTCAGCTTGTAAGGTTGCCAAGGAAGGTAAGTTGGAGCGCCACCTTGGAAGAGAGAAAAAGAGAAAAACGTACCGAGTTGTACATGCGCCACGAAAAAAAGAGGGGGGGGGAGTATGAACACGTCAGGTAGCTTAATTTGGTATACCTTTGCGACAGCGTCCCAAAACGGAACTTGCTGCGGTTTCTAGGGTCAATTGAGACAGACGGTGGTGCGAGACAGGGGCTGGCCATGGCAGCGGTTACCATGGTAACGAAGGTCAAACGAGAAGTGACGGACATGATTTCGAGCGAGCCCGACGTGACTCATTTCCTCCAGGTGACACAAACCACAGGAAAAAGGCTTGCGGGTATCTGCCGCAGCAGCGAAATTGGGCTCTGGTGCTTATAAATACAATCACTTTTTCCTTTTTCCTAAACCTCTTTTTTTTTCTACCCACTTTTTTTTTGTTCTTGCTTTCGTGCAGTTCAAAATTATACCTTTTCTGTTACCCAGTTCTTCATTTCCCGTTCAAACCCGTTCTATGCCTTCTTCTCTCACCATTCAAGATCTGAACAGATTGCTTTTTGAAATGGAACCTACCTCTGCTATTGATTATAACAACAACAACAACACCAGTGGTGAGTCTGCGGAGTCAGAGTTTGTCATGGCATGTCGTCTGATCATATCATCGCACCGTGCTGCTGAAGCCGCTGCAATGTCTCTTGGTGAAACTACTAGTGTGCAAAAGGGCCCTGAGCCCGATACGCTTCTTGCGTCTATCATAGGCGATCTTGTGCCTGCTGCTGAGGCAGTGGCCGGATCTTATCACAGCACACCGTTCATGGACACTCCATACATGGACACGCCTTATCTTGATCCCACCACACCTTACATGGATCACACGATTGGCACACCCTACACACCGTTTACACCAGCGATCACGCCTAGCCTGCATGCTATGAACGACTCGCCTCGTTTCTCGCCGTTTATCGAGAGCAAAGACATTTCGGTAGCCAACTACCTTGTAGATGACTTTGATTGCGGCCAGCAGCCTCCCGTTGCTACATTCAACGGCGACCCAGCACAGCTCTTGCTGGACAAGGGCAAGTCTGTATCGACCCAGCCTCTCACCTGGCACGACGAGCCCGCTGCTGAGTCGTCGGATATGCTCTTCCCTCCTTTGCCGGCCGACAGCCAAACCTCCGACTTTATGGATGAGGACTTTGTGTTGACGACCGAAGACAACCAAGACGGCTTCATGAGCGAGTTGCTTGGATTCGACTTTTCGGGCAATATCACCGCCCATTCAGATGACAACGGTCAGGCCAGCAACTCGTCGAATGATAAAAATCAGACCAACGATGAGTCCACGTCAAACTCAAACAGCAGCGAAGAGTCCGAGTCATCGCACGACGGCGAGGCCACCAAGAAGCGCAAACGCGACGATACCAAGTCCAACTCGAACAAGCGACGAGCGTATAACAAGGTGTCGTCGAACGAGAAGAAGTACGAGTGCACGATCTGCAGTGCCAAGTTCAACCGACGGTACAATCTCGGCACTCACATCAAGACGCACGACAAGAACCGAACCAAGGAGTACGCTTGCAATGTCTGCCCCAAGAGCTTCGACCGCAAGCACGACCGTGACCGACACATTGCGACGGTGCACAACGGCGAGCGATCGTACGCTTGCAGCCGCTGCCCTGCATCGTTCAGCCGCAAGGACGCACTTACCCGACACAACGAACAGAAGCATAGCGTGTGACCCTAATGGGCGCCTCACTCTTTTCATCCCGATTACGCATGCTCGATACGATTCCACTCTCTACCCTTTTATTTGGAGAAAAGACGATGCCAAGTACTTTCGTCTTTTTAACTACTGGCTGCCGGCTTAACCCTCGTTACGTTTACCGTAATGAACCCATTCTATCCATTTCTCCACTTTTTTTACTTCTTTCTACGAGATCTGGATCCTTTTTTTTTCTTATTTCCCCTTTTTGAACCCAAACCATCTTGTCTTAGTCTCCCCGTTGACTGTAAAAAACGACATAACCACTCAAAAAAACGAGGAAAAAGAAAAAAAAACCCCCCAAATACCCTTTATGTTCTTTATATGTTCTTTTTTCAAAAATTATCGTATGCCATTCCTTTTCTGTTCACAATAAATACTAGTATTTGATGATGATAAAAAAAAAACGTGTCTAATGCTGCAGCTCTTCTTTTTCGGATCCTGGTCTGTGCAGATGGTGGTTGCTGTCGTCGCAGCAGCACTGTTGCAGCACAATGATGGGCGGGATGAGGTGATAAGATGGCATCATCGGAGGAGCGTGATAAAATGGTAACGGCGGTGGAGGTGGCGGCGGTGGAGAGTAGAACATGGGCACGGGCATGTTCATCGGCGGCGGCGGTGGTGGTGGGAGCATCCATGGCTGTCGTCGTGTCCGGGCAAACGAGTCCCGCAGCCAACACGGCTTCTTTCGTCGGAGGTCGGTGGCCGGATTAAATTGCTGCTGAAGTAGTAAGGACGGCTGCTCGTAAAGGGTGCTGCTTGTATCGCTCATACAGACAAAATGGAAGGAGAGAGAAAGAAAGAGAGACGAGACCAAGGCCAAGTTATGTGTAATGTTTGTTGGGGGAACCAGGTCATCTGGCTTGAAACAGATACTCGCGTGAGGATCATCCCTTTCAAAACGGAGGCTTAGGTTGCCATTTTAATAATAATTTTTTCTTTTTGCCTGAAGCCGCTTTTTCCCTGACAGCCATTATGCGTGTGATCACTGGCGACGAAGCGGGTTTGGTCAAAGGTAACTTGTCGCATGCATAGTCTGCCACCACCGCCCGTTGACTGATCTGTCCCATTCCTTGTAGCAATCATTTTCCCTCCTAAGGTTGTGGAAGTCCCACGCAAGAAGAAGCCGAGAAACAATGACAACGACGACGACGACGACAAGAAGGACGAGCCGAAAATTGCCATAAAAAAGTTTGGCACAATCAACAAGGCCGAGGCTGTGCAAAAGCTCTGCTGGGGTGAGCTGGACGGCACGCGCCATGTGAGTTTATTTCGAACACAAACCGTATGGCCTCGACTAACGCGTGCCGTGTTTCTGACAGATCGTTGCGGCATACAAAAGCGGCAAAGTGCAGTATTTGGACGTTGAAACGGGCGACGTTGTGCGCGAGTATCGAGATGAACATGCCGGTCCTGACAAAGGCACCTTTGTTGGTCTCCATGCCGATAGCAAGCACTTGGTAACATGCACTTCCACCGGCCACGTTTCATACACCCTGCTCTCTTCCTATACCAACAACAAAATCAACTCGACAACCTGTATATCCTCTTCGCTTGGTGCCGACCTGTGCGTCATGCGCGTACATCCCATTCGCACCCACCTGTTTGCCGCAGCTGGCAAAGAGAACGATCTCAAAGTGTACGACGCCAACTTGCTTGCTTCCGATAAAGAGGAGGACAAACAAAAGGCTATCGTGTTCCAAGCCAAGAACGTCAGGAACGACTTTTTGGATTTGCGAGTGCCGGTTTGGATCCACGACTTGCAGTTTCTGAATGAGGACGGAACGCGTATTGTTACGGCTACACACTACCATCAGGTAGAAGAAAAGGGGGAAAAAGTGGATAGGATCCGAAACTGATGTCATGTAAAACAGATTCGCGTATACGATACAAAGAAGCAACGACGGCCCGTTTCTGATTATGAAATCGGCAAGAACCCATTGCTGACGCTTCAAGTGGGCGTGGACTATGACCATGTCATCTACACAGACACCATGAGCACTGTCGCTACTGTGGATTTGCGAAAGGGAACTGTAGGAGCACATTATAAAGGCTTTACTGGCTCTGTTACTGGCTTGACTGTCGCCCCACACCCTCCCTTCGCCGAATCATCTTCAGACAAAAAACCACTGCTGGCCAGCGTGTCCTTGGATCGATTTTTGCGCGTACACGAAATGTCGACTCAATTCCGTCGGATAGAACAGAAACTCTATTTGAAACAACGCATGACATGTATGCTGGTAGATGAGACGTTCGAGTTCCCCAAGGAGGAGGACGAGGAGGAAGAAGATCAGGAGGAGAATGCCATGTGGGAAGCCATGGAAACTGTTGCCGACGCCAAGCCAAAACGGAAACGAGTATAAAGGAAGTACGACATATTACACATCTTTTTTAATTTACACCTCTTGCATCATCCTTCATAAAATCAATTGTATTCATGGTTCCATTGCTATATAATAGTCAGCTATACTGATTGTGTAGACATTAAGCAAGCTATAAGCGGTTTAAGCAGGGGTTTCATCATCTATTTTATAGATAACGTAACCTTTTCGTCTTCAGCAACCTCTTTTTCTTACTCAACAATAAATAATTCTGCACCCATGTCAAGAAAAACGCTGAACGCCGAGCAAGAGAAGGAAGTCGAGCATCTTGCAAGAGCAAGTGGTGTCACAGGTGGTGCAATTGGCATCGGCTTGGGTCTCGCAGCGGCAGTCGTGACGTTCCGTCGCTCTCCTCACTTTCGTGCACTGAGTATGCCAATGCAAGCTATCCTGCCTGCTTCTGGTAAGATCAAGTCCGGAGTGTTTATCCAGCTTAATAACAAAACAAGTACAGGCGGCATGGCGGGTTACCTGTTTGCTGCTGACCGAGTTGCAACACAATACGCGAATAGAGCATTGGGTTATGTGGACGACGACGTGATACGAGAACTCGACTCAAAGAATCCAGAAAACATAACCAGCACAGATCGTTTCTTGCGTACACTTAATAACCATCGATGGCAAATTATCGGTATGCGAGTTTATTGTTGCATTTTGTTTTGTTTTGTTTTGCAAAGTTGACATGGTGTGGTATTTAGGTGGCTCTTGGGCGGTTTCGATGGTTGGCGCACTCGCTTACACTTTCTCTAATCGATATCTGACAACACAACAAAAGCTGGTACAGGCGCGTATGTACGCACAAGCAGTTACCATTGCGGTGTTGATGGCATCGGCGACTGTATCTATCTATGTGGGCGAGGATAAAAACAAAAAGGTCGATGAGCCGGATGATGAGCTGCGTGCGGTCCTAAACTTGCCTGTCCAACAATCCCGATCCGTTCGTATGCCACAAGCTGCTTCACCCAATGAAGACGCATAAAGTAAAGAATAAAACTATGCGATAATTCACAGAAGCAAGCAAACAAGCGTATATAAATTTATTTGCAACAAAGGAACTAGAGCGTATTTAATGGCGGCGTCGTTGGTTATTGATGTTGACTGGCATTCCAGACCATGGAGGAAGCATTTGTTGGGGCGGAAGGAGATACACACCCATCACAGGCTGCTGTTGATGGTGGTGTTGCTGGAGCGGTTGTTGTACCGGTGAAGTAGGGATGAACATGCCTGGCTGACTGTCTGTCGACACTCCGTATGCCGCAGTGCCTGGTATGAAGGGAGCACGGCTGTTATAAGGCACTTGGTACACGAGAAGCGGAAAGTTGTGTCGACCTGACATGGCAGTGGTCGTCATTGGCGGCATCAATTGTGGACTAAGTTCACCATCAAAGGACGAAGTCGCAAACGCAGTATGTGCTGACGATGTGTTCCCCAGAAGCAAATTTGCAGCAGTATATTGCTTATCAGCCAGATATTCGCCATCGATTGGGCTCTGGCTACCGGTTGATGATGGCGACTGCATATGTAATGATGCCTATGAGAAAAAAAAACCGTCAGACCATGAGAGATTTGCCAAAAAAAAAAGAACTTACTGGTCGACTCTCATCATGCACAACGCAGAACGTAAGATTTGCAGGTTTCAGTTCAACGAGACGTTCTATTGCCTCGGGGAAGATGGGATCCTTCGATTTTTGCAAGAAAGCATGACGCTTAGCCCGAGTCCAGTGTTCGAAGACTGCTTCGGCTGAGAATGCGCTTCCACGAACAAGTGGCTCACTTTCTGGAGTGGGAACAGTGCGCGAAATATGAGAACCAGACTCACTGGCTTTGATCATTTCTGGAAAGGCCCCATCATCTTCAGCACTGTGTTTGGGTGCCTCTTGCGTAGGACCATCTTGGTCAACAGTATCTGGTTTCACGCTTGATGAATCAGTGTGTTCTGCAATGAATGATCCTTTAGACTCCTCATCCACTGACGACGCTTCATCTCTGCCAGTGTGCTCGCTATCAGACATTTTCTTACTTTTTCCAGATTCATCAGGAACTGCCTCATCAACACTGTCCATCGTTTGTCCTGATGCACTCTTATCAACTGTCTTATCTTGGTTGCCCTTCTTCTTGAATGTATCCTTTTCGCCATCGACTGGTACCTTCTCTTCACTGCCCGCAGTTGCCGCTTCGCCCAGCGTAGGCCACGACTCAAAACTGACGTTTTGTTGCTCAACAGGTGTCAGCTCCTGAACAGAATCACATCGGCCTGTCGAGTTACGCTTTCTTCCTTCATCGCGGTGGTTGTGCCTACGATCACGATCTCGGTTGTTGTTGCTGCGTCTTCCAGTCTCTCGATGACGCGGCAGACGTAATGGTTCGCGGTCCCGTTGGCGCATATCATCAAACAAAGAAGGATCAAGATTTCTTTCAGCTGCATATTTGTCAATCGCAGCATTCATGCGTGATTCGCTGCTTTCTTGGAGTCTGGTAGCATAAGCATTCCACGCCGAAGCATTGCCGTCATTGGAAACCTTCCTTTCCACCGTCTTGCTTTCCCGAATCCCTTCCACAAAACTGTCCCACTGTTTGTTATCTTCATCTTCATCGTAATCTAGTTTCTTGTCAGCATCTTTTCGTGATTTCGACGAGGGCTTCGATGATGGCGACGCATCGCGAATGGTGGCAACTTTTTCCGGTATCGTTACTAAGTAAATCAATAATTATTGCCTGGTTACCAAAGTCTCGCTTCCATCGTTACCTTTTTCCTTTGTTTCCTGTGGCTTGATCGGCGCAGAAGGTTCGACATCCTCAGGTGAGGGCTTTTCGATCGAAATCACTGGTGATGGTTCCTTGTTTTGTGATATTTTTGCTGTCTCATCAGAATCATTTGATAAAGATCCCTGCTGGTCTTTGTTCGATTTGCTATCATCAGTGGGTGTCTTTTCTTCAGATTTGACAGGCTTTGGCTTGCTTTCAGTCAATGCAGCAAGCGCTTCGGCCTTCTTGCGTGCACGTTCGCGTGCTGCCTGATATTCCGCCTCTTCTTCGTCGCGACGCTTCTTTGCACGCTCGGCAGCGCTGAGCATCACTTCGCGTTGTGCAGCAGTCAATTCTGTAGGGCGTCCGGATGAAGTACCTTCAATGACGGCAGGCAACACGGTAGGCGATGTCTGCTGGTGATGATGATGATGATGGTGATGTGGTTCTACAGAGTTTTCTCGCGAAGAAGAACGATCTGAGCGTGCTGATAGCTCGGACATGCGTCGAGGACGTTGTAGAACGGTAGGTTGAAAATTAGGTTTGCGGTCGTGGCTGGGACGTCGATTTCCAAAGCGGCCAGTTTGGGACCTACCACGTTCGCTGTTGCCGCCCTGATCCCGGCGGCCCCATGCACCACGGTCGCCTGACGGTCGTCGTTCTTGACTGCTGGAGCGCGAATACCCGTTCCAATCGTGATTGTGTCCATGGTTATTGCTACTGTTGTTGTTCGCTCCCCACGTACCCCATGCATTGTCTCGGCGCGAATGGCCTCGGTGGAAACCTGATGATGGATGAGCGGTATCGTCCGTCACTGGATGTATCTGTGGAGGATAGCTGCGATCGTAATCCTCCGTAAAACGATCAGATGGAAGCACGGTCTCGTCCTCGGCAAAGTCCAGGGAGGGCTCCTTTTCCAGATCCTCTCGAACAAGCTATTGGGACGTGTGAAGGTCAAAACACGGACCCGTCGTGTACAACTCGCTACCTACCTCGTCCCAATCCATATGCTCAATATCCTCAGTAACTAGCTTTTTGTCATTGTCACGATTCTTTTCCACCTACAGCCAATAGCAGGACGTAATCAATTAAGCCTGTCCCACAGTACTAATGGTTTTGGCAAACTTACCTGCTGTTTATCAGTCTTTGGGCCCTTTTCAGCGGCGTCATCTAGGACGAGAGCGGACAATTAGTACCGTTAACTGCAAAGAATGTCACCAGCTTACTTTCTGGCGGTGCGGTCTCGGCAGCTGTGGGAAATTCTGCCGATGTTGTTGACGTAGATGTGGTAGATACGGTAGCCCACGCACGTGAGGTCTGGGGATGAGGAGGACTGCTAGGTGATGCATCGGGTGCCGTTGTTGATTTGCTCTGGACAGGCGACGACTGTGGATCTGGCGATGTAGCATTGTTGCTGTTCTGCCACTCGTGCTTGGCCTCGGTGTTGTTTTCCCATTTTTGTGGCAAGGAGAACGGAGACATGGAAGGTGAGTGGCCCCACCCACCGCCACTGGACACGGTTGGCGCGGTGGACGCAGTGCCCGACCACTCGGCGCTGTTTGCGTTTTCGCGGCGTAGACTGGGTAAGTTGATAGGGCGTGGTGCAGAAACCTTGCTAGTAAGAACGCGGGAGCGATTATGACCACCTCGTCCACCTACATTTTGAATCAAACTTTTCGGATCAATCTCGTTTTCAGCAAACGCAGCCGTCGTATATCATAGATCACACGCCTCCTTTTGCTCCTCCCTTTCGCATTCTCTGATCAAAACGATCACCTTATTTCTCGACAACAAACAAACAAGAACTTACCATTGGGCGAGTGATTGCTTCCTGGAGACATGCTGGTGCTAGGGTACTTTTTCCCCATTGTCTGGAATCGACTGGAGCCTGTGGGGGGAGTTTCACCAGACATGGTGGTTATGTGAAGTTTCTTTGACACGAAGGGGAGAGGGAAAGAGTATGGCCGCAATGCATGACCCACCCACACTTTCTTTTTCAGCAGTCAAACCAAAATTTTCGGTTTCGCAAGCTGCTTTCAACTGACTCGTATAATCAGCATATGTTTAGAGCACGACCCGGGTCGCTGCGCTAGGCTAACAGAAGCATGTCTCGCCTGTGCATGTAATATCCTCAGAATTGGATCATACGAGTCGACCATCACCAGACTAATTTTGCTCCTTCATTATATTAAGCAGTCCGAGAGCACTCGAGTCATTTTGCATGATCCATTGTCTGCTTACACATACCATCGATGAAATGCTGTGATTGGCAATACCTGATATAAAGGGATAACGCTGGATTCAATAAAGTCAACATTGATAGATCAGACGTAAAAAGAGCAGTTTTTGGTGTATCCCTTCATCTACTATGTAGTAGCAACTTGCGTCAAGTACCCAATCGCCATCTTATTGTTAGAGTACGTGCTTACCCGCCATTTGAGATATAACAACCATTTCGTATGGTTTGCCAATAAGCAAGATAGATACAGGATCCTGAAAAACACCCAGATCATGGTATTCCTTTATGCAGCTACTTTCAGATGAGTTTGGTACCGCAAGGAGGCTTCCTTATCCATGCGTGTAGTAGAAACAATTGGAATAAAATGAAAGTGATAAATTATCTCAATTTGTGAAAATCTCTACACCAGATCACTTTTTTATCGCATATTCTCGATTTTTCTGTTGAAGCATGTTGCGAAATGGCGAGTGCGCTGGTGCGGGGATTTAATGTCTTTGTAAGCACATGACGACAATCCCCAAGAAGCATAAGAAAGATAAGCCAATAGCGACGCTGATTTATTAGGGGAGCTCAACGAACCTCCGTAAGGTCATAAGCATAAAAAAGTTGAGTTAGATATTTAATTATTTTTTGCTCAAAAGACTTTTGTGGCTTCCAAAAGCTACCTGACAATTGCAACACTATGAACAAAGTTATCAAAGAAAATTTAACTATCATGCGGTTATGTTCATAGGGGATGAGATTTTTTCTTATGTTTCTAATGTTATGGACTTCACTGAACTCCCCTATTGTACAGAAGAATGCTACGCTCATATACATGAATTTTAGCGTTTATCGTCATATTTTCGTACTTCTAATTGGAGAGTATCTATGTTTTTTCCAACATAAATGTATGATAACAAATGATATAGCATTGGCTGCAGAATTTGCTTACACATTAACAGTGAGTACTTTTGGTTTTTACGTTAGTCTCGGATGGTATGATGTAAGCTTCTGTTCAATCACCAGAGGACAATTAAAAGATAGCGCGTTCATCATCCATAGCACCAGTGACTGTGGAATACCCCCGCGAAACTTGAGCTTGGTGACCCAGACTATAGGAATAAAGTGATACGCTGGCTTTGCATGATTGCTTGTTCGCTTAAGAATGATCGCTAGTTTTTAGCGTACTTTTGGTTCATTTTTTTTCTTACATATCTTCGAAGAGACCGAAGATCTAGACAGAGTTAACAGAGTTGCCTTACATGATCGGTAAAGCCGGATCAAGGTTGCACATAAGAGCAAATAGGGAAACCAATAGCTGTACGGTTGTTGATGTCGTAAAACAGTGGATATAATCAAGAACTGAGAGAAAGCATGTAACCAAGGATGATGGTATGTAGAGGATATGACAGTGCTACTTATCTCAATGCCGTCAACTTCAATTATATTACGAATAATATAAGCAACATTCTGTCTTATCTTGATTCCCTTTACAGCCGGTCTTATTCTCCATCTACATCTGCGTACCATTCTATCAGTATCCGCGAGTTTCACGTATTAATGCATTGGGATAAAACTTGAGAGTTATAACACTGCAAAAAATTTTGATGGTTAGAAGTGGTTACAGTGGTTAAACATAAGCTTTTTAACCACTTGTACTACCATTTTTGGTAACTCGAGCGGTTAAAAAGCTATGTTTAACCACTTTAAAAAAAATTATTCACCAAAATTCACCAAAATTATTTGCAGTGTAATATGGTAGCATATTGCGTGCTACGTATGCTATCTTCGCCACCCAAATATATGCAGTATTCAAAAAGAGTCCTCTTTCATTCTTTAACTGATAATCACTATACATTTGTTGAAATATTTCGATGTATGCAGTAAAAAGTATCGTTCACCAGACCAAATCAAGGCGAAAGTCATACAAAAGATGCAAAGCATAAGGTAATTACATTATATCACGCACGAGTACATTTGTTCTGATGCCAAGCCTAACATACCATCCAATCATCTGTACATTAGAAACTAGCTGAGTGCACACATGCTGGTGGTTTGGGCACTACTACGTATGGGAGCTTTTGTTACAAGCATTGAAACCGAGTGTGAGCTCTCTATTGGTCGCCAATAAAGCTAGAGTAGCTTTACCTTGTGTGTAATATGTCAAATATACAACTTTTTTTTTACTGTAAATGAACTATGTTTTTCTCAAATATGGTGAATTCCTTAAACGAAGCTGCTATGCCGCCGCAGCAACTTGCGTTGCCATGGCAACCGTCCATCACGTACGAAGTTTGAACTCCACAATCTATTTTAGGAAAGTCGGCGTCTAGGTACCAGGATTTCATTGTTGTCTCGAGCAAGTATGTACTATTGTATTATACCATGGTTTGAGCAGGATCGAAGTGTATTGTTTCAAAAGCTTGTATTGAGGATCTTATACAATGGTAACTGATGACGGAAAGGGACGTTTCACTCTGAAGTTGTACACAATACTAGTAACCGCAGCATAAGCTGCATGAATGTCCCAAAAGTATAAAAATAGGCGCGGGGCAGGAAACCACGTTTCGTCACGAAGCGACACATGGCGGTTCCTCGACATCAATTACAACAGCCGGAAAACTACTTATCGCCTGAATCTAATGCAACCGCTAGCGTGTCAGCAAAAGCGAGATTCGACCTGCTGCCGATCGAAATTCAGCACAGGATCTTTGAGCAACTTTCGTTTCAAGATTGCGTCCGAGCTAGCAATGTCAGCAGGTCATGGCATAGTCATTCATTGCGCAGACCAAGTTTATGGCGTAGTATTTCTTTCGACAACTGCGAAAGTGTCACGACACGCAACTTACTCCCTTACTGTCAACAAAAGTACGTCCAGTCAACATACGTCCGTGAGCTGCATATTTCGAATGCTTTTGGGAAGCGACTCTCGGATATATTCACGTTTGCGAATGAGCAGGAATGGAAGGATATCGAGAAAGGTATCAGTGGAAATGCGAGTATGCATAACATACATACTGACATGGAAGACAGTTACGTTGAAGCACGCGCGACTTAACTTGTCTGTTCCCAAGTTTCTGGATACTATAAGCAGCCGCTTGACAAGTCTAGAACTCAAGTTCATATGGTGGGACTTTTCGAGAGAACTACTTCCGGACTCGCTGCTCAAAAGCTGTCCACAGCTCGTCTCGTTACACTACTCAACTACTCTCCATGATGACCTCTGGGACAACTACAAATACATAGATCAGCCTCACGAACATCTCATTGATCTGGCCATCAGCATACGGCAACGATCGTGGCACGGATATATGATGCACAGACTGCTACAATCTTTGCCTAAATTGCGACGACTGAGCATTGTGCCCGATAAACAAGAAGATCCAGAGCCGATCCTTGCGACGATATCACAGTCCTGTCCGGATCTCGAGTGTTTTAATCTTGTCAGTCGGATATCTGATTTGCGTACCTCTGGTCCTGTTCCCATGACTGATGGTGTACTGAGAGAACTTGTTGTTGATGATGTGAAGGATACGTGGTACGCCTACGCAAACGCGCTCAACGATGCCTTTATCGCGAAATATTGCAAGACATTGGAATGTCTAGACATCAGTGGATATTGGTTTGTCGGACCCACCGCGATGAAGAACTTGGCGCCATTTTCGTTTCCGGGCTTGAATATGCTCTACTTGTCCGACAACCAAGGGCAACCACAACCAGAAAAAGTTACAAGGCATTTATGTGCTTTCTTGCGACATACACCGGAGCTTATCTATGCAGACTTTAAGGCCATCAATTCAGTAACCGATGCGGTGCTTCGAACTCTCAGGGCCCATGCCAATCTGGAAATATTGTGCCTGGATCGTTGTCGTGAGATCTCATCGATTGGCTTGGGAGCACTGGTGAAAAGCAATAACTACTTGGTGGAGCTCAAACTGCATAATATTGACGGATTTACGGATGACATATTTGGAATGATAGCCAAGGAGTTACCATCATTGCGTGTTCTGGACATTGTCGCGTGTCAGAACATCTCATTGGCTGGCCTGGATACTTTTCTAAACAACCTCGAGAACAGTGAACCAAGACAAAACAAATTGCGAAAGCTTGTCGTTGAGTATGTCAAGCCAGAGCGAGGAATAGATGTGGATTGGGCGATCGAATTGTTGCTGTCACGTTTAAATAAGTACGTAATCCAATGGCGTTTTGCAAGACCATCGCCACCAAAACGCGAATCCAAATACGAAGAGATAACGGATCAACAATGGAAGGTGCTTGAGCAAAAGGCAATCATTGATGAAAAAGTCATTATTTACCGCATGAAGAACTTATCTATCAGCGATAGTAGATGATGCCTGTTATGAAAGCCCCTACTCCTTCATTTTCTACCTATAGCTACCTGTATCCATATCCATAGTTGAATTTCCTGCACTGTATATATCATTCTAACACGTTTCCCTATCAATCCTATAATACCCATCAGATACTTCCATGACCTGTTATCCATTTTTTAAACTGAACAAATACGTATTTAGTCTCGCCGGAAAACATGTATCCATCATTAATGCGCTGTCCTTCATATGCTCCTGAGACCAAAATTTTCGTGTCCGTAACACGAAGCGCTTTCATTTGATCTATATTTTACCTCCTACCATGGTCTCATTCCCATTAGAACGTGCTCAATCTGCCATTACAAAAAATGAGTGGATCACGTTTATTCACATACAAGTTTTTGATCGAGCAGTACCACCTGGGAACCTTTGTTAAAAGAAAGACCTGGCAGAAGCTGTTAGAGGAGGTCCTTGGTATTGGAGAACCAACGGCAAAAAAGATCATTGCCTTGGCCAAAGGAAATGAAACGCCCAAAGAACCAAAGCAGATTGGTCGGCTAAAGAAGGTTCTCGAGTAAGAATTCATTCACGCAATGCGTAAAATTCGCTCTAGACCGTGCCAAGGCTGATGAGCCCGTTACTGCACAGCTAATCCAGGACCACCTCAAGGATGAACGCTTTGAGCTACCCTGCCTCGCAGTTCTCAAAAAGGATACGAAGAAGGCTGGATTACGTGATAAAGCCAAAATATTTGGATGACAGCGATGAAATTGTGGCGTACAGAGAGAAAGATGTCCAACGTCGCTTGGACGCACCTTGATCGCAAAGGCTTGCCCATCAAAGCCGAGGTACTTCTCGATGAATCACCTTGATCACCACGTTAAAAGAACCCGGTATGCTTCTGGTGGTAAGGTAAACGAGGCTGGACGGAAACCTATACTGGTTATTTTTGGTGCTTTCGTGGTCATTAGTCAGCGAGATGATCTACACGCAAAATTGGTAGAGGAAGACATTGTCGTCTGGCCTTTGAAAGGTAAAACACATGTTGACCAACCGGAGCCTGAGACTGGCGACAAACGCAAGCGTACTCCCGGTCGATCCCCTACGAAAAGCACGCCAAAGGAGTGGAAGAACTTGCCAAAGTGTGTAAAAGATGCCAAGATCGCCCCAGATTACAATGATTACCATGACAACTTCAATGCAGATCTTTTTGAGAGACTGTTTGAACGCCTGTGTAAAAAAAACTGGAGGACTTGGGCTTCGAGCGCATCATCCATATGGATGGTGCCAAATATCACTTTCGCAAGGATGACCCGATCCCAGCTAGCCAAGCTAAACGTCAAGAAATAACCGACTAGTATACCGCGAATCGCCATCACTTGCCCATTTCAACACGAAAACAAGGGGTATCAAAGAAGGAACTTCTGGTAGATTTGAAGCATTAGCGAGAAAAGCTCCAGAAACATACGCAGTGTATGACATCGCCCGAAAGCATGGTCATGACATCCAGAAGACGCCGCCGTATCACTGCGAGCTGCAACCAATAGAGGGACTTCGGGCCATCGTTAAGTAGAAAGTTGCCTATAACCGGATCCCCAACTGCACTGAAGTACAATTTGCTCGGCAGCTGTACACTTTCTTCTCTGATATGGGTAAAAACGAACTTATTACCCTTCGGAAAAAAATGCGGAGCAATGTCGACAGCACAATGAAGATTCAGTCGGGGAAAATTAAAAGGTTCATGTTTCGTTCTTCCTACCTAAAATTACGTTCTACAACAGTGTACAGCTTTTAATCAATAAATTAAAAACACAACTGTACAGTGTAAGGACAAACACCTCCAGCGAGCAAGAACATTTTGTTCCATGAGGAATAGACATGAATTCACAATGTTATCAGCCTTCAAAGTTTGGATACATGCATCCCGGCGGAACGTTATTTTGAAAGTAGGCGGGAACTTTATTCCGCACCATGTCTCTTAAGCAGTGTGAATAAATTCTTGGCTTACGATTGCAAATACAATGGGCTCCTAGATTTCCTGTTGGTTGGAGGAAGTGGAAAGTACTGCTGTCAAAAAGCAACAGCGAATGTGGGTGGGAATGTGATACCGGCTCTTTGCCAGTCAGAATGATCGCAGTTCCATTCACCGTTAACACCTCGCAATCTCAACACATCTCACGATTGGCGTTCGACCACGGAAATCAAGCTTGTTTCGTACGCAGGCTTTGAACACGCTGCCCACTGATCTCACTTCTGTCGTTCTACTCCATCACATGCACTGAGCGACAGCCAGAATGGCAATCCAGATAACAGCTTGTTGAACGACACACAACTCCATCAGCTCTGTATACTTTGATAAAGTATGGGCTTGGCTGCAAACGTTACACTGTGGCACTATATAAGAGAACCAAGCCCTTTCGTTTCCTTCTTTTTCCTTCTCTTTCGTCCTTTTCACCTGCATCTGTAAAGAGTCAACTGTACGTTGTCCGTAAAGCTTTGTGATTTATCCCCTTGAACCACAGAATAGTATGCCGTAAGCATGTATATCGAGTACGTCACGCCGCAACGAATAGCCGATCCAAACATTACCGAGTACAACTCGAAGGGAGGCGAATTCAGACCTACATGGCTCATCCGCGCTTCCGACTGGGAAAAGGTTCTTGGCACCGATGCTGTTGATGGCTACCACACCCTATCGTATTGCTGGGAGCAGTCAGGCGATATCAAGAAACTTGAAAACGGCGAACATGTTTGCGTTGACAAAGGGCGCCATCGTATTAAAGCTGCTGTAGAGAAACGTAGAGCGTCCACTTTTTTTCGAAAACATAGAACAACGAAAGTGACATACGACAAATTGCTCCAGCGGATATGCAAGGACTTTGACATCGAGTACTTGTGGTACGACAAGATCTGCATCGACCAGACCAACAAGGCAGAAAAGCATCGCGAAATCAAACAAATGCACCTCATTTACAGCAACGCACGTTACACAGTCGCCTTGGTCCCCGAAATCTACATTGAGGATCCCGAGGTTTTCGACCGTATGATGTGGGGATACAGATATACTGAAGCTAAATCCAATGCACTTAGTCAAATGCGGAAATCACTGTGGTTCCGACGGAGCTGGACACTGGAAGAAGTCATGATGTCTACGCGGATTTTGGTCGTTGGACGAAACACCCATTTTTGGTCTCTTGCAGATATCAAACAAGGTGACAAACGAAAGGAAGACGACGGACTGGCCATCATGATGCTCGGATTCAAGGAACGTACAGTGAAAAGCGCAAACCAAGTCCTCTGTTACACGCACAGGCGTACAAGCACGAAGGAACACGACAAGATATTTGCGCTGGCCAACATTTTTGCAGACTTGATTTCCATCGACGTCGATTACGACAGCGACGTGTCCGCTGCAGTAAACGCATTTTACCGACGCTTGGCCCAAAGGGATCTATCGCTCATGTGTTTCGGGTCGGTGCTGCGTTCTTGGAATGGAAAGCTTATCTTTACGACAACCATGGGATCCTATGGCCTTCCTTCTTGGACAGGCGTTGCTGGGTTGCACTCAACTAGGCCAATTGCTGATACTACACTGGACCAGAATTACGATTATACGATAGACGAGAATATGGTGTTACATATGCACTGCCGATACCACACCATACACCCTCGCAAATACGACAATTTCAATGTCTTCAAAGAAGAGGAACGAATGAAGAAAGCAAGGAGTAATTATTTCAAAAAGATCAACTCAATGGATAACTTTGACGACGAAAGCGAGGCGTTGGATTGGAGTCAATGGACCATGCTTAAAACATCAATCTGCTATTCCACGCATTATTACAAACCAGACAGCCAAGCTCAATTCCTCTCACCGGTGTTGCCACTCTCCCTCACCGAAGAATGCGACGAGTGTGTCATTTTGGGCGTCGTATTTGACAGTGTGATTCCAGCAGTAGTCGATGATGCCTTTGCTGATTATGATCACACTTATTTCTCGCCAGTCGCAAGAAGGCTGACCGATGGCTCTTACAAAATAATCGGTATCATATTTCTGAAACGCTTCCAATATAACGAGCCGCGCATCAGCCCACGAGAAGCTATGGATAAAATGTTCAATAACCCTGGCTGTGATACTACTGAACACTTTTATATCAAATAAAGTACATGTGCTGTTGTAAAGGCAGTATCATAGCAAATCACCAAGTGACCAACTTTCGGCTACGGGTTTCAGAATTTTTTCGGGTGAGCTACTCCAGTTCCACATACCACTACGTATCTGGCGATGAAATGGTAGACTGGCTCGTTTGTATGGCTTGGATCGTAAGACTTCATAAGCAATCTGACTTCTGATTTGTTCGCACATATCAATCTCTTAATTACACATCCTTTAAGGCAAAGTCTTTTATACAGCAGTTTCCCGTTTTTAGGCGCTCTATACGGCGTTTGAAAAGGAAGTCTTTACGAATCGGTTGGTCCGTCTGGATCAAACTTGACATTTCTTTTTTTTATAATATGGCTTGAAGCACATCGCTATTCGCATTCCCGCTCTGCCCGATCTCGTTTAAAGTAGAGAAAACCCCGTGCATCAGAGGGTCAAAAGTAAGAGTGAAAGTTTGGTGAATCTTGTGAACAAGGAGAAAGAACGAGAGGGAGGGGGCCCGTTCTCGAAAGTACTGGCTGGGTTGAGTCGGTGAATCTGTTATGTGGGGTACGGGATGCTGTTGCGTATACATGACATTATGGGGAAGCGCTGATGCGAAAAGAGCAGAGGTGGTGGGTGATATATGGAAAGGCGGTCGTCAATTCTGGAAGCAAGCAAAGGGTAGCTGCATGAAGACAATGGTACGCACTGTGTAACGATCCTATCGGTTGGCAGCTGAAGTAAACACTGCAGGATTGGATTTGAGAATGGACGCCAGGAAGTTGTGTCAGAGTTGCAGCGAAGGAAACAAGGAGGTGGGAAAAACGCAGCTTTACCATCCTCCTCTCTCTTTTTCCCGCTCCATTCACCATAATGGATGCTAACTACGGTGCAACTCGCTTCACTTCTTCCAGTAACCTTCAAATTGGCATCACGCAACTTTCTGAAGAACGACTTGAAGACGCAACCAGGTACCTGACAGAGCGTATTATGGGGAAAGGGAACCTCACCAAAGTCATGAAGGCTTTGCAGAGAAGCGATCTCGAAGCAACCCAAACATCGGCAACTCTTGCACAAATCCTGAACAACAAAGAGGAACACGCATGTCCGTTATGCTTGAGCCCAATGAAGCCCAATGAAGCTTTATAAGTATCGTCGAGAAGGCGAACTGAAGGCAGTAAATGGCCCACTGAGGTGTACGAACGTCCGTTGCCCTTGTCATCGAAACAGTACCTATGGAAGAGATGACGCCGCGGCCTTTAACATCGCAATTAGAGGGCTGTCCATCACTATTTCAAAGGACAACACACCGCTGCCTGCGTTCAGGAGAAATCCACATGACCCATATCAAATCAATCACAACATGGAAATCTTTTCGGTGTAGCTCTTGTGTTCTCGTTCGCTGCTCCAACCAGCTTGAAGCTGGAGAAAAAGAGAGTTTAGTTACATAGCTGAACGCCTGTATTTTTCTGATATAGCTTTTTCGATACACACATGTTGTATGTAGCTTTTGCCTTAGCAATGGTTTTTTTTTTGGCTTGGTGCAGAGAAGCCGATGCTCCAGGAGGAATCCTCACCCTTTCTAACCGGTCTGCTTTCGCCTCAGCTACTAGCCATTCCGTACACCAGGTGCGACGAAGGGCGTAGCAATGGTCGTAACGCTAATACCTAGCTTATATGTTCTGACGTTTTCGCACACTATAAAGTTAAACATCTGTGTCTCATGAGCTAGAACAGAAGTGGGTATTTTAGTTCTATTCTTGTTATTTAATATTCCTGGTGGATATACAATAGACGAGTTACTTACATAATCGGATTAGAATTAGGATTATGGGGTTAAGGCATAGTCGAGTGAGTACCCTTTAAAGTTTCTTGTGTGTGCACAATGTTGCACACCTTTATTGATCCAGATAAGGTACATTCCATTTTAGCAAGAGATCTTGTTATCTGCGCGCACCATACCACTTTGATAACGACAGTCGTGCTACCCGCGAGCCAAATGATCGTGCTGTCAGCCCCATTGTACCTTAGCGAGCAAAAACTAATATTCAGAAACCAAAAGTTGAGTCGAAATCGAATTGAGTTATCGCCACAACCATTTTTTGCACTCCAGCAACATGAGTGAAGGAGTATGTGCTTGTGTCACTTTCCCAAAAGGAGTCCTCGTTTTTCCGCAAGGAATTACCACGCTTCAGCGATTTGTAGCCCAGATGAATATATGGATAAACGTTAAAGCTCGCTATCATGGCTTACCTTTGAGCATGCAGTTGAACATCATTCGCGAGAACGGGCCAGATCAAGAGCTTTATGAGCAGTCAGTAAGCCCATCGATGGAGTTTTTCGATTAGATAAGCGGTAATTGTTTCTCAGCTCAAACATTCTAACCGTACAAGTGCCGTTTTCATTTCACACCATATGATTCTCATTACTTTAGTGAGAGATGGCTACTATATATTGTGTGCATATTTAGGTGGTACAAATGGACGGCGGGGCCACACCAACAGCGGGAGGCTGCCGTAGTCAGAGAGTGTCACTACTAGTTCCTCCCTCTACGGAGATCCATGCGCCCCTGAGGTGTCAGAGGACTGTACCCTGAATCGATGCGCCGTATGCTGCCAGATCGGTTCGAATATAACCCTCTCTTTCTTTTGGCTGTAACTGCCCCAGCATGTCCACAACGGAAACTATCGAAAAGGTCTATAGTTACACCACCAAAGCAAAACCATGTTTGCAGCACCGACGGTTGTTAGTTTTCTTTCCCAATGAATCACCAAAGGGACAGTTTTGCGGATCGCATTGCTGCTGCCCGCCGCGAAGCTGAAACCCTAAAAGAAGAGGTCAAAAAACGACGGGAAACACTAGCAGACTCCTCATGTAATCACAGCTTGGACGGAATTGAGAAAGTTGAGAAAAGCTCATTATACTTTTTTTCCAAGTACAAGAAATTGCACGAAAGAATCTCACAGCTCTTCCACGACTGTCGCTTCGTGTACGAAAATCACTCAAAGGCCATTTAGCCAAAGTCTATGCATTGCATTGGGCGCAAGATCAAGCACAGTTAGTCACAGCTTCTCAAGATGGAAAACTTCTTGTTTGGCTACCGTACCTGGCACACAAGATAGTCTCGATCCCACTGCAATCGTCATGGGTAATGACGTGTGCTCATTCTCCTTCGTCCAACCTTATTGCTTCAGGCGGCTTGGACAATGTATGCTCAATTTTTAACCTCAAAACACGCGATGGACCGACCCGACCAGCAAGACAGTTGGCAGGCCACACTGGATATCTCAGCTGCTGTCGGTTCTTAAGCGAACGCCAGATCCTTACATCGAGTGGCGATACCAGCTGTGTCCTTTGGGACATTGAATCGAGTGTCAAAGTCGACGATTTTCGGGAGCACAGCGGCGATGTCATGTGGTAACTCAAAAAAAAAGATAGAGGAAAGCAACCATCTCATCAATCTTTGCACCAGTTTATCAGTCACGAGAACCAATCCGCATATCTTTATATCCGGTGCATGCGACAATACAGCCAAAGTGTGGGACATTCGCGACAAAAAGAAGTGTATTCAAACGTTCTCGGGTCACGAATCGGATATTAACGCAATCGACTTTTTCCCCGATGGCGGCGCCTTCGGTACCGGTTCAGACGATGCAACGTGCCGTCTATTTGATCTACGCGCCGATCGCGAACTCAATGTTTACTCAGACGAAAATAATTATTGCGGTGTGACCTCCGTCGCTTTCTCCAATTCTGGTCGTGTGTTGTTTGCTGGTTATGATGACTACAAGTGCCAGATATGGGATACTATGCGGAATGAGCATATTGGCACACTGTCTAGTCACGAAAACCGCGTGTCATGTCTTACAGTATCTGCGGATGGCAAAGCTTTATGTACCGGCAGCTGGGATCATACTGTTAAGGTAATTTGGGGAAGCATCTGCCATGTCCTGGGAAGCTAATGGTTTTTCGTATTAGATTTGGGGATTCTAGGTCCAATTGTAAATCCTGTCTTCTCCACAATGTGTTATTACAAAGTAAACATGTAAAATCTAATTATTTACAGCTTTAACATCTATATTTGAACAATTAAAATACCGGGGTACACATACCATATGCCGCACATTACGGTTTGTAATACCGTGCCGATATTCTGCAAGCTGGACAGTTCGTATCCCGTATCCATGAAATTAAGTTGCAAGCAACAGTTGTCATCCCTATTGTTCTCGATTTTAGACGAAGATTATTTTGTGTAACATGCCGGATGAAGGATGAAGGCCATCGTGGCAAAACCTATTTTCCGCAACGGACGCTCGGAAAGAAAACTGACCAGGAGATGCATAAGCACAGGCACACGTACCATTTGCAAAAAACATGCAGGACGTGAAACCAAAACACCGGATACAAAGTCATGGTCAACAGAAAAGATGGAATGATAAAGTACGCTATGGAGACTAACGATAACGCGTAGAGTAAAAATAATTCCTGCAACTTTTCCCAAGTGCGTTACAAGAAAGAAAAATGAACCGTATTCCAGAATCTCAACTACGCGATGTTTCGCCTCAGGAATTGAGCGAGCTTTTCGACGATTTGTTCAATGAGACAACTCAATGGGTATCAGATTCCGAGCAGTGGCCCACTAGGTCGCAAACGAGGGGTGTCACTGTGAAGCAAATGCCCAGGATTGGGAATGAGCAGCAGTACAAGGTTCTTCAGCGCAGCAGCCTGCATTCCGACGTGTCTTACGACGAACTACGAGAACTCTTGTTTGTGAACCATTCTTTGAACGAAACCAAATACGTGGAATTGATGGTGGAAGCAAAAGAAATACTTGCACTTCCCAGCAACCATAACGGAGCAGCAGGTGTTTACTGGCTTGGATTTAAGGCAACATTGGCGTCCAGTCGCGAGTTTATCGAATTGGTTGTGACGAACGAACGCAAGGATGAAAAGAGTGGATTACGCGAATTCATGGTTGTGTCTAAACCCATCAAGACGAGTTCACCCCCAGTTCGGAATTACACTCGTGGACGCTACGAGGCATGGGAACGCGTACGCGAAACTGATGACGGGAAGGTGGAATGGGTCTGTATCCAACGTTCAGACCCCGGTGGATGGATACCAAGATGCTTATCTGACTGGGTAATCGCCAAAGAATTTCACAAGGATGTACAATTTGTGGTGGAATATATTTGCAAGAACAGATCATCTACTAAAATTACAAATAAACAGTAGATAAATAGTGGATTAGGTTTAAAAGAAATTGAGTACACTAGATGTTAAAGGTTTAGTCCCATTGGCGAGGAGCAGCACCACAACCAGCGCGCTTGCCGCGGTTCTCGTTGAACTTCTTCTTGTTGCCCTTGCCCTTTCCGTTGCCCTTGCCGTTGTTGCCCTTATTAGGGACAACACCGTTGACATCTTCGGTAGAGGTGGCATAAGTGGCGAGGGAGTGGGCAATAGCCTTGGCATGAAGCAAGAAGGCCTCGTTGTTGAGGTTCTCGGTGGTATCGCAAGCTTGATGGTAGCACTTGTCAAAGGCAACACCAGCCTCACCACCGTACCATGCCACCTGCTCTTCAGTCTTGACTTCCTCAGCACCAGTGAAGGTACCACCAGATGGGATGCCGACATCCTAAATAGCAATTGGTTATTATCCACTCAACACCCGAGCATAATGAAAAAGACAGAACTTACAATGAAAGGTCCGTAGTCACTGCGGCCATTGAACTCGGAGGGTTCGTGCTTGGCACCTTGGCTTTCAAAGTATTTTTGGAGGAGGACTTCGATGGCAGCAGAACCCTCTGGACCAGCAATAGGGCTGTCAGAGCCATCACCGTCGTAGATACCGTTGTAGTAGTTGGGGCTAAAGTAATTCAATTTCGGTCAGCAAATTAAGCACTAAAAATAAAGTGGCTATAAATTTACCTGGCAATCATATCAAAGTTGAGGTACAAGGCAATGTTTGCAATGTCCTCCTCGGACAACTGGGATACATAGTATTCAGCACCCAAAAGACCGTATTCTTCAGCAGTCCACCAGCAGAAACGGACAGCGTTGTTGGGCTTGACGTTGCGGAAGAGATAGGAGATTTCAAGCAGAGCAGCAGATCCAGAACCGTTGTCGTTGATACCGGGACCAGCGGTGACAGAGTCAGAATGAGCACCGAGCATAACGACGTTGGTCTTGTCACCAGACTTGGTCTCAGCACAGACGTTAGCGCTCTGACGCTCCTCGCTGATTGTAACCAATTCGAGGTTCAAGGATACAGTGGATGAAGCGGCAAGAGCAATCAACTCCTCACCGGCAGCCTTGCTAATACCAGCAACAGGGGCAGATCCGGGGAAAACTCCACCAAGAGTACCGTTGAGCTCACCATCCTCAGTGTTATACACCAAAAGACCAGCAGCTCCTGCTTCACCTGCAGCAACGGCCTTTTCGCCGAACGAGCAAGTGCCACGCTGGACAAGGGCGATCTTGCCAGTAACATCACCATATTCGGCAGCTGTGCAACCGAGGCCACCAGTATTTACAAGGTCTGCAGCGACACCACCCTCGCCTGTGCTTTCACTGAAAGTCATCGTCACAATGCTGAGTTCGGGGTTTTCAATCTCTGGAGAAAGAATAATGGCCGATTGAGAGATTGCCTCACTATAAGGGTAGTAGGCGTCTATTTTACATAATGAATCAGCATGAATGGATCGTGAACTATGAAAATGCAAATCTTACATTGCTTCCAGGTGTCATAACCGTTCTGCTTGCCAAAGTTGTAAATGTAATCAACAGTCGCGTTGTGGCCGGTCGAGCCAAAGACACGGTTATCGTTACCGCTGTTGTCAGCGAAGCTCTGGAGAGCATCGGTATGACGAAGGAGACCCTTGATCTTGAGACGGTTGGTCAGCTGGTTCGACAAAGCGTGGGCAGGAGGGCCACGTTCTTCGAGAGGAGCCCCCTGGGCAGTGCAGGACAAGAGAGCGATGGCGGAGGCAATGGCTGGAAGAACGCGCATGATGTAAAATGAAAGCGAAAGACTTGAAAGGTAAAGAAAAAAAGAAAAGGTTAGCGTTGTCTTTTTTCACGAGTTTATATACACGAAGTACTCGAGTACCCTGTATCTTTCGCCAATGCACTACCCCCTACTAACTAACGTTCGCGAAACCTTGTTTGATCGGAGAATGCATAGAAAAACATTGCATAGCATTTACATGGAAGAGATCACCTTTTCCTTTAAGGCGAGAATGCTTGAAAAAGGCAACAATGGACGATTTAGAAACTTTGGGGCGATACAAGAAGAGTGATTCTGGAGCTGCATTAGAAGTCAAATGTTACACGCCTGTAATCTAGTGTCCGTCTTGCGTTATCGACACCAGGCCTTTCTAAGCCTATGCACAACATTAATTCCACTTGCATAATGACCATTTCTAAACGTAAGGAGACGAAATAGGCTTGGCACAATAAACAAAAGAGTCTATCGGCTTAGCAATGGCTTGTTTTTGTGTGTACGATTGCTAACCCAGGAATTGACGATTTTTCGTTCGTGGACAAGTGTAACGTGAGCGCCAAGTGTCATGCCCAATGGTTGTTGCACTTCATTAAAATCGTGGCAACATTCGTAATCCGGTCAGATTAAAATGGAATAGTCCTCTTTTCGTGTAAAGATAATCAGAGGGTCCGCCCTGACGATAACGTACTTGAGAGCGGGATTAATAGCAGCAGTGTAACCGCTCGAGTGTATAATCGGAGACAGAGTATGGGAATAGAAAGAACAGACAAACGTTGATTTTATCAATCGTTACAAAACGCATATCTACCATCTAAACTAATGCTTCAGAAAGTGCTACAGACATGAACTGGTTATTATTATCCTGTGTACTCATAGCACCTGTATCGAATGATGCCTTCCTCCTCCTCTTGCTCGGGCATCGTCATTTGTCGCTTGACGATGCGTGCTTTTTGCATGCAATGTTCGAACAATTCTAATTTGGCATAATGAAATAGTCGCAAGGGCCTTCATAAAATAGAGGCATTACATCAACCACTTTTTTTCGACAGTAACAAGGATGCATTTCGGTGCGCTCCGTTTCATAGAAGAGACGATCGCTCGCGATCACTATATCGAATACGCGATCTTCCCACGAAAGATCCTGGGTTTGTATCACTTGGGTAAATCGAGCTTTGACACTGTGGCACACGATTTATTAAGCCGTATCCATTGATGGCGACATTGGTCAAGACGAATTCGTGATAGTCCGTTAGGTAAAAAAAAAGTATCGGTCCCGTCCAATAATTTTCCACAGCAAAGACCAGTACCCAATTCGAGGGACCGTGCGGTTCGGCAAGTCGGGAATGATGTTTTTGTTGGATCAGTTTTCCAACGAATGAAATGTAAATTGCGGTTCGCACGGTAGCATGTGACCCTAGAAGTTCTTACTTTGCCAATAACGGCACCAGTGATACTGCCAATATAACTTGGCTTGTGAAGCTTAAATTTGTAATACGCTTGCCGATTTCCGTTGAGATCAAATGCCACGCCTGTCTGTATTTTTATGGCCCCACAAGCATTTTCATGGTAAAACGGGGTTGTTGCATAGCAACTTATCATCTCGACCGGAAAAATGAGTAAGCAATTGTCCGACATTGTTGCCCCGGTCATCTTGCCATTCGTCCGAATCGCCTGACACAATTTTATTCAAGCCAGATCCATAGATCGATTAGCGCGCACAATGTCACAGAGATGTACTCGGCATGTCTGTTCTTCTCGTTCTTCGCTGCTCTCTTTGAGTTCGATACTTGTGTAGCCCGTTATAGAATCATTGCGTTTCCCGCGGACGTGTGTCTACCGCATAGACGCTTCGAATTCGCTCAGGGGTAACATTAAAGAAACCGTTTGCTGGTCCGGAGGACCGCAAACTCGAACGAAGAGATGAGCAACACACTCATGGTAAATATTTTGGTTCGTCAGTACATACTAAATTAAATAGCAATGGTAAAAAAAGATGCCAAGAACGAGGTAGTGTATTCATATTCGACGCGTTCTAGGTCAGAACTTTATTACCATCTGTTGCTAGATACAACATTTCAATTTCTGGTCAAGATTGTTGGATGCGTATTCGTTCCTTTTAAGGTTTAGCGCACAAACTCCCAGTGCTTTTTGTACGGTTGCTACAGCGAACTTGGCAAGCATTAGATATTTTGTAGCCGTTTATTACTCTGTTTTTTGGTCATGTAATTGCAATTATAAATCGTATTATGTATCCATATGCAAGTTTTCAAAGCCTACAAAAATCTGTACGTACACATATTCTTGCGTTGTCAATTGACTTAATCACCAAAGAATTCGTGCTAGTATGATTGTCCTCGCTGGTGAATCGAAGTGGATCGATGTATCAGGCCCTAAATGTTTATGAATTTGTTGATCAATTGGACACACTGTCGTTTGCAACATAGTTGGAAGATTTTGTGCCGATTTCTTCAAGAGAGCCTCGTGGAATATAACTCTATTGTTCTGCTACTGAGCATACCATGGGTCTATGTCCCTAATTGCTTGGAAGATCGCAAAGTGTAAATATTGTTGTAGGCGTTAGCTTGGTCGCGCAAAAGTATGTCAGTGATCTTCTGGTTCAATAACGTATCAAATGATGATACCAAGTATCGAAGAAAGAGGATCATGCCGCGTTGCACAATATGTCACATCCATCATTCCATGGTCTGATATCGGCTTACTACTTCTCTTCGTAGAAACACTGACGTTGACTTGCCATGAATGGATTTCAAATTAGATTCGGCTGGACCAATAAACATGTCAAAGTTCAACTGTAGTATTGCAGAGCAAGTGACGAAGCGGTTACAGTTTTGGTTCCGACGGAAGATTCCTATCTTACTCTATTGTAATCAATTGGCATTATGAGCGCACACGAGATTGTGGCATATTGGCAGTCCTGAACTGTTAGTAGTGGGTCAGTTGCAGCTTTGGCATGACTATCTACAGATTCGTCCCTTTCACACATCTCAAATGCAATGATCAGTAAAGTAACCTTGTCCTTCTTGAGTGTGGCACCTGTGAACAATGATGCGACAAATGACGAGCAGGAGTAATCGAGAGTATGATGCATATTGAGCATATCGGCGGTTGTTTTGTCCAATTTTTTATGTGATACAATTTCAGTATAAAGTTTTGGCAATGTCGAGGCTTTTGTATGAGCCGAAAGAATATCGTCACCGGTGGTCGCTTCGTCATCATTATCAATATGAGCCACTTGTACGTCGTCTTGCGCACGTGTTATAGTAGCTTTACTTGTAATTATTCTCGTGCTTTTATTGTAATTTAAGCGATCCTTTAGAACATTGGCGTCATCGACTCTGGAAATGCATATAATTGCGTTGCTTTTAAATCGTCTTTATAACTTCCCAGTTATATTCGTATCGATGAACACTTGATCGTCTTTGTTGCATAATATGCTGATTCTTCGTCCAAGTCGAGGGTATGCTTGTACTTCTCCTTGAGTAGAAGGGGTTTTCTTCATTTAATCTAATGCTACCTGTCCGAACACTCTTTACACATCTTGCGATGGTTCATTTTGCGATCCATAGCTGTCTTTTTGCGAAAACACAGACCGTTGACGTTGTGATGCTTAAGTTATATCGTCTGCCTCCAGTAGCTATTCGTTATAGCTTTGTGTAGCTGGTTCGTGGGAATGTTCGTGGTAAAAAAAAAAGTGTTAAGGACTAATTTTCAGGTTCACACAGAGAAAAATATATGGTGTAATGATACCAGCACAATATGTATTCAAAAAGAGACTCCATGGTTGAGGATTGATCCGCTTTATTTTGCTGACTATGAGCTGATTCGCAAAATACCTGTCATGTTGGCCAATCTAACTATTTCAAAGCAATGCCCTCAATCAATTTTGTGATCGTGCAACGGAATGTTGAAATATAAAGTAACTAAACTTCAAAAATCAGACGTTCTATACTACTTTAAATCCACCGTCACGGGGGAGACAAAAAGCACCTAGCGCTGGTGTTCCGTCAATCGCTCCATGGAGGCAGCGAGTTGGAAGGTTTGGTCGTGGGAGCGGGAGAAGGGTGGGATGGGTAAATTGTTGTGAGATACAGCTTTCGAAAGGCCACTGACAGCGATGTTGAATGATGCTGCTCCATCACGGTTGAAAGTATTCGCATGGTGGAGAGGACAGTCCGGATTCGTGCACCTGATGGCGCCGTTAGCTGTCTTGAGCTTTCCATCTACTCGGTACTTCTGCAGTTTTGTCGGTGCATGGCATTCAGGGCATGACTTAGATGAGCGATATTCGTTGGTGACGATGACGGTATCTTGCTTGCATGACTCGAGAGCCTGTCTCAGTTTTGCGTTCGCGCCTCTAGCATGCTTCTTGATGCGACTGTTGACTGCACGATATGCGCCATAGAAAGCCAGTGTTGCTATCGATTGCTGAACGCGCCAAGATGTTGCAAGCTTTCGATGCAGGATAAAGTGACGGATCTCTCTCGTCCTTGACTCTTTATTCCTCCTGTTGCCGTCGTCCTTTTCCTTGTCGCGTTCGCGTCGATTTGTATGCTTTGTTTCGAAGGTCGCAGCCTTTTTTATTGATGATGTATATTTTTTCGCTTTGGGTGGACGTGTTGTCTGTTGCGGCGGTTGCTGCTCAGGTGATGGTGGTGAGGTGTACCTTCGCACAACGCTCATCACGGCGTCAAAGGTGGTGGTAACCGCGGTTGCCGCGACAACTATCCCTGGATCGATCCCAGTGACAGCCAGCGGTTTCTGGCTGTTGAAGCTGTCAATGATCGTCTTCTGGATACGTTTCTATAAACACAGTGATAAGCATACATATAACGCGCCTTTGATCCAAGCGCTTTACCTGTTCTATTGTTTCTTGGGGCCGAACTGTTTTGTTCGATTTTAACGCTTGCATCCGAAACAGCTCGGCACGCAAATCCGCCAACTTCCTTTGCTTCAATGAGATGTCCTTTTCAAATTCCCGGACAGTTCTTCGCACCGCCCATAGCTTCGTGTAAACACCACGATCCCAATCCTTCTTCTCCTTGTTCTTTTTCCCATTCCGGAATGTACGACCCAGGTCTGCACGCTCGATCTCGTACTTATTGCACTTCTTGCGTACCAATGTGAGCTCGGCCTGTAGCTCCTTGACCTGTTTCTCCTTCTCTTCCAGAAGCTGTTGGTTGAGATTTTGGTCGATGTTAGCCCTTTTCGACCCAGATTCCGCTGCTGAAGGGTGCGGCCTTTTCTGCCCGGCTGCCTTGATCGCCTTCTTCTTTTTTCGCTTTCGAGCCTTCCTGGCCTTCCCTTTGCCAGCCATTCCCTTACCAGCCTTGTTCTTTGCTGTAGAGGGCGTCACCACTGCCCTACCCTTCCCTTTGCGAACAGGAAGCACTTCGTCCGCACTGGAATCAGAGGAGCTAGATTCTTCATTTTGATCGGCGGACTGGACGCTGCTTGCTTCTTCCTTTGCTTGGCTGGTATTGTTCGGGTCAGCGGTCTTGCGACCACGACCAAGCACCCGGACCTGATACTTGTTAACATAGGTCAAACGGTGCTTGAAGACAAGGTTCTTGGTTTTGAGAGCTTGTGTTATCTTCGGTAAGCGGAAAAAAGCACCGAAAACGTCATCGCGCCTCTCTGGCAGGCCCGCCTCTCGTTTGCTGGTGACTTTCCCCTTGGCGCTGGTAGATGGGATCGTGTAAGTACCGGAGAATAATGTGTAAAGCACATCTGCTCCAATATGGATGGAGTGGTCTTTGTAGTCGACGTCTGGGACGATCGCCCAGATATTCTGTTGTGGGATCACCAATTTAACGACAGCGTTTGTGATATAAGCCAGAGGGACGCATTCATGCACTGACAGAACACCCGCTTCGTCGTCATCGTCGTCTTCCGCGCTATTGTCTTGATCTGGTTCTGGGTGGTAGTATGGTCGAACTGCGTTGGCGATTTCGGCAGCAGCCTGGCACTGCTTATCTGTTAGGTCGCTCCCCTTGTAGGCTGCATCGCGAATTGCTCTGGCAGACACCTGCTTGGAGGTGGTGGACAGGACTCGTTTGATAATGGCTACCAGTGCTCGAACTTGACGAACGGTAACTTCTTTTTCTTGGGCATCTACGGCAGACTCTTCCACTTCTTCCTCGTCGGCGTCGTTGGTCTTTGTACTAATCGGATTGTCCTTGTCAAGCTTCTTGGGAGGAGTGCGATCCTGTTTGTGCTTTTCTTCTTTCTCGGCTCCCTCTTTGCTACTAAGAGCTTTTGATGAATGGGACAGCTTGTCAAGCTTTTAGAGTAATTCTGTTAGTGCGAAAAGTAAGCACACAAAGATTCTGTCGATTTACCTTCGCGACCCAGTTGTTTAGCTTTTCGAATAACATTTCGATCACAGTATCATCTCTTCCGCGAATAATCGAATTCTCAAGCTCTTTCCGGTGGTAATCCGCCTTACTCTTAGCATGTGCTATGCTAATACGCCGATCCACGAGATTGCCGGTTTCTGTCTTCTCCTTTTTTCTCTTCTCAGCTGCAATCCGTGCGAGATAACGACGGACGCGATCTGGAGCGAGCCTCAGCCGAATGAGAGCAGTTGTTAGGACTCGGAGATCTCTGTCGTGGCGCTTCCGCGACCAGAGGTTGTGTGCAGCTGTCTTGAACTCCCGAAGAGCATTGTTCATGGCACCTTTGAAGGCAAAGTCACCCTGCTTGGTGACAACACCAGTATCCTCGATCGCCTTGCGCGATTCATGAAAAACAAATGATTCCATCTTTTTGTTCACGCTTGAACCGACGCACCCTAAGCATAAAACATAACACGTTGATTGATGGAAACGGAAAGTGTACACTGCGATGACGTACCTGACAGTATGTTCGAGAGATGTTCAAACTGATACACGCGGGCATCTTCCAACTTGTCCAGATTTGGCGGTATAGGTGACACATGGACAGCCGTTTTCGCCTCTGGTCCGAAATCAAAACCAGGTACCAGAGCTTGGATATCGAAAATTGTGTCGTCGACAACAGTACGGCACAGTCGGGCCATTCTTCCGCTGGCGATCATATCAGTCAAAGCTGATACCCCGTCGAAAGTTGTGCCATACACTGACCGACGCGCAATTTCTCGTTCTCCAATCGGTTCAAGAACCCGTGGTAGGCGATTTCCTCTCGTAAAATAGACCGCAATGAAAACGTCATAGTTGCTGTGAAAGTTGCTGTTTCGCGTATTGAAGTGTCTTTGTTCTTGACAGCTTGGCTATCTTCGTCGTCGGTTTCTTGGTCATCGTTGCTATTGGCTTCTTGATCGCTGTCCTGAACACCCATGACTTCGTCCCACGTACATGAGTCCAAGAAACCCTGTACTTCCTCATGCAGCCGATACCCTTCACTTTTGAAGTATTGAAATCGGTCGTAATCTTTATAACCTTTTATCCGGTCAGCGAACCAGTTAGGAGCCACGTCCATGAGATGCCGTTTTAGGATGGATGCTTGGATCTCGTCATAGATGCGAGGAACGTTTTTTCTTTTGTCGTGCTTGTTGTGCAGCTTTTCTAGCATCTTGACAGCTTTTTGCTTGCTTTCCGCTCCTTTAAATGCCTCTTCAATCTCTTGACGATGGAACCGCCTGACCCCGGCCTCAAACTCGCTGATGATCTGGTCTCGGGTAATGCCTGTCCGTGGCATTGTCGTTTCTTCGTTGTCCACGTCATTCTCGTTATGGTCTGTAAGTGTGGCTACAGTAGACAATGGTGGAGCTGGTGCGGGCGTTGGCTGACCCTTTACCAGCTTCGGAGGCTTCAAAAGAAGTCGATTTGAGTATATCATTACTTTAAATGGTTAGTCAAAAGCCAACCTTGTACTCGGGCAAGTCGCAAAGTTGAAACCATTCGGTCTTCTCGCCAAGGTATGAGTCCGTATGCTGCAGCACACTAATAGTTGCCTTACAGATCCTTTTGATGAGCAATGGCTATGAGCAACATCAACCCCTTTTGCTTTAGTTGGTGGTGCGGTTTCCAAGAGAATGGTATGATCAGAGTCGCCGGAAAGCAGCCGTGTCAATACGGTGGATTGGAGAATATCCGTGCCGCTTCTTTTAGGGCCGTGGTTGTTTTGCGCAGGTCCTCGGCACCGGGAACGAAGTTATGCAGACCACTGAAGGCGTTCTCGAGCCGGTTGGCTGAGATGGGTGGTGCTTCGATCTGTACCTCTTCCGAATGACCAAAGATCTTCTGTACAAGCGTAGGATTCATAGTTGGAAAGAATGTGGTACAGCATGAAGCGCGAAACGCGAAAAAAAGAGAGTCGACGCAAGCACGCAATTGGGCGTGTATTTTATTTGGTACTTCCTTATTAAGTTAGGCTAACGTTGACGTCCAAGCATTGTTACTTTCATTCGTAGTATCTATCATAATGGGCAACCCTATTGGCCATCGCTATTGTTTCAATATGCGAACGAGGCACACGCTTCATGTATGGTATGCACGGATCAACTGTTTCTGTGCATGAATGCTATCGGCAACCAATGATATGCATAAACGGCGCAACCCACCAGCTTCCGTTTTAAGTAGAATATCTCGCAGTAAAAAGCGTGACAGACACCCAGCCAGCCGTATCGACCAATCCCTAAAGGCTGTTTCAAACGCCGTTAGAACGCCTAAAAAGTGTAATGCTCTGTTATACTTCGGATTACGTATTTGTAATCAGAGTAGAGCGGATCAAAGGATGCTGCTGCGTACTTTATCAGTGGTTACAACATACATACTTCTATGATCTAAATATGCTACAGAAATGGATCGGTCAGTACCTTGTGTACTCATAATGCTAGTACCAAGCGATGCTTTCCTCCTCCCCTTGTCGCTTAACGAGACAAATTTCCTGTATGTGGCGCTCAAACAATTCTACTCCTACAGTTTGAGCGGGGCACAGGGGTATGTATCATAAAATAAAACTCGGTTTCCATCAATTTGTGGACGGCAACGGAGAGGTATTCAGCATGTTCCATTCCATATTGGAGGTCGCTCACGATCACAACGTATATCATACCTGCGATTTCCCACGACAGTTTCTGGTTTTGTACCACTTGGGTAAGTCGAGCATTGACACCATGGCGTACGAGCTATTGAGGTGTGATATTGGTAAGGGCGCATTCATGGTATATAGTCGGTCAGGAAAATAATGGTTGAACCCAATTTTCCACAACAGCATAGGCCAGACAGGCCAGTTCCAGTATGCAGTTCCAGAATCTTACGGTTCGGCAAGTCGGGAATGAGGTTTCGTTGGACAAGTTCACTAGCGAATGAAAAGTAAATCGCTGTTCGCACGATTACAAGTGAATTTACTTTGCCATAAAGGTGCGGCATCTCACGTTTTGGATCCAATGTTGTTGCCAATAATAGCTTGGCTCGTGATGCTTAAGTTTATGCCCTTATGTACCACTACAGTTCAGGTACGGGAAATCCCACGTCCGTGTTTAGGCCCCAGCAGTTATGTAAGTAAACCAGTTATGGCAAAACGTGCCTGTTGCTTGTGAACTTACTATTTTATTCGGATAAATGAGCAAGCAATCGGGCGGCTCTATGGGTTCGGTCTTCCAAGTCGCCATACTCATAGTGAGATGCGATACACGAACCTAATTCGCATATGGAATGTCACGAGGATGGACTCTATGTATCTGCTCTTCTCCTTCTTCACAGACATCTTGGAGTTCAATGTTTGTGTATAGGTCAGAAGAACATTAAATCAATTGGTCGGACAAGCCCAACGCAGCATCAATGCTTAGACCATTATGTTTCCCAAGAGCTTGTGCCAGGTACACAGACATTTTAAGGTATTCAGAGACTTGCGCTTCGTCACACACCTGAATGAAAGAGCAACTCTCAAAAAACGAAAAACAAAAAAATAATTTAGCATCCGCTTGGTGCAAAAGGTGTATTCATTGCTTGAAGAACCCTTCGACGTGATGCTGCAGGTGCTGGAGCTGAGGATAGTGAGACTGCCCCTGCAGATTGGGCGCCATATGGTGTGGCTGATTGTGCTGCTGTTGCTGCTGCCCATAATGTCGCTGCATCTCAACGAATTCCTGCAACAACTGCTCCGTGCTCGCTGTTGCCAGTTTGTGCCCCGAATCGCCAAAGATCAACTTTGGCACGTCAATCAGATAGCCCATGGTTCCCTTTTGCCCCACAATCTTCTCAGCCTGAATCCAAAAGTTCATCTTGCCGTTCCTGTCGTCATAGTAGCCTGCACAGTAATTCCGCATTCCCATCAGCTTTTTGTTTTGACGCTAGAATACGCACGCAACCTGTTTAGTTCGCTTTCCCGCGCACGCCCCTCCCACCTTACTGTGCTTCCATCGGGCGACTTTTTGAAAACGTTGTACATCCTTTCCTCGACGTTGCCGTTGAACGTGTTATAAGTCGAGTTCTGGTTGAGAATCGTCAGCAGCGCCTCTGGCGGCGGAATGTTGATGATGGCGCTCGAGATGATCTGCACCATCAAGAACGGATCACCTTCCTCCTTGTTCTTCATGTCTTTGGAATACAAACGTCCTGCGCCACAGCAATGAACCTTGCTCACAAATGAAATATCAGACCTGAACCGCGTAAGTCTGGTTATATCTTACATCGCCTCCCAAGAAAGACACTCGCACAGATCGCTCTCGTGCAAACAGTTGCAGCAATTCAATAAACTTTTTGCGCTCCAGTTCGTGGTTTCCTGCAGTCCAGTCTATACAGCAGAGTTAACTTGTGTGATGGTGACAAAAGCTGATGGCTTACTTACGATCATTCATGTCATCCAGTAGCTCTGGATCACCGTTCCACTTGTTCAGTGATCCACTAACTACAGATCCGAGTGCTCCAGTCTTGCCAGCTATCGTTGCCAGATTGAAGGTTGCGGCACCTTCCATGGCGTTTTCGAAAAGCGAAAGTCTTGGGTATATAAGCGGCACGCCAGTAACTACTAACAAGTGCTTTGCAGACGTTGGGATAGCGCGACGTAGTTCAGCAGACACGATTTCGTATGACTTGGGACGGCAAATGTCATACTTTGTGCGTTCTCCACGACAATCGAGCGCGAGTAAGCCAATATCTGGACCAAGCGATGTGACAATGTGGTTACACGTCGGAAGCGAGCCTCGGATCATGCCATGATACGGTGCCAGCTCCATGGTTGTATGATGCTGGAACAGATAGTAGAACCGACAGGCATTGGCAAACAGCACTAGCACAGGAAGACATAAGTACTGTTATAAACTAGGAATTCCGTGGCGTTACCTTGGAAGCAGTTGCTGCGTTGCATGTCAGCTGGATACGATCCGTATCCGTCAACAATATCCTACGACAATGCAACGTGTGTTATAGCATATTGATGCGATACGTCGAACAACCCACATGATCGTCCCACATATTCACGGATGGTATAGTAGCATATGCTTTTGCAACCACCGGACTTCCTTTAGGCCTATTTTGACACCACCATCAGCTTGACAAAACCAGTTAACATCGTACATACCCGAAACATTGCACATAATTCCAGAAGAAAAAGTGCTCCAAGCCTTCGCACATCTCAGTACTCAGTGTCATCTCCAGGCGCTTCTTTGAATCCTTTTCGTCCGTCCACGGCTTCATGAATTCCTCCTTGATCAGCTTATCCTGGTACAGTTGGTCTCCGCCACCCAACAGGACATGAAAAGGCGCAACATTGTGCCGGTCAAGCACGTCTTGCCACAGTGGCGCTTCCTTCTCACCAAATTTGACCTTTGTCTCCTGTGGAATATCAGAGAAACCACTGCACGAGTAGAACATGAATTTCATGGACTCGTTGTATGCCGGCAAATGGAATTCCTGTGGTCCGAATGCCTCGCTCTGGTATGTCACCACTTGTCTGGTGGGCTCAAGCGGAAGACGCAAATCGTATCGCCAGAAATGGTACTGGCCGCGGAATGAATCCAACTTTTCACCAGGTATGCTAAAGTCGCGTGCCTCGTTGTGCTCATTGCGTAACTGCACTTGCAGTTGCGGAGCTCCGTGGTCGGTTGACACAAGCAGGCACGAACCGCGATAAGTCCGTGTACCGTAGTCAATGCCAATGTACCGAAGCAATGGGCCGCACACCACACGCTCTGGATTGAGATTTAGGCTGTTGAATTGTTGCACTGGAACATTACCGTAGGACTGCATAGTGGGGTCCCAGGAAACTTCTTTTTTGTTGGAAAGGAAAAAAGAGAGCTCTTCATGCGTTACGCCTGAATAGGTGGCGTTTCGTATCACCGTGCTTCCTGGCGTGTGTAACAATGACTACCGAAAGTATAGCACACTTTTAGTCACTTTTTCTTTGAATCCGAGCATTGTGCTTACTAAAAGATCGTTTTCCTTGCGTCTGCCATCTTGTTTGATGTTTGCCAGAGACCAAAGATGAGTGTTTCATCCGACGGTCCATATCCGTGTCGACATCATGGATTCTCCAAGTATGTATGTATCTCCGCGACTTTTATATCATAGTGCATATGCTCAAGTACTTTGCTTTTAGCTTCAATGTCTCCTGTAACCAGAGAATGCGCTCAAAGATTTTGACATTATTAAACAGTGCCATACTCAGAAATCCTACTCGATGGCCATCTCTTGAAGTTCGTTATGATACTGCATATCAAAGGAGATTATAACAGCACATGTGTTTTATTTGATATAAAAGTCCTCAGAAGTCTGGCAGCCAAGATTGTTGAACATTTTATCCAAAGCTTCTTGGGGGCTGATGCGCGGCTCATCACGCTGGAAGTGTTTCAGAAGTATGATACCGATTATTTTGCAAGAGCCATCAGTCAACCTTCTTGCAACTGGGGAGAAATAAGTGCGAGTATAACCAACAATGACATCGTCGACTGCTGATGAAAGCACACTGTCAAATACGACGCCCAAAATGACACACTCGTCGCATTCTTCGGTGAGGGAGAGTGGCAACACCGGTGAGAGGAATTGAGCGTGGTTGTTTGGTTTGTAATAATGCGTGGAATAGCAGTTTGATGTTTGACGCATGGTCCATTGACTCCAATCCAACGCCTCGCCTTCGTCGCCAAAGTCATCCATTGAGTTGATCTTTTTGAAATAATTATAGTATGATTTGTCTATTCGTTCGTCGTCGCCGGCGAAATCGAAATCGTTGTATTTGATGGGGTGCATGGTGTGGTATCGGCAGTGCATATGTAGCACCATATTCTCGTCTATTGTATAATCGCAATTCCAGTCCAGTGTAGTTTCAGCAATTGACCTAGTTGAGTGTAATCCAGCAACGCCTGTCCAAGAAGGAAGGTCACAGGATCCCATGGTCGTCGCGCATTGAGAACTTCCATCCAAAGGATCCAGCACTGATCCAAAGCACATGAGCGATAAATCCCTTTGGGCCATGCGTCGGTAGAATAAGTTCATTGCAGCGGACACGTCGCTGTCGTAATCAACGTCGATGGAAATAATGTCTGCAAAAATGTTGGCCAGCGCAAATATCTTGTCGTGTTCTTTCGTGCTTGTACGGAAGTGCGCCCATACGAGTACTTGGTTTGCACTTTTCACTGTACGTTCCTTGAATCCGAGCATCGTGTTGGCCAGAAGGTCGTTTTCCTTGATTGTGTCACCGTGTTTGGTATTAGCAAGAGACCAAAAATGGGTGTTTCGTCCAACAACCAAAATCTGCGTTGACATCATGACTTCCTCCAGTGTCCAGCTCCGTTGGAACCACAGTGACTCCAGCATTTGGTCAATTGCTCTGGCTTTAGCTTCGGCACACTGTGCAAACCAGTTCATACGGTCAAAATCCTCAGGATCCTCAATGTAGATTTCGGGGATCAAGGCGACTGTGTAACGCGCGTTGCTGTAAATGAGATGCATTTGTTTGATTTCGCGATGCTTTTCTGCCTTGTTGGTTTGATCGATGCAAATCTTGTCGTACCACAAGTACTCAATATCAAAGTCCTTGCATATCTGCTGGAGGAGCTCGTCGTATGTCGCGTTCCAGCTGTTCACTACTCCATTTTTTTCTCTGGTAATTTTATGAAGACCTTGGTCGATCAAATCGTATTCTCCATTTTCAAGTTTCTTGATCTCGCCTGACTGCTCCCAGCAGTACAATAGGGTATGGTAGCCGTCAACAGCATCGGTGCCAGGAACCTTTTCCCAATTGGAAGTGCGGACGAGCCATGTAGGTCTGAATTCGCCTCCCTTCGAGTTGTACTCAGTGTAGTTCCGATCGGCTACTCGTTGCGGTGTGATGTACTCGATATACATGCTTGCGGCAGATTATTCTGTGTTCAAGGGGATAAAACACAAAGCTTTACGGGACAACTACAGCTGACTCTTGAAAGCACCGGTGTAAAGGACGAAAGAAAGAAAAAAATGGACTTGGGTCTCTTGTTTTATGTCGCTGTCGTGTAACTCTTGCTTTACGCCACTGTCGTGCAACATCGCAGCTAAACCCAAACTTTATCAGTGTTACAGAGCAGATGACGCCGTATCTCGATCAATGCATTTTGTGTTGGAGTAGAACAGCAGAAGCCAGATCAGTGGGTAGTGTGTTCGAAGCTTGCGTACGAAGCAAGCTTGATTTCGTGGTCGAACGCCAATTGTGAGGCGTGTTAACGGTGGCAAAGAGCGGACATCACATTCCCACCCACATTCGCTGATGCTTTTGGACAACAGTACTTTCTGCTTCCTCCAACCAACAGAAAATCAAGGAGCTCATTGTATTTGCAATCGTGTAAGACAAGAATTTATTCGCGGTTCCCACGAACTTCAGAAATATTGATAATTTTGTCGGTTAAGCTATTGCACCAGTATAAGGATGGTGACAAATAAAGTTTAAGCGCGACGCCAAACGGATTGGCAACATGGCGAAACGAGCACCTATCTATATATGATCCATATCCCCTTCCAAGCAGCACAATATCAATGAAATAGGGAATCAGTAATGCAATCCGCGACCTTTACTTTGGCGGTATCGACATCAACAAGACGATTTAACAAGCAACGATGACGTTCAATGAACTCGATGATACACGTGCAAGCCTACTCGCCATTTAGCCAAGCATTAAAAGCAAGCGAAATTTGACAAAGCAATCGACGTCAACACAATATTACCTGGCTTCAAGTCAGCTACATAATGAACATAGAAAACCCAAGTTAGCTATCGACGTACTTGAGGACGGTCTACATTCAGTTTTTCCGTCGGATTGGCCAGTGCTATGCGATGAAAGAGAAGCAGCTGGCAGCAAAAGTGGATGTGGTGTCGGCCATGCCTCCCAGGATTACGACTGGCGGGCAGCAGTGTTATAAAGAAATTTGTTGGATATTGCAAAATTGCGCTATCTAGCTTTTATCGATAATGCCTAGCCATATGGAGGAACTTGCCTTCGCTGATCTACAAGAACAACCTACTGTGCTGGAAAACTTGTAACGTTTGCGGTGAAAGACATGATCCAATGCGTTACACACTTGACGCTCAGTAAATTCTTAGAACAGTGACCTAGATCATAGTCGACTCCTGAAGTAGCCGATTTTCTTTACAGAGATCCATATGGATATGATCATGGTCTTTGGAAAATAACTTACTGAGCTTAAACTCGAGATAACACATGGTGAAGCTGAGGTCAGTGCGCTTCCCTCGGCGTAATTCCGGTGACTATAACTAATTAAAAGTTCTTATCGTGTAGGACGGCCGATGAGGACTTTGATACGAACCAATTCAACTCTAGATTATGATACATTCAAACTGGAGAAACTATCGATACGGGCACCTAAAAATGGCTGTGGTTTCATGCAGACCCCAATTCCTCGATGCCATCAATTGCTCATCTTCGCTGTACCGGCAAAGCTGTTCATATGATATGCCTAATCTTATTAGAATATAACTATATTAAAGATAGAAGTGTTCTTCATATGTGCTGGAGAATATTATTACCACAGCATTAAGGAGAAGCCGTACAAGTATCACAGACAGCCAACAACTGGAGTGAGTAAGCAGGGATATGTTTCAAAAGCATTTGGCAACGAGATACAGGACTCAACGCCATTGCATACCAAATGGTAGAACACTCTACAGGAACTGATCAACGATATACGGAGTCGTGGCACTAGAGCAGTGGAGCCGATACGTTGGAAATCCTTGGTTTCTGGCACTTATTCCCAAGTCTAATCTTCTAATCTCCGCGACTTTTTATCCGGAACGACAATGATGGCAGCGTTGCAATGAGGCATTGGAATTGGTACAGCTGTATCCGCCTGTGGAACCCATTACTATTTACCTCAATGGAAACGTATAATCAGCCAATCTTTTCACACTATTTGATGCATTACAACTTCTTCACCGGCTCGAGATATCATAGCTCAAGCCAAGCGAAGGACTTCAGCAATAAATAAGAATTTGGAATATCTTTCTACGCAAGTCCAGAATACGTGTAGCCTAAAGGAAGTATCGATCTCTAGATATGAGTATCTAACGAAGCACGGGGATCCGAATGCACTTGCGAGTGTCCACTCACTATAGCACACCAGTATTGATGGAAGGCATCTTCGAAGTGTCATCAAATATAAAACGCGCATTTCCACACAAGCTGATGCCCAGCCCAAATATCAAGTAACTCAATCTTCAGAACATGGCGCCCTTTACTAAAGACTGTAAGAGCGAGACTGAAGAACTGCTAGAGCTATATCAACATGGTAGCAAGCATAATGTTAACAAGCAAGACCCAGCTGAGCGATCTGAGCCTTAGTAAATTATGCTAAAGTATTACGCTCGAGAAAATAAAGCGCTCCTAGAGAACTAATATGTTGGTAATATGTGGAAACTTTGAAACAAATAGTAGATAGCAATTAAACGGACAACACCGATCACTGAACGACTTCAGTCTAATCTTAAAAGAGAGCCCCTTCCCCTTTTTTTGTGTCACTCCAAATGAGAATACGTAAGAAATAACAGATAGATAAGTAAATGCCGACTACTCCTTGTTCTATAAGCAGGGATGTATTGTGCTAGGCATGAACTTGTTTATTTGCTTTTGTTGGCCTGATTAAGGTGATTAATGCTCCTAACCGACCAAGAATAATAAACAGGAATCACAAAAACATGATGAACAATAGACACGCCACATGGAGGTACACCACTTATCTCATTGATCATTATGATCCGAGATGGGAAACTTTTAGTAATAAGAACATACATGAATTTACAAAATTGAAGTAAAATGGTGCATTCTACAACAAAAACTCTTAGTAATGGTACACATGACGTATACGGATGTTTATCACCATCGACATGCCACTATCGCAATACACGTTCACGATATTCTTCATAATTTTTGATACGTAGTATAAACAAGGAGAGTGTTGTGGCTGACATGGTAATTCACGTAAAGATGAGTTCGAATAAACATAAGTTCGGATAAAAATATGGAAGTGAAGCAATCAGAGTGCACAGTGACACTCAGTGAAACCTCGCTAGATGACAAATTTACCTTCAATAACTAGAAGATGCTAGAAGGGCAGTAAAAGATGTGCCGTGGTCAACAGTATAAATAAGGCGCTAGATTAGCATATGAAAACACGATGAGAACAGAAATTTATTTTACAGTCTTAGCGACTTCCTTTTTGTTACCAATTAATACTTCTACATCACAGGGAGGCTATGATCTATCATAACAACAATGATGGACTTGAGAAATTACTTATGTAGTATCAAGAGGAGGAGCAAGCATAAAAGCCAGATATGTCAATGAGACTCCAAAAGGTAAGTGATTTATTTCATGTTTTACTCTCCCTCTCTCTACTTATAGTAAGTGCTTATTCATGATGGGTTTTCCTTAAACCGGTATTTCTGTGAATGATGTGTAATTTCAACATTATTACCACTTTACAGTAATAGTTCAAAACGATCGATAAGATGAATGCTTGCAGAGCATATCCGTGAAGAGACGCGTTGACCGGAAGGTCGTGCGAATGAGTTACTTAGCTAGCTGAGTATTTGGTAAGATTAAAGCTCAACCTTCCGATGCCGGAAGTGAGAAGTGGCGGTAAGGATGAGAAGCTCTTATCCTCTGACCAGCAGCATTGATTACAAAGAAGTGTGTTACGGCATGTTCATGTTGGATACAGCAACGTGATCGATAAGAGTCATGAGTTGATAATATCAGCAGTTATTAGTATACCCGGTAGCCGATGATTGGGGGAAGCGCTATGTACGTAAATGAGAAAAAATTCAAGAGAGTCAAATATCAACAAGCGATTCAAGGAACACGAGCCTTGTATATGCCGTAGAATAGCATAATAGTTAGCGCCAGAGATAGTGAAGGCCAAGCAAGGTCGTTTGAAAGGTAATGTTATGTTCATGCAAAATGGCTTCCGGCAATTGAGGAAATAGTAATTTAATAACTGGACAATAAACAGTCTTGATTGTTGTGGATCATATGAAGATATTATATGACTACGCAAAATTCATATGAAGGTGTCACCTATATAATAATTCGGAAGACTTTGCAATATGAAATATGATCGTTATGCCCCTGGCTAAGACAGTCTATGATATAAGTCCCAATAGGTCCCGCAGATCGTTCGTTAAGACAATTAATGAGTGCAAGGAGAAGCAGGCTGTCTGTTGTGCAACTATATCTGTAAGACATATATTATATATGTAACGGTAGCTGAATAATAAAATGCGTGGGATCGAGAAAGGCAATTACTGGTATTTAGTGATTGGACCACACTTACAGGCATGCTTTTTGTAAATGGAAAGGGGATGGGGGATGTAAAGCTGACGGTTCATGCAGTGCGTGCCCCTGACGGCAAGGTGGTTACACTACTGCTGATCGGTATAACAATGTCAAACATGCATGATGCAAAACATATTTATATTCGAAAGAGAAATTTATGTACTATGTGTATTATTGCCGAAAAATGTTCACGAGGGAAAAAATTATCGAGGGGAAAAAGACCACATAAAAGGGGGGTGCAGGGACAGATATGTATATGTGGAGAAGGACAGATTGAAATCAAAAAGAAACATGAGAAATTTCTTGGTTGGGAGAGGCATGCCAAGAAAAATAACAAAAGACGAAAATGCAAAAGTAAACATATAGTAGACAACTCTTCCTTATCTGCCCAGATAGAGGGCAGGAAAGAAACAAGAAGGTATAGAATAAAAGCGGGATTGCGGTGATATAGTAGTAGTGTGGAAACGTAATATGTGTATAGTAAAAGTGTAATAATGTAGTGTACTTACTTTTTAAAGCTTATAGGATGAGAGATATAAAAAAGGAGAACATGCAAATATGAGAAAAAAAATATAGAATATAGAAAAAGAAATGCGGGTTGTATATATGATGCGCAGAGTTTGTAATATGAGTGATTGCTTGGGCGAATGAAAATGTGGGTGCTGAATTAGGGCGATGCGGTAGGGGCGATGGTGAGGAGCGCATCAGTGGATGTATAAATATGTATGTCGAAGATATTAAGTTTAGTCGCGGAGCCAAGGGTGTGTCAAGATCTGGTGGATACTAGGGCGCTTTTCTGGTGATCGTTGCAGCATGAACGACAGCAAATGCATGCATTTGTAGGACACCGGAATCTTTGGCGTGGCGAAACGTCCAGCGATAGCCATGTTAGGATTGGTGAAGGGCACCTCACCAAAAAGGATTGTGTAAAGTAAGACACCCAATGCCCAGATTTCGGCTGGCTCTGCTTGGTAGGGTTTGGACATAAGGATTTCCGGAGAAGCAAATGATACAGTGCCGTAGAACTTTCCAAAGTAGCACGTCTTTTGCTGTCCGTAGTGACGGGGAAGAATAACTGCCGAGCCAAAATCAATTAACTTGACCTGCGCAGGCAACAATGTTTTAGTAAAATTTATAAAGCAACATTCTTTGAGTTTCTAGGACTTACCCTATATTGGTCGTCGATGACAATGTTTTCATCCTTGATGTCACGATGACAGATACCCAGGGTATCCAAATAGGCGATGCAGTCGACAATCTGTCGGAAGATTTTCTTTGCCAGGTCTTCGTCAAAGTTATGATGACGTTCTATGCATTCGAAGAGATCGCATGAAGTTCGTCGACGATAGAGTTGCGGTGGATATTCGTCAATGGGTGTGCCTGGCGACGACATGCAAGATTCTTCCGATGCCTGTGAAAGTGCAGGGGAGTGTGGTGCTTCGCACGGAATGTTGTCTGTGGTATTGGCACTCCATTGGGTGCCATGTAATTCCATGACGAGATATAAAAATGTGTCGTCCTGGTAGAAATCAACATAGTTGACAATGTTGGCATGACGAACGTGCCTCAGAACGTAAATCTCCATGGGAACGGGTCCAAGTTCAGAGTCGCGTACCCAGGCGTGGGCTGGCACCTTGTGACGAAAGATGAATTTCACGGCTCTCTCAATGCCGGTGCGGCGGTCAGTTGCCGATACAACGAAACCGAAGCCGCCGCTACCGAGCTCTTCACCGAGCGAATATTTGCCGACAAACTCGGGGTGCAGGTTGTGATGCATAAGTGAACGAGCAGCCACGGTGAGCTCCTGCTTTGGTTGTGGTGTGGCCGGTGGAGATGGAGGGAGCTGGCGGGGAAGCACTTGCTGCGTAGGATGAATATCAATGGGTGCAAGTGATGGCTTTGGCACTGTATGAGGCCCGTATAGCTGAATTGGCGTCGTGGACATTGTGTAGTACGTGTAATATTAAGTCTGGTAATTTAGGAACGAACGGGTGGGAAGTTGAGTGTAAGCGAGGACTATTTAAAAGAAAAGAATAGAAGCGGAACAAAGAATTGGGAGAGATCGTCAGGAGAAAAAGAAATATTAAAAAAGGGGAGCCAGTGTTATTATTATTACGGTAGTGAGGTCGAGAGGGTCGGATTTTACAATGGAATGGGAAATGGATGGACGAATAAGGAATGTCTCCCTGATCTGGAATGAAGCCTGCATCTCGACTCACGGCTCCACGCCGGTTTTTTACCATTCTCTTTGTCTTTCGTTGTCATTCAAAAAAAACGAGGACCCTTCCGATCAGCATTCCCTATTTTGGTGCAACCATAAAAATAGTTGACCGTCGATCGGTGACTTGCCCAACTGGGCTCTGCAGCTCATGACGCTTTACGCTCCCTTGCCCTTGTGACACTGCTGACGCGTAGCAGGATGATCTGTCAAACCCATATGTATGCTTCATATAGCCACTTGCCGTATATTATGATGGTGAGAAAAAGATCATGCCCCCCACTCCTTAGTTGTTCGTTTCCCCTGTACGTGTGTGTCCATAGATGTTGCTTGTCGGGACGCACTCTCGTCAATCACGCAGATGACGAAATATGCAGACATTTTCTTTTTGCTGTCCGGTATTGCCTATACTCGTGCTTACCATTTCTGCCGATCGGACTGAAACTTGTCAGAATATATGTCACACTACATCTTCCCCGTTAACCAGATACGCTCATCATCAAGGAGACAATTCAGAAAACGTTATGTTTATCGTCGCAGGTCTGCCAATCGCTCGATTATCAAAAGGGTGATTCCACAGGCCATATGTCTTTCCAAATCAAGGAGAATATTTTTTGTCCAAGTGTTCAATTAAGGGACAAAGCGACAAGAACTGATTATCTTATTAGCTGTTAGGTTGGACAAAATGAACCGCACATACATGATGCATGAGTGTTAAATTTGTAAGTACATTAGACAGCCTTATCATGATGCAGCTCCGCGTAATTTATTTGCGGTGTGCGGTCGCATTATTATTTGCAGTAACTTATTTTTGTTAGCGTCTTCGAGGAGGGTGCATGCGGGGGGTGACACACTTCACAACAATGAGAGGTTGGGGGCACATTGGGGGGAATGGAAGGAGATGACACATAATTGTGGAGGAAGGGGGCCTCTTTGAGAAACAATGACAATCTTGATCCACCCCCAAACTTTACATAAATGGATCGATCCCTTGCCCAAGCATCGACCTAAACACCGCAATGCTCCGGCGATGAGGCTGACTGGTTTCCGCATCCGAAAGTTCACGAGCGCCAGCATTTTTTGCCTAGCGGCAACGCGTTCCCAGAGAAAAAGGGGTCCGTGTGTCGTGTGTGTTATGTGTGTGCGTGTGTTTTTCTTTTCAGGGCCCAGACCCGGGGAATCCAGGGACTATTTTTTTCTAACTTGTACTAAATGGTTTGTGCTCTCGGTCTGTCTGCAAATACGTGCAATGTGATCAGTGCTTTGTTTAACTAGCTACTAACGCACAAGCTGTACATGCCATTACCTTGGTCCTCCGCCTCCTCGATCGGACTTGCACATACGTACACAATCACACTCCCTCCCTTCTTCCACTCGGACTTCATGCCATGTGATGCGGCCGCTGAAAGTGTGCCATGTGCAGTAGGAGCACATTTAGAAACTACGCATAATATGCTTGACGCAGGTTAATTTTGGACAGAAAACCGATGTTTTTTTTTTGGACAAATCTTTGTGATCACAGACAGTCCACAGTACTGAATGTCGGACAATTAGCCACAGCGTCTGAGCCGTAAGTAGTTTATTAGTGCCTACGAGCATTAAGTAATTATTCTCCAGCACGTTAATGAGCCTCCACTGGATGTAATTTATCAAGTGCTCCACATAACTTGGATTTGATTAATACAGCAATGTAGTAGAATGAGGTTTTCGTTCAAGTAACATGATCGGTGGGAATTTTTTGGAGTAGAACGTTGTATAGTTTCCAAAGGGCTGGAAGCATCATCTTTGTACATTTGATGTGAGAGAACGTGAAAACAGCTGAAGGGTTTAATAAGTCTTATTACATTAAGTATATGAATTAGGAGCGCTCTATAAGAAAATAAAACAAGGTACAGGACATACTATTATTCTTAAACTGGGGGACATGCTAGCGCTTCTCGGTCGTAGTCCAACGAATGTTCCCTTACGGTTTCCATACTTTGCACGGTATGCAGTTCTCCTTTGGCTATATATTCCTTGTAAGGGTCTATATCCGACAGATAAAAAAAACAAGACTTTACTGCTAAAAACACACAGACAATGAAATTAAACACATATATACAAAATACAATCAATTAAATCTACATGGACGAGAAGATGGTTGGCTATTTGCCGCTTTTGCCGTGATAAAGCTTGGTGATAGTTTCGCCGTCGCGGATCCGTTCTGCAGCATCCAGTCCCTGAAGCACATAATCGTTGGGACAGCCATCAGGAGCGTAATGCACGATAAAGTCGCCAGGCTGGTAGAACTGTGGAAATGTGTTGAACGTATGCACGTCGGGGTAAAGGAGGTACACATGCGGCTGGTGCCTAGTCTTGTTGCTCACTTCTGCCATGGCGCCCTGTTCGTACGCCGGTCGCTTGTTATACCACTCTGTCGATTCCTGAACCTCCTTCAAAAACTGCATGCTCCATTCCGAGTTGCGCATGAAAAACACGCCTGCGTTCAGCATGGGGTCACGGGGCGGTCTGGATACAATCAAATCTACGTTCTTATCAAACGCTCTGACACCACCCGGGTATTGTGCACGAAGGTCATTCAAAAGGTCTCGTAGCGATCGATTCGAGTCCATTATGACGCAGTCCATATCCGTCCAAAAAATCCAATCGTAATGAGGCAGCACGTTCTGCACAGCGTCGATCTTTCCCCATACTGTTTTCCGGCCGCGCTGTTGAGCAAATTCGGTAGAGCGTGGAACGAAGCTAATATGGTGCCTTTCTGCATAAATACGCTTATTCATGGCCGAGAGCCTCGCAGAGGGTTCCATGCAGTTGTCTGGATAGATGTATGATGAGGTCATCAGAGCAATGCTTTGGCGGCCACGGCATACTTCGGATGGCTCGAGCCCTGTGATCCGAGCCAGGTTCGCGAACGTGTCGTCCTGATGCACATGCGTTGCCGCCACGATGTTCCTGTGTTCTTCAGTCGGCGCTCCATCTTCATCCTTGGCGTTATAAAACAGTACGTCCTTCCGCAAAAAGGTTGGCCCAGTAGAATCCTGCCCTTGGTCTTGATAATGGAGGTGGATGCTCGTAAGGAGGTTCTGGCCCTCCTTGTTGTATGTCGTGTGCCAGAGTTGCAATACTTGCTTTGCAGCTGTGGATCCGATAGCAAAGACGTACTTGTCCGTCTCCTGACCTGTAAAGCTGCCCCACACGACGTCGGTGGACTTGGTGCTGCTGAGCTCGTCTTTGAGGCCAGACAGTTGCACAAAGCCGTCAATGTGTTGCACAATCAAGTAGTCGTAGGTAAAACCCCGGCCGGACCATTCGCTTTCAGCCTGCAAACACAAACTTCAGTATTACTGCGCATGCTGAAGGAATTAGCGACTTACCCAGTCGATAACACTGTGCTGCTCGAACCATACAGACGATCGTACTTCCTCGATATCATTCCACTCCATCCTTTCAGCCTCATACTGACGCCGTTCGGCCGTCTTTCGGGCAATCGGCTCTCCGTATACCCAGAACAGGTACTTGGTATCCGTGTTGTCTTGCATACAGGGTTCGATATTATCATTCAAGCCGAAATACATCTGGCGGATCAAGTTGCGACGTGTAAATTCAAGCGCTGGAGAGGCGATAACAACCAGATACTTGTAATGCCAAGGTCCACCTTCACCCGTTTTAGCAGGCCATTCGTCAACCCCCTCGATTGCGAAGCGTGCGGTTGAATGGCTTTTGTAAAAGACGAGCGACAGAATGATCGCAAGAAAGATCAGAATGAAAACTCTCTTGTTGACGCGTGTATGCCGCAATCGATGTAAAGCACTTCGAGAGCGCATTCTGAGGTTACTATACGAAAAACGGCATTCTTGACTGGGAGCTGCTTTTTATAAAGGACAAGGCCTAATTTTAGTTTTTGTGTTCCCGGACCTTTGGTTTTTTCCGCATACGTATGGCGCAGCTCTGTGTTCCTAAACCGACTATGCAGTAAAGATAAGCCGTGGATTGGATTTTATATTGTCGAAAACAACAAGAGGGAGGGTGCAGCATTGATTATTCGGGACAATAAATATTCAGCTGTTGCCATGGACACCGACCAGCTATCAGCCGCAAGATACTTAAGCGTGGCAACGGTTACACCTTTTCAGTGATCTATTAATAACGATGTAGCGAAAAACGGTTTTTAAGGTTGTTGCACGGCAGATTAGAGGACGGTATCTGTTTGATAAACTGACCGCCTGCCTCTACCCAGAGGGGCAAAAACACAAGACAGGAATTGTATACGTATCGTAGCACGGGGTCTTCTTCGACCTCCACAGCTTTGTCTTAAATAGGTAGTTTGCAGCAGTATGTTTGTTCTCGAAGACTTGAAAATCAATCATCATATATATAGTAACTGACAAACGTCTTACTACTCTAGTGAGACAATACCTATACTCCAGCCTATAGCCAATAGAGATACGTACTCGCGGAAAAGCATGTTCGTAAAGATATTAACATCTTTCGCCAAAAATTTCGTTATATAGGCAACTAGCTCTTTGATACCTAAAAGTTTTTCCAGGTCAAGATCTTGCATTTTCACGGTACTGAGGATAACATGGGGAAAATTTTCACCGAAAAATACATATAAGAGCTATGCTGTAGTAATTCAAATCAATCACAACTGTTTATAGACGTGTGGCACGCTTGCTTGCAAGGGTGAGGGTATGCATACTACATATCCCCGCCTTCAAGAGTCAGATGTGTTTAATTTATCGTATGGATGTTGACAGCAGCGTACTGCGAACGTGAAAGTACCCAGTGAGTTCTTTACGACACGCCATTGCTCACTTTTACGGTATGTAGAACAAATGGGCTTTTCTGCAGTGGGCGCAGTCAGTATAACATTAATAAGTATGTTCGTAACCATGATTAACTATACATTATGTCCAAAAACGACTACACATTAAGCTTCTGGACAGAAGTATCGATAGGATTATCCAATATTGTGCAACATGTGGGTGTGAAAATTAGGTTCATGTGTGTCTACTCTTCACTTGTTTTCAGCATGTATAGTCCCTATATATTATCATTTCTTAAACCAATGTGCTTAATACACTATTACTTTCAATCAGTGCACGGTTCATGAGCAGTTACAGTGAAATAACGAACCCATCGGTGCGCGAAACATATTAATAAGCCATATAGTGGCGCGGTCAGCTGGGGGTAACTGTACCACGAACACAAAGTATAACTATCCTAGTTCTCGTTACGCGTCTCTCTTCGCTTTAACCAGAAACTTTTTACATCTACTTGAGGATTCGGCTCCTTTGACATACATAATCATGCTTCACTTTTCTGTCTACCAGACATAAAGCATATTGACGTGATAGGAAATACTGTATCAGTGATTAAAGTAAGTGTCTCGTTGGTTAATAGCCAGAAATTAGAAAACATAGCGAAGAGCTATCACGGACCAAAACGCATTGTGCACTTACACGATCAATCGATTAGGATGATATATGAGTGTGACCAGTGGACATTGGAAAATATATGGGGCTGCTGCTCAACGGCACGGTGCTACCCACCACAGAGAAGATTAGATGCCCTTGCGCCATTCGGGTTCAAGCCCACACTACTTGTTCGAGTGTCGGACATGCAAACGGTTTCAGGGTCTGAAGTTGCTGAAGGTTACTGTGCAATATCCTACTCTTGGAGTAGCACCGGTGATATAGAGTACACCGGGACAAATGGGGAAGTATGTATTGTCATTGACGGAAAGCATACAATTGTTTTCAGTGAAACAACAATGGACGAGCATACCCAGCAGCATTATCACAATGTCACATTCAAGGATATAATCCAGCAAGTATGCCGAGACTTTGGTATCAACTATGTCTGGTACGACCAAATGTGTATCGACCAAAATGATCCTGAAGAAAGACGGCGTGAAATACAACGGATGTACGATATTTACAAAAATGCAAATTGCACAATAGCCTTGATCCCCGAACTTTGTGTGAAGCAGTCCCTATACTCCCAGAACATCAAATCCAACATTGGCGAGATAATGAATGCCGCGTGGTCCAAACGCATGTGGACGCTAGAAGAAGCTTTGGTTTCTAATCAGCTCCTCTTCGTGGGTCAGAATAGTCATGTGTGGTTTGACACAATACAAGAATGTGCATCAGCAAGACACTCGGAATCCGATCACTTTCTTCTCAGCCTTTGCAAGCGGCCTGTGCGGTGGAATGCCAGCACAACGTTGTGGCATGCACATCGACGAACAAGTACCAGAGAACACGACCGGGTCTTTGCGTTGGCAAACTTATTTTCGTGGATCAAAGACGACCCCGAGTTCAGCTTCAGCGATGAGCAGGATATAACGGAATTAAAGATTCATTTCTATCGACTATTGGCCAAAGTTGATCTCTCTGTACTGTGCTTCGGTTGCCCAGAATACGAAGATGCCATTGAAGCGGCTCAACACAACGACACGTCTCTACCTTCTTGGACAGGTGTTGCTGGTAGACACGTTCCACAGTTTTTGCCACACAGTGATGAACTTCCAGAGACATCATTCAAAGACTACTCCATAGTCAGTAACAAAATAGTCGTCAATTGTACGTGCACTTACATCTCCCTTCAAGGGGAGCCTTTATTGGACCAGCAAAATCTCGAGGGTCTTTCATTTCTTCCTGTAAGCGATCAACATCAGGACTCGTCTAAAGAACGCAGCCGCGCGTACGGATTGAAAACGACGCATCTCTTCTCCGAAAAAGTAAAGCGGCCCTGGGCCCCGTTATTGGAACCACAGTACGACAGCATGAGCTTTCTCTCACTCACCGAAGAATGCACCGAATGCATAATCCTTTCAGGGATACCCTTTAATACCGACGTTCCAAACTACCAGTTCTATCCAGTAGTTAGGCAGGATGGAGACCACTACAAGTCGATCGGCTTATGCTTTGCGTGTCTTGACGATAGCGATAAAGTGGCGCAGGAGCTTACGATAGAATAAAATAAAATGCAGTTGGATCTCGGCAAAGATATTGTAGCGGATGGGTAGTCAGTTGTACCATAGAATTGAAAGCGATTAATATTAAAAACAACAGCTATTATTTATCCAAAATCTACAATCAAGTATCTGGCTCGAATTCCTGTTCGTATCCATCGCGAAGGGCTCTATAGCAGAAAAGATACTGACTTGATGCTTGGACCATTGTCGTGCGCTGTTTGCGGAAGGCGTCTGCCAGTGTATAAACGATGTCAACCGGTAACTCTACAGCATTATCGCCATCATTATCCGACCGCAATGCTTCACGTATCCATTCCATGCCGCTATTGACTACGCAAAAGGTGCCCGTCCGTCCGCATCCAGCGCTGCAGTGTACAATCACCGGACCTCCATCCTCCGGCTGAAGTCTATCCGCAAGCCGAGATAACGCTATGACAGGCGTGGTTTGTTCCGGTACACTGAAATCCGCCCATCCCAAAAATTGAAGCTGCGTTACCACCGAGGACGCAATAACCGTATCTTTAGAAGTATCAACAAAGGACACCTGGATATGCCGTACGATGCAATCGGCATCTTCATCCACTCGTTCCGGCTCCACATTCTCCAGTCGTACCACGACATTCCCTCGTACCTGCTTCTTCTGCCCTGGATTTCGCAATCGAAGCAATCCTCTAAGTGTCTGGTGTCTGCTCTCGTCATCCGCTCGCGTAGTTAGCAAGGGAATCTCTTTCCGTTCAGCTTCGACAGGCCAGTATCGCGCACACTTCTCCTGGTCGTTTTCGCGTTCTGGACTGAGACATACAATAAGCCGTGTGTTTTGCTCTATCACCATACGCCAAAAATCTCCCATAGTGGACTGGAGCGGTCCTTGCGTGGCGATATACTTTCGTGGTATATTGGACGGTGGCTCGATCAGACTAGCATTCACATAATCGTCGCCTAGACTCGGATCCAGAAATTCTTCGCCAATGAGATCAGATCGCTCGAGCTTGATGCGATTGCGATTGAATGGTATAATGTTACTGTAGCGGTTCTTGACTTGACCAGCTGGACTTTCGGCCACAGACATGCTGTATGGCGAATTCTCGTCGCTGGGCTTCGACAATCGTGCGGATTGCCGCTTGTTTAGGTGCCGGAACTGGTGCACGGCATATTCTTGAAGCTCGCTATGGGGCTTGCGTAGTAATGCAATCGCAGATCGCGTACTAGCACTCGTGATCATGGCTTCGTTAAGAAAGGCAGAAATAATTTTTACTACCGCTATCCAAAAAAAAAGTATTGCTTGCTCACAGAAGCCTTGTGTAAGTTCTCGTTATCAGCATTAACATGTGTTTCACACCCCCATAGATGGCCGCCACTCACTGTCTAGATCTAGGGCCATCAGTTCTTTGTTGCCATGGTGACCGTGTAGCACGCTGCACAGCCGACCTTGACTAGTTATAGTAGCTGATCAATAGCTTACCCACTAGTTCCTCTTAGCTGCCGAGTCTCACTTGGCATCCAGCATGAGTCGATCGCCGCTATCTACAACTTAACCCGTCCCTGCTACCGAACTTTTGCAAAAAAAAAATTAAAGTTACACAGACTTCTACGTGTTATCACATGCATAATATTCATTGATGAATAGCCGCATATGTATGCATATCGTGCATTTAATGGTACTACTTATTTTACAGACACTGTGCATGGTGACTACTCTATATTTTGAAAATGGAGCCATTCTACGCATCAGATCCACGCATTTATTTTATGATGGTTATGCAGCTGATATAAATATTTGTAAAGCACACTTTATGAGGTATAACGCCATCGTGTACACATGTAGCGTCGCGCTGAGAGTATACCAGCCATCTTGACGAAAATCAGATTGGTAAGCGCCCATTGTTGCTGTGGGCTGCTACTTCAAAAGTAAAGTAATATGAATTACGGATCACGGGTATATCGACTGATCGTAATGCCCTGCAGCTCCTACCTTACATATGTCGTGCTCATTTATTTTTGTCAGGCATTTTCCTATTTTGAAGGAAGTGTCAATGAACCACAAAACAATGAAAAATTGCAGTTTAGCCAAGCATCGATCACATGGAATACTTCATTGTCCAGATTTGGATTAAGCCCGACTAATTAAATCAGCCAAAGAGGCAAAGGGAAGTATCTAACATCATCTAACCAAGTAGTTCTCATTCTCTATTACAATGACGATACTCCCGATACCAATCGGATATCACACTTGATAAGGCAACCAAGAATGCTCACAGGGGGCGATTACCAAGTAGTTGGCAAATACGTACAAAGAATTGCTGAGCATAAAATATCATCCCTTGCGAGCGTGGAATCACACGTAGCGGCAGCGAAAACATAGAGGCGAGCATTAAGGCCTAAATTGTATACATGCCCGATGTCATATTAAGGAAAAGAAAATATGATGATCAATCCGTAGATCTATCAGGATGGCTAAAATAACAGGGAAAAAGGATGGTAAGGGTGTTGAGATGGTAGTGGCGCAAGGGAAAATGACACGGTTACTATTTACAGTATGAAAGGTGGGGGAAAGCTATATCATAGATTGTACCAATCGGTTGATATCTGCCTCACGATCCCCTGCATCGCCTCCCTCACAATAATGTTTGAACTTTCGTTTGCTCCAGGCACCAGTTGGATTGTTCAGCTTGAATGGCCACAAAAACCTGTTGACTTCTTTAAAGTGATCGCCGACAGTGTATATCTCATGGATAATATCTTCAATGCAGATGACATCCAGCTTGCCAAGGTTATTTTGTATTACGTCGTTATCAGTGATAGGGATGCGTTGTCCATCAACATTGACGAATCCCCGTTTGTAGATCAGCGTTCGTACGGTTTTGAGATTGGGAGGACCAAAAGTGACATAGGGTTCAATGACTCGAAGCATGTTTGCTGTCGCCTTGTTGAGGCGCACAAAAACACCATTGTTCAAGTGTAAAAGCCGGAACAGTTGCAGTATCTTGCTCACTTTTGGGTGCACGTCGTTAATGCCTCGTATCCGTACCACGAACAGAAGCTTGGGTTCCGCCGGAACGTATACATTGCCAGAGCTTTTTGCTTGTCGTCTCAATCGAATCTCATCGCGTTCTTTTTGTCGGTATTCTCGAACGTAATTCTCTGCCTTCTTTATAATGATGCCTCGATTCACTGCTCTGGCCTAAGACAAACAGTGGTTAGCAAACTTTTGTTTTTTAGATTAAACATTTGCACATTACCTTTTGTTCGGCAGCCTTAATTTCTGCCGCATTGGCTTCGTTTTTGACATGGGCCTTTTGTTTTTTCAAGAATGTTTCCGGTACACATATTTCCTGAACCGAAGGAACCGAATAACGTGGTTTGTTGCCATGAACATTATCTGACATGACAGCGGTTGGAGAGGTTTCGTCAAGCCCAGCGCAATTTTTCTGATAACCCAGCGCCTCCAGCGGTATGCCAGGCCCAGATAGCTTAGTTGGGCTATAAATCTCTGTTCTCGGGTTTTGCCATATATCCTTTGCTAACAATGGATTCGTTGTGGCTACCACGAACACTCTATTAGGCGGCTTAAAGCTTAGGAAACGGAATTATGGAATGTAAAGCGTGTGTCGTGATGCAGTATTCACGCTATTCAGGCGGATAGTGTACGTATGAATTCTACGTACAATCATTAATCGCTAACATAAAAAAACCAAAGGTGAGCACATAAATGAAAGGTGTGGGTGTAAACTAGCTTTTTAATAGCGACAGCAAAGATACAGGGACGCGCTGTTCAACATCAGATTGACATCTAAACCTTACCGCTTTGTTGCCGTACATATGCTCCATTGACATGTCATAAAGTCAAATTTGTTTTCTGATCTTACAGAACGGAGCCGTAAGCTTGCTTAACTGTAGCTAGTATATTGCGTTATGGTATATCATATACGTCGTTACGCATACTCTTCTTGAAGCAAGGAGAGATCACTTCATGCGCCACAGGAAGAAATATTCACACGCTAATGTTACCATCACATGACGTTACAGTTATAAAAGAAAAGGCCGGGTACTCCTGAGAAAATTTGTGGTTCTTCTTCGATCTTGTGTTATTCCAAAGATCCCACCCGTAGGTTGACGAAAAGCCTATGTACCAACCCCCAGTTCTCCCCGCTACCTCTTCTTTTGTATCATCCCTTTCGGCTTCGCCTTTATGTTTTTGATTTCTGTTAAGACGGTGGTTTATGTGATGTCTCTCGCGATTTTTTTTGGGCAAGGATAGCCATACTGTTTATCGGTGAGACAGCCACCAACGAGTTTTGAACTGTTACGGATAGCAAGGAATTACAAGTCATCACTGGTGTTGCAGCGCGGTAACGAAAATGTAACTCGAAATGAAAGATCCGGAAAGAACACGCAGTGAATGCAGTTTACGCTATACCAAGACTTTTTTTTTACGACCCGGCAAGCTTTGCAAGACTGATACGGCTGTGGTGGGAACAGCTCCCTTGCTTGTTTCCTGCAGGAGGCACCCAAATGATATGTTGCCTGTAGAATTTGTTTCTACATATTACTCCCTTTTGTTTCGTACGTCCTCGATTGAATTGCACATTGCTTTGCGCTTCATGCTCCTCATAGGATAGCCATTGTGTCCCCAGTTCCTGATAATAAATGGAATACGCTGATGCACTTGTTGCTTCGAATGCAAATATATATGTCTCATGTGGTATTAAAATTGTTTGAACACACCCAAAGGCTTGGGCGTTTATTTACAAGTCGGTTTTGTGAAGTTTACAGCTTGAGTTTTATGTAGTTCAAACCTTTTTTTCTTTATCTAGCTAGTTGCGGTTCGTAGTTCGAGATCGGGTTTTATGTAGGACGTATGAAGACGAAACCAGCAAAACAAATTGCTAAAAGTTCTTTGAATCCCACCACTTGAAACTGGTGGCTTCATCTGTTGTAAACGTATTCATTACGAGCAATACGCTAGTATAAATTCTAGATAGTACCACGAAGATAGTTATTTAAGCACGAGACAGAAGAAAAGAAATCGAAGGCTTCCTTGCGCTCTTCGACACAACCCAGGGAATTGCCTATAAATCTACGCACGCACATATCCGATTCGCCCTAACATGTTTCTCATGAGACAACGCAAAAAGCTACAGTCGAACCAAACCTCAGGTACACCATATAAGAGGGATATTTAACACATATGCTTCATGATGACCCGTGTTTAAGACCAAGCTGCTACCCCTAAAAGAGGTTATTATGATCTCAGCGCCAGTCTTCCGTATAACATTCGTTATGTATGAGTGTAAATCTATGTATGTACTTATTGCAAATCAAGGTAAAATATCTAATGCTTGTTTACATTACTCAACTGTGTTCTTTTCCCAAACTTATGAAAAAAGTGGCGACACGTACAAACCGTGCTACTTGGATGTAGGCAGTTCGACAAATGAGCGTACAAGTAGCTATCGTTATCGTCGGGACGTGCTCATCGGTCATTGCCGAGCGGAAGAGTTTTACACATAATCTTGACCACTTTTAATTATTTTGTTAAAAACGCCATTCACTTTGCGAAAAAAAAAGAGCATGATCCGCGCACTAGCTTTGCAATAAAAAGCAAACCACCTTTTGATATACTTGCAAGGTGAACCGTAATGGAGCACTAGAATAACCTTAGTCACTCTCGGGTGCCTGGCAATATTCTGAACGCAATTGTTTACCCGTGAGAAGGTGGTGTGTCTAAACGACAGGTGAGTAATATCTATTTTGAAGCTGATTGGCCAATTCGTTTATCCTCAAAGAAAATCAGGTAAAGCTTGAATTGCGTCAAGTAAGGCAATATGTCGCTAGGCCGACCGTGGGACAAGAGTAGATTTTTGAGGGGAATTCGATAACGCATACGGTAAAAGGATATACAATAGGCAAACCTTGTTTGAAAATTCGGTATCGTCATTATTGCGAGATGAGTCGCAATTGTTTAAATTGTCAGATCACGATATTCCATTTTCGGTGTTTAATATTTTTTTCTGGAGGAAAAAAAGAAAGGTGGGGATGAGTTCCGCGCAGATAATAAGCGGATCCAAGTGATACGAGCTGTTTATGGATAAACAAAAATCCAGATAAGTCTCATAGCAAGTAGAAGATTGCTTGTTCTCTCCGTCATCTCGGGACAGTGGTGCGCACGCAAGGATATTGCGTGAATGACGTGATAAGACGCGAAGAAGAAGTAATGGCAAAGATAACGATAAAAAACAACATAATTCAAAGCCAGATGTCTGGATTTGCCTCATCAACACCAGCGATTGCGCCATGGACAAAATATTGCACAACGATCACGCAACCACTACTGTGTTGGTGGTCATTTCAAAGTGTTACTGAGAACCAGAAAATTGAATTAGTATATATAGGATGAGTCCAATGACCTATTCTTGTCATTATCACTCACAAGCATATTTCTCTCTCAAACAACACCTTTTCAACAATGTCTGCTGCCGTTCAACAACCCACTACTGCCGATGCCAAGGGCACCTGGAGAGGCTTCTCTACCACCGAAACCAACTTTATCAAGGCTGAATTCCCTGACAAGATTGAAGGTCCTTCCGTTTGGGATGGCAAGGAACTCGAAAAGACTCCCGAAAAGTTCATCTACCGTTTGACCTCTGAGGATATTGCCGATATTGAGGCTGCTTTGAAGCACTTTAACTCTTTGAACCTTCCTTTGGTACGTACATGAAAGAGGATCACTCTTGTGAATAATTATTAATTAATTTTTTTGTGATTTATAGACCGAGATCACCAAGGAAACCTTCCCCTTGACATCGTTCAAGAAGGTTATCGAGGCTCAGCTCCACGGTCTTTTCCACGGTTACGGTTTCAGCGTTGTCCGCGGTCTCGATGTCTTGAAGTACGAGCGCAAGGATCAAGCTGCCATCTTTATGGGTATTGGTGCGTACATTGGTTCGCTCAAGCCCCAGAATGGCAAGGGCCACATTCTCGGTCATGTCAAGGATCTTACCTACGGTTCGACCACCAAGAGTGTCTACAACCCCGATGAGCCTACTACTCGTATCTACGCCACTCGCAAGGCGCAGCCCTTCCACGTCGACGGCACTGATGTTGTCGCTCTTCTCTGCTTGAACGAAGGTTACGAAGGTGGTTTGAGCTCGGTCATCTCGTCGCACACCGTCTACAACCGTCTCCGCGAACTTCGTCCCGACATTGTCGAATTGTTGAAGGAACCCTGGCTCTGGGACAGAAAGAACGAGCACGGCCCTGATGAAGCACCTTACATTGCTGCTTCTCCCATCACCTACTACAAGGATCGTCTATTCACCTTCTGGGGCCCTCACTTTTTCGAGACCATGACCCGCTTCCCTGAAGTCAAGATTGAAGAAGAGAGATTCGAGGCCATGCGCTATATCCAGGATCTTTGCGAACGCGAAGCTCTCAACATGAAGCTCGAGCTTGGTGATATCCAGTTTGTCCAGAACTACCAGATCTTGCACGCCCGTACCGCCTACTCTGACAGACCCGAGGCTACTCGTCACCTTCTCCGTTTGTGGTTCCTGGTGAACCCTGAGGAAGTTGGATGGGATATTCCTTTCTCCAAGGGTGACTACGACTATGGCTATGCCGCCCAGCGCACCGTTCCTTTGGAAGCCGAGTAAATTCGGTCCTCTCCCCGTTTTCCGCAGCCTTCTTTTCTCATCCTTATTTGTTTACAACTTTAATTTTACTATATTATGGATTTTGTATATAGCAGAAAAAAATAAAAATGCATCTGTCTTGAAATTTAACCTATATGTTTCTCTGTACGGCTTTGCTACTGCTTTTGATGATACGTATATGCTGGCGCGATGCGCATAATACTTGAACTTTGGGACTCATCTGAACAATAAGTGAACAATCACTCCAAAGAAAATCATCTAGATGATCTGATTATCGGCAAAGACACTGGATTGCATACGCAAACTAGTTCGTGGAAAAAAAAACCAAGAACCAAGGTATTTATGGTGTCACAAACAGTAGCGCCAACAAGTTACGGAAAATGTATTCTCCGTATATGCTTGGATCTGCAACATCGCGCGACTCTCCGGGAATTATCTTGGCTTGTGTAAGGATTCACGTAATGCATAACAAGCGATTCTATGGCGTGATTTATGAAAAGCAGTGGAGGGTTAAACTTCAAAGTATGACCACAATCTAAACATATTCTTTAGCTTCATTCTAGAGCTTCATCTAATTCCCACTTGCACCATCCCCAGGAAAGATGATGCATTATGCGTGCGTGATCCTTCGGAAACTTCCGTCGCAGCTCGGGCGTCCTTGTGTATCCCAAGAATTTATTGCCTTTTATGCGCGCGCATGGCTTTAAGGCCATATCATTGTTACCTTTTTACAGTAGCACAGGTTGCCCAAAGATAGATGGAAAATCAGATAAGCAAGTATATTCACCAACGTAGTCTATCAGATTTTATTTCTCCAAAACTGTGTGACATAGCCCCGCGATACAGCTCCTTAATAACCTTTCCTTCACATATGGTGTCTTCGATTATAGTTCTGCAGTGGCACGTATTCACGCGTCCGTACCATATTCCCGTCCGACCTTCATTGATGTAGCAGATTACATTACCAGCAAACTTGTGACCTGTGTATATACAAACATAAACGCACTGTTAGTTGGCTGAAATCGCAACGTGTTTGTGTTTTACATACCTCCAACATGGCTAACCATAAAGATCGCAACGTCGTCCTCGCAAATATCTTTTTCTCGCAACACATGATCGAATTCCGTGCCGAGAATAGGAGCGGTAATGCCACAGCGCTTGTCTCGTTTCTTGTGTGAGCAGATCAAGATCATGGATTTGTAGGGGTTCTTGGTGATCTTCATATCGCCGGCTGATGATGTTTCCTTGACATCACCGTTGCTGTGTCCGTTGGTATGACTGTTTGAGTACCCGTTGCTATGACCATTTGATTGTCCGTTTGCATAGCCGTTTGCATGTCCGTTTGCGTGGCCATGTGCACGGCCATTTGTGTGGTTATGTAGATGCCCGTTGGAATGACCGTTTGCGTGACCGTTGGTCTTGTTTAGTGGTAGAATAGGTGGTAGTGGTATGTTGAGGAATTGATCAAAGAAAGCCTGGGCGCGGTCTGGGGTGACGTTTGATACAATGATATTGTCAGGAAGAATGATCACGTCGTGAGCGTTTTCGATGGTGGAGTTTTGTGCTAGCATGGATGTGTTGGTAATAAAGATTCGACCTTCTTTTTGATCGTATTGCTTTTTGATGATGCGACTCAAGTTGGCGGCAAGTGTTCCCTCATCGGCTTCAATCTTCTCCGGCCAGTCAACCTGGCCTGTGCTGATCATAATCTGACGTCCATATGGCTTCATCGAACCCAAGAGTGGTGAGTCGTTGTCAAATTGTAAGTATGATGGATATTGTCTGTGATCGTCGCAAGGAGCTGGACACGCTGCACAATCGCCATCGACGATGCAATCGGATGGTGGGATCTGATCAATGTCGACGGGTTCTTCCTCGGGTGCTGGTGTCCAGATATAAGAGCTGATTCTACGTAGTAAATATGACATTGGAGTAAAAATAAAATGTGGGGTAACTACGGAAAAGGAGGAAAAAAGAAAGGAAAAAAAAGCAACGGTTGAAACAGAGGGTATATATATGCAAGTGTCAACCGGGACTGGTCTTATCAGATCCCGCTTTTGCACCCTAGCCATTGTACTAAAGTCAGCCATATGCCTCGGGTGCCGTGGGAAAGGCCTTCACGACAACGCATGCGTGAGAGCCAGCTATACAACGCATTGGATGCTCCGAAATGACTCGTCAGCAGCCGTCATCATCAGAAAACCATTACCGCACGAAGCAGCTTTGGGATCAACGAACGGGAGACGTGAAAGAAGCCACATGATTTCTTTGACCGGTCTTGTCCGACAACTAATCAGCATTTAACGGAGGCACGTGGATTCCTTGGTAGTACATCCCGTCAAACTTCGGGTTCACAAAGTCGTCTGTACGTTCCAGAAGCCCATCGCTTTTCTTGCTCGCTACATCAAATTTCGCATAATGCTATAAACGTGCTTGTTGATTTGCAGTATTGGATCGAGAAACCAGTTAATCACGTCTGTTTACTAAAAGGACGATTTGGATTGTGACACAGTGTTTAGGGAAAATATACTGTGGCCCAGCCCACACACATAGCATCCTAGACAAAAAGCTTGATACTTTGTCGCACAATAATGTTGGATATTCGGGTCCCTCCCTCAAAAATTTATACAAGAAAACGCCCCTGTGCGAAAAAAAAATTACCCAACGTCGGTGGCGCCGGAGACCACACGCGTTAAACTTCTTTCCGTCGAGTCGCGCATAGTTTTGGTTTTCTCGCTAAACGCCGCGCCTTTGGAGCGAAATGCCGCGCTCTCTTCTGCCTTTCCCCGCGCCTGCGGAGTTGCCCTTGATTTGACAATCGGCTAAACATCATGCATAAGTTATGGTAAAAAGAAGACATGCGTCATGGGACTCGGCATACTCTCAAACTTTTGTGGCAAGTGCTTTCATCGTTTAAGCAATGATCCACACCTGGATTTTTGCTTTTGGGTAGCTTAACAGGGTCATCTGTACTGGTATCACACAGGTAAAAAAAAAAGGTATGTTATCATTGTTGCATATGGTTATGTCACATTTATTCAGCAACGTAATGATACGTTCGGTCATGGTCCGCGCGCATTACCTCAACAGCGATAAGTATTGCAAAATCCATCAGTTACACGATGCCATCAGTACCACAGGATGACAGATAACGATGAACAAAAAAAAAACTTGTACTACACTCTGGTTTTTGGCAACCAAAATATACATACGAAGAGTATTCCGATTTGGTTCTAAACGAGCAACCGGTTGGGGCTCAGTCAATTGCAGAAGAAACCTATTATGGAAGATCATTTGACTGTGCTTTTGATTATGACACCGGGTACAATGATCTATAGATTGAATCTGATCAAATACCACCCATGAAAAAAAAAAAAAACTTGTGCACGCGCGCATATTCGGATCGATCGCAGTGCATTATAGATAAGTGCATGGAGCTCAATCATGCGTTATTCTGGTATAAATGGATGATTGGCAAATAGTCCGACACATTGCTTAGATTGTAGGAAAAGCCGACAATGGCAATGATCATATATACATATATACAAGAGTCTTGCTAATACATGAATATAATCCGTGATAAGGCCTATCAGATGGCAAATGTCACAAGATGCTCCTCTATGTTCATAAGTCAATGTTAAAGATGGCAAGTAATAATGTGAAAATACGCTGAATTATACAAGAACAAATGATTTCAGTTGATAGATCAGCATAGATCTATGCGCCTCAAAAGACCGTGTGATCATCCATAAAATTACAATGCATTATCTGATCGTTTTTTCTTTCAGCAAGTACTTGGCAGGTGTTTTCACATACATTATTTTTTTATATCAAATACAATAAAGGTGCGTACTGTACAATAGTTTAATGATAAGAACAAACCTTAAGCCCGACTATGCATTGCGAAAAATACCAGCATTTGAATTATGAACCGATCGCCGATAACCGGGCAATGAATGCTTTCGAAAAACATGCCCACATTAGAGATGGCCGTTTATTAATCCATGCCATCCTGGGTCAGTCCCGAAGTGGTTCCGAGGAACCGTTCATCAAACTGGATAATTTCTGCAGCGAGGAGCTGTTACAGTAATAAGCTCGTTAAGGCCGAGCGATTAAGTTGTTGAACCGTGTTTTCCAATACGTAGATGGACTATGCATTAATACTGAGTTGCCTTTGCTGTTTAGAGCCACTTATGCAGCTAACACGGGGTGATAAACATTGGCGCATTTCGTTAATCCATGTCAGCTATACGATTATTCATACATAGTCCGAATACCCTAGAAGCTCAATTTTTTTTAACATGGGTCTTTTTGATATCACGATGATCACCGCGCGTTAATGAATTTAAAGCTAATGATTGACCATTATTTGTTTCATAATAAAAAAAAATTCACTTGATCAGAAGCAAGTGCCTTACGGAAAAACAGGAGCCAGACGAATAAAAAAGGCTACCTGTGCGTCAGAGTGCTACTCGTACTTGATCCAATTGCAGCATTCGTAAAACTGCGTATAGTGTGGAATTATTTTTAGAAAAAGTATACAATATGTATCATGATTCTTCTGGAATACATTGGTCTCAATGCATTAAATGATTTCAATTACATCACCGTGACAGCCAGTTTAGTATGCAAATGAATCTAGCAGTAAAAATGACGCATACGTACGGCGGGTCTCGGATACACACTGTCGGATGACTAGTGTGCGTATATTCTACACGAGCAGTAATGAATATAGGTCTAAGAGCAGGAACATATTAAAGCAACTGGCTGAAGTAAAAGTGTATTATTTGTTTACAGCGTTGCTTTACGGGATATATATCAACATTACGTAGAAATGGTAGATGGAGGAGGAGAGAGTTTATATTTACATTTTTTTTGTTCAGAACAACCAACCGCCGACCATATCACGCAGCTGATCTCGTTTGCGCCTGCCGTCCGACTCGGGGCCTGCCTTGAGCAAATCACCCAAACGCCATTGCTGTCGACGCGCACTATCAAGCAAACTGTGCCAACCTCCGGCCTTATTCACCTCCTCATCCGCGTGGGCATCCTCGAGCCATTCCAGATCCGAGGGAGGTCTATCGCGATCCAATCTTCGCCACACGGTCAACACCTCGCTCACATTCTCAGCGGGGGTCAGTTCCAATGCCATTGCCAACACATCCAATCGTTTGCGGGTATTATCATACATTTCCACCTTGCCGAGATTGAAGCATGCCTGCCACGCAGCTTGATTGATTTCATCCAGACGGTAGCGTCGTCGATTTGGATGCGTCTCGACGGATCGTGCCTTTTCAACCGTGGCGCAGCATAGTTTGTACGACATTTCGTAGTCTTCGTCCACGAGGGCTGCGCTGGCCAGCATGGCCAATACGCGTATTTCAGCTAAAAGGTCGTCTTGGTAACCGAGTTTGTGGGTCAGTTGGAGTACTTGGTCCGGTTGACGATAGATGCCTCGACGCGTGTTAATGAGTTTGGAAATCAGATCAAGTCGGTACGTGCATTGGCGTACTTGGATCGGCATCAATTCGATGCCCGGTCGATCCATCACATGGTATTCGGATATCAAGGTGTGTGTGGCTTCAATCAGGTCTTTTCCTTCGTTCACCATGTCTGTGGGTGGGAGGATGTTCAAGCTGGTTTGTGTGTATCGATAAGAATAACAGTTTGTACTGGAAAGATGTGAAAGCTATACTTACCATTCCATGGCCAATTGCAAGTTGCCTTCATGCATGCTGCCTGTTGTTGCATTGTCGAAGAATTCTTGCTCCGCATCGAGCACCAGCTGCTCTGCTCTACCAATATCCAGTGTCTTGTCTCTTGTCGGGCCCACCATCAAATCCTTTGCTAGACGGAAACCTGTTGACCACGATGAGCTTTGATGATTCTTTGAATGCTAGACATAGATACTCACGTCCGCAACGCAATAATGAGCCAAAGAAAGTTTCAAAGATCTCCGTCCGGCTCAACTGCGCAAACACGCCTTTGCCATTCTCGCCCTGAAGTCCCATCATTTCGTCGAGCAACTCGCGCCACTCGTTGTCGTCCACCAGATTGGCGGATCCAGCCTGCGATGCCAAACGGACGCACAGCTGGCGTTGCGTATCCACCGTATGGTCTTCGAGATACCATCGTAATGGCACGCTGGCATGGTAACGCGCCAACACCTCGGCCCACTGAAGATGCATATGCAAGGCGTCCATCATTTGCGTCAGTCCATAAGGTCCGACTTCTTGGAGAATAGTAAAGAGTCCCAAAGGTGTTTCGGTGAGGGGCAAGAGTGACGCCATATCCGTATGTTTTTCGTTGTCCTGGTTTTCTCCCAGTTCCCACAAGTCAAACATGGGTAAACATTCAAAGATGCGCAATTGGTACTCGATGGATCCTGGCGTTGTGTAGAGTACTGCGAGAGCCAGGCGCGCCAGATCCTCGTCCTTTTTGATGATCCGATCGTCGTCCGGCAACGTCGGTTTCGAGTGTTCCATCACCAGGCAGAACCAGTCGAAATGTCCATGTTCCGTGGCATCCAGTAACCAGCGATACAGGATCATGTGTACTGATTCTTCTTCGTCGGATGAAACAATATCGTGGCATACACTGAGCCACGGCAGAACGAGCTGTTTCATGTCGTTGGCGATACGTGTCGCATCTGTGTGTTTCATAAGGGTTTCGACGACTTCGTAGGGGGTGATGTCTTTCTTGAACGTGTCGAGATCGACAACGGTGTCGTTCTGCTCAGCGCTATAAACGTATTTGCAAAGCCAATCCAACTGTGTCTCGTTCTTTTCCAGGCCGGTAACATCCATCAGACGAGCATACCGGATCCACTCCAACGCTTGGCTAGCGAGACCGATCTTGTCGGCGGCTGCGCTGCGATCTATGTACCATTGTGCAACAGTATGTGCGCTGGCGGGGTATTCGCATCGATCCACCTGTTGACCGATCCATGCGAGGTAAGCAGCATGTTCAGGTGCTGGCTTTTCAATCACATCGCGAACTGTTTCGACGAAATCCACCTCTTTGCGCCACGGCTGTTGGATGATCCATTCATCCTCATTCTCCTCTCCCTGCTGTGGCAAATCGAACCGACTGGGATCTGCTGTGTCTGGAATGGCTGCAAGGATAGCGAATCGATAGGGAAGAACGTCTCCACCGTGGTGTGCAAAGATGGCGCGCAAGGCCACGGCGTTTTCCTTTTGAGCATATTCGACGGCCTGGGCGACAAGATTGGCGTCGCGAAATTCGCCGTACGCGTGTTGGAAATTGGATTCATTGAGCGTGGGCCAAATGACGTTGAAGGTTTGCAATCGATCAAGGTACTGGAACAGGTATAGACGTGCACGCAGCCACAGAGCATCGGCTTCGTTGGCTGGATCAACATTGGCGCGTACGTCGACACGCGACAAGCCAAGTTGTAGGATTTTCTGTTGCAATTCGGGATCGTTGACAAGTGTTTCGAGGCATTGAGTGACTACCCATGCGTCATCCACTATGCGATTAAGTAGGTCTACATCATCCGCCGTGCGTGGTTCGGTTGACCTTCTGGTCCATTGGGTTTTGTAAATGACGTCTGTGTCCAGGCCAAGGTCCTTTGCAATGTCAAGTGCTGCTTGGTAGTTGCCCTGGTTCAGATGGAAAAGAAAGTCGCGCGCGGTGGAGTGTTCCATTGCATTAGGTTGTATATATGCAAGTCGAAAGAGGCCCCTCCCAGTCCGCTACACACAGTGACAGGGCGAAATTATGCAACAAACCCTGTTGGAATAGACAGTTACTGTTTCAGTTGTTTCACCACGCAACAACTGAGTAGCTTAAAAAAATAGCACGCTGCTTCTCTGTCAATATCTTTTTTGCAATGAGTGGATCCGACATTCGCGACATTTTACAACTCGGCAAACCGTCTTCAGACGCTGCCAACTTGCGACGCTTAAGCAAGCCTGCCGAACGACGCCCTGGTAAAACACGCCAATCGACAACACGCCAGCCTCTTTTTTTCTTTACTCATGAAACATTAGATGGTATTAGTCGCGAGCTGTATTCTTTGATCGGAGGAGCTCCACCGGCTGCGCTTGTCAGACCCACATACAAGGCCAAATTCAATGTGAAAAAGAAAGCAACTCCATGGCAAGTCAATTCTCAGTCTAGCAGGGGAGAATCAGGTAGCTGACATGGCTTTCCAGGATCATCGAACGATTCACCAATAATGCGCGAAACGACGATCTGGCGCTGGAGCACTGGATCAAAGCAAGCGATGCCAACAAGCCAGGTAGCAAAAGCAGTCAAAGAGCAATGGAGAAGAAAAATAACGGACGTTTAGAATATCCGTTTGCGCACAGTGGAAAGGGGTTATCTGTGATAGAATACAGCGACGAGGAATATGCGGATTATCTCGAAGGTGCGGGAACATACACATGATGCTGCTGCGAGGGGCTAAAACAGGCACAAACAGAGCTGGACCCAGACTGGACCAAAGAGGAAACCGACTATTTGATGGAGCTGTGCCGCCAGTTCGATCTTCGCTTTGTAATTATTGCCGATCGCTACCAATTTGGAAACTCCAAACGATCCGTTGAAGTAAATTGTTGCCTGAAATATATATCTATTATGTAACTCACTTATTTTTTGGGGGGACACACAAAAGGACCTCAAGGATCGATATTGCCGCCTGCAGCGTGCACTGATCAAGCTTCGAACGGGCAGCGAGGCCCAGGCGCAGCAATATGCATTCGACAAGGCACGCGAGACGGAGCGCAAAGAGGCATTGGATGCACTGCACCGACGCACGCGCGAACAGATGGAGGAGGAAGAGGCATTGCTCGTGGAAGTACGGCGGATAGAGCAGGACGAGGCCCGCCTTGCGCGTGAACGGGAGAGCGTTATGCATGTCCAGCCAGTCTCCTCAAGGGCCAACGCAGGTAGCACAAGCAATAATGGCACTACGCCCGAGCCCAAGGTCAAGGTGTGTATTTGAGCAACGCGAGCGACGGAAATAGGATGACTCATGTGGAAACATCACAGCGACGGCGAAGGCTCACTGCGGAAGACAAGCGTCGGCCAGCTACGGAAGGTAAAAGGGCATTAAGGAGACGGGGGAGTTTGTACATCCTTTGCATGTGCATATGGCCAAAAAGACAATGGTATTGGTCGGTAGGCTAAACAGAGCGCGTGCTCGCTTCTAGATGTGGCGGGCAAGGAAAAACTGATAGCCGGGGTCCATGTGCAGAGCCAGCGACTGCCTCTGGTCAAGCCGAGCATCCATGCAAAGACGTTGAAGGTGCTGGACGAAGTAGCTGTCGGTAAGCATCCATTCCTAAATTAGGCACTTCGGAGCCGAGTTGGTATTTTTTTTTCTGACAGGCCAAATACCCCACTCTTTGCGTGTCCGCATGATTTGGTAAACAGGTCCGCGACCCGTGATGCCGACAGCAGCAGTGTGCCACGCCTTCGACCAACTTCGAGCCTCGGTGAGCGCCATGTTTGAGCTCAAGAAGGTGGTGGACAAGATGGAGATCGAGCACAGGATCCACCAGAAGGTAGGCGAGGGCCTGGCGGTGCACCAGGGGGGTTGCGCTAACCGCGTTCCAAGTCTCGAGAGAGCAGTAGGCGGTGCGACGGTGCGGAGAAGGACAAGGCATAATGGCGCATAGTGTTATACGGCAAAAGGGTGGAGTTGCAAAAAATCCAATAAAACAAGGCAGAGTGCAAAAAACAAGGTTTTTTGGATTTCTTTTCCCTTTCAACTAACCTCATATCCACCCCTCTCCATACCCCACCCTTTCCAACCTCGTACTCTGCCATCGCCGGCAGCCGTATATCTCTTTATTTTTATTTGTGTGTGTTTCTATCTACTATACATATATCCGCTACCTCTTTTGTATCAATAACTTCCAATGCTCGCCAAGGACCAGCAACAGCAACCGCCGCCCAAGGCCGTCAACATCATTCGACCATCGTCGCCATTCCTGCAGCAGTTCAAAGCCCCCCACCATCATCTGTCCCACAATCCTCTACACGACTCATCGCACTCGTCATCGACTGCATCGTCGTCCACGCTGTCCACGCTGTCCTCCAACGCCGGACGTGCCACGGTGCTTGGCCCTGCCAATTTCTTTTCGCTCTACGCGCACCAGAAGCCCGCCTTTGCCTCGACCTTGGGCCATCGATTAATCCAGCGGGCGAGGAGCAACTCCAACTTGTCGAAGCTCACCGTTCTGTCTGCCAATTCTGATCAGGACGAAGAAGACGACGACGACAATGATGATGACGACGACGATGATCAGGACGACGATAACGACGATGATATCGATAGTATCGATGGCAACAGTGAAGAAGAAGACGACGATGACGACGACGACGACGATAAACAGGATAAAAACGATAAATCGTCGTCAGACGAAGAAGTATCGCCTTCGAAAATTGTCGCCAGAATCAAACACGGTACCATCATGAATGGACGTGGTGAATTCGTCTCAAAAGGAGGGGACAGCGATGATGAATGGCTCGATGAAGCGAGGGCAAACCGTAAGGTGTGGGCGTAAAAAAATGAATCAGAGGTCCCTGTAACTCACATTATAAACAGATTGCCGATCTCGAAATTGAAAAGACGTCGTTGCTGGCTGTCAATACGACGCTTGAAGCTACACTACGAAGACAGGCAGAGAGAATCGTTGAATTGGAAAAACGGCTGGAAATGTACGTATTGCCTTTTTGACACCTTGTAAAAAAAAGTATCATGGCAACGTATTAATTGTAATTTCCATAGCAACGATCATAGCCCGTTGACCCCGGTGTCCGATAAGCCCTTGGAGGTAGCACCAAAAATTAAAAAATGAAACTTGGTTTCTAATTTAATATAAAATATATATAGCTGGGCGACGACAACGAGGCCCTGACCGATAAACTTTCAGACCAGGACGTGGAGAACGATCAAGTATTCCAACGACTGCGCGCCATGCTCCAGAGCCTGATCGACGACGCCGAAGCTGCATTGCTGCAACAGAAAGCGTCAGGAGGGCGCGTGCTCCATGACTATGAACCAACTATAAGCGCTGAACCACCACGACTGGATACTAAGGACGAAAGTAAGTCGATTCACTCCTTTTTTTTATAATACAGCGTATATGTATATATATATAGATCACTTATATATAAATGCAGTGACCATTCGAAAGTTAGCTGCCCGACGATCATGGTCCCCACCTACGCACGGCAATACAGCCATTATGAACAGACAAAACCAACGACCACCGCGACGCGTATCCGACGGTCAAGACCGAGGACGCCCGCTATCATTCCATTCCAGACCCAAATCACCTAGCAAACATACCATTAATCATACAAAGACTTCCATGGCGCGCACTCTTTCGCGATCATCGTCGCCAGCAGTGCTTGTGTCCTCACCATCACCGCCGGCATCGCCGGTGCGGGCAAATTCGCCTCGTCCATTCAGTCCACCACCACCACCGACGACGACGACAAACACACGCCAACGACCACCAAGTAGAGCGTCGTCGCTGAGACGAGAACAACAAGCGCCAAGATGGCAGTACTAGCACCATCCCATTCATTTCCCTTTTTTTTGTTATTGTTATTGTTTTTTTGCGGTGGTCTGTTATGTATGCTCGCATTATCCGTATATAACCCCTCCCCCTTCATTTCTGTCATGCACCGTATATACTCTTTTCATATTCCCCCTCCTTTGTTTCGTTACATAACAGCAGCAAACAGCAATGTCCGTGTTGAAAAGAGGGTCCTACCAAACAAACATTCACATGACCCTTTTCCTGTGATACACTTGAACTTTTTTTTGCCACTGCTCTCTCTCTTTTTTGTTCCATCGCCATGAGCAAATTGACACAGACCCCGCCCCTCATTAGCTTGAATCAAGGACTTATCGGACCATGTAAAAAAAAAAGACATGCTCTTTTGCTGAATGTATTTTCATCGGACGCTAACTTTTTATTAAAGTGCAAGTCCATGTTCATGAACCATTTCTTCATCGCCAGGGGTCGAAAAAGACGCGCGCTGCGGTCCACTTGCTCGACTTGTTGGGGCGACTCGAACTTGTGTTGACAAAGCTGAGACATGTTCTGACTTGGCAAACAGACCAAGGCCAAAAGCTGAAAAAGGTACTTGCAGCAAAAAAAGGAAAACGTTGTCCTTTGCTATAACTTTATATATAAAAAAAGGAGCTTGAACGCGAGATTGAGTCACTCAAGACAATGATTGAATCAACGTGGCAACAACTCGAAACCGAGCAACAAGATGTTTATATGCAGGAAATGCGATTAAATGCACTGTATCCATTTTCCATGCAGCACCTGAAGAGCACACCCACACAGCAAAAAGCGCAGTCATCCATGGTTGGTGCCAACATTTACAGTGAGTTTTTTTTTTACTATACTTCTTTGCAACGGTCAGAAGTAACAAATGGGTTAGCACATTACTTTCAAATGGCATTATACGACCAGCTCTATGTTACCGCTGCTCGACTCTATCATAGTCTGAGTCTGCCGGACCACCATTATATACCTTATCAGCTGGTTCTTGCATTTGTATATCGTCAAGGAGGGCTGAGCAAAGAGACATGTTTACTCACACGTCTATATTTTATGTTAGCAATGCATCAATCAGCTGGACATGAACTATACTGTATACCGAGACTGGATCAAAAAAAACTTTGACGAGATCCGATCGACAATTTCAAAAGAAGGAGGGGACGGACGATTGACCGATGAACAGGTGGCATGGTTACGAAAGTTGATGGAGGATCTCATGGTGCAAGTCCTGTTTGGCATAAAAAATGGAGATGCCGCAAACTCAAACCGGTTCACACTGCTAGCCGATGCAATGCTCCAAACTCGAAAGATGAGTGAAAACCCCGCAAGCCCTTCATAATACACACCCGCAATAAATCGCACGCATGCATGTTCCTGAAAATGTGGCATTGCACAGCTAGCTTGGCCTTGGTTAACATATATCTTTTCAAGTAAAAGTGTATTGGCGCTGGATTGCATATCCAATTGTTTAATCGCGCAACGCCACATCTTCGTATCATCGGGTATGTGGCTGTAGTTAGCTCTTTAAATCTCTGGCTCATGTAGAAGTGATATATGTAAATAATAGGCGCTGGGACATGGGAGGATTACATTTACTGTCATTGGCCACGTAATACGCAAGTTGTGTTATGTATGTTCAAAGTGAAAAACGCATTTAATAGGATACTCGTATTATAAAATGACATGTACTTACATAGTACGTACATTGCTTTGGCAACTCGTAGCAAAAGTGTGGCATTATGGACAGAAGGATGCTTTCACCAGTCTATTCTCACCCCAAAGTTAAATATTTCGCTAGTCCAAATATGGCTTGCCATGGCTTTATTCACAACTTTGCTTTATCCTTCAAGAACTGGTTCCAGTCCGGCGTCTGTTTGCTAAGGAATGACATGATGCCGTAGGCAGCTTCATCTGATTGCATCATCTTGACATATGCCTTTTCGACACCATCTTGCACGCGTGTAGTGTAATCCTTGTCACCGCCGCTTCCAACCATGTCGATCAACTGTTTAATGTCTGCTGAGGCACCTGGCGCCGAATCAGCAAGCATGTCAATATACGACTTTACTTTAGCGTCGAGTTCTTGGGGTGGGACCACAGCAGTCAGGAAAGAGCCGTTGCCTTCAGCAGCAGGTACACGGCGGCCGGTCAACATATACTCTCGCGTCTTGTGCTTGCCCAACTCGGGCACGATGAACTGTGAAATAATGGCCGGGATGATACCTCGCTTGACCTCCGTCAAAGCAAAGTAAGCGCTATCGACTGCCACGCGGATATCAGCTGTAAAGACGAGGCCGACGCCGCCGCCGAGAGCTGGACCATTCACACGGGCAATGACCGGCTTGGGGAATGTGTTTAGGATGTCAAATACTTTGCGACCCTTGAAGAAACCCCCTTTGACTTGCTCTGGTTCGACGCTGCCACGGTTGGCCGACAAGTCCATACCGGTACAGAAGAATTTGCCAGCACCTGTGAGAACAAGTATGCGTACTTCCGGATCGGCGGCAAGTTTGGGAAGTGCTTCGAGTAAAATTTCGTTCATGCTGGCTGTCAACGCGTTGCCTTTGCGCGGTCGATTAAGCGTTACCGTGGCAACGTGGTCGGCGACTGAGATCAGAACTTCGGGTTCGTTGGATGCCATGATGGGGTATACTTGCGAAAACAAGTGGAGAAAAGGGAGAGAAAGAGGTGGAAAGAAGCACGCCAAAACTCCTCGTGCGAATAAGCATATGTAATAATGCAACGTTTTTTTGGGGTGTGGGTTTCCGCTGATCATGTGATTTACAGGAACGATTACAGTGTGTGATTGTTCCTCCTTGGTAAATTTTGTCTATTTTACTACAGATCAAGCCACCCGTCTTTGCGAAGGGCTTTACTTCTAGAAGGCGTATTTGCGTTGTATTTGCTCACTGAAAACCACCTATACATCACAAGGGACCATAGTAAATTAAGTGCAAGCAATCGTGCTTTCCAACGTAGAATTGTGCTCAATTGTAAAGATTTCTCGTTTATATACGCACTAAGCATTTTAAATAATCAATAACAAGGCTGCCATGATACTAGGTGACTTTATACTTCCTTTTTCTTTACTGCTACGACTGGCAGGCCTTGTCGGATAAACTTACGGATAGCGTACACACTAGTAGGACCCATCTGGCCTTGATTTCTATATATAGTTTGATCAAAGTAAGCAAGTGACATACATACAATCTGTCTCTAATTGTGGATGCGTATAAATCGCAATGGATATCAGAGAAATCTGGATGTCATATTCAACGCAGTAGGCTCTCGCCCATATCTTGGATCATGTGGATAACCCATCCTTGCTGGTGTTCCTGGATACTTTATGCTAGAATGGGAGTTGTTGCTTTTCGAATACAAGGATGAATTTATCGCTCATTCCGATTATTAGTAGCAGAATTGCCTAAAAAGCTATCGCAAACAGAGTTGATTTCTTTTCTGTCCTTGAAGAGACAAAGAGTAGAACATATATAGTAACTTGGCATATTTGCTCCTACGTCTTCTACTGAAAAAAAATATGGATATTGCCAACACATCATGCTGGCCGTTATCGATAGCAGCGAGGCAATTCACTTTTATGACCGATGGTTTAATAGTGGCACATCCAAACAACAGACGAATACAGTGTAAACTCCACGCAGGGTGCTAGTAATGACATAGGATAGAAGCGATTCTAAGCAGCAAAAACGCCTGTAATTACATTGTTATACACTTAGTTGCAGGACACAAAGTTGCAACGGTTGTCTCATGACATCTTTGATGAAACGCATAGCATCCTATCGCATGCGATGTACATATATTTGCTGTAAGACTGGTTCACATGATTACACCGTAGCGTAGATAGTGAGCTAAATTTGATGATAGTGTACTAGTATTTGTTTGTATATCCTAGAGAATGAAAAAAATGTATAGTAAAGTAATCATAATATATTATCATGTGATGCACGGGATGGAAGTTAGCAATGTAATGTCTACATTCTTCACAGTATGTATATATGAAAGCTGTTTTGGCAAGCAGAAACGGCGATTGGAGAAGTAGCTCTCCCGTAGATGGGATCCGCTCCTTGGGGAGTAAAAGGTGTCGTTTTATTTGCATGATAATCAAAGGGTAGAGTTGCTAATTGCGAGCGAAGCAGGCCGAAAAATTAAATAGCAGCCAAATCCCATTTAGATTGGTATCGGTATAGATGATTATAAAAAGCACCACTTTCTCGTAGGGGTAGCGAGGATGTCAAAGGTACTCTTGGCAAATATAGCATTACTGTAAGGTTATCCAAGACTTTGATCGAAACCAGCCAACAGATTATCTCGACCCCTTCAATGGGCCTCGTATATTTTTCCGGAGGATACAATACTATCGAAACTAGAGGAGCCTTGAGATTGCTCCCCGTGTCAACGGTGTCAAGTATAGTGATTTCCGTTTGCTAAGGCAACTGAAGGAGCATATTAGGCCTGTCCAAGGGATGACTTAATTGTCGATCATTGTTGCAGTCGCTCACGGCAGGTCCAGAAAGTCACCAAGCTAATAATATTATGCTTCGCGCTTAACCTTGGTGAGCTAGAAAAAACGCGCAACTACAGTACTTTTCTCATGACTAATATTTGAGGTTTACGAAAGAAGATCAAGGCTGATAACATTGGTTAAGGAGATGCATATGTCCCTTGCTAATCACTATTTCATAGTATATACTGCTGGGATCCTATCAACCAGAATTGCGGAAGTCTTGTGCATGATATCCCTGTATTTAAATATATAAATAAGCTTATAAAAGATATTATAAAAAATGGACTTGTGCTCAGTTCGTCTCCTAAGGTTCTTGTAGGTTCAGTTTAGAAGCTGTCTGCATAAGAAATAAATCGGTATAATATGTAAGAGTGTTATACAATCAAGATAAGCACGATGATATAATTATATACTCTTTTTCTAGTGTGTTATGCTATTAGTGTATTTACTATGGAATACACTTAGAGCAAGAGGCTTTCGCTGGCACATTGAAACCCGAAAATTCACTTGACTAAATTCGATCACTATTCACATTGATATCGTTATACGCATAGCATTCGCGTACTCTCGTAGTTCAATTTGTGAAAGGATCCGGTTGACCAGTTAATTTTTGGTTCAAAACATGTAGATTGAATGCGAGCTATCATTCTTCCCAACACAAGTACGTGGTAGACCGAACGGTCAATGTATGTATAAAATCCGATAAATAGGCATTCAACCACGGACGATGCATGGGAACTCTATGAACAGTCTACCTCCCCATGAGTTATAACGAAGCATTACATAGAAAATGCTAAAGACCATTCTACCACATATAATACTAAGCACATTACCGCTGATCGCACCAAGCGGAACAATCCTCAGAATATGGCTGCCTAAGTCGCAAAAGGCCGGCATGATACATAAGTCTTCAAATCCGTAAATACCTGGAAGGGGGTTAATGCAGTATCCAAGGGGTTAGCTCTATAGCAATAACGTATAAACGAAAGAGACAGTACACAGAGTAAACGATTTTCTGCAAGAATTGAAGAATTGCCATAGTTACATTGGGCGGTCGACAGCAATGGCGACCCAAAGTGAAGTCCTGCCGGGAAACAGGTATCCAAAATTGATGGTGAGAAAAGTACTAATCATACTAAGTTCTTTAGGCGATGTCGTAAACTTATGAATTTACAATTTTCGTGTTTCTGACACGACGTGCTTTCGTTTGATATATACTTTACCATCCACCATCGACTCATTCCCACTAGGACTCTCCCAATCTACTATTACAAAAAATGAGTGGATTACGTTTATTCATATATTTATGCAAGTTTTCAATAGGGCACTGCGAACTAGGAAACTTTGTCAACCGTACACCCTGGTGGAAGCTGCTACAGACCGTTCTCAGTGTTGAAGAAACGACAGCAAAGAAGATTAACAGCTTGGCATAATGATCCCATCCCTAGAAGTCAAGCAAATGGGTACGGAAATCGCGGCTGCTACATCAGGATGGGGCACCATTACAAGGTAAAAAAAATCCAAGAAACAATTCTTAAAAGATTTGAGATGTTTGAAAATGGAGCATTCAAAGACATTGAAACACACAATATCGCTAGACAATATGGCTATGAGATTGAGTATACCTTATCATACCACTACGAGTTGCAGCTAATCAAAGAATTTTGGAAAATTGTAAAGTAGAAAGTTGCATCTAATCGCATCCGCAACTGCGCTGAAGTAGAAATTTCTCGTTAGACATACGACTACTTCTCCAAAGTCAAACCTAATGAACTTATTTCGCTTTGGAAGAAAACGGTGGAGCACTGTCGACAGGATAAAAGAGATTCAGCTGAGGATATTAAAAGGCTCGTGCTCCGTTCTCGAAAAATTCATGCAAAAAAATAATGTTTCAACACAATGTACAAGTTGAAGCAACACATTAAAAATCCAACCACATGGTGTAAAGATAAACACCTTCAGCTAAAAAGTATTATTTGTTTCATGAAAGCAGATGTGAACTCGCCAAGTTATCGGCGTTTACATGTTTCCTGGCTGAACGTTATATTCTATCATCATCATCTATGGTTGCTTCACCATACTGGCAACTTTTCTTGCTAACAAGACTAATGAGGTTGCTTCTTTTCCTCGGTAGTCAAAAACATGTAATTCATTTGGAGGCGTTTAGAGTAATTTGTTCTGTGCACGAGTCCATCGGCTGCAATCGCTTATATTTTACAAAGTACGTACTTTCAATGCACCAAATTTGACCGCAAGCATGAGAGCACAAAAATCGTTTACTCTGAAACTGTTTAACCTGCCTCTATGAAGCACAGCCGGTACGTTCCCACGCATTGATTTCCTGAATTTGAGTCATCTCAACCGCCGCTCCAAAGACAAGCGCAAGAAGCGACCATGAAATATAATCGTGTTTTTTTCAGTGATGAAATGATGATGTTTTTTCTTTATTGGTTGACGGGGAATTTTGCGAGGGGTATATGACGAGGTCCACTTAACGTCAGTACATGATCAGAAACCACAAAAAGATATAAAAAGCATAGAGTGTTGCATTCAATAAAGCAAATCCGAAACTTCAAAAATACTTTTCTTGGTCTCTTTATCCTTTGTACCATTTGGTCCACCTCAGTACAGACTAGTGTTGAATAACACCACGCTGATGTGCAGATCAGCCGGTGCTGTAAATCCGTCTTTAGGTAGAAACAGGGGCGATCGCCGTTTCAGTGCCTGTGTACCATATATCATCCAAGGCCCATCCAGATGTAGGATGGCCCAAACCGTACCGGTAAGATCGCGTGACGTGTCTAGCTATAGATCATGTATTAGTTGACAAATCTTGGGATGCTCCCTTTTGACTTGCTATTACATTGTACGCTTGGAAAGCAGACATGGCGTTAAGGTGGGTGCCCGTCAAGCGCAGACTGCGAACGTGCGATGCGGTGGAGTGGTTAGGCAAGATGGAGATAGTAGCGCCAGAAAGTTCTTCGACGTGACGCTTCCAGTCGTACAAGAGTGCTAAGGACGCGTTAGTCAATGCTTAACTCGACAAACAGCGGAAGCACTTACCATTTGAAAACGAAAGCAAAATATCACAATCTTTTATCAAGGCTGGATCAACCTTTGCACCAGAGTTTCCACCATAGTACTCATCGAGTTCGTACGAACGGTTAGTAGGTACTACCTTGCCGGTACAGCGGCTGGAGCGGCTGGGAGAGGTGTTCCAGGCGGTGTGAGCGAGTACTGATTCACGATTGTCAGGAGTGGCAATCTCTTTACAAGGTGTGTTTAACGAAACAATGCTGTCATTATCGTCACTATCTTCGTGTTTTTTTGTATTGTTTATTGGGTAAGAGCGTCATTATCTTCGGATTTAAGTACTGTTTAAATTCGGTGTCTGAAAAACAACATTGAGTGTGGTGTTGACAAATTAAAGTCACGGCATTAAACCAGACTCAATGTTGTTTTTCAGATACCGAATTTAAACAGTACTTAAATCCGAAGATAATGACGCTCTTACCCAATAAACAATACAAAAAAACACGAAGATAGTGACGATAATGACAGCATTGTTTCGTTAAACACACCTTGTAAAGAGATTGCCACTCCTGACAATCGTGAATCAGTACTCGCTCACACCGCCTGGAACACCTCTCCCAGCCGCTCCAGCCGCTGTACCGGCAAGGTAGTACCTACTAACCGTTCGTACGAACTCGATGAGTACTATGGTGGAAACTCTGGTGCAAAGGTTGATCCAGCCTTGATAAAAGATTGTGATATTTTGCTTTCGTTTTCAAATGGTAAGTGCTTCCGCTGTTTGTCGAGTTAAGCATTGACTAACGCGTCCTTAGCACTCTTGTACGACTGGAAGCGTCACGTCGAAGAACTTTCTGGCGCTACTATCTCCATCTTGCCTAACCACTCCACCGCATCGCACGTTCGCAGTCTGCGCTTGACGGGCACCCACCTTAACGCCATGTCTGCTTTCCAAGCGTACAATGTAATAGCAAGTCAAAAGGGAGCATCCCAAGATTTGTCAACTAATACATGATCTATAGCTAGACACGTCACGCGATCTTACCGGTACGGTTTGGGCCATCCTACATCTGGATGGGCCTTGGATGATATATGGTACACAGGCACTGAAACGGCGATCGCCCCTGTTTCTACCTAAAGACGGATTTACAGCACCGGCTGATCTGCACATCAGCGTGGTGTTATTCAACACTAGTCTGTACTGAGGTGGACCAAATGGTACAAAGGATAAAGAGACCAAGAAAAGTATTTTTGAAGTTTCGGATTTGCTTTATTGAATGCAACACTCTATGCTTTTTATATCTTTTTGTGGTTTCTGATCATGTACTGACGTTAAGTGGACCTCGTCATATACCCCTCGCAAAATTCCCCGTCAACCAATAAAGAAAAAACATCATCATTTCATCACTGAAAAAAACACGATTATATTTCATGGTCGCTTCTTGCGCTTGTCTTTGGAGCGGCGGTTGAGATGACTCAAATTCAGGAAATCAATGCGTGGGAACGTACCGGCTGTGCTTCATAGAGGCAGGTTAAACAGTTTCAGAGTAAACGATTTTTGTGCTCTCATGCTTGCGGTCAAATTTGGTGCATTGAAAGTACGTACTTTGTAAAATATAAGCGATTGCAGCCGATGGACTCGTGCACAGAACAAATTACTCTAAACGCCTCCAAATGAATTACATGTTTTTGACTACCGAGGAAAAGAAGCAACCTCATTAGTCTTGTTAGCAAGAAAAATTGCTAGTATGCTGAAACAACCATAGATGATGACGATAGAAGATATTTCCAAATAGGATAGCACGCTCGGCTCAACATCATCACGAAGTGCACTTACATAGTAACTTGTCTACACGGATTAAGGATCATCGTATGAACGAATGCGATAAACTGAACAGGTTATACCAATGAGGTCATTACATTAGACGGGATGTCAAAGACATCTCCAAATCCGCATGACCAAGAACAAAGGAAAGGCTCCTATACGTCCTCTATCCATTCAAACAATTCTGCAGACGAAAAACCATATAAACTGCCATCGCTGGTTCAATTGACAGGAAGATATAAAAGCATGGAGCGTTTCATTCAATAAAGCATGCATATCTGAAACTTCAGAGTTACTTTTCTTAGTCTCTTTATTCTTTGCACCCGTTTGTTCCATCTCGCCATAAACATGGTCCCAAGCTCGTTCAATATTCCATCTTCAATATCGAATACATCGGACGTAGGTTGCATGCTTTCTTCTTCAGGCACAACCTCAGAAGCAGGAAGAGCAGGTACAGAAGCAATAGATTTATATTACGCAACAGTATATCTTAACATTATGCTCACACGCATTATTTATAATATGCGAACCTGTGTTGCCGAAATGTATTTTCCATCAATAGTTCGTTGCCTTCTGAGAGCTGCAGGAGATTTTTTTTCTCTTGGCATAGTGGCAGTGAATGGAAGATGAGAGAACAAGGTATAAAAAAGCAGATATACTATTGGATTATCCGGAGATCGTATGTAACATAACTGACATTTTTTATTACACAAGTAACTTTTCAGCCCTTTCCTCTGCTAAAAGTCACCTCAAGTCGTCAACTTTGAGCACTACCTACTTCATAACATTGACGATTGTCAAAAATTTAAACCATAAATTTCCACCTATACATGTTAATAGATCAAGTATTCGCTCAGTTCCTTTAAATTTTCATTTTTGACAGACTAGATACACTCCAAAACTTTATCCATTTAAGATCGGTGGCACCACACTTAATGTCATAATCTGTAAGATCCCACTGGGAAGGGCCCTGCTTCCAGTAAACTATAATAATGGGGCATACTAAGTATTGAGTATTTACTTTTATGGGAACTTACGATCAAACCCGGTCTTACATGTTTGTGGGTTGCTAAGAGATGGATCGCCATGGCAGGGAACATTGCTATTCAATGATTAGTGTTGATTTACTAGATTGAGAGTTATTAGAGTACGGTTACCTGGCTTAAGATTTTCTTTTCGAGGGTAACATGGCGATACTGCGAAGCATGTACATTGTCAGTGTTGCTGACTCTTATTCCGTGCATCACGCGACATTTTCTTTTGTTTACTTCAATTGAATTTATTCATACAATGTTTTACGATTTCTAAAGTATACCAGAGCATACTAGCACACTACCATACCAAATTTAACATACTATCCACCTTATAGTGGAAGTGTATGTACCAGTCTTACGGCAAATCTATGTGCGTCGTATGCGACAGAATGTTACGCGTTTTATGAAAGATATCGTGAGGTATTAGGCCGGGATACAAGATAATATATATATTTAAGACATGTCAGATCACTGTCGATAATAATTATACTTAGCTGATAAGCAACGAGTCTCCGAACAGGATAAAGTTTCTCTTCATGAAGCAAAATATTTCTCCCAAAACTGGTCTCATGATATTAATAACCACAGTTGGACATGACATGGTCATAAATATCATTCCTACAAGCTCTAGGCTCATTTTGTGCGGCTGATATAGGAACTTATTCTTACTGAGATTTTTAAGTATTGCAAACAAGACATGGGTAATAAAGCCAATAGTTTAGAGCGGATATGAAACTATAATGGTGCACAGGCCGCACGGGAATAATATTCCGCTTAAAGTTTTCTTGGAAAATCATGTGCTTAGGTCCGCGCAGATTACCAGCAATTATTGTCTATCAGGATGCCCAAAGTGCCCTAGGAATTTTTTGGTTGCCATAGATGCAAAGAGTTGGAGTGTGATAGTGGGCCGGAAACTTCGCAACAGGGCCAACTGTGTTGTGAAACAGTTGCTTAGCTAAGAGACAACCCTCCTCATCGACTGAGTCTATTGGTCTTGAATTCAAAACCAGATTTGAACCTTCCCGGCAGAAAGGACGATCGGATTTGCGAGTGAAGCGTCTCTTTGCAGCTCTTTTCCGTCCTCAAATCCATGCTTCCATCCGATTTCAATTCTCGCCCACGTTCTGAGGTGCTTAATCGCGGAAATCATGCATCAGGAGATTGTAAGTCATGTTGCGCAGTTTTCGTGTGATAAGGACAACTTTTATGCTAACTCTGACTCTTTTACTTGATGTCGCCAAAGCTGAAAAAGTGAATGGTTGGCGGGAAGACCTGCAGCATTACGAGCGCAACCTCGAAGAGATGACGTCTGTCAATTTAGATCAGGTAAGGCCTTTTTTTTTACCCTTGGACGACCCTGCTGCGTGCTAATCAATCGAGCTTTTCCTCCGCAGAATTTCAAAGAGGAATTGCAACATGTGGATCAATGGTTCCGATACCTCTCTGAAACCGAGCGAACAGCAACGATTTACACTCTTTTGCAACACTCATCGCAAGTGCAAGTACGATTTTTTATCAGCATACTGCAGCAGTTGATGAAACGTGATCCGCTGCACTCGTATCTGACACCTGCTAACCCTGATCAAGGTTTGTCCTAGTGATATACAAATGACGTTATGCACACTAATGTGGTGGGGTTTACAGACATGCAGTCGCAGCTGGCTGGCGCAGTTGCAAAGATGGAGTTAGAGACAGGCCAACGTGGACGTACAGGAGCGACGATCCGACGACCGCCCAGCACGGGCAGCGAGCGACACGTGGTGGATAATCGACACTCGTTTGCGCTGGGCGACACCGAGGACTACAGTCGGCTCTTTGGCCCCATGGGCAGCAACAGTAACTCGATGCTAAACCTGAATGGCAGCATGATGGATGACTTTGGGCGGGCCCCGATCTCGCGCGCAAGCAATCGCAACAGTCTTTTCGCCTCTGCTGCCAACCAACGAAGCAGACCCCGTTCGGTGATTGAAGGCGACTCGTCGTTACTATTCCCTTCGGGAAATACCAGCACGTGGTTGCAGCCACCGCACCACAACACCTCCACTACCTTAGGCGGTAGACTTGGTATGGCTGCTGAGCGGCCCAAATCCGCCGACGTCTCCATGTGGACCTTACCATCGCGCGATCCCATTGATGACAAAAAGCGAGCTGGTTGGGGCGTGCCTTCTACTGTTCAATTTGCTGATTTATCTCCGAGAGATGATTGGAGCCGTCGCGCAGGCCGCAATATACCTGGAACTGTCCCCGAAACGGACGAACGCACGAACAGTAACTCCCCGGCCACGTCGTCTTCATCTATCAATCCAGCCCTGGATTCGGCTAACTTGGTTTTGTCCTACGACTCGCGCTCGCCTCCTGTACCTTCAGTGTCGGCATCCGCCCCCTTCACTCGTCGCCATCACCTGGCGCCGCCCGGTATGGAAAAACATTATGGCCAGTTTTTGAACCCTGGAGATGCAGGTGGCCCTGGCGACGATCATGATTACTTGAGTGACCACAGTGAAGCATCCAATCTGTCAACTGATCGTGGCTACAAGCGTCGTGTCGCTCCGGGCAAGTCGCCTGCTCAATCTGCTGGAAGCAGAACACCCAAGGAGGGCACTAGCAACAAAAAGGCGGCCGAGACCGTAAATATGGACCTGTTGGAAGGTAATTAAAATAGTCAAGATTAATATACAAAGTAAGCTAAAGCGGGCAATTATCTAGATGTCCCGGCGTGGTTCCGAAGCCTCCGCTTGCACAAATATAATGCGATCTTCGAGCCAATGAAATGGCAAGATATCGTTAAAATGACGGACGAGGATTTGCAAGCCAAAGGGGTTGCGGCATTAGGTGCGAGACGCAAGATGCTGAAAGTTTTTGAAACAGTCAGAGCGCATTGCGATGCCAACGTAAGTGTGTTACTGGGTGATCGATCGGTTGTTGATATCCTAACCATGTTGCCAAATGTTACCAGAACATCGAATACTAAATGCTTCCGCTGCAAGTTTTCTGACCATCCCCATCACCACATTAAATAGTACGTTCACCTTCCCCCCTCTTATTATGACTTTAATATGATCGGCGCAAGCTCGCTGAAATATATTCTTTTTGTCTCTTCAAAACGAAGCATTGGGCGTTTTATTGCGACAACGTACGAGAAAAAACAAAAAAATTAGGCCTTCTTGGCGGCGGCAGCCAAAGCCTTCTGGGTACCCTTCTTGGCGAAACGCTGGTTGCGCAAGAACTTGGCATCAACCTACATGAAAGCGTATCAATGAGCACTCGGTTTTTTCCATCATGCCAATTATTATACGTACACCCTTGAGCGAGGGGTAACGGTGCTGCTTGGGCTTCTTAATACCGTTGCGGTGGGCCTTGCTGTCTATTTAATTCGCCACACAGGTTTATTTAATTACGGATTCTCTTCAATTGGCCGTCCAAAGGACTTACTTTGGTTGTGGTTGGTGTGGTTCTTGGACTTGGCCATTTCGAATTCCTAATCAATCCATCCGTTTAAGCCATCCATTCATCCATCCGTTTCGTCGTTCGATGCATCGTTCTTATCGCCAGTTGCTGCATACCTTTCAGACACACGAGAGAAAAGGAGGTTGCGAGGTTTCCGGTTGACGGCCCCACTATCCCCGCACAACCACTGCTGAGTATTAAAATTACCAGTTCATCATGAATGGGCAGTAGATTCCTTTGTTTGTGGAACAAGGGACTCGGCACTTTTGAGGTATCTCGATCCCTAGTACTAGACCCGTTCAGGGCGAAAAAGGATAACATTTACATTTTAAGCATCATTCTATGCTATCTACCAAAACTTGACCCTATGAAAATTCGCATTTTTTACGTCTGTTTACGTATAGCATAAGGCCTATCAGGAACATACGTATACGAAGCGTATAGATCACTTTATGTATTAATCACTTTGATCATGTAAAGTTATTCGCTGCCATCGCTCTCTTATCCTATTTCAGTGAAAATGGAAGCGCAAATTGACGTTTTTCGCTATATTACTGCTAATACGATTAATTATACAAGATGGGAAAAAATAATCCTCATTGGAGAAGGAAGAAGTCCCCACTAAGAATAATGTTTGTACGTATAAAAGATTAATATCATTATATAAATCTGTGGTACGTCGCAAAAAGGAATTTACTTACTTGTATAGCGGACAAAGACTACTAGCCGTCGGCAAGCACAGAAAAATTATATCGATCCACTGTGGCAAACATACTGATCACTATACTGGTTTATGAAATTGCTCCATTGCATACCACACCTTCGACAAGCTGCTTATCTCAGGATAATTAACACCATTTGTGAACCGTTTCATGTAACGAATCTTTCATTTCATTGATAGACTTTTATGAAGTCGGGCCTGCTTCCAGCGGCAATTTGTACTGTGGTTTGGTTTTAATAATCAACAGACATTCCTCTGATATTGAACTATATTCTAGCACCATCAGGATGCTTTTTGTCATGCATTTCCCTACGTGCGCTAATTGCTTTTAGCTTTGAATTTTATTATTATTTATAAGTAATTATACAACCACCAATTTCTGCATACTGCGAGATAAATGATGTTTTGCTGCCGCTTTGGATGACTTCTTGGTAATTGAGACATGAATTCACCAGCATTATCAATTCCTCATTTTCTGCAACGCTCAATTTGTTCTGATGTGTTTGCAAAAGCTATAGATACTGATTGAATCTTTCTATAGCTGGAGTGTCTTATGAGAGTCACTGTTAAAAGAGGCTAGCAACGCTAATACTTCCTGTACAACTTCCTAAATAAGAAGAAGCATGCTCTTTTTTAACGTTTCAATGGATACAAAGGATAACAACAGATTGGAAAAAAAAATATGCATCCATTTCAAATATAACGTTCCGCCGGGAAACATGTATCCAAGCTTTAAACACCGATAACTTGGCGAGTTCAGGTATGCCTTTCATGAAATAAAAAGTACTTTTAGCTGAAGGTGTTTATCTTTACACCCTATGGTTGAATTCTCAATTTATTGTTTCAAACTTGTACACTGTGCTAAAAAATAGTTCAGGCATTATTTTTTTGCATGAAATTTTTCGAGAACGGAGCACCAAAACAAAATAAGATCATTACGTTTGAGTTTAGATGAATCGTTGTATATCTGACGTGAGTTTTCTACGCTAGTGCAGTCGGGGATGCGATTAGATGCAATTTTCTACTTCACAATTTTCCAAAATTCTTTGATCGGTTCCATTATCAAAGGTTTCAAATCTTCTAAGAGATGCTTCTTGGACTTTTTTTTGTTTCCAATAGTGCCCCACCCTGATGTAGCAGTCGCGAGTTTCCTAACCATTTGTTTGACTTCTAGGGACGGGATCATTCTGCCAAGCTGATAGTCTTTTTTACTGTCGTTTCTCCAATACCGAGAACGTTCTGTACCAGCTTCCGCCAGGGGGTGTGGTTGACAAAGTTTCCCAGTTCGCAGTGCTGGATCGAAAATTTGCATATACAAATAAACGCGATCCACTCGTTTTTTGTTATGGTAGACTGGGATAGTTCTACTGGGAATGAATCGATGATGAACGATAAAGTATATATCAAACGAAAGCACGTCGTGTCAGAAACACGAAAATTGTAGTCTTATAAGTGTACGATGTCGCCTAAAGAACTTTTTGCATTATTAAGTACTTTTTTCACCATCAATTTTGGATACTTGCTTCTCGGCAGGACTTTATATATAAAAAGTTCATTATAGCTCACTGTATAAACTGTTTGTGTTTATAATTTTTTTTAGCTGTCTATATAGGCTTTAGATGATTGAAAGATAGCAATGGTATGTTTCAAAACAAGATCAAAAAGTTGGGTTACTAATAAAACAAAGCCGTATAGAGACTTTACTGCATGAATTGCCAGGCGCGGTTATCGTGCCCAACCAGGCCCCACTACCCCAAGAGGTGTTCCATAAGCAGACGGCTGTAGATCCCGAGATAGAGATTGATTCAGGAATGGAGATGGTCAACGAGCTGAACGAACAGATCGATGACTATGAAGGTTTGTTGAGAAGCTGCACGACATGAATTTAGATCACAGTAACCTGATCAAGCAATACTTAAGATGATGACGTTACCTCAACTCCTGCCAATCCTTTGGAACCTGCTACTCACTTCAGTGATAGCAGTCCACAACCCATCTTTTTTATCCTCATCTTCCTGGTGTTGTTCCAACTTCGCCATATATCCGAATGCACTGCCAGCACCTTAGTCAGTTTCGCGATTATGTTGGTTACCGCATTGCATCTCCCAGAGTTCAACAAGCTACTAGGAATGATGCTGACGTTGTGAGTCAACAAATGCGAAACGATTCAAACGTAATCGACAAGGCTATGTCTAAAAGTGTTCCATCTCTAGCCAGATCAAACAGTCATTGACGTTGGCGCTGCGAATAGCCAAATCCAGGGTAAGTCAAGTGTGATCGGTCATCCTACTACTACGAGTGATTATCGTCAAGCTGATCCTTTTACTGAAAACTACAATCTAGTCGACCTTCAGGACACACCGCTTACAGATGCCGCTTTCAAAAGTCGCGAAAAATTATTAAAGCACTTGGATCCTTTTGACCTGGTTGGATCGCTTGGAATCATAGATTTGACTTTGCACGACGTTGAGCGATCCATCAGTGATGAAGTCCAGTCCGTGTGGGGTGAAAAGCTCAAATTGCCGGCTTGGGTGCAAGCTGTGCCGTGTGAGCGATTCATTGCAAATATCATCAATAGGAGCCCAAAGCACGTCAACGCGAGCCTGTGCTGTCGGCTGATGATTTGACATTTTTATACACCATGATTTGCGCGCCCTTGAGATAATAACAGAAGCAAGCCTGGATATGTTGCAAGCACCTACGCAGATAATAGATCACCAAGTTGGCGAACGGACTCTGGCCGTCGAATTTGCCATACCTTTCATCAATGATTTGTTTCGATGGTTCAACGATATTATCGAATTAAAATGGTAACATCTTTGTCGCTGAAAGTAACTTCTCACTGTATGTAAATCATGACTGAAGAAAATGTTGTTTTATTTAGGTTGGAAGTTGAAACCAAAAATTAAAAAGACACAAATAGGATGGCTTAGATTGGCAAAAAAAAAACAAAAACCACGAAGTAGTCAGCTTCTTACTGGAATTTTCAGGAGGAACGTCAGCCAATGATGAAAAGGTACAAAGCGATGAACTAAAGGTTTATCGAAACGCACAAAAAGCAGCCAACCTTGTATCCGATTATCTTGACGGTCAACACCCAATCCGAACGTTCTGCTGCCAATATCATAGTAAGGTGTTGTACTTTGAATCACTCACACTTGTCGACAATCAAAAATATATCCGACAGCACCATGACCAGATCAAGGTGTCTTAGAATGGTCAAGAGCCCAAGGATTTATTGCAAAAAATACATCTTGTGTTTGGCTGGAGGGACGCAGTTGTCCAGCTAGCCCGGAACGTGAAAGCTGCTCCGCCACTGGAACAGGACAGCTTGCACGCGAAATTTTCTTTGACACAAGATCACCACCAAGCACTCCATGACTATCACCCCCCCCATATATATATTCCCTGTCATAGCAATATTTTATCAACTTAAAAACTATATATATTGATTACTGAACCATCATTTGATTCGGATGAGTGAACTATTTTCTACAATAAGCACACAATAACTACTGGAAACCTTCCTGATGTCACATGGTTCCTTAATTTGTGTTTGAGATATCAAACATCAAACATAAGAATGTGTAGCTTTTTATACAGCTTAGGAATAAAATCACTTCGCCTCAAGTATAGTAGTGCAAAAGGGATCTGATGAATACAATGAAGTATGCGACAATGGTGTGTATCCAAAAACAATGACTTTATAGAAACGTAACCACCTAGTTATTACAGTTGAGAAGGATATTTGACGGTGATTCATGCTCCAGTGTTTAAGTGGTGGAAATTCGAGCAGCGTCAAATAGAACTTCGTGTCACGCCGAGGTCAAAAGAAATCAAGTGTCATCTGTTAGGAAAAATCGAATATAACCAGAACAGGTTTTCGTTCATTCCTCTGTGTACCGAGGTAAAGGGGGGGGGTGTAGTTTTTTCTATATCTTTTCTTCATAAAGTTACACAGTAAAAGTAAAACGAAACATTTGGCTGTTATGTTACGAAAATTTAATTTGAAGGGCCTAATAAGACTGCACCACCATCGATTCCTGCCAATAACGAAAATCACACCGCCAATCATTAGGAAAAATTTTGTGCGTAGAATAGAGAAAAAGAGGATGATATAAAGTCTTAAATGACTTCAGTGGGATACAATCCTCCCTTTCACAGAATGAGTCGCTTTGATCTGTTGCCGTAATAGCGATATCAGTACCCAGCTTCCCGCTCGCGTCTGCTTTATTTAAAGAAAAACCTCCCCGGCAGCCGAGAAAAGGAGGAAGACAGAAGAATAGCTACAAAGTTGAAATGAATATGAAGCAATAAAGAACTTATTGGTAGGGACACAAAGTAAAGTCAGAAGGAAACATCTGGAACGATTCCCAAATGCTGGGTGACGTTGCTGCTTTTGGCAGCTTCCGAAGAAGGTGACGACGAACACACTGCCCATCGTATTGCGAGGCCAGTTTTGCGCCAGCATCTCCTTTTACACGGTTGCCGAACAGCTGAGGCCAGGTCTTATTTGACATTTGACCCGCAATATAAAGATACTTGCGCTTCAATGTATATTTTCGTTTTAGGTGGTTGGGCCGCAGACCGTCATGTGGTTAATACACTGGCTACCATAAAACTGGGCCATGCATTTTTATTGGCCGAGTGACATTGCAAGCTGCTTTAAATTTGGGCTGTTTCGCAGCAACGCGCTTTTCTTTCCAGGACGCTCTTTGGTGCCATGCCACAGGCAAGTGTGAATCTCTCGTTGTCATTATGGCTCTGATCGTTTTCTTTTTGCAGTCGTTCTGCTCGGTTTTCCAAGGGTTCCCCGCAGTGTTCCGGCTCTCTGGTCTGGACCTCATGTGAGGGTCATTTTATCGCCATGTTGACGATGCCGAGTCGTAACCAGTGATCTCGTTGCATATCACTTTATTCTTGCTCAAACGTTTACCTCCTGGGACTCATGAAGGTGTTGCAACAGCCGACCGGTAGTGTCCTGGCTCTTACATCGGGTCGTAACCAGGACTTCCTGGGATCCATTATGGTGTCTGACCAGCCATTTGCCGTTATGATTCCTTTCCCAGACCCTTCCGCATAGAGTATCGTGTTCACTTGTGGTGCGCTCTCTGGTATCCCGACTCTGGTGTCCCGTCCTTGGCGTCCCGTCTCTGGTGTCTCCTCCTGGTGTCTCCTCCTGGTGTCCAAGCCTGTCTCCCGACAGCATTCAAGACCGGTCTGCTTAAAGCTGCGGCTTATGAGAGCTCTGCCTAGCGTCACCCTTGGATGTCTGCTCTTCTTTCGAGTTGAGCACAGACTTTCCGGAAAGCTAGAGTGTGTGCGGTCCGGGCAGCTGCCTCACTCTAATAGTCTATGCGGGAATGGGCACCCGTATTTGACTTACAGCACCATCCTATGGGATCAATGACGCGAAACCCGAAAGGGGCTGTCAAGCTGTGGATTGGGTCCCACAGTAAATCCTTCTGTGCCACGCGTTCCCCCGCAAGTGCTCAGAGGATGCAGCGCAGATCGACGCATAGCCACCTCCTCGTGGTGATCTGTGGAAACGGTTGCTTAGCTTTGTTGCCGAGCGTAATTCCGGCCAAGAGCTGTGCACTTTAAGAAATGTATTTGCCATCAATAAAGACCATCTTGATACTGTAATGATATATAGCTTCTTGCGCCAAGCCAAAAAAAAAAGATGTATACAATGACGCGTAAAGTTAGAGTGACAATGCTCATGCCACATTCGCCAAACGATCAAAAAGCCAACTCAACAAGTTTTTGATGAAGACCTACAAGCGCTTCCGAGATAACAGGTCATCTAAAAGAAACTAAAGGATGCACTACAATGAAAGGCTGCTCAAAAAGCATTGTGGAAGCGATATTGTTGAGGAGGTTGTTAAAGGTGCTTATATTTCTCAGTGATAACAGTAACCAGGGCGGTGTAAATATGGATGAGAAGAGTGTGCAGTTCCGAAGTAGACAAAGTGAAATTGAACTGTTTATCAGATCAATCTGCCGTAGCTAATGCATAATGAGAACGATAAGCTGGATGACAGTCTATTTTTCTCTTTTACAGAAGAGCCGTCATGCTGTTTCAGGTGTAGACCACCTCTTTTACCCATATGACAGAAGCGACGCCTTCTTTACGCGATGACTTCTCACAAATACATAATTATAGAGAAGCCTGTCCTCTTACGTATTTCAGCAGTAGCACGATGGATTAATATGCGGGTTTTGCAGCGGTCATCCAAGTATGAGAAGATTAAATCTGTAAAGTCCTTTTACGCGCGTATACGTATAAATAATCCTCATGTGCAAGTGCTTGTCAATCCAGTTTAAGTTGCAAAACATAGGGCCCAATCATCGAGCAGGCGAGCGTATATCAATGGGAGTGATGAATTGCCTCCTTATGTTGCATATGATCTTATGCACAATCGATGCATATGCAAGGCATCATCGAACTTTGTCCGAGATATGAAATGGCCGGATGGCGGCTGGCTAATATGTACATCAACTTTGGTGCGTATACCGAGCTGTCGAGTTCAGAGAATGAACGTCCTATAAAATAGAACCCTTCAATACGACCCTTTCTGCAATTGTGTTCTGTGATTCACTTTGGAGTAAATGTCTGATTGTCCAGTTTGATCTCCCTCGATGGTGCTTTGATCGTTTGGCGAATGTGGCATGAGCATTGTCACCCTAACTTTACGCGTCATTGTATACATCTTTTTTTTTTGGCTTGGCGCAAGAAGCTATATATCATTGCAGTATCAGGATGATCTTTATTGATGGCAAATACATTTCTTAAAGTGCACAGCTCTTGGCCGGAATTACGCTCGGCAACAAAGCTAAGCAACCGTTTCCACAGATCACCACGAGGAGGTGGCTATGCGTCGATCTGCGCTGCATCCTCTGAGCACTTGCGGGGGAACGCGTGGCACAGAAGGATTTACTGTGGGACCCAATCCACAGCTTGACAGCCCCTTTCGGGTTTCGCGTCATTGATCCCATAGGATGGTGCTGTAAGTCAAATACGGGTGCCCATTCCCGCATAGACTATTAGAGTGAGGCAGCTGCCCGGACCGCACACACTCTAGCTTTCCGGAAAGTCTGTGCTCAACTCGAAAGAAGAGCAGACATCCAAGGGTGACGCTAGGCAGAGCTCTCATAAGCCGCAGCTTTAAGCAGACCGGTCTTGAATGCTGTCGGGAGACAGGCTTGGACACCAGGAGGAGACACCAGGAGGAGACACCAGAGACGGGACGCCAAGGACGGGACACCAGAGTCGGGATACCAGAGAGCGCACCACAAGTGAACACGATACTCTATGCGGAAGGGTCTGGGAAAGGAATCATAACGGCAAATGGCTGGTCAGACACCATAATGGATCCCAGGAAGTCCTGGTTACGACCCGATGTAAGAGCCAGGACACTACCGGTCGGCTGTTGCAACACCTTCATGAGTCCCAGGAGGTAAACGTTTGAGCAAGAATAAAGTGATATGCAACGAGATCACTGGTTACGACTCGGCATCGTCAACATGGCGATAAAATGACCCTCACATGAGGTCCAGACCAGAGAGCCGGAACACTGCGGGGAACCCTTGGAAAACCGAGCAGAACGACTGCAAAAAGAAAACGATCAGAGCCATAATGACAACGAGAGATTCACACTTGCCTGTGGCATGGCACCAAAGAGCGTCCTGGAAAGAAAAGCGCGTTGCTGCGAAACAGCCCAAATTTAAAGCAGCTTGCAATGTCACTCGGCCAATAAAAATGCATGGCCCAGTTTTATGGTAGCCAGTGTATTAACCACGCTTTTTGATCACCGCATGCACACTTCTACTAAAAGCTTTCAACTAGCAATAGTACGAATCAATGTCGCAGCAAGAAAGCAACCTGGCGTGCCGCAGCCTTCTTCAACCGATTGTTGTGTGTACGAAAGGTCCACTTCTGCTAGCTCTGGGTACATGCCTTGTGCTCCCCCGGATTGATGGAGATGCCATGCATTTCAACCTGCTTGGCTCCCGCGAAGCTCTACTAGCGGCATGATTGAACGCAAGTGTGTGGCTGCACTTATACGCAAAAAACAAGGTCAGTGGTGTAAGTTGCCATGGAAGTTGTACTGATGAAAGATTTGTCCTGTTTTTCTTATTTTCTCATCGCTTCTGAGGCAGCAGCACCCTTGCACTCACCAAAAAATACATCAACACGGACCATCGTTGTACTGCTTAGGTGTCAAGAAGCTGACGCAAAGTATAATCACTATTATATTGCTACCCGAAACGGGTCACTTCGTTTCCATCCTGAACCTCCAGCAGAAGAAGCTACCTCCAAAAAATTTAGAAGCACTTAGGTACCAATAAATCGGTGGATTATTCTTTGGTTGAAGTAGCGTCCTCATCTTCCTATATTCTTTTTTTTTGTAATTTAGACTTGGCAGTAAAGCAGTCGATACTGCACATGATCATGCTTGCGACCCGTGGCCATCTTGGTAATTCTAAGCAATCATTGGACTTCCTGTTTGCCTACAAGGAGTATCATGTACGACTTGAGAAAATCATGGAGCTGACCCACCACCGTAAAGAAAACAAATCAAGATTACAAAGCTACCGGTGTCGTAGCCTAAAATGATGTCCACTATCACCGTCCTTTTTTTTGGTATTGCTTGCCATACAACAAGTTATAAGTCGATTACTCATTGCCTTTCTTGTGTAGTTGTCACATACTTCATTTCAGTATACGCTCCCACCCAAAAAGTCTTCGGAAGTTCCAAATTTGAAAGTAAAATAAAAACAAAATATTTTACATTTATGTAGGTTGCCACCCCTTTTCTTACTCTACATCGCAATGACCCTTCACAATATTACCAAAAACATTTCTAAGAAGCGCAGACAGCTTACAAAAGCAGAAAAAGATCATTTCATCGGCATGACATTGGCTAATACCAAATCCCTTGAGATTTCATCCATTACCGGGATACATCGCAACACCATCGATAGTGTCATCAAAAGAAGTGGGGAAAGACCGGTATTGTCATGCATAAGCCTAGAAGTAGGCGACCTGAAAAATTGAACAAGACGAATTGAATTGCCCTCCGGCTCAGTGCAAGATTCAATCCAATGGAGCCCTATTTGTTTCACCAAGCAGCACTTGAGAGTGCAAGCATTACGGTCTCCAGAAGCACGGTGATCAAGAATTTGAAGAGGGACGGGTTTGGCTCTCATTGACTAGCTCGAAAGCCAGCTTTGACGCGTAAACAGATAGCTCGAAGGCTTACATGGACGAAAATACACAAGACCTGGTCCATGTGACAATGGAGCAATCTTATCTGGTCTGATGAATTCAGGCTCACAGTACGAGGCAATGATGGAGGGGCACGCGTCATAGATGACAAGTAGAACGATATGAAATGCCATATCATTCCAACATACAAGTTTGGTAAGGATCGGTCATAGTGTCGAGCTGTTTTTGGGCGGGAGGCTTGGGCCCATAGATCTTTGTGGACCAAAAAAAGTATGTCACCTGCCTCTCCAATCTTTTCCTCCCGTACCTGAAAAAAAGTCACTTAAGATACTGACCGAGAGTTTATCTTCCAAGAAGATGGCGTTAGTTGCCATACCAATGGCTATACGAGGCGATACAAGGAAGAATCTGGTATCAGAGGGTTCAGCTTCTGGCCTGCTGAGAACCCTGATCTAAATCCCATTGAGCATGTATGGGATGCCTTAGAAAAGAATATCAGAAAGCGTCAAGTTCATATTTCAACCAAAGAAGAGCTAAAGACTGCACTTTGCGAAGAGTGGGATAAATTGACCACTGAACTGGCAGAGTCTCTCGTGAGTAGTATGCCAGATCGCTACAAGGCTGTCATTAAAGCCAAGAGGGAGCGTACAAAATACTAGTGTATTGTCAATACTCCATTTTAAACTTTTTAACATAAATACAATTATTTTTTTTCTAATGGAAGTTGACAAAGAAATACCTCTGAAAAACATGTATGTATTTGCATAGCAGTTGAATTCAAAGACTTTTTTGGGTGCGAGTGTATAAATCGTATCACTGACAAAGTCGAAAACCGGTATATGGACAAGTCAAGCAGCCATTAAAAATTTGAATTTCTCCGAGATCCTTAATCTGCCTACGCACTATGATGGTGTATATTCCCTTTTCGTATGTAACCTTAACAGACAATCGTACCATTTCCATGTGTGGCACGCGCAACTATTCTTTCAATGTCAATTGAATGTTTTCATATCATCACTCAACTGGGGGTTGTCTAAATAAAGCGAGCATAAATAAAAGCAGCAGGATATTGAGTGGATATGCAATAGCGTTATAGTTACGTGTAAAAAATGTATCAGTTACGTACGCAATTGAGTACAAGACACTTTTGATGTCGGATTTTCTTGCGCTCATCTTGAGTGTACACATCTATTATCTTCCGCATGACATATTTGATCTGTATTATAACGCAAGGATCATATGGAAGTCATGCTGAAGAATAATTTTACATAGGAACCTGACAAAAGGTTGAAAACATATTTATGTTACAGAGAGCAGTGAATGTTCGATCGTGCATACCAAAAGTCTAAATGAAAAACAAGACGCATTACCTATACACTCCCTTGAAAGTACAATGCCATGGTCCTTCTCGTGATACGTGGTGATGCACACAAGCGTCATTTTGTTGGCAGCCAAGGCCGATTGTTTGGACGATCGATGGATCGATTTCAGAGCTTCTTATGCCCAATTATTTCACCCGTATTACGACCTGAAATGATATAATTTCCTACTTGCACCTCCCGATTTCTCAAAGTCAAATAATAAAAAAAGGAGCTGAAAGTATTAATGTTGTACTAGTGGGATATGCGGGTCAGAAGACTTTCGGCAAATGAGCCCCCTCTTTTTTTTTTACGTTTGGAAGCTACTTATCAAATTACAGGCTGTACTTGGCAATGGACAGAATTCGGTTACCATCCATGTCGCACCAATCGTCGTTCAGGTTAGACAATGAATTTACCCGATGATCCGCATGTAAGGACTTTTTTTGTTCGTGTGTTTCCGTTACACAGGAGCAAAATATTTGTCAACGATCGACATGACCGCATGGCACTCAATAGTCCACAGGTCACGTTGCCAGCTACCGCAATCGATGCATGCTTCTTAATCGCATTTTGCTTTGCTACATCCGTTGATAAAATAAAACGCTTTTATTGAATAACTTTGCATGAAGATCAATAAACAGTCATAATAGGATTTTCCGGAAGACGTAAAGTAAGATGATGGCATTGCATTTTTTTCCTTTTTTTTGCGTCATCTGGTTCTCCTGAAAAAAAAATGCTGCAGCCTGATCAAAGTTCATGAAATTGCATGATTATTCCCTTGCTGCAGAAAAAAAAAGCTACCCTATGCATTTCACTCGTGGCTATTGAACAAAGGAATGTGTCATTTATTATGTCGTTACCCCTGGCCATACTTCTAGAAAAACTCCTCAGGACCCATTGCGTACTGCAAAGGCAAAGACGCAATCGCTTTGTAACACTTGTGGCCATGCCATGCGGTATTTTCCTTGGACCCCATTAACCGCAATGGAAGGCTTTTCGCTGCACATATTAAACTGGACTGGCATCATGCATCTATTATACACGTACACAATCACATCAACCATTTCCCGTTGGATGATCCTACCTCGGATACATATGCCAGTTTCGCATGCAGCATATCTGGTTATGGAAGACTCATTAACATTTTACCTTTTCTGGACATATTTGAGCGATCTTTTAAGGGCGATGAACAACAAAAGAAGTACGTAGTATTGATATTTGTATAAGCAGTATAGAAGAAGGACAAAAAAATGCATACGATAATATGTACTATAAACTATAATCTACACATCGAAAAAAAAACGTAAAAGGAAAGTATAAGATGTCAAAGTAAGAGAAAAAAAGTTTTACAACGTAAAAGTGTAGTGTAGGACGTTAGAACAGTAAAAAAAATAAAGGAAAGAAAGCATATGGAAAGTGTTCCCCCCGGAGCGTCCCCACAGTAGTAGAAAATAATAGTTGGGAAAAAGAAGCATATAGTAAAGAAAACCTAATGTATATAGTAAATCATGTCCAGGTGGTTGTCGTCCCATTGTCGCCAGGCGGTGGCTGCTGTTGTTGCTGGTCGTCGCTGGGACGCATCATTGACATGGACGAAGACATAAAGCCTTGCTGAGACATGCTTCGTGGCAGGCGTTGTTGTTGCTGCTGTTGTTGTTGTTGTTCGCGTAGAAGCATAGTACGCTGGTCGGTCATCTGCTCTTCTTTTATCGGGTACGAGTGAAAGATGGAGGGAGACCATGCGTTGGATGTCGCGCGCTGTTGTTGTTGATAAGCAACGTCATGGGGATGCGTAGGTTCAGGTCTTTCCAAGCGTTGCTGTTGTTGTTGTTGTTGCTGTTGCTGAGAGGACGAAAACGCAGTGTTGGAAGGTGCAGCCGTTGCCATGCCACCGTCAAAGCCGAATTGAATATCTGTTTGTGGTCCCATGCTGTAAGGCGAGAAAGGCGCGGCTACTGCAGCTGCAGCTGCAGCCATAGGATATGACGATAGTCCTTGCGCCACTGCATACTGTTGTTGTTGATGCTGCTGTGGTGCAGGTGGCGGTGGAGCTGCAGATGGTTGCGAGTAGGCCATCATGTTGGGCTCATGGACCATGCCAGGCGAAGAAACGCGTTGTTGGTCAAAGCGGCGAGCATACTGTCTCTGTTGCTGCTGTTGCTGCTGTTGTTGAAATGGCATGGACGAGGTGGACGATGAGGAGGAAGACGTGGGGGATGCCAGTGGGAACATGCTACCCATGGGATGCATATCAGGCGGCGATCCCAGAAACGTTCTTCTGCTGCCAGAGACGCTACCCTGTGACGATGGCTCAGAAGAGGAGCGCATGGGCTGGTTCCTCACAAACAGCATGTAACTTGGCACGTAAACAACTTGGGTGCCTTTGGGAGCATCTGGAGGCCGCGATGGAGTGGTTGTGGACGAAACCGACTTGCGTTTTTTGGCGGGCGAGGCCTCATCGGTCATCATCATGTCTGACGAGGAGGAAGGGGATGCACTGTTGTTTTCATCGTGCTGCGGCTGTTGTTGTTGTTGTTGTTGTTGTTTTGATGGCGGACCTTCTGCGTGGATCATGTCAGGCTGCAGATCAGACAGAGAGCGTAGGGCTTCCTGGGGCAGTCGCGAGAGCTGGCAATAGCTTTCGAGCAGACGCGTCATTTCGGCCTCAACGCTGGCGGCCCAGTCTTCGTTGGCGGAGACGACGGAACAGAGACGGGCAGAGAGTAGCAGCAGACGTTGGGAGCGATCGAGCACACCACGCTGCTTGATCCGCTTGCGTTCTTCGGTCAGACGATTGTAAAAACGTCGCTCGTTCCACGTGATGTCGGGAAACTGCTGCTTGACAGTCTCACGAATTTCATGCGTCTGCAGACGTTGGCGGGCGAGTTGGATGATGAGATCGTTGACCTCGGCAGGCCAAGCCTTGACCATCTCATCGGGCGACATCATCTCATGGTTGTGTTCGGATGCGCTGGGGTTCATGGACTTGCGGAATTCCCACTGGTCGTGCTCGTTTTCGGACAAGACGACGCGCCAACGACAATCGCAGCGCTTGGAGGGACGTTTGCGCTGTGGCGAGGGTTTTGGATTGCGTTGCGAGTCGGGGAGGCCTTCTCGTGAGCAGTAAACGTAGATATTCTAATTCAGGGGAAGGAAAAGAAAAAGGGGGGAAAGGATGGATGGTTTGTTGTGTGGGAAATAAAGAAGAGAGCTGTCAAAAATTTATTTATGTTCGTTTTATTATTCCATTTCTTGCATGCAATTTACCCTGTTGGCACTGGCTTCCTGCTTGACGGTGAAGCCAAACTCGGCACAGAGGGCGCGGCAATGCTCGATGGCGCTGACGCTGTCGGGGAAGGCCCGTTTCAGCAGGCGGTCGAAGAGCGGGTCCATCTACGCAATGCATGAATCATTAGACGATTGTTTGCGCGATCGTGTGTAACTATTGCGGCGTACCGACACACGAGGAAACGGCTTCTGCTGTGGTTCATGGCTGTGTTCTGAATTCGTCATTACAAACACAAATGGGGCATTCAATGTCGACGGTTCATTCAATCGCTGGGCGCGGCAGTCGGTTACAACAAAGCGACGAGAGGGAAGAGTGGAAAGGGAGCGGGGCGGTTGGGGTGGAAAGCGCGGGACAGATGTAATAAGCGAGGAGTCTCCGTAAAAGAAGGGGAGGGACACTATATATATAAAAGAGCGCTCGGCAAGAATCACACACAATAAAGAAAAAAAAGGGAGAAGCGTAATTAAGGCGAGCGGCCTGCGACGTCAACAAGAAAGAGAAGAAAGAGAAAGAGAAAGAGGAGAAGAAGATCGTTTTTGGGATGCAAGGGCTACTAAAACCAAAAAAAAAAAAAACGATGATATCCCGTGAGCAAAGGAGAAAAATATGACAAAAACAACACATACACACACACACGCACACACACAAAAACACTTACGGTGGGTCGTGGTGTAGGGAGAATACGATCGTATGAATCTGCTTATGGGGGGGACAGAGATCTGTCGTCGGAGGGGCAAAAAAAGCGGTTAAGGGGCGAGGGGAGCTAGCAGCTGAGGAACAATAAGCCGAGCAAAAGAATTTGGAGGGAGTGAACAAGGAGGCAAGCTGCACACACGGTTCCACACCTTGTTTTGTTTGGCTGCGCGGGCGAAAATATGCAGGTATGCGCGTGACAGCCAGCAAGCGAAAAAAAAGGGGGGAGAGAGAGAGAGTGGGTGGAGGATGAGAAGGAAGGGGGAGACCCCATCATCCAGAGCTTATATCATTTCCAACAATTTGAAACCAGGCCAATGTTAACTGAGCGATCACTGCTTCGTATCACTCGCCTCTCTCTCTCTCTCTCCCACCCCTTACTTTCCCTTGTCACGCCCGCATCCACCCAAACCGCCTGCAACCAAAAGGAACCCTGGCTGCGTACGCCAAAACGACGTGTCAGATCACTTGTCAAAAATCCCATCTTGGCAGCTCATCTATCCCATTGGAGCCCATCCACACTTTTTTTTTGTTTGGGCAAAAGCCCTCGCTCTCTCCTAAAATATGCATCTCATCATGCTGGCCTGTGCAGCATACATGGTCTGTCGCTCTCACTGGTGATTGCTCCCGCATAAAGTACAGCTGATGGCGAAAACAGAGTGTGCGATGGACACATAAAGAAAACGACTTGGTCGCTGCATTGCTTTTTTACCACATTTCCCTTTGCGTTAGCTCTCTCTTTATCTTTTTTTTTCCTCTCTTTTTCCCTTTTATGTAATGTACGACCGGATACGCTATCTTAACTAGCGCTTCTCTAATCCGATGACTTGGCTATCGAGGCTCCTGCATTCGACTGCGTGGCTCCAAACACGGCCGTCGAGGTCAGCGAGTTGTTGATATATTTCTGCAGCATCTGGTTCTCCGTCAGCAGTGAGTGGTGCTCGCTCTTCGCAGAGTCGACCCGTGATATCAGCGCTACGTTTGCCCAGGTGAGAAGCTGCACAAACGTCATCCGACTTTATCATTTCACTTGTTTACCACGTAATTGCGATTGGAGCTGAAGCACATTACTATCAACCCCACATCCTCCCACGGTCAGTCATTCTTTTCCTGAGTAATCCTCATTCCACTCCTGTGCTCTACCTGACGAGCAATTCTCTCTGTTCAGCATCCTCCGTAATGTAGTCGTCTGCCCCACTCATTTCTTTTTTGTGTGTGTCTGGCTTTTCGTTTTTCTTTTATGCTTTGAACAAAAACTGAAAGAAGCAGCAAAGAGTGGAACGGTGTTTGAAATGTTCTTCTTGCTGCGTTGTATTCATTTCTGTCACCATTGCATTGGCCTTGGTTGTCCTACGCGCGTCATGTCCTCTGCAAAGGCTTGATCAGGAAATGCACCGTGCATCATAATACAGTAGCAATACATTAGCCACGTATCCCAATCGTCTTTAGGTCGGCGACCGCCTCGTACGTATATTGGCTATGTTAAGAATACCGGCCTCCTCCAGAACGGTACAATGCCCCACCGAAAGCAAGATGCATCTGGTCCACACGGCCCTTGCACTCTTGCCTACATTTTTTGGCAACTTCATCGCCGTATGCCTTTGTCGTGCATAAATACAGCCACCTACCAGCGTAAAAGACTGGAAATGTGAAGTGTTATCGCGGTGCTGGCAGCCTGACATGTTGCCGACATGCCAGGTATTGATGGTCCTTCTCAACCTTTTCCAAGGGTTGAGTTTGTCATCTGTCGGGAAAGAGGATAATGGTGATGGTGCCAATGGCTATCATGCCACGGTCATGGTCAAGCAGGTTATAGGGGGTTCATATGATAGTGTATATCGCGCGGGGGGATACAGATTGCCACGTATCGATAGAAAAAGGTATTCTTCCACGTAGAAACCAACATTAAGCTGAATAGCTTGTTGCGAGGATGATCTTACTGCGCTTAGAGAAAGAGGTGTATGCGATTGATTGATTTAATCAGTTGGCATCAGATTAACACGGAGTCTAAAGTGACTGGAGCAAGTCTTTCCATTTTCGCCTGTTGCGACTGAGCACCTCTTTTTTTTTGCCCTCTCACTTTGCATTTAACTGCCATGCCTCGCCTTGAGCTCGTTGCCACACTTGAAGGTTCCTATATTTTTTTTCATTGAACGGCATTGACACAAAAGATTAATGGACTGACTTGCAATCAGGTCACCAGGACCGTGTCTGGCAAGCGATCTGGCATCCAACAAAAACGATTCTCGCGACATGCTCGGGCGACAAGACGGTCCGACTCTGGGCCCCTGCGTCGCATTCCGACCCTTCTCAGTGGCAATGCATACACACGCTGGAAGGCGACCATAAGCGAACTATCCGCAGTGTGGCGTGGTCTCCGTCCGGCAACGAAATGGCAACGGCAAGTTTCGATGCCACGACGGGGATTTGGGAGCACGATATGCGCGAAAACGACTGGGAATGCGTTGCCACCCTGGAAGGTCATGAGAACGAGATCAAATCGGTAGCATGGTCGTCTTCGGGACAACTGTTGGCGACGTGCAGTCGAGATAAGAGCGTTTGGATCTGGGAAGGTAAATGGTGAAGGTGTTGTTGCTTACAAAAATGAATGTTTTTTTTTAATATAAAAAAAAATTGCAGTGGAATCGGATAACGACTTTGAATGTTTGAGCGTGTTACAAGAACACAGTCAAGATGTCAAAATGGTCGCATGGCACCCCAAGCAGGAAATCCTCGCATCGGCCAGTTATGACGATACCATCAAGATCTGGCGCGAGGATGACGATGACTGGTACTGCTCGGACACGCTGCAGGGACACACATCCACGGTGTGGGCTCTGGACTTTGATGCGTCGGGCGATCACATTGGTAAAGATGGGGGATGTGTGCGAGAGAGAGAAAGAGGACCACGTTGGCGCTAAAAAGAAAGAGATGCATACCAGTGTCGGCGTCGGATGATCAGACGCTGAGGATTTGGAAAATGTATAAGCCGAACAATGCGCAAGGCATACCAACGCCAAGCGACGACCCGACGTATCGGACGGTATGCACGCTGTCGGGGTATCACGGGCGGTGCATCTATTCTGTGTCATGGTCCAAAGTGAACAACCACATTGCCAGTGCCAGCGGCGACAACAGCGTCCGCGTGTTTGCTCAGGTAAGCATGTATTTGCCCCTTTTTCTCTATTGACCGGAATCTCACATTCAGATCTTCGTAGAAGGCCGGAGGTGACGAGCCCGCGTGGGAGGCGGTGGCTACGATAAAGGATGCCCACGGTGTCCATGATATTAATAACGTAAGCTGGTACCCCTCCGAGGCCCACGGCGACTGGTTGGCGACGGCGGGCGACGACGGCGTGGCGAGGATATGGCGCTATGTGCAGGACGACTAGAGGCGAGGGAGAGAAGAAGAAGTACAAGCTGCCAACCTCCATCTTTGTATATATATAACAATGCCAACTTCTTGTCGTTCTTCCACGGTAAATGTTTATCCCGTCAAAAATTACATAAAATGCACATGGGCCCGGAAGCTCGACATCCTATTTTATACCGTTGACCCTTCCTCCATATCCCGCAAACAGCTACCCCACATTTTGATATATAGCACTGCGGCGCCGACACCCTGTCTTTTTCTTTCGCTTTCTTTCCTGGTCCACCCCATGCCTTTGAAATCGCTCAATGAAGATCTTGACGCGATCGCAGCTGGCGTTTTCGATTACGGCATCGTCCCTGGGTCGGCAACGGTGTTTGTGCGGGACAAAATACAAAACATGGGTCGACTGGACTTGACTCTGTTGGAAGGCGTACTTGTTGTCATTGATGTCACCGAGGCAACTGGCTACATGGTAAGCCACACAGTTCCACTCGTTCAATAAAAAAAATGCTTAATGAATGTTTGCCATCAGGTGACGTCTTGTTCGGCCTTGTCAAGTGCGGGATTGTCCGTATCCACCGCACGCAATGTGCAGAGCCATACCAACGCTCCGTTCGAAAGCATGGAGAGCTTATTGCTAGCCATCTCGCCCATGTTTTGCCAACGCTTCCAAGAACTTTTGCTCCAGAAACTTCAGCAGCCCAGTGGTTCTGACCACCCCACAGACGATCCCATCGACCAGCTTTTGCGTCGAGAAAAAAAGAAAATGAGTATCAAGGAGAATGACAGCAAGAACGATGATGATGTCAGTGATTGGATCCACCCGTAGAACAAGCTTTCTTTTATGTAATGTAAATAGTCCTTTTTTTTCTTTTTGGTAGTGTGAATATATATTTTTTAAAGGAAGCTCCACAGTGTACCGCTGAATGCCATGCACGAGGAAATGAACACCAGGACATAATGCCAAACTTTCTGTCCCGAGGACATGGTGTCACCAAACAGCCGAAGATAGCATAAAAGCGGAAAGATTCCGGAGATCATAAATGAAAAGAACGAGCCAATCAGCGCCATGACCTTTTCAAAGCCGGGGATAAAATAGGCAATGGCGACGATGAACACGCTGATGGAAAGTCGACTGATTAGCGCCAGCAAGGGTTCGCGCCAGCTGCTATTTGATGTCCACGACTTGATTGCTGAGTGTCGGAATACGGCGATCTCGAACGCAAGATTGACGGGGTTCAAGTTCAATCCTGATTTTCGTATAACCGTATCAGAAACGCACGTTACCGAAACGAAAGGTTCTTTATCTTACCATATTTTGCAATCGGCTGCAGTGCAATCAACCAAACTGCTAATCGGTTAAGTGTTTGGTTATATTCTGGCACGAGAACAATGTTTTGCGTGATCTACAATAATATGAGTCATCTTCGTAATATTTATTACTACCCTCTTGGCTCTCCCTTTTGTCTCCAACTTACCTCCTGCATTGTCTGTGAGCCAAACATTAGATAGCCACACGCGGCTACACCAAAGTAGACAAACGTGGTTGCGATGTACGTCCAATTGACCATGGTATCGTATTGTTTGGGATTGTCCATATCGCGATAGACTGTGGGAAATACCGCGTGGCCCGCAAACCCCGCCATGATAAGACCAAAGCTCAGCGGGAGTACCATTAAATCGCTGGGCCAGATAGTTGTATCCTATAAATTGACCCCGTTAAATATATCTATATCAGTAAAAACAACACGAAAAAAAAAATCTTACTGCAGGCTCGATTAAACTACCGGGTGCGTCAGGTTTGGAGAATCCGTCGACTAACATGACAATGATGATGCTGACCGCACTGATAATACCGAGAAGACTTGAATATGAAAGATAGCGTACAGGGAAAAACAACATGGGGGTGAGGATGAGGAATGAAATGATGCGAAGTGTAAGGGTATCGAAGCCTGGGAATAATGAATTCAATCCGTCGCCAAGGAGAATCACCATGGCAATGCTAAGTTTTAACAAGTTCAGTGTGTGGGTAATAGTTATGCGCGGGCATTGTTGTTATTACCTGTTGGTTACCAATTCGGTGACAAACAATGCAGTGATAAAGATGCGACCACGCATACCAAAGGCAGCGCCAGCCAAATCACCAAACGTACGAGATTCTGGATCAGCTTCCAGACATCGACCGAGTAGTTTGGCAGTATAATTGGTAAGTAAGCAACAGAATGCAAATATGGAAAGACCAGCCACCCATCCTGCACACTGCATCGAAAAAAAATATTTTCAGTAAACAAAAGAAAAAAAAAAGGTTCTCCTTTCTTGCAGCATACCTTGAAACCGAGCGGTAATGCAAGAATACCGACGCCAAGAAGGATGTTGATGGAATTAAAAATGGATTGTGAAAAGGATGATTTTTTGAAATCGTCATAGACGACGGCGGTATTATCATGCGAGCTCATACTGGCTGCCAAACGATAATCGTCGGCCACTGTAGCAACGCTATGGGTTGACATGACCTTGTCAAGGCCGCTCATGAGAAGCGATGTTCGTTCATGATCGAGGTTTGAATGAAACGAAGAGGATCGGCGTTGATAGTGGTATTCACCCGAGGGGCGTCTTGATTGCAATAATAATATGAGCACGCGCGTTGGGGCAAGAGGGAGAACCCCCATTTGATTTTACCTGGACATGGATCCCATGGATGATGTGGACAATTTGTCTTCTTCATCGTCGTACTATGCATTGCGTAAGCATGGATAACGATAGAATAAATCCATTTATCTTACCGGCGGAACTACCGAAGATGCAGGCACCGCAAGGTTCTCGGCCATAAACATGAGCGATGTACGCGAATAGGATCCTACAAAGGAACCTATCCGATCAGAGATCGAACTTCCAGACAAACGTTCCGGTAAAACGCCGTTATCAAGTGGCGTGGAGCCATAGTAGCCGTAGTTGTCATGGTGATCGGGCGACATGTGCGAAGGATGGAGATTCCTGATTCGCGGAACCCCTTCACTATTGGACGGACTCCGGGCATTGCGATTAGGAATGTCCATGGTTTGAGAAAAAAAAAAGACGAAAAAGAAGAGAGAGAAAGAAGCTGTGGTCCGAGTGCTGTCGAAAAAGAAAAAAAAAGTCAGATCCGTATATAAAGGAACAAGGAGTGGGCCATACATTCAGGGAAGGTTGCACAAGGTACCACACCGCATCAGGAACCTTTAACAAGTCTATCGTTTTATACCCATCCTTGTGAGTGTGTTTCTTTTTTTGTTTATCTTTGGTTGCTCATCTGTGGCCGCTTTCTTATCGTTGTTTATTGCAACTTTTTTTTAACTTACAGCTACTAATGTACGGGGCCACATGAGGTTTTGGGCTCATGTTTGATGGCCCCGTTTCGTCATCGGAGCTTCTCGTTAAATAGATACACGAATTTTTTTTTTTCCTTATCGCAAAGATATACCGATTCTTCATCCTAAAGCTTGACTTTGACCGATGCTGTATGTATATTAAGAGGGCGTCGTTTTTTATATCTTATCCCTTTGCATCATCAATCCATGCAATGCAAGGTAATAAGGAGACGTTGCGGTAGTTAGAGAACGTGGTTTATGTGAAACAAAACGTTGTCCTTCTTATCCCTTAAGTATCTGTTTTCTCCTTGTACGTCTGAAAGAAAAAATAAAAATAAAAAACTTTAGCTCGCGCCGATGTATTTTTTCTTTTTTGACAACCAGCCTTTTAACCCTCTCCTCGTTTGTGTTGTAACATTTATTTTGCTCGAGGTCCGCTGCATAAACCAACCCGTACCGAACCGACCAATCATTACAGTGTTTCTATATATGTATTAACCTTGGATCGCTGCAAGTTGTGTATCTAAACCAGGACGTCGGTGCACTAAAAAGACGTCATTATTAGTGTAGGTGTCACAATCAACAACGAAAAAAAAAAGTCGTTCTTATCAGGATCAAAGAATCGAATCATGCATTGAAGAAACCTTGTCAATAGGCGTCACAAACACAGGGCAATGCCTGGGAGCCGGAGCCATGGCCGTCATTTTTCAGGTGTCAGCGCACGTAATCGCGCTGCTTATTCATTGGATAAAATAGCTATAGCGTGTCGTTCTTGCTCCTGCAAAAAGTATATCATCAGATACATACATGCTCAAACGAAACATGCGAGTTGAACGCTCAGACGTCACTTTACATACTCCCAATGCCCCTACATGTACGCTTCATCGCGGAACAGACGGAATTCCACAATGTCGGTTGTCGGCGTTCCTCCCTCCTTTGTTATAGCCTGATTATCTTGGACCATACAGTTGCACAGCTGATAAGATAACACGGATAGTGGTGGGTTCTTTTTGTATCAAACTTTTTTCCAGCTGGCTTTTTTACAATCCTGATGAGATGAGAATGCCCATGATTTTTCCTAGTTTGGCTCAATACCCCTCTTTTTTTTTTCAAGAGTGTATCCCCACGAAACTTTAAATGGAAAGATCGTACCTTGTGCTTTGGTAAATCGTCTTCTTTGTGAAACCCTTTCAATTTCTTGGAACTTTTGGCTTTCAGATGAGTCATTTATCCGCTTTTTTTTTATCATCTTTCTTCATTGCACAGTATTTAGAGAATAGATTTGAGACGAAAAAAATTTCAACATGGTACGACGAGGAGCGCATCAGTCTTTCGAAAAAGTGTCTCCTATAGTGTTAGCGGCGTCTCTTTTTCACTCAATCCCGACACCTGTGCTTTTATTTTCGTTTATGGAATCTTCCACGAAACCTTACAAAGGACCCAGATGTACACAATCATCAGTCAGGTTTTTTTGTGCACCGCGTCAAGAATGTCAAGTTTGACAAAGGGGAACATTGGTTTTATTGAGCTAACTACGTAGATTCAATCAAGTAATTCAAATCCATGTCCACTATATGGATCCATGTACTATAAGTTCAAGCATATATTTTCAAAAAGCAACAGGAACAGGATCAGTAATATGATTTATACTACGTAGCATTAGAATAACTCATGACAACTATGATAGATCAAGTTGTTTTTCGTTCGGTAACGAATTCGGCTTGACCAACTTTAAAAAAGGGAAAAAAGCCAGCGCAGACGTATGTACTAACGTTAATAAGCACTATTGTCGCGTGCAGTAGGCTTGTTAACTGCAATGCAAGAATGAGTATATATCCCTATGCATTTTTCATGCCTTTACACTACTTCCTTATCTTGTTTCGCCGCACTATCTCCGATCAACGATAAGTGATAAATCAGCACATGGCTTACCCAAGGGCAGAATTTGATCAAGTCTTACGTAACACGTAATATCATTATCTGGATCAGCAAGGAAACTCTTTATAAGTAGAATTCGGCTCCTATGCCCATTTAAAAGTTAAAGACGAGCAGTCTTTTGTGTTGGAGGTTGTACAGCAGAACTATCAATGCTGTTTGCCTCTTATCGGCAATTCTCGAGTAACACACAAAAGCTTTTGAAAACATGACAGTCGATGTTTGCTTTCTCTTAGGCATGACAGAACATGTCATTGTCGCTCAAAATAGGACGCTGATAATGCTATTGCGTTGATATTCCGACCTTCGAAAAGTCATCCAAAACATCATGTATTGTGATGGACTCGTTTCAAGGTATTCAAAGGCCAGGAACTGTCCTTTTTTTTATCATGAATTGAAACAGCACCAGGTAGGTGCCATCTGATCCTAGAAGGGGTAATAAAAGATGAGTCGTAGATAACTCCTAAACGTACGTATCCTTGGAAACAACTGGTTTGCCGCACTTGAATAAGAGGGATAACAAGAGTTATAGGATATAAAGTGATGATAATTTATTCACTGAATGAAATCCTATACCTCAAGACTGAGCTCGTTGCAATTTCTTGAACGACATGGTCCAAAAGCCTAATGACTGCAACTTTGTCACTGTGTTTGACAAAGACATTAGGAGCAAAATCGTGAAACCTTTTGAGCGATATGGCATCTTTTTCTTGCACAATGTATTCTTTGCATGCTGAAACGACTACTAAACATGAAGTTTTTCATTTGAAAGACGAAGGTTTCCCTGCCCGGAAGATTAACAACTTTTGATCGGTCATGCTGGCAGTTCCTGAACAACAAGCTGCACTGGTAACAAACGTCCCTTTATGAAGACAACAACCTTATGTGACCGCTTCGCCTTTCTGCAGTATTGCTACATGTTGTTTCTAAGGCAAATATCCGAGTTTAGCTTGCACAAGTGGCATGATTCGGTCTGCACTTTCTGTTGCTCTTCCATGAATCCAAGCAACATGCTCGTTTCCTTGGTTATTTTCTCCTGGTTTTATATTCCTTGGATTCCTCGGACGTTCACCACAGGGACATCAGTAACTGGTCAGCTATGTTGGCTCTGGCTTGCGTGTGTCTAAACGCTATCACGCAAACGGCACTTCATATCCCCATTACGAGATTAGGAGGTAGAACATTCTGGTGTTAATATGAGGGACCGTTCAAATAGATGGCCCATATGAAACATCCCTTTCCAAGTCATGCTGTTAGGCCAATCACTCCGGAAGTAAGATTCGTTTAGCACTTGTCCAAAGAAAGCTTGAGGAATAGAGCGGTTTAAAAAATGTTATCCCAGCGTTAGCAACAACGGGTGTGAGAAACCATTGCGACGGGCAGCCTGATACGGACGATCCCCCGGTCTTTGCCAGTCAAAACGATCGCGATTCATCGTAACACCCATTCACCGTTAACACATCGCAATCTCAACACCCCTCACGATTGGCGTTCGACCATGGAAATCAAGCTTGTTTCGTACACAGGCTCCGAACACGCTGCCCACTGATTTCACTTCTGTCGTTCTACTCCATCACATGCACTGAGCGACAGCCAGAATGGCAATCCAGATAATAGCTCGTTGAACGACACACAGCTTCATCAGTTCTGTAGCCTTGATAAAGTATGGGCTTCGCTGTGAATGTTACACTGCGGCACAATAAAAGAGACCCAAGCCCATTTTTCCTTCCTTTCCTTCTCTTTCGTCCTTTTCACCTGCATCTGCAAACAGTCAACTGTACGCTGTCTCGTAAAGCTTTGCGATTTATCCTCTTGAACCATAGAATTGTCTGCCACAAGCATGTATTTTAAGTACGTCACACCGCAACGAGTAGCCGATCCAAACTATACCGAGTACAACTCGAAGGGAGGCGAATTCAGACCCACATGGCTCATCCGCACTTCCGACTGGGAAAAGGTTCCTGGCACCGATGCTGTTGACGGCTACCACGCCCTATCGTATTGCTGGGAGCAATCAGGCGATATCAAGAAACTTGAGAACGGAGAACATGTTTGCATTGATAAAGGGCGCCATCGTATTAAAGCTGCTGTAGAGAAACGTAGAGCGTCCACTTTTTTTCGAAGGCATAGAACCACGAAAGTGACATACGACAAATTGCTCCAGCGGATATGCAAGGACTTTGACATTAAGTACTTGTGGTACGACAAGATCTGCATCGACCAGGCAAACAAGGCAGAAAAGCATCGCGAAATCAAGCAAATGCATCTCATTTACAGTAACGCGCGTTACACAGTCGCCTTGGTCCCCGAAATCAACATTGAGGATCCCGAGGATTTCGACCGTATGAACTGGGTTACACACAGTATTGAAGCTAAATACAAAGCAATGTATCAAATGATGGAGTCACTATGGTTCCAACGGAGCTGGACACTGGAGGAAGTCATGATGTCAACGCAGATTTTGGTCGTCGCTCGAAACACCCATTTTTGGTCTCTTGCAGATATCAAACAAGGTGACGCAATCAAGGAAAACGAAGTTCTGGCCAACATGATGCTCGGATTCAAGGAACGTACCCTGAAAAGCGCAAACCAAGTCCTCCGTCACGCGCACATGCGTACAAGCACAAAAGAACACGACAAGATATTTGCGCTGGCCAACATTTTTGCAGACATTATTTCCATCGACGTTGATTACGACAGCGACGTGTCCGCTGCAATGAAAGCATTCTACCGACGCTTGGCCCAAAGGGATTTATCGCTCATGTGCTTTGGGTCGGTGCTGCGTTCTTGGAATGGAAAGCCTATCTTTACGACAACCATGGGATCCTATGGACTTCCTTCTTGGACAGGCGTTGCTGGATTGCACTCAAACTGGCCAGTTGATGATATTATACTGGACCAGAATTGCAATTTTACGATAGATGAGAATACGGTGTTACATATTCGCTGCCGGTACCACACCATACACCCCAGCAAATACGATAATTTCGATTTCTTCAAAGAAGACGAACGAGCGAAGAAAGCAGACAGTAATCTTTACAAAGTGATCGACTCAATGGATGATTTTGACGACGAAAGCGAGGCGTTGGATTGGAGTCAATGGATCATGCTTCAAGCATCAAACTGCTGTTCTACGCATTATTACAAACCAAACAACCAAGCTCAATACCTCTCACCGGTGTTGCCACTCTCCCTCACCGAAGAATGCGGCAAGTGTGTTATTTTGGGTGTCGTATTTAACAGTGTGGTTCCAACAGTACGTAATGATGTCTTTGTTGGTTATGTTCACATCTATCTCTCGCCAGTTGCAAGAAGGTCAACCGATGGCTCTTACAAAATAATCGGTATCATACTTTTGAAACACTTCCAGCATGATGAGCCGCGTATCACCCCACAGGAAGCTATGGATAAAATGTTCAACAACCTTGGCTGCGAGACCATCGGTGACTTTTATATCAAATAAAGTACACGTGTTGTAGTAATGTTCCTCAATATGCAGTATCATAACGAACTTCAAGAGATGGCCATCGAGTTAGATTCCTGAGTGTGGCACTGACTAATAATGTCCGTATAACTCCACTAATTCCATGTCGATCGAATGCTTGCGTGCTTCTATCCACATATGCTTACTAGGTTGGGACAATGTATAGGAAGTTCAAGCGGATGGTACGGTCAACTCAGAAGGAAAATCGCTGGTTCGCTGAACTTTTGGAAACTTTTGTTCTATAGGAGACACGGAAAATGCCATTATCTGTAGGGCATTGGTCAGGTGGATGCCTTTTGGCAGAAACCTCACGTTGCTCGAAACGAAGAAAACTAGCCAGGTTTGTGCGTGTGCTGCAATCAAAAACTATCTTTTTTTCAAGAGTTACGGGTGGCTTTTTATAATTCTTTTCGTGCAGCACTGGCGTATGCGTAATTGAGGTCAACCGTGACCAAGCAGATCAACAACTGCTGAACGCCGACTAAAATGAAAAATCGCTGTGGTCGTGCGCAATCTCTTTTACGTAGCAGAAGCAAGAAAATAAATCGTTGTGGCGAGTGATACGGTTTTGGTAAGACAAAACATCATGACTGTGATGCATAGTTTGATACCATCTGGTTTTCTTTAGATACGCATATTTTCTTTTGCATTACAATGACCTTGTGCGCCAGATAGACTTCCGTTTGCCAACGTTGGATATTGGCAGACGGTATAGGTACAATAATCACCGCATTCACTATGAACACGCGTTGCAGCAGGTGTATCTGATATGAAAGTATAGTACTTTTATTCACGTATATATAAAACAGACTTCTTTTAAAAGCGAGAAGAGAATAATAACAAGAAAGAACGTTGCATGTGGATTTGGGGAATGTTTTGAAAGCAAGGGAAGCGATTACTTTCTTATGTCGGCCACACGGATGGCAACCGCGTTTCTGTGCGCTTCCAAACCTTCGATTTCAGCTAACCGCATCACAGTGTCGCCCAAACGGTTCAGACCATCAGCAGTGAGTTGCTGCGACGTGATGTGTTTGACGAACGTTAGGGTGTTGACACCCGAGTACATGCGGGAGTAACCGTAAGTGGGTAGGGTGTGGTTGGTGCCCGAAGCATAGTCACCGCAACTTTCTGGCGAGTAAGGGCCGACAAACACACTACCAGCGTGCATAATGTTGGGCAACAGGCTTTCGGGCTTATCGTTGTGCAAGATCAAATGCTCAGGAGCATAGTCGTTCGAGAAAGAAACAGCTTCATCGATGGTGTTGACCTTGAGTGTGTATGACTTGGGAATGCTCTGACGAACAATGTCGACACGTGGCAGACGGCTGGCTTGGATATGGATTTGGTCGTCAATAGCTTCGAGTTCGGCATCGGTCAAGTCGACGGCGACAAGCACCACCTGCGAATCAATACCATGTTCTGCCTGGGACAACAGATCCGAAGCGACGTAGGCAGGGTTGCTGGTCTTGTCGGCGATCACCAAGACTTCGGAGGGACCAGCAGGCATATCGATCGAGACCAAGCAAGAAGTGTCGTTCTGGGCAACCATCTTGGCAGCAGTGACGTATTGGTTGCCGGGACCGCAGATCTTGTCGACCTTGGGCACGGTCTCGGTACCGTAAGCCATGGCAGCAACAGCCTGAGCACCACCAGCCAAAAGAACGTGCGATGCACCGACCTTGTGGGCAACATACAGCACTTCAGGAACAACCGAACCATCGGGACGAGGGGGTGTGGCAATGACGATTTCTGAGCAGCCAGCGACCTTGGCTGGAATACCCAACATCAACGTAGTAGAGGGAAGAACAGCAGTGCCACCAGGCACGTACAGACCAACGCGTTCAATGGGCCGAGCAAATCGTGTGCACACAACACCAGGCATGGTTTCCACGGTCAAAGTATCGCGATCCATCTGTGCGTCGTGGAACTTGAAGATGTTGTCGTAAGCCTGATCGATGGCAGCCTTGGTCTGAGGATCCAACTGCATCAACTTTTCGTCGAAAGGTGCCTTCAAAGTGGGGCAGTCGAGCTTGACGCGGTCGAATTTGGCAGTAAGGTCGATGAGGGCAGCATCACCACGTTGGCGGACGTCCTTCATGATGGGAGTAACACGGCCAATGATTTCGGTCGAATCAATGATGGGGCGAAGCAGCAGCTCAGCACGCTTCTCGGCCGAGATGTCTTTGATGTCATAGGCCTTCATAGCAATGCGGCCATTCTCCTCCGGTTTCTTTTCTTCGACCTTGGGTTCCTCAGCCTTCTTTTCTTCGCCACTCCACTTGGGCTTAGCGTTGCCGGGGCGTCGAGTCACCTTGCGAGCCTTCTTATCCAAGTTCTTTTCAACGTCCTCGAGCGAGACACCGGCGCTCACACACTTGGTCAATGCAAAGTAGATAAGATCGGCAGCCTCCCAAGCGACCTCATTCTTCTCAGTGGCATCGCACAATTCCTCAGCTTCTTCCATGATCTTGGCGCGCAGAAGCTTGGCATCATTGAAAAGACGAGCAGTGTAGGAACCAGCAGGTGCACTTTCCTTTCGGCTCTGCAGAGTTTGTTGCAATGCGCTCAAGCCAGTGTTGGCACCAAAGCAAGTCCATGTGTTGAGGTGGCAGAATCCTGAATGGATCACTTGTTAGCCCCCATGTACTTGTGTGACACACATCTTTCACTTACCAGCACCGTGTTGCTTGACAACAAAACGCAAGGCATCGCCATCGCAATCGTAATCGACGCGCAGCAACGACTGAGTCGCGCCAGATGTCGCACCCTTGTACCACAATCCGCGGTTACGGCTCTGATAGACGCCCTGGCCCGTTCGCAAGGACTCGGATACGCTCTTGACACTGGAGTAAACCAATCCCAATGCAGTGTTGCGCTCATCCACAACCATGGTGGTAAACAAACCATCGGGACGATCCGTGGTTGCCGTAGCCAAGAAAGCCTCGCCAATGTTGATCTTGCCTTCCGATGCGTCCTCGGTTGTCAAATGACCAGCCGAAATAAGAATATCAAGTTTGACAGCGTTGAGTTGAGCAATGGCATCGAGAGTAACTACGCTATCACCGGCGTTCACAACAACACGACGTTCACCACCTTCGGGAAGCAACTGGCTGCGAGTGGCCTTGGCGAATTGGTGAAGCGCTTCGGTGGTCAGGGCATCGCCGATCGAAATGTCAACAATGTAGATCGAGGGCTGGAAAGTCAGTTGGCTCAAAGACGCAAGGGTGCCTTGAACGGCAATGCGATCTTGGGAAACGCCATTCAATTCGTCGGCAACGAGTTTCTCGGCGGAAAAGATAACCTTGTAGACACCGGCATCCCACAGTTGCACGGCTTCCTCGACACTGTTGGCCTTCGCCCAGAACAAGGTCGATCCGGTCTCTTCGATTAAGGCCTTGACCGAGTCTACGGTAGCGTTTTCGACGAGGACGGCACCCAAGTAGCCCACGGCGGTCTTGAGAGCGGCTTGGGCGGCATCCGCCAAATTCAGTGAAGGTATGAACATTTGTTTGAGAGGGGAGGATAAAATCGACTATTGGGAAGGCGCCTTTTGTTTCCACTTCTCGTGACTTGATTTTAGGTTTCTCACTGATTATGACACATCGCCGAACGCTGAGAATGGTTGAAAATAATGCATTTTTAATAGGAAAACTTTAAAAGGGCACAGCAGCCTCTAGAACACACAGCATGGCAATAGTCTCTCCAAAGTATGTCCGTTCCTGCATCGCGTTCATATCCTGCAAAATGTGCTGCAGCTGGTTCTGCCATCCAAGCACCCAGAACAGGAAACTGACCGGCGCTACAAAGGCCATGTCGGTGTAATCCGCGTAGCAACCACCATGAAGACTATATCCTGCACGCACAGCACAGTCGCCATTCGCGCACACACCGCGCTGGCTCATCTGATTGGCGAAAAAGTGCGCCTCCGTTTCGAGTACGCCGCGCACACGCTCATCACGCGTCAGCATATAGTAATGTCCTAGTCGCCACGGTACACCTATATCATCCATTAATAAAAAAATAGCAACTACAGCTGCAACATAAGTGGGGATACATTACGACATGAATTCCAGTTATAGTCGCCATCATGCTCACTCTCCAAAACCTCGCCGCGAGCAGGATAATAAGCCCTGCTTCCGTTATCCAATTTTAAGAAATCCGCAATAAGACCGGTTTGTGGGTTCATGGAGAGCTGACCGTTCACGCAGTTGATAATGGCGGAAATGACATTGGCCCATTGCTGTTGACGCGGAGTGTCGTCTTGGTAAAAGATCAAGTAGCCACTTAAAATGAAATCCGAGGGGCGAGTCAGGAGGTAGGCGTCATCGCCCGGGTCCGCCCAGTCGCCAATCAAGGGCATATACGTTTGGTGGTTGAAGCAATGTTGCCATACTGCGCCTGCAAGTTCTGTGGCTGCCGCTCGATAATCAATTTCACCTTGAGCTCCACCACGTCCCCATACGCGTGCTGCCAAGAAAAGTGCCGTTGCAATATCCACATCACCGTCCGTTGCACAGTTCTGTCCTCCTTCATCACCAGGCACGAATTGGCCCCCGGATGTCGTCTTTTGTTGCCACCTTTTTTTTTGGGTTCTTTTTAGTTACCTCGTCTTTTGCCTTTCTCTGTCGTTGCCTTACTGCATCAATCCTTTGCTATTGCGCCATCGCATAAAGTATCGATAAAGTCCATCAAAGTCTTGTTGGTTACGCTTCAATACAGACACCAACATGCCATAGCCTGCGACACGAGTTAGAACAGGAATTGGACGAGTGTGTGTACAATTACCATGAGCTTCAGAGCATGTCATCTCTGGGACATTTTCGCTCTGTTCTTTATAGTAAATATAGTATCCGTCCTGGTATGAACGCAAGTATCTGTTTTTTTTTCGTTCGCATCAACAGTACAAGATCCATGTGCGCCGAGGCTTACCGAGATAGCTTACTTTCCGCGCCACGCAGCGTAGGTTGCTTCGAGTCCAGCCATATTGTTGTGAAAGAAAGAAAGAGAAACGCCAAGAATAAAAAAAGGAGCACCACTGTATTTTTTCCCTTTTGTGTATGCTTTTTTTTTGGCCAGCATAAAAAATAACCCAGCTTTTGGAACTCAGTATAGACAAACACCTTAAAGTAGGACAAACAAAAATGTAAACTTACCATATTTGACAGCATGTTGCACAGTTCCAAAGTTTCCAAGTTACGTTGTTTCCATCGTAAAGACCTTCTGGTGGAGATATCTTTTACCGGCCAAGGCATAATTTATTTTTATATTCGCATGCATGCATTGTGCATGAAATATGATGCAATTATTCCTGCGGGTGTCACTCCTGCATAGGCGCAAGCAAACCTGCAAAAGCACAGGTCAGTAAAACCAGACTTTCCAAACATCAAGATATAAAGTTTTGTGACATCTTGGCAAAATACACGGCTGCTTATTGTTTCTAGAATGACGATAGCAAGGTGCATTGGTCATCACTGGCATTAGAATATTTCCGCCGCGGTCCGTTCGGTTTCGTAATAGATCACCAGTTAATAATTCCAGCTCAAAGCTTTTTTTTTCTTGTCGGTTTGATCTTGCCTCAAAACATAACGCTGGGGAAAATTTTAAATTCAATCACATATTGCTTTGTAAAAAGGCTTGTCTATAGCTCTTAGTTTAGAGTGCGTAAAGCTACGTACAGTGGCCGCTTTATATAGCGATATTTTGTATAACGATAATTCGATATAACGATACAATTCTCGATGCACCAAAACGGTAATCTCTGCCAAATCCCATTTTATATAACGATATTTCGATATAACGATAAAGTTTAGGCTGCACCATCGTATCGTTATATAAAGCGACCACTGTACATAATTGAGGTCTAAAAGCGTTGAGCTCTCCATATTCTAGTCCCAGCTTATGGTCATCACCAGATTTACAGACACTTTTGATTTTTAACTGATTTTCTGGCTATTGTATGGATAAGTCATTCCGTACCAATCAATGATGTACTATCAAAAGAAGCACTTTTGGGTAAAAAGGTACGTATACACGAAAAATAGGTTGAACAAATTGCGCGACTTGACAATGATAATACCATTCGTGTAAAATTTGTTTGATTGAAACAACGGTAATTAAACTAGCATTGCGTCACTGAATAAAATGTCTCTGGTGGTACAGCATATCGATAACTGAGCTGAAATACTGAACTATAAGCAATTGAGTGAGTTTCTTCGTATGTGATTTTTGGTCCAGAGGATATCGCACTTTGGTGCGTTAGTGGGTTTGAAAGCATATCGATAGATCAAATCGATTTTTATTGACTTTAAAAAATTCCGGCAGTCTATTACTGGCGGTTCAATCTTTTTGGATTGCCCCTGCTGGAATTCTTTCTTTGGCTCTTTATGCTCATACATGTCTTTGAAATCGGCCACAATGATGGGCTTTTTTGAGTCGACAATCAGATACTTTTGGAAAGTAAGATTGATGGAATCCTTCGCCTTCTTGGGCACCTCCATGTATTCTCTGATGATAACATCCACAAGCGTGGAGATAATGTGAAAAAATGGAACCATTGTTCGAGAGTAATTTGAATACCTACGTACTGGAAAGCCCATCCACAACCCATACGAAGGAGTCCTCATTGTATGCTTGAGTGGTTTCCGCACGGACAAGGAAGAACCATTACTCATGATACACGTAAAAATGCGCGTTTATCAGGTCATACATATGTAATTTACAATTCATTTGATAACGTTGTTGGCCGGATCTTGGTGTACATACGTAAAATCAAGTTCTCAAAAGTGTTCGTTGCATTTGATATAGGTGAAGAAGAATTGTCGGGTACGTACATGAAATCATAATAAGCAATAGCCGAGTGACTAAATGGTAAGTAATCTTCGGTCCTACTAGATTAAGTGTGCTTGCCGTACATACGATAAGTTGTATCTCTCATACGGAAGAAGAACGCACAAATACTAAAGGTGAGGCCTCCAGTAAAGTACGCAGTACTTTTTAAATTCTGTTTTATGTACGATAATTTTTAATCGTAGCCAATTCCCAATGGATGCTCGATATACTTAAGAACGGGTAAGTGTGGTATCGCTTAACGAGAAAAGGCTTTCGAATGACGAGATCAAAAATAAGATTCTGTTTTATTGACGAAAGTTGCTTTCTACTTATACTGATGATGAGTCGGGACGAAGAAGACCAATGCTTTGTATAATAGTCCCAAAGATCCATGCTATCACCGAGTCTCATATGATCTTGCCATATTGTCGAAGACACCAAAGATCTGAGACCAAGTTAACGGAGTTGCCTTACATGATCGGTAAAGCCGGATCAAGGTTGCACATAAGAGCAAATAGGGCGATCGATAACTGTACGGTTGTTGATGCCATAATGACATTGGATATAATCAAGGACTAAGGAAAAGCATGTAACCATGGATGGTGGTGTATGTCGGGAATACGACAGTAAGACGTCTGTGCTCTCTCATCTGGATCGTTATGAAATATCACTGTATGTTAATTTTCGTGTTAAATTACTTTGGTTATCATCATGATACAATTTATGTATGTATCAGTTTCAAAAATGGACCTTAATTTTAACTCGTTATCATGCAGTTAAATACCCAAAAGATTACAAAACACCTCTTTCGAGGAGTAAAGCGCGTAATATTGCGAAGTACTCAACAAAGACTAGGACACGTCGCGAAAGTATCGTTTCGTTGCGCCACAACTGTTTGCTGAGGCCATACTTCTGCAGGACATTACTCCACTTTCATCACATGTACGGGTCGAACAGTCAGGCAGTTGATCACTGCAAAAAATTTTTGGGTGAATTTTGGGTGAATGAGTTTTTGAGGTGATTAAACATAAGCTTTTTAACCATTTGTACTACCATTTTTAGTAACTCAAGTGGTTAAAAAGCTTATGTTTAACCACTTCGAAAAATTATTCACCAAAATTCACCCAAAAATTTTTTGCAGTGGATGTGGATGGACACAGCAAACTATAGAGGTGGTCCGTACATGGCAGCTACCCAGAGCGCACTGGGAACTATCCATTTGCTAATGTGTTCATGCTCTCAGATACTGACGGGCGCAAGTTATGTATCGGAACACGAACGGCCAACTTTTTTGGTAACAGGGTGTGTGCGTTTCGAAGGAGGTTGGTAAATCTCGTTTTGAGCACCGCACTCGCCATACTTAGTGCCAGAACAAGAATATTGACTGATAGCTACTCCATTGGCCACGCCGATACACTCTGTGGCCAATGGGATGTCACTTTATTACAGGCACTTATGGAGATACACCTATTTTGATAGGTGCAGTTAAAATGTCATCTTTTACCGATATATTCCAAATCAGTACCCATCTGGTACTTCTGTGATAATGACAATAGCGCTTACTATACGTACAATAGCACCAAGGAAACTCGCAATTGTCAAATCAGCGTTGCTGAATAGTGTTCAAACTTGTCGAACTTTTAACGAAATATCATCACAAGAAACTAAATATTAAGTAAAATAAGAGAGATTCTTCGCCGAAAAATACAATGAGGATAACCGGAAGTACAGACTTGAATGTAATGCTTCGCCTGGGCTGTCCAAGGAGAATGGCAAAAAAAAAAATCGAAATGATGATCAAGTACTTTACAACATCTGAATAAGCTACTTTTTGGAAAGCATTGCATTAAGGCTACCCATAATTTGCAAGGAATGTTTATGTAATAATGGCTGGACTTCGGAGTAGGCCTGGATAATTGCATCACAGTATGATGTTTTGTCTTACCAAAACCGTATCGTTCGCAACAGCGATTTATTTTCTTGTCTTTGCTACATAAAAAAGATTCCGCACGGCCATAGCTATTTTTCATTTTAGTCAGCGTTCAGCAGTTGTTGATCTGCTTGGTCACGGTTGACCTCAATTACGCATACGCCAGTGCTGCACGAAAAGAATGATAAAAAGCCACCCGTAACTCTTGCAAAAAGATAGTTTTTGATTGCAGCACACGCACAAGTTTGGTTAGTTTTCTTCGTTTCGAGCAACGTGAGGTTTCTGCCAAAAGGCCTCCACCTGACCAATGCCCTACAGATAATGGCTTTTTCCATGTCTCCTATATAACAAAACTTTCCAAAAGCTCAGTGAATCAGCGATTTTTCATCTGAGTTGACCGTACCATCTGCTTGAGCTTCCTATACATTGTCCCAACCTAGTAAGCATATGTGGGTAGAAGCACGCAAGCATTCGATCGACATGGAATTATTGGAGTTATACCGGCATTATTAGTCAGTGCCACACTCAGGAATCGAACTCGATGGCCATCTCTTGAAGTTCGTTATGATACTGCATATCAAAGGAGATTATAACAGCACATGTGTTTTATTTGATATAAAAGTCACCGGTGGTCTCGCAGCCAAGGTTGTTGAACATTTTATCCAAAGCTTCTTGGGGGCTGATGCGCGGCTCATCACGCTGGAAGTGTTTCAAAAGTATGGTACCGATTATTTTGTAAGAGCCATCAGTCAACCTTCTTGCAACTGGGGAGATATAACTGTGAGCATATCCAACAACGACATCGTTACGTGTTCTTGCTATCACACTCTTAAATATGACACCCAAAATGACACACTCGTCGCATTCTTCGGTGAGGGAGTGTGGCAACACCGGTGAGAGAAATTGAGCTTGGCTGTCTGGTTTGTAATAGTGCGTGGAAAAGTAGCCTGCCTGGAGCATGGCCCATTGACACCAATCCAACGCCTCGCTTTCGTCGCCAAAGTCATCCATTGCGTCGATTATTTTGAAATAATTACTCCTTGCTTTCTTCATTCGTTCGTCGTCTTTGAAGACATCAAAATCGTTGTATTTGCGAGGGTGTATGGTGTGGTATCGGCAACGCATATGTAACACCATATTCTCGTCTATCGTATAATCGCCATTCTGGTCCAGTGAAGTATCACCAATTGACCAGGCCGAGTGTAATCCAGCAATGCCTGTCCACGAAGGAAGGCCATAGGATCCCATGGTTGTCGTGTATTGAGGACTTCCATCCCAAGGAAGCAGCACTGATCCAAAGCACATGAGCGATAAGTCCCTTTGGGCCAAGCGTCGGTAAAATGCGTTCATTGCAGCGGACACGTCGCTGTCGTAATCAACGTCGATAGAAATAATGTCTGCAAAAATGTTGGCCAGCGCATATATCTTGTCGTGTTCTTTCGTGCTTGTACGCATGTGCGCGTGACGGAGGACTTGGTTTGCGCTTTTCACTGTACGTTCCTTGAATCCGAGCATCATGTTGGCCAGTCCGTCGTCTTCCTTTCGTTTGTCGCCTTGTTTGATATTAGCAAGAGACCAAAAATGGGTGTTTCGGCCGACGACCAAAATCCGCGTTGACATCATGACTTCCTCCAGTGTCCAGCTCCGTTGGAACCACAGTGATTTCACCATTTGACGAAATGCCTTGCTTTTAGCTTCAATACTGCGTGTAACCCAGTTCATACAGTCAAAAGCCTCGGGATCCTCAATGTTGATTTCGGGGACCAAGGCGACTGTGTAACGCGCGTTGCTGTAAATGAGATGCATTTGCTTGATTTCGCGATGCTTTTCTGCCTTGTTGGTTTGGTCGATGCAAATCTTGTCGTACCACAAGTACTCGATGTCGAAGTCCTTGCATATATGCTGGAGCAGTTTGTCGTATGTCACTTCAGAACTGAGACAATTTTTGATTAACAGACTGATTTGTCTGGATGGGCATAATTTGTTAAGCTCGTATAAACCGTATGAATCGCACACGGCACGTAACTTTAAGTCGGTAATTTCGTGGTATCCATTGTCAACGCAGACATATTCTCCGTTTTCAAGTTTCTTGGTCTCGCCGGACTGCTCCCAGCAGTACGATAGGGCGTGGTAGCCATCAACAGCATCGGTGCCAGGAACCTTTTGCCAGTCGGAAGTGCGGATGAGCCATGTAGGTCTGAATTCGCCTCCCTTCGAGGTGTACTCGGTAATGTTTGGATCGGCTATTCGTTGCGGCGTGACGTACTCGATATACATGCTTACGGCATACTATTCTGTGGTTCAAGGGGATAAATCACAAAGCTTTACGGACAACGTACAGTTGACTCTTTACAGATGCAGGTGAAAAGGACGAAAGAGAAGGAAAAAGAAGGAAACGAAAGGGCTTGGTTCTCTTATATAGTGCCACAGTGTAGCGTTTGCAGCCAAGCCCATACTTTATCAAAGTATACAGAGCTGATGGAGTTGTGTGTCGTTCAACAAGCTGTTATCTGGATTGCCATTCTGGCTGTCGCTCAGTACATGTGATGGAGTAGAACGGCAGAAGTGAAATCAGTGGGCAGCGTGTTCGGATCCTCCGTACGAAACAAGCTTGATTTCCGTGGTCGAACGCCAATCGTGAGATGTGTTGAGATTGCGACGAGTCAACGGTGAATGGATGTTGCGATGAACAACGACCGTTTTAACTGACAAAGAGCGTGGATCGTCCATCTCAGGCTGAGATTAATTGGCTCATCCCAATTGTTTATCACACCCTCCGCTGCTAATACTGATGGTTAACATATCTTTTAAACCGCTTTACTCCTCAAGCTTTCTTTGGACAAGTGCCAAACGAATCTTACTTCCGGAATGATTGACCCAACAGTACGACTTGGAAAGGGATGCTTCGTATGGGCCATCTATTTGGACGGTTACTCATATTAACATCAGGATGTTCTAGCTCCTAATCTCGTAATGGGGATATGAAGTGCTGTTTACTTAATGGGCTTTAGATACACGCAAGCCAAAGCGGGCACAGTTGGTCAAATACTGGTGCCTTGTAGTTTAAGCTCTCGTGAACACGTGAAGAGGCCAAAGAAAACGAGCTGCTGCTTAGATCCAACAAAAAGTGCAGACCAAGTCCTGTAGCTCACTTCACTCGTACAAGCATGAAAAACGGTAATAAATAAGTTTACCGGTAATTATCCAAGAAGGATTTGTTGGTCATGTGTGTTGGATCGGATTTAAGTTCTCAGAACAGCCTGAAACGACCACGACCTTGAAACTTTATGTAACCTTCTTGGACCGGTGTTTATGGGAAGCATACAGCGGTTACAGTCAGTGACATTACATTGTGCCAGAATCTGCTTATACGGTTGATGACACCATGCGATTACATTTATAGTACAGCGCTACAGCATCCGTTCCAGCGAATACAATGACATTCAATGCGCTTTTTTTACGATAAAAATTGAGGATGGAGAGCGGGTAAAGACTCCTATAAAGCCGTGATCTTCATAAATGACTTTGAAGAGGACGAAAGAGTGATGTTTGATTGAAGCCACCGGTACATTTTTCAAGCAACACGTAGGATATCCCATTCGTTATGTACTGGAAGCCTCGGAGCAGCACACGATTTCTCCCACCTACTCTATCACTACTTACAAGCGAAAAATGTTCCCCGTCATATTTGTCGTGCATTTACGGAATAGTGTCCAAAAGTGGACACTTCATGTCGGCGCTTGGGAACACTATCTGCAGCGGGAAGGTGACAGAACTGCTCTCAGATATAGTTACGCCTATCCAAGCCATATATGCTAAGAATACGTAGCAACGTTTTATAAAGCATATTTCGAGTGTAATATGCATTCAAAACGGGCACTTAATGAATAACCAATCCCAATATTTTTGCTCTGAACAAGTTACTCCATCAACCTGAATTTGGCATAATATTAATATCATCAGGATAACGGTGCTTCCGCTTTCTGACATCCAGCAAGAAATCGAAGAGCCTTCGTAAACGTGTAGACTATGTAATAAGCTTTATCCAAAACCACGTATTAAAGGTATCCCAATGTTACGAGCTCTTCGAAGCGCTAGAGTGACGGGTACATTTCCATTTCCTTTGTAGCCAGTGACATCGTTTAGTTGGATACATATTACATTTCCTTGGATGACAATTCTTTCAGCCAAGCAGCACTTTGTAAAGGTATTAGAAATGTGAACAACAAAGTATGCTCATCCAATTAATTCATCAGAACCTTTATCAGAATGTGCTGTTTATACACATTTTGCAGACGGGTGTTATTATTCAGCCATTCTAACACCACATACTAATTCATGAAGTTACTACTCGTTTGAGCCTTACACTAATCCGTCGTGGTATTGTGTGTGTATGCGGTGTGCTGACTCCCGGGGTTCGCCGGTCAGAAAGTAACTGGCGTGGTCTTCAGACTGTCCAAGGAGAATAAAATAGAATGCGCGTTTTTCCAAGGTTGTCCGTAGGACCTACAGTTCCTACCTAGTATACTAGCCGCATATCCATGTGTTCCATTTCAGAACGGACTGTACAAGCCCTAAAAGATAAGAACTAGTGAAGACTCCAGCTAGACCTCTCCGAATGTGAATGTGAGAAACTTTCCGCTGGAACGCTTCCCCAGGCTTTCGTCCCACAGATAGGCAGTTGCTACAAACCCAAGACGCCTGTATATCCAGGCCAAAACGCATATCCAGGACTGGAGTAGCAAAAAAAAAGATTCACTTCATCCAGGCTTCCGCGTGTGCATCGTCACGGGGTGGAAGCTACCCTCTATTAACGCCGTTGCACTGCCATGAGCTGTGCTATCATTAGTTTGATTACCTGGGAGGGTGGTTCCGCTAGCTCATGACAATGGTGGCGCCAAGGGAAAAAAAGGGGAGGAAAGCGCCTACCGTATGTGGAAGTAACATTAGGAGACACCTCTGCTGAGCTTGTGTAGCAAATAAATGTGAATGCGATGCGGTGTGAGAAAGAAACAGCACTGTAAAGTATGTCGAAGGAAAGGGTAGCATGGGTTATGAGGAGAAATGCGCTATTGCGAAGCAGCCAAATTTAAAGCAACTTGGCGAAGTCGATCAATCAATGAGATCCGTGGCCCAGTTGCTATGCATACATGATCAGACAAGTAGCCTGTCGTTTGCAAAAGTATATTTGAAATCACAATTGCGAATAATAGGAAAAGATCTGCTTCTGGCTTGTTGCGATAGCAGAATCCATCGGATAAAAGTAAAATTCCCAATAGTTCTTGATATTCTCAGGTTTCACAGGCTGTGGGGCTCACAGCCGCGAGTCGAATAATTAGGCTGCTCTGATTAGTTACGTACTCGTCGCTTTCTGACCAGCATCGTCCCTCGGTCCATCATATGTAGCTTGTCGTTAATCCACCAATGTCAGACCAAGCAAGTTTGACTTTTGGCAAGTGTCATTAGTACAAATATTTGCAATTTTTATGACCCCAGCCGAGGAGCGCTCTGTTTTTCAATTAAGGGACGTATATACGTGGCGTGTATTAGCAATGCTTTCTTAACCACGTAGATACCACTATCTATGGTCATCAATACGCGCAGATACATCTAAGCTCCCTATTTTTATTGGGGTAAACATCGTTCGTAGGTACTGGCTTTGCGTTGAACCCTTATGTGCCTAATGCGTATGAGAAATATTCTATCATCCAAAATGTTTCGCTTGATCAATGTATGAACGAATACTTTTAAATGCACAGAAATCAGCTCTGCAAGCGCCTGTCTTTATCCACTTTTGCGTAGGCTGCGTTATACGCATTCCATGTTTGCATCGCTTGAGGGCGCATCTGTCACGTGTAAGGTTCCGCCCTTTCACTCTTCCCCGGGATGGACACTCATGATTCGATCAATGTGCGACAACGGATTTGATTCGTCGCTCGGCAACCCACATTTACAAAATTTGATTCGTGCGGCTCAAATCCACAGAGACCAGGCTTTTACACCTGTCCAAAATGTCCATTCGAACAACTGATGAAGCCAACAATGAAGTGGATCGGATCTCATACCTTGGGGGTTATGCTGACAGTATGAAGAGTGGCCACTTTTCTGTGGCAATACAGGATCTCTCATTCATCGTGACAATCTAGCGGTAGAAGCATTACCACTTGAACTCCATCGCAACTTTACCCTCATTCGCCAGCTCGACGAAAGTGCTCAAGGTAAAATAAAGGATAAAGATCAACAGCAAGTTGCCAACAATAAGAGGGAAAAAACAGAGCTTATGGACAACGTATCCACTGACGCGTTGTCGATCATGTCTGAAACAAAGGCGCTCTCGGTCGAGGAACGACAACAAAAATTGGCGCGCATCGGCAATTTATTAAACGAAGCGCTGAAGCGTGGAGAAGAAAAGTTTGCATTGGCAAAATCAACTTATGATACAGTAAGCTTATCTATCTTTGGCATGAACATGAAACCTGAACATGCAATGTTAGGTCGATCGACACTGCACTAAACTGGATACTGACCTGCAAAAGTATGAGGACGAACAATTGATTGGTCCCACAAGGAAAATGGGTATGGCGACCGTGTCTTCGTCTGCAGCAGCATCCACAAGTACCACCGATCGCACTGAAAAGACGGATCAGGGACGAAAGAGAAAGCGCGCAGAACAAAAGGCGTCGTCAGGTCGAGGACGAAAGAAGACCGTGCGCCCAGAAGAGGAGGAAACCCCGCAGGGAGAGTATCTCTCTACAGAGGACTCGAAGCAACATGCACAAGCGTAAGTCATTGTGGGATTATTATTGGTGCGCTTTTTTTTATAACACAGCCTACAATAGGGCAATCTCGCTAAGCAACCTCCCTATTGATCCCAATGAGCCGCTGTATTGTTACTGTCGACAAGTCTCGTTTGGAGAGATGGTTGCGTGCGATAATGATGATGTAAGGGTGTTTCTTTTTAGAGATTGATAAGGTGTGCTAAGTATACTATAGTGCGAGATAGAATGGTTTCATTTGGAATGTGTTGGATTGCGAACACCACCACGAGGCAAATGGTATTGCAAGAACTGCGCAGAACATCTCAAAATCAAGCAAAAAAAGTAGCACTCTGTTTTATTGTCCAGGTGTAGTATCTTCATCATCGTCATCATCGTCATCATCCTCTGCCTTTCTTTTCCGTCGCTCCTCATCCTCTCTCTTTTGCTTTTTGTACCTATTACATTGATTAGTAAACAAAAAAAACTGTAGATAGTTTAGCAAACTCACAGTGCCGAATCGGGATTCTTTGCCGGATTCATGCAGAGACGAAGTTGTCTGTCAATGGCTTTTGCTTTGTCCGGCGATACCGATTCCAATTGATCCAAGGTGTTTGCAATTGCATCGATCAATGGTAGTACCTTGTCCTTTTGTTCATTTCCAAGTCTTAACTCAATATATCTGTCGCCAATACAGCTTTAAGTTTTTTCTTTTTGCAAATCATACGTTCCCCCCTTATTGTACCTTGTCACATGTTGATCAAATCCGTTCGATTTACCCGCAATCACGAATGCTGCTAACGCCAGCTGGGAAGGCTGATAAATCAAGCAAAGATCCGTCAGGAACATGGACCCAATAATTTGTTGAACCTTGCTATGTGTCTCCTTAAGCAATCGTAGATCTACATCGGGAATTGTCTGCAAGTCGAGAAAGAAACCGTATGCCGGACGATACGGATGATGGATCAAATATTCGAATTTGAGACCTTGCGAGACGACAAATTCCAAACCCAATATACTATCCGTGGACGGCAGTTTCAACTTTTGCCCGAATTCTTCAATGGAGATGCGCTCGCTTTCGGATTTGGTCGCCAAAAACAAGCACGTCAAAAGGATATCTTTCGGGTGGTAGTCCATGACTGTATTGTATAAGAAAAACCGCTTCATATAGATTACGGCAGTTGCCTAGTTTCTTGTGTGTTAAAAAGTTGCGAACTGCCATACCAATAAAAAGCTTATTACCATGACAACTTCAGGAAACCTCAAGTGTTTACAGATCGTCTGTAACAGTTCCTCATAGAACCGACACAGCGCTAATTCGTCATCAATGGAAAGATATTCGAGATCGTCCGGTGTGGCTGCTTGCGATTCTTTCTGTTGGGCGAATGATCAGCTTGCTGCGGCGCGTCTATTCTGATTGTTGTCGAACCTGATCTTCTTGGAAATTACGTCTGACGCGTTCGACAGCAGCTTCATGACTGGCCTTTCTGGTATCCCACAGCTGCGATGGACTGAAACGCCAATGGCGATACTGCGATGATTCTTCGTAAACGGGAGGCAGGGCTTCGGTCATTTTAAAAGGCTATATTTTCTGTGCAGGTTTTGAAAGAGAGAGAGAGAGAGAGAATAATCAAATTTGGATTGTGTGTATATGTTTCTTTTAATTGTGTCTCGCTTTTCAGCTCCCATGGTGATGCATATTGTATCCTAGTTGTTGTACATTGATGCCAGAGGGTGACTGTAAGCCAAAACTATCTGTATTCAGGTGGCCGCTGCTATTGCTGTGCGTCATGACACTGGGAGTGTGCGGGCTGTGCGGACTGTATAAGCTGGCGGCCTCGTCGTCCGACAAAAAGGCGGTGGGACTTGGGCTTGGCGGTAACGGTGTGTTGACTGCCATTTGGTGTGGAGAAAGTTGTTGCTGAGGAGATGCTTGCGACGATTCTATGGTATGGACTGACGGAGGTGAGATGTGTAACCGAGTGGGTTGCTGTAAGTTTTGGGTCTGAACCGTTAATGGAATTTGGGGACGCGACGGGATACTTTGCTGCTGTGAGGGCGGTGGTGGTGGTGTGTGAGGTTGTGGAGGCGGGGAGGGCGAGGGCGAATGCTCCTGGCCTGGGCCGAGGTACATGTTTTGCATCTGTTGATGATGGTGCGAAGTATCCGGCGACGTGATGTAAATGGGTGGAGGCTGCTGCTCCGGATCAGGCTTGATATTATTGTACGGATCAAAGTTGAACTCGCTTGGCACTTGTACTACGCCAGCCTGTCAGTCAACGGCTTCAATTTAGCATACAAGAACTTACGGGGGGCGCCTTGCTGGTGAGTTAAATAGTCCAGCATCTGCTTGATGAGCTGCTGCTGAGCTAGCTGGCGTCTGCGAGTATCAGCCAGTTCGCGGACAATCTCTGAAAAGTTCTCCTGGAGATGGGCGAGTTGCTGCATCATGTCGGACTGTGCCACCTGCATAACCGCCAAATGTGAACTGATATCGCCATTGTCGCGCCGCACGACGTCTGACTCGAGGGCCTTGCGTTTGATCTCGTCGAGCATGTCGGCTCTACCGCGCAGAAATTTGGGATGCGAGAATTCCCATATCTGGTTCTCAGCCAATGCGCGATGCCCTCGTGGTGATTTGTTCACCTTGTGGAATCCGTACCTAAATTATCCCCTTCTTGGTCAATTTTTTTCCCGCCCGCCCGCCCGGTGATCCATGATCTTTACATGTTCAACTGCCGTACAAAGCTGCTGAAATTGTTGTGCTTGAAATGCTTGGGCAGCACGTCGCGCGAGAACTCGGTGATGTTGCATACGATGAATGATGTCCCAGTGTACGTCCATGCAATCAAGTGCTGGTACTGCTTGTCCACAACCATGCTAGCCCCATTGCGCTCAATACCCTTTTCATTCTCTTTCCTGTTCCGCCCTTTTCCTGCCTTACTTGTAGAGTTTGTGCACAAATGTATTACCACTGCTACTCTTGTTCGATGATTGTTGTTGCTGCTGTTGCTGCTGCTGTTGCTGTTGGCTGCCTGCTGTCGGTGGCTGCAGTGACATTTGCCGGGCAAACTGGTTGTGAAGCTGCTCCCGCGGCGATTCAGACGGCGAAGCGTACGGCGAATGCAGAGGTGAGGCATGCGGTGAGTTGATGGGCGAGCCGGACGACACCGACCCGCCATTGTTGTTCAGTACGGAATGGGGCGCCCATGATGAAACCGATGGCGTGCGACCGTGCTGCATTGGCGATTCAGAGAATGTAAGAGAGAGAGAAAAGGGCGAAAAAATAGAGAAAAGAGCGAAGGTAAGCCCTTTTGCGATTTCGTCACGTGCACTAAGGGCTGCTTCAAATAAAATGAACCTACGCCGAAACAACGCCCGTTTTTGGTCTCGTCTTCATTTTTGAACTTATTTTTGGCTTGGAGTCCGACATTTTTCATCATCCAGATCATCCTTCACGGCCACATGTCGCACAAGCTTCACGCGAGACTCTTCAGGGTTCGGCCATACATCCTTTTGGCTCTTTTTCTGGGAGGGCCAGCAAAAGCAGGGGGAGGCACCCCGATGCGATCAATCGAGAATTGCCACCATTGCCCATCCCACCCACCCCCCCTTTTATTGAGCGCGCAATTATTCTAATTCGATACGATGGCCATCCGCGCACACCCGGTTACAAGTGCCACTGTGTGTCACCATGGCAGTTGTTGAATCATTGGTCCCAATGCAGGAGCCAAATAAGCTTTTGGCCATGTTGAAACACGTATGTTATCATGCCTCGTTTGTTGTCGGCATACAAGCAGTGTAACTCGGCGGATCCGTGGCCCTTGCTTCTAAGTTGTGTGATGATCTCAACAGGAAGCAGGGAAAGCTTACCGATGGCATTTTACCTTGTTTGCCTTGGCGCACATCTCTGATGCGGGCTCCCAACCACTTTATGCAAAGCTTGATCCTAATACCCGAGATAGCTTGTTCCCCCCTCTCATGTGATTGCACTGTTTATACGAAGAATGCATGTCGGATGTGTGAATTCAAAAGAGTCCATATTTATATGTACTCATTTATTTTCCTACGCTCTGAACTGGCCACTCATATGGCACGTCCGCCCTACGCACAATACCATATTTGCTCACAAACTCATCCAACTCCTTGGGTCCACGCGATCCATAAGGATATGGCTTTGGTTGAATGCGATCACGGTCAATCGTATGCAAGAGCGGCGTAAAGATACGCCAAGCGGCATCCAACTCGTCATCGCGAACGAAATTCGAATGATCACTGCGCAAAACGTCCAAAATCAGCCCTTCGTAGGCATCCGGCACTCGCATATCCTTGTAGCGATCCTTGTATGTCAAATCCAAATCGGTTGTGATCGTGCGATACGACAGTCCAGGATTCTTGTTATTGAATTTAAAGTAGATCGCTTCGTCGGGCTGTACTCTCATCACTAGCTCGTTTCGAACAGCGTCTTCATAAAGACCTTCCGGTACGTCCCTGAACTGCAATCTGATTTCAACCTTGGCATTATCGAGAGCTTTGCCTGCCTTTAGCACGAACGGGACTTTGCGCCATCGATCATTGTCCACCCACAATACCAAGGTGGCAAACGTAGGGCAGATACTGTCGTTTGGAACAGTGTCGTCGTCCTTGTAACCAGGCTTGTCGCCATTGGCAACGTATTGACCCAACAAACTGTCCTCGAGCTTGATTGGTTTGACACACCGCAGCAGTTTCACTTTGGCATCTCGGATCGACTCTGGATCTTTGCCTTCTGGTTTCTCCATGGCCACGAGCGAAAACACTTGCAGCAAATCTAAACAATCCAAAGCATTTAATAAGAAAAAAGTGCATAGTTTGATAACCAGCCTTACGGTTTTGCATAACATCTCGAATGATATTGTATTCATCAAAGTAGCCGCCACGACCTTCTGTACCGAACGGCTCTTTGAGTGTGATTTGAACGTTATCGATACTTTGTGCGCACCACATGGGGCCCAGGAAGATATTGGCAAATCGAAGTGGCATGATATTCTTGACCATTTCCTTGCCTAGATAGTGATCGATGCGGTAAATCTAGATCCATTATGGTGCGTGTCAGACAAATCTCCTAAATCTTCCTTTTTAGAACTTGCCTCGTCTTCCTTAAACAATTTGCCGAGATCCTCCGCCAATTTGGTTGATGATTCGAGATCTTTGCCAAAGGGTTTTTCCACCACAATACGATTGTGGCCTTCGGATCCATAGACATGTTTGCGTAATCCTGTGGCGACCGGCAAGAATACCGAGGGAGGCAGTGCCATGTAAAACACTCTGTTCTTTTGACCCTTCTTCAATCCACGTTCTTCTTCCAATTGACAGACACGTTTGTTCAGGTTCTCCCAAGAGTCATCTTGATCATATTGACCCTCCGTGTAATCTGTCATTTTCAGAAACTCGTCCAGGTTCTTTTTGTCTTGGTCGCTGTTGACTTTCAAATGCGCCGTAATTCGCTTCACATATTCCTTGCGGTCGAGATTGGAGCGAGCATAGCCAATGATGTGTGTTTTTTCTGGAAGGAATCCAGTACAATACAAATTGAATAGTGCTGGATACGTCTTTTTGCCGGCCAAATCACCAGAAGCACCGAGAACTACTCAATGGTGTGAGTGAAATGTTTGCATCAACCGGTATTCCATCTTGTACCAATGATGGTGACCGCGCCATGCATTTGCTCCTCTACACGTTGCTGTAGTCCTTTTTGGTCTGAAGATGACATTATGAAAAAAGTAAAGAAAGAAAGCGTCGAACCACAGTGAAGTTTCACGGGGGTGTTATCTTGCGAGACAATGACGAAAGTGGCTATCCATCGTGCATTAATCGGAGCTCCATTTCTTTTTTGTTCAATCTATCGACAGAATCCCAATGACTTCATAATGAAAGTATGTCCCATAGGAAAAACGCCCATCGCCTCCGGACCAGTCTAAATTAGTGCATAAAACTCTCTAAAATAATGAGCGAGCCACAGCAATCTCTTCTTAACAAAAAAATTTATAGTACGTAATTAAACAAGAGTCGCGCACAGGTGTATCATCAACAAGGCATGAACCACTAAGAAAACGAATCAACTTTTTATAGACAGCAGGCAATACTGGATAATATGCCCTATATATGCGCGTTATATCACATAAAGGAATATTTGTCCCAAACAGGCTATGTAGTACAATTTTCCATCTTCGTAGGTTGATCGAGGCTGAAAGAAAGGTAAAATATACGAAATGCTTAGGAAATAGATCCGTCTGTCGCTACAAAGTAATGGATGAAAAAAAAATCTAATAAAAACCATTGTAGCGTTTATGAATTACGTACACCACTTCTTTAGAAAGTTTGATAAGATTAAGTCGACTCTGCTTCCCACTTGAGGATGGATAGACAGACCTCGACATGATCTATCCAGATCATACTGGGAATTTTCCTTGTTTGGAATTATGACTATAATGCCTTGTGCATGTAACACGACGGATATACCAGATCTGGACACCAAATCTTCTATTCTTTACATTCCTTCCCTAGTCTATTAATTTAACAATCTTCACTACCGGTAGCGAAAAGAACATATATCTAGGGTAAATTTCAATGACTACTATGTTGCTTGTAACAACAGCTTGTATAACGCTACTAACGAGTACCTACCATCTTGCACAAGGTTGATAGGAATACTTGCATCGTCTTTGCCAGAAACACACTTTTCAACAGAATGTATATCGAATATATCACGCTCCAGCAAATAGCACATTCCAAAGCCACAGAGTATAGCACAAACAGAGGTGAATATAGACCCATATGAGTGCTCACTTACACTTCCAATAGGCAAAAGATTCCTGGCCAAGAAGAAGTACCTTTTCATAAGTCTGGTAGTAGCCTGGCGAAACATTTAAAAAAGATGACAACGATCAAAGCCAAATTACGAAACAAGAAAGATAGCATCCGATTTCCACCGAAAAGATGTCGTAAGGTGAGCTACTCCTACGGACCATGACTAACTAATTTTACTACAACATTTTGTCGGTTTTTGGGGTACAGTTATATTGTGTAAAAGGAGGGTGTACGAATTACGAAGAAAAAAAGCGACAAGAAGATTTTAAACGGTTTCTTCGCACCTGCTTCTACCACCCGTCATTTTACCCTGTACCGAAAAATTGCGCAAGCGCCAGAGACTGGAAGAAACAGAAAACTGGTACCACAAATGGTTTCGGTAGACGTAAAAATAGTTCAGTAACGTACGCTACGAGTCGAAAAGTGAAGGCGGACGCAGCGACGCAAAAAGGTCAGATCTTTTCAAGACCTTGGCCAGCGAAGTTTGCGTTACTACTAAAACTTCCGCCGTCGCGGTACTGCAACGATATGCTGGCACTAAACGCCATCCAAAAATTCAGGTACCAGCGTTTCAGGCATTCGTTTTGTTTATCGGAATCACATGAAACGGACCGAGTGGGTTAGTGGGTGAGCAATGTATATTCCTTAAACATTGGGTGACATACTCTCATTTTCTGGTGCTTACTGATGTCCCTCTTTATCTTTGGTGCTGTAGGTCACTTCTCGCCCACAAAAACATCAATTGAAGGAACTCTTTCTAATTGGCCTCATTATACTAATTTATACTCAAGAAACTTTGTCATGTTCGCATGTACTTTGGTATGCATTGTATAAATAATAGTTATGGACATAATCGATCGAATAGCACCGTCGAGATATTGCGGGAGGAATAGCTATGATTCGACAATGGGACAACATTTAGCTTACGCTTAATATATACGCGCCTTGAATGTTCATAAATCCACATAGTATAATGAGAGTTCCATGAAGATACTCAAAACTAATATGAGAGGTAAAAATCTATCATGTATAAAGTGAGTGAAAAAAAAAAATAAATTATAACTTTTGAACTATAAAGTGAGTGAGTCACCACGCACTGCAATATTGTGTTCACGAAGCAGAAATGTGATACGCTGGAACATGTCAAATTGTGGGCACACGCGCGTGCCGGTCCTCGTTACCAACGATCCAGATTGTGCTGCTGCAACTCCCATACCAACAGAGTTTAAAGTACTCATATCCACTTTCGTTTAAATAGAATGTTGTCGTTTCTTCTGATCATTTGTGGTTCCTAAAAGTTAAATAGTTCGCACGTGTCGTGTGGCAGATAGATCATTGTGTCGACATGATCGCAATAAAAAATTGTCAGCAATGTAACGAGTGAATGTCGGGATCAATAACATCCATCAACGAAACCCAAAGCCACAGAATACAAAAAGAAAAAAAAAACTGAGTGGGAGCGCCAGAGAGACCAACACCCTTGTCGAGCGTAAAACACGGCGCCGAATCAAAGAGAGAAAAATAATACTCGAGACAGTTTCCATGGCAACAATTTTTTTTTATTTATCACCATAAATATGCTATTTATAATCCTTTCACGCGTTTGGAGACTTGATATCTATAGAACAGAATATATCATTAGATATACAATTCTTCTCGGTTCGAGCCATTGAGACACCCCCAGCCATTTATCATAGGATATATCAGGAACAACCTGCGTATTGGTCGTCCGCAAATATGCTATCGTCACTGTCATTCCGACTGGTGCCAGCTAAATCTCATCCTTTATACCCATAGTACACTCCACACAGAATATGAAAGTAGTATACATACCTCGCAAAAGCGAAAGAGAGAAAGAATTCGGCAACAAGCTTTTTGGCGCTTAAAATAAGGAAAAAATTTTACCGCTCCGCGCAAGAGACGTCACTTGCTTGTGGGCTCCGCATCTTTACAGGATCATAGATCCCAAATATCAGCATATGAAACAAACAGGTGGCAGTAACCATGCATGTATATTACAATTATCAAGGACAATGATAAAACAGCTCATTAGAGACGATGGGTGGGTCAATTGGATGTTTAAAGTATCGGAAAATTTGAGTGATCCAAGAAGACTGACCAAGCTGCCGACATTTGATAAACAAGGTGACGGAAATTGGGGTGGTCGACCCTATGTGCATGGTACATTCAATATATCTAACAGCGGAAACTTATTTTACCATCACTACCATCTTCCGGCTCTCTCTTCCCTTTCTTTTCCTTCTTTTCCCTCCTCTTTCCTCCACGCTCCAGATGACATTACTGTACACCTCATCCACTAAACTGTTTTCCTTCCTTCTATCGTCATCCTCGTCGAATAAATCCAAAAGCAGTAGCTGTCCAATATCCTCCGACAAGACGACCGTCCATATCTCCATAATTCCACACAAAGATGGCAGCAGAGCCACTACCAAATGCCTCAATCCCACCGAACCCGCATTGATAAAGAAGCCCAAACTAGGCAGCTTTTTGAAATTCTCCGGCTCACCGAAACGGCATCGACCGACACTTTCGCCCGCAGACGGGCCGCTCGAGCGGCTGCCTCCTGAGCTGGTTCAACAGCTCTTCGGCCATCTCGACGCTGCCAGCATCGGCAGACTAGCACAGACTTGTCGACGGTTGCACATGATCTGCAGCGATGACCATGGGGTGTGGCGGACTTTGTTCATTAAGCATTTTTTTCCACATCCTAGCAACGGAATTACCTGGAACGAGCTCTATCGCAACCATTATCTTCTCGAGCGGCGATGGCGGAGCGGCCAGGCACACGTGCGGTACCTGACAGGCCATACCGATAGCGTGTACTGCATCATCCGATACAAGCGGCAGTTTATTATCAGCGGCAGTCGGGATCACTCCGTCAAGTTGTGGGATCTCGACAATCACACGTGCGTCGCCAGCCAGACGCATCACGAGGGCAGCGTGTTGTGTCTTAAAATTTCAAGCGATAACGAATGGATGGTTTCTGGTTCATCCGACGGTACATGCGTCATATGGCAACTGGACGAGTTGCGGCCAATAGGCAGACTTCGAGGACACACGAGTGGCGTACTGGACGTTTGCATTGTCGAAAACAAATATATCGTCACCGCCTCCAGAGACGCAACCGTGAGAGTATGGGATCGCGAGTCAGGAAAAGAACTGCGGCGGCTTGAAGGTCATTCCGGTCCAGTCAACGCGTTGCAAGCGCACGGTTGTCATGTCGTGTCGGCATCTGGTGATAGCAAGTTGAAGTTGTGGAATGCAGAGACGGGTGAATGTGTCCGGACATTTGACGGCCATGCACGCGGATTGGCATGTGCACGGTATGATGGTAAACGCATATACAGTGGAGGACAGGATGCAGCACTGCGCGTATGGGATGCCGAAACGGGTGAATGCACGGGGACCTTAGAAGGACATGAGCAACTTGTTCGGACAGTCGATTGCTGTGGGGTAAGAAATTAGACCCAAAGGAGGCAACTCCAGAGTTTAATGTTTCATGCTTATTAGGATCGGGCAGTTACCGGAAGCTACGATCGCACCATCAAACTCTGGGATGTGCTAACAGGTCAGTGTCTATTGAGCTTCCAAGGTGGCCACGAGAGCTGGGTATTCAACGTGCTGCTGAACCGGACGCAGATTATCAGGTAGAATACAGGAGAGTTGTTTCGGATCAATATCTATGGTAACTGACCAGGCTACTCAACCCTTTTTAGTGCTGGCCAAGACAAACGCATCATGATCCTCGATTTTGGCAACAATCTAAGTCTAGCAGATTGATCTGCCTACCCGCTCCATACTCCTTACTATTGTATTACCAGTTTGCGCTGTTGTGCAAACCTAATAATCTAAGATTTAATTTACACATCAACTCAAAGCCATGCATGCAATGCATCAATGTGGTCTAGACGAGGGAACCTATAATATACACATATAAATGTCTTACCACCGATTCGCCAATGACGATGGCTCAATGTCACTCTTTGCAGACGATCGAATCTATAGTCAGCATCACGTGCCCATCTCGAGCTATTACTAGTATCTCCACCGTTTAAAATGTTTCTGAATAACGCATGCATTGTCGCAATGCCAACGAACAAAATATACACGTACGCTGCAGAAACGTCTCAAACAGCAGTGGTATAGATATGAGAAATCGAATTAGCGCGAGTCTACCACAATTCCCAAATGTACGCGTTTGCGTCCTAAACAGTTAAAAGATATCTTTCTCATACCGCTCCACCTTTCCAAGGTATTCGCTTCATATTTTGATCAATGTACGTTCATGTAGCATCCTGATACACTAATGTGCCCCTTTGATTTACAGAGTACATTGCAAGCTAATGAGTAGATCCGACGTCAACTGATGTAGAAGTATTCTTGTTCAACGCCGAAAAAGTAAAAATGAGTACCGGTATATGAACCAAAGCCTCGGAATCGGCAGCTAATTTCCTAGTTGGGAGAAAAAACGGAAAATCTTTTCTTCTGATACTGGTGGATCATGCCGTTGGCACAGCAGACATAAGGGGTGTTTCCTATGCACTCTCCAGATTTTATGATACGGCATACTCTCGGATAGGTCATATTAAAATTTTGAGAAACCTTGTGCATAGATCGTTCGTTATGCGGCAATGCGGCTTGACAACTTCCGATTAGATACATATTATTACTTTTCCTACATACGAATATTTTAGCTTTTTCTTTTCAGGGAACATACTATTTTTATATTTTGACTCCTTGACAACCTTCTTTATCATTCTTTTCACCTGCAGAACTTTCAAACATACCGATGAAAATGCAATTTAAAAGTCGGAGGAATACATATTTGGTATCTTTATGCAAGTGGTATGCGCTTTCTTTTAGTACCAAACTTCACAGTGGCTTTATCTGTCTGAACCGCACTATCAATGCAGAATAACAATAAATATTGGTGTATGCGCATGCCCGTGTGGTTTATTCGTAAATTTGGAATCATGTGTAAAAGTACGGTGTCTATTATTACTTCAGTAATGCTCATCCGATAAGCGTTTTGGCGCAGCAATTAGTCTAAGCATTCACATATCTTCTACATATTTAGCGAGTAAATAAGCGTCAAAAGGTGAGCAGCTATCGGATGAAACCAGCGTAGATTAATTTGTCGTAGTACAACTGCACGAATACGTAGTTAACATTTATTGTATTAGGGCACTTTATTAAATGTTTACTACATATAGCAGCGAGCGCTGCAATTTACCTAAAAGCCAGCATCATTCGCATATCGAAAGATTTTCATGCGCGACAGAGTGAGCTGTAATATCAATTTATACATTTGCAAAACGAGTATCTTCTCTTACTACATTTAGTAGGTTCCGGGTAGGGTTGCATCTGCATATTTCACTCCAATCGCTACGGATACAACACACACTGATTGCATTCTTAATATGTTATAAGCAATGATATCTCACTTTTCTTGGTGAGTGAGTCTGTCGATTTGTGTTCTAACTACCGAAAACTCTTTTCGATATCTCATACCCAAAGAATGTTTATAGGTAGCTTTTGATATCTGAGAGTGCACCAGGGGTGCATTGACGTAGTAAGCTATACTGACAGTAAGATCAAAAAGCAATATTTAGTCACATGATCTAAAACTACTCTAAGTTCACTACCATTGACACAGCAAGCATATTCCTCCAATGGCAATATATAAGCTAGGATTCGTATTTTTCCATAACCATTTCTGTAATACCTAAAGGACATTTTGTAGCTGTGTTTGGACTATTCTTCACAAAAGATAGTGCTGTTTTTAGGTAGATCAGCACATAGTCTGGGAATAGTGCTTATTTTTCTAATAACTATTCATCATCGAGTCAAAGCTGGTAAAATCCTAATTCCAACTCAATACCCATCGCGATAGAGGTACAAAAACTTCTCAAAAAGGATTATGCTCAATATTCATAATATAGTCTGGAAATGATATGTCTTTGAATGGCGAAATAAACTCACCAGCTCAATAATGCATACGGACTAATACGCTAAAAGACAATGCCTACGGTTTGTGGCAAAGACGGAGTTGTACATATGTAGCTGTGGGAAAACAATGACTGCACATAGTGCCACAAACAATTACCTCACTTCGCCATGGAAGCGAACGGAATAATTAATGGTCACGGTGTCATCATCTCACGACAAAAATGATCACAGAGATAGAACATACAGAGTAATTTATCGTCAAACTAAACCCCTCTAATACCTTAACTCAAATCAGCTGCTTATTTGTCTCTCTACCTTTATTGTAATTAGCAGTCAAGAAAATACCAATATACGTAGATATTTTTTTCTGCAACGTTGTGTCACAATCTCCGTGTTTCGTTATTCGCCACTGAAAGCACAAACATCTGCCAAACTCACTGTAAATATACGTACGTTTCAGCGCCCTTAAAAATTAAAACCTCGTCGTAACATACGTATGTCGCTTACCCTTCTCTTTTTACTATTGATCGCCTCAAAACTATGACAGATAAATTTTACATGTCGACGAATTTCCCCAATCATCCATTTGGGAAGGGCTATAGCCGCCCAAGAAGTAGCCTAGACAGGATGACCAACATAGTCGAAACGCAGTCTGGGCATTCAGGTGTAGAAGAAGAGGAAAGAGCACTATTGGCTCCAGTTGATGGACAGCGCGCTTGGACAGTTGCAGTTGCTCTTACAGTAATTGGACTTTTCACAGGTCTTCCAAACTGCTGGTATGTTGATCTTACTATTCTTATATACGAAACAGCAGCTTGAATTCTAATTATTTTGGTAAAAAAAATACTTTTTTAGGGGTATGTTTTCCTTTTGCGACAGGCAGAGTAATTTTTTGACGAGCAGAACAACAGGTGTCATGCAGGACTATTATCTTAGGGAAAATGTTTTTACCAATCCGCATGCGGCTGTGCAGCTCACCTTTCTTGGCACTTTGTTCCGAGTACTACTTACCGTATGCATGTTTGCTGGAACAACTCTCTTCACCCTCTATGGAGCTGACGTAATACTGATTTCCGGAGTGACCATGACAACAATTGGGCTGATACTTGCAGCAATGTCATTCACAGTAAGCTCTTGCACACATATTTTGGAAATTATGCGCTGCCAACGATAACTGATTTTTGCGATTACGTAGATATGGCAGCTATATTTTTCACTAAGCATATGTTGTGGTATTGGACTTTCATTCTTATGTGTGGTAAGTAGAGTCGTACTGAGAGGCTGTATCTCTTCACGCACGATTCAATTCTAATTATCTCAACACAAAGGCCCCTTTGTTACTTCTACCCGAATGGTTCGTAAAGTACCGCAGCACAGCATTCGGTATCCAACACAGCTCGTTTCCATTTACGAGCTTGGTACTCCCACTGGTAATGGTCCGCGTTAACGATTCCTTGGGTCCTTCCTGGTACTGCTTTTTTTCATTATTTACAGACTCACCTTGCCATACGTACAAAATATTAAGCAATGTATGATTCCCAAACAGGACATATCGTCTGCTAGGAATCACATTTTTCGCAACGGCCGCTGCGATGATCCCATTTATCAAAGAACGGCGAGTCAGGAAAAGTCAAAGAAAATCAAGAAGAATCCGACATATCCTAGATGTAAGCTTACTAAAAGATATGAATCTGATGATATGGGTTATCCTTGGGCCAATCCAGTTATATGCAATGTACATCACGTTTGTTTTCCTACCATGCAAGTTCTTTCAGCAATGTTTTGAGCATCACGCTACTGTTTATTAACTCATTACTTTATTAGCCAACGCCACCTACCTTGGGTTGACTGACGTTCAAGGTGCAGCAACCGTCACGGCACTATCCGGCGCCGGTCTCGTTGGAAGAATAATTTTCGGGTACATGTATATGAAATAAGTGAAATGGTCTTCAGGTGTACTGATTTCTTTTATACCAGCGCTATAGCAGATAAAATTGGCGACCTAAACACGTATATCATTTGTATGGTAGTTTCTACCGTTACAATTTGGATCAATTGGTTTTTTGCGACCAGTTTCACATCACTTATGATTTTTGCCGTGTTACATGGATTGGTACATGGAATGTACTTTGTTATATGTGAGTAGCAGCATAACAAATGATATTAAACGGACGTTTCTGATACGTATTTTGGTTGCTGGGGTCTAGCTTCTCAAGTAACATACGCAATTGTGGGAGAGCAAAGGTACGCCTCGGCTTTAGGACTCAAGATGCTTCCTTTTGTCGTCAGCATTTGTGGACCATTGGTTGCAAGCTATCTAGATTCCATCAACGGCCACACTCCGTTTCTTTACTGCAAACTTATTGCTGGTGCCGGGTTTGCGGTATCAATCATACTTGGACTACTGTTAAAGTTTAGAATGGAACGAAAGCTGTGGGCCAAAGTTTAACTTGAACTATTTTTTTGCCGTGTCATTATGTACTAAATATATCTGTTTTTATTTCTAAAATAGTCAACCTTCGCATCATCCTGACAAATTTTGATAGCTGTGTTGAACTGATTTTTGCCCTCCTTAAGCGTAATTGTGAAATACGTACCCTGATACTCCTGAATTAACCTTTCTGATATTACATTATAGATTATCAGCCAATGTAATGCATGGGTGATTATTGTATCATGTGGATAGAGTCTTGAATCTGGACTTATGTATCACAGCGTGTTCTACGCTTCCCCTTACCCATGTAAGGCACCATGCTGTTGCAAATAACAATTGCTTTTTTCGTTAACCACAATATGAGCTCCACAGTGACTTGTACTGTCAAAACAGCAGCACTGTGAACGAGCATGTTGGCTCCTAAATCGTCTAATGTCATGGATGAAGTTACCATTACTTTCGCTGACTAGAGTGACAGTAACTAAGCAATTGGTCCCGGCATGATTTATAACAATGCATTATCTATGAGGCAAGCTCACCCAGAACGATAGCAATATCAAGAAATGTACGCACAAACTGGTTCTGAGGAGAGTATGCCATTCATATTAAATGACACCTCCAGTCGATTTGCTGTCAAGAAAGTTGTCCTCACTAGCGAACTTACTAACGAGAAATTAAAGGAAGAACAGCCAAAAAAGAGCAGTTTGGGTTCCGTATACACAATGCTCCCTTTTGGGTGTATCAGAATACGAATCAGCTGCCCGTCCCGTTATAAATGCATATGGCATGACTGTCCATTTTTCATCGCTGCCCAACATCCCTATATTATTAAGGTTCACAGCATAAGTGACAGACGACGAGGGCACTTGTTATCCTTTACAGAACTGAGAGAGCTTTCCCAAACTCAAGTAAAGTCTCGTATGCCAGTCCTTTACCCGAATTCAAGCGAATGTAATATTAAAAGCGCAGTATTATACGGATTTTTGAAGGAAGCCGTCTTCCGCTTAGTCTTATTCGCAGTCATACTGGCTCTTTTTCACATCAGAAAATTAAACCCGGCTTCGCCTCTACTCGTTCTGCATACGAAAACTAGTTTGCTGCGCATGTTTAGCTCATTGTGGTATCGCTTAACGAGAAAAGGCTTTCGAATGACGAGACCAGAAATTAGCTTCTATTCTATTGAACTAAGTTACTTCTATTTATACTGATGATGAGTCGGGACGGAGAAGACGAATGCTTTGTGTAATAGTCCCAAAGATACATGTTATTACTGAGTCTCATATGATCTTGCCATATTGTCGAAGAGGCCGAAGATCTAAGACCAAGTTAACGGAGTTGCCTTACATGATCGGTAAAGCCGGATCAAGGTTGCACGAAAGAGCAAATAGGGAAATCGATAACTGTACGGTTGTTGATGACGTAATGACAGTGGATATAATCAAGGACTGAGGAAAAGCATGTAACCATGGATGATGGTGTATGCCGGGAATACGACACTCATCCTTTGCAATCATCATACGTATTGCAAAGATGTAAATTTTTAAAATTATGCCTACATACGTCGATATCACAGCGGCTCTTCCTCAAATCGCGCCATTCGTCTTATACCTTCGAAAATCGCTGCATCTTTGCAATCTCCGGAGAGTAAATAACAGTTTATAGATCCTTCGCTCGTTGTGTTCGAGACGTATCCAACATTGTAATTCTGAGAATAGCCGTGCCAAAATTGGTGACTATACGACGAAAGAAGTGATCATATGCCTAAAGGCGCAGATTAGTGACCTTTCCTATAATAATAATAACATTTGAACTATATGATGAAAGCTTGAAAAGTTCTCGAAGGCGGACCAGAAGCAATTATATATAAGTAACCAGAATCGATCGAGTAGTGATCCAACTAGTGTAATTTTCCCAGTGTATCACACAATATTAAGCAAGAATATTCGCTTGAAGTAATCAGAAGCTGGAAAACAACTCGTGTAATCTTGATACAGTTCATCGTTAGCACTGCAGTACTTCATATTGAGAGCTTTTTCATACAACGGAAAACATTTAATAAATTTTGATGAGAGTGTCATCAACGGAAACTTACACCCACAACTTTCAGAAACTTTTGTCTGGGAAAACGGCTGATATTCATGCGTAAGGGAGACCTAGATTTCTCGCAAATAAAGTATTTTGGGGTAATATTACCACATTCTGTAAATCGACATCGTCGTACACCACTTACTACTAGCTTTCGGCTATCGATCATTTCTACAGCATCCATACACTGAAATGGGTTTGAGTCTTAAATATAGTAAAAAACCAAAAGGACGTTACTGTACGTACCGGCAGCTTTAAGCGATAATAAAGAGTTTTAGAGCGCGTTCGGGTAACCACCAGAATGCATTTTTTTGTAAGTTTAAAGAGCGAAAATGCATTCTGCACAAAGCAGCTTTTTGGGAACCATTTGAGTAAGGAATTCATTTTGAATCAGAATGACTTCTTTTATAAAATGCATTTTTAGAAAAAAAAAGCCATTTTGTGAGTGATAGAGTCGATAGTTCCAGAACGACTTTTGAAAATGACTTCTGCATCCGAACGCGCCATAAACTGCTTTATATATTTAACGGTACAAAAGTTTATCAGTCGCTACTATTCACAATATCGCGACAGGGATGAGTACCTAAGTCTTTCATAGAATTAACACAAATAGAGATTCTGTCGTATCATTAATAGAAATTCTGACGAAAAACGTAACCTTCTTATACGTAAACATGTTGACAAATGCATAAAGATGACGACGGATATTGACTTTTAGATCGTCAGGCAAAAATACAAGGGAAGTCTCCCTTCCATCTCCATTCTTGACTCATATCTCCATTCCTACAAGAGCGTACGAAAAAGTTTAACTTTATAAGCTATATCCATAGCCTATCAATTGTCTCCCAACAAAACCTAATTTGGGTATTTGCTCCATGCTAAATCGATAACCCGGGCACCGGTCATTTGAGTCAAAAATTCAAGAATAAACTTGGCGTTATTAATGTCAAGCTAAAAAGACTTTGGGGTGGGACAAGAGCTAACAGATGATAACCTGTATCACACATGTCAACTGATCCCCTTACAGCTCACATGGATCGGGTCGTGGCAGCCACGTTATTGCTTCAATGATACGATTTATTCTAAGCTGCGGGGAGTATGCGAGATTGAGAAAGAGCGGTTAGACTAGTTTATACAAAGAAATATGAATGTGGTGAGTGCAATTCTCACACAAAAAAAGTCTCCGTATATGGGGATAATAGAGTTTGTCTTTAATTACATGTTCATTGGATGACTTCCAAAACGTTTATACACTGCGTGATAAAATAAAATAAACGAGAATTGTTACACGGATTTCCTAATTCGACGATGGATAAACCTTAATCACCCCTCGATAAACAGCATTGGGGGGACGGGGATAACTTTTTTTTACTTAGTGTTTATCCGCGATAAACTTGGATATACCCGACGGTCTATTGACCCCCTCTGAACCCCCTCAATAAACTTTTGCCATTTATTGATTTCCGACCTTGGCTTCCATCTTGCGCTCTAATTCGGCCAATCTGCTCCGGATCTCCTCCAGCTGGATGCAGAGAGTGCTGTCCATGCCTCTCACCATCCTGTGCACATCCTGCATCATCGTATGGATCTACGTCTTCTGTAAAAAAAGATGTTGACATCCGATGAGCATCATCATAGACAAATCTTGCATGTATTGTTCAAATCACACAATTTCTGTGTGCCTGAGGTTGGTATCAGCCAGATACGCACTGTATTTTATGGTGTTTGGAGAGAAAGAAATAGAGGAAACTAAAGAAGTACGTCTATCATGGATAAACCGAGTTTTGGAAGTCTTCTTGGAAATAGAAAGCGAATAAACTTTATTCTACTTTGTATCACCCCATCTATTTATTCTGTATAAACGTTTTGGAAGTCATCCATTAAAAGAAAACGATTGGTCACTGTAATAACAAATAATGAGTCGATAGTATATCTACATGTTTGGGAATTTCATTATCGCCGTAGCATTCCGTGACCAATGCATGGCAACGATATGTGGTCAGTCATGCACGACCATGACGACAAATCCCATCGGCTGATGTGGTGTGGGCGAGCAGGCCGATTGCTCTTCTTTGGATACCCCGAATGGAGAAAGCGCCTTTTTCAGCACAAAAATTACATCGATGAGCGAGTCAGAAGAGGCGTATGCTGCGGTCAAGGCACTACGCGAGCGATGCCAGGTGATTTTGCAGGATTGCGAAAAACGCGATTCGATTGAAGGAATGTACCGTTATGTTCACTCCTTGCAAGCCGAAATGGGCTTCTTGGACAAGGTAATCCAAGCAAGCAGGTTTCTTGATTCGTTTAAACTCAAGTTTCTTAGCTTCTGGAAGATCCCTCACGGATCAAGAAGGAATACATACAGAGCTCCAATCTCAGCTATCTAGAAGCAGTGCATGAGGCTATTGAACAAGCAAATGACATTCAGCAAATTATGGAGCTGAAAAGTGTGCCGGTAAATGACGATGTTTGGATGCCCAAAGCGGCATTAATGCGGAATCAAACTGTCAAAGTGGATCTGGTTGCAGAGCACGGCTTGGTGTGGATTAAGGTGATTGCGCGCAATGCCAAAGGATTGCGGTTTGACATGGCCGGCCTTGAAGTAGAAGACGAAGACTCGTCTGACGAGGAAGAAGAATATGACGAAAACTTCCCAACAACAATAGCCAGTGAAGACGCCTTTAACGACTTGCCGATTTTCAAGAAGGCAAGAAGCTATCTCCGCAGTGCGGAAGCTCACCAGCTGCATTTCAAGACACCTCAAGTAGTGTTTGCATTTATGCGATTGCAACAAGAAGACGTGTTTGTTGAGCGTATCCTGGCACGGTTACGCGAGATGGGCGTTGTGGTACATGTTGGCGCGACGGGCTTGCAAGGCAGTTACTGTGCAACACCAGCAGAGATAACGTCGTCCCTCAATCTGGACGTGAGCACCGTGTTGGCGCTCATTTCGGAAATGTCGCACCAGCCCTGTTTGCCCGACCAAGTTGATGGCGAGGCGCTTCAGATCCAGGCGAGACGTGAGCAGATCGCCCCGGCCCTACCAATCTTGCGCGACATCATCAAGGATAAGAAGCTGTTTATGGTGCAAAGTGCGTATGACCGTCTGGAGCAGATTGTAAAGGTGGTTGGCGGACAGAACGAACAGACCCGGTTCGAGCAGTTGTTCCATGACGATAACTATGATACCCGGCTTTGGACAATGTTACCAAAGCTCCATATCGAAGTGTTGCCAGATAACGCATCGGAACGCTTCCGTCGACTACTGGAGCCCCCCAAGAAGAAGAACGCGCTGAACAACGGCCGCAAGATCCGTAGTCGATTTTCCGAGTTTCATGCCGTGATCTTTGGAAGCGGCGATGCGTACCGCATGACGACGGTCACTGCCATTCAGTGGATCCAGCAAGCCATTACAGACGCTGGGTTAACCGATAGAGCCATCGTGTCCCATGAACCCAGATCGTTGGCTGAACAAAAAATGCACGTCTAACCCCCAACTTTTTCATCGTGAGTCATGCAAGTCCGACCAAAATGTTGTACAGTGTGTGACATCATGACATCAGTTATATACATCTTGTTTATCAGTTTCTGTCAAATCACTATTGTATTTCATAAGGCATATACAAAAGAAAAAACCGGATCCAAGAAGTATGTATAAGGTGTGTGTGTATGAGAGCGTGTATATATATGGGAGCAGGGGGGGCGAAGAGCATTAAAGGTGAGAAAATATATGTGCATAAACGAAGACTTATGTATATAGCGACAAAAGGTTTGGGTGGTGTGTGTTATATGGGATTATGATACAGGCCCTATCACCGGGGCAAGCTTGGGCTGAAAACATAAAGGGGTTGGGGGCCAGGTACCCCCATCAGTCGTCGTGATCCATAAGCGATAACAGATCGCTGTCGCTATCGTCGTCTTCGATAAGCATCGTCGCTGTCCATTGCGAAGGGTGCACTCCCTTTCTAGGGCAGTTACTCTTTAGGGCACATAAGTATTGGAGCGAGAGAAAGTGTCGGGGGATCCTACCTGATGGTCGGGTAACCAGTCGCCGCAGAGTTCGCAGGTCGCAGGAAGTAAAGCAAAGGGAGGTTGCATGGTGAGTGAGAAAAAAAAGCTGAAGAAAGAAAGAAATGGAAATTGACTTGCACCGTACTTTATATACGTTGTCATTTTCTGGAAGTTGCACCCATTCCATACACCCCCGCCCCTACTCCCCCCTTTTTTTTTGCTCCCCTCTTGAGCTCACACACACGCATATACACACATGCGTGGGCGCCAAAAAAAAATTGTGGGGACGCGTGTGAGTCTTTTTTCCCTATGGTTTCGCAGAAAAAGTGATACGGGTGCTTCTGACGTACACGTCTAAAGGTCTCGCCTGCATCTCCACAGCAACCTTACATGCACGATGACGGGCACAGCCAGCACACGCGCACACCCTTGTACTCTGTTTTATCACTTTTCTGCAAAGGGCGGACTCCCTCTCCCATAAATATTTCACAAATGGTTATTGCTTTATTAGTTTGGGCAAAAGCGGTGTTTCGAATCATCGTAGCATATGGTAACTGGGTGGCCTGGTCGTCATCTCCATGGTCGGTGTTTGGTATCACTTTGATTGTGAAAACATTCAATTAGCTGCGTTTACTCGTGCCATCCTTGTAGTATGCCTGTTTCACTTATCTTTGGCGGTGCGTTTAATTTATTACACGTGATGGGGCGCATATGCCTGAAGCAAAAATACTCGCTCTGCACGCCGAACCCGTTCCTTCGACGACACAGTCTATTTAAGTTTGACCAATATCATAAAGACGATAGACACCAGTGAGCGCAAAATTCACATTCGATCAAATGTGATTCGCTGGAACTCTGATGCAATGATCAATCGCGTCCGGCAAATCAGCTTCCGAGGACATTATGCTTCGTTTCATTTACGAAAAAAAACTTCGGCATATTTATTCTTCTCTGCTGTGGCCAGTTTTAAAGCTGTAAGGTTTATAATAAGTGAACTTTGTCGATAGCCATTGCCATATTTCGAAATGAACGCCGATTAACAGGATCAACAACCGATATTACCAGAATAAAATATGATAACTGATTACCATATCAAAAAGAGTGTTAGTTGCTCTATACATCAATGGCATCAGGAAAAGCAAAGCGGAGCTATATTAACCGAATCATGGCTGTAACCTTGGAAAGGAACGTATAATCGCCGCTCCGTTTGGTATCTTTTCAAAATGGCTGTTGATGTCTTGATAAAGTTTTAACTACACCATGACGTCTCCACGAGGTCAATATTTGGGGCTCCATTTTAAGCAACTGCCGTTTTACATGGCACCTATTAGGATAAAGATACACTGATGTGTATCAACAAAGCATTGGTTGCTTTATTTAGTGATAAAGTTGATGTATACAAGTTTATATATATCCAATTAGTTAAAAACCTCACTTTCAATCAATATTGCTTATTATCTACAGATATAAACCTAATATTTGTGTGATAAATTGGCAAAGACCACAAAACTGATGACGGTTTTGAGAGTCAGAAGATCTACTGGATTAAGTATTACCGACAACGGGAAACATTTCGATTTGAAGGCTACGTAACCATGGCTGGCTTTTGTATACGCGTGGATGATTAAAATAAACAGGTCATAAATCGCAACATGAGATTCATCATAAATGGGTTGTATAGTTTGCATTGTCACGCGAGAACTTTGCAATTTAACACAATTACGCAAAATTGCTGCATTGCCAGGGTCGGTTAAAGCCTACACGATTTAAAATTTGTTGCCAACCATCTGTTTCTTATCGCTAAGGTCAATCAATAATTTTATTTTAGTGCCAGGGACAGTGAGAATATAACTGCTTTCACGAATAGTTAACTTTATTTTGTTTACCTACGAGTGCTGCGTTGAGCAGATCTTCTTTGACATTGTTCAGTCGATAAGGTTAAGAAGCGAAGGTTGTCCGCCGTTTAGAAGGCAAAACAACTTGATGAAGCTGATACTATCGTTGCCAGCAATCACTTCCCGATTCTCATATCTAAACTACTATTTGCCGTCGCACAGCAGTGTTCGCGTTACATAATTACCATCAACCTACTCGGGAATTCTTCCGGAAGCCAAGCGTCTATAGACTGGGATCACAGCTGCCATCGGACGAATTCGGCTGGGCAACGCTATGCAAGATTTTCACGAAGGCATCCTCGGAGTCAAATCCACATAGCGTATGTATAATTAGGTCGCTTGGCTTCCATCATGATCACCATAACTAATTTCTATAAATTGGCACCGCCATTAGCTCAGCAATAAGCATGTGATTATTTCAATGGCTTGTGCGCACTCTCCTATAAGGTAAGCGGCGGCGTGTTGCACTAGGCCGTTGACGCTTATTCAACCAAATCAAAGCGCCTTAGCAACAATCATTCGTACCGATTGTTACCATAGCCACATTCACTGAGTCCAAAACGTTGACCACAGTTTTGATGCAGGCCACGCGTATCGGCACGGTGATGCCCATTAGGAGAAGAAGAGGTGTTGGATGTGATAGATAAGCCCTTCGTACCATCATTTTTTTTTAATTTCAACAAGACTCAGAACAGGAGCGGATCATCGCGAAAAAAAGCACAGACCTAAAGGGAAAAAAAAGGTGAGTGGCATATAGGGCGGCGACCAAAATACTTTAATAAATACGGAGTGAGCCGTAACGCTTTCTTGCATATTTTCTCTTTCGACATACTTTTTTTCACACACCTGTCATTATGAAGTCATTCTCCATTGAAGTTGGACCTGAGACACAGCCTAATGGCGGTCGTATTCGGCGGTCAATCCTTTCGGCAGACAATCTCGTACGTGTTCCTGCCACCAATGTCCACACTCTCTACGATGTTCTCGAGCACAGCGCCAAAAAGTACAGTAACCGCAAGGCCTTTGGTGCGCGCAGTATCGAACAGATTATTGAAGAAGAGAAGGAGGTAACCAAGGTGGTTAACGGCGTCGAGAAGAAGGAGAAGAAAGTGTGGAAGTTTTTCCAGCTATCGCCGTACGAGTACGTGACATACAAGGAGGTCAGTGACCGTGCACATGCGCTTGGTGCCGGTTTTGCCGCTCTTGGCTTGCGTGAAAAGGCCAAGGTTGAAGTCTTCGCTCCCACTACGTAAGTTGATTTTGTTGCTATAGATATATGAAAGCTAACTGACAAGATAGGATGAACTGGATGCTAACAGCCCATGCATTGTTCACACAAAACATGACGATCGTCACCGCATATGAAACGTTGGGTGTTGAAGGATTGTTGCATTCAATGAACGAGACTGAGGTCGAGGCTATCTTTACTTCGGCCGAGCTATTGCCGACCGTTGCCAAGGTCGCGCCCAACTGCCCTACTCTCAAGCATATCATCTACCACGGCGAGGCCAAACCGCAGGCCATTACTGACGCCCGAACAGGCAATGTTCAGAACGTCCTTTCCATGGAACAACTGGAAGACCGGGGACGCGCTTCACCGATCGAGGCCCGCAAACCCGAACCCGAGGATTTGTGCTGTATCATGTACACATCCGGCAGTACCGGCAACCCCAAGGGCGTTGTGCTGACCCACAAAAACATTGTCGCAGCAGGTAGGCAAAATGCTTCTTTTGGATACTCAACAAACCATTCGTTATTGATCATGTATCCTTTAAGTGGGTGGCGTCAACAAACTATTGGGACACTTGATCACGGACAACGACAGCATGATGGCTTACTTGCCATTAGCACACGTGCTTGAATTTGTCGTCGAGAACCTGTGTCTATTCTGGGGTGTCACGCTGGGCTATGCTTCCGTTCGCACATTGACTGATACCTCTGTTCGCAACTGCAAGGGCGATATCAAGGAGTTCCGCCCAACGTTGATGACTGGTGTTCCGCAAGTCTGGGAATCCATTCGCAAAGGTGTATTGAGCAAGCTGAGCGAGACATCTCCGCAAGCTCAGAAGATCTTCCATAAGGCATTTGCTACCAAGGTTTGGTTGATGGAACGGCATTTGCCTACTGGATTTTTGGACAAGACGGTATTTGGCAAGATTCGTGAACAGGTCGGTGGCCGTTTGCGCTTTGCCTTGTCGGGCGGTGCACCAGTCTCCTATGAGACTCAAAGATTCTTGTCTGTTACCGTATGCCCTATTTTGGGTGGTTACGGTATGACTGAGAGTAAGTATCTACCCTATCTTGTTGTTACTGTTTACTAAACATTTGTCTTTTTTTTTGTTTGGTAACCAAAAGGCTGTGGGTAAGTGCGATGAAAAAGAAAAAAAAGTAACGCGAGAACAGTGGTACTAAAAAAACAATCTTTATTTAGCATGTGTTCGATTATGACGCCTGAACAGTTTGGTTATGGTCGTGTCGGAGCCCCTGTCCCATGCGGTGAGATCAAGTTGGTGGATGTCCCTGACGCAGGTTACTTGTCAAGCAACGAGACTCCCCAGGGCGAAGTCTGGGTCAGAGGCCCCTCTGTTACCAAGGGATACTGGAAGCGTGACGACATCACTAAGGAAACAATCACTGAGGATGGTTGGTTGATGACTGGTGATATTGCACAATGGAATGACAACGGCACTTTATCGATTATCGACCGCAAGAAGAATCTTGTCAAACTCAGCAACGGCGAGTATATTGCACTTGAAAAACTTGAATCGACCTACAAGAGCTGTGTATACGTCAACAATATCTGTGTGTACGCTGATTCGCTGCGCCCACGACCTGTGGCGCTTGTCGTGCCTGTAGAACCAGCCACCCGCAAATTGGCCGGTGAACTCGGAGTCCAGTCCAAGGACTGGGAAGATATTTGCAACGACGCGTCGGTCAAAAAGGCTGTTCTCGGTGCGATCCAGAGCCAAGGCAAAGAAGCCGGACTCAAACCTGCCGAGATGCTCATTGATATCTATCTTTGCCATGAAGAATGGACCATCGAATCAGGACTTTTGACAGCTGCCCAAAAGTTGAAGCGACAAGATATTGTCAAGAAATTCAAGCAGCAGTTGGACACCATGTAAGTTACTATTGTTTTTATGCATCGCAATTCTCGGAACTGACGCTGGTTGCTATAGGAACGCTGCTCAAAAGAGCTAAACAAGAAAAAAAAACTTTTTTTTTCAAAATTGTATACCATTCTTCGTTATCCGAGTCTAATTCCGCGCATATGCTAAACCCATTGTGGGAAACGCCGAAAGTCGATCCACAAAGTAATATATTCGTGTTACTCTGTTTCCCAATAAACTTCACATGAAGCCAAACTTTTCTGTTCCTCTTCCCTTTTCCCTTCCGCTCCTTTTAATACACAATGCGAATCTCGACGATATTTTTATTATTACCGTCGGTTGCGTACGGATTATCCATCCAACGACCGTTGCCCAATACAATCCATTTCGCCAATTTGAATTTACCACTGTCATGGACGGTTGACGCCGGTGAGAGCATTACTTCACTCAAAGTAATGCTTGCACAGCCCGAAGACACGATCGTTGCTACGCTGGCCGAGAACGTCGATGCATCAAAGGGTAGCGAAGGTATCAAAATTCCAAAGGAAACAGTCAGCGGCAAGTACTATGTCGTCATTGAGGGCAACAACACTCCTCCATCACGAGCAACACGTGGTCCAATTTCAATCGCGTTCGGAGCAAGTGAAAGTAGTTCTTCCTCCGCTGCTCCAAGCAGTGCAGTATCAAGTAGCGCATCGAGTTCAGCTTCTGCATCATCGTCGGGATCATCCCAATCAGCAACAGGGACACGTTCAGCTACGTCAACTGATGATGATGATGAAACTTCACCTACTTCCACTTCTGGTAAGTACACTAATTTTATTTTTCGTATTCATGGAAGGTTTGGGAAACCCTGATTTTCTTTTTCATAAGATCAAGGTTCGGCAGAAGAATCGGGTCAGACATCAGACAACCAAGGGCTGGGAAGTGGTCAAGTCGCTGGTATTGTTGTGGGTGTTGTGGGTGCCGTCCTGGTGGTAAGTTGCTTTACCAATGAGGAGAAAACTCGGGTAACTTTTATATTAAAAATGACTCAATGCAATTAGGCGGGTTTGGCTGCATTTTTTGTCTTGGTGCGACGGAGGAAACGTAATGGCCAGGACCGTGGTAACAACGGAGATCAGGCCAATTATTTCAACGATAGTTCTTACGTCGTTGATGCGCCTCAACAACGTCACGCTCCAGTGGCCGCTGGTTATCAGAACATGACCGAACAATCGTTCCATAACGAACCAGCCTACCGCGGCGAGACTTATGACGATTACAACAACCAAGCGTACTACAATAACCAGACATACAATCAGGATCCATACAACCAGCAGGCCGCGTACGCCCAAGCGCCATATCCTCAGCAACAACAATACCATAACGAAGCTGCGTACATGACAACACCCACCACCGCTCAATCAGATAAACCCCATGCAGTATCATAATTCTATCCCTTCATTTTATCATTTTTAATTCTATATATTTAGCTTTACAATGGAAAAGAAAAATTGCGCTTTTTAGAAAAAATATGGTACAGTGCAGAAGGGGATTGCCTTTTATACAGAGAGTGAGAGAGAGTAAGAATGGAGGGGTATTTTAGCTCTGGGCATCAAAATCCCGGACAAGGGCCTTAATGGCATCAATCGTACCAAAGATACAACCGATAATACCCAAAAACACGGTCAGTGCACAGAACGCCAACTCGTATAGCGGCTTGTTTCTAAATCCAGTCAGTTTGAGATAGCAAAGGATGGGCAATAAAAAGACGAGACCACAGTTGGCCAACGCGCCCAACAAGCTCATAAAATCTGAAAAGAATGGCACAAACACGGCCAGAATCACCAGGATCACCATTGTTACGGTTCGAATAGCCGCACGAGCTAACCATGCGCCCCATACACCCATCCGATCGTCTTCCACCTTGGCAAAATGTTCAAACTCGAGCGAAAAGGATGTTGTAAAGATGGGAATGGCGAGGATCACGTGGATTGTCATGACAATGGTTGCGACCGATCGTCCAGCTCCAAGGGGTAAGGAATCGTAGATGGGTGATTGGGTATCACGTCCATAAGCATAGTAACCGGGGATGGCCGTCATAAAGTACAAGAGAGTACATGTGGTCAGACCGGCAAAAACGGCCCACTTCCATTGATTTGGCTTTCTGAGTGCATGTTCGACGTCTGAATAATAAAGGGGTGGTCAGCAATAATATATGCAAGGGTTCGTATTACATACGGGGATAGGTATTGTTGCCGCCAAAAGAGAACGCAATAGTGGACAGTGCTGTGGGGAATCCGGTCCAAATGACGCTATCTTGAACAACGGCACGTTCAGGATGCTGGTGTCGATCAATGGGTGCCTGTATCACCACGACAAAGACGGCAATCATTGTACAAATAGCGCCAGCCGCGGAAGTCAATGTCACTTCACGGAGAGTACGTTGAATCAGAGATGGTATCAATAGGAAAACACCCACGATGATCGTCCATATCGCTTGAGTTAGACCGGCAGACTTTTTTTTTCGTAAGATCAGTAAAAAAAAAATAATAAATTAAAAAAGGAGCGCTCAACCTACAGTATGCTGCAGCAAGGCGTGCATATTGCCACCTGCCAGGACTAGGTACAGTGCTGGACAGCCGAACAAGTTCAAAAAATGGAGAACCGAGGCGATAATGTAACCGATACGTCCAAAAGCGGCGGAACCGATGGCTTTGTAGTCGTGGAGTCGTTTATGCGGTTTGTAGTACAAACAGCGGATCAAAACAACACCGCTGTATACAGCCATGCCGTACGCGAGCAGCAAAATAAGGATGCCAAGCCAGCCGCCTTCTGCGAACGCGCGTGGTAAACCCAAAGTGCCTGTACCAGCCACGACGCATACAACGTTAAAGAATGCGGTCATGACGCTACCCTTGCCGTGGCCAAACTCATTGTCTTGGCTGTCACTGCTCGGCGCTTCCTCTATGGTAACCTCAGGATAGACTTCTTCGGCCTTTTCTGAATAACTCGGCACGGATTCTTGGATCGGCGTCGTCGTCTCTACGCGAGGTGTCATTTTTTCCGTGCTGTAAAAGCAAGTAAAAAAAAAAAAGTGGCGAAAGGGAAATAAATTGCTAAAGAACTACATGAACGGCGAATTTATATATCCAAGCACCGTGTATCAGTTTCCCCCCGATCCCCACTTTTTTCAACGGATACAGTGATGCTTTTAGCAAGTGATCTATGTACAGCAGAAGGCTACGTGATCTTAAATGGGATAACAGGAAACTAATGCACGTCTGTGCTCTTAATGCATCTTGTTTAGAGCGTGCTTGGTCACCATACCAATACTAAAAAAAAATGTTCCGTACGAAAAAATACCATCAGCCTTCTTTCACCAAATGTTGATAAATTTGTTTCTCCTTGTTTGCTTAGTCCTCGTTGGTGCACAGCGTTTCACTGTGCAGTTCCATGCACGTCCAGGCAATGTCAGCTCAATTCGTCAAGAACAGGATTCCTTTTTGGATCAACTGCAGCAAGCTAATATCAGCTTTGCAGTACGTTATCGGTACACCCACGTTATGAACGCACTTTCTATTCAGATCACAGATCACGCAATGGCAGTACCCTATCACAGTTTTTTGACGAGACAACCCCTGGTTCGCCGCTATTGGCCTGGAAAGCGGTATCCGAGACCCCAGTCGTTGCTCCAGGACACAGGTGTCCCGAATCTGGGGTCGGCTCATGCAATGACAGGGGTTCACAACATTTCTTGGACCGGAAAAGGAATCAAAGTTGCAATCTTGGATACTGGTGTTGATTATACCCATCCCGCACTTGGTGGATGTTTTGGTGTTCGTGAGTGCTTCTAATATGCTATACTGTTTTATTCATCTTGGTATTTTTTTTTCTATAGAAAGGCTGCCGAATCGCTTTTGGATATGACCTAGTGGGTGATAATTATGGCGGTGAGTAAATAATGAAACGAGCATATGTGATGATAATCGTCATTTTAGCTGATGACGATAACCCACCCGTACCTGATCATGACCCGATGTAAGGAATTTCTTGTTTGTTGGGATTCAGAATAATGGATATGCATGTTTCAGGGACGTGTGTGATGGTCATGGGACCCATGTGGCGGGAATAATTGCTGCATCTGGAAGCAATGAAGTATAGATCATGTAATGTACATGCAATACCACGATAATAATTTGGAAACAATAGCCTTTTGTAGGTGTAGCCCCGGATGTCGAGCTGGGCGTGTGGCGGTACGTACATTACTATTATTTTTACCTAAAATACTCATTGGTTCTCAAGAATATTCGGATGTGAGGGCAACACAGACGATGATATAATTCTTGAAGCAGCGTAAGTGCGTGTCGAGTCAGTTTGGATTTATTAAAAAAGTACATAACCTATATATATATATATATATATATATATATATAATCACGCTGTTATACAGAGACAGAGCAATTCGAGATGGTATGAACATTATCAACCTTTCGATCGGAAGTGATGAAGCTGCCTGGGAAGAAGTACGTTTGTCTTTATAAAAGCAAAATTTACAAGCGGGTTCATCTCTGTATAGGACGCACTGGCTGTAGCTCTTTCCAGCATGGGTGACCACGGAATTATAGTCGTAGTCGCACAGGGGAATGAACAGGACGGGATCGCACGGACCCCATCACCCACCACTGGTCGCCATACACTGGCAGCGGCGTCCGTAGATAATGGGATCAAGTTGGCCGATGTAATCAAGGTAGACAATGCATCTTTTGGTAGGTTAATAAAAATAGTCTGCATATCGCTTTTTTAAGAACCTGCTTCCCCCTTGCTTAGAGTATGTGTTATCCGACGACAGCTTGCATAGCTTTACGGATACGACAATACGTCTCGCTCTGAAAGATCTTGCTTGTGAACCATTTCAGGAGCGGCTCGATAACATGACTGTACTGGTGAAGCGTGGCAGTTGCAGCTTTGTTGACAAAGCTATAAATGTACAGAATGCAGGCGGGACAGGCATATTAATCTATCAAGACGACGACAGTAACGAACTTGATATTGGTTTACTGCATCGTCGAAAAGTTCATATCCCCATAGGATCTATTTTCAATGGTCAACAACTGGTTTCACATTTTGAAAACATGGCATTCGTCGATGCTGAGCGCACGCAAGAGACCATGCCAATAATATCTGCAGGGCTTGCTTCCACGTAAGTTTATGTGGCTTTACGTTCCAAAAAGAGAGAAAAACACCATTGACAATTTAATATTTTTAGTTTTTCGACCTGGGGACCCGACGCAGAAGTATGTAATCGGGCATTGGTTTTGATTCTTTTTTATTATTTCTGAACAATCGTATGCTCTAGCTGCATTTAAAGCCAGATTTGGCTGCGGTTGGTGGGCAAGTGTATTCGACATACCCAGTTAATTTAGGTAAATTATGAGTGGAAGAGAAAGAAGTATGCTTTTGAGATTATTCACATTGGATTAGGAAGGTATTCAACGATGAGTGGCACAAGTATGGCTACGGTACGACCTTTGTTTACTTTATTTGGCGCACGTGTGCTTGGGAACGTAAGCTAAAAAAACATATTAGCCATATTTGTCCGGATGCATTGCTTTATATATGCAGGCAACTGGATCACGCACTCCCAGCCACATATTCAGAGCCTTGATGAATCATGCTCGACCTATACAAACCCGAGATGGGCGTATCGAATCGCCTATCAAACAAGGTGCCGGACTTGTTCAGGTAAAAAAAAAATAAGTCACAAAAGTTGAGTGATAAGCAGAATATGTGACGTACTCAAAGAGAGTGAGGATAGATACGAGACGCTATTGATGGAGAAACAAATGTCAGTCCATATAAACTGATGTTGAACGACACCTACCATTTTGAACCTGAGAAAATCCTTCGTATACGTAACAGGTCACACGTTGAGAAGAAATACCAACTAAAGCATTTACCCGCGGCGGCAATTGCTGGTAAGCAAAAAGTAAATTCACATCAGAAAGAAGTTTTTTTTTAATAAACACGTGTTTAGGATATAACCTCAATTCATCTGCTGTACCACTTTCCCGGCCTGTTTACATCGAATCAAACGCCACAGTTCAGTTTCAGTTCTCCACATTAACTGTCCCACCCAATGCAACTAGACCTATTCGAGTTCATTTTGATCCGCCCCGCACTCGTCGGCAACATCTTATCTTTGGTGGTTATTTGCAGATCCAGACAGATGACGAAAAGATACATATACCTTATTTCGGTGCAACGGGTAATCAACACGATCTACCTATATTCGATTCTATGGTAACAAAAGAAGAAGATAATCTACCACCATTACGATTTTGTGACACCGTTTAAAAAAAACAGAAAGGATATCCACGGATACACCCATTGAAGCGTGCGTATAATTTTCATGAAAATGACATATTGCACCTGCATATTCGACTCGGAAGTCCGACCGCGCGGCTTCGAAGCGTTCTTGTCAATTTGGAGGAAAAACGATTGGGAACACTAGTGAATGGGTATGAGAAATACGTGTCACGGAACGACAATAGTGCTGAAAATCAGGAATACACACTGGATTGGCGTGGTCAAATCGTATATCCGCCAACAATACAAAGAGGGCGTCTTGTGCGACGTGTCCCACCGGGCAGATACAAGATACGGGTATCAGCACTGAAAATCTTTGGTGACCCTTTACTGAAAAGAGATTGGGAAATCTGGTATTCCCCAGAATTTGACATTCTCGGCTAAAGAGGAAAATTCCCGCGGATGGTGCATGGGAAACGTATGGTGCGTGACATTTACACAAAAGCATATGTTTTCTTTATTTTTGTTGCTTCTTTTTCCCTTTTCCCTTTTCTCTCCACATTTTTCTTTTTCTTTTGCCCCGCTTCCCCATATGATAGAGCTGACGGAGTATGGCGAACGTGTAGTCGATAAAATTAATATGATGGGCATGTGGCTGGCCGTCGTCATAAGTATTCGAAACTACATGATTTGCCATGGCCAGTACAAGCGAACCAGAGGCAAAATGTATACCCTGTTCTGAGTCTATTCCGATTTCGAGAAAATAGCTAATGCCGCATGCAATTAAATAGCCATCTGGTCAACATTAGTCAAGTGTTGGTGCTGTTGGTGCATCGATTTCTGTACGGCATTATTCCATTATTCGAGATAACGACATGTGCATATTTTCCCCTGCTTGTCTCGTAAGTAGCCATGACAACAAAGCCATGGCGAAACAGATTCTCACACGTATACTTTTATTGTAGACTATGGCATATAAGTGAGTTAAAAATAGACGCCAAGGAATGACAACTGACAGATGGACAATATTTTAGCGTACCTCTTGTTCTACGTGGTCATGTTTATGCGACTGATTATCCTCGAAAGTGATCGCCACGCACTCTGGATCAAAATCGTGGGTATCCTCTTGATCACCGTGCGCTTCGCCGACTGGCCATACGAACTCGCCTTTGTAACGATCCAGCAGAATATCATGTACCAACAGATCCAAAGCGGCGGCACGTGCTGGGCGCAATGGGGCAATGGTGTGATCATAGTCAATTTTATCGGCGATGCACTCGCCAACCTGTTTCTCAGCGGCATGTTTGTACGACGTCTGTACCTGCACATTCGCCTTTCGAAATCAGTAATGAGTCGCCAAAACCGCCTGATCGAGTACATTGCGCGCAAGTCCTTACTGTGCCTGACCCTTACATTTGTGGTCAACCTAGCCATGAACCTTCTCAAAGTCACCAATTTTCTCGGCAACCGTTCCGATGCGTTTACCGTTTACTTTCAGATCATTGAATCGACCTTGCTAGTTGAAGCTCTCCGCGTCGATTATACAAGGGTGCCAAATCAGGCATTCTGTGAGAACTGTGGCATGGCGATCCACATCGATCCGGCAAGCCCGTTGCCAAGTGAACGGAAGCCAAAACGGGAACAGCAGCAAAGCTTTTCGCTGCCAACGCCCGTCGAAACCGAAGACAGTATTATGCGTGCAGTGTCGATTTTTGAAGCTACGACATCGCAGCCGCATATACGCAATTCCATCTTGAAGGATGAGGAGCAGAGGGAAGTCAGCTCAGCCCCTGTGTTCGGACTGAATGACAGGCCAGTATCGCCTAGCAAGAATAGGCCGGTACCGCCATCACCCACGGCACCTACTCCTGCAGTTACTGCCGAAACCACCTCCAACAACGGTCGCAGGCGACCACTGTCACAGCATCCAGAGTGGAGCAATAATGACTATCGCATGTTTTAATCTCACCTGCTTCTTATAGAGCCACTTTCTCCCATCTCTTTTGTATATATCTTAGTTTATGCATCCTTCTCTCATTCGTCACTACTGGCATAGCGGTCTATTACATAATAAATAATATGGAAACCTGTCTTTTCTCACGCTTTTTCATTCTTTTAATAAGTAATAGTACAAGGGTATACACAATGATCTACGAGGAAAGAACACACTTTTTGTTTTGCAGATCAAAGATGGTCTGCACCAAGAACTTCTGGCTACCCACCTCGAGGTTGTAGCTTGCGTTCTTCCCCTCGTCCTGGTTGATTGTGCCGTACCATTCGCCGTCGGGCACGTCTGAGCCTGCGCAAAAATCGCCCAGCTCAATTGTCGTGCCGTTTTGCTGGATCATCCAGGCATCGTTTCGAGGATCCGTCAAAAGATCCTGGATTTCGTGCGAAAAGATCGTGACTGCAGCATCAATTGCTGGAGTTTCGTTGGGAGACGTGTCGTGAATGAGTGGTGGGATGCAGCTATATATATTGCGCAGGTTAGCTCGCTATACCCGAAATGTGGTCTTGTATGACACTCACTAATCGGCGCAGGTGCCTGGATGGCCAATGAACATGTACTGGAATTCGTCGCTATGACTGTTGTAGCCGCAATTGGATGTACAGAACTCGCTGTCGTGGACATCCTCACCGGAGAACAGCACATACACGCCGTTGGGATCGATCTGGTTCGTTGCAGACAGATAGCCCGAGTTCACTGCGTCGAGGATGATTTGCTTGTGGACGTTTGTGTCGTTCAGCTGAAGTCCACGACTACCAGCATCCACCACAGCTGCCGCTACGTTCAGCGGGCCTGTCACGCCGTGTCCATCTGCATCGGTGTATTGCTTGACTAGCAAAACAAACATAAAGGGTAAGTGCCTCGCTTTTCATTGTTGGGATCGAATTATTTACGAGTGTTGAACCAGCCAGTTGAGGAAACACCGTCAATAAAGTTCATGAATGTTGTTTGCTCGTCTTGCGATGTTGTCCAGTCGCCATAGAAAACAATATAAACTGACAGCAGCTATTAGTTGTCGGGATTGACGTCCAATCTGCCTCTCTATTTACCATTAACTTTATCGGTCAGCACTTTGCCGCCAGCGTTTTTGAAGGTGTCAGCGTAGAGCTTTGCGATGGGAGTTGTGTTGTTGCCGGCGGTCGACAGTTGATCATCTTGTGCTGCAACAAGACCAGCAATGCTCGAGAAAATCAAAGCTCCCAGCGTCGATAACAACATAATGTAAGGAATGTAAGGAGGAGATTAGCTAAAAAAAGAGGCACACACACACAATTTTGAGGCGGTTTTGATTGGAGAAACGGTTAATTATGTCTTGTACTATATAAAGCAACGCTTGTGTCGGACAGCTGGATCCCATCTTTCTATACAGCCGAACCCCTACCCCAATGTAGTCCTTGACTGAGAGGGTAGTGGAAAACAGATTTCTGTCCTGACTGAAGGCGAGCCGGCTCATGGGTTAAGCGCCGTAGCGACAGCAGTGTTTTTTATAGGGCAGGGGAGGGAGCAAGCGACTGCTTGCACATGTCGCTCATCGCCTGCGTATAGTAACGAGCGACGAGGGAGTGCACGGCCGAGGCGGGTGTTTGATCGATGGTGTAAGAGAAAAGGAGAGCGGCGGAGGAATAATGTGAATAGGGGCATTTGAGTGCGAAGCAACACTGTGATGCTGTAGATAACGTGTAATCCCCTTCAACAGAGAGCGAGAAAATACACCCAATCTCCTAAACAGCCATGGTAAAAAAATAGGCCCCTTCCTCCTAGATGGAATAACTCTCTGATCCTTTTTTCGACGCCTTTTCCCTCTCTCTCTTCTTCTCTCACCCACCGACCGTTCCATGGTAGCCACCACACAACACCGTCGCCAGTCCAGCGGTGGTGGATCTGTCTCTGGTCGATCCAGACGACGACCTTCGCTGCGTCGCCCGTCCGAAAATAAAATCACCAATCGCAATGTCAATAAGCCAGCTCCTCGCCGGGCATCCGGTAGTTTGCTGCAACCCACACCAACACACGACTGGCGTCGACCATCGGCACCGGCAAACATCGAAGTCCCACGCCTTTCTATTGCAGATCGCTTCATGCAATCCAATTACAGTGGACCACCTTCTCCAGCCACCATCGATGATCACGAAGCGGCTAACACACCATCACCTCCACCACCGGCTTCGATGAGACTGTCCACAGATCCGAATCCAAGTCGATTGACGATCGCCGATACGTTCTTGAAAAACAACAGCTCTCGATCATTGCTGACAGTGGACTCCAATACAAACAGTAGACCTTCAACTATCACAGGTAACCATTCCTCTCTTCTCTTCATTTGAAAGCATGCGCTGACGTTTATATATAAAGTTCCCGACCCAGCTCCTCATCCGCTGGAAGCACCTGCGAGATCAACACTGGATACGCATATACATCTTGATCTTGACCTTACCCTCCCATCGCCAGCCAGTACATTCGATGGTAGACGATACAGCCGACCTTTTGGCAGTCAGGATACACTTGTACAAATGCCACCAGAGAAAAAAATGGACTTTGAAAAGGAATCCATTGCTGACTATGAGACGTGCTCATTGCGATCGACACCTAGCACAGAAAATGAAAAGCAGCCGCAACAAGACACCAAATGGCGCAATCTTCCGGAAGAGGAAGCACAAGAAGGATCTAAACCACGTGGCATGTGGATCGGCTGCTGCTTCTTCAGCTGTGGCAGCCAGCGTCCTCGACAAAAGCATATGGAAGAAACCAGGCCCAGAAAATGTGGTCGACGAGCTTGGGTCTTTGGAAGCTTTATTTTCTTCATTTTACTTATTACAGCCGCATACCTCCTATGGCCCCGGACGCCGCTGATGCGAATCGAAGGCGCAACCTTATTAGCCCCCGCCCGGATCACAGAAACCCATCAAGGCGTTATGGTTGGCAATGTGGCCTTTGAGAGCCAATGGAATGTGAATGTCACCGTCGACAATCGTCAGAACCGTGTGCCAACCCGCTTAACTCGAATCGAAGTCCTGGCAAAGGATGCCTTGACAGGTTTGGTTATCGGCAAAGGGCTGCATAATGACAACAACAATGACGAAGGTGCCGAAACTACACTGCCTGCTAATATGATCTCGACAATTCAGTTGCCGATCTATTTGGATTATCAAGCTCGTGATGATACCGACACGACATTTGCAACGCTCAAAAAAGCTTGCACGCAGCAACCCCCAAAGACATATCATGATAGCAAGACAAATCAGACAATTACGGAGCAACCTAAACGAGAATCCCTCCAACTGCACTTTTGGATCACCCTGCATATCTTTGGCCTTGATTGGCTTGGTTACAGACCAACTGTTATTGCCGCTCCTGCCACCGGCGGATTTGCTTGCCCACTCTCCTAATTTAGTGTACAAGTTTTTTTTTTTACCGTTTAAATACGGTAGAGTCAGAAATGTGCCTTTTTCTTGCAATTTAGTAGTAATTCATGTATCACCCCTCACACACACACAAGCACGCATATCGTTTTTGAAGAAATATATAATGCTCAAAAGAGCAAGAGTGAATCGAGCCCAATAAACATGTATTTTCTGTAAGCTTTTGTTTCTATCGATATCTTTTAAACGTTTCTACTTAATGCACACATTTGGCAGCATTACACTTTAATAAACGGATGTCTTTCCATTTTTCGTATTGCAATACAGTTTACGCTTAACATCTTCGATGTAGTCGTCAGGGTAATGTATTAGTCGTCTCGAAACCGTTTATATGTAAAACCTCATTATGTGGACAGTATTGGATAGCTTATGGTCCTCACAAGTACGAAGGCGGTTTCCGCTGGCAATTCCCTTTGGTTTTAGGATCATTCCGTTGCTTATTCTTTGCGTTGCTATCAATCTCTTTCCAGAATCTTCCAGATGGCTGATCAAGAAGGGCCGTACCGACGAATCCATGCGCATTCTGTCTGCCTTGCACGGTAATGGTGATGAGAGTCATCCGGGTGTTACACGGGAGTTTGGAGACCTTGTTGCTCGACGGAAAGGAAGGTGGTGAGCCCATCGGTTGGAATATACCTTTCCAGTACGACGACTTCAGCATTCCCTCCCATGTCCATTTATCAATATGGCTTTAGATTAACCATTAGCTTACTGGTATCGGTGTCGTAATTAAACCACTCACCTATCGTCATCCAAACCGGGACTTTGCTAACACTTTTTCTTATAAGTAGATTACTATGCATGCACCCGAGAGTTCTGCCAATTCTGGATTTTCTGAACGAACCTCGCAATTGCTTTTCTGAGTTCAACAGTTCACACATGTTTTGCATGTTGGTCACTGTTTTTACATTAGATCCATGAAGTCTTCGTTTCACGTTGTTCATGATGCAGTATGCCAAGGTATCTCACTTATTCTGATGGTCGTATTGACAAACCCTGGTCTCATGGCACAAAGCCTAACGGTAATAGAAATAAAAAGTAAAGACCGGATTTTTCCTAGCAGTGGCAGCACTCTTACCCTTACAAAATCGAAGCGCAACTTTTGTGATGCGAATCTGTAAATAAAATCAAAGTAGAGATTCGCGATGCAGGTCTGTAAAAAAGTTTATATTGCTCTTCCTTCCTTATTATGTGGTCTTTTGAGAACACCTCTACTGCTATTTCGAAACTTGCCAAAAAGCCACGCGGTCCAGGCTTTAGTATCAAAGAGGATCAGCAGGTTTCTATTTCGCTCCTGGAGAAGTCTGTCGACCCCATCGTTGGCTGTGACAAGAAACTCATAGTTCATTGGGGGCAAGTCACCGAGATTTCAACTCGGAAAGACAAAGCACCGTTGAAGTCACCAGCAAGAATTTGAAGAAGAAGGAGAAGTTCTTCGAGCGCTCTCGTTGGAACCTCGTCCATCCAAAAGTGAGCAAATTCTGCTCATATTATGGGGGGGAGTGTACCGTCGGAAAGTGGACTTAATGGTCTGGATAGTCCGGTAAGTTCATCATAGCTACTTCAAACTTATAGTCCTGTATTCATATTATCAATGAGTATCGATAATTTGTTAGATCAAAATACACTCAAAATGTATCTCGATTTGGAAGTTGAAGACTTCGAACTTATCAAGTGCTGGAAGGTTCTTTGTAAGTGACCAAAGTGGGAATTGCATTGTGCGGAAGAGAAGTAGAATTAAGAATCGCAAGAAGGGTAACGAAGATAGATCTTACGATGAAGATGATGAGGATACGCACGGTATCAAGCGTCCAATGGGAAACAAGGAAGCGAAGGAAAGAGCTTTCCTAAGCACGTATCATCGAAATGAACCGTCGTGCTGATCTTGAGCTGCAAAAGCAGCATGCTAATCAGGCTGCTAAGCGCTGTGAGCTTTAAAGCTACAGTGGTACCCGTTTTTTGCACACCCGTTATTTACATACCCTCAGTTTTTGCACACAATTCTCGTCAAAACCACTCAGGATTCCAGCCAAATCTACCCCGTTGTTTGCACACCCCCGCTTTTTGCACAAGATTTTTGAAAAAAAAAACGCCCTGTGCCAAAAACGGGGTTCAGCTGTAGCAAACGAGCACGAGGCAAAACATGATACAATGATGAGAGAGGCCAACGACGAGAAATTATGTCAAAGGATCTCACCCACATGAATCTGATCCAGCGCGCGCTTTTTTGAGATTCTTCAGAATGAGATCTCCGAAAGAAAAATGGCGGAAATGAAGGCGAAGACTGTTGTTGTTCAGGTCGAAGGCCTTAGTTCTGATGATTAAATGTACAGAAGATGAGGTTTATGTTGATGAAAGTAATGGTCAGAATTGATGATACTTAATGTTTGTAGATTTTTTAATAGCTTATAGCAGCTTTATTTTCCTAATGCACCGTAGCGCGACCAGATATGCTCGATCAAATCGCTTTTGAGTTGATAAGGCATATCACTGTCCTTGATCGCTTTAAGACGAGCAACACATTCTGCCGTAGCGGCATTGTATTCACACGACGGACTTTCGATATTTTTCTTGTACCTTTTTGACATATTCTTCATTGTCATTGCCATTGTCGCCGTTGTCGCTGTCAGTACTGCTTTTGTTACTTTTGCGATCATTTGATGACCATATTATGCAGGATGATACAAGGCATCAACACTTTTTTAAGGTCCTGCTTCAACCAAAGTCTTGCTGTTTGCTTTACAATTGCAAAGCAGCCTTGCAACACTTCAAAGACACGTTCAATATCCTTGCGAAATCTTTCTTGCATTGCTTCGAATCTCTATACAGCATTTCATTACTTTTGATTAGAAACTAATTAGCTTATATTCTCATTATTTGTTTCTTACTCAATTCTTGGGTGACTGAAGCTCTGGGATACTTTGCACCAAAGATTGCCCACTTCGGATAAATATCATTGGCAAGGCATATCCCATTTCGTACTGGTTGCCGTTGACGGTGTACGTGACAGTTGGTGCAACACCATCAACAAGCTGGTCGAAAAGGGGCGATAGGTACAGCTGCGTAATATCGTTGAAGGTTCCGGGAAGGCCAAAGTCTGCATGCCAGAACCAAAGGTCTTTGGATGCAACTGCTTCAAGGAGTACTGTCGCCGCTTGTTCTTTGCCGACGTACGATCCGTGCCATGCTTGGGGACAGATCTTCCGTTCCCAATGCATACAGTCCAGTGACCCAAGCATTCCTGGGAAGCCGCGCTTCTCACCGGTCTCCGTCAGCCTTGCTAAGTCGTGTTCGTTTGGCGCACGAAGGTAGTGATCTTTGAATAACGCAATGACTGCATCACAGAAGCATTTCAAAGATTCAATTGCAGTGCTTTCACTAATCTTCAGATAATCGTCAAGGGAATCTGCACTTGCTGTATATGCCAATTGACGAATGGCCGCGGTAACCTTGACATGGCTTGAGATACCGAGTTTGTTCGCCGCGTTGTATGTCTGCACAAAGTACGAATCATGCTCATTGACTTCCTCTATGATTTGCAGGAACAATTCGCGGCTCATCCGGAATCGACGTCGAAACTGATCATCAGTATACGTCCGTTCATTCTTGTCCGCAAAATAATCCTGGTATAATTGTTGATGTGCCTTCTCATGATCGCGAGGGACTGTTCCCACACGACCAGGAATGGAGCCACCACGCATTTGCCTTTTGCGCTGCAGCTCTTCAGCCTGTTCAGCGTATGCATGCATGCGACGCTTAAAGGTAATCATCCTAAGCTCTTCCTCTTCCTCTTCTTCGGCGATAAGACGTTGCGATAAGATGTTGGAAATTGACATTGACGAGAGTAAACGAAAGAACAAATACGTGATCCTTTATTTGCAGTTAAATTTTAAAAAAATTATCTGGTGTAGTTAACAATTTTACCGACACTGTTGGTAATGCTCTTAAACACTTCTGGATAATGCTGATTTGCTTTTTCTGCAATTGATTCACTTGGGCTATAATAGCATGCTCATACTCGAGGATCGATAGGAAAAACGAGCGGTGAGTACGTAGTGCTGACCATAGGTCAATGTCATACTGGTGTGCTTCAAGCTGGTGCATGTACCCCACTGACGGGCAAAAAATGACGAGCACTTCGTTGTGGGGGATAGTGAAGCGTAAACCCAATTCCTGCTCAAACGACGCCACGGTTCACTCATAAATTCAGTTACACCAATGCCCCTTCACCATACTTATATATTGCTCAACAACCTGTACCACATTTCACATCGTCTATTTTCCGCTATTTCTACTAGATCCCTTATTCTTGTTGGCGGTATGTCTGTAGCATTGGCTCGTATATTCGCCCTATGCATTATGCCACCTTCAAATGTTTACAATAACGCTTACGCTGTATTTTTGCAACCGTAAACCAGATACACATCACTAGCAACATCTTGTTTAACAGCCAATACAGTGGCACTTGAACTCTGTCACACGAACCTACCATAACGCATGTCATAGTTCACCTACAAGGGGATATTGCGGATATAGCCCAAACATTCAACCACAGCGTACTAGAAAACATGCTTAACCCTCAAATATATCATGGCTAACCTCACTTGTAAATATGGTCAACCTGGCTATGAACATGTTTAACCTGGCCGCAAAATGTGGTTAACCTGGCTATAAACGTGGTAAACCTGGCCGCAAAATATGGTTACCGGGCTATGAAGAAGGTTAACCTGGCTGCGAAATGTGGTTAACCGGGCTATGAACATGGTTAACCTGGCCGCAAAATATGGTTAACCTGGCTATGAAGAAGGTTAACCTGGCTGCGGAATATGGTTAACCTAGCTATGAAGAAGGTTAACCTGGCCGCAAAATATGGTTAACCGGGCTATGAACATGGTGACCCTGGCTGCAAAATGTGGTTAACCTGGCTATGAAGAAGGTTAACCTAGCTGCGAAATGTGGTTAAGCGGGCTATGAAGAAGGTTAATCTGGCTGCAAAATGTGGTTAACCTGGCTATGAAGAAGGTTAGCCTGGCTGCGAAATATGGTTAACCGGGCTATGAACATGGTTAACCTGGCCGCAAAATATGGTTAACCTGGCTGCGAAATGTGGTTAACCTGGCTATGAAGAAGGTTAACCTAGCTGCGAAATGTGGTTAAGCGGGCTATGAAGAAGGTTAATCTGGCTGCAAAATGTGGTTAACCTGGCTATGAAGAAGGTTAGCCTGGCTGCGAAATATGGTTAACCGGGCTATGAACATGGTTAACCTGGCCGCAAAATATGGTTAACCTGGCTGCGAAATGTGGTTAACCTGGCTATGAAGAAGGTTAACCTGGCTGCGAAATGTGGTTAACCAGGCTATGAACATGGTTAACCTGGCCGCGAAATGTGGTTAACCTGGCTATGAAGAAGGTTAACCTGGCCGCAAAATATGGTTAACCGGGCTATGAAGAAGGTTAACCTAGCTGCGAAATGTGGTTAACCTGGCTATGAAGAAGGTTAACCTGGCTATGAAGAAGGTTAACCTGGCTGCAAAATATGGTTAACCGGGCTATGAACATGGTTAACCTGGCCGCAAAATATGGTTAACCTGGCTATGAAGAAGGTTAACCTGGCTGCGGAATATGGTTAACCTAGCTATGAAGAAGGTTAACCTGGCCGCAAAATATGGTTAACCGGGCTATGAACATGGTGACCCTGGCTGCAAAATGTGGTTAACCTGGCTATGAAGAAGGTTAACCTAGCTGCGAAATGTGGTTAAGCGGGCTATGAAGAAGGTTAATCTGGCTGCAAAATGTGGTTAACCTGGCTATGAAGAAGGTTAGCCTGGCTGCGAAATATGGTTAACCGGGCTATGAACATGGTTAACCTGGCCGCAAAATATGGTTAACCTGGCTGCGAAATGTGGTTAACCTGGCTATGAAGAAGGTTAACCTAGCTGCCAAATGTGGTTAACCGGGCTATGAAGAAGGTTAACCTGGCTGCAAAATGTGGTTAACCTGGCCGCAAAACATGGTTAACCTGGCTGCGAAATATGGTTAACCAGGCTATGAAGAAGGTTAACCTGGCTGCGAAATGTGGTTAACCAGGCTATGAACATGGTTAACCTGGCTGCGAAATATGGTTAACCAGGCTATGAAGAAGGTTAACCTGGCTGCGAAATGTGGTTAACCAGGCTAAAAACATGGTTAACCTGGCTGCGAAATGTGGTTAACCAGGCTATGAAGAAGGTTAACCTGGCTGCGAAATGTGGTTAACCGGGCTATGAAGAAGGTTAACTTGGCTGCAAAATGTGGTTAACCTGGCTATGAAGAAGGTTAACCTGGCCGCAAAATATGGTTAACCGGGCTATGAAGAAGGTTAATCTGGCTGCAAAATGTGGTTAACCTGGCTATGAAGAAGGTTAACCTGGCTGCGAAATGTGGTTAACCGGGCTATGAAGAAGGTTAACTTGGCTGCAAAATGTGGTTAACCGGGCTATGAAGAAGGTTAACCGGGCTGCGAAATGTGGTTAACCGGGCTGTGAACATGGTTAACCTGGCCGCGAAATGTGGTTAACCTGGCTATGAAGAAGGTTAGCCTGGCTGCGAAATGTGGTTAACCGGGCTATGAACATGGTTAACCTGGCCGCGAAATGTGGTTAACCTGGCTATGAAGAAGGTTAACCTGGCCGCAAAATATGGTTAACCGGGCTATGAAGAAGGTTAACCTAGCTGCGAAATGTGGTTAACCTGGCTATGAAGAAGGTTAACCTGGCTATGAAGAAGGTTAACCTGGCTGTGAAATGTGGTTAACCTGGCTATGTCGGTGCCTAATATGGCTATGAAAGGTGGTAACAATGAGTGTGAATATGGTTAATGCTATTATAATGTCCAGAGTCGCTTCTTGGTCTTGAGATATGAGAAAGGAATAATATATTTTTGATATTCATATAAAAGCTTACTGTAGGTTTCGATTATCAATTGGTGTAAAGGACAGAGGAGATGATGATGATAAAGTTGTGTGGTTTTGGCAGACATATTCGATAGGAAGGGTAGGTGTTTGCGGAGTAATTTGGTGATCAAGTGGGGTAATTAAGGAGTGGGCGTAAGTAATGGACAGCATATCATCTAGGGAGCCAAGGAGTTGATTGAAGGACTGTAAAGTTCAAGGAAGGGTGACAGAGTACAATTCGGTAAATAGGTAAAGGAGTGGAGATTTGCGGGTCATAAGGTAGAAGGTGAACTGGAGGCCTGTAATATATACAGAACAGAATAGATGAAAATCAGTATATATTTGCGATGATTTATATTTTCTTTACCGATTGATTGGAAACACATAATGCTGTCGAGATTATGGCTGTCCATTTCTTTTTTAGCGAAGATGGCGAGTCGATAAAAGTCGAACAGCACAGGCACACGAGGAGTTCGGTCATCCTTAAACTCACCAAAGCAAGTGGTGAACGCTCGTTCGTACTGCTGGTACTGGTCAACGAAGTAGTCTGGCCTGGAGTTGGTATCCATCTCTACCCGGATTGTGTTGCCACTAAAAGAAACAAATGATTCAATTAAATGCTTATTTGCAGACATGGCATGAAGTTGTGATTTACCAGCGTGCCACACGGTTTGCATCACCACCAGAAAGCAATGCCTGGACGAAAGGGTGTCCGAACGAGGAACCAAGTTCGCTCTCTCGTAGTAATCCAAGGTTCAGGTCCTTCAATGCTGGTATTCTATATATATATATGTGTGTATGTGTGCGTGAGCATTTACAGTAAAGTAATAATAATTTTCTGTACTTACAAAGACTGTACAGAAAGAATGACCTTTCTTTCTGCATCAGAAGCACTTGCTGCACATTGCAGTAACTGATCTCACTGCAAAAATTTTCGGGTGAATTTTGGGTGAATGAGTTTTTGAGGTGATTAAACATAAGCTTTTTAACCACTTGTACTACCATTTTTAGTAACTCAAGTGGTTAAAAAGCTTATGTTTAACCACTTCGAAAAATTATTCACCAAAATTCACCCAAAAATTTTTTGCAGTGTCTGCGCAGTACGTAAGGCAATAGCGCCATCTCGATAACCCTAAGGCGTATTATATTACTTTACTTATGTCTCTATGGCAATCTTGGTCTTACGAGTATTGTTTCCTTGATATTATGTAATAAACTCATATCGAATGAGCGCTTGTACTTCGATACCACCTCCTTGCGCCACTGAGTTTTAACTTCAGCTGGAATGACGGTCAAATATTCGGTGCGCTTCTGTAGTACGCAGATACCAGGTATAGCACTAGTTATATAGAACGGTTTTGGAGCATAATCACAAAAAAAGTATAACCTTACAGTAGTTGATTAAAATTTGCATCGACATATCTCAGAGAATCAAAATGGTTGATTGTTTGTTGGCGAAACTGCAGAAATACTGTTTCCCAGTATTCGGTTTCCAGAGAACGAGCTCCTTGATTAGCAGCGTCGCTATAGTACAGATAAGCAATCGGCAACGAAAGAAGATATTGCTTGCACTTACATGATAACATGAGACATCGCGTGCTCCTTCAACTATTGTAGTGTTCTGAATGTTGATGTACACAAAGGACAGCCAAACATGGTACTGAGAGAGGAACTCGCGCCCCTCCCCTACGTGTTCCCGTTGTTCGAGTGGCCATAAAGATATGGTGTAATGACACAACATGTTGATGGACTCTCTGGTATGAAGAGAGAGTCTGTAAAGGTTCACAGAAAGGACAAGCCTTGATCGCCATGGTAACAAGATGGTAAAACGAGATGGCAATTGGTTTGAATGTCATGTGTGTCTGGAGTACAAGAAGCTGATACTGTAAGACTAGCGAGATCTCAAGCAGCAATTGCTTTGATGATTCTTACCGCTAGTTTTACTCAAACTGCAGTCACAGCAGCTTCTTCATCCTAAGCCCACCTCCAAAGCAAAGGCGGTAAAGCCATGTGATCTGCTATCAGGCCGACTATCTTCATCTGGGCGTTAGCCATGCTTCATATGATGGTTCATCATGTTTCATATGAACGTTAACCGTGTTTCATATGCGCGTTAACCATGCTCCATATGGGCATTAACCATCTTTGCTGCAGGATGAAATAAAAGTCTCACTGACTACTTAAATAAGCACACGCTAATCACAGCTTTCCGCTCTCGTCTGATCCGGTGATCAAGGAAATGAAACCCCTATGCAGCAGTAAGGGGAAGGAACTAGTCATGAGAAAGGGAACAATATTATCATTATCGTTGAAAATATCCCGTTACAATTCAAGTGCGACATACGCTGTGATAGATTCGTGTAAACTGTATCACGATCAAAACAGATTTTGACATCACTCGATTGGCTGATAAAAAAAAAGTTACTGGTGATGTGTGTCTGGTTTACTGTTACAAAGATACCGCCTAAGCGTTATTGTAAACATTTCAAGGTGTCATCATGCAAAGGGAGAATATACGAGCCAATACTACAGATTGGCGGTCAACAACAATAAGTGAACAAGTACAAATAGCAGAAAAGAGACGATGAGAAATGTGATACAGCCAGGTGGGCAATATATGAGTATGGAGGGGGACGTTGGTGTAACTAAATCTATGAGTGGACCGCGACGTCTTACCAGCAGGAATTGGGTTTACACATCACTATCCGCCACAACGAAGTGCGCCTCATTTTTGCCCGTCAGTGGCGTAACATGAATAGCCCACATGTGCAAGCGCTTGTCAATCCAGCTTAAATTGCAAAACATAGGGCCCAATCATCGAGCAGGCGAACGTATATCGATGGGAGTGATGAATTGCCTCCTTATGTTGCATATGATCTTGTGCACAATCGATGCATATGCAAGGCATCATCGAACTTTGTCTGAGATATGAAATGGCCGGATGGTGGCTGGCTAATATGTACATCAACTTTGGTGCGTATACCGAGCTGTCGAATTCAGAGAATTAACGGCCTATAAAATAGAACCCTTGGATACGGCCCTTTCTGCAATTGTGTTCTGTGATTCACTTTGGAGTAAATGTCTGATTGTCCGGTTTGATTTCGCTCGATGGTCCTTTGATCGTTTCGCGAATGTGGCACGAGCAATGTCACTCTAACTTTACGCGTCATTGTATACATCTTTTTTTTTTTGGCTTGGCGCAAGAAGCTATATATCATTGCAGTATCAAGGTGTTCTTTATTGATGGCAAATACATTTCTTAAAGTGCACAGCTCTTGGCCGGAATTACGCTCGGCAACAAAGCTAAGCAACCGTTTCCACAGATCACCACGGGGAGGTGGCTATGCGTCGATCTGCGCTGCATCCTCTGAGCACTTGCGGGGGAACGCGTGGCACAGAAGGATTTACTGTGGGACCCAATCCACAGCTTGACAGCCCCTTTCGGGTTTCGCGTCATTGATCCCATAGGATGGTGTTGTAAGTCAAATACGGGTGCCCATTCCCACATAGACTATTAGAGTGAGGCAGCTGCCCCGACCGCACACACTCTAGCTTTCCGGAAAGTCTGTGCTCAACTCGAAAGAAGAGCAGACATCCAAGGGTGACGCTAGGCAGAGCTCTCATAAGCCGCAGCTTGAAGTAGACCGGTCTTGAATGCTGTCGGAAGACAGGCTTGGACACCAGGAGGAGACACCAGGAGGAGACACCAGAGACGGGACGCCAGGGACGGGACACCAGAGTCGGGTTACCAGAGAGCGCACCACAAGTGAACACGATACTCTATGCGGAAGGGTCTGGGAAAGGAATCATAACGGCAAATGGCTGGTCAGACACCATAATGGATCCCAGGAAGTCCTGGTTACGACCCGATGTAAGAGCCAGGACACTACCGGTCGGCTGTTGCAACACCTTCATGAGTCCCAGGAGGTAAACGTTTGAGCAATAATAAAGTGATATGCAACGAGATCACTGGTTACGACTCGGCATCGTCAACATGGCGATAAAATGACCCTCACATGAGGTCCAGACCAGAGAGCCGGAACACTGCGGGGAACCCTTGGAAAACCGAGCAGAACGACTGCAAAGGGAAAAAACGATCAGGACCATAATGATAACGAGAGATTCATACTTGCCTGTGCCATGGCACCAAAGAGCGTCCTGGAAAGAAAAGCGCGTTGCTGCGAAACAGCCCAAATTTAAAGCAGCTTGCAATACCACTCGACCAATAAAAATGCATGGCCCAGTTTTATGGTAGCCAGTGTGGTAACCACATGACGGTCTGGGGCCCAACCACCTAAAACGAAAATATACATTGAAACGCAAGTATGTCGATATTGCGGATCAAATGTCAAATAAGTCCTTCCCTCAGCTGTTCGGCAACCGTGTTAAAGGAGATGCTGGCGCAAAACTGTGTGTTCGTCGTCACCTTCTTCGGAAGCTGCCAAAAGCAGCAACGTCACCCAGCATTTGGGAATCATTCTAGACGGTTCATCTTTTTTGTTTTTTTTTTTTCATTTCAACTTTTGATTTTTTTCTTCTATTCCTCCTTTCCCTGCTGTCGGGTAATTTTTCCATTTCTGACACTGTAAACAAAATATATGAGAGTGGAAAACTGAGAGCAGCGAGCGTTCACCAAAACATCATTTAATAAAACACCTACTTGAACCTGTATAATCATTTACGTAGTAATCGATAACCTCCTGAATGGTTACGATTGAGGTAACGCAGTAACGAGAGCAGATCAAGACGTCGCTTTCGGTGAAAGAGAGCATTGGAACCCACTAAAGTCATTTACGACTCTATACTATCTTCTTTTTCTATTTCAACGTGCTTTTATTCGTGTGTTCCAAGTCCTGCTCAGGTTTGAATGAGGAGTCTACATCGAAAATACCAAAGGATCTGCATCATCTACAGAAGCTCGCGCTGTAAAATCCACACTAGCGGACGACGATCCTTTGGACACTCAGTGCTTGCCCTATATCGATGGTGTGCTGTTGTTCACCACACCGTTCAAAATGTACTGGCTGCTCGAACTTTGTGAACAACACCAGCTACGTAGACTACCGCTGGAACCCATCGAAATGTGTCATTATCTAGCCACATTCTACGGATACTTATCATCGCTACGATGTTTTGTGGGTGCATACGGTTTTAAGTAGACAGATATTTTTGCTTTTTAAAATGCTATCTACTCTATGAGACAGCACTACACTGTAAAACACGTCCAGGGTTCTTACAGCTTAGCGTCTGTAGAATGCAAACCTTGGAAGGAAATGTTTGTTGTCATGTTTAAAAAATGGACAGAAAGGACCTGAAGTGAGCAGTTCAAGCAGTATCGGCTTAAGACTGCAACACTCTATGCATGGTCCACTCACAATCAGCTACCTGATTTTTATACCAGCAAATGCGTGTACTTTCAAGTATTCCAGATATGATCCTTTATGTATAATCAAAAGCACGCTCCACGAAATTATTGAATCGCTTACTTGCCTTCAATGTCTTTTCTGAAACATTACAGCTATAAATTCGACATAAGAATTGTTTAGAAAATAGAATATGACACGCTTAAACCACTCCACTCTACTAGAATAAAAACAGGGATTGAAAATTTCCAGCTGCAGCACTTCCCAAAAATGTCTATTTGAAAGTGTATGAACAATATCCAACATAAGCATTGCCTTGTAATCTTCTTTCTCATCATTGCTGTCGCTTCAATGAAGAAGAACTTCCCATCTTTACCGCCACTTCCCACTTCCCACATTGGAACATTGAGCTTCATGCTTAACAAATCATCAGCCAATTAAGTTTCCCCCTTACACGATTTTCCAGCCAACGCGCTCGGTCACTGATATATTCTGTCAGTATTCACCCTTTCGATCATTATAACCATTTATTGATCAATCATAATAAGATCGACATCGCACATTACTCATGAATCAACCGGATTAAGGAAAAGCTATCATGGATACGCATTTATCGTAGATAGAAAGAGCGTGCCATATGAAATAAAAAAAAAAGGTACCGTTTTGACACATTTACTCCTTTTATTTGCTCATATCTTTATATTATATATGATGCATGGATTCAAACCGCTGACCAGTTTACCTATCTTGGAGGACCGATCGACAACAAAGGTAAACTAAATCGCAAGGCTCCTGTTTCTCGAAAACGCCACGTCTGTGATCATCAGCATACGAGTGCTTGCTTCCAATGGTTTTAACACTTCTGGTCTTTATCATCGACTTATCTGCCGTATATATGATCCTTAGCTCCAAGCTACAATGCGGCCTGACAACGCATCCGCTCCCCATGCATAACACTCACCAGCAAGGATCTTAGTAAAGCACTCATGCGTCAGTGCCTCCGGGATTATTTTACGACCACTATCTCTGAACCTACTGGTGCATCACTGTCGGCTATCTGCGTAACTAATCGTCTTTGGACCTAATCATGTAGCTACCGATGACCTGGAACGAACGTACATACCCAATGTATTTGTTGGAGGGTTGGCTGGCAAACCAAAACTATGTCGCACTTGTCATCAAAAATTTCACATACCATCACCTGCCTCTGGATGCACAGATTTCACCTGGACAATGCCCTAGCCTACTTTCAGCCTTTCTCAATAACCTGCTAAAAATAAAACCGAAGCCACCAGTAAAAGAAACTCATTTTTTTCTTAGTAAAAAAAAGATACAAACGGAGTACTACTTATCCCGAATATTTATGGCTCGTAATTGACTCCCGTGACCTATCTCTTGAAGGTAATACCACCCTTTCTCCTTCCTCAATTTCACGCTTCGCCGTCGGCAGCCTCACAGTAAGTATTGAATATTTCTGGAACGTTTATCATCGTATCCAGCTCCATTAGGGACGGTAGAACATTCTGCATGGGCAAGGGTATAGTTACTGTTCCGATTTCAATCATTGCAAGAAACTGATTTGCGACGGTCTTGATCAAGTAAAAAGTTCACGTACGGCCTATAAAACACAAATTAATAATTGACATCATGGTATATCCGTATTGCGCCATAAAGTACCGACTATTTTTTTTTGGCCGTACTGACTACTTGGATTGCTAAACATGCATGAACCTTTCCCGTTTGAATCATTTCTTTGCAGTAGTTGCCCAGCCGCACAAGATCCTCGTTCACCACATACTTGTTATTGCCTTCCTTTATACACTTGATCTCGGCATATCCAATATCCCCTGCAAACTTGATACCTTGGAGCTACGAAATCATCACATCCAGCCTGCCAGAACCACTTTCCGCCGCCTCCACCGTACTAGCCCTAAACAACACCATTACCTTGCTTAGCGTGAATTTTAACTCTCATTTTACCCTTCTTATCACCTCAAAAAAACACCATTTTGGGGACCGTCAAAAAGGAGACCTAGCGCCGCGTTCACGTATCTAGTGCAACGCTCGTTTTCCGAAATCTCACTCATTATTTCTCGATAGGGTAAGACCGTCACCCTAGTGTATTAATATGGCCAGTGAGTAACGCAGTGTGTAAAGATAAAATCCATATCTCCGTACAGTCTTACTATCGATTTGAGAGATCGGGTCTTCTTGCTCCAGCGCTTTGCTTAACAATTTACATCAGCGGCGAGCCGCGAATTTTTGGTAGCAATTGACTTCTGGAATAGACAGAAGGGGTCAGAAATGGCACAAGTACACTGCGTTTCAATCTCACATTGACTACATCTTTCATATATTTCAAATGATCAAAGTTCAAGACGTATCCATGTGCATTAATATGCGAATCACGCTCCAGCTGGCTTTCAAGAAGCTGTACGTTGCTGGAGCCAAAGATGCCGGGGTAGGTTCTGCCGGGCTTTACTAAGAGTATGGACGATAGCGCCCTTGTATTGACAGAAAAATTGTAAATAAAAGGCGGCCTCTAATTAATGGTACTTACAGCAGATGGTGGGCGTGTGACTCCATGTACAACTCCGCGTTTGCACGGATGCTGCACTGAATCGGTAAAAGGCGTGCGAGACATCGAATCCGTTGCTAAGTCAGAAGCGATTGTTTAGGGGTAGTGGAGAAAAGTCCAGACTACCAACATCAGCAGCGGACGCGGGAGTAGAACTGCTTGCTTCAGAAGGTGCCGGTACCTACGATGCCAAGTTATTATTCCAAATTTGAGATTCGTCAGAGTGAAGTGCAACAAGAACATCTGTGTTCAGTCCGTACTTGAAGTCAAACATAAGGTCCTTCAGACGTTTCATAAGCTTTCTCGCCAGTTTTTTTATCCTCAAGGTTTTGTGGAGGCATTTTAGATTCCTCCATCATTTCTTTGCACTTCTTCGCCAGTGCGGCTTTCTGCTCCTCTCCTGCACTTCTGAAGAGGCGAGATAGCTCGGCGTCAACACCACAAGCCAATTTAAAATCTCTTGGAAGACCCACAGCTATTGATATTTAATCAAGGCCGTATTCGTAAACGCAGCATCAATCGCGATAACGTACCTTCTTTCTCTTCCTCAGTTCCATGACTAGCAATGTGGGCAAACGCATTCCACTCGCAAAGATCCCTGTCTGGGATCCTCCAAGGAATGGCAGTAGGCTGCCGAGGGATATTGCTGGGTGTTGACATTGTCAATATGGTAGAATGTGGGATGTATAAAGTAAGAGAAAAAGCACAGTCTGGCAAAGGGGTTTTCAGCAAAATTAAGAGTAAGCAAGTAAGCATGCTTACTTCATATCTAATACCCTTTTGCGAGCTGCTTACGAGGGTTTCAAAACCTATTAGCAGAGAGGCTATAGTGTGATAAATACAAAATTATTGTCGCCATTATGGACAACCGACGCTGCTTGGCCCGTAATGTTGTATGTTACGGTGGGGGGTTCCTGATCGTTCACTGCTGTACAGTGAGTCCATGTAGTATTTCTACCAGATCACTGTACCTTCATGTGCCTGCTCATCGGGCACTCCGAGTTCAAGAAGCGCGTTGACGCGGCCCATGGCAGCTCGTGATTTGCCCTTTCGGTTTTTTTTTTTGCTTCTTGAGCTCATTTAGGAATTGATTCTGCACCGTAGCATAACGAGTTGGGTGCCCATTTGAATCTTGAATTCTTTGAAGCTCCATTCTATGATTGGTACGACCCCAAAGTAGCTGCTTGCTATCTTTCTTTTGGGAGACATGCTAACAGGCGGGAATGAAGAAAGGTACAGTATTGCCAAAAAGTAATGTCGCTACTCATAAAAGCCATGTCGCTGTGGGTTGAAAATTCAATCCAAGTGAAATTGGTCTTGCGACCAAAACATCTCGTATGCTCGATTCAATAAAGGGATTGCTTTTTTTTCACGTGCTCTACGCGCTTACGATTTGATCGACGCGCTGTTTTTGCCACTTGCTGCTTACATTGGTGCGATTTTCCCCAACAAAGAACAATCCGTGTTCGTTCCAGACCTACTCAATCAAGTCCAATTTTCCTTTTTTGTATGTCGACTGTTTTTTCTGCTTGCAGATCCAAGAAATACGCTTGATACAATCTTGAATTTCGGTTTGTGATGCCTTTCGCGTGAGATCTCATGTAATCTTTGAAGCCTGCCCTTAATGAGCACACTGGAAAATTTGGTTGATGTGCCTTTCTTGGACATTGTTCCTTGTTTGATCGCGCCCAGTAACAAAAAGGTCAGCTACTCTTGCCAAACCATATGACATGTATCTTTATTCGCTCTGACTGACATAGACCGAGGCGAGTGGGGTGATGGTTCCACTAAGACATGCATGATTGTTCGTTGGTACGCCGAGTTTATATCCAGCATGAATATTCGGAACAACAAACACTGCCGTATCCTGTACCAAGAATAACGTTATAACAGGTTATGCGTAGTGCGGAGCCCGGGTCACTCCCATCCCTCCCATCCTCCCTCCCTCCCTCCCCCCAGGCGAAAAAAATGAGTTCTGGACCAGACGACAGAACAATCAATCAAAATCCCAGCTTCACTTTGCCTCGGCGCCGTTGCCACACTAAACAATGTAGTAGGGCTGACTGATACTTTTAATCGCGTTTAAACACTTCCGCGGAGGAAGCTGTATGCTTGAAGAGCTCCTCTTATTAATTTGAGCTTTTTACAGAATGATTTGCTGGCACCGTGTTATGTTTGGATAACATTGATCGGCATACAACTAGCGAACTGGTACAAGCTGCGCGTGAGTTATGACTTGGATATCCCTTTTTTTCAATATCCTGTACGATTTATTGCAAGTCAGACAATCGCAGCGCTTGGAAAGAGAGGAACGTGATCCACCTGACGATGACGAAAGTCGATGATTGAGCAGCATGAGGGTGGTTGTCATTACCAAAGCAGCTTCACGTGCAAATGAGTATAGTATCGGACCGGACGATCAACAAGTACTACTTTCTACGAGTTTTACAAGCATATCACCGTGCTGCTCCCATCAGTCCCCGAAATAATGTAAAGCGCAAACATGCTACGTTTTATGTAGTGTACCACCTCTACTAATATCGTCGATGAGACTGCGCAGTACTCTGATTCTTGCAAAGGAGTTTAGAACACATCGATTTAAGAGATTTGAATCTAGAGGCTGCCTTCGCCAACCAAGTAAATATATCCCTCTGCATCAAGGTACTGGTTCCTTGTCTTCACCAGAAAGGGCTAGTCTATCCCACATATTTGCTTTAACGCAGGATTAATTGCGGTCTTTTGCCATAACAGTCTACAATGATTGCTCATCTTTCGACTATTGGAAGCTACCATAGGGAGGCGTGCGAAGGCATCGCTGATATAGCAAACTATGATACATTGATATAAGTATTCGATGTATTACGCTAGGCTACTGGGAACACGTGCATTATTGTACATTTGCACAGCTAAAACATATACAACTCGGTAAAAGCGACATACCGTTGAGTCATTTCTTCCTGAATTTTTCATTGCTTTATACTGTAATACGTGGCCAGTTGTATGATAATATAATGTAGAAAAAGCAGATGGATAAACCGACGCTGTCAGCGTTTTCTAAACGTGCACTCCATTAGATGAAAAACATGCGGCGCAACTTTCCCGGTTATTGTTTGAGAGGCTGTGGTCTTTGGTGGAATCCTTGAATCTGATGGTTGGTTTTTTTTTTAAAGTCAAGTCATTTGATCGATAAGCCGTATGTACATTTGTAAAGGCAGATCATCTTCTGGACCGCATAGTGCAGCAAATTCTTCATCATGTGAATTGCTATTTTCTGACGGACAACACTTCGAAGCAGCTTCCATTGACGCATCATCAACTCTGCTAGACGTTTTCCTAAAGCATCCTCGCTCATCATTGCCGTTGATTTGTGATAAACTGTGCGTGCATCGTTGAATATATAATGGTTTTTCACCGTAGCCTGCGCCAAAAATAGTGAACTCTCTGTTAAGGAGACGGGAATAGCTTGTTTTCTTTGCCAGCGGAGCAAGCCGTGGTCGACACTCCAGTAAATGCATAAGGACCATGACGACTCACTGTGTCGCGCAATAATTTAAATTGGTCGATATTGATGTATTGACCGCACATGCTTTGGTGACTCTATAGTAATTCATAAGCTCCACTTGAGCTAAAGCTAGCTCATTTGTGGTCTGCCATTCGAAAGCCATAAATTTTAGTCCTACGCCTTGCAGCCGTTAAATTAATCATTTTCGTTGGACATACAGGGAATAAAGTGCTAGTATGAGAATCGGCATGGCCGGCGCTTTATACGCGTACTGCTTAGCATTGAATTACCTGAAAAACGTAGCTGCGCTAACCACGGGAACACAGCCTGCCTTTTATACAGAATTTCTATAAAATTATGTAGAATCTGTAAATCCAAAGTGGTATGATTGCTCAAGAAACGAAAAGCTTAAAGGATATATCATAATGTGAGAGAAAAACGCCGAGCCTGGCATAATTGATAAAAATTCTTATCTTGTGGTATCGCTTAACGAGAAAAGGCTTTCGAATGACGAGACCAAAAAATAAGATAATGTTTTATTGAGGAAAACTGCTCTCTATTTATAATGATGATGAGTCGGGACGGATAAGATGAATACTTCTGTCTAATAGTCCAGAGACCCATATTATCACCGAGTCTCTAATGACCTTGCCGTTTAATGTTAATGAGGCTGAAGGTCATACAGAGCCTTAGCTAACGGAGTTGCCCTGCATGATCGGTAAAGCCGGATCAAGGTTGCACACGCAAGCAAATAAGGCAATCGATAACTGTACGGTTGTTGACGCCGCAATAACAACGGATATAAAGAAGGACTAAGGAAAAGCATGTAATCATGGGTGATGGTGTATATCGGAAATACGACATATCTGCACAGGGAGAAATATCAACACATATCACGTACATATGTGATCAACGAGAAAGTGAAAATGTAAAGTTGCTAATTTATTATGATGCGTGATGGATACGCCTATGAAGCACGACGCGCTTTGGCGTCACAAGTGATAGTACAAGAATTAGCACATAAAGGGACGATACCAAGAAAAATTAGACTGCAATTTGCCAGGTATATTTATAGCTTGCTGCTGTTTTGGCTCCTATTGAACCAAAACACCCGTAACTAAATACAGCAAAACTATGCGTATAATTTACATATCACAGACGCTATTGGTTTTTTTTTGGCCTAAATTCATCAGCCTCTGCGCCTTACTTTTCTATCAAAGTATCTAATACCTGTCCACTGGAGTAGTATGTAGTTATTTGTCGTAATATATACCCTACTGCTTCCTTTAATCATAACGATTCGGAAGCAGTGTAATCAAAGCAAGCCCATTTAAGCTTGTAAAATCCTCCTTATCCAACTTCAAAATCGACGCTCTTTTTAACCCATTCCATCTACCAACCATAAATCAAACACAATATCACTTTACCTTCCTTCTAGTGAGTGTGCAAATGAATTTTAGCTTTGCTCATGTTCAACTATTTGACTGGAAATGCTATTCGTACATCCTGATGATGTTTATCACTTACTTTGTACGAGATTTATACGAAGGTCAACTTTTATATATTTCTATCTAAAGGAAAAATATGGTATTACTTAACACAATACTAAACTATTCAACACGGCCATCACGAAACATGCTCATCTGCAACGCATGCAATAAAAAAATCAGATCCATCGTTTTTTACACCGTAAAGTCAAATCATTTTCACAGTCGATTATGAAGTATTGTGGAAGAATGTAATTGTTACTGATACAGTGATATCTGATAATCTGATAATGAAGCATTTGACACGCATTTTTATAAGGACTATGCTGATAAGCTTGCAAGAAACAGGTCCAGGAGATCCTGGGGAGTAAGTTCAATGCAGAAGGAACATTGCACCCCAGATTCATCGATGATTGTAGGTGGTAATCAAGGCTCACGGTTTATGATGTAACTGTTAAAGATGTATTTGTAGTACGCTGCAATGATTAGAATGCATTGGACGCAGATTTATAGTGCTGTGGGTACTAATACGATTTCAAGGGTGCCCGATTTCCTTCGCATGTGCAATCACGGGTTGACAAGTATGACTATCTCGTATAATATCACAGGTAATATACTGATGGACTGCTTTCTACGTAAATTTTATTACCAAGGCAAGAGTTGCTGATAATGCATATGGCTCATTGCTGCAGATCGAATCGAAATAGCTTGCAAACAGCGGTGCTGCCAGAGACAAGAGGAAGAAAAACGTCTTTAACGCGATCGCTAAAGCATACTTTTCCGGTCCTATTATGGTATATGTGTATGTATTATCAAGGAGGCTGTAACAATACGTTAGTCAGAGCATTTAAAATTGCTGGATAGATGGCTTCCGTCCATGAGAACAATCAGTACTCAAGACTGAGATTACATTAGGAGACATACCCTTGTCAAAGACCCGTAAAATCACTGAATGCGCCAGAGTATTTTATCAGTTACTACATAGGTTGACTTCCTCCATACTTTCTCACCGCTTTTTTGGAAACCTGTGCAGCCAGCAATGGGATATACTGATGCATTGTCAAAGTGCTCCGCCAATAGACTTTAGGCTAAAGGTATAAAGTAAGGTGTGCATTAACTTTTATTTACTATCTAACCGTGCATAATTAAAATTAGTCTCGCAGAATCCTCGGTCAGACGACTATCCGTCTTTCTTTCACTGCACGCAAATTCAAATCTTCTATTTTTCTCAATCGTCCTGTCACAAACAAATATGCCGAGAAATAAGTACTTGCGTATTCGACAGCATTTAGATTATTAACCAAATGGCCATATGCTCCCCTGGGCGTCAGCTAATACATACCGCTGCATCTCAATATATTCAGCTGCAGGTAGTAAAAAAGTAAATCGAGGCTGAACCCCTCGAAAGCGCCGCAGTACATGCATCTCTAGAAGATCAACAATCCTTGCACATCGGACCCAAGAGTAGAGATACCGTCATTGATACTAACCGAATATCCGCTTGACAAAAGAGATGAAGCACACTGTTGCATATGACAGGCATATATGGGAGCAACGTGAGCATTTATTCGCATAGTTCAAAACGTAGACCCAACCTGAATTAGACACTGCTTCCATCGGAATTCGGACAGCGTTCATTCTCGCATAAACAGGTTTCCACACAGATAAATATTGGCATAGTGTAGACGCGTTGCTTTTTGTACAACACGCGGTGGTTGAGAATCCATTTAAATTTCGTGACCGTGCCTGGGAGGTTAAAAGTGTAACTTTTTCACTTTTCCCACCTTGCTTTTCACTTTCTAAAAATGGGACTGAAAGGTGTACACAAGTTTGGTCGCGACAACGGGGCATACCAACAGAAAGCGTCGATACCTGCGTATCTTAACCGTCAGCAAGTCGACATCATCTATGTGGACTACTACTGTGTCTTTTATTTCCTGTTGTTGCGGGGAGGGCTGGCCATGTCGCTTTTCGAACTCTCGCTTGCCCACCAGTTTGGTAAAAAGCACAGACAGTTCCGAGCCCTCGTCTGCGGATTCGTGGATGCAACAATGGAGTATTTGAACCGCCTTTCCGCTGACAGTGGCGGTGCAGATATATGTATAGTCACTGACGGTGAGCGTCTCCCTGCAAAAATGGAAACCCATCAAACCAGAAGAAAAAATCAAAACCTCGCGTTCTGCGAAGCTCGAACACTCTATAATCGATATGGTTACGATCATGACGATCTCCGGGTTCAGGTCCAGCGATGGGTCAGTTTTTCCTTGCCCTTCAAGAGAGCAATCATGACGCGTCTGAAACGGCGAAAGAGCATTCGACCGTACAGAGAACGCGTTCAACAAACGGAACCTCGTGGCACACACATGTTTTATCATCAAGCGCCGTTTGAGGCAGATTCAGAGATTGTCTATCTGTGTGACACACTTACCCCGGGTGACCGTGGCGCCATACTCTCCGACGACGGCGACTTGTTCGCTTACGGTGGTGCAGTAAATGCCATAGTAAGTTGTCAACGGATGCCTAGGTTTCTCGACAACCTTTTTTTCTCTAATGATAAAAGTAGCGTATTGTCAACATTTACTGGGATAATGCGAATTTACCGGGAACTGTGACTACCAAAGCCAAATTGCTCAAGAAGCTTAAATTTCCTATTAACGATCGCGTTGAACTGGCCCAGGTGAGTCGATATTTACGTGGAGCTCTAAAATTTGATTATGTTCTGTACTGAGTAGTGAATCACTTCTTTCTATTCTAGAGTGAGGCCAGATTCGCGGTATTGGCGGCTACATGCGGCAACGACTATGCGGAAAATGTGAAGAATTTTTCGTTCCGGAAGATTGCCAAAATGATTCAAGTGCAGAGATTCACTGCATGGCCTGTAAATGCAGACAAACTTTTGCAAACTGTGTGCTACCTGCTTGAATATGTAACGGATGACCAAGCCTTCCGCTTCAAAGTGGCTCTGCATCAATTCTGCAAGCCTGTCGTTTCTAGGGTTGCCGAAAGCGGTGATCAAGGTGCCTACGAAAAACGTCATCGTAGCGTAATCCAAGTGGAATATGATCCAAGAGTCCAATGCGAGCTTGGCGTGCAGGGGAATGTCCGCAATTGAATTACAATCGGACTATGCGAGGAGATATACCATCACTCTACATATGGCGCGACGGCTACTTTTTCAACAGAGGAATGGATAGTTCCAGACCATCGCTATTATACTATGCCACTAAGCCCGTATGCTATTGAGTATTAATTATATAAATATCAGTAATTCTGTCATAAAATAAATTATTGTCTAACTTGTATGTATGTTTGCATGTACTGACATGAGGTTATATGGGATTCGCCTTTAGATTTCGTATTTGTACAAGTTAATTGAAGTGCGTAAGAAAAAGCACGGTGATCCCAGAAAGTTGCGACAGGGGCTGTCACGAAGATACCTTTGTAGCAAACTAGCACTGATGGTAAGCTTATAAATGCTTATACGTAGCAATCTCTCTTGCTAAAAATACTTTTTTATTTCCCTTGGCCAGTAGTTATTATGACTTGACTTTTAGATCAGAAAAACAAGGCTCATTTCCAGTCCAATACAAGAAGTACTTAATTAATGACGTAAGTGAAATATTACCTTTCGCTTATTAAGGTAACATGGTCGGACTACATTTTATAGCGATCAGATGTGGAGCGGCCATGTTTATCGCAGAGGTTATATTGTGTGAAGAGCTAGTACTGTATTGGGCGCATCCAAATACATAGCCACATTGTCTAATGATCAGGATATTCGAAACGTCTTATCCAAATATATAAAAACCACACCAACGTTAGTTAGAAGGTGCTATGCTTAAAGTCCGGTTTCATAAGTATGACACATTTACATGGCTGACTGGCTGTTTAGTGTCCGAGACCTTGCGCTGTTCCAATAACATATATGGTATTCACGAGCAATAAGGTTTCTTATTATGCTGTTGGACGTCTCGCGGCTTTGCTGCTCCTTTGTACTATCATGGCGACACACCAAATCCGATAAAATGTTTTTGGTATTGTCAGCCCCATTTAAGGTTTCGACAGTAAATAAAGCAGAAACATGATGAAGAGTTTTAGGCAACCGCGCAAAGCTGTAATGCACGGTAATTGAGCATACTCGGCTCTGATTCCAATACTTTAAAAAAAAGACATACCTATGGCTAAAAGGCAGGCAGCTATAGCTTATAAGATTTTTTTTTATTTTGCGCCACAGGCTAAGCGCTTCGTGCAACGTTCGATCATGGTCATGCGGACCCAAAAAAAAACACTCCTTGCACTCCTTTAATGCTCTAAATTGCAAGTGATGAACATCCGCATTGCATGCACCAAATTCTCTCGCGTTAATATTACCATCCGCGACTGGAATGGGCAGCCATTGCACATTGGAGGATAGAGATAAGCGTGGGCGTGGCCGAGTATAGTAGCAATGCAAACAATACTATGATTAGCTAAATATGGGCTAATCCCAAAATAATGGCCAATCACAGTAAGACCTCCGGAAAGACGAGCAAAGAGTGTGTGAGGGTGCTGTTGGCTCGGCTTCTTTTTTCTTTTACTCTTTTTCATTTTTTTCAATGCATTTTAAATTTACAACATCGCTATTCGCTCTATTAAGCGTCTTCGGTAACGTGTTGGTTCAACCTGAATGACAGCGCAGATTGCAACTGAATTACTCATTATGCCCGCTTTTTCTGCTCTTTTTTTTCTTCTCTTCTCTTGCTGCGACACACTTGCGAAACACTTTGGACACGTGGTCTTTTTCTCAATCAATCGTATATAGCTCTAGTGAACGCTGTGCCGATTCAGGACGTATCAGTGACGTCGGTCGACTTGGCTGAAGAGCCCACGGACAACCACGGCAGCGAGCATCTGTACGTGACGGTGACCCGCACTGACGACCTTGTGGACGACGACGGTTCGCTCTTGGCTGAACGCATCATGGCTGTCCAGGTGACCTTTGACGTTGTGGAGAACCAAGTAAATGTCTATCAGCGCAAAACACAAAGACCAAGGCAAAGCTAAACTTCATTGTACAACAGGTGCATTGCAACGGTGTGCCCGTCGAGATTGGTGTATCCAACATCCAAGTGGAAGCTCAGATAGCTGCCAACCCCGAAAAACTGTCCATCACCTCTGAAGAAGAAGCCGCGGTGCTCGAAGACACCTTTGACATTGGCCTCGCCACCGTCGAAGTCACTGCTACATTGCTGGAAGAACTAAAGACCGAGGACGGTGTCACTCTTCGCCGTCTTCAAGTCCAGGAACGCATTGTTGAAATCAATGGCGAGGATGTCGTCCAGACTGAGGCAGGTCAGCAGATTTTGGATATTTACGAAGACGGCAAGTTCGAACGATGGGCCGTTGACCCCGTCACTGGCTTCTTGTTGCCCGGCCCCGCCATCATGGACGAAGAGCCTGAGCAGAGCAATGACCACGGTAAGCCCGGTTTCATAGCACTTTATCATGACATACTGATGGACATGCTTTTTTTTTAGTGGATGCTGGTCAGCCCATGGTTGCGCCTGAGCACGCCGGCGCCAAGGGATGCGCTGGTGCATTGATCGACCCCGTTGTCGAATGGTGGAACAGCCAGAGCTCGCTTGTCCGCGGCTTCATCACCGGTGGCTTCTGCGCTGCACTCTTTGCCATCGCCCTCGCCGTCCGTCAGCTGATCGTGTCGTCTGCCACGGCGGAATACGACCAGCTGCCCGTCTCTGATCACGAGCACGAGACCATCTGGCAAGACAAGAAGGAGGAGGAGGAAAAGCGCCCCTTCCTCTCGTAAAGTCTCTATAGTTTTTCTGTTTTTGGCCCAGACATAAGGAGATAAATTGAATCAACCGGGACTGTTGTGTGTTTTGGTCTGTTGTATAAAGAAAAGCGAATGGAGCAAGTCCACATATATATATATATTATTAAGTAAACGAGATATAAGGCTATATACAGTGTAGCGGTCAGGGGTATGTACAGAGGTGAGCATGTTTAGAACACAAAGAGTGATGGCCGTCCGTTGTTGTTGCGGCGGATGGTTCCGGTCAGGAATCGCTTGACTTTCGAGAGCCTTTTCGAGCCATGATCCGTTACGTCCTCGCTGGACGACGACGACGACGACGACGACAGCGCTGATGACAGAGTGCTGGTGGGTGATGTGGGAGGTTCGTCTGAGACGAGCGACGCAGACGACGGCGAGAGGTTGATATCAAAGTGCTCGGTGAATCGTGACATTGTTTGTGTGTGTGTGTTGAGTGTGTGTAGAAAAAGTGGAAGTCGGAGGAGAGGAGATCCTTTTTTCTGCTGGCACGTCGTTATATATATCCAGAAAATCATGTTGGACCCCGATTGTCAAGGTCAGCATTACGGTTACACGCTCTTCAAGGGTAACTCTATATAAAGTTCTAGACCTCTGACAAAAACAACCTCCTTCTCGCTCTGATTTCCTTTCTTTCTTGCTCGGCCCTGAATGGGAGCATTCCCTTTTTCCCTGCCCATGCCCGACCCTCTCAGTCTGCCAGCAGCACCTGCGCTGTCCGATTTCAACATTTCTATTTTTCGATCCTGGTTTGAAAAAAATAGAAACATTAAGTTACCGCCTGATTTTTTTTTTGTTCCGCACCCACCTCGAAGCAGTTACCCACGTTTTCTAACGACCCCACGCGAGCCCGTGTAACCATGGAGATCTACATCTTTTGAATTGTTTGTTTTTTTATTGCCATGGCAAGGATATACAAGAGAGCGCGTTAGCTATGTCAAAAAGAGTTATGTGCGGGTGTGCTAAATGAGTAAAGGTTGCTTAAATAAGAAGGAAATGGAATGGGGAGAGCTTAAAAGATATAGACAGACTGAGTTAAAGGCAGCGTTGAGACAGGTTCACAGGTGCACTCCTGACCATCTGCCGTGACTCGATATGTTTCCGGGTCCACGGTGATCGCTGGCATAGCGTCGTTCAGCTTCATGTCCTTCTTGGTGACGTTTCGACAATTCTTGACCGCTTCCGTGCGTTTGCGCAGATTGTAACTGGCAATAACACCTTGATCGATCGAAATTTGAGAAACAAATAGACAGCAGGTCTTGCCGATAGCCGATGGGAGTGCTCCGTACATTGGCCGTGAAATGACCGGTTCGGTGGTTGGAATTGAAGCGTTCGCGTCACCCATCTGACCCCATACGATCATGCCGCCCTTGATGATCAGCTCAGGCTTCGTGCCAAAGAATTGAGGAGTGTACACAACCAGATCAGCGAGCTTGCCAACTTCGATCGATCCAACAATATGACCGATACCATGCGAGATGGCACTATTATGGGTTTCATTAGCTTTTTTTTCGCTGCCCTATGCTTCTTTTTATAAAACACTTACGGATTGATGGTATATTTCGCAACGTATCGGCGAATGCGATAATTGTCGCCTTCAAAACCTTCGTCCTCCGGCAATTTGCCGCGCTGGTCACGCATCTTGCTGGCTGTTTTCCATGACCGCAGTACAACCTCCCCAATGCGGCCCATGGCCTGGCTATCGGAGCTGATCATACTGATGGCACCCATGTCTTGGAGGACATCTTCAGCGGCAATGGTTTCCGCGCGGATACGGCTTTCAGCAAACGCAACATCTTCAGGGATCGACTTGGACAAGTGGTGGCACACCATCAGCATGTCAACGTGTTCATCCAAAGTGTTGTTTGTGAAGGGGCGAGTCGGGTTCGTGGACGAGGGCAATACATTAGGTTCACTGCACACCCGAATAACTATATACAGCTTTGAGTAACAGAAATCGAAAGAGAAAGAAGGAGGAGAAAACTTACTGTCAGGGGCGTGGCCACCACCTGCACCCTCACTATGGTACGTGTGAATGGTGCGGTTCTTGAAAGAGCTAATAGTCGATTCCACAAAGCCAGCCTCGTTCAACGTATCCGTGTGAATCGTAGCCTTTGTCCAGAAATTAAAAAACACACTCAAAACGTCACATCTTGCCTTTTACATACCTGTACATCAAGCTCATCACACACATCCAGACAAGCATCAATTGCAGCGGGCGTCGTGCCCCAGTCCTCGTGCAGCTTCAGACCCAAGCAGCCGGCTTCAACTTGTTCGACAATATCCTTCTTGCTCGAGCAATTGCCCTTGCCCGTGAAACCGATATTCACAGGCAAATCGTCGGTGGCCTTCATCATCATTTCCACGTGATGTTTGCCGTTCGTGCAAGTGGTTGCATTCGTGCCTGTGTTTGGTCCCGTGCCACCACCAATCAAGGTCGTAACACCACTGGAGACAGCTTCCCAGATCAGTTGGGGACAGATGAAGTGAACGTGAGAATCGATTGCACCTGCAGTGAAGATTTTGCCTTCGCCAGCGAGTGCTTCAGTGCCCGCACCGACCACCATGCCTGGGGTAACACCATCCATGACGTCGGGGTTGCCTGCCTTGCCAATGCCTACGATGATGCCCTTCTTGATACCAATATCGGCCTTGTAAATACCATTGTAATCGATAATCAATGCATTTGTAATGACCAAATCCAGAATTTCGTGATCAAGACGGCCAGTGGCTTGACCCATGCCTTCACGCAGGACCTTGCCGCCGCCAAACTTGCATTCGTCGCCATAAACGGTGTAATCGTTCTCAACGCGTGCCCAAAGGTTAGTGTCGCCCAAGCGCACCAAGTCACCGGTCGTTGGACCAAAGTGATCTGCATAGTACTCACGGTCAAGCACATGAGCTGCAGGACTCGGGAGCAAAGGTGCATTGGCATCATGCAGGAATCCACGCTCCTTTATCGTTGCCATGATAGCTGGCAAGCGGGACATGTCCACTGGACCCGTAGCCAGTCCGTTGCCACCTGAAATCACCTTATTGCCACCAATTTCAACAAGCGTAACGGTTTTGAAATCGCCCGGCTCGAAACGAACGGCAGTGCCGGCAGGAATATCCAATCGCATGCCATAAGAGAGGGCACGATTGAAAAGGAGGAAAGCATTGGATTCGATAAAGTGGAAATGAGATCCGACCTGGATTGGACGGTCGCCCTGGTTGGTGACGGTGATTGAGACGCGCTTGCGACCGGAATTCAATTCAAGTTTTCCGGGCTGGACAATAAGAGCGCCCGGAGCTTTCTGCGCAACGTTCGAGGTGAGCGTGAATTTGTCGGAGGGGGGGATGGGGAGGAAGCTGCCGTACAACGCCATTTCGAGATTGCCGTCGTCGGTACAGATCGGATCGTGTACTGTGACGAGATAGGTGCCATCGGGAAATGTGCCTTCGATTTGTACCTCGTGCAGCGTTGTGAGCGCGTCTGCCATGACATGGCGTCGACCCAGCATTTGTTTGCCCATATCCATGAGTTGGGCCACGCTATATGTGCCATCACGCATAAACTCCAAGAGCTGCGATGCGATCAGGGCAGTGGCTTCGGTGTGGTTTAATTTAACGCCGCGTGCCAGCCGCTTCTGCGCGAGATAGCCAACTATATTGTTTGTCCGACGTTAGTAAAGTTTTATCATGCTTGCACTCTTTAGCCTTACCATTATTTAGAAGGAGCTTGTCAAGCTCACGAGGGACCAAACGCATGGTGGTAGAAAGGGCGAGGGTGAGAAGAAGATGAAGAAAGAGAAAAAGAAGAGAAAAGAAGAAGAGAAAAATAGCTGTAGCTCAGACGGGTATATGCAAGCCGGGCTTTTTGCAGGTCACCGATAAGAGGGAGGTAATCAAACCCTGTATCGCGCGTTACACAAGCAACCCAAGTCACGTATGTATCTGGGCAAACATCTATATAAGCTGCTCTGCCTTGAGCGCTGTACCCCGCATATTCCTTTGCTTGCATTCCAACAGCCTGCATATGCAAACTCTATTTGCCTCTGCATGGATCTAAAATACCCGGTATCCTAAAATCCGGCTGCTTCTTGTGTCACCATCCTGTCGATCCTAACACACGCAGCATCATTCGACCTGTTCCATATTAACTTTGAGAAACAAGGGAAAGTGCACGACCGGGGAGGCTCGTAAAGAGATAACGATAGCGTGTGCGTGAGAGAAATTCCTCTCTCGCGGTAAACAATACGAATGGTATATTTTGACTGATAACTTGGTGTTTCTTTATCTTATCAGTCAAAAAAAGTAAATTCCGTTATCAGAAAAACGGTTGTTTGTTACACGTCAGAAACCATATTTGTTTAGCTCATAAAACTTGAACAACGCTATGCCGTCCAACATCTGTCGCGTTCTGTCTATAGCTCGACCACACGGCAAGCATCCTGACGTATGCTAAAGTCAATGAAACTCATCCATCGACAATTCAGATTCCACAAAGATCTTTACATCTCCGTCTTTCCGTTGCCACCAAGATTCTTCATATACATATATACAACAAGCTCCGTCATCGTTACTTATAGCAATGGTGACCTCTTGCACATGATCAAGCTTACGAATATTTGTCTCTGGTGAGCTTCCCTTTTTGGATTTATATGCACTCTATGGATCGGGACCATGCTCTGGACAAGAAGGAAATTTGATAACTATATTTGATGCGAGCACCTTTCTTTTACGTAATGTGACACCTTGGTCTGTGTGCATCTAACACGAAGGATGATGATAATATGCTGTTACCCTCAGCAGTCACGTACATCTCTGCACTGGTGTCCGAATCCGTGCCATTCGATTTCGCTATCGTCGTTGGATCAACATTGTATGCCAGCAGCAAGTTCGACTTTTGCCATGTTGCTTACATACTTGGCTTGTCTTGAGAAAGCATGTCAAAACAATCAATTGTGCTCTACTGACACGGTAAATAGTACACACTCTTTTTTTATAGTACATGTCAAAAGCCATATTTGCTTAATTCAGATAACTGAACAGCGCTAGCCTTAAGTCTACGACCGCCAAACCATCGACCATCCAAAACTTGTCGCGCTTTGTCCACCGCTAAAGAACGTATTAGAAAGCAGCTGCGTGTATCAAAGTAAATAGCTTACCGATCGACGATTCAAATTCCACAAATATCTTTACATTTCCATCCCCTGGCTGCCAGCCATCATTCATACCATGCACTCCATCATCGCTGCCAGTTGTTATGGTAACCTGTCGTATACGACCAAACTTGCTACACTCGTCAGCGAATTCCTCTTTCAAGCTGTCGTCCACATCATGGATTGGGACCGCGTTCTGTACAAGAAGATAATTTGACAGCTTCAAACTGATATGAGTCACTTTTGTTGCTTTTTTTTACGTAATATATCATATACCTGTTGTCGACTAGCCGCCAGTTTTTGCATAACAGCATAACGTTGGCTTGAATTGACGTGTATGTTTTCTTCTTTTGCCACTGAATCCACGTTACTCCTGTCTTGTTCTTTAATTATAGACGTTGGTCGGATAGTTTGTACTACATATGGTGAACGAACAAAGTTAGATTGAGAAAAAAAACATTCACGCATGCAACTATACAGGCTTACATTTTAACCGTTGTAGATCAATTTTCTTACGAAGGCCCAGGTTTTCGACATTCGCGTTGACTTTGGACATAACATCGTTCTCCTTGATTATCGGCGCAGGAACCGAATCTAACATTTTCATACCGTCTGCCATAGGACCACCAATAATGCATCGGAAAACACGTAAAGTCTGTCCCCCAATCTCAAAGTTCTTCAGTGACTGTATTGCTGCCACGGCTGCCTCGTCCTCCTCAAACTCGATAAATCTAAGGGCCCGGATGTGGAGGGTACGGTCAGACCATCGCGCTCGTTTCTTTTAACAGTCAAGTAACAGCAAAAAAAAAATAATAAAAAAAAGAGTGTAACAATGAGATGACGACGGTCGGTTGGATACCAATCCCAGTTTACAGTAAAAAAAAAAGATACGTGAAAGGAAACGCTAAACTTACCCGCAACCTTTATGTTTCCTTGACAACAAATCAGGCTAATTACTTGGCAATCAATTAAGGATGTCATTCTTGTATACTTGGTGATCCGTGATTATACCAGCAATATACATTTTTTGATTCGGCCAAACGCTTCAAAAATGCTCGCCATATTTTCTTCCGTGATCATATCATTGACGTTGGAGACGTAAATTCTGGATTTCGGCGGTGTCGGTATGCTTCCGGAGGACGCGGCCGTTGCATAATTGTTCGGTCGTCCCACCTTGAGCTGTCGTCCACCAAGATCCTGTCCATTCATTGTTTCCAGCGCCAGCGCTGCTGCCTCGGGAGTCTCGTATTCGATAAAACAAAAGCCCTTGTGACGCAACGTCGCTGGATCCACCGACATGCTGATACTTTTGATCGTTCCGAACTGGTTAAATACGGCTTTGACGTGTGACTCGTTCAACACAAAGTGAATGCTTCCGACATATATCCGGGCAAGCACTGAAAGTGTACGCGCATCAACGCCAGACGCAACATGGGGATTTGTTGCCGACATGATTGCTGGTTGCAATGGCGTTGTCAACTAACCAAAACGTATCAATCGTTAAGGACTGTATGTTCCTGGTACATTAAGCCAGGTCTTCCCCGTGTAAACAAGGACCACGTACTTTGGACTTCATTTCACGTGCATAAGCTTTAGCCCTTTGCAGACGTTCCTTTTGGTCTGGTGTCAAATTGATAGCGGAATGGTCGGACCATCGTGAACTGTTCAAGGAGCCTGAATGATGTCAAAAACGGAAACTAGGTAAAATGCCCCTTTGCTACCAAGGTTACCTCGTCTGGCCCGCTTAATACTTTCTTCTGTCGCAGATCCTGGCAATGTTCGTTTCTTCGAATCATCTGCCATGGGGGTATAACGAAACGATAAAGTAAAGGTATCGGAAACCCAATTTTTGATGGGCTTATGCATGACGTAGCAGTAGCAATAGAGAGGGGCATGACACCGACTTGTATCAACCTTGATGGTTGGATGCTTGCTGCTAAGTGCATGCTTAGATTAATTGAGTAGATATTATTAGGACATCCCAAAGTTTACCGGAGACTGTAAAACATACCTGACTCCCATGCTTGGCATAAGCTGCATAATCCCGGTTTTTAGAGGCATTCGGGCCACGTGGACACTTTCATACTTCGTTGAAAGTATGTCATGTGTACTGCAAGCAGAGATGAGACATTTTTCCTGAGCCTAGAGTGACAGACGTGGCTGTGCCTGCATCCCGCCAAGAAGTACACATTGCACCACTCCCTAACCTGATTCTGCGCAGCAAAAGTTATTATTAGAGTCCTAGGTGGTCATTATGTTTCGCTTGTAATGGATCAATAACAACCCATCAAACATATATAAACGACTTATCCAAACTTGATTTACTTACTATCCACCGCTATTTCCTCAATATGAGAAATATTGGTACGTATAGCACAACCACAGCGATCTATAATAAATCACCCCGTTAACTAGTATATGTAGCCAAGCAACTGCTTCTATACCTGTCTTCAACTGTGCTATGTGTCCAAGCTGCTCAATATCAAGTTATCTCTCTGGTAAACAACGATGCGTCTATGGCTGTCGTTGTTGATGGCCAAGTCTACCCACTCACGCGATCAGACGTCTCTTCTATTGTGCATACGGGTACGGCGCCTTTGGCCGAGCACGGTTACTTTTACGCAAAAGCCAGAGGTTCTTCTATTCTTGAGCGCGAGCCTTTTATGCGTCCAATGCCTGAGTTAGAGATAACACCATATCAATTTTACAATCGCTCGTGGGATACTTGGGAGATTCCTTCGCTCCCACAACTCTACGATAGACTCTCGGATCGCATCGATACAGATTTACATTTGGATGGTCAAATTGGCACATTCCATATCCATGGCAACAATACATGGATTGATGAAATGCATAACAAGGTGTATGATGAAATCAAAGTCCTTGTCAACGTATCCTATATCAGGTATTCAGTCTCTTAAAATTTAATGTACTTTTGCTAATATTGTTTTTCTATTAAAAGGGGAAATGATTTCTTTACGTTTCCAAACACCGAAATTGAGTTGTCCGGTCGTTCATCCCGTTGGAGCCCCAAGTTGAGCTATAACCTCAAACTTGATAAACAAGTTGGGCAACTGTACGGATATCGCCGACTGAAGCTGCGTGCTCTGTTTTCCGATCCCTCGTACTTGCGTGAAGCCATGGTGCTGAAAGCTACAAGGGCTACTGGCGTTGCTACTACCGATTTCTCATTTGTTCGGGTATTCATCAATGATAATCCAGCTGGTTTGTACGGCGTGGTCGAGGTTCTAAAGAACCCGTGGATTCAAAACGAGTTTGATCATGGAAATTCCGACTATCAACAAGGCAACTTATATCAAGCAATGCATACCGGCAATCTCCCTGACGTCTATTCCGATTTAAGCTACCACGAGAACCATACTATATATGCCGAAGGCCAGTACAAAATCAAGGAAGACCCATCTGAAGGATTGCCAAACTTTGATCCTCTGATTGGCCTTACGCGATTCGTATCTGATGCTTCCAATTATGATGTTGCAGAATGGGATAAGCACTTTGTGACCGAAAGTTTGTTGAGAAGGTAAGATAAAACTGAATCTTTTTTTTTCGTTCCAAGCTAACTTTTTTTTAATATAGCTTGGCACTGGAGATTGTGCTTGGATTCTCGGATGGCTATTTCGCAATGGCAAACAATTACTATCTTTACCAAAACGGTTTGAACTCGGAGCAATTCTACTTTATCCCTTCCGATGTTGATATTACCTTGGGATCGACCATTGTCAAACTCTCGGATATGTTGACCGGAAACTATTCTACCTTCCCTGGAGTGCATATACGACCACTCATGAACCAGTTATTGCAAGTACCTGCCCTCAAAGACAGATTTGAATTATTGCTTCAGGAAATCAGTCAGCGTCTCGTCAATCCAACAGTGCTCTTCCCAACATTGGATGCAACTGTCGATATGATCCGTCAAGATGTGGAATGGGACTTATCACTTCCACGTCTTAGTACTTTTGACTGGAATACTGTGTTCAATGACACAAATCCAATTGATATAGAAGAGGCCCTTTCAAGCTACCCCATTGATGCAGCCACCATTGAAGATTCGTTCAATCGTGGTCCGATTTCGTTTGATGTCGCGGTCAATGGTCCCACTGGCTACATATCGGTTTGTGGTGTAAAGGAGTTCATTACAAATAGCAGTAGAGCTATCCAATCCTTTTATGACTTGTAAAATAGCATTATGCCTGTATTGTATGAGTACATCACATCTTTTATTATATCAATCGATTTTGGAAGTACAATTGTATCTACTATAGTTTTGTTTTGGTTGGTTTTGTTTTTTACCTTATTTTGACATCACAATCAGTGACTTCACTGGTTTAATTTTAGTTGTGCAGGATTCAACACAAAGAGCAGTTACCATTCGACTCCATTGTATGTACTTTATCGTCAACTGTTTTGAGGAACTATATTACTAGGGTTTTGTTTCCGGAAGTTTCGTGATATTATCTCTTTGTTAATACTCGGATGATCCATTCCAAGGAGAAACATTGTAATCCAAAACTGCCCTAAGGAAAACTAGGGGTTGGGGTGATACAAAACAGAATTGATTGTAAAGTTGCGATACACTATATATATAGACATCTTTATTGTTTTTCCCGCGCTACCAAAAGGTGACCTCTTTTTCCATTTGACCAATGCTTTCAAAAGGCAGGCAGTGCAAATTGTTTCGATGAAATGGTGTCTCACCGAAAAAAAAACAAACATATAGCCTTTTGTCCAATTATACTCCTTTCCACAGCCGCTGCAGTGGTATGCGGAAATGATATACAGTACCGCGTCACAGGAGCAGTTCCAAAACATGACGGAAACATTGCAGTGGTCATTGACGACAATATCTATCTGCTGAGCCAATCGCCGTTGGACAACATCACATACTCTGGTTCCGCACCTGTAGCAAAGCAGGGCTACTTTTATGCTGAAGTCTTGGCAGATGATGATATCGAACGGCGAGAAGCATTCACGCGCCCACCAACACAGGATGACACCCCATACGAGTTCTTTAATCGCTCACGAAACTATCAGGATATCGCCCCCGTGCCACAACTTTATGAGCCACTGTTTAACCGTATGCACACGAGGTTACATATTGATGGAGAAATCGGAACAGTCCATATCGTGGGTAACCAAACTGCCCTTGACAAGATGCATCAAAATGCCTTGAATGAAGACTTGTACGCAATCACCAATATGTCATTTATCAGGTAAAACATATCTGACCTCATCTGTCAACGCCTCTTTTTTTGCTCCTAACTATTGAATATATCAGAGGAAACGAACTGGTCAACTTTAATGATGTCGAAGTAGAGCTTAGTGGTCGATCATCACGTTGGAATCCGAAGCTCAGCTACACTCTCAAGCTCCCCAAAGACGACTCGCTGTATGGATACCGAAGACTAAAGTTGCGTTCCCTTTTCTCCGACCCCTCATATATCCGAGAAGCTGTCATTTACCGTATCCTTCGAGCAGCTGGACTTGCCACCACTGACTTCTCGTATGTTAGGTAAAGATATCCAGATCTACGTATCCTTTTTTTTATATGCTCACGCAATGACATAGATTATATATCAACGATCAGCCAGCTGGGCTATTTGGTCTTATCGAGAACATGAAGGATCCATGGCTCAATAACGAATTTGCTGGAGGTGATGAAGATTATGAACAAGGCAACCTGTATCAAGGAAGACTTGCCAGTGATTTATTTGGTTCTGGCGGTTACATATCCGATCTTGGCTACGAAGGGGATAATGAAACAATTTACTCAGCTGGGCAGTACAAAATCAAGGAAGACCCATCTGATGATAATCCGAGCTATAAACCTTTAATGGAGCTTACAAAATTCCTTGCCAATGCACCTATGGACGATACAAGTGAATGGGAAAAGCACTTCAATATGGAAAGTGTCCTTCGCAGGTAAAATAAAAGATGAAACAAAAGGGTTCGTCAAGTTTTAATTCATTACTACTAGTATGGCCCTTGAAGTAGCCCTTGGCTTTTCTGATGGCTATAATACACTTGCCGATAACTATTATGTGTACCAAAACGGACTCAACGAGGATCAGTTTGTATATATCCCCTCCGATGTTGACATTTCGCTGGGCTCGACGTTAGTAAAGCTGAGTGACGTGCTCTCGGGAAACTACAGGACGTTCCCTGGTTTACTCGATCGACCGTTAACGACACAATTCCTTCGAGTACCTGAATACAAACAACGATTTGAGCAAATACTTCAAGATCTCGCTGCCAAATTAGTCAATCCCGAGATACTGGACCAAACTATTGATGATTTGACTGCAATGATCAAAGAAGATGTGGATTGGGACAAGAATATTCCTCGCTTGGGTGAGACCGAAATCGATATCCTTGCGAATCAGACTTCGCTTGTTTTTGAAGACGGTAACCGGTTTATAAACTTCATTGATAAAGAGACTATCAAGGAAGCCATGGAACGAAAGCCGATACCATTTGAGGTTGCGGTAAATGGCCCTACTGGATACATCTCTATGACGGGTGTTAAGGAATTCATAAACGATAGTAGTCGCGCAATCCTTTCCTTCTACAACGAATAAAAATATATCTGTGGTTATTACACCTCTTTGCCTCAGTTTTTGCGACAGTAGCGATTTATTTTGCTTTCAGACAAAGCATAATATTTAAAGAGATTCAAGAATACTGAAAAATGAAACTTGTAGAAGGAGTTGTACAATAGCAAGAGTCGTGAAAGGATGATAATATAATGACCGCGACAATGACGGAAATAACAGGCATACTTTAAGAATGTATGATATATACCCCTTCACGTACGACTATCAATATAGGTGTCTAGAAAGTAATGTATAACTCGTCATGAAATACATCTAATTTCAGGCACACACATATATCAAATTTTAATAAAATCATGACATAGTTTCGTGCTTTCTTCGGTAAGCATACCGTGACAATTGCTGCGGTATCTGCATGTACATTGCAGCGTGTCAGGTGCCCGATGATAAAAGGAGCAGTTGATATAGTCTGATTTGTATTGTGATCGTTGCTATTTAGATTCAGATACGTAACATCAGCGAATTGACTATAGCACATGACCCTGGTGGCATGGTCCGATCCTCGGCTCAGAGATATGCATATCTTCCTGTTTGCTGCGGGACAAACAAAGCATTTCTGGAATCTGGAAAAAGCGTAGGATAAGTTCAATAACAAGAGCTTCGTATTACAAATAGTTTTTGCCTTACAATTATTGTTGACATTATTTTGCCGCCTTCTCTACGGTATACATCCTAATAACAAATAGGTTTGAATATAATAAAAATATAAAGTTGAAGGTGTAGAAAACTTTTCCTGCATCCGAAATTCGATCACCTGGTAAATTTGGCCCTACGCCCAGGATCGAGTGGCGCAGCAATGTAACCACCGGCCATCAGGGTTCTCCTCATAGCAATAAGAAATTGCAAATACCCTCTGTTCATGATCAGGAATATATATGTATATACATATACACAAGGCAATCGTAAAGTGAACAGAAAGGAAACGCCTCATTTTGCTAGTGTGTCTAGCCAAAGTTATTTTTTCCATATCAGGAGTGTCGCCTCCCCTGCATAAACTTGATCATGCATTAGTGAATTGCCTCCATATAAAAGGATCTCGTTTATACCCTATCGACCCTATAATCTCCTGTTCAGTAAGACATTTTTAGTCATGCTGTTTCCATCACATAGTAAGCGTATAGCCGATTTGAGCTCATTTTTGTGAAAACTGATATCTTTTTAAGTATATTCCTTGCTCATGAACTTTGTACGGGTGCTGCAGGCAACAACTGTTCCCAATGTTCAATACCGTGTCATATCGTCCATTCCCAGTAACACCTCAATGGCAGTTGTGATTGATGGCACACACTACACTCTCGAGCAATCGGCAGTCGATCCAATTGTTTACACCGGTACACTACCAGAAGCAAAAGAAGCATATTATTATGCAAAAATTACGGAAGACAGGATTACCGAGCGCGAACCATTTGTCCGACTGCCAGTGAATGACGTTAATACCCCATTTGAATTCTACAACCGCTCTAGAAACTACTGGGATATTGCATCACTGCCACAGATGTTTGAACCATCATACAATCGCATTCAGTCTGATTTACATCTCGATGGTGAGATCGCCACGATGCATATCATGGGCAATCGATCAGGCATCGATTATATGCACAAAAATGTGGTTGAGGATGTAAAAGTCGCCGTCGATTTCTCATTTATCCGGTAATATCGCGCGTGGCTTGCATCAATGACATTTTTCTCTAATTTTTTTTTTGGGTATACGATTACTTAGAGGCAACGAAATGAAGATATTCAAGGATGTGGAAATTGAGCTTTCCGGTCGAGGATCGCGATATGATCCCAAACTTAGCTACAATTTGAAAATCCCGAAAGGCGGTGATACATTATACGGATTTCGGCGCTTAAAGCTGCGCGCTTTAGCAAGTGATCCGTCATATCTTCGCGAGGCCGTAGTATACAAGGTGTTTGAATCTGCGGCTGTGGCAACCACCAAGTTTTCGTATATCAGGCAATTCTTTATCTCGATCAGATAGCGATAAGTATCATCTTTTAAGCTTACCAACATTTACTAGACTTTTTATCAATGGTCGACCCATTGGGCTGTTTGGATTCATTGAGTCCTTCAAGAATCCATTTCTGCGAAATGAATTCAATAACGGCAAGAAATACTCTCAAGGAAACCTTTACCAAGGATTATTCGCTGCCAATGCAACAAATCCAGATTTAACCAATATTTCAGATCTATCGTACAAAGGCGAGAACCAAACAACATACGAACTCGGGCAGTACAAAATTAAAGAAGACCCATCGGATGGCAATCCTAGCTTCCTGCCGCTGATTAACCTGATCAAGTTCATTGCTGATGCACCCTGCGATGATGTTGAAGCATGGAAACGAAAATTTGACATGGATAGCGTACTTCGCAGGTATTTTTTCTAAAAACTTTACTTGCCCTGATGCTATATGCTAACCACTTAAATAGTCTGGCACTTGAAGTTGTCCTCGGCTTTTCTGATGGATACATAAGCTTGGCAGACAACTGGTACATCTACCAAGACGGTTTAAACTCGGAGCGGTTTATATTTATACCATCGGATGTTGACCTATCATTTGGTTCAACCTTGATGAAGGTGTCAGACATGCTTTCCGGGAATTATAGCACATATCCACACCTTCTGGAACGTCCGTTGATTACCCAGATGCTATGCGTACCTGAGTTTAAGCACCAGTTTGAAAAGCTTCTTCAAGATTTTGCTCGAACAATTGCCCACCCGGACACGATATTCAAAATGATTGACGACCTTGCTGCAATGATTCGACAGGATGTTGTAGATTGGGACCAGGCGCTTTCACGTGTTCACCCTCTAAATGGCGAGCCTAGCAAAGGAGACAGTATCAACAAGCTTCCACCGGACTTTTTAAAATTACTGGATAAAGAGGCCGTTTTGGAGCAGCTGACGCGCAAGCCTATCCCTTTTGATGTGGCAGTAAATGGAAAAACTGGATATGTATCCTTAGCAGGTTTGAAAGATTATATTACCAGGAGCAGTCAAGCTATTTTGTCATTTTACGGACAATAAACTGGTGCGACATAGTATGCTGTGGAACAGTATTTGTTATGCGGATCAAGTATACCCGATCTGGCATTGTTAAAGTTTCAAAACCGCCACACCTATGATAACGATGCAGTATATATACATGGCGCGTAATATATATTCTCATAACAAGCATAGAAGAATAACAAGGATTAAAGCGCATGGCTGATAGCTAAAATGTCGGTAATGTAACGGAAACAATTGTCCGCACTAGTTTGCGTATCCATGTTGCTGCGTTCATACATAAAATTACCACATAACAGGCAACATAAAAAGTGTAATATACGTATATAGTAAAGGGGAACGTAAAATCAGCCTCCAGAGAAATATAGGTGGCCTTCATGCATAGGTACGATGCAAGAATTAGCAACCTTAAGCACTAATAATAAGGGGGCTTTATGATTCAGCATTTCCTTGTGACGCTTTATACATATTTCGGTCATAGCGTTAGGTACGTAGAAGTGTTCAACTATCATCGTCACATAATTTTTAGGTAGACAGGCGGAACCCTACCCTTTCAGATAATTCTGTCTGGCGAAAAAAATACATCAATATGTCAGCGGCGTACAAGTAAAAAAATGTCTGTGCTACTCTCCCGCCGTTCCGATTACCCCTATAAATAAGGCGCGGTACATGTGGGCTCTTCCTTGCTTACGTTTGCAGAGTATTATTTAGTAACCAGCATTTATAATATGGGATTATTACATTTGTTGCTTAGTATGTACATAGACTGTAGGATTGATGTGTGCTATGATTAACTTCCTTCATTATTTATATAATTCAGCGTTTGTCATGGCTATGACTATACGTAAACTGTATGCGGATGGCCATGAAGTTCAGTATCGTGTAGTATCATCTATTCCTGCGAACATCACCATGGCAGTCATGATAGATAACAAGCGCTATGATCTCAGTCAATCGACGGTCGATCCAATCGTTTTTACGGGTAGCGCTCCAGAGGGACAAAATGGATACTATTATGCAAAAATTACGGAGGATGCAATTACTGAACGGGAACCATTCATCAGACGGCCCATTAAAGACGATTTTACGCCATTTGAATTTTACAACCGATCACAAATCAAGTGGGAGATAACGCCTATGCCCCAAATTTTCGAGCCCTCATTCAAGCGTGTCCAGAACGACTTGCATATGGAAGGCCAGATCAGCACTATACATATTATTGGAAATCAGTCCGACATTGATACCATGCACAAGAATATTTCTTCTCATGATTTCGAAGTTAACGTTAATTTCACCTTTATCAGGTAAAAGAAAAATCTTGTTGATCTATATCGGGGAACATGCTCTCTTATATTTGTAATTAGAGGAAGCGACATGAAAGCATTCAACAACGCCCATATAAAAATTTCCGGTCGGTCCTCTCTATTCAATCCGAAATTAAGTTACAACCTTAAAATTTCTAAAGGAGGTGACACCTTGTATGGAAATCGAAGGCTAAAGTTACGGGCACTTGCACTTGACCCTTCATATGTCCGGGAATCTATATCATGCAAGGTATTCGAGTCAGCGGGTGTGGCAACTACCAAATTTTCCTACGTCAGGTAAGCGTGCTATTAGTCCTTAATTGACTATCACCCGAACTGTCATACTTATTTTAAGCAGACTTTTTATTAATGGTAGAGCAATTGGACTGTTCGGGTTGGTGGAGCATCTGAAGAATCCCTGGATACGCAATGAATTTGCTGGTGGCGATGAAAAATATCTGCAAGGGTATCTCTACCAGGCAAAGTATGTCAGCCCATCTCTTCCAGATTACGTTCATATGTCGGACTTGCACTATGAAGGCGATAATTTAACGCTTTACGGCCTTGGGCAGTATCAAATTAAGGAAGAGCCGTCTGATAAAGGCTCTAGCTTCCAGCCACTAGCCGATCTGACTAAGTTTATTGCTGATGCACCTGCAGACGATGTTGCTGCATGGGAACGGCGATTCGATATGAATAGTGTGATTCGCAGGTACAGCCCAATATTATACATTTGCACATGGCTACATGTTAATATTACGCCAGCCTGGTGCTTGAAATTGTCTTAGGAAACATGGATGGCTACAATGCTACCGCAAATAATTTTTTTCTGTATCAAGATGGTTTAAATTCGGAGCGATTCATTTACATTCCGTACGACTTTGATCTTACCTTTGGCGCTGCGTACATAAAGCTGGCTGACAAGCTTCCGGAGAACAGTACATATCCAGATATCCATATGCGCCCCTTAATCACACAGCTTCTACGTGTGCCCCAATTCAAGCATACGTTTGATACACTTCTTTCCGAGTTTACCAGCAAGCTTGTCAACCCTTCCGTGATTTACAAGATAATCGATGATACTGTGGCGATGATCCGGCAAGATGTGGAATGGGATCAGGGACTACCACGGGTCGGCTTCGCTAATCTCACGGATTTTGCCGAGCACATCCAACAAGTAGCAGGAACATACACAGAAGACCGATATAATTTAATTGGAGGTCTGGATCCGGATGCTACAAGGGAAGCATTATCTCGTAAGCCTATCTCATTTGAGGTTGCGGTTAATGGAAGCACAGGCTATAGGTTTCTTCCTGGCTTGAAGGAGTTCATTGCCAATAATAGCCGCACTGTTATTTATCATGATCAATAGCTAATTATAAGTATGTATCAATTATATCTAGCTAGTACGGATTATATGGAAAAGAGTGAATATGTATTACCTTGTATCCAGAAACAAATACGCAGGAATATCGGAGTATACATTCATCAATTGAAAAAGTATATTGCTAGTTCGGAGCCCTTCTACTACATATTTAATAAATATTTCCTTGCGGTATAAATGGTAGAATTGAGAGCAATGAGACCTGTCGTTGCCATGGCTAAAAGTCGCCAATTGGGGAAGGGCCAGACTTGTGTTAATAATGTAAGTGTGAAGAAACACATAATGAGAAAAACAAGAGATTAGTAGGGTAAGTGCTTAAAGTTAGTGCTTGCAGTAATCACACCGTTAGGGGTGCATGATCTTCGGCAGTTACATTGCAGATCGCCTTCTAGATCCGATTTGCTATAATCATACTCAATATTTTTGAAGATGTAACAAAGCTGGCCAGATATCCCACCATTTGTCTAATACTTGAATGCAGAAGATTGTTCGAATGACTTCTACATCTTTTGACTCCTTGCTTAGTGCAAATATCGTACTAAAACCGTCGCGTAGCCCTCATAGCACTGAGCATAGTATTGCACAAGTGGTGTAGTGTTCTCCTGGTGCTGCAGAGTGCACCAAAATAATGGAGCGGTGGAAGCTGACGTATGCGTTATCTAGCCAGTTATAGCAAAAATCATAGCAGTCGGCGTTTTTGCTAGTTGTTGGAACGAGCATATAAAAGAAATCATTCTTCTTTAGATGAAAAAAAAATTACATATGCTGATCTCCTTACTTTTATCTGGTATTAGCGCTGCCCATATGCACCATGTTAAAAGTAACATCAACTAAAGTACTTTTAGTTCTATTTTTCGGAAACTGTGTATTTGGCCTCGATTTAGAATATCGGGTCATATCACTGATCCATAATGACGCATCGATGGTCGTCATAGTCGATGACAACTCATACAAACTTGCTCAATCTCCAGCTTGCAAGCTCGTCTATACTGGTATTGGCCCTGCTGCTCAGCAGGAATATTACTATGCAAAGATGGATCCCACGGGTGCTATAATCGAACGAGAACTACTCTCCCGCCGCCCTAGCTATGCCGACCAAACGCCTTATGAATTCTATAACCGTACTGACAATAATTGGATCGTTTCGGACTTGCCACAAATCTACGAATCTGAATTCCACCGGATCCACACTGAGCTGCACAAAGACGGCGAAATCGGAACCATTTATATTACGGGCAATCAATCCGAGATCGACATTATGCATGCTAATACTTTTGGTGATAACAAAGTGGTTACTAATACTACATTTATAAGGTTTCTGGTTCATATAATAACGTCATATCGATGCTAACAATGGCTTTGTAGAGGAAACGAATTATTGACTTTCCCGAACACCAAGTTTGAACTTGCAGGTCGTGGAAGTCGCATAATGACCAAACTTAGTTACAATTTGAAAATACCTAAGGGTGGCGACACGCTCTATGGGTATCGGAAGCTCAAATTACGTGCACTGGCATACGATCCATCATACATCCGGGAAATGTTGGTTTATAAAATGCTAAAATCTGCCGGTGTCGCCACAACTGAATTCTCTTACGTTCGGTAATACTCTGCAAGTTGTATTATCCTCGTTTTTGTTTCTAATCGTACACTTTCTTTGAATAGCGTATTTATTAACGACCAAGCTGTTGGGTTATTTGGCTTGGTGGAAAAGTTTCAAGGCCCATGGTTAAAAAACGAATTTGCATACGGTGATAACGATTATCAGCAAGGAAACCTCTATCTGGGCATGGCTACAGACAATACATCTAAACCATTCGACAGACCATCCGATCTAAGCTATTATGGTGACAATGTGACCTTGTATGCTGATGGACAGTACAAGATCAAAGAAGATCCATCGGACATGGACCCCAGCCTCGTGCCATTGATAAATCTTACAAAATTTATAGCCAATTCCCCTACGGATGCAGACGTTGCCTTTGAAGAGTGGAATCAGCATTTCAATATGAACAGTGTACTTCGGAGGTAGGAACAAGTCAAAGAGTATATTATCCATACCCTGACACCTTTCCCTTTCCCTTTCGATAATAGTTTGGCTCTTGAGGTCAATATGGGATTCTCAGACGGATATCTCGCGGCGGCTGAAAATTATTACCTCTACCAAGATGGTCTGAACTCGAATCGGTTTATCTTTATACCCTCGGACGTCGATTGGAGCCTTGGATCCACAATGGCTAAACTAGCTGATATGCTTACCGGTAACTACTCTACCTTTCCTGGATTGCACCTTCGGCCGCTCGTGAACCAATTATTGCGCATCCCCGTATTTAAACAGGAGTTTGAGGAACTTCTACAGCTGTTCGCCCGGGAACTAGTAAATCCTGATGTTGTAAATCCATTTATTGACAGCCTCGTAGCTCAGATATCTAGCGATGTTGAATGGGATCATACGTTGCCCCGACTCAGCAAGTTCGACTTGAATTCAAACCTCAACGGCCCGAACCCAATAATAGACGACAGGATTTATAAATATCCATTTGACAAGGATACGATGAAGGATGTAGAAAGCCATGGACCAATCCCGTTCATGACCGCTATCAATGGTAATACGGGATCTATCTCATGTACCGGCGTCAAGGAGTTTATTGCCAACAGTAGTCGGGCTATACTGGCATTTTATGATCGTCAATAAAATTTAAAGCTGCTCTAAAGTTGTGGTTATCGTGTAGTTTTGAGCCGAAGGACAAGGGAGAGTTTTCAGCTTGGAAATGACTGTTCTTGTAAACGAAGTGAGGCAGCGGGCATTTGTACATTAACTGGTGGTGCATTCCAGCGCTGGTAATATACCATATGGCTTTTCCATTGGTGCTTGCCTTGTAGTTAGGGATCCAACTACTCTAAGTTCAATGAGCCAACCATTTGCCACTTACAATCAATCGCTTTGATCAATGCAATTGACAGCAAACGAATCCTTGAGTAGCAAAAAACAGAGTGTATTAGCAAAAACTTGCTGTTACTTTGAAAATGCTGTCACTGGAGGCTTTGTGAAGGAAGGTCATTGACCAAGGTGCACGCGTGGCTCCCCACATTTCATGCACGGTTGACTTTCAATTGCTTCTTTCAGAGACACCAGGCTTTTAACAGCCTCTACTTAAGAACTGGTCGCCAAGAACAAGGTCCGCTTCTAATACATCACAACTCGACACATACTGTGCCTCTCTTATTCTAAATTTCGACGCAAAGCAATCAATATTAGAGGATGGTCATTAGGGCGGCAAAGGACGGCACAAAAAAAGAGCCAACTGCTGGGTACGGATCCACGTGGTATTAAGGTACTTGAGGATAATGAAATAGCACTTGGAAGAAGCTGTACATTACATCCTTAGAAAACCTCAATGCAACAAAGGGATGAAAGTACAGTCTACACGACCCTACCTAGATCATCTCATAATAGTCACTGATACCGCATTCCTTTACGTCAAAAGAGATCTTAACACAAATCATCATCAATTGTTTGATAAGTCTATAGTGCTTTAAGTCAATATACCTCACCAATTCTTATCATAAGAAATAGCTCACAAACAAAGCAGGATAATTCGTATTAACATCGACTACCTTTGCCATAGTAATTGTCATCATAATAAAAATCTCTTGAAGGATCCACATGGTATTTTTTCGCCTTTCTGGATCCACCATAGTTAAGGTTGACGGTATGCTTACCTGCAACTACTCTACTTTCCCTGGATTGCACCTTCGGCAGCTCATGAACCAATTCTTGCGCATTTCCGTGTTCAAACAGGAGTTCGAAGAGCTTCTACAGTTGTTTGCCCGGGAATTAGTAAATCCTAATATTGTGGATCCATTCATTGACGAGCTCGTAGCTCAGATATTCAGCGACTTGAATGGAATCAAACGTTGCCCCGTCTAAATCCCAATGGCTCAAATTTAAGAGAGGTAGACTACAGCAGTATCAAATATCCATTGGAAAATGGTACGATGCATAGTTTAACGAGCTGTGGATCAATTCCGTTTATGATAGCTGTTAATGGGAGCATGGGTCATATTTCATGTGCTGGTGTCAGGGAATTTATTGCAAATATTAGTCGGACCATACTAACATTTTATGATCGCAAATAAGCTTGCTGTGCTTCTTTACCTTGTGGCTCGGATCAGACTTCATGGCGAGATTCCTTTCTTGGTAAAGCATATCTATGCGCCGCCGGATAGTGAGTATAAACTACTCCAGAAAAGAAGAACGGAAGTGGATATCACTTATATTAATATGGATAAGCAGCCCCTTTATTCGCGATTACTATTTTATCTCCCTGTCCCAAGAACAGGAATGCGCTCATCACAAAAGTCGTCTCTCTTGCATTGATTCCAGTACGACCTCGTGCCACATCTGTAGCTGAGCCCAAAATCTGCTTATGACAGCCCAGCGAAACGTGCAAGTGCTTACTTCTTCGAATCATGATCAAGACATCGAGTGCGGCCATGTCGAATGGTGTTCATAACTCAAGATCTGGAAAGGTGCTCGTCCAGCTGCAGCAGCAATGGGAAAATATCCAAAAGGATTTAGCCTCGACTCGACAGCAGGTGAAGTTCCCATGACAATCAAGCAAACTTCCTGTTTTTTTTTCAAACACTAACACCCATTTAAGTTGGAAGCAGCACGCGAGGCCAAAAAGCAGAACACCATGCAAGCGCAAGAGTATGCTGAATCGAACACTCAACTTCGGTCAGAAATTCAATCGTTAATGAGAGCGCTTGATTCGAAACAGCAACAGCTCAACACTACCAAAAAGTCGTCGCAATCCATGGAGCAACAGGTCAAGAAACTAAAACACGAGGCACATGTAGCACGGAAAGAGCTTGAGGCAGCATTGGAGAAGCACCGAAACGATACCGAGGAAAAGGCACGTTTGGAACAACATTACAAGATTCTGAAAGATTCGATGGTGTCGGGACCTCAGCGCGAGTTGGATTGCTTGCGGCGTGAATTCCAAGTAGTCAAAGTGCAGTTAGCAATTGTTACAGAACGGTGTAACCTTATGACCAAGGTCTGCGAGTCTCGGGCACATCAATGGGCGGAAGAACAGCGAGAACGGATCGAGGAGCTGCAGAAAATGCGGGATCAGGTGCTTGCGATGAATCAGACGTTTGTCGAGCGAGTGCGTGGCGAATTAGAGATGCTGTCAAAGACGGCAGAGGAGGCAGAGAGTGATTTGCAGGCAGCGGTCACTCGGTGCCAGACAGAGGTCTCGGATCTCGTAATAAGCATCCGCACATACGCAAAGGAGGAAAACTGAGTGACAAACACCGCTCAACGATGTAAAAGGATATCACATTAATACCTACAACATGCAATTCCCCGCCCAATGACTTTACCCACTGCATCAACTTTATGTCTATCTGATTCCATGCAATATATATACATCTATTTCTGTATTTCACAAATGCGGCGCCTCACTGTCCGTGGAAACTCGAGTATACTCCCCGAAAACTTCTCTCTCTAGGGCCGCTTGTCCCTGCTGCCTGATCTCTTCATTGTATGACTTGCTTGGTGTGTCTCGCACAACAATTTGATAATACTGTTGCAGAGAAGATGTATTAGTGACTATTCTCGTGGATCTCATCTATTCTGTTCTTACCCAAAGGATCGCATATATGAGCATTGACGCAATCGCCGTAACGTACGGCACTAACGTGATTGTATTAGTTGCTTGGATGAATAAATATGCCATAACTATACTTTACCCCAGTATGGATAATACGGATTGTCCACGGGAATAAATACAAAAATGAGAGCGTATACCGTGAAGGCCAAGAATATCCACACACATACTGCAGCATGTCAGTATTGTTTCAGTCCACTACTATATGTGACGCTTCTTACCTATGGGAGCCCGGATGGGTCGCTTATTATGTGGCTCTCGCTTTCGTAAAATAATTACACTCAGAGCAATAAGCATGTAGAACACCTAGTAGAGAGTGGTAAGTGGCGCTGGGTCATATAAACGTTCAGCATCCGCTAAAACCTTACATATACAGGGTATGCCACAAAGGCAACGATAAACTGATACACGGCACCTGGAGGTAATGCGACAGTGAAGAGGATTGTCAGGAAATACTGAAGCAGATATGCGTTAACCGGACTCTGTACTTTAGGGTTAACGTGTCCGAGGGTCCGTCCAAATGGCAAGAGGCCAGCTCGAGCTGTTTCGAGAATAATCCGACCGCTTGAAAAGTTGATTGCTGCACCGCATCCAAACGCTCCCATGCCAATGAGCAACGGTAGTATTGTCGTCGCAAAGTTCTTTCCTAGTGACTTTGTGAAGCTTTGTAATTATGGTTAAGAAAAGTACAAACAGCACAGCAAAAGAAACACTTACAACGCGGCCGCTACAGTAAGTTTTGTGTCCTTCATGGATTCACCAAGTACTGTAAGATACGCAATGTTTGTCATGATGTATAAAAAAGCTGTCGAGCCTAGCGCCACTCCAGATGCTTTCGGTAAATTCTTTATTGGATCCTGCGAACAGTGTTTAGCGATGTGTGATGCGCAGCCAGTACCATTTTACCTTGACTTCATCCAATAGATAGTTGAGATTATGCCATCCACTGTATGCGTTCATGACCTATACACCTATTCCTTGAGTTTACACAAGCTTACGGCCATTACCACACATACATAATACAGCGCAGACGCATATGGTCCAATTGAATCCGATGTGCCTTTGAACGATAACGCCTCTTTGACATCGATATCGTTAGGAATAGCACCGATCAGAGCCAAAATTCCAACAAATATAATGAGTCCAAGAACTGAAAGCTTGACTACAGTTAACACGCCCATCAACCGCATCGAGCCCTGATGTCAATACAAACTAAGTATCTTGGTAGCATAAGATTGAGGTACGGCATACCTTTATCGACAGTATATTTAAAGCTGTCAGGATCGTTGCGCAAAGCACTAAATAAGCACATATACATAACCCGTCAGCAAACCACCTTACCCAAGTGCACACGAATTACATACGTGTCCACATTCGCTCGATCCAATCTGACTTGAAATCCTCTCCGAAAATAGCGTAGTTCATGTAGGATCCAAAGATCATCCCTACCAAAAATAAATTAGAACGCCACTTTGTATCTCTCTGTTAAAAGCGTACCTTGAGCAGCAACGCCACTGGAGCGATTCATAAGGCTCCACATGGTAAACATATACGCCAGCAGATATTTCGGTTTACGATAGCAATATTCCAAATATCCAACTTCTCCTCCACTACACTTTTCTTATCAGACCCTGGAAGCATCGATTTTTTCTAATATACCTTCTGGGAAGCTATAACAAAAACTTGGTAAACTAAGAGAGTAAAATGACAGAGTGGCAACGTACCATCGTACCAAGTTCAGCAAATGTCCAGGTTCCTGTCATTGCAACGAACGCTCCAATGATCCAAGCAATAATATTCATTCCTCCAGAACCGACTAGTTGCAATGTCAGGCTTGGACCAACGAATATACCGGCGCCAATAATGTAGCTCATATTGACCATTGCGCCAGAAAGCCATCCAATCTTTCGCTGTAATCGTTGATCTGCAATCCATTGGTAAACAATTGAGAATGACACAACTCAAGTTGCTTTTTTTGCCTCATACCTCCAACGGCCAGTGGTTCTAGGTGGTCTATTTGTTGCGCGTGTACGTGCTCCTCTGATTCCTCCAACAGGAATTGACGATCTTCGTCTATTGAAACCATGTTTTCAGGAACCGGAAGAAAGAATCCCGCTGCATAAAAATCAGTCTTCTACGATTTAATCCTCTGTAGTACCGGAAGGTCACTAGACAAGCCAGTGATATCCCCTTGCAGATAAATAGCGTACAGATGATGTACGCGTGATATAGTAAACTGGAGTACCTGTGACAGCAAGCTCATGTTTAAAACATTGAGCGGTTGGTTTAATATAACACGAAAGTTGTGTAGACAACAACGTGCATATAGTACGCTGATTTGTTTTACAGCAAAGAATAACACGTTCTATAACTGAAAGAGCATTATTTCTACGGCTTCAATATTAAAATGCATAACTTACAACCTATTAACTCAAAATGAAATTGCTTAACTTGATAGAAAGCTGTGTGCTTTTAATTACACCATTGGGTGTTAAAGTCAACGAGCCATTTTATCTATTGCTATGCCAAATGTTAATACTGCTTCTTATAAATACCCACTGCCATTATTATTTATGAATCCTTTATGAATTTTGCTTTCATCTCTTAGTCAATTGAGCAATGGCATTTGTAACCAACTTGAATTTTGTATTGCAATTTTGAAACTTATATAAACATAGCAGTATTAATTATAGGAAGAGTGTATTTTAAAAACAAAGTTATATAGTAAATAAAAGCTATTATAAGAAAAGCAAAATAACGGGATTACAAAGAAAAAGGAAGTAATTTTATAAGGACCGGTAGGTATGCCAAATAAGGAGTAGGTCAAGCTAGCTGATCACGTGAGCATCAGATTTTGCTACAGTAATATAATATTTGTACGGCATGAACATTCATCACCAAGCGCGAATGGTTTAGTGGTATAATATCCGCCTGCCACGCGGATGACCCGAGTTCGATTCTCGGTTCGCGCATTCACAAGAACAACAACCTGAGCAACCAGGTATTTATTTTTTCGTGATTCTGCAAACAGGTTTTTTTTGTCGTGTTTTCATGTTATTTTCTGGTGGATGAACCGTAGTTAATAACGAGAATAGGTTTGAAAGGGAAGTCGTAAAATGACGTTTATTATTTTGGTCAAAGAGGATATTTATATTGTACTTGTGCAGGCTACAGTATACTTACAAACATGTATGTTGGGACACGTAAGTACATATGTTTTCTAGTGATAACAAAATACTACTGCGGATTACTATGCATAACGCTAGGAAAAGCATAGGTTAATGGATATATGAGAATTCCCATACTACCTACTAGCAGCTTTGTGGAACGAACAGAAAGTGTATTATCTATACAATACTTCAAGGCGCATGTAGTAGCATGTGTCTGATCTGACTCTGTAGCATGCTTCATAAAACCTGCACAACATATGCATCAGTGGGAAGCTGCAGTGGTACGATGAGGCTAAAATTATATATTAATAGTTGTCAAACTTGCTTTCGTTATACAAGAAATCTCTCGCTAGTACATTTCTTTATGAGATTTAAAGTATGACGCGCAATGACATACGCTGGCAGATTATGCTTCAGCTTGAGGAACAGCAAATATTATAATCAAACAACAGCAGACATTTGTCAAGGGCGAAGCAAGCAATAAGTACAAAAAGGGATTATCAAACAATTCATTCAACGTGTTTGGGGGTAATATTTGTATATAATTTTTTCTTTATTAAGCTAAAGTCCGTATCGTTCGCTCAATGGCGCTCTTACTTCCTGTGGCATGGACGAAAGGGCCTGCTGCCATTGTTGTTCTCCAAACATATTCTTGTAACCACTCAGGATCTATAAACCAATATGAGTTAAATACCGCGTTCTTCCTCCACTCTTTATCCGTGAACATACGTTTCCAAATGATTCATGTAAAGATCGAGGAGCATCTGCGTAGGTGGCAACGGCTTGGCAGAGTAGCAAGAATTCCTATATTACAGTCAGACACATCCACTTCCTGAGTACCTAGATCCCATCTTTCTTTACCTTGACCGCTCCTTCGGGATTGGCCTTGATCATTTCACAAAGACCACTGAATGCAGAAGCCTTTTCATCGTTTGGTCGGATAGGAGCCAATGTGACAAGCCAAGGGTTGATAAACAGTTGCAAATGTTGACCAACCACGCTTGGGAAGACCAAGCCCAGGCGGCCAATTGTGATGGCAACGTTTTCCAAGAGTGTGCGTTGAATTTGTGGGTTCACGATGAGTTGGAAGAGACGCTGGAGCATAGGTTCGACGTATGGTTGAATTTCGGTGCCCCATTTGATTGCAATTTCACCAGCCGACCAGGTAGCGTTGTTGCAGACAGAGACGTGTTCTGCTTGAGGGTCGATCTGACTCACGATGTGTGGCATGAATTGAGGAACAACACTTCGGATCTGTTCGAAGCATGAAATGGCCAAGTCGCCGAGAACAGCATAGGCCGATTGCCGAACTTCTGCAACCTCATCTTGTATACAAATCGAGAGCAGCTGCACAACGGATGGAGTAGTACCAGCTACCAATGGCTCAGCGTCCGTGTTCAAGGCTTGAATGATGCCCGAGAGAAGATCCAAAGCGACGATCATAAAGTCTTTGTCTGGAAGCTCTCTGGCAGGATCTGACGCAGCCAACTGGCATTCTTCTAAGGTTTTGGTGACGAGGGTTACGCATCGGACGTAGACAGGTTCTGCGAATGGTTTGAAGCCCTTGCCGAGTGCAGTTGTAATAGATGATAGACACTACAGAAGAGTAAGTAAATCGATCCCACAGCGCCATCCTGATCCTGTATACCTCCAATAAGGGGAACAAATCGGTGCTTTCATCAGGTATTTCTTGCCATTTCTTGATGAGTGGTGGCATGATGACTTCAATGTACTGCGATGTGTTCAAGGCGCTACCGACAACATCAGCAAGTGTTCCCACAGTGTCGTACAGGAGAAGCAAGTTTCTGTGCTGATATTTTTCGAATGCAGTAGAGAGGGTGATGAGGATGGGTTGCAGATAGGGTGTGAGCTCGGTGGTGGCTTCCTCTTCCAGAAGCGAGAATGAAGAGCAGGCGGCCTCTTGAACGCGCTTGTTGTTGTCTAAGATGCGCTCCAAAAGCTTCTGCACAAGGGGTTCCAAAAAGTGCTTGCGCGCCTCGGGATTTTGCTGTGAGGTCTGAACGATCCACACGGCATATCGTCCTAATGTCCAGCATGTGATAGAGCGAACCAGTGGCTAGCAAAAAAATAATGTCAATGACCATGGACACGGTTACCATGGATATTGCCAACTCACCTTGGGGTCGTTGAGGTTGTTGAAGAGGTAAGGGACAAGTTCAGGCAGATGAGGAGCAATTTCTTGCATACCACCTGTTAGAAATCAGTTAGATGAGGCTGTTGAGATACCATACTAAACGCGATATACCTTCAGCAGCAGCTCCCAAAGCAAGGATACCGCATTCTCGGTGAAGCCAGTCGGGATTCTCAAGTTCACTCTTGAGCAAGGGCATCAGTAGCCTGATGACATCCCCTTCGAACGATGTGCACAGAACGTCAAGCGTGGCAGCACTGCACTTTCGCAAATTCCACTCTCCATAGAACTCGTCATCCAAATCATCATCAAAGTCATCATCATCCTCGTCATCTTCATCATCAAGGTCGACACGATCCTTCTTTTTGCCGCCTTCATCCAAATCATTCTTGTCGGCGCGTTCGATCTCGACCAGGTTGGCCTTGTGGAAGCGCGGCTTGATATCCTGCTCACTGTCGGCAACATGTGCGTCGTCCTCATCACCACCAAGCGTCAACAAGTCCATTTCCGAGTAGACCATTCCTCGGAGTAACACGGGTACCACTTTGGGAAGATAGGGTTGCAGTTGCTCACGAAGGTCATCCTGTTCCGCGAACACGAGCCAGAACTCGCAAGCTTCGAGCGCCAAGTCAGAGTCGTCAGATTGCGTGCAGAAGAGCATGTATTCGGCGAGGTTGGGCATGTGAGGGAACAGAACGGTGGGGCACATCTCCAGGAGACTCACAAGAGCTTGACAGACGGCCTTGCGGACCTCAAGACTATCGTCGGTGGCTCTACTGAACAGCGCGCTGAGGAAGTCGTTCATGGAGTTCATCAACGGGGCCGAGCGAAGGGTAATGAACTGGCTGGCGGAGGTGATGGCGTTCAGACGGAGCTTCTCGCTGGGATGGTTGAAGAAGGTGATAAACTTTGGGACCATGAACTCCAATGGCTGCACGCCACCAACGTTGGTGTCCAAATCACGCGAGCAATCTTCGCAGATCTTCTGGATCGTGGTGAACGCGTTCTAACAGCAGCGAGCGTCAGCAAGCACAGTCCCTTCCCATCGCCCTCCAGTGCCCAATTACCTCAACAACGGTCTGGTTAGGGTCGTCCAATTTCTGCATCAGCACCTGCAGTGCCTGGAGCCAGTTATGCACTTGTCCACGTTCCACAATGGCCGCAATGACAATGCCCACCGCCTTGCCTACCGACTCATCGCCAATATGTTGCAAGCAGCATTCCTTGATATAATCGACGACTTGTGGCGGAATAGTAGGGAAATGCGCGCGAATATTGTTCTTGAGTGTCAATCCTGCAACCGAGCGAATGTATTGATCCGTTTGCGGCATTTGGGTCAAAATGTAAGCCAGGTAGGAGTTGTAGTCCGGGATCTTGTTGAAATACTCAAGTTTCTAGCGTCGGCAGCGCAATGAGAAATCAAAGGGCTGCACAACACAACGGGATCATGTTCATACCTCTTGAACATCATTGTTATCAGTGGGGTTCAGAGCTTGGCGAAGAAGCTGCAGAAGATCTGAAAGACCTTGGTCAGTAGGCTGCCAGGTGCTCATAATTATATCCGTCGTTAATTGTCCGGGACGTAATCTATGGCGTTCAAGAAGCCAGCAAAGAGGGGGGGCGAACGGGTGTTAGAATGCGTCGGGGTACCTCGACTCCCAATGCTTTCGCGAAAAAGTGGGTCCATCTCTGGAGAAGGAGGTTGACTTACGAGGTGTACGAGAGGACAGCAGAAATGCCTTAAAAAAAGCACAGATGTCTTGACGAATTACAAAGGAGGGTTTTTCTTTTTTTTTTTCCTTTAACCAGATTTTTTTTGGGGGATATTCTGAGGCTTATACGTCACACAGCTGAAGCTCAGCGCTTGTCGGTCTGCCGATCTTCGCACAGTATCTCATTGTCCCTTACGCCCAAACAGCGACACAATGAATAGCCAGCATTACCCTTCGGATACTCCCATTAATAGCATACCACATCTATCGCCCTGGTGCATACAGGAACAATGGACCGGCGCCGCGTTCTTGATGACTAACTTTAGCTGCCTCGACCAAAGCAGCCCTATTAAATTGCACCGTACAGATTTTAATGTCGAGCCAGCACTGCCAGTCCCGTAGTATCTAAGCATACACCACGCGCTGAGTCATCCATGCATATTGTATAAGTAATTGGCTATAACGAAAAGCAAGGCTCCCACTGCGAGATACTTATTTCGTGCAATAATGAAAGCAAGTAGCTTGAGTAGTCTCAGAAGAAAGGGGATACCCGGATACGTTGCATGTTTTCCACTAGACGGCTCCTTATGGGGCCGCATCGAAAGCACATACTGAGAAATAATCTTCGCCGTCAAAACAGAAAAAGTTGCTTTTTAGTTTCAGCCCTAAAGAGTCGTCACCTGTAGTAAAGTAAGTTGCATAGCAACTGCGTGTCTCCTGAGTAATCTTGCACAGGTTAAGGCGATTGATATGCAGAAAGTTGGCGACCTGAACCGTGGTTGGCCATGAATTCATTCAAAGCACAGCCAGTGTATCTCTACAGCTCGTAAAATGCTTTTTCCTCAGTAATTCTAATGTGCTTTGTGGGTTCATCCATGTACTTTAGTAGACTAGGAAACTAAAGGATTAGCACTGACTCCCAAGACGGGATTGGAGTGCATATCATGCGTGATCCCCTTTCGGGTCGGTGAGAAACCCTTCCTCAGCTTGGTAGCAGCAAGAGACTTTTTATTTTGGTGAGCACGGATGTTTTCAGAGTTGACACGCGCCGAAAGTCGAGAAAACCATCTAGCTTACTGTAGAAATCAAATCTCTGGGGTGAGCCTTGGCAAATATGATGTTAGAATAGCTTTCTTGCGCACTTCGTTACCCAAATAGCGATATATTGACACTTGCCGAGTATAGTATGTATTCCACACCAACTGGAAAAAACAAGTCGTTCGAAAACCATTGTTGCTCGGTTGCAATCAAACTCACAATAGCGGTGTATATCTAAATTCTCACAACGTAACAAAAAGGATCTGATATTCAGTTTTTTTACGGTTTCGATCGACTTCCATTACCATTGGCCGCACACAGACGGAGGCAAAAGGGAGTCTTCCATATCAGTGAAGGGAATAAGAAATAAAGGGCGTATGATTGAAGCAAGCCAGTGCGCCAAGATTTTTCTTATTTGGCTGCTCAACTTCCAGCAACACTGTATGTTATTGGCTTCGGTGTATATCACGATAATGGTAGATAAACGGACATCCTTTGTAGAATGTAGACACTTGACCCGATGTTTGTATGCAGGTACTGTCGGCCCGACCGCCACAGGACCTGGAGAGCAGAGGTATGGTGCATACGCAGGCGTGTGTGTAAACAAGGTATGTTACGTAAAAATCCGCGTAAAGAAATAATTTACTGAAGCCCAGACATATGATACAGGGCAACCTTTCTATATACCCACAGTCATTACAAAATTAAATGGCAGTGCTTGACATATGAAAGTTAGTCGCACAAGTTTAAATGTACCGCTCACTGAGGACTTTTGGCTTCCACAACCTGCTTAAATACCAAACAGAACAGTGAGCAAATTTGTTCGGTACATTAATTAAGAGGAGATTTAAAAACAACACACACAAACGCCTTCAGGATCGAAAGTACGAATATACCTGCCAGCTCCAAAAAAAAGAGAGCTGAAGCATGATAGCTAAAAGAAGTATAAGAGTATACATTTTTATACGCGAAACCCTACCGGAGTTTGTAGTGATGTAGTATCGTGTTTATATATTCCGTCGAGTGACCAGCCCAAAATGGGGATATTTTACTAGTCTTGTTTTTGCGTATTTTTATTAAAAAAGATTACCACCTTCTTGACAAAATAAAGTATGCGAGATGTTGGTAATATTGTGGAGTATCAAAACTCTATACGCTACAACGCTTGTTATTTCTTTTCCGAACGCATATCTTATTAAATCTTGTGGTACTAAAACTTTTCAATTAACGATTTTATCGAACAAGCATAGTGATCATGCGTCCAGCAAAATTAATGAGGAAAGCGCATCTTTATGATGTATTATATCCATTAGTGGCTTAAGGAACAAACAAAAAACTGCATGGTAGTACTTTTTGCCGTTCAAGAGCTATAAGTGTTTTTTTCTGTAAGACGCTTAATCCAGCAACATCAAGTGTCTCTTACTGAGGCTTATGATATAAACGACTGAAAAGACGGCACTATACTACGCCCATTAATAAACGGCAGGAAAACCATACAATCCTTAGCGCGCCCTATATTGGAGGGAGCTATTTTTTTGGCAAATCAAATTGAGATGGCTCCGAATACACCAAGATACTCGGCGGATCTATTTGCCTGATGGAGTGTATGCTACGTATGTATATATCAGATATCATCATAGAAAGAGTTGAACCATCAGCGAAATATGATAGTTGATTCCCCTTTTTAAATCTTGTAGATCACAAATAGAAAATCTTTAATTGTTTACTTTTGGGGATCTCGAGTTTATGTTTGCTGCGCAAAGTAAAGTAGACGGCGTATAGACTAGTTGAAGCAGTGTGGTTGGAACTTGGAGCTGACGTGGCTTGGCCTAGAGTGGAATAGCTCTTGGCATTAACTTCACACGAATTTTATATCATAACTCTTCTGCTCATTGTATCACGGCAATGGTAAACAAGCCCCGCTGATACATTGCTTTTTTTGTAAGCATGTGTATGCATTGGTGTTGATACCCCTTGCCTTGTTCGCTGTTGTATGATCAACGGCATGAACAGTTATTGCTTTGGAAAGATGCGGATATTTGACATGTGCTACCGAAGGTTTATTTTGGATATAAAACGCTATATATGTTTGTTACACATGGCATGTTGTAATAACTTTACTCCGTTAATGGCGAAACTTTTTAACTGTGCGTTACGTGATGACAAGGTGCTCTGATGATGTTTATACACTCAATAGTAGTGATTTTATCCCTTTCTGACACCAGTCTATAGTTGCTTCCTGTTGTGGTATCTTTTTTACTGTTTGGAGCACTTCCACACAAGGAATTCGGAAGCATCCCATTATTTCTTTTATTACCATCACAACGAATCGGCTGTGTACCAATAGCTAGCAACGGACTTTCCGAACCGTCTCAAGTTCCTCAAACTGAGCAACAATGAGTACTGGTAATGCAAACCTATTAAATCCCTTTAACTGGCGGATTCATTGTGTAATGGGTTAATGTGGATGCTTCAGGGTAAATCCTCCTTTTTAGAACAATGTTCCGTGTTTGTTTGATTTGGAGGCTCGCCCGCCCATTTACATGACATGGGCGCTTTCCCAAGCAAGACTTTTGCGACCTTTCCTTTTTCATTGAGTTCGCACCGGAAAAAGGCCGTTTCAAGTTAAACAGTATAAAATTATAGTACACGACATAAAAGGGCTCATTTCTTTGAGAGCGTATACGGATGCAGCTGCATGTAAACAGCACCAGCCATGGCGTGGATTATCCAGTGACCTGCTGCTGAGCAGAAAAAACAACCAACAGGTCAGTTAGCTTTTCTAAATCTTGGTAATCACACGATGCACTAGCGTAAAATAAAGAGGCAAATAGGCGGGAACACCTGGTGGGTACGTATAAACTTGTAAAAGCACGATTTACATGCAGTTTTTGAAGGGGGAGTACATAGGGGCGAGCGAAAGCGTGCCGGGGGTTGAATATGAGTGGACCACCTGAGATCACCTGCTGTCAGGACAGCGCATATTGTTTATATCCATATGCTATTTATACGTACTGTTAGCCACATCACTTAAGCACAAAAAAAAGGGGGGCCTTGTAGTTGCAATTTCCCCGGTTGCGCCGAACCTTGTGAAGCTTGATAGGGTCAACTCCCTCTTAACTGTTTTCCCCTCTTTCTCTTTTTTTTCTCAACTTTTCCTTTTTTTCCAAATGAAATTCGGAGAAGAATTGGAGAGTAACATATACGAACCCTGGCGCTTTCAATATGTCTCTTATGATGCCATTAAGCGAGACATGCGGCGTCGTCAAGAAGATCATGGTTGGACCGACGGCGACGAGGCCGATTTTGAGCGTACAATTCGTCTCGAATTCGACAAAGTCGATCAATTTATTACTCGCAAACAACGAGAGATCGACTCCAGGGTAGCCTACTGCGAACGGACACTTATCCAACAACGCCAGCATTTGACCGATGCCACTGTTCATCAGATGTATGAAGCCATGGACGATGCGCTGACAGATATCTTGATCGATCTCAACGACCTCTCCAAATATACCCGTTACAACTATTTGGCCCTAAACATTTTGATCAAAGAGCACGACAAAGACACGAATATTGACCGTCAGCAGCTCCTCGTTGACATTTCAAGATCGAAAGCACCCCTCGACCGACAACGTTTCGATACGACACTCGTTAAAATATCAACGCTTCATGATATTTGTCGAATGCATGGTGAAGTCCGTACTGGTAATGCTGCCGCAGGTGCTGACCAGAATGCGTTTGAGCGTGCGACCGCAAAGTATTGGGTACACCCCGACAACATTACGGAGCTCAAAGCGATCCTCTTGTTCCACCTCCCTGTCCTTGTGTTCAACCCTAACAAGCCTATCGAGGCCAGTGACAGTGCTATTTCCAGTGTTTATTTCGATAACAACGACTTTGATCTCTACACAGGGCGTCTGCAACGTGATGAAGGTGCCGAAGCAATTCGGTTCCGTTGGTATGGTCCCATGGATTCACGCCATATTTTCATCGAACGTAAAACACACCACGCACCTTGGCTTGATGGTGTTTCGGTGAAAGATCGGTTCCGTCTTGATGTCGACAAGGTGGATGACTTTGTTGCGCTGCGCTACACGGCCGACCAATATGCGAAAGAACTCCGACAAGAAGGCAAGACGAACGAAGCTATTGTGCGCCAAAACCACTTTATCGCATCAGGCGTGCAGCAATCGATCAGCGAAAAGCAGCTCAGCCCGGTGATGCGGGTATTCTATAACCGCACTGCTTTCCAAGTCCCCGGTGATCAACGCTTACGTGTTTCGCTTGATACGGACTTGACATTTGTCCGCGAAGACGGTCTCCATCGGCGTAAAGGCAGCTGGCGACGTCCTGACATGGGCATTGACCACCCGTTCGAAAATTTGCCGCAAGACGAGGTGTACCATTTTCCGTATGCGGTACTCGAAACAAAGTTGCAAACACATCTTGGCCAGGAGCCACCCGAATGGCTGACTCGACTGCTGGATTCCAGATTAGTCTATGAGGTACCCCGCTTTTCCAAGTATCTCCATGGTGCTGCGCACTTCTGGCAGCCGAGATTACCACTTTTGCCGTGGTGGCTGAGTGAAATGGAACTAGACATTCGCAATGCTAAGCAGCCGACGGGTAACTTTACTGGACTATCAAGATCCAAGAGCCTGAAACCCCTTATCGATGGCAGATATCGAATGGGTTATCTCGAGTCGCAGCTTGAGAAGCGAGCTACCATCAAAAGACAGGCGAGCAAGGCAAGCCAGGCGCCGCCACGCCCTGCTGGTTATGCGCCTGGTATGGTTACCGGCACCATGACTAACAACAGACAAGATGGTGCCTGTGTCGTCGATGTGCAATCAAACAGAGTGAGCAATCCGTTTGATGACCCGATTTGGAACCGCAACGATCCAGCTATGCTTCTTGACTTTGACGGAGAGTCTCAAGGATCGCGATCACAGTCTTACAACAATATCAGTGCTAGCGGTGTACGGAATCGCAATTACTTGTCAGATGGACGAAGCGGATTCGTCGACAGCTCGTCAACTGACCACCTGATGGAACAACAACGTCCGTCTCCAAGATCGATGTCAATCATGGATACAGTCACAGAGAAGAACAACAGCAATGAGAAGAGCAGCTCGGATATTCGAACAGTAAACGCACGAGATTCGGCTATGCTCGGTGATGAGGAATTTGGTTCTCCAGAGAAGAAGAAAAAGAAGAAAAACAAAGAGGACAAGGAGAAAGAACGTGCTGAACGACTGGAACCCAAGATCTTTTTTGCCAACGAACGTACATTTATCAACTGGCTTCAGTTTTCGGCACTCATCCTTACAGCAGCTCTTACTTTGCTTAATTTTGGCGACAAAATCAGTCGAATTGCCGGTGCCACATTTTTTGGCGTCTCAATGATATTGGCACTTTATGCATTCGGTCGCTACAGATACCGTGCGTGGCAGATCACTAACCATCCACGGATACGGTATGATGATTTGTATGGCCCTATTGGTCTCTGTTTCCTTCTTGTTGGTGCACTTATCGTAAGTTTCTCTATTATTCCGTGATATGCATGGAATGATGTTAATCGTTCCCTTTGTATAGGTCAACTTTATTCTGCGTATGCAGCAGCCCGCAGATACTTCTACTTACCTCGGCATCAACAACCAAACTCACCAACAGCCTTAATTATGATATATACATTATCTATTGGCAGTTGACTTCAAACTGTATTTTGCATGCATCTAGTAATAAACTTGTTTTCAATTTTCAATGGTGCATTGATTACCATGGGTATTAACAAAACTTCGGTAACCAATCGGCTTTCAGATGTTTTGATGCATTGGAGAGTATTCCAGAAAATCCGTACTTCCCAAACTGATTAGGTCAGGGACACAAAAATCACCGAGACAAATTTGAACGCCCTCGCCAACACATCATCTAACAAACAAACATGTCGAACAAACAAGTTAGCCTAATTAAGGGGAGAAAACGGAGGAGAAACAATCAGATAACATACTATGCCATCATATAGTATACTTCTTGTACGATAAGTTCTCAAGCAATAAAAAAGAAAACGAACATATCGATAATTATTCGCAAGGGTTCTTGTCTCTCATTCATATAACCAGCATGTTTCACAGGGACCATTGACAACTGTATCAATACTTTACAAATATCCCTGACATAACTGCTCTTCTCTTCTTGTACACACTTTTCTGCACAGATGAAATTCGGGACAGCATTGCAAGACGAGATCTTTCCACCATGGCGGCTCTCGTATATGCAGTACGATATGCTCAAGGTGGAGCTAAAGCAGCGGCAGCTCGATCACGAATGGTCCGAAGACGATGAGCAAGACTTTATCGATATGCTGGAGAACGAACTCAAGAAAGTGTATGACTTTGTCTCTGCCAAGCTAGGCGAAGCTGAAGCAAGAATATGCTATTGCGAACGTACGGTCAAGTCATTCATGAGTAATCCAAGATGGGCAAGCGAACAGAGCTGGCAGACCATGGATGACGCATTGACCGAAGTACTATTTGACATCAACGACTTGTCTCGATTCACTCGTATCAACTATACGGGCTTTTTGAAAATCGTCAAGAAACACGACAAGTGGACTCAATACGATTTACGAAACCGCTTTGTCGAGCAATTGCGAGTGTGGCCCCTCGATAACCAACGCTTTGATGTTGCCATTGTTTTTATATCAGCACTGCATGATATCTGTCATCGCCGCGGAAAACCAAGGACAGGAAATGCGGCTGCTGGCGGTGATCAGAGTGCGTTCGAACGAGCGACGTCCAAGTACTGGATCCATCCCGATAATGTCACCGAAGTTCAATCGATCATCTTGCTACATTTACCAGTGCTGATTTTCAACAAGGAAAAAGAGTACGAGAGCACTGACTCGGCCGTTTCATCTGTCTATTTCGATAACGAAGATTTTGAACTGTATACCGGTCGACTGCAACGTGACGACGGCGCTGAGGCTATCCGTTTCCGTTGGTATGGTCCCGATGACAAGAAAAGCGTGTTCATTGAGCGCAAGACACATCATGCACCTTGGTTGAACGGTGTATCTATCAAGGACCGGTTTCGATTGGATGCAGAGGACGTACCAAAATTTGTGTCGGGCGAACTGACAGCGGATGAATACGCTCGACGTCTTGAAGCCGAAGGAGTTGATCCTGAAACAGTCAAGCAAGCCCATTTTGTTGCCAGTGGAATCCAAAAATCGCTCAAGGAAAAGGATCTCAAGCCCATGTGTCGCATATTCTATGATCGTACTGCGTTCCAGTTGCCAGGCGATCAACGTGTCCGTGTGAGCATCGACACAAATTTGACGTTTATCCGCGAGGACCAGATGGATGGAAAACAGCGCCGCCAGCCAGGTGAATGGCACCGACCGGACGTTGGCATCAATTACCCGTTCCCAAACGTTGAAGAAAACGACATATTACGTTTCCCATATGCGGTGTTGGAAGCCAAGATTCAAACACACCTTGGTCAAAAAGCTCCGGAATGGCTCGATAAATTGCTCCAATCTCATCTTGTCCACGAGGTCCCCAAGTTTTCAAAGTATCTCCATGGTGCGTCCTATCTCTATCGCGATCAGATTCCGTTGTTGCCATGGTGGCTGTCTGAAATGGATATCGATATTCGCAAGCCAAGAGAAACCAACTTTGGTCTAAGCCGATCGAGCTCGTACAAGCCTCTTATTGATGGTCAGTATCAACGCGCCATGGCAACAGAAAAGCGGCGTCTTGAGTTCGTGGCGGATTCCCTTCGACGGTCCACGGATTCGGTCGCAATGCGGTCCACCGATACTTGCGACAAGGCCGGCAAATTGCAAGTACCCAATAACGATAGGACTGCACCCATTGAAGAAAAACCGGCATTCGAAAGGCCTTATTCTCCTCGTGATTCGGCAGGTGCAGATACATTGGTCGAGCCTAGACGATTGGAGGCTATGGGTGGGCAAAAGAACGCTTTCCTTTCAGCGTATTCAATGAGCAGCGATGGATTATCTGCCGGATCATCCGCTTTGGACTATCAAGAGGCTCCAGGCGCCACAGTGCTTGAAAAGGGTGACGATCCACACTACTACGGTCCACCTGCCGAAACTAAAGAGAAAGGAGGCGTTCTCGGTGAGCAAGTCAAAACGAATGGTGGGGACATCTACCTAGATATCGACAAGAAGGAGATGGTCACGAAGAAGAAAGGCGAAATGGTTGAGCCTCAAGCACCACTCAAGATGTGGGAAAAAATATTGTTTGGTGCTGGTAACGAAAAAGATCTTCATGTCAAGGATGACAAAGACAAGAGTACGCAGCTCAAAAAGATCAAGATCGAACCCAAGGTGTTCTTTGCCAATGAACGTACATTTATCAGCTGGTTGCAGTTCTGTGCTTTGCTCCTTACGGTGGCTCTCAGCTTGCTTAATTTTGGTGATAATACATCTCGAATTGCTGGTGGCATCTTTATCGGTATTGCCGCGATTGTCGCAATATACGCACTGTATCGTTTCGAGAAGCGAGCTTGGTAAGTTACACATGTTTTATATAAGGGCTTGGCTAATCAACTTTTTAGGATGATTAACCGCCGTATGATGGGTCGTTACGATGACCTTTGGGGTCCTGCCGTGTTGTGTTCTCTTTTGGTTGCCGCACTTATCGTCAACTTTTATCTCCGTTTCCGATAGGTTTATACATTTCTCTTTACCATGTTACATTGTCATATTATAGATTTATGCATTCCCTTCATATATAATACATGATAGCATTTTATTACTGGCTCATCGCTCTAATATTATCATATTGGCTTTTCGGGAAATTCAAATGATTGGGAATGGAGTCAACATGACCGCCAAATGACTGGTATACTGTGTTCAGCAAGCTGCGTGGATGGTCACCCTTGTGGTCAGCACTGAGCTCCCAGAACATGGCGCCGCCAAGACGCTGCTGTTTGATATATTCGCATTTAGCTCGGATAATTCCAGGTGTGTCGTAGCTGATAAATTCTCTCTTTGCAGGATCGTAAGACCAAGAGGCCATATGTTGTGGATCTTCATGTTCAGTTGCACCTGGTAGTGGCAGCTGCTTGTAATCAAACATGCCTTTTTCCCAAGAGCCCTCAGGAATATCATTGAAGCTGGCACCTGGACCTTGCGTGTTACTAAAGCCACGACCGTAGACGGGGAGTCCAAGAACAAGTTTATGAGGCGGTACGCCTGCTTGCATATAATCACTGACGGCTTGGTGTCCATTGAGTGCGCCACCATACATAGCCGACTGATGTCCCGTTGCGCTATCCCATGAACCAGCAAAGTCATATGCCATCAAGTAAAAAAGGTCGACGTAGGGTTCCATTTCACGTAAACGCAAAAGACGGTAGTGGGATGGGCCACAGGCAACAGCCAATGTCAATAGCAAACGTGGTTCATTGGTCTGGCCGATGCTTTGCTGATACATGTCAAGCGCGATGCGCATCTCGTACAGCAAGTGGACATAATGGAAAGCTTCCTCAGGTGATTTTGGATATTCCCAGTCGATATCTAGGCTCATGTTAAATTCCCTTTCTCTTGGCATTGCTCCGCATACTCTTACCAATGCCGTCCAATCCAAGGTCACCTATGTGCTTTATAGCTGACTGTACGAAGCGTTGGCGCTTTTGGGGATCGGCAGCCACCGTGGCAAAATTCGTGGACCACGTCCACCCACCCACACTGAGCGTTATTTTGAGGTGCCGGTTGTGTTTCTTGAGTAAGTAGAGCTGCTTAAAGTTACCATAGAGATTGTTGCCTTGGTCATTCCAACTGTCGGCCTGGTGATCAATAGTCTGTTCGGCAGGAAAGTGCTTGTCCTTGTCAGCCCAGACGTCCTAATGAGAGAGGCGTTACAATTGGATTACTTCTCAAGTTTGTGAGATAATGTATACGTACACCAAGCACGATTTCACCAGAAGGTTCGAGATTGGCAAAAGCATAGAGCAAGTGCGTAAGTTTGTGAGCATCGGCAATGAGATCGCAAACGTTATGGTTGCGCGCATAAATTCCCCTGCAGTGATGACTTTAGCACGGCGAAGAGTTCGATGCGTGAGATTGAGCATACCAATTCACAAAATAACCGGCAATCACCGGACCATTGGTAGAAGGAGGAGGTTGCATGGTATGTAATAACGCGTCTGGGTGCTTGAACTGTGCGACATGATATTTTTAATGCCAAGAATATAAGCGCTGGGCTGGGCTCGATAAAACCGATTAACCGAAAACAATCAAATGTGTTTATCAGAAGAAAGAAATTATTATATGGTAACGAAAAGGAATAATGTGCTTCTACAGATCCGCAGGGTTGTACCAGATGGTGCCTTGCTCGCTCGGGCTGCCGGTGTATGGCTCGAAGAGCCCTTCTACAAACGTCTCACGGATATAGCAGTCAATCACACCTGGCGCCCGTAAAGTGTAGTCCCTCCAGAAGCTCTGGCCATACTCTGATCCATGGCGCCCCACGGATCGTAAGGCAAATCTTGGCGTATGTCGCAGGTGGCTGTGAATAAGTGTGGCGTTGAATTCCCCATCGGGTACATAAAAAAAATTTGTGCAATGGAACAACATACCTGAAGATTTGTCCCAAACCAAATTCATGCTTAGCCAGCAGACTATGCGTCTCGCTGTCCTTAACCGATACAATAGAATCGGCCTCGTATGCAAGTTTATCGCCAAAGTACATTAGAATCTTGCGCTCGAATCGCATGTCGAATTCCTCTTCTTCTGCCGATTGACCATTCGATTTGCCATTTACCTTGCCATTGGAGGTGGCAGACCCATTAGTTTCCTTTTCTTCGGTTACTATGGGGTCGTTCTTGAGGATTACCACGTGACTCGGCGTGTTGTAGTATGCTGACAGAAGCCTTTGCAGGTTTCCGGTTGTTTGTAAGACCATGCGCTCAAGTGGTGAGAATCCATCAGGCAGTTGCAGGAATACATTGGTTGCCGTAACTAGAAGTAGCAACGTTAATTCTGTCAATAAGTATTCAAGATAAGCGAGCTTACATTCTTGAGCAAACTGAAACGGCACTCTTTTATAATGGGCTGTGTTCGATGGTTGCGGGATGCGGACTGTCATGGTAATAGTGTCTATAGCAAAACGATGCAAAACCTGCCCCTTTTATATGTATTTGCAAGAAAAAGAGTTGACTCGATAAAAACAATCAACAAAAGAAATGCGGTGATTCAATGGTCCCGCTGACCATAATCGGGCATGCTTACGCTGCAGGTGAGATCGCATAAACTGTGCATATCACCTTAATTTTATATGAACGTACACTTTATCATGCATCTCACTATTTCTAATGATACAGTTATGCAAAGGGATTCGGATAGTTGTCAAAGTGCGTTTGAGGGGGGTACAGTGGGTCTATAAGTGTTCCGGTTCCAAAGTCACTTCCTTGCAAGACTGGTTGGTCAAGGGTTGAAAATGAGTCAAAATGGGGTAATGTATCTGCGCCCGTTCGGTGTTCGCCACTTTTTTGGTCAAATCCATAAAGCGATAGCAAGTCTTTGGCGGTAGGGCGCTGTATATCACTCAAATGAACGGTAGTCGGCATATCGTTTGTAAAGTTAGCTGATCCATATGCAGGAGACATGTGGACTGTGGATGGAGTATTTGAAAGTGATGGAAGTGCATACGGCTGCGGCTGTTCTAGGGTGTCCCAAAATGCCCCATTAGCAAAAGCATCGGCAACAGTGCAGTTGTACCCGCTCTGTGTGACATGGCTGTCACCAGGTGCAGTACCGAAGCTACTGAACATTGCATCATTTGATCCTTGCAGGCAGCCGAAGGAAGAATAATCCATGGGAGTCGGTGCTTCTGCCAAAATTTGCGATGGCTGACAAAGCACATCAGGTGATTGATGAAACGGCCCTGGTGTCTGACCAAATGCTTGCTCGAAAGATTGGTTCAACATAGGGCTGCGAAGATAAGCTTCAAGTGGATCTTCTGTACCCAGCATGGCAGATAGCTGTGCAGCAACCAAAGAAGAGACTTGAGACGGCTTAGCGTTAGAGGGTCGCTTTTTCTTTGGACAGTATTTGTAATTAGGGTATCTGCAGGTAAATTTTGGTTAGAACTAGTAAGATCAATCGAGATCATCACTCACTTTTCCTTATGGCGCTGTTTATCCAGTTCCGCTAATTGACGATACTTTTCCTTTTCATACTCAGGTTCTTCGCTCCACCATCTTGCAACGGCCTTGGAGATCTCACGATGATTAACGCCAGGACATACAGTGGTGATTAACTTTTGCTTTTCAAGACGGTACGCAAGAAAGCAGTTGACGGGACGAGGGACCCGGTTAGGATCACGCTTTCGGATGCGCGGACGCCTGCGTCGCTGCGATGGGTTCACAGTGGATGCCAATTCTTGAATATCCACAAGGTGCTTGGGATTGTAGCCGGGCATGGATTTGATTCTAGAGAAATCATATGGCGTGGCCGATGATGCAGATCCCGCTGCCGCAACGGGCTGGTTAACAATACGTTCGGGTTTCATATTAAGGAGTGTATGACTTAAAGGAAGGGTGGGGGTGATTACTAAAGATTATGTTAAAGTATACTAAGGTTGGATAGTTCTCTTTTTCTCTCTCTGTGCTCGTATTTATGTCATAGCAGGATTGTTCACAAAGAGATACGAATGATCAAATATGGTTTGTGTTTATTGACACACGAACAATAGCAAATGAAGCAAATGTATTACGAGAACTGTCACTTATCACTTCTCGTGATTCGGTTTGCAGAAAGTGCATTATCTATTGCATTCATAATAATATCTCCCTGTAGGAGCAACTCGGTGGATGTGATAACAATATACCTATGAATCACAGCTATACTTCGCACCGAAAATTACTCACATTGATTAAACAAAGAGAGTTATTACCAAATCGTACAATGGTCGCCACGCAAACAGCTTTCCGGAATGTATTACAACAATGAGCAGGGATTTGACAAAGTTTTTGAAAAGATGACATAAAGTGACGCGCTTTTGATCGCATATGTCTCATTATTATTTGGATAGACTTTACAAGATATACATATTAAATTTTGGCTGTTTGTTCAGTACCATTGATTTGCTCGCACACATCCTTCATATCTAATAACGTCTGTCGAATCGTGCTCGCAAGCTCCTGGGCAGTTACTGTCTCAGGAACGTTCTTACACTCTATGCCAAACTTGACCAACAGAGGCGCTGCCATGTAGTTGATACCATACCCATCCGGTGTGGCAGCGCCAAATCCAGTGCCCATCAATCGAGTGCCTGCCTGCAAACCGGAAGTGCTCAATATCCACGTTTGTGATCGACGGAAAATGGGATCCTGGAACATCGGATGCATAGGAACTTTCTCAAGCTTTCCAGTGACCGGCGAGCGCATTTCGTGATCTGCGTTGAGGAGTCGCAAAACCATCAAATGTCTGTCGCAAGCATGTCCTTCACTGGCCACTTGGGTATAGCTACGATGGGCATTTGTTGCCTTGACCAGAAGGTCGTATTTGGACTTGGGCTGCAATATATCAAAAAGGTCAATATATGTCAAGCAAGCAGGAGATCCAGCCTCTTCCTTACATCAAGCGCGCTATTTGACCAGCCTTCTACAAAAGCCTTGCTTTCTACGCTGCATGTGCGAATGGTATCCGTTCGTCCGTGAAGATACTTGCGAGTGGAAGCCGTTTCGTAGGTGGGTGCCATTTTGTGATGCAGGCGATAATATGTCAACTGGAGCACCATTTGGAAGTACGCGTCGGGCGATACTTTGCCAAACTTCTTAACCCAATCGGTTCCATATGTGTCAAACACCAACGTGCACGAATCCGAGAAGGCTGCCGTTGCATCAGCTGACACCTGCGCATCAGCAAGGCACCGTGCAATAAAGTCATCCGTCTTCCACTGAAGATGCTCGACATTACCGGCAATCGGTTTGATCACCTGGCTATTGATTGGTGGAGAGCATGGAACGTCAAGCAAATGATCCCACAAGTAGCTGACAAGCAAAGCATCGCACGGTGAATGCTCGCCAGCCAAGAAACTTTTACCGTTGCTTTCAATGACAAACGTAATGGACTTGTCGCACCAGCGGTTGTGGCCGTTGCCTAGCGACAGGTTACCCAAGAATGCTGTCCGTGTCCACAAGCTCGAATCGGCACCATGGCTGTAGTCGTCAAGTGCAATGGCGAACAAGCTGCTTTCAATGATATTGGCGGTTTCGAGGTTTTTGGGATCGAGAGCCAAGAGGTGGTTTCGTGCGGCAGCCCAGTTGTCGCGGTCCCACGAGGTAAGTAGGCCAATAGGGAGCTCGGGTCGCTTGAGCTGAAGCGAATGTGAGGCGATGACCAGCAATTCACTATCATACACCTATTGTTAGAAAACATATACAGATACAATATTGCCGCTCTCTGGGATCCATACTGTTCGATTTCTTCAAATGTCAATCGTTCCCATCTGTCTCCTTTCTTCTTGTATACTGGCAGTTTGTATACTTGGTCGCGTACCAAAATAATGATATGACGAGTTTCGGATATGTCGGATTGTGTCAAAGCATCGCAGCCGGGAAGTGGGATACGCGTGATGCCAAAGATTCGGCTATGCTGCCACATACACAACGGCTTTCCCTTGATCGTATCCACCGGAATCGCTTCTCTAGTGACAGCAACACCATTACTGACCCAGCTCCATGTTTGTCAACTTTTTATGTCCGCTTACGCTTCCAGAACCTCCTTATATTCCAAAGCTCGATTGATGAAGTGTGCTGCTCGATGCAGCTGGAAGTACGTGAACTCTCCTGCGCGTCGTACACCGCCGTTTGCCAACAGCTCCTTTGGCTGGTTTGCATCGTCGCGACCAAGAATGTACCAATTGCTGTTGACCATAAGTGGATCACGCCACTCGAGGTATGCTATAGTTGGAGTAATCAGATTACGTCTGTTTAACTATGACAGCCCAAGCACAGCATACCTTTCCGTAACCAGAAATTGTCTTCCAGCCAATTGCTTGGTGACGACCGATCGATATCGATTAAACGTTGCTGAAGGGAACGAGACAAGTCACTTGCCAAAAAGTCGGCCACATGCTTTTCTGACTGCGCAAATTGTTCGGGCGTGAGAAGTGGTTTTAGAGAGTGCAAATAGATTGCACAGGATTCTTTGAGTGAAGGCACAGGAAGACGAGGCAACGTATGCTGCAGAGAGAATGTTTTAGTCATGTCAGCAGCAAGAGAAAGGAGTGTGGAAAGAAAGCATAGTTTTGGACCCTTTAAAAAAAGTACGCTTCCAGTGTTCCTGATCAGCGGCGCATGTGATTCTCGCATGGTAACTGGCTTACTCCACACTCACCAAAAAAAGCCAAGCTGCAAATGATTATGCAAATATTTCCCACAGCCACTTCAAGATTTTACCGGTGCCTCACATTATGCTTAACATTACTCGATTCCGTATTTTCTGTTGGGCTACGTTATTCTTATCAAAGCTCAGGCAGACAATCTACTGATGTGCATGGGAACGGAGTGTTGCTATGGCAGCCAGTTTTCAACAAGTGCTATTACGGTTCTTGAACCAACTTAAATTTGCTCCGTGTTCACCGGACCCGTGGTCCGACAGTGCCAAGGAGAAATGGCTTCTCATTTCACCATTGCGTGCATAAACGTACCAAAGACGTCCTGGGAAAACGACAGAGTAATCTGGGAATTTTATTTAGTTTGATTTGAACCTTAAAATAGTGTCCCGAAAACGAGAATTGTCTTTCATTCTGACAGAAAAAAATGGGTTTGTCTTAGAAGTGATACACAAACATTTAAGCATATGAAAGTGATGCCTTTATTTTTCACATGTCATTTTAATCAATCAAGATTGGAATGCAGTTTATATAGTACACCCGGTCACTTTCAATAGTTGCTTGCAGACCGTGAGTTTTCGGGGATAGCGGCGCAATTTTATTCATGACCCACCATGTAGGTCACTGGAATCGTTTGACCTTCTGCGCAGCTAACAGTTGTTCCCATATAAATCCTGTTTCATCATGTGTTTATCGCCTTATTTGACGACATACTCTATACAGGGAGCAGATTTCTTTGGTTTAGACTCGATACTGGTAACCAGAGAAACTATAAATGCAACCTCCATCTGCTTCCATTATATTAGTAATAATTGGGATTGCATGCACCCAGGATCAATGTCGTAGAATTAGCGATACCTCCCTCACCGATAATGGCAACTACAGTTTCAGTGCTTTTTAACGTATGTGTACACATACGCGGTGCAAACTGTCCTCCATGAGCAGTTAAACCCATTACTACCGAAAGGATCTGATTCACGTATATTTTCTTTTAATGAGATGTGCGTACGGCAGCGAGAGAGGGCAGGGCTAGATCTCTGACAGCCAGAAATGTGTCATTCCCGATATTCTCAGGTGTAATTACACAATTGAAGCTCGCTCGCTAAAGAGCAGCGAGCCATTTTTTGATAGCTGACTTTTGGTGATGATATGACCCTAGACAAGAGGATAAACAGTTTAATTGCTAATTACGCCGATTGATATAACATCAAACGATGGTTAAGTGAGTGCCGGCGCAGAAAAATGTCAGGGCGTCGAAAAGTTGGTTACATATATAATTGCGTCACTTTGATTAGAGAATGTCGAAGCATTATCCGCATGGTGTCATAGGTAATTGCTTTATATAATTAAAAGGTAAACCTCAAATGATTTATCACGGTCATATTTCCTTGATGATTACTATCTAGCAGCAGTGACGCGAATTGGACTAAATCCTGACTTATAGAGAACTATACCATTCAGCCCATTCCTTTTTTGGTCAACGATCGATAAGGAAGCAATGCAAAATTTAGGTTCCAATAGCGTTGATAGCTTTGTTTTCCACTTTCGCTTCATTGGAAGTTAGTAAGTTATGCTATTCCATTAAAGCATCAATGAATTGAGACCACGAGTCCATTGTGTAAGGAGCCAATGTCAGAACTACATATTTATCAGGTAAAACGCAGACATTCTACTCTGGTTGACAGTCAAGATATGCATTCTCTTGTGTGGCCTGAGCTGTAAGCAAAACTGAAAATCCTTAGTCGAGGCATTCGTATCTAATGTTATATGAACGAATATGGGACCAAAGGTTAGATAAGGATAAAATTTGTGGCATTGAAAAAGTTTTGCAAGTATATTCATTGTATATTACTGATGTAATTATTTACAGTTTCCTTTTTACAAATGCTCACAATAACTCGTAGATGCTGCATCTTTTATTTATGACAGCTTCGACGAGCTATTCAACTTACCATATTCTTGATGGACCGTGGCTTCGGTAAGGAGCAGTAGTTACGGAAATGATATTATTAAGCTAGTTTTGAAGTCCGCGTTTCGATTTATTTAATCCAAGCAGATGATTTACTGACTATTGGATTACTTCAGGCATAAATATACATTAGTGATGACATATAACAGTGGTCACTGTGCGTAAGAAAAAAATAATGACAGCCAAATGGATTGTCAAAATGTATGCAATGTTCGTAACAATACATGTCGTAATAGTAAGAACGATTAGTAGAGAGTCAACCATGAGGTTCAGCCAAAAGATCAAAGAAATAAAATGACGTTGGTTATAGGTGTATATGTATTTCACTAAAGTTTATCATTATTATTGTAAGGGATAGCTAACAAAATACGGGTAATTTTTTCTATGGCGGCTATTACGGGGAGCACAATTGAACGCCTTGTTTATCATCATAAAAGAATCGAGTTTCGCCAAAGGGCACAACACGCGTCTGTTTCTTAATTTGTTAGCCTTGCACAGCATGGAAAGGGAAACTGGTTACTTACACGAACAGGAAGACCTATCTCATTGTAAGTTACTTTGTAATCGTTGTCGCTTTGCGGTTTATTCTTATAGTGCATATACTTGGTTAGATAAACCAAGTAAAATCAACAAAGAAATACTTACAGAGATGTATGGGATATTCTTCCAAAAGTTCACAAAGTCCCATTCGTATTTCATGTCTTCGAGCATCGCAGCAAGGACAGGGCCATGGTCGATAATTTCATAGGGATCGTCTATATCCTCATTGGCATCCCAGTCATCTTCTTCAATGACATCCCAGGACTCAAGAGAGATAGATAAAAGCGTGACAAAAAAGTCAATGGCTTGTTGAAGTAGAGAGAACATTTCGATGAGTGCTATTAGAAAGTTGAAAGAAAAAGAGTAAACAGCGATTATAAGATAGCTGTTTTCGTTATATACAAAATGAGAAATGATAAATTGGTATCAACATGCGACTATTGCAAGGAGGTTGCTGTTGGATCCAGTTGGTCACCGGTCCAATGTATCTAGTGCCAATGCGAGGAAGGCATTATAGCACCATTAGATATACAACAGATAGATAACAGTGCGTATTCAGGTTGTATGGTACAATTATGGGACTAGCACAAACAGCGTGGGCTTCTGTGTCATGGTACAAGTTTAATTTCATAAGATTCTAATTATGAGCAGGCACCGGCTACGTGGAGCGCTCTTAAAATAGTGCCCGTCGCCAAAAGGGGAGGAAAATCGACTAATTCAGCGTAAGCAGCCTTTTCCTTCGTTTTTTTTTTTTGCACAAGACTCCTTCTCCACACTGTTTTCGCCCGTACACAAAAAATGTCGTTTAAGGATCGCACTACTGAATTCCATTCCATGGTGGATCGTATACGCTCTCGAAGCAATGCACCCACGCCAATGGAACGACGGTCGTTACTTTCTTCACCAAAGTTCAACACAACATCTAAGCGACAACCTCACTCCCGAAGCGAATTTTCAATGATGGCTGCCGAAATCAGTCGCAACATTACTAATACTGCAGGGAAACTGGAAAAACTGACGAAATGTAATAAACAGTGGAAAAAATCTGTGCAAAGTAGCTCACTATCGCTATTTTGTAGTGGCAAAACGCAAGACACTGTTTGACGATAAGCCGGTCGAGATTGGAGTATGTGGAAATAAAGGAACAATGGAGTGAATGCTAACAGCGTCGTAGGAACTGACGTTTATTATCAAACAAGATATTGCCAAGCTAAACAAACAAATCGCCATGCTTCAGGAATATACCAAGGGACAACGACAATCCTCCAAACAAGCGTCCGAACATACCTCCAACGTTGTGGTTTCTTTACAGAGCAAGTTGGCTGACACTTCGATGTGCTTCAAAGACGTCTTGGAGATTAGAACTGAGGTAACCAGAGACGATGGTTGGAGATCGAAGGACCGAGAAACTCACTCGAGGCGATAGAACATGAAAATGTCAAAGGACAAACGGGATCAATTCTTATTTTCGACGGCTGAGCAAAATACAGAGCAGTCATTTGGTAAGTTGCTATGGCAAACGGATACACTGGATGGGGAAAATTCATGCGATCTCAAACATAGCAGTGAGTTCACCGCTGCTGAAATCGCGGCGACGTGGAAACGCCGACGGAGGTTCCCCGCCCCAGCAACAACAGCAGCAGTTGCAACAGAATGGAGGATACCAGCCTGAGCAAGAAGAATCCACACTTTCACTCGGCATACCCATGATCACACCGGAACAGCAGCAACAGCAGCAGCAAATGATACTTGCAGAGCAGGATCGCTACATTGAACATAGATCAACGGCTATAGAGAGTATTGAAAGCACGATTGCTGAGCTTGGAGGCATTTTCCAGCAGTTGGCAACGATGGTAGCGGAGCAACGTGAAACAGTGCAGCGGTAAGAGAGATTTCTATGTCGTCAAAAAAAAAGGCAGTGGCTGACAGGGGGGTTATAGAATCGATCAGAACACCGAGGACATTGAAATGAATGTGATGGGTGCGCAGAGGGAGCTGCTTAAATACTACACAAACATTAGCTCGAATCGGTGGTTGATGATTAAGATCTTCGTTACCATTATCTTCTTTTTCCTGTTATTTACCATAATCATGTAATACGAGTACTCTTAAAAGCTACTGCCATGTAATTATTTCTTCAGTTTGGTCTCTCCATTTGTATACACGACCACTTGGCGTTCACGCGACAAAATAAAGCTTATACGACGATTTATTGATACTGTCGGTCATAAAGTGTTCGATCTCGGCGGCCCTTCGATACTATTCTTTATTACAGTCTATTTGAAAGTTTTTTCTCCTGTGACGCAGTGTCTAAAACAGGACCTTGATTGCATAATATCAATCTTGTTGTGATTGACTTGCAACTGCCTAGGGTGTCCAGCTTGGTAGATTTGAGAAATCTATCATGTGGGGAGCCATGGAAATGAACCTCCCTCGTTGCATCTTTTCCCATGATCATATGGAGTACAGTTTTGATAGTTAGGTTCCATGCATCCGACGTAGATTGAAGCTTTCTCAGCAGTACACAAGCTAACTTGGCTTACATGAGACGAGTGATACTTATATTACAGCAATAGGTCAGATATATACATTCAGGTGTCTTTTTTTACAGTAAAAAACCTATCACCGAAAACTCATTGAAGAAGGTCCATCCATGGTAGCTGGATGCTGATACATGGCAGGATGCATACGTGGCTGTCGCAAGCCACCTCCCGGAAAGGTTTGCTGCTGAGAAGGTGGTCCTCCTCCACCATTGCCATTTGCTCCACGGTTCGAATATCGACGGAATAGACCTGGTTGACCTCCCTCCATCATGTTAGTGGCTTCTTGATAGCTATCTGTTCCGGAAGAGCTAAAAGACGACGGTGGTGCAACTCGATAAATAGATGGTGGCCATCCACCTGGTGTTAATCCTGCAGGCCAATCGTCGTGGTAAGGCATACCCGGTGGGGGCGGTGGAGGTGGCGGATGCATCCCACGCGGTAAACGTGCCATGGGTGGAGGCATTCCAGCCAAGTATGCCGCACGACGCAACTCCTCGTCCAAAAACGCGTCATCCATCATCCTTTGGCTGTCTCTGCGTCTACGATTTCGGTGGGAAGTGGGTTGATGCGGAAGGAAGCCGAGATGAGCGGCAAGCCTTTCAGAACGGGGCTGTTCATACATTGACGGGCTGTGCCGTCTCGCTGCCGATGAGGAAGGAGGTTTTGACCATCGATCTCGACGGCCAGTATGGTAGTAATCAGTATTTGGACTAAGTCTCTGTTGGTTCCCTCGAGACGTGCGTGTCGTATCCTGATAATCATGGAACGCATCCTCGTATTCCTCATCCTCCAGTGCTGAATGATAGTCTTGTGGTGATTCTGGAGCTGAGTAACTTCTGGAACGTCGACGTCGTTCTTGAGAAGAACTACGTCCTACAGCTTTTCGATTTCGTCTACTGACTGGAACATCACTTTTCGCCGAAATGTTGCTACCATGGGGAGAGTTTTCCACAGAGTTTTTTCCGTACAGTGGCACGGAAGATGCTGACCCTGTTTGGCTTCTACGGCGGCCCAAAATTGTAATATGCTCGTCGTCAGGTGATGTTGTATCGGTATCATCGTGAGCTTGCAGCTGTTCATGACGTTGGTTTGCAATAATTGTGTTTTGCGATCGGTGTCCATTGTCAAAGAAAGCGTCTTCGTTTTGGCTTCTCCTACTGACATACAATTGTCCTTTTGAGCCACGGATAGGATCGACAAATGTAGTATACGAGTGACTTTCTTTGACTGTTTGCGGTGGCTGCTGCTGCTGCTGTTGTTGCCGAATCGCGCCGATGCTCTTCCATGTTTCACGGTCCTTGCTCCTACCCCGATATGCAGACGATCTTGGCGTTTCTGAGGATCTAGAACGCAACCTAGTCGTTGATCGAAGCTGCTGTCCTCGCTTGGTATCCCATGCAGGTGAATCCTCTTGGTCGGTGAAATGAAACGGTTCTCCATTTTCATCCCTCGTTTCCTTTCCCTTCTTCGAAGAGGGTCTGCTGGACTGTCTTGTACGCGATGTTGTCGAAGAGGCTCCTCCATTCATGCCATCCGAAGTTGTCATGGAGAGCAGTTGCTGTGTCAACGCTTGCTCCAGTTGGATCTGCGTCTCTCGGATTTTATCGAACATGATTTTTTCACGTTCCCGGTGTTCCATTTCGCGTTGTTCCCATTGCAGGTGTTCGATTTCTCGCTGCTTTTGCATCAGATCCACCTGACGCTTCAAAGCCTCCAAGCTCGTACTAAATGAGCTTTGGTCGGGTCTCTGCCCCTGTGACAGGGATGATGGCACCTCCGGTCGGCTGGCAACGACGGCGGGCGACCGTTCATTGTCGTCACATTGTTTGGGAAGTTGATTGTTTTGGTAAGCGGGTGTAACATTCACTGTGGCTGGCGCGGCTACGGAAGGAAGTTCCGATAGTGGAAGTGGATGCACGGCAGTACTGGTGATTTTCGCGTGTAACAATGGACTTACGGTGTTGGATGATGTGCTGCTGGATTCTGCAGTGGCGTTGGGAGCAACGAGCTTTTGCACTACTTCTTTCGGCAGTTTGGGCGTGGAGGTATCGGATGAAGCTTGGTGCAGTTGCATCGACGTTGAAAGAGGTTCCGGTTCATCGTCCTCAATGAGTAAAGCATTGCTTAGCATCTTGGTGGGCTTCTGATGGTCGGACGATGCTTGCGAAAGCTGTTTCTTTAACAAGTCCATTGATGCGTTGTCGGGCGTTTGTTCACTTGAAACAGATATAAGGGGCGACTGACGTGCCGAATCGTACTGCAGATTTGAGTCTTCGCTGCTACTTGTGACAGATACTACGCCAGATCGTTGATGGTTCGAAGGACTCACAGGATCACCGGATTGTTCCACTGTAAGAAAGAAAGATGTCAGGAAATGTTATTTTTTACCACGTTATTAATAAAGACAAACCAGGGGCAGGTGGATGGTCCTGAAGCAGACTAATTTCCTCAAAACGCTCATGTGGTCCATCGGGTGCCGCCAACAACTGCTGTCGCTGAACTTCATTCGAAATGAGCTGGACACCCGTTGTTGGATGAGTTAACCCTTCCTTGTCAGTCCAGTTTTCAGGCCAAAGAACCAGAACTCTTGCATCAATGTCAACCGGAGATTCATGCTGTTCATCTTCATCCAGATGCATGATTTCCTCCGATTCGCTGCTGCTTTCGATCTGGGTCTTGTCAAAATCTTGGCTTCGAAGCAACGACTCCACCTGACGCACCGGTCTTCGTGGTTTTGGCATGGCGAGGACGGGTGGTGAACTGATGGGTCGTGCAGGGATAGGGTGCTGATGCGAATGGCGTGTATCGGTCGATATGGACGATACTGGTTTTCTGACACCGTTAGGCTCTTGACGACCAGTGAGAATCGTATCCAATTCAGCAGCTGATAATTTTGCGTTGTGAATACCTCCCACCATCGGAACGGGCGCTTTAAAGTCTCCTGGTTTTCTCTTGGCCTTTTTCGAGGCGAAGATCTTTCGCATAGTTTTGTTGCTGGAGGCCGACTCGCTTGACCACTTGCCGGATCGATGTAGAGGATGCCCTCGATATGAAATAAAGAGGAACAAGGAGAGAAGTGAAAAGAAAACAAAAGTGCGCCCCCGAAAAAAAAAGATTTATGTCGTCGGTACAGCCCCGAGCGCTTGCCGCCAGTGCAGCGATTGGGCGTTCACGCGCCATGTAACACAAAAAAGTAAACTTTTGCCAGTGAAGTCATCGTTATCGAGGCGCTGGTAGTGTAATGCCGAGATTGGAAAGAGGACAGCGACAGGATCTGTACAGTATGGCCCTGCCATATGAGTGAAGAGCATAATTATCAATACACTATGAAAAGCATCCACCTGTAACGCTATCGATGGGAATGGAATCTGCGCGTAGGCTTCTCAAAAGAGACCAAAGTGCAGGAGAAGCCGTATTCAACGATACAAATATACGGCTATGGTTCCGCGTGCTCGACACAGGACTGACTAATACAGCGGAAATATATGATAGCAAGCTTACAACGCTACAACACGAGATAACAATCAACTCACAGCAGAGCCTCCCCTAGTCGTGCTGTCAGAAGAAGAGCTGACTATTTGTCTTGGGATATTTATACGGATACAAATAAGACATATGGCTACTAATGTACCATTACATGATTGCTGTTTTATGCGTGGAGTGTTGATGACTTCCTAACTAAATTTTGATCCGTCGTGGCGAGCTATTAACAGGCTTATGCTCTGGTCCACTAGTTTGCTCCTCGTACAATAGCACAACGAAAATGGAAAGGAGGGCCACATTTTTCAGGTGGAGAGGACGCCCGCTTTGGGTCCATGTCTATACTCAGCAGCCAACCTTCGTTTGAATGCTCCAGAACACAATGTCTTCAGATTCAATAGGGGAGTTCAGTGAACCTCCATTAGATCATAACATAAAAAGGTCGAGTGGGCAATTTGACTACTTTTTACACAGTAGACTTTTATGCCTTCTGAAAGGTACGCGACAAAAGTAACATAAACGTTTTACAAAGCTATCAAGTACAATTACACTCATATGGAAAAAGATTTCTTTTATGTTTATGATTTTATGGATGTTCACTGAACCACCCTGATACATGTCTATTTTGATCAAGTGTCGGTCCATGAGTGGTCGCTCACCTCACCAATGGAGTACCCTCACGCCATGGAGCCGTCACTTCACGTACATGAAGGTGACCAGCAAGTGACACGAGCATTAGAACATGCCAAAAGGAACTCCAGGATTGCTAAACGGGCCGATAAAGCTCGAGCAATCCTTGACAAGCTTGATACCGATCGTCAACAAAGTTCAGGATCCCAAGCCTCAATCCAAGCAACATCTGCAGCCCAGTATTCCACTTCCTTTTTACCATCGCTGTCTTGTACAACTTCTCATTTTCTCATCGCTACAGTTCTATCGGTAAGCAGTGTTTGATAATCGCCTGCGCGTCCTGGTTTTCATTCATTGCTACTGCTGTTTTAGCCGCTGGCTCTTCTGTCTTCGCGAACGTTTCTGGTGACATAACCATGTACCGAAGCTATGCCGTGATAAATAAGAATGAGCCAAATGGAAGCAAACCATCGAGGTAACATCTACACGATGGATACGCGTCGTGCTTGTGTGCTAACCAATAGCCGTGATTCCATTAGAAAACGCCAGTAAACGAATCATTAGGTACAGGCAACATAGAAGAGAGCTGATAACCTGACAAGTACTTATCATCAATCATAGCGTATTTACGATTCACCATCCAAAAGATACTATACACAAGATCAAACTGAATCCCCACTTCCTGGCGAAGGAGGTAAGCGAAAATGGCTTTATGGCCACGCGGTGTATGTGATGACCATGGCAATATGCTGATCCAAAATCTTCAGAAACTGCTGGATCGGAAGGAGCCCACTCCTGACAGTGGGCTCCAGGAAATGATGGGTTTGCTCTCCCCGCCCGCTACGGACGTCAAAGTCCTCAGTGATCTTGATTTAGGCATTGTTCCGATATCAAGTCGCTCATGGATCATCAATGGAAAAGAGCGCGTCTCAGCTATTCCATTTGCACATAGTTCGAGCCAAGCAAGAGAGTCAGAGGAAATCTGGTTTGCAGCTGGAATCTCATCTACATCAGGTGTTCGCGTTATCCCGCAGATTGAATTTATCTGACAGAAGGAACAATAGAGTAGGCTTAATACTTATGGCGTATTGCTACTCAAGACCAATGAGCATGGAAGTATACAATGGGGAGTCTTTGGCGATTCGTTGCTTAAATCAATGGTCCGAGAGCAATAAAGACGACTTTTTTCCAGTACGCTGTTTCGGACGATTTATTTGCAATTGTCAACAAATTGGTGGATGATGAGGCAGACGCCGAAGATGAAAATGAGCTTAACGACATGCTGTGGCGCAATCGGAAGACAGCGAGAATAGAGTTGATGAAGTTGGCCGAGCAACGAGGACGGACTGAAAACTGCATCATTGACGCGATTGCAAGTGTGTATGTAAATTCAAAATAAGCACTGCTTTATACGTCTATTGACATATCTGTGACTCATAGTATCCAAAACGTTCCCAAGAAACCTGACAAGGAGGCGTCGGCAATGGGGGAAACAGAACTATGGAGTACGTTTGTGGATCCCGTGTTGAAGTGCCTACTATCAGAACCAAGTCAAGACGTATGTCTTCGTTGGACCAACAAGCGAGCACGAGAAAATCGTATATCATTTACACAGAACCGTCCAGATGCAGTGATTTCCAAGCAAGATCAGCATCTGTGGAAAGAATCGATGGGGTTTGGCGAGGTTAAGGTCAAAGAAGCGAATCCGGATGTGAACGCGCTTGCTCGAGACCTGTTGCGCTTGGCCATATTCTCAAAAAACAGTATCGATGCAAATGCCCTGAAAGGTGTTATGGTCTTCCAGGTCCACGGTAAGACGATCCTGCTGAACATCTACAAAACGTACTCATAACATTGTAGGCTTTAATGTGACTTTTTACTTGATGGAGCTCCTGCATGATGCTACCCACACATTGACAAAAGTACCAAAGATCGAAGTACCGGATTCGTTGTCAAGTCTACACGAGTTTGTAACGTTGCCAACAATCAAGGAAATGGCCCGCATCCACTCGATCTTTTGGGAGTATTGCACTACCCCAGTAGCTGACAAGGAGTACCAAAAGCCGTTGTTCCGGGAAACGTTTGACTCCCCAACCTTCTGGTCGTTAATAGACAAAACAAAAGACCGCCATCGTCCTTGCCCGCTGAAGTACTGAGTCATTCGTGAATCATAACAGAAGTAAGTCATTATGCCTCCCTTCTGTAACGGTATCTGCATTTTAATGGAAGCCATATCATTTTTACTACTTGTTGCGCTTCAGGAAGCCATCTCTGCTAGCACCTTCGACCATTCTATTCCATCCTTGCTATCTTTCATGTACACCCATATCTTGCAATAAACACTCACATCCATCTTTAAACAACTTACGAATATGGTGCGTGTTTTCCGATGGGAACCATAAAGTATTTTGATGTTTCGAAAGGAGCACGGGTAGTGATAGCGAGCGTGTGGAACAACTTGGCTATGATAACATGCCGAAAGGAAGTAAAGCTTGTCCACCCTTGGCAATCAGGGAAGACAATTCCTCTTCGTACATGTGGTCATGTAATCTCTTGAAGCAGTATAGGCATATGGTCGACGACAAATGCTCATTATCGATGACAGTGCAGTCATCAGTAATCGAACACATTGCTTGCTTGGATTTTTTTTTAGACTCTCTTCGTGTGTAACCAAACATCAGATTTTGCCCATACGAATAATATGGTCAGGTTTGAACATTCGCTTGTCGGATTTTCCCTCAGGCACTGTAGCCCATGTTCGAGCAGAGAGCGTGGCAAAGTTGATTCCTTGTGGCGTTGCCTTGTTATGAGCAGATAGATTGGCAACTCGCTGAAGCGATGGCTGTTTCGGACCACCTGCATCGACATCCATTGCTTCTGATTGCTCACTTGGACCGGAGATAGGAGAATCACCACCACCGACGTCTGTACCATACTACGAGACAAATCGGTTATTATGTTCAAACATCCATCTCATTGTTTGGTTGGTTGTACATAAGGTCACCACGATACCGGGGTCTGTATGAGAAATGAAATTTTCCTTTGAAATAATCTAATATCCTGGATCAGCACTAGCTCATTTGTAGAGCCTTACTTCCGATCTGCAATGTTTAGACTGAGGCTGGCCTTTGTCTAGCTTGTTTGATTGGTAGAAACATTACCATTAGCTTACCAACTCTTCACAGATGTCATCCGCAGTGATCCAGTTTTGCTGGCTTGTTCCCTTGCCTTGGCGTGTGCTTGAATATTGGCGTTACGTCCGTTCAAGCTTATGTGATCACTTTGCATTTCTTTGGTAAACCATTTTTTGTACAAGCGCTTGCACAAAAATGTTGTTCGCGCATCCTTCACCGGCTCCTGTATCATTTCTTTCTTGTTGGCAATCACATTTCCACATCAAATTGGTTGTCATATTCATATTGAAGGGATTAAAGAACGCGACGAACCACCTTATCCTGGCGATACTATGCAACGACAACGCTAGTGATAGTTATGTTTTGACCACCGTATAAAGTATACAATTTTCGAAGCGTATAGTACAGTGAGTTTGCATCAAGTAACTGGCAGTTATAGCAACGCCAGATAACATGGTGCCGTTTATTGCATCCAAGAGGTACAAAATCCCTTTGTACAGCAAAGACCTGCTTATTCTCAGCGCTTTCCTTCAGAAACTGGATTTTGAAGAAATAGTTTACTGTTTTGCAAGTATAAATCTAGGATGATACAAGCACTTTTTTCAAACCATACTTGAAGTAAGTAACGTCCAGGAACCTTAACATAAACACTATTTATAACGTCATAAAACTGTTATTTAAATGCCTACGTACCCTACCTAACAAGTAATGCGGAAAGAAGAACTTGGGGTAGTAATCGCTAGGGTATTGCTTCAGGCACGGGCTCCACATGGAATCTTACGGTCGCAAATAATCATTTAACGGAACTTAAGACTCAATATACTTTTCTTGTACCTGAGCTAAACACGTAATCTTGGGGCCCAGCCCCAACACAACAAAACATGTACATACGGAAAAATTGCTTACATATGCCAGACTGCCCTGCAAAGTATGACACGGGGCGCATAGCATCCAAACAACTGAGCGTGAAATCGTGTTAACGGACAAAAAATATCTCTACCTTGATCGTTCGGCCAACTTCACTGAAGTGGTCATCCTAGATAATCAGCACACTGGTAAGCCAATGCAGCAATATTCAGATGAAACAAAGGTAATTAATATTTTACGCCGCTAGTACATTAAGACCCATAACCTGGACCGTTGAGATGCAAGATGCTACCGGTTTAAGCTCTACCACAAATGCTGATGGTTTACTGTCGAATCCGCGGGGACACTGGGTAGTTACTTATACCACTGCAGCAGTCTGTTGAATAACTGTACTGTCATTCGCTGATGGACAGGCCAGATTGTGAGAGATTTGCCTTTCAAGAGAGTCATTCAATACGCGGGGACACTGGGCGAATGCCTATACCACTGCAGCAGCTTGTTGAATATCTGTGTTGTCATTTGCTGGCGAACAGACCAGGCTGTGAGAGATTTGCCTCGAGAAAGTATCGGTAAACGTAACACGTATAGTCGGATCCGCGGGGACACTGGGCGAATGCCTATACCACTGCAACAGTCTGTTGAACACCTGTATTGTCATTCGTTGATAAGCAGGCCGGACTGTTATGACAAATGGATCGATCCTAAGAGTTTCAGCAGCTCTGTGGGGACACTGGGCTTATGCCTATACCACTACGGTTGTCTGTTGAAAAGGTCGGCTATACGTGCAGCTATTTGGTTGTACGTATATGTGTGATATCTTGCATCCAGAGATACTTATCTGCGGGTCGGGTACTTTAAGGTGAATGTTATCGATACGTTTCAATGTTATTTAGTTGAGCTGATGCGCATTATGTTTTTTAATAGTTCCCAGAGAAATATCCATGATCAGTATTGACGTACACAAATCAATTTATCAAGGAACGCCTAGTTATTGGTTGAATATATCTCGGATCATTCGCATTCGATGGAGGCTAATGGCGTTTATCATAACATAAAAGTTTATTTGAGCGTTTATGATACAGTTGTTATCCGGGTTCTTTTCATAAAAGATAATGATGCATTATAATGGGAGAGTTCAGTGAGCTTCCATATAATCATAAACATAAAATGTCCATTGGTTGCCAGGTACCTTTTACTTTTGTTTCGAGAAAAAACGCGTGGACCGGAGCTTGGTGCAGAACATTCCACGATGATTGCGACAACGACTACACCGCTTTTGCCATTTTATTCTGCTCTGGCTGAGCAACAGGAACAATTACGACAGTCCACCATCGGCAAGCATCTCCATGAACTACGAACGCCAGCTTTGATCATTGACCGCACGGTATTGAAACGTAACTGCGATCGTCTCGGTAACATTCCTGCCGAATACAATGTCAAAGTGCGAGTGCATGTGAAGTCTCACAAGGTAACTTTGCTGAAATAAAGGAAAAAGTGAGGAGTTCTTAGGAAAAGTCTATTTGAAGACGGTTGAGGCTGCACGCATGCAGCTTGAAGGGGCAAATACCGACGCTATTGTTGTTTCCACCATGGCTGAAGCACAGATAATGGCCTCGAGCTCGCTGGTGACCGAAGGAAAACTCAAGCAGGTAATTCATCAAGGATCAAATAGATGCTGTACGATCTAAAGTAAACCTAAGGTGTTGTTAGGTTTCCCTATCACTCCAGACAAGTTTGACGAGATGTTCGCGCTGGCCGAACGGGTGGAGTCGTTTCAGATTTTCATCGGTACTTACTTTACTCTCCCAAGAGATAGCATTTTCCTGCAAGAAGAGCAACATGTATGTTAAATCAATCCATGCTCATAGATCGTCTCGAAACGCTGGATGCATTGGAGGAGTATCACAAAACCACATCCACCCATAAGAAGATCGGCGTCTTTATCAAGATCGATTGCGGCTATGGGTAATGCTTGATTTTCACACGGTCTAATAGTACAGGGCTATTAACGTTATCTGTATTAGACGCGCTGGCGTGCCATTGGATAGCGCCTTTGAAAAAGTGTCAATTCTTAACTTGGCAAAGCGTCTTGCGAACTCAAGTTGCACAACATTGAAAGGACTTTATGCTCATGCTGGACATTCGTACAAAGCACGCTCTGCAGATGAGGCGTTGACTTATTTGGAAGAGGAATGTGAAAGTGCACGCCAGTTCCGGACACTATTTCTCCAGGAAGCAGGGATCGATATTCCGTATCTCTCTATTGGTGCTACTCCAACGGCCCAATCCATCGTCTATCACAAAAATGATCGCGTGCGTAAGGCATTGGAAGGTATAAGTGAAGTGCACGCCGGTGCGTATTCACTCTTGGACCGTCAACAGATGGCTACTGGGCTTTGTAATGAAAGCGACGTGGCAATCTCTGTGGCATGTAGAGTCGCCAGTCGGTACCCGGACCGAGGTACTGTGCTTATTGATGGTGGCGCACTTGCATTTTCAAAGGATGTGACACCCCAAGGTGGCTATGGTCAAACGACGACCGGGATCATACTTAAGTCCATTTCACAAGAGCACGGAATTCTTGCGGCAGACTCGGATGGTGATGGCAACGTGCACGTGGGTGATATCGTGCGCGTTATTCCAAATCATTGCTGTTTAGCAGCAGCGTGTCATTTATACTATTTAGTTGTGGAAAGTGGTGATCAAGTGGTTGATGTTTGGTTTCCTGTACGAGGCTGGTAACATAATAAAGTTGTACACATAAGTTTTGGCTTTGACTTGTTAGGGAGAAAAAGAAGGCGGTTATGAGAGAGTAGGCGAGCGTAAGACAAGAGGTAAAAAGAAAGGTAACAAAGGTATGTTAGATAAAGAAATGGACATATTGACGGCTGTTGATGTGAGCCCTCATATTGGCCAGCTTATTTTAGTGGGCGCTTTTGTTTGATTTTTATGACAAGCAAAGAAGCCTTTTTTGGTCCACTTTTCCTTTACACATCTTTTCTACAGAGTCGTCAGGTAGAATGGAATACCCACCGAATAGTTAAGAAAATATTTGGAAAAAGCTTCATGTGCCTCACGCAACGCTCTCTCAAAATTAGGCTTGCTCGCTTCAACAACGGGACTATCCTCTGTTTCAAAAAATATATATCGGTTTCCAGAAGTGCAAGCTCTGCAATTTGACACGATCATATCAACGAGTTCGAACATGTTAATCCAAGACTGTAGTATGAAATAAGGTATTGCTGTAGGAATATGAGCACCACAGCTACTTTACAGCTTTTGTTACGATAATAAATAGACTGGTTGCCATGGTTACTGGGCAGTAACTATACTATAAAATTTTTCTGTGAAGTATATATTACGGAAGTTCACTGAACATCCATACGATCATAAACATACGAGAAATCCTTTTCCATATGAGCGTAATAACAGGGTAATTGCACATACTTTTTTGACAGCTTTGTAAAAAGCTTATGCGACAATTGTTGAGTATCTTTTGAACGACATAAGAGCCTTCTGTGTAAAAAGTGATCGAATTGCCAACTTGACTTCGATTCAGAAGTGCATCTAGGTCGATGAGCACAAGTCATAAGTATATTAGCCTCCAAAGAACCACGTGGAGTTGGTTTGAGGTAATGGTGCTGACTTTTTATGTTCCTCATTTTGATCCGGCAGTGGAATATCCTAAGTATCTTTGAATACGTTTGTTGTACCATCCAATGATTGCATCTTCTTGATATAAGGTACGTTTTGTAGAGAAACTATAGGTGGATCCAGTGGATGGTAGCGGTTTAGCATATTAACGGTGGAGGAAAAATTTACTTGGAAAAAATACAATATTTGGTCCTTAAGCGAGATTTGCAATAGATACGCTATAACTCTTGCGTCACAGAACCGTTGATTTTGTGTCTCTAGTGTGATTTGGGATCGAGTTACGGATGAAAGCGCGTAGACTCCAGCAAAACAGAAATTGGCTAGAAACATTTGAAATATGAGGCGTGAGACGCAATAAGCGCATGAAGTAAAGTGTCAGAGAAAAAGAACACATGAAATGGAGAAGATACGAAATGGAGAAGATACGAAATCGAGGAAATTCGAAGAAATCGAAAAACCAAAGACTGGTATCTTTGAAGATTATCTTAAGGCCTTTTTCGTTGATTATAAAACTGAACCAGCAATCGGATTTCCTTGGTATATATGTCAACATTTTTTGCAGAGAATTCAGCGGTAGATTCAGTGGTGCGATCAGTCAGTCAAACCAACGATACAGAAAAATTAACCCAGGTGAAGGTACAGTTTGTAATTTGTAATGAATAGTACCAGTCGGGAGCAATAGTGGATAACTTGGTTTATGTTTCTAGCGTAACTTGGGACCGAGATACAGCCAAAAAAAAGGTCGACTTTGGAGAGAACTGGGTAAAAAGAGCAGGGCCTCGAAACGGAAAATCGTTTGAAATGAAAATTGTTAAGTGGAAAATGCGTAGGGGATGAATAGCTGAAAGCAAGGCAGCTATAAAGTAAAATCAGTGGTTGTGGGCCTATAGCGAGGTCTTCATAAACTTTAGGCAAGTATAAAAACTGTTCTATCGATTGAATGTTCCTTGTATTAAAAAGAAATACTAGTGTTCCTTGTAAAGAATTTCAAGGCGAAATTGGTGGTGTTATTAAAGGGTAGAACCAGCAGCATTAGAAAAGGTTTACTGTGAAGAAAAATCTTTTTAACCATTTTTTTGCATTTAAACGATATAAAAAAACAATCACACCAGTTGAAAGTCTTTAAAATTATGGATGTGGTATTCCAAACCATGAACATTACGGAACCGTAATTTTGTAGTGCTAGTATTTTTTGGGACCGAGGTATGGTTAAAAATAGGCTAGCGCATCGTGGACGCAAGCCAGTGCTTTTCTGTGGGTTAGCACGAACTGGAATGCCAAATTCACTTGACTATATCACTTGCTGGAGCTCTTTGTTAATATCTATTGGCAGCCAACTTCTCCGAAAATGCGACAAATTCTGTATGTATATCAACTTTTGAAGTGGACATGCCACCTTTGCGATGTACATCTAACGTTGTAAAACACTTAATAACTTTCGGTAGGTATTGCTAAATTCGATATGTGTGGTCTCATTTCTAAATTCTTGTGCCGAGTAAAGCTACGTATGATGACGATTTGAACTAAGAAATGAATGCAGTCCAAGCTTGAATATCCTTGATTACAAAGTATTGGTGTTGTGCGCTGCATATGTAGTAACAATCATTTTGACCAGTTGCTTGACTAAAACAGGTTTTATTTTTACCAAAGTTTAGCTTAGTGATACAGCATAGTGAGGGCAACTTTTAAGTACAGCAATATTACCTAAATATGTCGTCAACGTTTTATCAGGCATCAGCACCTAGGGTTTGCTATTTAGTGTAGATATTTGTGAGATGACTTTTTATAGTACGTACGGTGACATACGTACATGGTCTGTAATCCTTTTTCAGAAAACATAAGGATATACAAAGTCATGAATTGATTGCAACAACGATCAGTCTTTGTAATGAGTAATCTTGGCAACAAATAACTCTCCTGTGTTCTTGGTCTGCGCCCACATCCGATGTATGACAAAAACTTTATCTCATCCCGTAAACAGAAGGATGACGAGGTTCATCAATACAGAATAATAGACTACTGTTCGCGAAAAACTGGTAAGTATACATCTAGGAGTATATGTATGATGAGGAAGTAAGCATAATAAATCTCAGTGGTCCCATCTAGATTATGACCCGAAACGCATAACACAAGAACGGTTCTATACAGGTATAAATGCCAGCATTTACACGAGGAAAAGGTTGCTTAGACATTAAAAACTAGTCCAAGAAAATAGGAGACATTATTTTGTCATTATGCATTCAGTTTTATGAAGTGATAACATGGCAACAAGTTGATTATATACTAGGCAAAGGCACCGGTCAATGCAAGGCGTAAATCCTATTGGACGTCACGACAATGCTCTCGAATTAGGCCACGTGGAGAGCCACACACAGGGTTTCCATTGCCCACACTCACGCTCTTCACTCTTTTCTCCTTGTTGTCCCTAATGCGGTTGGCAGTTTATGGAGGATTCTCATCGCTGCTGGCGCTTGGTGTCATTCTCAATGCCATGCATCAGCGTTCGAACTTTTATGCTGCATGTGTCTACCTGTCGAAATCGAGTGCTTGCATCATGGTAAGAGCGTTCAAGTAGCACACGTACGCTTGGTTCCATTAACATGAATAATAGATCCTTTTGAATATGGGTCTATTGCTCGCCATTTGCTTAGGAAAGACACTGCAAGCTATCTTTTTCGGCAGTCTTCGAGCGATTGAAGTCGAGGTACTTATTGTGTGATATTATGGAACAGAGGGCTCATGTTTTTCTATATAGCATTTGTATGAACGATCGTGGTACGCCGTTACAGAAACATGCTTAGCAATGACGATATTCCGTGACGAATTCAATCTTCAGTTTGTGATTGTCTTTACCACGCTACTCTTTTTGAAAATCTTTCATTGGTTGTGTCAAGACAGAGTGGAATTTGTAAGCTGCACGCGACAATGTTACCACGGCAGAGGATTAACTCGTCAAAAATTAGATGGAGCAATCGCCATCGAGTCGCATAACGTTTCATGTTCGGATGGTCAACTTAATGGCGCTGTTGCTTATTGTTGACTGTGTGCTCGCTCAACACGCTATTAATGTCACGCTGACCAAGGGAGCAAACATGATGGTTATGTTTGGATTCGAGGTACAACTGGCATGGACACAGGGAGCGAAAAAGGCGACTAAACTGGCGATGTAGTACACAATTCTCATTTGCACGATCTTGTCGACTGCCGGCAAGTACATCTTGAACGTCATTGATATGCGTAGCGAGGAGCCATGGGAAGGAAAGTCTATGTACGTGTTCTACTTGGATTTGCTCACAGGTATGCCTCGTCTATGGGCTGAATGGACTCAAGCTTACGGGACGATGTAGACTTCTTGAAACTGATCACATACCTGGTGTTCTTCTTCTTCATTTGCTACTATTACCAACTGCCACTCCACATCATTCGCGACGTATACGTGACCTTCCGTTCGTTCATCCAGAAATGCAGAGACTTATATCGGTACCGTCGTGCAACGCGCAACATGAACGAGTTATACCCCAATGCAACCGCCGAGGATTTTGCACGCATGAACGACAGCACGTGCATCATTTGCAGAGAAGACATGCAAGTGACGGACAACAACGATGGCCCAGAAAACGGTGCGCATCAAAACCAGCCGCAAAACCTTGATCAGCCAAAGAAACTGCCTTGCGGCCATGTATTTCATTTTCATTGCCTACGGAGCTGGTTGGAGCGACAGCAGAGTTGCCCAACATGGTAAGTGTCGTCATTTTCCCACATCTTACCAGCCGGTAACACTTAATTTAGCCGTCGTTCGGTTTTGGTTGAAAATAACGGAAACGCATCAGCGAACCAAAATCGTGCTCAGCAACCAGACCAGCAGCAGCAGCAGCAGCCTCAGCAACCGCAACAACGACCACAGCAGCCACCGAATCCAGTTGCCGGCACAGACGATAACCGCGCACCGTACCAACAGGATCCTTTCACTTCTGCGCACACACAACCCAATAACGTTCATTATCCACCGTCAAACACGCAGGTACCTCCAGCATTTGGTGTTCTGACACCAGATCAATCTTCTTGGGCTACATCGTCAGCAAATCCTGGGATGATCCCGCTCATACCTTTATCAGGAGCCTCTCTTCCTTTCAACGCGCCAATGGGCGCTCCACAAAGCAGTAATGCTGCCAACGTTACGCTGCCAGAGTCGCTACCGGAATCACTGACGGATGAGGAATTGCAAATATTATCGACGGCCACGCGAGAAGCAATGGAGCAGCGTTTACGAATACTAGACTCGGTGCAAAGCCAAATATTCCGCAGTATGCAGATATTGACGCAGGCACTTAGTGTATTTCCTGAAAACAACAACACCAGCACTCAAAATACCACATCACCATCCTCAACTAGACAATCGCCCTCATTCACACCACCCGCCCCCGAGAGTGCCGAGGCATCAAGGGAGGAAGCTGCGTCATCGTCATGCTCGACTACACGCGAGAACAGCGACGGATCCATGTCCAGCCGGGAGCGAAAAGGCAAGATGCCGGAAGCGAGTGGATCAAGTAACGGGTATCAGATTGGATCTGATGAGGAATAAAAAAACAACACACGTAATGCTGTATCATACCAACTAGTTTCTTTATTATTTCAATTGCTTAATTCACAGGTGTTGTTACTGCATTCGGTGGATGTGCCGTACTTTCGTTTGCTGCTCCTTCCGATGATGGCATCGTCTCGCTTTCAAAAGTAGTCGCTGGTATGCTACTGGTGGGCACCGCCAGCGCTGAACTTTGTGTCGGTGAAGATGATGATGGAGAGGACGAAGGGAGCCCTTCAGAAAACGCGCCTTGTCGTCGAATTTTTTCCATAAAGCCAATCACCCGTGCCAAATCGAGGTCTGGTGGATCACTTTCAATCGCCAGCGTCAATGGCTCCACAAGATCGTCGATCTTTTCAATAGGAAGGTTGCAACAGGCTGCAATCAGCCGTTTGCACTGCAACTCCTTTTCTGCCGATTGCGCTTTTAGCCCTTCGAGTTCTGAACGTAGATGCTGGTCATTCTGAGTGTAGCCTGCGATGCGGGACTCGAGCAACGTGATTTGTCGTTCTAGTTGCTGTGTCCGTGATAATGATTCATTGTTCTCTGGCCGAACCGAGAAGAGTTCATCAATGTCTTGCTTCTCGTCTATTTCGTCTATGGCTGTGGTATTGTTGGCAGGGACCGTCGATATGCCATCCCATTCACCTTGCAGTGCCGTTTGCAAGTTGCGAATCTTTTGTTGTGCTTCAACGAGTTGTTGCGATTGTGTTTGTTTTGCTTCGAGCGCTTTTCGCGTGGATTCGAGTTCTTTGGTTGCAGCTTCAAGCTCTTCCTGGATTGTCTTCAGTTCTTGATCGCGCTGACTAAGCTGTGTTCCGTATTCTTCATCGAGTGCGTCCACGATCTTTTGAACGGCTATGGTTTCCATATTAGTCTTTCTGTTGTCATAGAGAACGTGCAGAAGCAACATACTTGACACGATTTCTCGGCCACGCTCGCTTGGCTCAATTGATTGCTTCTGCTGTGATTGCTGTTGTTGCTGCTCGTCCGTGCCGGATTCCTAATTTTTCCATATTGAGCATGCAGATGATGTTTACCTACTCCTTCCTTTTCCATACTTGAACTTCATTTGGACTGGATTCCGCGTAGTCTTCTGATGACAGACCCGCGTTATTTTTTGTCGATTTTGTCGCGCCTGCACGCATTAACAGCTTTGCGATATCTGAGCATTGGAGTCTCGCAGCGATATTCAGTGCTGTATCACCTCGATCGTCCTGCCAATCCAAAACCGGCACAGCTGCCGGATAAGAACTAATGGCCGACAACAGATGGTGCATATAATAAACAGCAGCTTGGGATCGGCCATGGATACTTGCCGTGGCTGAGGCGCGATGTAATACTGTTTGTTTTTTATGATCGACGGCGGTCAATGAACTGCTCAAAGCGCGTAGAATGGTAGGGAACGTGTTGTTATCGAACGAGTTTGTCACGGTGACGCATCGCATGAGCGGTGTTTCGCCTGCATAGTTGGCACAAGCCGGATTGGCACCCTTGGATACGAGCCACTTGACAATGGTAACCCGTGCCAACGCGGTTGCCCAGTGCAACGCGGTATTCCCTTCGTCGTCAATGACGACATCAATATTCATATTTTGTGGGGAAGACTGAAGCAGTTCTGGAATGTGCTCCGGATCATCCGAAAGGAAAATAGCCATCAGCAGATTCCGGTGCTCGTCACTGGATGTCCTTGGCATGGGGTGTGGCGACCCATTGGCCACTTTTTGCTTTTTACGCCCACCGTGTTCTTCATGCGTGCGTCGTGGTATTGCGTTTTTATGCACAGGTGAACTGGCTGTAGACCGTGGTGATGCGGGATGGTTATAGTATGGCGATGCGGGAGGTCGACTCGATGTCCGTGTATTGCGTTGTTGGTTGTTTAGTTTGCGTTGTGCCGCTACCGCCTGCTCTTTGGTTGGCAACTGATCCTCTTCATTATCATTGCCGCCCGATGGCGGTTGGAAGTCAATAATGCACTTCAAGATTTCCAGGACTCTGTAACGTTCGGCAAGTTCTCTTGCTTTGTTGCAGGGAATCCTAACAAAGAAAAACAACATTAAACTTTCACACACTACTTGCAACCAAAAAAACGCGATCCTTGAGTCAATTTACCAAGTTCCTTGAAACTTGCCGTAACCACCTTGTACTTTTTCGTGCTCGCCTGTCAATACTTCTCGCTCTAAGATTTTCGTCCGTTTGCCTTTTTCGATGCCGGCAACCTTTAGAATCTGTGTTGCATTCATGTAGGAATCGACTCGTCTCCGCATCACCACCACATCTTGCACCACGGTCTCAAAGACTTGTACGCCAGAGTATGTTGCTGAGTATATTTTGTTGTCGGCCATTGCAGGTTGTTATGTTATGCCACGAGGGAAAAAGTTCAAGAAGAGTTGGGGGGTAACGAGCGTCGCACACTCACGAGGAGAGAAAGAGAGAGAGAGAATCGAATTATATTGGCGAAATGATGCCGCCACGCGTTTATAATTTCGCGTCCAAGACAGCGGTAATTTCTTTATGCTGCTCGTCTTTCGATTTCTGCTGCTTTGATTCATGCCTCGTGTTACTTTCATGCTCAACGCCGCATTGATGCCGACTCAATGGCAATGCAGGTAAACCACCAAGAAGTGTGTTATTTTGTGCAACATCAAGTCGCTACTGAAACTGGGTCATGACAAGATCCACTATTGGACTTTTCGAGTAAATCAATTCTTCCAAGCTTGTGCCAGAACATTACAGGCCATTGCTATTTTTGAATTATAACGTACGTGTGCATTGTATATGTACCTTGCGTAATGAGCATTATGGATCTAGGACCAATTGCTTGGCTGAAGGCAAAGCATCTTTGTAATATACGGCGTGAACACTTTACCATGGAGATCAGCGTATTTCGGTTCTTGGATAAAGTAGATACGTCCATGCAAGTAAAATATAGTAAGTTCAATAACCGCATTCCCTTCAGTTAGTCTATTCAGTGGTCTGTCCCAAATGGTTCCTGGTAAACGGACGGCAAAGGAAACATATCGGTCACTTTCGTTACCTTTGTCAGGCGCAATTCAAGTTGATCTGCAAATATTTGCTCCAGTGCTTTAGCTTCTAGTTATACTAAAAAGCTACCGAATATTCATGGTATTCTCATACGTGTTACTTTAAATGTCTTGGTATCTGTGACACGATGCTCCGCTTCAGCAAAATCAGTTTTTGGAACCGAGGAAGGTTGTCCATATGAGATGGCAAAAGCATCGACATTGTGCTGCTACCTTCAAAGCTGTTGTATATATTATCCCACAAAAGTGTTGGAAATAACCTAGCATGATACTCATGAAGAGAATCCGTCTTTATAATTCAGTTACCTGTCTAACAAAGCTCTCCTTGATGTAACTTTAGAGATGTTGCGAATTCGGAGCAAAGCTGCTTGTCATGCCAAATGGAGCTTCCACTCATACTGCTGGCGAAATATTTCTAAACATTTACTACGGCAATCACCTCTTCAATCAATTTTAGGAAAGATATATATTTTTAGATTTACGTACTAACACAAAATTTGTACTGTAACAAGCCTAGCTCTCAACAAAAGCCATAAACATATCATTAAATCGATTACCCGATGGTGTAAACTCATTCAAGATTTTACGCATTTCTGCAATCTCCTCTGGCGTAAGCTTCAGCTGTACAGCGTTATAATTCTGTTCAAGATGTTTGACACTCCTTGTCCCCGGGATCACTGCAAACTCAGGACCTTGTGCCAGGATCCATGCAAGCACGAATTCACTTGACGACACACCTTTTTTAGCTGCTATCGTTTGAATCATGTTGCTAAGCTCTAGGTTCTTTTTAAAGTGATCATCTTGAAACCGTGGAAGGTGACGACGATGGTCATCTTCTGGAACATCGTCTGCGGATTTTAGGCTACCAGTGAAGATAGCACGTCCCAATGGTGAGCTAAAGATACAGCTCAAATTAGTACTCCCATTACTTCTTCAAAGGATCAACTTACTAAGCGACAATAGTAACCCCCAATTCTCGAGCTGCTTCCAACACACCATTTTTCTCAATGTCCAAAAACCACGGCGAGTACTCCATTTGAATCGCGGACACTGGATGAATCTTGTGCGCACGACGAAGTGTCTCTGCATTACATTCGGACAATCCAACATGACGTACTTTTCCTTCTTTGACCAATTCGGCTAAGGCACCCATCGTCTCTTCAATAGGACTAAATAGTGTTACTATCAGTATACGGGACTCATATAAATACGTATAGTTGAGTAGCTTACACTGTTTTGTCGGGGCGGTGCATGTAGAACAGGTCAATGGTATCCACACCCAATCGTTCCAAACTCTTATTGCATGATTCGCGAACATATTCAGGCTTTCCACTGGTGCCAGTAAAAGCACCTGATTCATCGCGGATATATCCAAATTTGGTACAGAGAAAGATTTTGTCGCGATGTTCCTTGAGAAGACGACTCAAAAGACGTTCGTTGTGACCGTTACCATAGACATCAGCGGTATCCCAGAAAGTGCATCTAATAGATCAGTTAGTCTAAATCGTATCGAAACGATCAGGTATTTCTTGCCCTATTTCAAGAGCTCTTTCGAGCACTTTAATACTGGCATCATCATCTTGTTCACCGTAAAATTCGCTCATACTATTGAATATGCAAATCAAAGCAATGAATGGGGTGCTCTTACGCGCATAAAAGCAGCATACTTCATGCATCCTAGACCGACTGGAGAGAAAAGAGCACTAGGATTGCTACCAAGCTGTCGAAGTTCGGGTCCCATTGTTGATTTTTATTATGCGAGTACGCGCTCAGAAGTTCCGCATTTTATAGTCATCCAAGCGGTCGTCAAGATCTGTTCGCATGTAAACAAAGGAGGCAACATTTTCCAATTAAAGTAGCCGCTTACGCGTTATTTAAGGGCTATCCTTCCTAAAACAAGAGGTTACGCATTTCAATGTTTGCTTTTTGCTACTGCGGTCGGCAACCTTATTATTGCTTTCATAATCGTGACATATTGTACGTAGTACAATATACTCAGCCATACGGGCACAGTGCGAAGCCCCTTTATTAGCTAATCTGGATCGATTCATGTGACAACTGTCCAATCAGGTACTGTGCCATTAAATTTTTCGCGAGGTATCGTTGCACCAGCCATCTTAAGTGTTCCAACCAACGATCCTCCTATCCATGTGCGACAACTTGCACTAAATATTCGTCCTGAGCCACGATCCGTCATGAGTCCAATGTATTCTTCCAAGCCTCCGATTCGCTTGTACTTGGCATTGGTTTGGATAGATGTGTATATTTCACGTAACAGCCGATCTTGGAACCCCGGAATCATGCTTGTACCACCAATAACCAATATGGATGAGGCCAACGGACGTCTCAGATCTGTTGGCACCTACTCCCTCTTTCCCATTAACAGATCTTCTTTCATACCAAGGTCGTTCTCGCTTACTTTGAGTAGACAATTGAGTATGCATTCGCTAATACTTTGCAATTCCTCAGCTTCGTTGCCACTGAATAGAATCGTTGTTGCTTCCTCGCGTACATGCCCAGGAATCCATAATGTCCCACCACCAATATCGTTCTCTAGCCGATAGTATATTTCGCTTGCTCTGGTACTGACATCGTGAGGGGGTATAATCACACATCGAGTCTTGATATCTTCTACAAGGTCGTTCGACCAAATATGATCAGGTACAATCAATCGTGGTGCGACGGAAGTGGCCATTCCAGAGCTGCTTTGGATAATACGAGCATGTGTCTTCAACAAGTTTCGTAAGGTTTCCGTCACTGCGCGTCCTGCCAAAGGTGTTGATTGCACAGCCGTCATCATGGGTCGTGCAAAGTAGATCTAGCTTGCATATTAGTCATTCCTTCCGAAACAAATAATAAAAAAGACATGTACCGGCAGAACTGTTGTTTCCAAGTGCCCGCAATCAATAACAAGACCTGTCGATTCGCCTGTCGTTAGCAATGCCAAAAGATGGCTCGGAGCAAAGCACAATGCAGGCACTTGGAGACGATGGAACAAGACATTAGCAATAATTTCTTTGATCCGAATAGGCAACATGGGAGATTCACATAGCACGACCGTGCGTTGTTTTGGATCTGTCAAGAGGTATCTGGAGACTATTTGTTAAAAAAAAACCGGTCGATCTACTTTCCAAATTGAGTAGAATCACCTGAAAAAGACTTCCTGGAGCGTTTCACTGAGCACGGTTTCGGCCGCACCAATGTCTCGACCAGTGCGCATCCAATCCAAGTCGTATAAAGCGTCGTTCACCTAACAAGGCCTGTCAGACAAAAAAAAGCATACACACACATGAATATCCCACCTCGGCTCGGTTTGCATCGGGAAAGTTTCCGAAAGTTATTATCTTTCTTGGTCGGGGTTCTCCTGAAAACCCAACTTTGCAATGACGCGAGCCAATGTCGAGTACAACTCGATCTTCATTGCTGTAAATGGAGGGGCGACGTGCAAGTAAGGAGGAGCTGGAGGGTAATGAAGAAAGGCTCCATGAGGAGAATGAGCCCAGTCTTGCGGATAGCGGTGCAGGAGGCGTTGCAGTCATGGCTGGGTTTCATGCGTCTGCGTGGGGGTTCGTATTCACATTATAGCTTCGTCACGCGGACAGCTGATCTTGTTTGTTTAGTTCCCATTTTGGTTACTGTTGATACCATGGCAACAGCCCATTTCAGCAGCATGTATAAATATTCCTCTTTTTATCGTGAAAATCGAGCTAGTCATTACGTAGTTGTCCATCCTATACGTCTCAATCTCTGGGAAGTACAGTGATTTCAAGATATCAAAAATATATTATGCACTTTGAAGATGTACAATAGCTATACTGCGATCAACGTCGGTAGGTACTTAGATGAGAAGAGGAATGTATAAGCATTTAGCTATCAATCTTCATAACTAAAACGGTGGCCGAGTGTGGCTCGAAAGTGTAACCGAATGTGTTTTGGTGTCTGATATGGAAGGTATTCTTTTTGGGAGCAATCCTGTTGGGTTCATCTTTGGTGTTTTCATCTGATGGATCTCCAGAAATGAACGTAGCATTACCATAGTTCAAAACCTTGACACCCTTTAAAGCAAATTGAACTGGAGCAGGTTCGCTATCCAAATTGATTGCCTATCAAACGATATCAGATACATATGTTACTTTTATTATCAGAAACTGTCCTTTTACCTTGACATAGATTTCGTTTTCCTTCTTGTTGGATCCAACAACCCAATAAAGTGGGCCAAAGCCACCATCCTCAGCATCGACTTGCAAAATGGTATCGGCATCTAATTTTGAAGTTACCATTAGCAATCCAGTTTCTTTCGTAGCAACTGTAAAAATAATGCATACTGTGGGCGCTATACATTTGGAAAACGTGATAGAAAGGTGCAACCCAGACACTTTCAGTATCAAAGTGAATCATATCTAATGGAAAGTTTAGTGCGATACTACTTCAGTTGACGTCTCTTCTAAGTACCTGGGTCCCACTGCTGGTGATCTACACGCTTCATTGAAGGCGCATAAGCAATCATCTTGACAAAGTCAGAGTTTCTTTCCAAGCCAGTCATGAATACACCGTCGGCCAGAGCGGCTTCCAAGTTGGCTGGTGATTTTCCACAGCAGCCGGCAGTATTTGTGGCAAACTATATGGCAATCATATAAGTCAGCCCATTTTAACTGTTTATATCATTACTTTATATCTTACCTCTAATTATTTTCATCGACCGACGATAGAGATAATACATTACATAACTTAGTAACCTGCTTGGAGAGACTATCAATGCTTTCTCACCACCGACGAAAATACCGGAACCATTTCCACTACGGGCATAATTGTCGTAGTAATTAAAGTTGTTGATCATTTCCTCCTTAGTCATCTATTTGAAGTTCTGTTAGAGCAAGTGGTCCTCAACGCAAGGGAAGAAAAACATACGTAGTAATGGTCATCAATAAGATCCCAACCTCTAGATTCCTGAGCGGCGGTGGAAATGATGGTTGCATCAGGGTACTTTTCGGTAATAGCATCATAGTATGTCCTGTAGCGGTAGTCATAGGTATCACTAAACCAATCCTCATTGCCGATTTCAATCATATCGATCTTGAAGGGCTTTTCGTGACCGTGCTCTGCACGGAGTTTACCCATAGGCGTCGAGGTATCGCCGGTCAGGTACTCCAAATGATCCAATGCTTCCTGCACAAAAGGCCCAAGCTCGTCTTCGGGGACGCTGTCGCCTTGAAGAGAGTAACCAGCATAGACATCGACAATTGGAGCCAAACCCAGATCTATAAGCAAAAAAAGGGTCAGCGTTATCTATGCGACAAGTTATGCTATCGTTTACCCTCAGTCTAAAGTACAGATGTTAATATAATAGTTTCATACAAAACACAGTGCGCAAATTACTTACAAGGTACATATAATCAAGAAGACCTTGACCATTAGTGTTCCAGTAAGACCAATCTCCCATTCTACCAATGCGCTCTTCCAAAGGACCGACAGTTTCATTCCACTTCCAGCGGGTATCAATAGTTTGACCTTCCAAGTTATTTCCACCAGGGAATCTAAAAAATTTTGGCTTCAATCCAGCAAGTGTCTCTGCTATATCTTTGCGAAGACCATTTTCGCGGCCTTTGTATGTTTCGCCAAACAAGGAAAAGACCTGGAACCAAATAGGCTTTCCAATGACATCAGGTGAATCGACAGAAACGGCAAAAACATTGTCAATCGAAGTCCCTTCAATATCTGACGGCGACAATTCCACCTCAAACTTTTGGAATTCATCTGTCAATCCTTCGACAAGCTTGGAAGCCAAGATACCGCCACCGTTCTTTTCGAGGGTGACGTTCAATGGACCCGTATACCCATCGGACTTGGCAAAGAATGTCGCTTTATACGGTTCATCAGGTTGAACACGAAGGCCCCACCAGCCTACGTTGAGGAAACCGGCTCGACCCGAATCCAATGACTCGACATCCAATCGCAATGAATTGCTATTAACATCGTTCAGCCCGACTTTGGTATCTAACGTGATCGTTGCCTTGGTTTCGCCTTCTTCAATAACGTTCCAGAATTCAAGATCAGGTTTGCCACCAGTGTCGTTTGCCTGGAAGTTCCAGTTGCGGATCATTTGGGCATAAAGAGCTAACGATTGCGTGCGCGCAAGTTAGAACTTTTCTCAAAGGATGGTTTGGGATTTTTTCATTATGACAACAGTTTATACATACCACTATCACCACAACGATTGATGTCTTCATACATCAAACCGTAAAGGATAGGTGAGCTGGAGTTTCCAGGCACATCGTTGCGGATGGTAAGCGACAATGCTGAGGCGGTTTGTAAACACGTAGTGGAAGCCAATAAAAGACCAGCTGCAATGGATAAACTGGGAAGAAACTAGAGAGGATATGTTCCAATTAGTTTTGAACATGCAAAGCTGCACTGGTATAGCGGACCTTCATGTTTTATGCTGTTAAAGGAGTGAAGTGTCAAATGTTACTGGTCTCTTATATATATTCGAGACACTTCACTTGTGTGCCCACCGCTCGAGAAATAAAAAGCTCCCCGCGGGTATACAGGGGTAGACATCGAACTTTGTTTCTTTGTAAGAAGACCATAGCAAGTTGATGTACACTAATACAGACTAGATTGACTTCATTAGTGTGGGTAAGGAAGAGTGAAAAAATGGCTTGCCCGGATAATATTCACAAAAGGGGTATTTTTTCGAAAAAAAAAAGCGGGAAGTTTATCATCTATTGGGTAATTAGGGTATAAGTAAAATTCCCCGCAATAGCTTTATAACTGGTGATACAACCGTACTACATACTCGGCACAGATAAATGCAGGCCAGCCGTTGCATCGCCTTTGCGAAAATTTTATGGTTTGCAGTACGAAATTGAACGCACTTGACATAATGTACAGTCATTCCCTATGCGCGCTATTATTGCGTATTGAGTAGATTTATAGCAACTGTGATTTCCAAAGATACTATTGATCAAAGTATATGGGAGCGTCGCAATAACATGTGCATGTCATTCATGCAGATAGTTTCGGAGCATGTCTCGAGAAGATTCCTCCTTCTATGTGCAACATCCCATCTGTTACAAATAGAAATTCTAAATTTCATCAAACAAATTCTATTATGCTAATACTTGGCTTCGGATGACACGTCCAAAATATAAATCGATCTCTGCTTATATCAGTTGGTCTGAGACCGGTGCTGTGAAGCGAAACGCATGAAGCCGAATATGTGGCAGGTATGGTGTCCTCCCACAATCGAGAAACGTACGTATAATTTTGATTTTTCATTTCTCCGTACATACTTCTGTCAAACATATGATTTACGCTACTATGTCGTACATCAGCAAGAGTCGGGTTACTATATTTTCCGCGTTATCGTATTTTCATTCTGTGGGTAATTCGAACTAACATATTTTGGCATTTTAAACGCGAAGCAATCTCTTACATACACTTCCAAAGTTCCGTTTCTTCAATGGATTGGGTTTTATTCGGTCACACTTTTATAAGAGGCTATAGGGGTTATTACTCGGAAGATAAAGACTGGGTGTAACGCTATTACATAGACTCGGAAAAAGTGCGCTGATGGATTTGATGGACTTTATGCATCGGGCATCGAGGATATGAGTATGGATTTGTAATATATAGCAATCTCAGTACATATTACAGAAAAATATGTGAGCCATTAACTAGGTACACCATATTTCGTATTAATGGGATATTCACTCACGCGGAAATTACCGCCACTGGAATGGGGTGTCCGGACATCGGTTCTTTTTTCTGTTGTTTTGTATTTGTCACGTGCAATGATTGCGTACACTCAAAGTCGCCATTGCATATGCATTAATGTACGTAGATAGGTTCCAGGACAAGCTTTCGCGTACGTATCTGATACGGAAAATTTTTAGTAGTCAACCAAGCTTCACCACAACGAAATTCGCTGACACATGTCGTACGAAACGCGATGCTTTCTTACTCAAAACTTCCACGCTAAACAAACATAACATTTTCAGCGGCATTATTGGATACTAAATGATCAAATGAGCTTATTGATGCAGAAATGTTGCTACCGCTGCAGTAGGTCCTTTCTATTTGCGGCTGCTGCTGTTACCACCACCTGCACTGCTGCTGCTACCCGCACCATTGCCCTCAGATTGTACGAATAACGAAGCGGAAGTTGGTGGTGCCTCACCAAACTTTGCAACGTACGCAGCATCCTTCACAGTATCGAGAGCCTATTTTTTGGTATTACTAAGGTATCAACGTTTTGATCTAAGCAACTTTCCTCGTTCACCACGTAGTTCTCACAGATAAAACACCAGACAGAAAGATCACTATAGCTTAGACACACTGCATGGTCCTGGGTTTGCTCAAAGTGTTCCAGCATATGGCCGTGCCGATATCGTGAGCAGCGGACAGTATCGCACGTCAGGCACTGCCAGTTTTCCTGGGTCTCGTCACAGCTTTTACAGGGTGAGCCAATGAATGCCTTCGGCGTGATGGCAGTTGGAATGTGAGGACATGTCGTGATTGGAACTACTGCAAAACCATTGCCTTGCCGATTGAATTGCTGCTGAAGCATTGCAGCGAAGGTTGCGTCGTCACTGGTCATGGTTTGGTTCCGGTTTAAGCAGGACAAGTACTTATATTGAACTCAGCTTTTGCAGGTTGCCACACTCCCCATTACCCAAAAATGCAACCACTTCAATTCTTACGCGAGTATACGTGCAATAACAAACCCGTAACGTTGAAAAATGCAGCAGGTGAAGTCGTCACCAACATTGCCGATGCGGTCTCAGTATCCTTCGACGACAATTCGTTTCCTCGAGAAACAGCTACCAACTTTCGCAAAAGTGACTCGACTGATACATACTACACACTTGACACCTTGATCTTCCTCGTGCAAAACTCTCATCTTGATACCAGCGCCTACTTTAAAGAATGCCGTTCAAAAAACATCGAGCATGTCTCCATTATTGACAAGAAGAAAGTGATGGATTACTTGACAGGCAAAGTTGATACACAACCCAACATTGTCAATGAAAAGGAATCTACTACGGATCACAGCGTTACTGGTACGAAAAAAATAGTGGATGTACCACACGTAAAGAGAAGCTTATGTGGGTGTGTTTAGGCAAGCGGGCGCGAGAAGACGCTGATACCTCTAAATCAGCCAGTTCGTCTACAGCAGCATCAGCAAAGGGCAAGGCGAGCGCTGGTGCTGGTGCCGCAAAGAAGAAGGTCAAGCTTTTCGATACCAAGAGCGAGGAAATTGTCAAGAAGCAACGCACACGGGAATTGCCGAGCCAAACACGTACGGGTGTCATGCGTGGATCAAAGGTAAGTTATCCGTTGTTCGCTGCAAAAGGTACTATGCTTACTGTTTTTAAGGACTTTACTTACGCTATCACTCTGGTGCAAACCGTGATGAACGGCAAAGATGGCCGACTTAACACAGCACAACCAAAGTCATGTAAGAATCCATCCCCTTTAACCCTGCAGTTTCTATGTACTCAACCTCAACTCCAGCAGCCAAGTCAAAACTATCCAGCAAAGGTAATGTCGTTTAATACGCTACGGTTATGGTTTTTTTTTATATATATCTCTGACCATGTGTCTAGATAAGATTCCTCTCATCATCGTACCCGCTGCGCCTACTGCCAAATTCACGCTCTTCAATATAAAGCAGTTCCTCGAGGATTCAAGGTAAGCGAAATACATATTGGGGTAAAGGATCTATGACTTAAGATGCGTATCAGTTTTGTGGACGCTCAGCAGTTGCGCGCCCAAGGTATGAAAAAACCAGATCGAGTTACTGTGGAACGACGGAGACGGGACGGCCAGCTTGCAGTTTATCATGTGGTTGATTCGGTTACAAACTTTAAGCAGTCTGACTGGTAAGATCTGTCTCGAGATCCAGGTATAGCGGGATATTGATATGTCGGAACCAGGGATCGCGTATGCTGTGTTTTTACAGGCGGCCAAGCTTGGCAATTCAAAGGATGGAAGTACGAAAAGCCAGTTGATCTGTTTTCGCACGGTACGTTTCGGATTCATCCTTATCAAAGCATGTTGACTCATACAGGCAATTGATCAGTCAAAGGAGTATATCCAAAATGGAGTGATGAAAAAGTGACCGGACCTGTGGCCGACTGGGCCGTCACTCCAATCAATGTAAGCTCAGGAGCATTATTAGGGATCCTTATACTGAAAGGACAGCACAGGTTCATAGACACCAACGGCATCAAGACAAAGCATGTGTCTCACAATTTTGGGATAGCTTAGACAAGTACAATCATGCAAATAAGAGTTTCTTGAACTATTAATGTGACAATAATAAAGTAATAGTGTGGTGATACTCATGTTTAACTGGTGTGATAGTTGTTACTGGTAATGGTCTGTCAAGGTTTACAATTGTGGATGGACTCTTATAGTGTTTTGGGTGGTTCGGGGCCTATCTAGTGTGCTGCACTGGTCGCATACGCCGACATTGTGTACGGTTATCAGACTGCAAACCTGATATGGGTCCTTTTTTTTCTACAATGTAAAAAAGATGTTGTCTTCCTGTCAAACCTTCGTAGTAAAGGTTAATCCAAGACGTCTGGCGCTACACAAGAACCCAGAAGGACCACGATTGATGTAAATCTGGCTGAGTAAACGCACGTGAAATACGTGACCGACAGAAGCGAAATTAATCGATTAACAAGGACAAGAATGGGATGGAGAGTGTTATTGTTGATGATATATCGAATGCTAAGAGACGAATTAAAGCACTTCTTTCTAAATCGTCTCAGATCATAGTCGCACCCGATACTTAGAAAGGCAATATCATCCGTCTTATCTAGTACAATCAGTAAACACGCAGTTTTATGTTTTTCTTGTTGAAAATGGTCATTTGGTGAAGTCGTATGCCAGCTATTCTCACTGTGCTCCGTCTTACTTTGATCGTGGAGATACCTTTGGAGCGAAATAGAGTGGATGGAGGTTTTAATACAGTGATTAAGATCAGCGTCCAACTCGAGTTTGGAGAGTTATGCCATAATCTGTCTTTAGGGCATTCTTTTTTCTAAACGCACGAGCAGCTTTTCTTGGTCTGACTGGATCGGGTAACTGATCTGGAGGGGTGTGCAATCAAACACTTACATCCAAAAGACGGAAGTATCACAGCGCCAGTGGCGCGTATCATGTGATGTATACGAGTAAGATAGTTGGGCTGTGCCCCGTTAGTTCTCGAGTATAATGCGGCACGCATTCGAGTCACAATGTCTTTCCAAACAAGGACTAAAAGCGCAAAACTTACAGACCATTCGAGATGCATTAAGGACAAAATTCACATATTCAAGAATGGATATTTGATGCGTACGATCTCTTGCATATGCTTTTAAGATAAAAGCGCTGCTTGATTAACTATCATTGAATCCTGTGCTTGATTGATCATGTGTTCTTGAGCCAGATCAGCAGGGAAAGATATCAACTATAAACGGCATTGTTGTTAACAGGCGAAGATCCAGTAGAAGGTTGAAGGATCTACCTACTGGATGTACTTGTATGTAATTTATAGCTAAGTAATCAGTTTCGCTGGCCAAAGAAATTCCTTCCTCGGGTACTGCCGTGTATAACTTAAGTTGATCTTGCATAGAAAACAGTTGGTATTGATCAATTATCGTCTCCCTTACAATGCTTGTTATTCTGTTACTATCAATATCGACAAGGAATGTTTTATTGTCGCGAACACCGCGCGATTCGACCGTATATGTATAAGAATTAGAATAAGTGGATGAATCATTGTGTCTTGCATCACCTGAAGCAGATACATCATTGCAAATCCAATTCGCCATGGATTTATACTTTTGAGTATATATATCACTCACTTGTCTTTCGGAGACGTGTTGTTACACTTCCCCGCAATATTTATTTGAAATGTGATAATTATACCCTAGATACGCTTAAATTACATATAGGGTAACAAATATAGCTGGTAACCTTATATTTACGTGTTACATTTCACAGCAGTGCTTACTTTCTAAATAAGAAATACCCGTTCTTTGGGAACGTCAAAAAATAAAGCTGAGCGACATCGTCAGATGGCTTACTTTGTGTAAGGAAAACTATCCAGTTGGAGTGCGTGTTTACAATAAGACATACTATCTGGGAAGTTTTGTTGATGAAAATTGTATCAGTGACTCCGTGATCAATTGCTTGCTTAGTACGAGAGTATGATTAAATACGCTTATAGCATTAAAACCTGGGGATGGATATTTCATACTTTACGAAGTAGGCGTTTTCTCCAAAGAATATGCTTAAGTTTTCTGACAGTTATTTCGTGAAACAGAGTCAGTGCTGGATATTTTTTTTACGAAATAGGTGAGTATTCGTTATAGTCATCAGTTGTTGAACCACTTGCTTTGTCTTTTTTAGAAAAAAAAGTATAGATTTTTGCTATTTGCATTGATCTTATTGGTGTACTGCCAGTTGATAGCGCGTTCAGTATTGTTTCAACTTAAAAAGGCCAGTTTCGTTTATGTATTCGTGATATCATGCCAAAATGGCAGAAAAGTTTTAAGTTCTTATCATAGATAGTAATGTAAGCTTGCAAGCATGAAAATCATCCCGCAGCGCCCATTCACGACATGTGGGTGTAGATTGTCACGATAAACCCTATCTTATTTGTGTTTTTTTCTCCCACTAATTGCGATCCATTGAAAGTGATGTCTTCTAAAACAGAAAGTGGGAATAAAGTATGAGTAGCAATGAAGAAGATATAACATCTCAAATATATTTTATATCGACTTTTATGCATACAAAATTATTTTATTCAATAGATTACTCTATTATTTAGCGCCCCGTAATCTGTCAAGTGGCTGCGCAGAATTACCTATTTAATCGTTCTCGGCCTCTGCCTTGTGTGTGTATTTTACAGTACTGTTACATGTATAGTTTCCACCCGTGCGGCTTATCATCTGTGTTAAATAACTAACCTTTTGGTTGTCCAAAATAGGAACCTATGGTCATCTGAGTATAGGACACTTTCACCAGAGAAAACATACGACTATCTTTGCCCTATATTGGGATATGGCACAACGTATATTTTTGCGAAATGAAACAGTTTTTGTATGCAGAAGCATACCTTGTTGCGCCGGTACATGATTTGAAGAGATTGAGTAATATTCGTTTAGCATCGACTCGTGATCTAAACTATTGGCGTTTAGTCTCAGCAGACCCACTGCGCCGCTGTTCCTTGTATTCCCACCTATCATCAGTAAAAGGTATATAAATAGCTTGGCATTGGAATTAGCTCGTTGGTTAACAGCCAAATTATTACCCTCATTTGTTTTACGAGCAACTATCCGTACAGCACTCATTACTAGCCAAAATGTATTATGCATCTTCCGCTTCACACAACAGAGCTATTCCTGCCTATTACCATACAAAGAGATCTGAGAACCAGTTTATGAATGATCCAACATCATCTCTACCGGTTTCGTCACTATTTCCAGAGACTGAAAGGTACTACATAGTGCGCCTCAATGCACATATAGAATAACGCCCGGCACTGCCATTGTTAACATGCTTTATGTTTTCTAGTATCAGCCAATATCACATGCCTAACGAGATGCTTCGAATAACCCACTCTCAAGGTATAATTTTCAGCACAAAATTTATGATGCCATACGTTTACATTATCAACAAAATCAATATCCAGATATGGAATTTCCTATTCCACAAGAAAGCTTAGTCCCAGTGTATCACCAGCAGCTCCCAATTGTACAGCCTGGTCAAGAAGAAAGTACTATGACAGACGCTACTACGGATCAGTTCGGTATGTCACTATATGGCCAAGACTATTGGCAGCGTCAATTGCTGCAAGCGGATGTTTCAGTAAGCACAAAAAAAGAATCGTGCCGATCCAAAAGCTTACATCTTGCGGCTATGCAATATAGCAATTATTTCCTCAACAGTCATATCACATGGACATAGGTGACAGATTCGACACAGCAAGTTGTGGCACACTTTCTCGAAGCCGAACCAGTACTGTCGAGACTGATGTTTCGGTACTCGGTGCCAATAATAGCTGGTTATCTATTTCTGCAGAGACCGGACCCAGTACTTTAACACCACAAGAGCGTCAAACGTTTTCATCACTTGCCGAAGAGTGTCATAGCTTCAAATGCTTTTTCCCCTATTGTGACCAGACTTTTAAACGAAAAACGGATTTGGGCCGCCACTTGTTTAGTACTCATGGAAGAAAGAATCATCAAGGACGTCGTAGATTCTTATGTGAGATTTGCAATAAAGTGCGACAAGCCTCACGATATGATGTTGCACAACGTCACCTAAAGAAGTGTTGGAACAAGCGCTGGGAGGATCTGCCGTTTGACATACGTCAATTATCCATCGACTATAAACAACAATTCAAGGAACAGCAGTGCTTTTACGGGAGCTGCACCCATGTCTGCGATAACAAGAAGCAGTTAAAACGGCATCTATTTCAAGTCCATGGCAAGTCGGTATCGCACAAGTTGGTTTTTCGGTGCCCAAAATGCTGTCAAATGAAGTCTTTTACGCGAAGTGAAGTCATGGAAGAGCATCAGCGGAAGTGCCCTGGAAGATCATAACTGCTGTACGCATACATCATGCTTTAGTTTTAGTTTTTGTTAAAGTAGCTACTCTTTTTTTAATTTATATTGAAGGCAATTTCAGTTATTTACGGGTTGATACCGTAAACTAATATAAAGACCGGCCGGAAAGATGTATACAAAATATTGGCTGCAAAAGTGCTCGTTAATAGAGCTTCCTCGTGATGTCATTTTTCTATGTTAAGACTGTGATTTTCGTAATCCTGACACGCGTCGCTTTCGTTTGACCTACATTTCGTTGCATACAATGGCATCACCCAAATAAAAACGCACTGAAGCGCGCATTACAAAAAATGAATGGACTTCATTTATTATCGCTCATCGATACATAAGTGAGCACTGAAGACTCGGAAACATCAATATCGACGACTCCCCGCGCAAGGTGTTGCAGGACCTCTTTGGCATTGGCGACACGACGGTGGGAAGATCATTACCCTTTCTAATGACATGAATTTGCCAAATGAAAGTAAGTAGCTAGATCGCCTGAGGAAGGTACACTTGGATGAGTATGTCAATGAAATTTGTAATTTCATGGTAGAATGAACCAAGATCGGTCAGCCAGCCACAGCAAAGCGTATCCGCCTGCACCTCGAGGATCAAGGATTTGAAGCTTGCTGAACTTCATTATGCGATGGGAAAAAGGCAAAACATCCTTCATGACAGCAAAGCCATCGTCAATTACAGGAAGACATATATGGAAAGACGCTTGGGCAATCTGAATCGTAATGAGCTGCCTATCCAACCGGAAGTATTTCTTCATGAGTCGTACTGTCACTTAGACTACCACTCCAGACGGACGTATTATGTCCCAGACACTGTCGTCAACCAAACTGGGCATAAGCCGATGTTGGTGAAGTTTGGTGCCTTGCAGTTTATAAAGAGGACCACAGTCTCAGGGCTGAGCTAGTTGAAGAAAATACAATCATCTGGCCAGTCAAAGGCAAAGCCCAATGTGTCCAAGAAGAAAAGAATGTCGGTATGAAGTGCACATCGACAGTGCCCCTGTTTGCTGCAGCGCATTCGAGTGACTTCTGGCCTTTGTGGAGAAAGACAGTCATTCAATGCAAATATCGTTACGATGAGCATCAGCTGTCAGATGATGGTTCTCTTGAAACCGAAAATTAATGCAAGGTTGGTGCCCAATCTCCGAAAAGAAATAACTGCATAACAGGACAAGTGCTTTTAAAAGCCAAACGATAAAATCATCTAATCGTCTGGCTACCAAATGCGTTTGTTCATGTAAAATGGCTATGATTCCATGGAGATGTAAGCGATCAAACTTTGTATACATTTTTTTCGGCCGGAGGTAATGAATTAACTTATGCATGCTAAAATAGTTTAAAGATCAAACACATGAGGCGTTGAAATATTTAGCCAAGGTGGAAGTAGAAATACTGGAAGCAGAGTATGAATGCCAAGTTCTTCAAATCATCGATGTGATGGAATACTTGTAAGCGTCTTCCAAGATTTTGCTTCGCTATTGACTGACAATTGTTTATTGAATGTTTTCAACTAGAGTAAGGCACTTCACTTCTGGTACAAATGCGGGAGAAGATGAAAGCGAACTTGACGCGATGTTTGTTTGCTCATTGCAAATAATTTTAATGGTTAAAAGTGGTTACAGCGGTTAAACATAAGCTTTTTAACCACTTATACTACCGTTTTTAGCAACTCAAGCGGTTAAAAAGCTTATGTTTAACCGCTTCAAAAAATCATTCACCAAAATTCTCCAAAAATTATTTGCAATAATTTCCGGCATACGCAATTCAAGTTCTGTAAGTACCAAATGTGTTTGGATATGTAGGTGTATATGCATGCTTACCATTTTCATTTATATAAAGTGGTGAACGTTCCTCCTCCGAGACGCAAAAAACGAGATTCGCTAATGAACTATTATATGCCGATGGAGCACGATTTTCTGTTGAGGAGCGCATCATAGGAAGAAAAGTTGATATCTTGGTTTCGATTAACATCATTGAAGTTGCCTGTTGCGAGTGGAAACCACCTGGCGTTTCAACAACCGTAGCACACGAGCAAGAAATTAAAAATATGCGTACTAACTCGTGTATCTGCAACAACCTCTCAGCATTACCTTTTGACACGGATGGTTTTCCTGGCAACACTTGGGTCATGTACATGGATTTCATTGGTAAGATCACATGTTCAAGTGTATCAGTTGCCAATCAGATATTTATTACGGGTTTTTAATAACTACACAGGTAGAGTTCTTGCCGTTAGTAAGGAAGAACCTCCGTTATAAGCGACGTGGATGAGCTTTATATTCCGGCAACAGTTCATGATCTTCGAGATTTTAAAAGTACAGTGGAACCCCTTTTTTTGCACACCCCCGCTTTTTGCACAAGATTTTTTTTGAAAAAGCCGCCTGTGCAAAAAACGGGGTTCAACTGTACTTTGAGATTATTTTATACATGGAAGGTATGTTACAGCAAAATGACTGATATATTAAGTTACTAACAATTGCTTGTCCACTAGCCTTTTCTTAATAGGATGATCAAATATATTCCAGCTGCTATGGCAAGAAAGCAAAGGGTAGAAGAAAGTGAAAAGTACGATGTCCCAACGCCAGAATCAGAATTTAAAAATACCCACGAACCCACTGTTTTTTGGACCCCCAAAACAAACAGAACTTATAAAGCTACTCCAGCAATATAATTACCACTACGCATCTCAAGTTTACAAAACTTCTCGTGTCTATACACTTGTATATTTCTTTTACTTCATCATTTTCAGCTTTTTTTTTTAAACAAATCATAACTTGACTTCTTATCACTTAATGCATCGTTCTGTTTACAGAAAAGATACCAAATATTGTAAAAGTTCGAACTACGCGCTCAATAACCAAAGTCAACATCCAAAAATTAATAGTTTCTTGTGTATTTTATTCTGGATTCATTTCTTTATTTATCATTGTTGCTGTTACTAATTATGACCAGATCTGCCTTCATAGCCTTAATATGTAATTCAAAAAGTATTACAAGCTACTATTATCGTCTCTCCTTAATGACGAAGACTTGTATGTTCAGGTTCTACCATATGGACATTTTCATAAAAATTTTGGGAAACTTCTCATTTGTCAACTTGTGAAATATCATTACTTTCACCATTACAGATTATATCATTGGGCCTAATGGTTTCCTCCCCACTATATGCTCTCTTTCGACTATTGCCGAGAATTTTCGCAACACGTTCGATTGCAGCCGTTGAGAATTGTTCCTAATGCATCACAAAGTCAGGATACTGTTTTCCTTTTCCTTAGAAAAACGAATGGCGTACCTCAATAAGTTCACGTGCAACAAAGCTCAAAATATTTGGCGTCGCATAAATTCGCCAAATTCCAGGTTATAGCTGTCTTCGCCACACCTGTCAAAAGTAAAGAGAACTGTTAAACCAAATCACTGGCACAAATAAGAGAAGAGTAGGGGATTGGCAGTAAGAGTACTTTTTAAATCCGTTTCCATATGTTTAGCCCGTTAGTGTCTTCTTGCTTTTTGTTCAAGAACATTAAGCATTTTAGTCAAACCTATGTTCTAAGAATTCATGAGCACAGTTTTGTTCAATCATATTATGTTTTTTGTGACTACTTGATAATAACATGTGTAATAGATCAAGCATTCCAAACGACACGAGTCCAAAAATATTTTCAACGTGAATTGGCTTGTTGTTCAAAAATAATAAAAGTTGAACTCTGAAATTTTATATTTTTGAACGCAAAACACTATATTAATGCGACTACATAATGTTATGTATATAAACCAGCACTACATATTTAATTTGAGTATGGAAGTAATGGAAGTAACCACCACTCGCTCGCACGATTCATACATATTATCTGTGGATCTCCCTTCTCGAACCCACTTTATTAGTCGAGCGTTTGTATACTCCACCGTAGTAGAGTTAAATTTTGCTTTTAGCCCTGATCCTGAGTCGTTATGGATATTATGCATGGCCATTGGAAAATAGTTAGTCATGGTGATGACATTTCCATACCCTCATAATTGATTTATGGATGAACAACTGCCATGCATTGAATGTAGCACACGTAGTAACTTTTCTGGTGGTGTCGTATCCAATCGCGCTGTTACAGAATATCCCAATCCGTCAAAGCGAAAACCTGTTTTTAGGCTCTTGCCGGAGTTGCTAATATAATTTCCAACAGGTGTCCATCCCGACACTGTTTCCCATGCACGATGCATATTGATCCATGATTCAGCAATAGCCCTGTAAAGCCTGCAAAGAGATACGACACCGTGTCGACAATCTTGACTTGCTCTAAAGTTATTTTTGATTTCTAGACAGTATAAAAAAGCGTGTTCATTTCCGACCTCGGTTATGATTCGCCAAAAGCAGCAAATTAAGGTACACTTTTTCTAGGATCGTACCACCGACTTTATAAAAATAGCACTGACTGGATTAATTACTGACTTATTCCTTACGCTCCTTTTCCCTTGTTTCCCTCTATAAACCATGAAGTTGTTGCCAAGTAACCCAAGTGCCGCGGGTTACAAGGTGACCGCCGCCATTTTCCTTCTTCTTTCCTCATCGCCCGCCTTTGCCAAAGATGATCCCTGTGCAGCCATTGCAGGCAAAACCACCGCTGGATTCGCCGAGGCCAAGGCTTGTCTCGAACATTTCCCCTTTGATCAAAAGATTGCCGATCAGACAATTGAAACCGTCCGAAAAGTGACAGACGAGCTTTACGTTTTCAATGTAAAAAAAAAACACGACCAATCTCGATTAGTTTTTTGTTGGTTGACATTGCACATTATAGGAAATCGCGGCCTCGCCACCTGACGTCGAAGGACTGGCTGTTGTTCCTGTCAATATTTCGTATGGTCTTGACGTGATACAGAAAGAAAAGTGGGCGTCAGACCGAGCGTTCCAGGATGCTGTTGCATTACTGCTCGACAAAGTTCAAGATGCTCACTTGGTAATTACACAAAGCAAACTCCTATTTTCCATGCGTTGCGTACTGAAAGAATGAATAGGTTTACGCTCCGTTCTGCTATCGCCAATTCATTTTCTGGCAACCAATCCAACTCAATTCGCTTATTCGCAACCGCCGTCTCGTTGTCAACGTCGCCTACGTGAAAGATGACATCTGGCCCGAAGCCAAGCAGTCGTGGACCGGCTGCGAAGTAACGCATATCGATGACCGTGAAGCACTTGACATGGTGGTCGACTACGCCGTCAACAATAACGGCGAAAGCAAAGACGTCAACACGTGTTACAACAACATCATGAACACCAAGAGCTACTTCCACGGCTGGGACGACGGTGCCGATGATCTGGGTTACCATCGTTTCTTGCCTGCTCAGGAAACTCACGCTTACACGTTGCGATGCCCAAAGAAGGGTACCAAGCCCACTGACGAAGACTACGACGAACCCTTCACAGTCAAGGTACCTTGGGTCGCTCAGGTACCTCAAGGTTTCAGTGACGCTGATTCATACTGGGACAACTACTGTCGATCGTCCTACTCCACTTCACCGTTCGGCAAACGTAATGCCGGATGGTCTGAAGAAACGTCTGACGAACTGAAACGTATCCACGAAGGCCAGGCGTTCGATCTTGCACCTTCCGGCAACAGCAATGCCGCAGGTATCGAGGGCACTGGAAGATACATGGAATTCATCGAACTGGACGATAATGTCGGTGTTGTCGATATTCAGAGCTTCTCCGTGGCAATGCAGGACCGTGCCGAATTTGCCTCCAACTTCACCAATGGTTTAAAGCAGTTTGAAAAGAATGGTGTCGAGAAAATCATCATCGACTTGTCGCAAAACGGTGGTGGTGATGCCTGTGCCGGTGAATACATTATCAACTCGTTCTTCAACTCGACTCCAGACTACATGTCCGATGTCAAGCACTCTGCCTTCTTGGAACGTGTCGTCAAGAAGGCTTTCAATTCGGAAGCCACCAAGTGGTACGACTACCGATCCGAGAGCAATCCAGACAAGATAAATGCTGACTGGTACACCAATACGGTGACGTACAAGCGCGGCAAACACGACGTCAAATTCTCGCAACCTATCACCTTGAGCTGTGAAAGCTGGAATGCTGGTGTTAGCGATCAGTTCAAGAACACCAAGTGGAAGGCTGATGATCTACTTATTCTGTCCGATGGTCGCTGTGGCTCAACTTGTGCCATCGTGGCCTCGCGCCTTCGTTTGTCGCACAAGGTTCCTGCCTTGGGCTTTGGCGGTATCCGTGGCAACCGTATGCAGTATGCCTCGTTCCCTGGCGGTGAAAGCGAGCGCCTTTCTGGTTTCTTGATGGATCTACAGAGCCTTGGCATGGAGAATGATGAAGATGCACCGTTGCCATTCCCCGAGCGTGCGGATATGGGATGGACCTTCCGAGAAATGTATCGCCCTATCAAGAACAAGCAGAGCATGGGTGATGAACGCCAGTTGCTCGAGTACAGTGTCAACTATGCTGACTGCCGATTGTATTTTGACGATGACAATGCTGACGATGTACAAGTACTATGGAAGCAAGTTTCCGAGATTCTCCTGAATGGTGAATGTCCTCTATTGGCTGAGGCGTAGATTTTATTTTTATAGTTTTTTCGTGTACTAATCCAACAATCAACCGTTGTACTTTTTGTTTCCTTTATCCTCCCCATACCCCCGCTCGTCTGACATATATAAAAACAAAAACCGAGGTTTATTCACTTATTGACGACTACGCTGTGTCATTAGACGACGTCTTGTGTAAGGCGAAAGATCGCGTTCGGTGTCCTTGGTTGTTGGTCCATCTTCAGATCGATCTTTCTTACGTTCTGAGCGTGGTTTACTGTTCGAACGTTCTCGTCGCTCCATAGGTGACGGGGAACGTCGAGAACGACGACGATCGCGTCGAGGTGATAGGGACCGGCTCAAATCTCTATTGCCATGGTGACCACGGTTGCGACGCGACGACAAGGACCGTTCTGTACGACGTGGCGGTGACATGGATCGACTAGGGCTACGCGCTGCTGGAGGGCGATGACGACGCCTCGACTCGCGGCGAGGTGATGGTGATCTGCGTCTGAATTCGCGACGAGTAGACGGAGATCTGTGTCTGGATCCATGTCGAGGCGGTGAAAGCGAGTCTTCAGGATCACGGCGACGAGGTGATAATGATCGGCGCCGTGAAGTTCGACGTGGAGATGGTGAACGGCGTCTGGATTCACGACGAGGTGAAGGCGAACGATCGATCGAGTTAGCAGGCGAAGGAGATCGATAATGGCGGGGAGGTGATCTCGAATCATAACGACGGCGTGGCGATGGAGATCGATGACGATGTCTACGACGTGGTGGTGAAGCTGAACGGTCATCTGGTGAGACTGATCGATGGCGATGCTTGCGTTTCTTCTTTTCCGACTTTTTATGCTTCTTTGACTTTTTCTTCTTCTTCTCTTTGGCAGGGCTATCATCATACTCGAAGTCGTACTGCATAGATGATGTTGCTTCCTTAATAGCTATGGTTCCTGCATTGCTGCCGTTCATATACTCCATCGTCTGCTCCTGATGCGGAATCAAACGGTTCGACTTGCCATATCCTAACCCCTTTTCGTCATTGACTTTATTCAGCTCGTCGTCTGAATCATCGTTCTTTTTGATGGCGTGTCGAAGTTCTTCCTGGGTGACGTTGCTCTCCATGGTACGCTTCTTCTTTCCACCTCTGTTTCGTAATAGTTAGTAACGTAATAGTACTGCTCTGCATGGTTCAACTTACAATGCAACAGCCATGGCATCTGCTTCAGCATCCTTGATTCTAGCAAGCTCTTCTCTTTCAGCGCGCGCTTGGGCATCGTCCTTCTTGCCTTTGGCATACCACATCAGATCTTTGCCTACAGGATGCCTACATTAGCATAGTTCAAAAACTTTTCTCATTTATAATTTACCTTGCTGCCAGCGTCCTACAGGAGCCATCACGGAATGGCCGAGGTAGTACTCTCGGTACTTGTCTTCTTTGACATCTTCCCAGCTAAACTGTAAATCTATAAGTAAATTGATGCTGATCGTCGCCATAGAGGAAATTATATAGTTACCTGATCTTTGCCACCACGGACACCTGCAGGATTAAAATAATGGTAAGTAAAGCGTGATCGTGAGATTGCTTTATATTATTACCTCCTCGACTTGGATGGAACATGAAAAAAAGTATACTGCGAGACGGCTCCTGTCCGACTTCCGAATTATTCAATGCACCATGCCAATCCCGCTATTTCGGTTGTCTCAAGCGATATGTAGCCTGATCATACTATCAATGTATCTCTCTTCACATTCCAAGATAAACCAGACACTTAACATCCTAAGCAACTCATTTGGATCGATGGCAATATATCGATTTCACGGGTACCACTTGTAAATCGAAATAATGCATTACGTGGTGGGTCTGTTAAGCATGCTCCACTATATCAAAGCCTGGATAATAGACCCAATTTCTGGTGCTTCATTTGCCTTTCATATATCCAGCAACTCTATCATCAATATAAATAATTCAAGGCGCTTGACACCCAAACCACTCTTGTTTGGTTACCAAGTCCAAGTCCCGCCCCTCGAAGCCTTTGCTCTCTTGCCATGCCAACAATTGCAGTACAAACAGCCAATGGTGAAGTGGATCAAGACGATCACACGATCGATCGCTTAAATAGTCCACCACAGCGAACACGGCACATTGTTGGATCCAATAATGTTGACTCATGTCCCATCTGTTGCGAACGACCCGGATTCCCTCTGGTTCCGCCGCTCAACTTCGCAATGGTCGCGCCTGGTGTGTATCGATCGGGTCATCCAAACCGTCAGAACTTTTCGTTCTTGCGAAAACTTGGACTTAAAACAATCATGTATGTTTTTGACCAATACCGAGGTTAGAGCAAAGGTATCTTATGCAGATTATTAGGTATTTCGCCATGGAGGATTATCCACCGGAAATGCAGCACTTTATCGAGCATGAAGGAATAGAAATCATTCATTATCGTATGGAAGGAAACAAGGAGCCATTTATCGAAGTGAATCCGGATGATATCGCGCAATCATTGATCAAACTGCTGGATGAACGCAGTCATCCAGGTAAGTCATTCCATTCGGTCACCATGGAAAGTCATTGATGGACCTTGACTAGTGCTTATCCATTGCTTGAAGGGCAAGGTAGAGTGACAGTGTTGGGATATGACTCGAGGTTACTAAGGGTACAAAAATGTAGCATCGCATTGGATGTGTTGTCGGCTGCCTACGCAAGATCCAGCATTGGTCAATGACTTCCATATTCGATGAATATCGCAAGTTCGCAGATACCAAAGTCTTAGCAGATCAGGAGGTAATATTCTCAACCGATGACAGAATGACCGAGAGCACTGATGATATGGAACAGTTTATTGAAACGTTTGATCACGAAAAAGTACGCTATGATCCAAAATACCAGCCAGAATGGCTTTAATCACCTGTATATAAAGCAAACATGCCATTCACGGATCACACTTTATTACTATTGTACATAGAATATACATGTCGTTAAGCTCTTACACCATAAGGCTATGAATCTCGCTCATCAGGCTTTAGCCGTTGGTCACTAGTAGGATGCACGTTATACAGTGGCGATGGACAGTTTGGTTTTTGCCCCGTCAGCTCAGTGAGAGTGATATGATCCAATGACGGATCATCTCGATTCCTTTCTTTTTGTGAAACGATCCGACGGTGCCGCATAAACACAACACTTACGACCAGGAAAATGCCACCGATAATCTACAAAGCAATGAAATGAGCCCCTGTACGGATTCACCATCGTTTTCCCCACTTACTGCAACAACACCGCCACTAACAACACCTGCAATAACACCCGCACGCACATGGGATTGATGACCCTGTGTATCGCTTTCGTTCGGATCTACTTACGTTAATCAGTACATGTATGGTTTTCTACGATATTGCAGTGGTATACCATTCATAGGATTCTGACCCGCTGCAGCTTGCACACTTTGGTTTGATGAATGAGGTTGTAACATGGTGCTATTGTCGCTTGACGTAACATTGGATGGAGATAATGAGGTTGGAAGCTCAGGTGCTTGCGAAGTGCCAGGGAGAAATGTGGCGTTACCAGTCAACCAGGCCAAGTTGGGCTGATATTCCGAAATCCAGCTCCAAGTGGATGTACTAAGTAGGTTGATCCCATTCAAGCCCTGCTCATCGCTACCCAAACCAAATCCTACAAGCATGGTACTTTCATCCACCAGTCGTGCTATCATTTGTTTCTTCAGGAATAAGTCGAATCTTAATTCAAAAACTCACCATAATGATACTTTCGAGGCAGTGGTAATTCACCGGAAATAGACGGAGCCGACCACCGCATGGTGGCAAGTTCCAAAACAAAGATATCGTTTAATGTTTTAAATTCACCTTCATCATCTATACAGTAAAAAGGCTAAAGTTTAAACTTTTTGTATGGTCCCTTGACTAATGCCGCTTACCACCAATCGTACCGCCGCCAAAAACGATGATGGAACTTCCGTCCGAGCCTATTTTCCCGCCGAACAATATTAATCCATTTTTGTACATATCATCCTTTGTTTTTTCCTTTTTGCTTACTCAATACAGCTGAATGTCCGCCTCTTGGCGCAGGAATATTGCCTGTGGCAGTGACGTTTAACCATTGACTTCCTGCCGCATCAAATTTTAACAAGGAGCTCATCGATACCGGATTCAGAGAATATTGGCCCGACGGATCCGTTACGTTGCGAGAATATACAAGTCCACCGATAATGATGATTTTGCCATCTGGTATAAGAGTTGCCGTATGATCCACACGTGGAGAGGGTGGATTTGATATATCCGGATAACTGTATGCCCATGTCTTTTGTACATATGACAGTTCAGTTTTGACACATACGTCATTGCCAAGTTTCACACTTACACTGGTATCAATGACTGTCCACCGATTATCATACAAAACCGTGTTGCTAAGCAGGTCACTAATGATGAAATACTTAACACCGTTTGTCCTTAGCAAGAGCAAACGTATTGATCTATTACCTTTTGCCACCCCAGATCCATACTCGACCTTGATTGTCGGAAGTGGCAGAATGTCGTATTCTAAATATTGAACATCAATATATTTCCTTTCCTGCCATTTCAATGACAACCTTTGTACCGGCAGCTGTCCTTGCAATGAAGGCTCTGACCACTCATTGGTATCGATGTCATACACGAGCGTAGAACGAGTGATTTTCATATGTTCACCTTGTCCACCATGAATAAGAAATCCATCCGTTCCTGGTAAGTTTGCTGATGCAAAATATCCTAACGGCGCAGCATCTGACTCAATTTCCTCCCATGCCGGATTATCAATGCTCCAAGATTCGTAAAGCGCGAGTCGATACATTGTATTAGTTGGTATCTCGTCATAATATAACTGGTTATCATCGTAGTATCGTTCAGTAATTCCACCGTAACAATAAAGAACGGCTGCATTTAATACACAATCTAGAAACGCACCAGTAAATTATTATGTAATTTTATTTATCCCATCTATAATAATGAAAACGATACTTACCAGTGGCCCAGCGTGATATGGGAAGTTGCGAACGCTCATCCATTGGAAATGAAACTACAACAGTGACGAATAAAATAATTGCAGTTGACGATGGTGGGAGCATAAAATTGGAACGCAAAGGGAAGAAGAAGAAAAGCCATGAAGACATGGATTATGCGCGACTGTAAAAAAAAAGGGCGTACAGCATCATTGGGTATGAAATATGGTATGTACTTTGACCCCTACTCTTATGTTCGCCTGTTTCTATGCAAGAAAAATTTCACGTTTTAAAATGACGTTCGTTTGTAAGAAAGGCATTTTTTTTTTTGCAGAGTTGGCTCCGAGTATACATATGCCTGTGTTCTTGCTACATTGATAGTCAAGGATATGGTCAAGTAAAAAGCCGATACAGCATCCGAACAGGAGTTGAATTTCATCGGAATACTGCTTTTGACTAGGGCGTATACTCCCCTTATTTTTTAAGTGCTGATGTTCGTAACATTGCTAAAGTGGCTGCATCGATTTTCTTGGAAGAAAGAGCATTATAGTTTGTTGTCGCTAAAGAATAAACATTTGTGTTATTTTACTTCCAACCAACTGCATCTAAAGTATGCGTATGCCTTTCTCCAAGCAGTGGCTAACTCTCTGAACTGCAGAACACAATTCGCACTATGCTTCCCGATTTAGCAAGATAAGCTTATAACTTACTCAATTATAAGGTACGTTTGCTATTGCAGCTCACCTATTTACATAGCACGTTTCTATTCACTTTAGCGTACGCTATATGCAATCGGGTTACAGATTTCCAATTACTCGGATACGCTAATGACAATTTGATGTACAAAGTGCGCTACGTCATAGGAATGTTTTGGAAGTTACTTAAAAAAATAATCATGCGGCGGTTCCTGTCAGCTTGATTACGAAAATGCCAGCGGTGGCGTATGATGGGTGCTTATTACGCGCCTACTCAATAAGCCTATATTATTTAGAGATAAATGTAAGGCAGTAGTGTTTTCAAAGTACGTAAAGGTTCTTTATACGCAAATATTTGCCATATTAAGGACGCAACTGACCGCTCCCTCTTCATCTGACGCCGTATTCATGACATGCTTAATCATTGGAGCCTTCCTTTTTCTGGTACTTCCTCCGCGATGAGAGCACCGTTTTTCTTTATCCAATCATTTTGTTGTGTTAGGTATGGTGGCACCAATGTTAGTCCTTGTGCCGAAGTTCGAGAATAGATACCGCCATAGGCTAATTGGGTATATCGTGGATGTAGAAATACTTACGTACCTGCTGGATTGTTTATAATTTTTTTTATCTAATGTAAATAAGGGGTGCCTTTGTACGTAACATTTAGACTTGCTTCTAAATGGAAGCGTAATATGCACAGCGGTTAATTCAGTCCTAACTGGAGATATACTCAGAAGGCATAGGTCGAGTATCACAAGTTTATGCCGGGCAGTCCACTATCTGACTACATGTAGCCCAGGGTTAGAAACTAATAAACGTATGTAAATTCACATGCAATACAAAATCTACCGGATTTCTGTTTCTTTTGCTCAAATGAATGGTGCGATTGTGAGACAACTGTTTTTTTATCGCACGCCCCATTTTGATAAAGTTATACGTAATTTTGTTTAAAGAGTACTCTTGTTAGATAGTGAACGATAGTTCACAAAGATAAGTTTAGGAGTAAAAAAAAGATTTTGTAGATTCGGTGAGTTAACAAAAATAATAGATCTTAGCGCTTTTGGTTTATTCAAATCAAAAAGTTGTCAAGGCTTTGCCTAATCTTTGTGTGTAAACAATGAGTATAAGTTAACGGCTTTATTCGCTCTGTAAAAGCGAGCTATTTATATGCGTTCGTACGCACTAATAAAGCAGTTGGAAGAAAAGACGAAAAGAGATGAAATATATGTATATTTACCGCGGAATTTCACCACCCAAATCGGCAAAAATTGCTGTGTCAAGGATCATTTCTGTAGTATATGAGGCTTATTATCATAAATGAAAAAACTTATTATGTAAACATGTGAAATCTATAGCTCTTGCAAAATGTGCTTGCGGCATAACAATGAATATATTACCATCAGAAAAATCGTTATCCACAGCTTCGGTAGATTAGGCTTGTGGTATTTAAGCCAACACATCATCTTCAAGAAGCCCGTTATGCACGGCTTTGGAAAACTCTGCTTGCGAAATACTAACCAACACACGGACTTCAATAAAATCGTCACCCGTGATGGCATCATCACGAAATTGATCGGAAATTCTTGCCACGCTGTTAATTGACTTAGTAGTTTGGGAACAGAAGTTTCAGTCTTGATGCGATCGCGCTTTTTTGTTTTGTTAATGAATGCAAAAAGCGTGTAGATACACCATCTCGATCTTCCGGTTTCCGACACAATGACGAAATTTTTTGTGGGCTTGTTGATAAAGCAAGGCTGCTGTGTGAAAAGGCGGAATATCCTTGGCTGACTCCAGCTGACTTGGCAGATTGCCCTCAATGGCAGACTGGTAAATACCTTTGGCAGGATCCTACTGACGTGGCTTCGACGACTTGTTTTCAGTAGCATGTTGACAATCATTCTTGTCTGGAACCGATCGACTTTGTTTTGGCGGATAGCTTTCAATACCACACTGATAAACATCCTTCGATGACTCTTGTTTATGTTGTTTCGACAAATTGTTTCCAATAACTTGCTCATAAACATCCTGACTGGTATTGTCTGATTTTGCTTGGATAGCTCCCTTTTAGTAGTTTTTTGATAAACATTCTCGGTGTGGACCTTGAAAGTACCAAGGTAATAAAATTCGAGGTTATATTCTGTAGACGTTCTTTCAATAGCTTGCTTTGTTAAACATACCTTGAAAGTTTCAAGCTCATAAGCATCATTGGCATAGAATGTAAAAATGTCAAGAACATTAGCGTCCGGGATTAATTCTTGCGGACATTCCTTCGGCGGTGGCATGTTTTCAATAGCATATTGGTAAGCATCCTCGGCATCAAGCACAATGAAAGCTTCAAGTTCATCAACACCCTGGATCAGCTCCTGCTGATCATGCTTTCATGACTTGCTTACAGTAGCTTGCTTATGAAGATCATCTGACGGCACCTGTCGATACTGCACCGATGGTTTATTTTCAATGGCTTGTGGATAAACGTACTTGCAGGCTCCTGATGGCATTGCTTCGGCGGATGGCTTTCAATAACTTGTTGATAAGCTTCATTGGCTGGCACCGGTTGACGTTGCTGTGGTAGATTACTTTCAGTAGTACAGTGACGAGCATTCTTGACTAGCTCCTGCTGACATTGCTCCGATGACTTTCTTTCAATAGCATTATGGTATGCTTTCTTGGTACAGAGCTTGTATGTTTTAAGTACATAGGGGTCTTTGTAGATCATGAACGTGGCACCCTTGAAAGTTGCAACTCAATAGCATCTTTGAGTAATTCTTGAGAGAATTCCTTCGGTGAATGGCTTTCAATAGCATACCTTGAAAGATTCAATCTCGTATTCATCATCGTCATAGAGCTTGAAATTTGCAATTACAGAGGTACTCTTGGTTAATGGATGCAGGTATTTTTCAGAAGGCTTGTTTTCAATAGCATGTTGATTAGAATTCTCGGTATCGGCGGCGTCGAAAGTTTTTGGGCACATGGTCCGGTACGCTGCCTGTGTAAATATAACATGATACTGTAACGTTTAGGGTCTCAAGTAGACCACTGCATCTTTCGGCGATGGTGTCGAGAGGCGAAAAGATAAGACTGAAATGGAAGGCTATTGTTTCAAAAGTAATACAAGTCGTAAAAAAGGTTATTACAGGTTGTGAAAAGAAGTTGTGTGGCTGTAGTAAGACGAAAGCGTCTCCTATATATGCTTGGATGAGATCGATAAGAAAAGGCACACGCCATCACATGCAAAACATGTCAAAAGCAAGCTTGCAATATCGGAGTAGCGGTAAGCGGCCTACAATTTGATAGATATGTGCATATGACCAGAGTTTGGGATAATAGCCATCACCTAGCCCTCATGAAAGGTGAGAAAGATCAACCACGCTCAATAATTAGCGATTAATTACGGCCATCTAAGCTATTACCTCGGATATATTACGACCTTTTAAAGCTGGTATATGATGGCTGCTCGTGAATTCATTTAGTAGCATATAGTAATGCTTGCGTGGGATAGTATTTCACGTATGGTACCCTTTCTCATTATAAAAGATGAGTTCTACATATCCAGTCGCAAAGCGTAATTTATATTACAAGAAAAAGTAATCCGTCACCTATTACAGTGCGAATTGCTCCTTATTACTACATATTATCCTGCACGCAAGTTATATATGGCAGAACAGCATTAGATAGACTAACGAGGCCAATCACCCGAGATGATTAACAGCTTTACACCATTACTACATTATCCTTGAAACTTACCGGGCATTTCATGGAGCGCCATACTTGGGCGATAATCTCAGCTTAATGAAATCAATAATATTGATCCTGATACGTCGGAATGGGGTAAGAGGTTCATCGTGAGGGGAACTCATTGTGGTCACTGCGGCCAAATGTATCGCTGTGGCAGGGCTGACATCACGATTAAAGGCGGTGTACTGTGCTTGTGTTGCTGACCAGGACAGGTTGCAGCATTGTAAAGTATCATATACGCGGCGCCATCGTCTTTTGCTGAACAGAGTGCAACATGCGGCACCAAAACAATCAAGAGCAACTTGTGAGAGCGAACTAAAGTTCAACTGATGCAACTTCCGATTAGGGCTATTTGAGTCAGTCAAAGCTGTTGGGAAATAGGCTTCAGAAGCCTCGTAAATTTAGCCCGGCTGAACCCAAAAATAGCTAGATTCATCTCCGCGTGCCGGGCGATACCTGTGCTTCAACGCAGGGAACAATAAATCTGAGCAATTTGCCATCGAGGCATCAAGAGTATATAAAACTCTGGGAAAAGAGGATCGCGAGTTGCTTGGGGCTCGAGCAGGCGAATCCACAAGGCCTACGACGGAAAAAGAAGCGAAAAAAATGTGGAACGAGCTCATTGGTAACTTTAGAAATCATCACCTTTGGGGAAGGCAATACCGCAAAGCACGTTGTATACTCTGTCAAAGTTCTCGCACTTGTGCCGCATCCATGCGTTTTTCCTGTATCCCCGTTTGATCCTATTGAGACTCCTGTTGATCTGCTTGCTGCGCGGCTGTATTTGGTGTTCTGTCAATGCAAGCCACGATCCTTCCGTCATCACACCATTTGAAAGGGTACTTGACATCTGCTCTTTGGGTGAGCACTCGGAAGACCGTGCGACATATTCTCTGCGGATCCCTTCTTTCATGTATTTCAGATCTCTCCTTTAAGCAGCCTAAGCATTCGTACCGATAATCTTGTTTGGATGTGATGGCCCTCGTTTCACCATACGCACTCTGAACATGAGCTAACACATCTGTGGCACTCCTTGGTATATGTATTGTGGGAGGAGGGATCAGATGAGTGAATCTCGTCCATGTTCGAGGAAAATCAGTTGCAAAAAAAAGCAGCAAACATGCTCTTCAAAGTCATCCGAGCATATGGTATGATATCACTGATATACAGTAGCTACTTAGCTGGCTTTTACTTTACTTTGGATGCCAATCAAAACCATCAGCAGTAAGTACCACAGCACGATTGATAGTCAACTGATACTGTGCGATGTATAATACATCCGTGCTGCTCCAAGATAAAGATTGTCGATGTATATTTACAATGTCAATCAACCAAAAGATATACTATGTACGACTCGAGTATAAAGACTTTGAATTGTCTTTCCGTTTCATGTAGCTATCTGCTACTATCCCCAGAGAATCTCTTTACGCATATAAAGGTTGCGGAACCAAACACAGAAGTCAGGTACTTTATCTCTGTTTTCCGCACATTTCACTTTTGACGATGAGCTAATATGTTGTTTCCGCAGCTACGATACGTTTTTATTAGAAGAAAGCGCCTTAGGCACCGACTGGCTCTCGGAATCGGAATTTCCCACGCTTCCTTCTGTCGCTTTTTTTCCAACCACCGCACTTTCCGCTTTTTTGTCCCTCTTCCTTCTTTTTATATTTCCCCACACGCATGTCATTCATATCCAAAGTCGCTCGCCGCTCAATATCCATTAGAGTCTCACAGGTGAGTCTTTATTGTTTTTTTTTTTTCATTTTTTCTGTCGCTAAATTTTTTAAAGCAGAAACGTGGCTATGCTGCTGGTACAGCGCAGCCTCAAGACGGGATACAGCAAGGTGTCGCGTACTCACATTTGCTGAAACGTGCCCCAGAAGAGGCCTTACGTAATCCAGAGTTGGCGCATATCAGTGCGATCAGTGGTAGGGAATGCATGCAGTTAAATTTCAGCGTTGTACTAATCGAAAAAAAAAATCCAGGTGAAACACGCAAAATGAATTTGTTCCAAGCTGTCAATGACGCCATGTCGATTGCCCTTGCCACAGATGATAATGCAGGTAAAATTGTAATTCTCCATACATGCGGAAAAAAAGATGATTAAAAGTGCTATAATCAGTTGTCTTTGGTGAGGATGTTTCCTTTGGTGGTGTGTTCCGAGCAACGACTGGTCTCGCTGAGAAGTTTGGCAAGGATCGGGTGTTCAATACACCTTTAACGGAACAAGGCATTGCTGGATTTGGTATTGGTATGGCAGCTGTGGGACATACAGCCATTGCAGAAATCCAGTTTGCAGATTATATCTTCCCTGCATTCGATCAGGTAAAACGTTAATATTGTGTACCGAATCTTGGGCTCACAGGCGCATGAAACATTTAGCTTGTCAATGAAGCTGCCAAATATAGATACCGATCAGGAAACCAGTTTAATGTTGGTGGTTTGACGGTCCGTGCCCCATGCTCAGCCGTTGGTCATGGTGGTCACTACCATTCCCAAAGTCCCGAAGCCTACTTTGCCCACTGTCCCGGTTTGAAGGTGAGATTGATACGATACGATACCATACGATGGATGATACTAATATGTGCATTAAGATTGTCACACCTCGCAGTCCTATCCAGGCCAAGGGTCTCTTGCTCGCATCAATCCGTGACCGTAACCCCGTCATTTTCTTTGAACCCAAAAACTTATACCGTGCTGCAGGTAAAATGACATCATTCTTCCCAACAGGAGAATGGACTTACTAAAGAAAATATGTATATATATATATAGTGGAAGAAGTTCCAGTAGCAGACTACGAGCTACCCTTGGGCAAGGCCGAAGTGGTGAAGCGAGGCAAAGACGTGACCGTCGTAGGCTACGGTGCACAAATGTACACCTTAGAAAACGCGATCCAGCTTGCAGAAAAGAAGATGCCAGGCCTTAGCTGTGAATTGATTGACTTGCGTACCCTAGTTCCCTGGGATGTTGAAACGGTTGTTGAATCGGTCAACAAGACCGGCCGCCTGGTCATTGCCCATGAAGCGCCCAAGTCTAGCGGTATGGGTGCAGAAATTGCTTCCACAATCTTGGAGCGATGCTTCCTGCGGTTAGAAGCACCCATCCAGCGTGTATGCGGTTGGGATACCCCCTTCCCCTTGGTCTTTGAAAAGTTCTATATGCCCAGCATGATCCGTTGCTATGATGCCATCAAAAAATCTGTCGACTACTAAAATAAACTTTTGCACTGCAGTTTTGTACTTTTTTGTTCGGGGTTCTTTTAGTTGCAACTGTGGCAACGCACCATGGTGAAGATGCAAGTAAATATAAAATAAAGAGTGGAGAAAGTAAGCTGTGTACGCTAAAGGGGTAACATATAGAAGGCATTGCATATGTGCTTTCACATCGCGATGCCTCTGTAAGCAACAAGACGTCGCGTTTCATAGGTTCGGGTAATAATCATATCTTGCAGCTCGAATCGTGGTGGAAGATCCTCATTAAGACCTCCCACTACACGAACAAGCCATTCCCTGACCGGCATATACTCACCATCACCACTCGTGACCTCATATCGGATCGTGATGACTTCGAAACCGGATAGTTCCATAGCTTCAACGATATCCAACTTGTCCACGTAATACGGCATCTCCAGCAATTTCAGCGTTGCTCTCTTTGGCTTGTTTTCAACCTCGCGATAATTCTGGTAATGCAAGGCAGGCTCAAGTGTGGCACCAGTCGGAAGTCGAGATGCATCAAAGTTAGGGAACGGTTCGGGTACGTTACGCGTTCCATACTGTTTCGCGACATGTTCCTCTTTGCTGACCTCCCGCTTTCCATTGGTTGCACTCGATATGTTGTGGAAGTGCGTGTCTGGCAACGGTTGGAATGGTGGCTCAAGTACCGTGGAGAGATCATCCACAACCTTATCACTTGTTTCATACTCTTCGTCAGAATACTCCTCCTCTTCATCTTCACTTTCGTCGATAGAGTACTCCTCCTCCTCCTCTTCGTCTTCGTCTTCATAATTGCTGCCACTTTCTGGATCGAGATACTCCTGCTCTGACTTGACTGTATTGGATTCGTAGGATATGGGTGAAGGGTGACTCTCGCTACCCACATCTTCAGTGATAGTGTGGTTTCTTCCTTTGGATGACAGACCAGGGTCGACGGTTTCGATTAACCCAACGGTACCAACTGACTGTCGAATGGAAATTCCACGTTCCTTTTCTCTCTTGTTATAATTTGGTGGGGGCTTTCTGATTTCTATCGCTCTCGTTCGCTGTGGTTGGGTTAGCGTGGGAACACTCAATGTAGGGATTGGCGAGCATATAGCATCGAAACTGGAACCCGATTTCAGCATGCGGTAGGCGCGTTTAAATTCGTCCATGATCCGGTCAAAACCATCTTGCGTACACGTTCCACTAGGAAAGGAGATAAGTAACTTCCATTGCAAAAAGGTCGCAAACTTACGCAATGTTACGTTCAGTGATAAACGGATCTTGCACTGCAAAAACGGTCTTTTTGTTCTTCCACTTGCGTTGCTTCGTGATAGTCTCTCCTTTTAAAATGGATACCGCACGATTGTAGTCATGCTCATTACTATAATACCCGAAGAATCCGAGTAAAAGTTCACCGAGAGACTGAGTATTGTGACATCTCCATGTCGTTGCCTTGAACGCACTTTTGACCTTTTGCGACTCGGATTCATCGGGCTTCAGCACGGTGACACAAGTATGGAACCTGACATTGAACGTTCTGGGGTCGTTACGGTAACACGTCTTCTTTTCCTCACTATGGTATCGACATGCTGGGTTTCCGCAGTTATTGAATCCCAGGTTCTGAAGATTGGGTATGACTGGGGGATCACAAGTCATCAAATAGAACAGACCCATCAAGACGTAGGTATAGCTACTGATGGTATCCTTTGATGCTATATAAACGAAAAATAGAGACTTAGCACTCGTTGTTGCCATGGCTTCTATGTTACTTACAGGAATTGATGTCACGCTTCTTGACAAACGTTTTGACTGCGTAAAGGAATGGGCGGACGCGTGGTTCAAGGTAAACATACTCCTTGATCAGCCTAGAATTCTCGACACCCATATCGTGCTGCGTGTTGATATCGCCCTTGAGGTTCATCCACCGGTCTTCAAACTTGCATATCGGAACTGTTGCCTTGGTGATGGGTATCACGTCGACCATGCCAATGCGTCTCAGCAGTGCAGCGATACAATTCATGTTATAGTACGAGCCATATTCGCGCTGTCTTTTATCAAGGCAGTAAAGATCCTTGCGAAACAGATGTTCAGGAACTATAATGCATAGATCCAAGTCGGACTCGGCAAAGTCTAGACCAGTCGCGGATGATCTATATGATGCCTCAGATTTTCTCTCAAAATCATGCGCCATTAAAAGCTTACCCGAAAAGTTCGACGCGTAATTGAACTTTTGGAAACCTGTTGGTGAGCGCACTAGCGATTTTTTTCACCAGTTTCTGTCGATTGCTTACAACGTTACGCGATGGCACACAGCGCTATTTATAAACACACTTGTGAGCTATTCGCAAAAAAAAGACAGCTCCTCTCTCTGCTTACTTTGAACAGCTCTTGTATCTCAACGGTAAGGCTTCCATAGGGTTGGTATTCGGCTGCCTGTCGATTCATCAGTTACCGGGTTCCGACCCAATCATGAAGAACCTTACCTGAACGTTCAAGTGTGCTTTTGGGGCGGCAGGAGGTGTAATAGGCTGCACGGGTGATCGAAAGGAAACGGGTGAAGAGAGAAAAGAAGTTTCACTTGGGCGCGAGATCGCTGACTGTTTTTTCAGGGCCGGTTTTGCAAGTATGCTGGGGTTGGTTTCAAATGCTACGGCGAAGAACGGCGGGTAAATCACCAATAACTCCTGGAACGGGTCGACCCTGTGCATCTCTGGGAAGATTTCTGCCGAATAGCGCTCGTCCTGCAAATACTGCGCAGCCGTCAAGAGTTCATATCCCCACGACTGAAACCCCGTCCAGCTGTCTCGTTCGTTGCGACGTCCAGGTGCATAGCTTTTTAAAAAATTAATGAGGCTGCCATAGCGTTGCAGAATAACCTTGAATTGATCTCTGGTGGTCGAATTGCCCAGAAGGTGCGGTATCACCTCAAGAAGTGGAGCGACTTGAGGCCACGATCGATTGTGATTCTTGGCCCCTTTCACGTATGATCGCTTCCACGTCAGTTCTTTGCAAAGCTCCAACACCACATCCTCGTCGTAATTTGCAGTAATGTACCGTGAATACATGCACTTCGCTACTTCAGCTGAAACAAGGAAAAGGAGCTTCTGGCTCTCTTTTAGCTGTCACTTAAATTTAAGGAAAGCCTGCTTTAAAAAGCTTAAACCCTGCACCTCCGCCACATGACAACCGTACCTTCAATCAAGCGTCTTGATCAAACTGTTATCAATCGCATTGCTGCTGGCGAGGCAAGAGAAGCTGCTTTTATATATTCTGCGACTGAAAGCTCATGATCGTTGTAGATCATTCAACGACCAGCCAATGCGCTAAAGGAACTCATTGAGAACTCACTTGACGCAGGGGCCACGCAGATTCAAATCCTCGTAAAAGAAGGTGGACTGAAGCTCCTGCAGATACAAGATAATGGCCATGGCATACGCGTAAGAAGCATTATAACGTTGTATCCATCGCCGCAGCACGCTCAATCAAGCATGCACCTAGAAAGAAGATATGGCCATCGTCTGTGAGCGTTTCACGACAAGCAAACTGAAGAAATTTGAGGATCTCGCACAGATTGCGACGTACGGTTTCCGTGGTGAAGCTTTGTCTAGTATATCACACGTTTCTCATGTGACAATCACGACAAAAACAAAAGACGCGCCGTGTGCGTTTAGGTAAAAAAAGACGAGTTTATCACCGTTTCAGTGGTTGATATCGCAGCAGAGCAACGTATTCGGATGGCAAACTGGTGTCTCCACGACCCAATGTGAGCGCCGATCCAAAACCGTGCGCAGGCAATAACGGAACCCAGATCACAGTAAGCCCATCCGTCTTTGATCTGTCACTGCAGGAATTCACCGCCCTTTTGTAACCATGAAGGCAGAAGATCTGTTCTATAATGTGGCAACGCGTAGACGCGCGTTCAAGGCGCCAAGCGAAGAGTACAATCGGATCTTGGATGTCGTCAGCCGATATGCCGTTCACAATTACTCTGTCAGCTTTACTTGTCGAAAGGTACAGGTGTTGTTATTTTTCTCACGGTTCTGGTGATAACTGATGCCATCCAAAAGCAAGGAGGAACGGTATCCGATGTCCAAACTTCATCCACTAGCAACATTACAGATACAATCAGACAAATCTATGGCTCGTCCGTTGCATCTGAACTACTTCACGTCGAAAAAGAATTTCCGCAGCTTGAATATACCTTGAAGGCTTCCATTTCAAACGCAAATTATCATGTCAAACGCACGACGATGCTGCTGTTTATCAATCGTAAGGAAGAAAAGGTTATTTCGGAAGCGTTTGAAGCTCAAATCATGGATAGATCGACTCGTGGAAAGCACGAATATTAAACGATCTATCGAAAATGTATATACAGCGCTGTTGCCGAAAGGGTCGTACCCTTTTGTGTATCTAAGCCTAGAAATCAACCCTCGGAATGTTGATGTGAATGTGCACCCTACAAAAAGAGAGGTATACCTTCCGTTCCTTGGGGTATGCAATAGTACTGACAAGTATTTGCTACTAGGTCCACTTCCTCAATGAGGAAAAGATTGTGGATAGCATTACAAGCACTCTTCAGGAACAACTAGAGGGAGCCAATTTCTCGAGAACGTTTTACACACAAGTAAGTAATAGTTATCATGTTTTGTAACTGAAAAAGTAACTATGTCGCTTGCAAAGACGACCCTGCCTGGTGCTAGTCAAATCGAGGAAGATCAACCATCCAGCAGTGAGTTATGGCTGGTGTTGAATGTGCCGTGGTTATTTATTTCGACCTGTTTGCAGGCACACCTACCACTACAAAAAAGGTGGCAGATTACAACCTTGTGCGAACGGATAATCGGGAAACTACGCTTGATACCTTTGTTCAACATCAGCATAACACTCCACTGGCAGCGACTTCCGCGGCAGCGGGCAATGATCATATGGATGTTGATGACGAGGGATCATCGTAAGCGTTAACGATCTGGATACTTTCGCTGTGATATCCATCTCATGGCCAATACTCGTATAGACGGCGACCAATGCAATCGCAGAGGGAAAAAAAGCTTATGAAAGATATGCCCTTTTCTAAAGTGCATCTCCTTCGCAGCGCTGTAAAAAAGTCAGAGCATCCTGGTAGGTGGTTCTATCTTTGGCAATGTCATGGAAATTAACAAACAAATAGGACTTACCAAAGTGTTCCGAGATCACAAGTTTGTTGGATGTGCGGATGACACACTGGCCTTGATACAACATGATCGGGATCTTTATTTGGTTAACTATGCTGTTGTAAGGTATACATCGCCTACAGCAAAATAAGAGAGAGGAAGCTGACTGTTTATGGTAGCGAGGAGCTCTTCTACCAAGTGGTGCTCGCTGAATTTAGTAACTTTGGAAAGCTCCAACTTACATCGCCAGTGTCGATTCTGGAGTGTATCAAGCTTGCCCTGGATGTTGAAGAAAAGGAAGGCTCACTCCCCGATCGATTGCAACCCAAAGATGTGATTGCTATGGTAAGTCTACTATTGCTACAGCTGTACTTGTATGCTGATTTGGTATCAAAGAAAATCAGAGATACTCTTGTGAAGCATCAAGAGTTGCTTGATGAGCAATTCTCAATAGTGGTAACTCGTGAAGGTTATCTTACGGCACTGCCGATGCTCTTGAAGGGCTATGTGCCAACCATGGACAAATTGCCCCTTTTCCTATTACGACTTGGCACTGAGGTAAAAAGGAGACAAGTTTATGGTCCCAGCGTGGCTGACAGATGGGATAGGTGAACTGGAAGGAGGAGGACGAATGCTTTGACGTTGTGACACGCGAATTGGCGATGTTTTACAGTGCAGAGCCTCCACTCCAGCCCGCTGGTGCGGACGAAGCAGAGCAAGGACAGTACAAAAAAGAGCACGAAAAGTATCTATGGCAAGTACAGCATCTGATTTTTCCTGGGCTTTTACACTTTATCGCGCCGCAGAATTTGGCAGGAGGGGATGGTGGCTATGTAACGCGTCTAGCTAGATTAACTGATCTGTATAAAATTTTCGAGCGCTGCTGAAAATATAACCCCCCTCCCCTACACTTTTTTCTGCCTCTTTTCCAATGCACTTTTGCTGTCATGCCGCACCATGTTCAAACCCGTCGTGTGTTTCGCAAAAGCACTCTTTTACCAACGAGTCATTCTCGAAAAGGTACCGTGATCCATCGATTAACAAGCCGAGTGACTGACGGTTTAATATAGCTGTGGATGAGGGCATTATCGGTGGACTGACGCGAAAGCAACTATCACTCATAGTGCTAGTGGTGCAAAACACTATGCTTGTATTGATGATGCGGTACTCGCGCATAACCCCGAGCAACGGCAGCTTGTACATTGCCTCAACCGCCGTCGTCATGGCCGAACTGATTAAGCTTGCTGTGTGCCTCATAATGTTGCGAAGGGAATCCCAATCTTGGATAGAATGTCGATCGTTATTGCAGAAAGAGATCCTTGATCATGAGACGTTCCGATTGATGATCCCATCGGCATTGTACGCGATCCAAAACAATCTGCTCTATCTTGCGCTGAGCAATCTCGAAGCAGCCACATTCCAAATCACATACCAGCTCAAGATTCTATCTACGGCCAGCTTTTCCAATATTCTGCTCGATCGTCGACTCAACACGAAGCAATGGTTTGCGCTGGGACTGTTGATGATGGGTGTTACGCTAGTCCAAATTACAACACGCGAACAAGATACGCCTGTTCATGATACGCAGAACCCAATGCTCGGATTATTCGCAGTCTTGGCCAGCTGCATCTCCTCCGGCTTTGCAGGCTGTTACTTTGAACACATGCTCAAGACTTCCACCACATCCATGTGGGTCCGCAATATCCAGCTAGGTGTTTCGGCACTCTTGTTTTCCGTCGTTGCCATGCTCGCAAATGATTACCAGGCAATACGAGTCGGAGGCATGTTTCAAGGCTATACGGGTCTGACGTGGATTGTGATTGGTAACCAGGCACTGGGTGGTCTCTTGGTTGCAGTTGTTGTCAAGCACGCCGACAACATTCTGAAGAACTTTGCAACAAGCGTCTCAATCATCATGTCAAGTACTATTAGCTTTTACTTTTTCGACTTTCGGCCCTCTCTCATGTTTGTCTTGGGCGCTATGCTGGTGACCGCAGCCACGTACTTTTATAGTGCGGCGGATCGGCGTACGCCCATCAAACCACATTAATGCAACCACCAGTACCCCCGTACTTTTTCTCTACATGTACATTTTATACACTAGTCCTGTAAATACTATTCGCACGTCCACTCTGAAAGCAAACATTGCACCAACATGGAAATGAATCCAAGATTATTCCAGAATTAATATTTGCCATTCGTGTTGAAATTCCCAAGTTCATGTGACCTGACACGTATCACTTGATCCGGACGCAATGCATGTTCCGAAAAAGGAATTTTGATTTGCCACGACGGAACGATAAGCTGTCGGATGTTTTCGTACAACCGCTGATTGCGCAGTAGATTAGCGGATTATTGCTGGTCTTTGACGGGCCAGTACTTGGGAGCAGAAGGGCTTGTAAAGATTCCTCGGTGGAAACAAAAAAAAAAGAACAGTTTGACGGTTTCGGATCCGGCGAGACACTAAGGCAAGTACGGGGGGTTGACAAGGTAATCGTATCGTAGGAGCGTGAACTTAAACCCGGCGGACTTTGTCCAACCCTTGTTGGCAAAGGGTATGCTAAACCGCAAACGCGCGCAGTTGGATTCCATTCTCTTCCTTCGCTTGAAAATTCAAAATGGGTATGTAAAAGGAGTGGGAACGCACGGATGCTCTGTCCCTGGGAATGGATGATGGATGGATGGATGCCATGCGTGGGTGTGGGAAAACATGTGCTCACTGCTTGTTTATCACTGCTTTGTTTATGGATGAATAGTGGTAAGTACAATTATGCCGCTGTAAAGACAAGAGAAACAAAATGCTCATCACAGCTGTCATGTGTTAGAACTTTACTGTTGAGGAGATCCGTGGTTTGATGGTAACTACCTAAACAAACGACCAACCACAATGTCAAAGCCAGATTGCTAATGTCGCCCATTTTATTAGGACAAAGTTACGAACGTTCGTAACATGTCCGTCATTGCTCACGTCGATCACGGCAAGTCGACTTTGACTGATTCCTTGGTTTCCAAGGCCGGTATTATCTCGGCTGGTCGTGCTGGTGAGACCCGTTTCATGGACACCCGTAAGGATGAGCAGGAGCGTGGTATCACTATCAAGTCTACTGCCATCTCCATGTACTTCGCTTTGGAGAACCCTGACGATGTCAAGGAAATCAAGGGCCAGAAGACCGAGGGTAAGTGTCTTTTTTTGCCGTGTTTGTTGTCCTAGGCAACAAACACACATACAAAAATGGTTTATTCATTCTTCTCGTAGGTCCCGATTTCTTGATCAACTTGATCGATTCACCTGGTCACGTTGATTTCTCTTCTGAAGTCACTGCTGCCCTCCGTGTCACTGATGGTGCTCTTGTCGTCATTGACTGTATCGAAGGTGTCTGTGTCCAGACCGAGACTGTCTTGCGTCAGGCTTTGGGTGAGCGCATCAAGCCCGTCATTGTCATCAACAAGATCGATCGTGCTTTGCTCGAACTGCAGTTGGAGAAGGAGGAGCTTTACAACGTGCGTCCATGTTTGCAGAGGGGTGGGAGGTGCATAGTGTGCATCGTTTACTAACATCAAGACAAATATAGGCTTTCGCCCGTAGCATTGAATCCGTGAACGTCATCATCGCCACCTACTTTGATGAAGCTCTTGGTGATGTCCAAGTTTACCCCGATAAGGGTACCGTTGCCTTCGCCTCCGGTTTGCACGGTTGGGGTTTCACTCTGCGCCAATTCGCCGTCCGCTACTCCAAGAAGTTCGGTGTTGACAAGGAAAAGATGATGCAGCGCTTGTGGGGCGAGAACTACTTCAACCCCAAGACCAAGAAGTGGACCACCAAGGACACCGATGCCAGCGGCAAGCCCTTGGAGCGTGCCTTCAACATGTTCGTTTTGGACCCCATCTACCGCATCTTCGATGCTGTCATGAACTTCAAGAAGGAGCAGATCCCCGTCCTTTTGGACAAGCTCGAGATCAACCTCAAGACCGAGGAGAAGGAATTGGAGGGCAAGCAATTGCTCAAGGTTGTCATGCGCAAGTTCTTGCCTGCCGGTGATGCTCTCTTGGAAATGATCTGTATTCACTTGCCCTCGCCCGTCACTGCCCAGAAGTACCGTGTTGTCAACTTGTACGAGGGTCCCGCTGACGACGAGTGTGCCCAGGGTATTGCTGAGTGTAACCCCAACGGTCCTCTCATGCTTTACGTCTCCAAGATGGTGCCCACTTCCGATAAGGGTCGTTTCTACGCTTTCGGTCGTGTCTTCTCTGGTACCGTCCGTGCTGGTTTGAAGGTCCGTATCCAGGGTCCCAACTACGTCCCTGGCACCAAGACCGATTTGGCTGTCAAGTCCATCCAGCGTACCGTCCTCATGATGGGCCGTAACGTTGAGGCCATCGATGACTGCCCTGCCGGTAACATTATTGGTTTGGTCGGTGTTGATCAGTTCTTGGTCAAGTCTGGTACCATCACCACCTCCGAGGTTGCCCACAACATGAAGGTCATGAAGTTCTCTGTCTCTCCTGTCGTGCAGGTTGCCGTCGAAGTCAAGAACGCCAACGACTTGCCCAAGCTTGTTGAAGGTCTTAAGCGTCTTGCCAAGTCCGATCCTTGTGTCTTGACCTACACCTCCGACTCTGGTGAACACATCGTCGCCGGTGCTGGTGAACTTCACTTGGAAATTATCTTGAAGGATCTTGAGGAAGACCACGCTGGTGTTCCCATCCGCACTGGTGACCCCGTCGTCCAGTACCGTGAGACCGTCACTGCCGAGTCCTCCATGGACTGCTTGTCCAAGTCCCCCAACAAGCACAACCGTATCTTCATGCGTGCTGCTCCCTTGGATGACGAGCTCTCCGGTGATATCGAATCCGCCAAGATCGGCCCCAAGGACGATTTCAAGGCTCGTGCCCGTATCCTTGCCGACCAATACAACTGGGACGTCACTGAGGCCCGTAAGATCTGGTGTTTCGGTCCTGACGCCACCGGTCCTAACCTTGTTGTCGATGTCACCAAGGCTGTTCAGTACTTGAACGAAATCAAGGACTCTTGTGTTGCTGCCTTCCAGTGGGCCACCAAGGAAGGTCCTTTGGCCGAAGAGAACTTGCGTGGTTGCCGTTTCAACATCCTCGATGTTGTTCTTCACGCTGATGCTATCCATCGTGGTGGCGGTCAGATCATCCCTACCTTCCGTCGTGTCGTCTACGCTTCCATGCTTACTGCCCAGCCCGGTATCCAGGAACCCATGTACCTCGTCGAAATCCAGTGCCCCGAAAACGCCATCGGTGGTATCTACTCTGTTCTCAACCGTCGCCGTGGTGTCGTCTTCTCTGAGGAGCAGCGCCCTGGTACTCCTATCATGAACATCAAGGCTCACATGCCCATTAACGAGTCTTTCGGTTTCACCGCTGACTTGCGTGCCGCCACCGCTGGTCAGGCCTTCCCTCAAGCCGTCTTCGACCACTGGCAGGCCATGTCCGGTGACCCAATGGAAGCCGGTAACAAGGTCTACGATATCATCCGTGCCGTCCGTAAGAGAAAGGGTCTCGTTGAGGACATCCCTGGCCTCGACAAGTACTACGACAAGTTGTAATAGACCGGCCTGTTTATATAGCCCAATATACATTTCTTTTTATTGTTGCATATATTATCTTTTCAGTGTTACGTTGAATACGAAATACAGAGTTTTTCCTCGAGTTATCCATCACTTGTTTGTATGATATTGTGCAAAACCTTATCAGGGTTAAGCGAGGCAGCCATGCCTCTTTGGTACAATAGCAATGTAGATCTGCTGACAAGTGCCTCACTTGTCTCAAATTTATGGTCCAAGACAAACACACTTAACCAGTGACCCCTCATGTCATTTCTTTCGAAAATATAATTCAGGTGGGTAGGATGCAATTGCAAAATGGCTGAGCGTGGGCTTATAATTCGATTGATTTAGACGTCTGCTTATTCTCTGGCTACTTCTTTTAAATATATCGATGCTTGAGTGTCATCAGGTATGTTGAAGGGATAATTAGATTGTGAGAATGGATCAAATCTTATGCTGGACCTCTTCAGCCAGTTAGCCCTGTACCATTTCTATTTCGCAGCTCTGTCAGTACTGTGCTGTCCGTGCTGGATGTACGTATCACACTGTGTTTGCACGGCTCCTTCGACTTATCGACAGTACGTGCTATCAGGTCTTTGAGTGCATGCTGAAATATTTTCCCAACTTGTTCGCTTTGACCTGTACGCATAATAAATGAATAACATTAGTTTCAGTAAAACGTCGCTGTAGTAAACTCAGTGCATACAGTAATAGGGCAAAAGTTGAAGAATGAATGTACGAGCAATTGGTGCAGTTCCAGCGTCCAGCTCATCGTCGATTACATCTTTATGCGGTGTCGCTTAACGGGAAAGCGTTTCGAATGACGCGACCAAAGTATACTTAATGTTTTATTTGAGGAAAGCCACTCTCTATTTATATTGATAATATAGACGTATCCCTTTGTTCAATAACTGAATACCCTTGCTATTGCCGAAGATCATGGAGATCAAGTTAAAATTTGCCTTGCTTGGCCGGTAGTGTCAGGGTTATGTAGTAATCATTACAATGATGAATTAATGCATTACCGGGTACCAATTCCATCGAAGTTCTCCATTAATCCTTATTAAAAAAAATTGCGTAAGAAATATTAAAATCTAACTCATTAGGTGCTGACACATTGGGAAGCCCAATATGTATACGTACGGGTATGGATGATCAGCCCCGCTACTACGCTAATGTATATAGCCCAATGAAGGGTTTTGGTTGGTTGGTTGGTTGGTTGAAGCTTGACTGATAGTAAACGAAACACCCAAGCAACCAAAATAACTGCAACTTTACGAGCGAACAACTATCTGTACAAAGAAGCAAGAGAAAAGGAGGCATCCACTATGTCACATAAATATACCTTGGATATACGACTTTACAAAAGACTCAAAAGGATGCGTTTACCCGAGTCAGCGCAAAGACTCGCATCATTGTTTCTGAGTTCTGGGTACCAGATTTTGTCAACCATCGCAAACAATTTCCAAGAGTTTATTGGATTGATATACAGCTCGCAAAGTGCATTTCAGATGCATTTACAGAACGTTGATTAAGAATATGGTCATTCTCGATCATCATTTATATCTTTGTATCAACAGCGAACAGCGTGATGACCTCATCGCTATTGCCAAGCACAAGTACGTAAGCCCGGTTTAAGTGCCTGTTGATAGTCACTGTTCCAAGTTACGCTGTGGACTCAGAAGATCCTGTACTAGCAATACAAGAAGGTTATGCTTATCAAGCGCATAGGTAGAAGCAGAGTCTAACATCATCGTCAGCACAGAACCCTGTCCTTCAACTACGATTCCATGAGCTTGTTTACAAATCGCTGATGTCTCAACCAAATATATTCGATGTAATATGAACGTTGCAGAAAATGCACATCTCAATCCATCTTATACTATCAGTTCAGAGACAGCATCAAATGCAAGAAACGATAACACGCCACGCTTAATAGTTTTGGTTGTCCAATGTAGTAATGAAGTTTTTTATCCGTAGCCTTGGCATGTTCTGGCACAACCGATCAACTATCCGCGATTGCACGAATAACGTAGCAACTCTTTTGCCGACTTTCCTCGTGCTACAATAAAACTTAAGACAATGGTCAACAAAGATTTTACGTACGAGTTCTCCGTGTCTTTTGGTCATATCGAATTATTGGTCACAGATGGCCTTTTCGAACAGTGGACCACCAGTGAACTCGAACCATTCCTGAGTTTCTCAGTGCGTGTTACCAAACTCATTGAAAAAACATGCGTTACGAACAAAATATTCAGAGTCAAAACGATCTACAGCATTTTAGTGATATAAGATTGGACTTGTGGCCGAATTAGAGATGATTAGTAATTCGAAAAGCAATAGTAACTAAAGTATTGGCTGCTGTAAATGTGCATATTACGGCAAATGCACCAAAGCTGCCACTTTATATACAGTGGCCGCTCGCTATAACGATATGACGGTGTAGCCTCAATGATATTCCCCAAATATCATTATAGCGAGCGTCCACTGTATATTTGTAACAGAAGCTTTTTTTTTTATTCAAATATGCTTTGCGGCCATCAAGTGTCGTGTGCTCCTACGCTCCTGTCCAAAAAAGGGCGTGCAATAAACCTTTTACAGGAAGCTCTGAACAGCGCAATATCGCTACACGGAGAATATTCTCGAATAACCTACCACTAGGCAACCATGCAATTCAGTTTCATGTGCAACTCTTTGTTCCTTGTACAACAAACTGCTTTTCTGATCCTTGTCAAACCTTTAAAGCTTTCCAATTACCTTCCTTTTCTAATAAATGTACTTATATCCCAAATGATTGTAATTGTTGTACAAAAAACCCATGCTTCTTCCTTTAATGCCATTAATGCTAAAATATCGATGATATAATGTACATAGGATAATAAACTTAGAACTTCTTGCCAAACAGGATTTCCTGGAGAGCATCGTAACCAGACAAGACACCAGCACCAGCGATGGCACGGAGAATGTTGGCACCTGCACCCTTGAAAAGGGACTTGGTACCTTCCTTGGCAACAATTTCACGGAAAGCGTGAAGGGAGGAATCGTACTTGACAGCGGCACCGGAGGTCATCATCATACGGCGACGGATAGTATCAATAGGGTACGAAGCCAAACCAGCACCAGTGGTAACAGCCCAGCCAAGCAAGAAAGTGGCCAAAAAGTTCTTCTGGAGGTTCTCGGGAAGAGCGGGCTTGAGCGAGTCGTACATACCGAAGTACAAACCACGGTAGACGATGATACCAACGCAGGAGATGGTGAAGCCACGGTACAAACCGGCAATACCATCAGAAGCCAAGGTCTTGCGGTAGACATCGACAAGGCCGTTGAACTGGCGCTCACCTCCACCCTTGGAAGCCTTGGCATCGTTGGCAAGACGGGTACGGGCGTAGTCAAGCGAGTAGACGACTAAAAATTAAGTATAAGTATTTTGATCACTCAAAACAACCTTTTCAACTTGTTTACTTACAGAAGAGTGACGAGGCACCAGCAGCACCACCGGAAGCCAAGTTACCAGCAAACCAGGCCCAGTAGCCATCCTTCTTCTTGTCCTTGTTGAACATACGCTTGAACTTGTCCTTGAAGGCAAAGTTCAAGGCTTGGGTAGGGAAGTAACGGATAATGTTGGCAGTGTTACCGCGCCAGAACGAGACGACACCTTCTTCCTTCATGGTACGGGCAAAGCAATCACCAATGCCCTTGTAGGGGGAGGCAAGACGACCCTGCTTGATCATTTCATCCTGGTTTTGGATCAAGAGCTTAATACGCTCAACTATACAAAAAGATCAGGTCAGTAAACCGCTATTATAATTCTCTTATCCATTGTATTACTTGGAGCAGCGGCCGTCTTTGAGACTGCAGCGGAGACACCTCCCATAAGGAAGTCCTAATAACATAGTGTTGGTACATGCATATAAAACTTTGCTGTCAAAAAGTATTTCAGCAATTAACTTACAAGGACGAACTGGTTCTGGCTCTTCTCGGCAGACATTTTGAAAGGAGTAGGGTGGAAGGAAAGGGAGGAACAAAAGATTCCGCCACCGGAGTGGGTATATATCCAAAATTTGAAACCTATCGTCAGACTTGCTGGTCTTTCTTTTCACCGTCCCGAATGCTCCGACTAAGTGAACAGTGGATAAATTTTGCGTTCTTTTACATCACCAGAAGTCAAAGATGACAACGACGCTACTCGTATTATTATAAATCATGTATGAAGATAATGACACACAGTAATTGGCAGAAGGTTTTTAGGTCCAGCGACTTAACCGGAAGGATTTCTGATATATAGAAAGGATACCAATTTGCTAAATCAAGCAATACGTTAATGTGAGGGCATCTGCAGTAGAATGGTTGTAGAACGGCTAAATGTTCTGAACAGAAAAAAATGGGATTCGAGAACTCCGGATATACTCACAGATAGGATCCATGTTTCAGTTTCATCAATTACGGTACTTCGCAATCCGAGCAAGCGACTAGGTACAGTGGGTCGTATGCGGCATCGTGACAGGAAGTGTGTGTGTATGTGCATTATTCCGAGTATATAGCCATAGAAACGTTTGCATAGCGAGCGTGCTGCAGAAGAGGGATAGCTTTCTGAGTGCATGCATACTGAAATGGTTATGTTTGCTACACCCATAACAATCATGCACTGCTAGCATTTCATTCGTGCATTTTTCCAATGACGACGATCCGCCAATACCCGCACACAAAAATAACGTCTACTGAGATCGTTCAACTCCCTGCGACGTAAAAATTCATACTACTTGTGATTGAGCAACCTGGATTTCTGTACGATAGCATGTAGAATATATGAAAGTTCCCCTGAAAAGTGCACTGGGTTGCGCTGCATTATATCCACGAGAGTTGTCTATCTACATCATACAACGCCGAGTGCCTTCTTTTCTGATCCTCCGCAACAACCCGCTTTATTTTCAATATATCCTTATGCATTGATGGAGGGAATGTGTCACTGACTACGTTATCTTGTTACAAAGGGTAGAGAAAGGATGTAATCATTAAGCTTCGCTACCGGGGATATCCTCCTTCTTCATGCCCACAATATCCTCCAGAGCCTGACCAATGATCTTTGCAGCCTGCATTAACTCCTCCTCGGTGATCACCAGTGGTGGGGCCAGGCGTATGATATTAACATGTGTTGGTTTGGCCAGCAATCCTCGCGACTTGAGTAACAAGCAAAGTTCCCACGCTGTTCTCTCTGATTTGGTCTCATCGATGACGATGGCATTAAGCAGACCTCGGCCCCGTACTATATAGATACATTGTTACACATGGTTCTTAAACACCTGGATAAGGCTTACCTGTCTGGAGTAATGGGCTTTCGATTTTTCGCAACTCAGCTCTGAAGAGCTCGCCAAGACGATCCGCCTTTTCGACAAGGTTTTCATCCTTGAGGACGTCGAGTGCTGCAATGGCTGCTGCACAACCAAGTGGGTTACCACCGTATGTTGATCCATGCTCGCCAGGCTTGATGCAAAGCATGATGTCACGATCGGCCAACACGGCAGAGACGGGGTACACACCACCTGATAATGCCTTACCAAGCAGCACCATATCTGGACGCACGTGATCGTGCTCGGAACAGAGCATCTTTCCAGTACGGCCTAGACCTGTCTGGATTTCATCAGCAATGAACAGTACATTGTGCTTCTTGCAAAGGTCATAGCATTCCTTTAAGTAGCCATCGTCCGGAACCATAATGCTATAATGAAAGTCAGCTACAATGCTAACACCCCGATCCGAAAGCATTTACCCTGCCTCGCCCTGGATTGGTTCGACAAGGAAAGCAGCGACATTCTCGCCTTCCTCCTCAAGTACTGCCTTTAGATCCTCAGGATGGTTGAATCGGATCAATTTACCGGAGCATTTCGGACCGACCAGGGGTAGATAGGGGCCAAAACCACTGTATGATTCGGGATCCGTGCTCATGCTAATGACACCCGTTGTTCGGCCATGGAAGTTGTTCTCGCAGCTTAGTACAATTGCCTTGTTCTCCGGAATACCCTTCTTGACATAACCCCACTTGCGAGCAAGCTTGATAGCCGTCTCGACTGCCTCAGCACCGGTGTTGACCGGAAGCACCATATCGTACTTAAAGTACTCGGTGATATATTTGGCAAATGCGGGAAAGACGTCATTATAGAATGCCCGTGATGATAACGTCAGAGTTTGCGCTTGGTCGCACAATGCCTTGACGATCTTTGGATGGCAATGCCCTTGGTTCACTGCAGAGTACGCGGATAAGAAGTCCATGTACTTGTTGCCTTCGGGATCCCATGCCCATGTGCCTTTGGCCTTTGCAAAGACGACCGGAAGTGGATGGTAGCTATTTTTTCATGCATGTTAAAAGACGTGTATCCGTGCAAGCGTGCGCAGAGATCGGATCTTACTTGTGTGCGCTGTATTCGTTTTCAAACTGAATTGCTTGTTTGCTTGACGTAGCTGCCATGTTTAAAAGAAGTTCCAGAAAAAAGAAAAGAAAGGAAAGTCAGGGCCACGTTGGATCTTTTATAAGGTATCAGGCGCAGCTATTTTCCCACGAATGACGAACTACACTGGCCCGCATTATGATCACGCGGCAGGGGGATAGAAACCTTGTTCCAATTACGTTAATTATTACACCATAGCCTGGTGGACACTTGGTACCCTGGCCGTGCCTAGCGATGCCAGAAGATGCACTAGCTATGCATATAATTACAGCTTCAATTTCCAGCGTACAAAGTGCTTATATGCACAGGAAAACAGCAATATTAGCGAATAATGATGCACTATGTAATAGCGACCTGTTCAAAAACGTAGCTGGTGTGCTTAAAGGTGCACGCTGCTATTATTAAAAAGAATACTTATAAAGTAATGCGCATGGTTAGCAGCACTGACTGACTAAAATCCTGGTCCCCATTACGTAATGGTGATGAAGAGTGTTGATGGCAAAGTTTACATAATGCCAAAACTCCCGGGTGCACTCCGTCCATTGAAATCAGGACTTTCGCCACTGCGTCACTTCGGCTATACAGTTTATGATTCAAAGTTAAGCAATACTTCGTACTTAGTATTCGGCGCGACAAAGGTGCAAGACAATACCAATAAAGCTTTCAAATTCTTTGATCTTACTAGTGGCGATACATCTGAAGAGCTCACCTTCCACGTATGCCATATTCGCGCAAAGTACCAGGAGCCCAATAATCCACATCTTGTATATACCATTTCTGATGTCTTCCAGTATACTATACACTTCATCACATGATAAAGTACAAATGATGAGCAATCGGTCCATTTGAACACCAATTGTAACCCAACTTGTTACAATGGTGTAGTATACAGCGATCTTATTGCCATAGTAACAGTAGTGCCTCCAAAGATTCTTACGCGTCAGCATGAAAGCAAGAAAATATTCTCGGTACTCGACAAGCATTCGCGTAGTATTTCGGTCGATTCAGTTGAGCCATTTCAATCAGCGATTTATTGTGATCCGAAACAAATGGACAATTGTATTCAAAAGACGTTAATCGTGCTTAAGGGCCTTGGGTGGGAGCAGGGTTCATTCTGCGCTTGCCACCGAAAGAAGTGGTGACATTGACGAAGCGGCGGCTATTTTAACATCGCTTATTAGCATCATTTTCCTCGATGTACAACTGCAAAACCCGTTGGAGCAAAACACTTACTTGTAGATTTGTCTCTTCTTGGCGCGACCAGTCAAAGCCTTCTTCTTCTCTTGCTTGGCGACCTTAGGAGTCTGAGACTTGACCTTACCGGCACGGGCCAACGAACCGTGAACTTTACCCTATTGAATAGAGCGAATTAGAGGGTGCGCTCGAAGCGAATGTCGACCATTTATATAGGTACCATGATTAAACTGGTGAAAAAAGAGGCTCAAAAAATTTTGCCACTGGGAATCGTCAAATCCTCCGCAACGAACTACAAGCCACAGCGCATTTAAGTGATTGATCAAAGACTTACGGATGTTCGTTCAGCTGTCTAATGGCCATCATGTGCGTTGGCGTATAACCTATCCTCTTGAAGGGGGTATAGTTGTATTGTGTATGCATACTATAAAGGATCAAGCTTTATTTGGTCCTGGATATAGCATTATTATGTGTACAAACCGCAGAACCTATACGTAAGCACAATTCGTATGTAAACACTAGCTCTTTTAAGTTTCCCGATTTACGCCAGCAGCAGCATGCGAATGAGAAGCAGTGCATTGCTGAAGGCTAAGACAAGTGGATTTTGGAGTTTATATGACTCGTTAACACCAGTCAGGGTAGTTACCATCTTTGGCTCTCTTTGCATCAACTGTATTCCGCGATTTAACACACGTATACACTTCCTCGCTTGAGAGGCGCTGGTCATGTCTCTCACCTATAGCCATATTACACCTACTTTACTGAATGCCAGAGCTACGGTTTCATCTGCCAAAAGTCGCGCGGGATTTCTCTATGTTGTGTACATTCGGTGCCATCAAGGCAGCAACACAAATTGGCAATGGGCCCTCAGCATTAGTAAAGACAAATTACGGCTCAAACATTTGACGGCTCAAACATTTGATTGACGCAGCGTCATTGGCGTGGACCAAGATCCATCTCGCACATACTGGGATCTTTATCCGCAAGGGAACTAACAACCCTGCACCATTGACTGGGGGGTTATCAAATATGAACGACTTGCTGAAGCAGATGCCATGGTACCCGTTATCTATTGTCAAATACATCCTCAAGCTCACATCGGCACTGCTGGGGTAGTTCCAGATGGCGGGCACGGCCAACTATAACACGACAACGTGAGCTAGATATGAATCGAGCAACTCAATCAGATCAGTGTTGCGTGTGGCCTCGGCTCCAGCATCGCTCGATTGGCGTTCTGGCGCAGAAAAAGACGAGCATCGTGTAGAACGACAGCGCCGCGCACTCAAACGGGTAGAGCATATGTTTGAGAATCACCATGCGCACCATAGCTGTTGGTTGAAGCTGTGTCAGATGCTGTAGATTGATCAACTCATGCATCTATCACATCCACTCTTGCACTTGTCCGTTTATCTCGGCTATCGGCGGGATATCATCACTCAAGGCCTGCGTATCCTGATGTATTCAGCAATTACGCTTCGATCCTCACTCAATCGAGGAACTTTTCTGCAATAAATACCCCACCATTCAATTGATCTGAACACCATCTGTCACCTGCCACATACCTCACCTCCCATGATGGCACTTAGTCCTCTCTCTTGGGCCGTTCGGCACCTTCAATTTTCTGTGCTCTTCGTCTTTGATCATGCCACTGGCCACCTTCGCTATCGCCCATCATCGATAGTATTCGTTATCCTTCGTGAGAAAAATGTATTCCAGTACAACATTATCGATGCCAACACAGTTTAGCAGAGCTGGTGCTTGCAACGCCTCACCCTTCCAACCAGTAAAATACTTCTGACATGCACAACACATTCAATGGCCAACCTTTTAATTTCTGGCAATCGATCATACTGTACGAATGTTTGGTCCAAAGAAAAGGAACAGTGGCAAGGCGCGTGACGACAATGATGGTAGGAGTTGGGAATACCCTAGACGTATTACATACAAACTGTAGCAGATACATGATCAATTGGTATGGACGATCAAGGTACATGCGAATTGGAGCTTAGCCAGTAAACGCCCTAAGTCTATTTCGCACCATCAAGCATACAGGGTGCACCAATTGGTTCTACTATTTTTCATAACCTAAGAAGAATCTACTTACCACAGAAACTGGAATGTGGTAGGCTCGATGCTCTGAAGTACAAAAGTTGCTCTTTTTTCGCCCGGAAAAAGAACCTTAGATAGCAGTACTTTGATTTCTTGCACAAACCTGAGAATAAAGGCACAGCTTGGGAAAAGTGAATCTGCTTTCTTAAGTGTAATGCGATCTTGTTAAATTGATTTGCTATGTAATTCTCAGTTAAATCAATCAATAGGGCTGCTGTGCTATACTGATGACAAAGATTTTTATTATGGTTATCAAGATGATGAGCTACTAGTTGCTATTCGTTTCATATTGGTAAAGACCATATCTCCCATTTTGACATCCTCTTCGCCGCGATGCTCCCGAGCAAGCAAGCTTGTGACATCGTTTTGCTCCTCCAAAAGTTCCCAGGTAGTACACTGTATCCACTACTCTGTTGCAGATCCCTTTCATACCTTCATATTGAAGAGAAACTCAAATACTTTTTTCCAGGTGAAACGGTTCTCATAATCGCGGGGTACTTTAGCAGAGCGGACCTCCACGAACGACCATTTACCCGAAGGTAAGATACTTGTCGACATCAAAGTGATTTTATCGACAACACATTGTATCGTCAGCACACGTCGTCGCATGAATGTACTCCATGATGCTGATTGTCGTTTCTTCATTTCAACCTTCAAGCAATGGTGAGAGCATTCCATTACTTGAGGGTATCTTCTTGAGTATGTGCTCCGGCAGTCTCTCTAGTACGTGTTTGTGGGTCAATAAAGTGGTAAATCGGTGTTTTTCCAAAACTAGCTTCAATCCATTTGAAATGCAAAGACATAGCTGGTCATGCCCATGCATGAAGCGTTTATAGCACGTACCCGGAGCACTTGAATAGTATTCGTTCCAATTTGCTCGCATCGTGACCGATGTCGTCGAGCAGCTTTTTTTTGGCCGCCCAACAGACAAATTGCCAACTGCTTTTGTGATGGCGAGCCAATTTCACGCCTATTTCATGGACACACAAAAACTGCATTGGAACAATTATCTTTAACTTGTGCATATCTATATTACTTACCATAAGAAACCAACCAGGTTGGTGAGTGCACCAAAGTACTTGAATACCGGGGGAACGTGTTCAGCAAATGGTGTTCTTTCATTTGTGCATACTGTGTAAAGTGGTTTCATACAGTTTGCATGAAAGTCTGTCAGGATACAGTACACAAGTCTGACACCGTTCTTTTCGTCCTTGTTCAGCTCGGCACTGGGAATGGCGACTTCGAGAAAATTTCCAAAATCTTCCCATGAGCACTTGATTGCATTGGTAATGTAATCAAAGGCAGCTTTGTGCCTTTTCAAACAGACCAATTGTTGCTGTGTATCGGCATTGGCTGCAAGCTCTTGTTCGATGGGGGCTGGGGCAGAGGTACAGTCGGACCCTTCTTTGTGTAGAACAGGGAAATACAAACATTTTGTTGCATACAGTGAGGTTGTGCACCAACTGGGAGATATTCATACAGTCATACCCGCTTTGGACCGCTTTGAGAATTCCAAATACTTTGATGCATATAATGAGGTTTTGCACGAAACGGGAGCTGCACAAACCGGGGTTTGACTGTAGATTGCAAGTCAACACTTCCCAATCCAACAACAAAAATGGGAGTCAACTTTTGCTTGGTCATTGCTTCGTATGCGGGGGCTATTGTCATTCACATTCGTATCAATCTTGGCTGGCAGAAATTGATACGTGTGCTTGCCCTTCTTGACGCTGGCAACCTCTGAAGTATGCGTGTTAATGCACAAGTAACTTTAAAGTCTGGTATTTGCTGCTCCCTCCCGTCACCATCTTCCGCTTTTCTTTTCCCCTAAGCACAACAATTAACGTGATGTAAGTCTACTGTCCGTGTATATCTGGCTATAGTGCTATCTTTACTTACCGCTACACTTTCGTAGATATTGGTGACATTTGCGCTTCCGCTGTATGCTCCGCTATTGTCACCGTAAACATTGTTCACAACTGAGGGCTTGTTTGCTACAATTGCCAGGTGGTCTTGGGAAACTATAACAGACACAGTTAACTCTTGTTACAGCGGCTAATTGTCATTACTTTAGACCTTTAATTTTTCCCAGCGCCTCTCTTGGAAACGTCCACGTCATCCAAATCTTTCGTTAACAGAGTGCGGATGTCAGCATCCCGCCCGAGGCTTTCCTCGTACACAGCATAAACACTGCGAAGCGTCCAAGCTTTGATAGGTGTTCTATCGAAGTAGTTGCTTAAAAGTCGATGGTTTTCCCATAGTAATTTGAATTTGGGTAAAGATAAGCAGGTTTAAACGCGCAGCAAGTTGCTAAGAGCGCGTTCGGGTAACCACCAGAGTGCATTATGCACAAAACTGTTTTTTGGGTGCAATTTGAGTAAAAAAGTCATTTTGAATCAGAATGACATCTTCCTCAACAGTAGCTCAGACTTACTTTTTGAAAACGCATTTTCAGAAAAAACAAGCAATTCTTTGGGTGATAGAGTCGATATTTCCCAAAATGACTTTTGAAAATGACTTCTGCATCCGAACGCGTCATCAGTAATGGGGGATCCTCAAGGGATGCTCGAACCCTGGTGTACTCCGGTCAGGTGTACTCAATTTTGTGACGCCTTTTCATTGGTGAGCATACCAGTTTTCGTAGTGCACTCTCTTTGTAAGAGATACCGGAACCAATGTTGCTATTCATCTATTAAGAAAACCTCCTTCCTTTTTTGGAATCACCCTGTCCCTCACTTTCTCTATAGGGAATATTTTTTTATATCTTTAAACTATATATTAAGTACGTCGCTAAGCTCTCTTTGTCACTAATATATACGTAGGGTTTCGGGTATATCAGTAAGGGTAGGTAAATAACATAGAGTTCAGGTAGTTAGGCCGAGTCGACTCACCGTTGAGTGACCCGAAGCGTAGCGCAGAGGCTCAATCAATCGAGCAAAGCGAGAAAGATGACGTGCTCGTTTTTATAATACAAAATATAGTGATTCCCTTTTATGGAGCGACATCGTTTTTTGAGTAGCGGCATTACATCCACTCAAAAAAAAGAGTCAGAAGTGAAAACAAAGCTAATTTCATTAATAGCTAGCTATGATAATTCATATTATAGTTTCTTTGAGTCAAAATCATCCGAGGATTGCAATATGATCCATCTGGAGTCTCGATTTTATGACAGAACTTTATAACAGGATCAACGGTGGCTTCTGTTGTCATTTTTTCTTATCAGCGGAGCGAGCGGTGGCTCATAAACAAAAGTTTAAAAGTAACAAAAGAGCTATGGGGGTTGATTAAGTACGTATATAAGATATGTATCTGACATTATCGTGTCTAACCGAAAGGCTTGTGGCCATTTTAATTTAAATCATTCCCTGTTGTTGGAATCGATAGCTGTTGAATTGGAATGCATATCATTGCTTTTGGTTCTAATTGTGCATCAAGAGTAGTATGAAGCGCAGTGTGGTGAGAGAGTTATATGATATAAAACTGGTAACAAGAATAGAATTCGTTGAGAATCTGAATAATTGTATTTTCTTTATTATGGATGAACTCTCTCTCTTTTATATCTTTTACTGGAGATTCTAATATCCGTTCCTGGATAAATGATACTTGGTCGAGGACGTATCGGGTTGCGTGTTCGTCTTATGTTTTACCGACGACGGCAGATATCGACTCCGTGTACTCTGTGATAGGTGCATGTCCTGTAGAACATCATTCAGCTTCCTTGAAACAGGTGTAAGGTAATACCGTTTATATCTTCGTCATCAATACTCTTCCAGAGTGTTCATCTGATGGAATGTGCTAGAATGGATGTTTGACCGATCTCCATTATGTGCATACATGTAGTGGTTCACCACACGCAGTAATATGGCTTCCATGTTTGATTTGTGTATATTGCACTTGGTTTTCAATTGCAGGATAAGGTTAGGGTTACACCGTACACTTCTCCTGGACCCCCGTAACAACTAGGTCCTGCGGGACCCTATCACCTAGACATCGTGCTTCCAACCCTGTACCTGTTTTAAATAATAACATGTTAGGTCAGTAATTACTTAAATCTGTCTCACGACTCTAAAAATAATCGTTAATTATTAATAAATTTAGCAATGCGAAAATCTGTATAGCTGTATTGAGATAAATAAAGTAACAGCCGGTAATGGTACCTTATAATTCTATCCCTGTTAAATTAAGGTCCTTGCGCCATTCCGACTTGTCAATCGTAGAAAGTGTGACAAGTGTCGATCATCTTGCGGAGAATGATGTCACCGACTGCGTGATGAATGAAACCAAGAGTATGGTCAGGTCGCTAGTTAGGTAATCGATCCCTTCAATTGGACGCAAAAAGGTTCTAGACATACAAGTATATTTTTTCTTGTATTCGCTTGTTATTGCAGATCATGCTGCACGCGTTGCTGTAGTTTTAGCGTTGCATAAATATGTACTCGTCCCATCGTTATGCTGGGGGTGTGGGACGAATGACAGGTGCTGATCATATACTTTTCAAGAGAATGATGTCAGAAGTAGCGTCAAATTGACAATATCCCTTAGCAATTGTTGTTAGCCATGGATACTTGGGGAGAGATAGAATATATTTGCTACACAGAGTGTCTTCTGTGCTACGCGTCTCAAACCAGTTCGAGTTCCGTTGTAGTTTATACAATAAAACCCGTGCTCGTTCGTTTCTGTCGATAATTGACGATGGTATGACAAGTGTTGATCATCGAGATGAATGATGTCAGAAGTTTAATATCATCAATAACAGCTGCTATCTCAATAGCTGCGTATTTATGTAGAAGTATATCCAAGATTCACAGTAAATAGTCAGCCAGCCATAAAATTACACATACATACGCATGTTAATCCTCAGCCCAAAAAGATGATGCGATCGCTCTTTATTAACCACAGATGATAACATAAAATTGTACAACACCATATGTCTTACCATGATCAGTAATGCCGAGTGTTGATCATATACCCACGTTGAGAAGTATAGCATCACAACAGCATTTATAAACTTAATCAAGGCTATGTATCGCGATTGCATGCGGGGAAAAAACAGGGTGCGTTGACTATTTAGGTAAAACTCATCGGGTTATTGTACAACATGAGTCTTTGTTGATGAACGCTCTGGATTTTGTTATCTCCAGCTGTATGCTCGTCTTACCATGCTGCTATCATAAAAACGCGTGGTAGACTGCCGATCATAGGCATGTAAATCCGGAGAAATGATGTCATGACACGAAAGGAAGCTTCCGTTGCATCTTCCACTCATGCGTATCTGTCGAAAAATGGTCTCAATGGCTAATAATAATGCCTGTGAGGAACCATCAACAACCCACATTGTTGAAGTACTCGTGAATCTACAATATGTGCACCTCTTGGACACTATACTTTTGAACATACATCTTGCCAAAGATTAGCTCGGAAAAATATCATAATTAGCTTAATCAACATTATCCGTAGCTCCTTATTTTTCTATCCATCTAAGTAACAATCAAAGCCAACATCACAGCCATAAAGGGAATAGACAACTCCAATGGAACGAAATGGTTAACTTCTTGTACTCCTGTCTGACATCACAATACATTATTGGAAAACAATAGGCTTGGGAAAAACGGGAGAGCGAAACTTTCCCAACAAACCGTGAAAAAATTTACAGACATGTGTTGTTCCGTCATTGAACATTATAGAAGAAAAGTGCCGTGGAGGGCACCGTAAAGTGCATTATCGTACGTGAACAAGTGATAGTGTTACATATGCACAAGTCTTACATCGCATATCCACGGCTTTTTCTCTGCTGCCGCTATGCTGCATGTACGATACAAATCTTAAAAAAAATCGGGATTTCGCTTTCGTTTTTTTAAAAAAGAAAATTTGTTGCCAAGCATCAAGTTGCTCAGCAAATAAAATAGCAGCTACAGTAGAGCTAATTGCTTACTAACTGCTTATAACACATCTTCTGCTACCTGACGATCGAGCAAGTGCATTAAGCATATGCACAAATGTTAACATATATATGTACGTTTCCTTTTGCCCATTTTTGTCACCTAAAGAAATATGCATATGCATAGTTAGACGACGTTTTATCTCAGAAAAATGGGGCGTCTTTGTCCTGATCACCTAAACTCGTACACAGATGAAACCGACAACATTTCTGGTCTGTATTACTTTACAACGTTTGAGTTTGTTGACTACCCCCCCCAAAAAAAAAACACCTTATGTCATTGTACGTGTCTCTATTTTTAAAAACCATAACGAAGCCCGTTTCGATGAGGCGCAAGCATTCTTGTCTGAACCTTATTGCATTTATTATCGTATTGAAGGAGTAGGGGAGGGATGTAAAGTACAGTGAGCCACGAGGCAAAACATGTGGTATTGATCCCGAGTTCAACTCAAAAAAGAATGTTACAAATGATCTTCTATTGCTGTTTAAGTATAATAATTTTTTTGTTGTGTGGTATAGCTAAGATCGTACAGCGTGTTGTGAGTGTGGTGGTATATAATAAACTTGTGAACAGAAAAGAAGGAAAATAGGGGATGATAAAAGGAACATTCACATCGAACCGGAAAGGGGAGATGTGTTTAAAATAACATTGTAAATGGCAAAAAGACAGTAGTATATAGAATAGAAAGGCACAAGGGGTTAGGCAGGTGGTAACGAAATATGAGACTCTATCCGGCTCGAGCGACGATCTTCCCCATGGGTATCAACAATTGGTGGTGGTTGTGCAGAAGAAGAGCCAGCAGTATCTCGGGCTGCCTCCCAGTCGTCATGCGTGCTGGGATCCAAAATAGTCAAATCCTGCAGAATGGTCAAAATACGGTGCATATGCTGTCGAGAGGCCTCGAGTTGAATAGCAGCGTACGTTTCAACGAGATCACGACCAATTTCTTGTAGAATATGACCATCCTGACTATGTTTGAGTTGCGCGTTTGATGCGATATCTTCATAAAATTGTCGTCCTGTACGGCAGAAATGGCCACAGAGGCTGGTGATGGATACACTTGCAAAGGTGATCGGATCATCAGGGGTTTCTTGCGCCTCACCGTCGTCTTCCGTGCTTGTTGTGGTGATGTTACTCTGTTGCTGCTGCTGCGGTCCCATGGCTGCCATGTACCGTGTTCTCGCCGAGAACAACCCCTTAAGCCGGACAATGAAAGGCACTCTTGTTGTCGTAACCCGTCGTCGTCGCTTGATTATGCCAAACAGGATTGGATAATAAGGTCGGTGAACTTGTAATAGATCAGGCCATTCCCATGGTGATGGCACAAATGATGGGATTGGCATACTCTGAATGCCAGTATCGTCCTGGATATACCATAACGACGGTGCAACTGAACGGAATGGAAGCGGTGGCACTGGATCCATTTGACTGGGTCCAATATCCCCGTCAATACTACTAACGTCGTCTTCATCACCTGTCGCCTGTCCAGCCGAGTTGGTCAAGAAGATTTGATCCTGCAGCTTCCTTAACCTTTTTGCCAGAAACGAGAGTTGAGCGAGTTGCACCTGCGCCTCGATCTGGGCAAGGTTATGCTGAGCATTCTGCGCAAATACCGAGGCAAACCGATCGCATATACCCGCGATGACTTCCATTTGATCAGCACGACTCATCCTGCTACACTCGAATACCAGTTGTCGTTGTCCTATAGCCCTGCGCTTCAATCCCAATTGATGATAATTGTGTCGATCGATCATGACAACGTAAACGCCTGCTCTGAGCTCGTAGGTAACAAGGAGCGATGTGAGCAGACGCTCGATCTGTCGCGGTTTTTTCCAAGCCTTGCGAAGGCCTTTGAGATTGTCGAATAGCTGGGCTAAGTTGGTCTGTTCCTTGGCTTTCATTTCAAAGGATTGGCTTAGCTGTTGCCAATCGAGCGTGAGCTGTTGTGTTGCGCCTTCAGGTAATGCCCGGATGCGGCGGTGCTGACAGACGGCTTGATAGCAATCGAGCATTTCAACGCACGTTCGCATCAGTGATTGCCGTACACTGTCGCTGTTGGGACTGTGCGTCAATAAGTCGGATGAGTTACGGATATGCTGGATCGTCTGTCGGATACGCTGAAGCTGTGGTTGGCTGGCTACGCGTTGCTCGAGGCAGAATCGTTGCTGGGCATCGGAGCAGAACGTGTCAAGCAAACTTTCGAGCTCTTGCGTGAGTTCGTCGATCGTCGTTTGGTGATGGTCGACTGGTATATCCGACATGGGAGATAGAGAGAGAGAGAAGTTGAGAAAAAAGAATGTTGTGTTGGGGGGAAAGCTCACTGGGCAAAAACAAGGGAAGGAATGGAGGAAAGAAACGTTCTTATAAAAAGGAACGCCACAATTGATGCTATAAATCAGAGGGCTGTCCTAAAGAAGAAGGGAAAAACACACATCAACACACGCAACACACATAGGTAGGCCCCGACCTAGTCAAAAAGAGCAAAATGCATAAGCCAGTATCTCTACGGTAGGATAGGGGACGAGGGGAGTTTGGGGGTGAAAAAAAAAGACCTCGCTTTCCCGCCAACAACAATGGTGTTATTTTTTTGTGTCTCCGAACAGGTTGGTTCACGGCTGGCCAAATAAGGGGGGTGCCCGACCAACTGTGTCCTACCCACCTTTTCCTCTTACTCTTTTAGCCATTTCTTGCAATCTTGTCAACAGGTCCCCACTTTGGACCTGCCCCTCACACTCGCATAGACCCGATCTCATCAAAGCCTCTTACGTAAGTTTTTGATGATCGCTATCCCCCAGGTATAACGAGAAGCAAAAATAAGAGAAACAGCCAAAACGATCGAGTCCCAAACAAGTTAGAGTTACACAGGGGCTGCTATGGTGCCACTATTACGGCCAGCCCATCGCTTGCCTCTTGGCCTTAAAAAAAGGGGGGTGTGGTACTTTATTGACATGTCCGTAGTGCAAAGGGAAGAACACGGAGGTGTGAGTAATGTGGTGTGGTGTGTAGGGCCGAAACATACAGAGGTGTAAACCCCCTTCATCTGGTCAAGTACTCGTTTTAGAGCTCGCACGCACTTTCTCTCTCTCTTATATGCTCAGCAAAGAGCTGTAATGCAACACGGGTTCATTTATACATGATATTGCGTTATGCAGGCTCGAGTGAAGAAAAAACTAGTCGAGATGTACCCCCACTCTGGATCGTTTAGTGTTTAAGAAGAGAGGTTTAGCCGTGCGACCTTCGGGTGCAATCATCCGTGGACATCTCATGTTTGAGTAACTTGTTAGTATGGGATTAGTGCTTACTAGTACCGTCATTGTGCTGCCAAGTGGGCGTTCTGAATGGAAACTTTAATATCCTGAGATTTGATTTGGTAGAATACACTTCAAACTGGGACCCTTCCCTCTTTTTCCATTCAACAAACTTTTTTTTCATCGTCTATCAAACTTTCGCTCTTTTGCTTTCTTATAGGATGGCAAAGGTGCACCGACCTTTTCCGTGTGCTACTCGCAAAGTAATATTACACTCCGTCCAATTTACTTGACAGTGACCCTTGAATAAAGGTACCAGCCAATACCTGATGCAAATTCTCCTTCGATATTGGGGTAGGGACGTGCGATTAGGGTTTCATACTGACTTGGCTTAGGCCAAGTTCTGCTCTCCTAAAATTGACTGTTTGACAATTTCTGTTTTCTTGTCCGAAAAAGAAAGCGATAAGTGCTTCACCAAACGTAGCGGAGAATATCACTTTTTCTCAGTCACCATGTGCTACTACACCAATGAGTTCATGAAGCGGCAATGATATTACCGATCCGATCGTACCCTCTGCCAAAATTACATATGGTGCCTCTTTTGTGATACGGGTTTCTGACTTTTCTGAATGTTTTTTACTTGACCGCCGGTTTTTCATGTTGTCGCCTATTTGTCGGCCTAGTATTCGTGTAAACAGGTTACAAATGATGCAGAAGATGAAAAAAAGAACATTTGCACAAAAGAAGCAAATAAGGGGTAGAAAAACAAGGGCTTTTTGGCCAAGAAGTTCTTAATTATTGTAAAGTCTGATATATACACATATTAGTACGTAATATCGCTTATTCTCGAGCGCAACACAAATATATTTTGGTAGTCTTCTTTCTTTTTACAGCTTTATGTATACTACCTACATATAACATTTGACAACACGGAGATAAACGTCCGGATTACAGATAACATGGTTACAATGAAAGTAACACAGGGTTCTGATCGACGATGCTGGTGCAATGACCTCCACTTCCTTTTTTCGGTTTCGGTGGATAGGGGTTACGATACCGAACCAATGACTTGATAGGCTAGACGCTAAGTATCCAGCTTGAGCTAACCATGGGGCATCTTCAATCCTTGTATCACTTTGACGGATTGCTCAATAAAAACACTTGCCGTGCTCAAGATAGTACCACAGCCTACGCAAAGCTGTACTTCCGCAAGACACCTTTTAACATCACCCATACATGCGAATGAATCCTTGATCAAGCCATAGAAATGATTTGCCAGCTCTTGATGTGCATACGGGGTCGTTGCCTCGGATAGAAAAACCTTGACATTACCATTTTAAAGAACAACCTTTCCGTCTGCCACGCCATAGTCTCGCAGTTTAGCTGAGAGTGGCATCTCTCGATTGGTATGACATGACCTCCGAGACAATCCAAGAAACGTAAGTACAAAAGAAGAGCCTAGAGCCATATGACAGTAATAACGCGCTTTGCTCTCAGTTAGATTGCAGAACTTGCTTTTGTCGTGGAGGGGGTTTGAGTGCCATTATAGGTTGAACTTGATGCTGAGCGCGATTCAACATGCTCGATGCTAGAAGCAGAACTTGCGATCTTCCTTTCTAATGAGCAAACGCTATTCTGAGGCAGTGTGGTTTATAAAGTTCATGACTTGTCGCAAGATGCTGTCAGGAGAATTCTGTGAATGGATCTCGTCAAAATACTAACAGCTTCATCAGCACATCAATCAATAGCAGGACATGATGCGAACAGGGACTGTAGAGAGAAGAGTCAAAGAAAATGGCGTGAGTCTGAGAGGTGAACTCTCCTGTGTGCAAATCCTTTTAGTTCTCCTGTATAACCTCAGTGCCCATCCAATCATATACTCCTAGTAGAGAAGCACTCAGGTCCGCAGAACTATATATTAGACAGCTTCTTCAAAAGATTACTATACTTAAATATTTATTTTTGGTGATGAACACAAATGCTGATGGTGTCCAGATCATCGCTAGTATTTCTACCGATGTGGTACTCCAACGTATAAACGGGAGCACAGCGTAGTATGTGTTGGCTTTCTGCAGATAGTGCTTCACATTCAGCATTGCTATCGTACTAGCAAACTACTCTTCTAGTGTCCCAATCACAGTTGGGTTAGGTTTTTATAATGTAGAAAGTATATCTATATTCATAAGCACAGCTGTCTTCCCTTGAGATTTACTGGAAAGGCTTTCAATTCATCCACAACTACAATGTCTCAAACCATGAACCATCCGCTTAAAAATTCACAGTCGCTTTAATCAACTTACATGTGCCTTATCGGTCGTCCCAGATGATCATTTGAATGGATAACATTTGAATCAATGGTCGTGGGAAGGGCCACCAAACTATTCTTGGAACATAAATAAACAATTTCGTGATGCTTAATCCGTCTAATTTTTTTTTGAATAGACCTTGATCAAGCAATCCGTAAAGGCAAATTGAAGATATCGCACGACCTGCGTAAGCTGGCTGCATCAAACCGATCATCAGGCCACATGATCATCTTTCGAGCCATTGATGTAGGTATTTATTACGAGCAGCATTGCCTATGCCTGTTCGTTAATATCAAAGCCAAGTTGCTGTAATTTGATCCAAACACTTGCGTGATGACTGTTTCTTTGGTAGAATGGTTTTTTTATGCACTTTCTGGTCCATCTATGCCCCGTTTAATCAAGTATAGTGTGCTGACAAATGACGTTGAATAGATGCTGCGTTAGATTGAAAAAAACCAAGGTAAAAAACACCGCCGCCATGCAGAAAAGTAAAGTCAGTACCTAATTGAGGTAGGTGTCACGCGCCATGATGAAAATAAGTAGCGAGGCAACACCTTTGCCACACTTTTCTTCTCCAAAGCGTCTGGCCAAATACAGAAATAGGCTTTCTTTTTTCTTTCTCCAACGAAACAGCCGATTTGAATGCGCCTCTTCTTTTCCCCTTTGCTTTCTTTTATGCAAGAGCACTTGCATTGTATAATAAAAGGATAGCCATTCATCTACTACTACTTACAACAGCCATTTCGCTTTTTACTTTTCCTTGCATTGCAATATGAGGCATTTTACTCCACCAATGAATGCACTTGGAGATGAAGAACCGATTACAGCGAAAAAGGCGAAGCCAAGATTTTCCATACGTCATTTAAAGCAATATGTTCACAAGGTGTGTCACTAAATATGTGAATTCCGAATGTTCCTTTTTCATCACAATCGATTAGGCACCACCAATGATTAGCAGCGAGTGTTGTCACTTTTGGGTTGCCAATTATAGTAGCACTCATAGTGGCACGGGATGCTTTGACCCCATTGGTGTTGACACGCGTAAATTGTGGCAAAATGGCAAGCCTTTTCAGATTGGCTTTTTAGTCCAGCCCGCACTCGGGAAAAGATGTCACCTTGTTCGTTTCGTGGATTTTTTTGGCGCGAAAAACCATTCCCAGGTTCAATGAGAATTACTGACCTAATTGGCCTAATATAAAGTTGGGGCGAGCACCTCATTTTTTTTTCATTGTTTGGTGGTCTGCTAGATCATTGTTCACACAGACACGGATTTCAGTGGGGTCCCGCTCCCCAAGCGATGGGTGAGCAACAAACAAGCCCATCACGACGGCATTTCCATTGTCTTGAGCCCTTGCAGGCTACGGCTGGGAAATCATAGGGTCACGATCTGCGGGTGTAACGCAAGAAATTACATACTATATATAAGTCTTCTCGGCCTTTTCCCTCTTTTGCTTTGGTTCTCCTTATTCATCCTAATTGCACGTTCCTCGTTGGCTTTTCTCAGCAGCTCGTTTATAAGCACCATACAATTGACGTAGTTTCGCCTTTTTCTTTCTTTCTTCCTCTTGACCAACCTAAAGAAAAAGAGCAACCTTTTCTTCGTCGAAAACAAGCTTCCCAGCCCACTCCTTCCGACAAAACAACATCCTCCTCTGTCCGGGCATTCCTGCCTTCTCCATTATTTTCCGCTTATAGAATCTTTCCCACCAAACGAACCCGCACGACAGAGCCCTCCAACACACACGCGAAAAGCCAGACGCTGACACGCTTTTCACACCAACGTTCTAAAAAAATTAAACTCTATTATGATGGCCGACTTTAATACTGAACCTATCATGCTTCGTCATGCTTCGTCGCTGGCGGCGGATGACAAGATGATTCTCTATCAGGTAAGCGCCCCGGGAAACTTTTTTTCGGTTGCACAAGCACGGCCCACCCATACACATTTTGCCATGTGCGCGCTTATTGTTTTCCATGTGCATTTTCATATGTCATACGCGCCTCCCAAGCCCCCTCTCCCGCCCGTTCTATAATTTTCCACAGTTTTGCTTGGCTTCTTTTTTTACTTACGTCTTCTTTTTTTATGCTTTCCCTATATTCCTCTTTAGCAACCGTGTTTCCCCGAAGAAGATTGTGGAGACATGATGGACGTACCTCAGAATCTAGAGCCCGAGCAAGTACGCTATGAATTCCCGCCTAAGGCGCATTTGCAAGCACTTGCGCAAATCTATGACAACGACGACGATTGTTCGTTTTTTGACGAATCGTCCTATACGACAACGTCAACTGCGACGGAATCCTACCCGCTATGCTCACCCTCAACTGACTATGCTAACGACCACCTCGATCGTTTCTTTGACTCTGTACTCGACGACGTCTGGGAAAAGAAGCAGGACGACGACTATCTCATCGACGATGGCCGTCTATCGCCTCTTCAACTGCCCGCCCAGTCCGACTCGGTCGAGCGTCGAGGCCGTGAACAGTCTTACGATTCAACCGCAACCGTGACCAAGGACAGAGGCGTCGCGCCTTGCTCGTTCCTTAGCTCACTGGATGAACACTCCATCGAATGGCCCGATCAAGGTATGCAAATTATAATCAGGCTACTTTTTTTTCCGCGGCGGCCTGTGAGATGTGTTCTATTCTTGTAGATTATTGATCATCTTTTTTTCTTTATTTATCTTAGGGTCTTTGTACAGACGTGCAGGTTCCGAGGATCTGCCTGTTTTCTGTAGCGAATCCGAGCTGCGGTCGTCCAGCACCCCCAATAGCGAGCGTACCACCGATTCCCAAGTGGTCCTGATCAGGCTCAGTAAAAAGAAAAAAGCCGCACCCATCCAGCGTTGCCCCAGCAACCAGACCAATTGGAGTAGCGACGAAGGTTACGATGACAACGATGACGATCTGAAAGAAGTACCAATTGAAAGTGCATCGATTTTCCTGCCATTGTCGGACCAAGAACAAGAGCACCTCATCCACAATGACATTCTGCGCAGCGCCGCCGCAGTCAAGATCCAGGCAGCGTGGCGCGGCTACCGTTTCCGTTCCAAGCAGAAACCCACCCATCTCAAGCCCAAACAGCGATTGCTGGTGGATGTGCTGCGTCTGTGTGGCGGAGTCCATCGACAACAAATGGCGCGGGTGCAGCACCGGATGCACGACATGGAAGAGCATCTGCGCGAAGAAACCGCCATGCGTATTGCCTTCGAGAAGGCCATGGAAGACATGACCATCCTCGTCGACCAACAACAAAAAGTTCTGTATGATCGCCTGGAACAAGAGATCAACATGCGACAAATCTATGAGCGCAAGATGGAAGACAGCTTGGCTCAGATCCAGCCTATGGAAAGTCGCTTACGAAAGGAGGCCAAGGCACGCGGTGAATTAGAATCCATGATGACCCGTGTCTTGGAACAGGTGCATGACATGAAGCGTGAAGCCAAGGCCGAGGCCGAAGCGCGCAAGAAGCTTCAGCAGCAACTGGACGATGCCCACGCCGAGATTGCCAAGCTCAAGAAATCCCGGTTACCTCCTACTTCAACAAACACCACCACAACCCCGCGAAAGTCGACGGTTCATTCGACGACCCGTACAAGTTTAACGGTGCATGCTGGTGCGAGAAGCGTGTCAGCTATGGCAGCACCCAACAAATACACGTTACGGCGTACTACAACGCCATCACCACAGACCACGCCGAGAGTCAGCTCTCGGATGGATACCACCAAACGACTGATACCGAAGACGACGACTCCTGTATCTCGAAAGAGATAAGTTTTCATTGTTTATCCTATTATAGATATTCCTCTCTATTGCCCCTCTCCCCTTTCTCCCACCCCTTTCCCAAAAGTGATTATACTACGTTATGTTACCATTAGCATTCTAAGTTCTTGTATGAACCTTCTTTTTCCCTTCATATTTCAGTAGTAGTAAATAATCTTGATATGAGACCGCGATGTTTTCTGTTGCGGAAACCAATGCCGGCTCTATCTCTAATACAAAACCGTTAAAAAAAGAAAGACAATGGATGCATAGCTTAATGCAAAGTTTTTTTTTTGTTTTTATTTTGGCAATCAGCCACCCACGCACATGGTGTGTTTGCAGAGGCGAGTCGGGGTCGAAGTGGCATGATTCCTGCAGCTCCTACAGCTGTTCCGACCAAACCAACTTTCTTAAACAGAAAGGAGACCAAGTCGCAATCTGCAAGCAGGGGCCGAAAGCGCGCCACGCCAACAAAATATATAATTGCATCTGTATTATATATTTTTCTCCTTTTCCTCTCTCTTCCTTTTTTTTGCGCTGCGAGATGGCATTACATAGAGGCTATTCATGTCCGTCCTTAGTGACAGCCACCACCCCAACGCCTATGCAACATTCCATATCATCCTCTGGCGCTACCCAGAAAAAGCAGCAGGACGCCAACCCTCTCACCGAGGCCAATCTCAAAACACACACCGCCAAAGCAAGTTTGATCGTCCAATATTTGTTTACTCCAAGAAAATACATGAGGCACTTATTAACGGTTGTTATTACTTTAGACTGCATATGGGCGCGAAAGCAGACATAGACGGGTGCAAACATATGTGGAGTCACAGTTACAGCTTCTGCGACTGGAAGCCGAGCTAGAGCGACGTCGACGGATGGAGATACAATCACTTGTTCCCCTCGACACACCGACGTATGAACAAGATGTTATTATCACTGCTGCGGAAAACAATGACAAACGCACCAAGCGATGGTTCCGTTGGTTCAGCAAAAGACAAGCCCCTGAAGAAGCATCGATTCAGCGGAACAGCATAGCGACATTTGAACAATATCAGGAGGATAAGGCACATCTTGTCGGGCAGGGCCTGTACGGTCTAAGCAATCGCAACATTGCTCGGGCTTTAGGTGCAGGCGGTCTCGCGTCGCTCATTTTTTCTCCGCCGCCATCGCCCGCTGATGATAGCCAGATCACGTCAACGTCAACGTCGCATCAAAAGAGAGATTCCGGTGTATCGTTCTTTGGCGCATTGTCCTCCAAATCTAGTAAAAAGAGTCGAGCCGAACCGTTGACAAGGAGCAAGAGCATTTCTGCAGGCTTCGTCACGGCTCGATATCCAAAGATGATCCATTTGAAAACTTTGCGCGGAGCAGCCATTCAGGCACTTTCGTCTGATTTTTCGTTAGGCGAAGAAAGCGTTCCGGAGTATTGTTGCTCGCCAGATCTTCCAAATTGCTGCTGCCCGCGGTGAACTGGTTTCCCCTGATTGTTTTTTTTTTCTCCCTTTCCGTCCCGATAAAACCGCTACCCCTTTCCTTTCGAACATCTTTTTAACATTCTTCATGTGTAATCATAGTACATTAATGATGCCAATAGGTTGCTTGTAAAATAAACGGTGATTTCCCCCCTGTTCTTTTTGATAAGGGAGTACAAAAAAAAGAAGTCTAAAAAACACAATCCCCTTCGTATACGACCAAGCTCGTTTCTCTATGGTCCTGGGCCCCTTGTTACATGCCAAACATGCCGCCGAATTGACTGGCGTATTGCATTGGTTTAACCTGCGGATGGCTCTATCAAACAAAAACAAATGATCAATTTGGTGCAGCTCTACATTTGAATCTGCTAGATGATTTACCACATGCTCAAATGTAACATAGTCCAGCTTCATATCGGGCGTGATGTTGATGTATGCACCTTTGTTTCCAACAGTGTCACTATAGCAAATAGGGAGAGAATTGATGAGCTGACTAATGTCGCGTGATATGAAGCGAGAAAACCTTACCAGTAATTGGGTGCAGAGAATACGGTTACGCATCTACCATCGTGTTCGATAACATAACCGTTCTCCTTGACTTCGTGGCTACGTATCAGCATATCCAGGTTGTTTCGGTCCAAAAAGTTCTTTGTAACGTCGGGACCAAACTGAATACCGACACCACGTTTACTTGCTCCTCGTCCAAGTTCAGGCTGAGGATCAGACCACAGAAGTTCACACATTAAACCTAAAGGTTATTTTTAATATAAGATATCAATTTCTTATCATCCTCCTCCTTACCATCAGTGCCGGGTTGCCGTTGCGCTAAGCGATCAATCTTTCGGATATCGTCCAATGTAACATCATCCTTGGAGAAAAGACCGCCGTGAACAACAAGGATTTTGTGTTCGATAACGTGTGCCAGTGGGAGAGCGTTGAAGGTTTCCGAGAACAGCTATACATTTGTGTCAATAGCTTATGCACAGATGAATAAAGAAAAAACGAGTCGACAAACCTTAAACATCATCTCGCTAAACTTGGCCTTGACTTCACCTTCGAACCCATACACCTTGTTCATGTTGTCTGTTTCGTGATTACCACGTGCAAGGAACAACCGGTTGGGGTAGAGCCACTTGTATGCAAATAGGGTCAAAATCACCTCGACTGAGAAACTGCCACGATCCACGAAATCGCCGTTGAACAGATACGCGTGATCATCGCCGGGGTAACCATTTGTTTCAAAAATGTTGATGAAGTCGTAAAATTGACCTGTTGAAACCATGCATTAGCACACAAATAATACAAACACGGCATTTACTTTACCATGGACATCACCACACACGGTCAGCATGCCGTTGGCAGGTACACTCACATCGATCAACGACGGAGCTTCCATCATCATCTTCCGGACAGCCAGAATGATCTACACATTTATGCCTTGGTAAAAAAGATCAAGCCTTTTCAACACATGAGAAACCCACCATAAATGCATATTTCTTATGAATTTTCTTTTGATTCTTGAAGCGTTCGATCATTTGTTCCACGAAACTTTGATCGATTTGTGGTTCGTCGTCGTTAAGCCGTAGTCCGTCGTACGAGCTTTCCACCACTATTTTTTTTTTGGTCATTAGCAACAAAAATTGCCCTGATCCACCCAGATCAACGTACCTATGCTCTTCGTATCCAAGGTATCGGCAACACTTGGTGTGCGATCGTCATGCTACGTAAAAAACACTCAGATCAGTTGGGGTGGGGGGAGACAAACCACGGACCATCCCCCAATAAATTTACCTCGATTGCTTTTTCGAATTCGATCCGCTTGACAATCTTGGAACATTCATCCAATTTTGCCTTGGCATCCTTATCACTTGGTGCACGTTTGGAAACCTAGCCCCAATGGATCAATGTTATAAAATGGCGAAGTGTGAGAGAGACACTACTTACCACTTTCAAGTCCCTGAGTGCCTCCTTGAACTTGCCCAAGGCCATATTCGCAGAAGCGCGTCGATAATTGGCCTTGATAAATAGACTAAGTATCCTACATAAACACGTCGCGTTTATAATCTTACCTTGGTCAAAGTTGGATCGATTTGCAAAGCTTCTTCCGCATCGCTGTCATCAGAAAGAGGTAAAGAAAACAATGTCAAACGAATTCAATGACAGGAACTTACCTAATGGCGTAACCATAGGATTCAAGTTTGATATGACAAAATGCACGGTTCGTGTAGTAAGCAGCAACTGTAGGATTGAGCTCGATCGCGGCCGTGTACTTTTCAATCGCTTCTGGGAATCGCTTCTCTATTTTTTTTTTATAAAAAAAAAAGGTACTGGGTTAGTCAACGTATTCGAAACTTGGTGCTTTCCAACTAACGTGAAAAAAGAGCATTGGCTTCCGCCTTGATCTTGTCTGCTTTGACTCGATCGGATTCGGAGACGGTCATTTCAAATCGGTTGGAAAGGAAAAAGGTACTGCCTCTGTCTCTTGCTGTGGAACACGACAGAAATGGCCGCTCCGCCGACTGTCGAACTTTTCTTCGATATGACAAATTGTTGCCAGTGGTGCAGTTACCATACCAACAGTTACTTTGGCAGCAGATGAAGCTTAGCGATAACTTCTCACACTATGAGTTTAAATAAGAAAGTTTGCAGATCCTTTTTGATGCCAGTGTCAATCTCGCTCTATACCTGATAGCATGGTCAGCCAAAGCAAGAGGTACGGTAACATGCGACAGTTTATGCAAAGCTCAGTTCAAATACAAATGAGTTGGAATTCATAAATACAAACCAACATCAAAGCATGTCAAACATTACGATATCATGTCAACTTCTCTTTTGCTTTTACGCCACATCACGCTCTTTGCTCTCCTATGCCTCTGATGGTGGATTTTTTCGGCGTTTGAATGCAGGATGTAGTGTGCGTCGCCACACCCGCTCCGTGTTTCGAGTTGCTTTCTCGTTCCAACCGCATTCATTTTCTTCATCTCCATGGCGTCTGCACTTTTCTACAACGAGAACGACGGCTACATTGACGGTATCCTTCGAGGTTACTTTTCCGGTATCCTTAACCAGACACAGTACCTGAACTTTACGCAATGCGAGACTTTGGAAGGTAACAAAAGAGAGTTCTGACATGCTCATGCTGTTTTCTACGCGAAAGGGTTCCCATTCAACAAGCGTGCAATTTCATAGATTTGCGTTTGCAAATTGGTGCAACGGATTATGGTACGCTGCTTCAAAATGAACCGTCGCCGCTCGCGACATCCACATTGTCCGAACGTTTGACGGAACGACTTGTCGAGGAATTCAACTATATCCGAGCAACCGCCGTCGAACCTTTATCCAAATTCCTGGACTATATCACGCAAGTTGCAAGTGATTTGAGAAGAAGAGAAGTGTAAGCTAACAGGACCCCCGTCTTTAGGTATCAGTACATGATCGACAATGTGATTCTGCTGATTACCGGTACTCTTCATGAACGCGATACCCATGAGCTGCTGGAACGCTGCCACCCGCTGGGCAACTTTGAGTCGATGCCTGCGCTGTGTGTTGCTACCACGGTAGCCGAACTCTATAACACGGTCCTGGTCGAAACACCGCTGGCCCCTTATTTCGCCAACTGTTTGAGCGCGCAGGATCTCGACGAGCTCAACATTGAAATCATCCGCAACACCCTCTACAAAGCCTATCTCGAAGACTTTTATGCGTTCTGCCAATCGATTGGCGGCCCAACTGCCGAGGTCATGGGTGATATCTTGCAGGTAAACCACTCAGAAGCGGTCGCCAAGATAGGTGAACTTACACAGCCTGCAGTTCGAGGCGGATCGCCGCACGGTGAACATTACAATCAACTCATTCGGCACCGAGCTGCCCAAGGAGGATCGCAAAAAGCTGTTCCCCACCATTGGCCGATTGTATCCTGAAGGCAATGCCCGACTCGCGGTTGCCGACGAGTTCGAGCAGGTCAAGGCCACGTGCGAAGTGTTTCATGTAAGACAGGCGGGCGAAGACAGGAAGGCAAAGGCAACTCACGGACAGACAGGAATACCGACCGTTCTTTGACGTGTCTACGAGCGGCAAGACATTAGAAGACAAGTTCTTTGAGCACGAAGTGTTCCTCAACCGGCTTGCATTCCAGCAGCAGTTCAACTACGGGGTGTTCTACGCGTACATCAAGCTGAAGGAGCAGGAGATCCGGAACATTGTGTGGATTGCCGAGTGCATCTCGCAGAACCAGAAGGACCGAATCAATAGCTACATTCCAGTGTTGTAATTTGCTTGTTGTATTAAAAGAGAGAGAGAGGAAGAAGCCTACTGTTTATGTGTTTTGAGGGGCGGTACCTGATGCAAGTTTGAAGGAGACTCTAAAGACAAATTCATGCGGGATTCCCAGCGCATTTGCCCTTCTCTTCCCATCCAAAAGCCCTTTTTCTCTTCCTTTGTCACCTTTCAAGAACTCGAGTCATGACTTTGCCATTCCAGTCTTTCAATCTTGGACATTACAATCCGAATCCCCTCATTGAGTATGCCAGCGAGCCACTGCCACCCTATCAGATTCTATGCCCGCCTCCTTACCTGGCCCCTCCGGACGAGCAGGACGATCTAGAGATTATCCTCAGCGACGACTCTTGTAGCAGCACATCGGGTAAAGATAAATAGCTCACTGCCCCTCCGGCAAAAAGACGCTCACTCTTTCCATCGCGCAGTCCACAGCAGCAGCATCAATCTGCAGCGGCAATTGGAGTACTACTTTTCAAGGTAGGATACAGGCGTGTACAGCATCGAGGACGCTCATTAACTAAAAGTACAACCAGACAAAATCTTGTCAGCGATATCTATCTAGGTTTGGACCCTAAAACCCATATCTTAGTAACACAATATAACCATCAGCCCACAGTGTCGCAGATGGATGCGGATCTGTACGTCCCAATCGCAACCATCGCAGGCTTCAACCGTGTCAAGCAGTATACCACCGATCTGGACACGATTGTCCATGCCCTGCGACAGTCGCCCGCCCTCCTGGTCAACGATGAGGGCACCAAAGTCAAGCCAAATATCTCCACCGAGCGGACAACAGTGATTCTCAGGGAATTGCCAGACAACACATCCGAAGAGGTAACCCGGTGCCTCGAAGTTTGTTTTTTTCCCTTCTCATTCTGTGTGTGTGTGTGTGTGTGAAACAGGAAATCAGCCAACTACTGCGCGACATCAACTCACCGCCCGTAAAAGGAATCAAGCGTGATGTCGGCAACCTCTGGTATATTGCGTTTGAGTCTGAGAAGGACGCCTTGAGGCTCCTTTGTGATGTCCGTGGACGCATATTCCAGGGGAAACCAGTTGCAGCGCGCATGAAGTCGATGCCGGCTATAACAAATATGTAATGTATCCCACATACGCTGATCGCCATCCCCACCTTTAACATGCTTGTGCTTTAGTCTGGAATCCGTCAGTCTGCGCAAACAACAACAACAACAGCAACAGGAACAACAACCTAGCACCCATGTGGATCGAAAGAATCCAATCCGAAAGAAGTCCAGAAAACGAGCTGGAAACAAGCGGAAAAAGGACCATGTCAACAAAAAGAAGATCCTGGAGGAAAACAACTTCCCTCCACTTCCTAACAACACCACTGGTACTACGCCACAGCCAGTACAGACGCAGCAGCTGCCTGCAATGTCCTATGCAGCTATTGCAAAAAAGCAGTAATCCCCTTAACCTCTGTAGTCGACTTTAAAGATTAAGTGTAATATTCCATTCATATAAATTGCTACGTACTTATTTGTAAAACGTGCCTAACTCTGCAATAAACTTTGCTATCTTTTTTTCATCTACCATCGTCCCTTCTTGGTGCGACAATCGACCGAATTATGTACGCACGTTCGACTAATCGCTGCATTCGCTCACTGCACATGCTCTCCTGAATGATTAACAGGAAAAGTCATCATCTTTGCAATTGTGACTGGAAGATACCAGAACCTACGTTCTTCTAGGGAGTTCGCCTCTGATATTAGCAGACATTATATATCATGTATTTATTAGTTAACAAGGATACATAGTGCAGCTTGACATAGAGTGTGGTACAAATTACAGCGTGAAGCAAAAACTCGGGTGCTATAGTACGTAATGCAACGGATACAGTCAGTGTATGCATGATTAACATTAAAAATAAATACTTATTCTTACCTCATCGCCTGTTTTTTGAGCATGCTTTTGATATTCTTCGGGGCTCATTTGCGAACGCCGGACATTCTCACGGTGAAACAGATACTTAATCATCAAAGCCATAATCCCGGTTGCAGCCGAAAAGGATAGTGCAATTGCATGGCCACGCGTGTAAAATGGAGCATCATCTGCTCGATATACTTGCCCACCAATAACGCTACCGATACTTGAGCACGAGCCTGATCCATGTTAAAAAAAAGCAATCAGACATCCAATATGATGCTACGTCATTCCACTCTTACTTGCAAATGCGATTGCCACGCCGCGCTTTGTCCGATCACCAAAGGTATTAGCAACCCATGTTACGCGTGGTGGTGAGGCGCAGAGTACACCCACTATTGCTATAACGGAACTGATATATAATGCAACAGGACCATGATCCTTCAATACAATCAAGAGGAGATAGCCAATTGCACCGACAAATGATGACATTGCAGAATGAAAGGCCCGTTCGTTGACCCGATCAGAGTTCCAGCAGATAATAACCATTGCAATGGCAGCTAATAGTACAGCAGTTGTTAACCCAACGAAATGATCATCCCGTCCTATGCCATGATACTTGCAGGCCACAAATGGAGGTGCGGATAGTCCCTGTGCTGCCAGTTCTGTGAATCCCATCCCATTGATAATACTAGGTGTGAATACTCGAAGACTGACATTGGGCACCAGGCCAATCAGCTGCAAAAACGCCAGTATATAGAGTTTCCAATCAAAAAATGCCCGGCGACACTGCTTCCAAGAAAATTCCTGTTCAGGCCCTGTGCCACTGTCTTCTAACAGTCGGCATACAGCTACTTTTTTTTCACGCTCGGTCAAAACTAGAAGAGTACGTAGTTTAGCGCTTTGGACTTTGATAATTCCTAAGCGTGTCTTTTCGACTTACATCGCTTTGAGCGTTCGGGAGCGGTAGGAAGTATCAAAAATACAATACAGGCTACCACAAAGTTGGAAAGGCCAATTATTATATATAGCCATCGCCATGCTCGGAGGTTTCGTGTGCCATCCATGTACATAATGCCGTACGCCTGTGCGTACGATAGTATAAGCAGGTGACTTTTGAGGGAGTTTAATTTATGACATACCAAAATTCCGCCCACAGCCTAAGAAAAAGTGATATCGACATCTGTTACTACGAATTATGAATGGATTTCAAGTGCTTACCGATCCAACCGCCCCCATTAAAAGGAAAAACGCCATCCGTACGCCCAGTTCCCTTCTTGTGTACCATGTCGATATATGTAGCACAATCCCACTAGGTAATTGTTAGATATTCTATCAAGTGACGCATGTGACTATTGGATTGTGTGACAACATACGGAAAGAACGATGCCTGTACAATACCAAGGAAGAATCGAGTCGCGATCAGGCCTGCACCGTTATGAATAGTTGCTGTAACACCCAGTATCACCGCTGACAATAGCATGGCCAAGGAAAGCCAGTATTGCGCCCCAACCTTTTGCAGAATCATATTTGATGGCACATCAAACAAGATCTGGTTATAAAAGATCAGTAACAAGATGAACCCGGAAACCAGTATATCCTTACGAAACCAAAGTAATAAATTGAAACAGCCCAGTTGAATTGATTCTCAGAGATATCGATATCACTCATAAGTCCAGCCAGTTTTGAATTTCCTATGTATAAAAATTGTTGGGTCAATATATGCTTGAAACGCATCTAATATTAATCATATATCTAAAGAAACTCACCAATCGTGATGCCGCCCAAATTATAGAATAGGTAAAGTAGCATCATTGTCGGCATAAGCACCACATCTTGCTTTCGTAAGAGTTTTCGTATTTCATCCGGGCTTGGGTTTACATCTTCATGCATGTGAACATTGACCTTTTCATCAGCCTCCGTGGTGGCGCTTTGTAGCTCCGTTTTGGTATCTTTATCACCAATGGAACTCATTGTCTACAAAGGCCTATGGATTAATAAAAGTAAAGGTGTAGAAAGTAGTAAAAGCGTTAACGTTTCCATTTTTTGTCTGTTACTAACTGGCGATCAAATGACTTTGTTGTTTATACGTATTGCGCCAGGCAATACGCCATATCGAGCCAAATCGCTGATAAAATATGCATTGTTTGTATACCTGATCTATACCTGTTTTGGGGTGACACAAAGGCGCCTGTTGCTATAAGGATATATTAGCGCCAGGTTGTGTCTCTCTCACCCTTGGTTTGCCACCAGACCGTACGTATGATGATGCTTCTGTGAGCTTTTTTTATATACAGAAAAATTTTATATCTTCTCTCATTATATGTATTCATATAAGGCAACAAGGTAGCATCCATTCTTATGTATGATTCATAGCACAGATCCTGGCGCCGCTCTTCTTATCCTCAGTCTCCTATCCACATACTTACATCATGAGTGGATATTTATCCACATCATTATGTATGGCAAGTATTTAGAACATTGGCATTTTATTACTTGTTGATGATCTGTGTATACTTTTGGATCAACATTGACTCTGCAAAATTCCATCAGAATGTGTGATCTGTTCGGATGCTGCACTTGCCGACTTACATAGGCTTTTACGCTTTAGTTCGGTTACTTACACATACTATCGAATATGATCCCTACAGCAAAGCATTTGGATAGTCTGCGGACAAAAGAGTGGCGATTGTTTTCACAGCGTCAAACTTTTCCTATCTGCACCTGTTTTCCGTTGAATGTCTGCCTTACTATCGGGCTCCAGACGTCTCCGCATATTCAGCTGATATATAGTTGTCTACTTTTCTTATCGGTAGCAGTTATAGGGATTTGGCATGGTGTGTTTCTCTGAGCAACTACTCGACTACTCCCATCCACTGTAGTTCATCGAAACCTCAACAGTTTATGTGGCAAACCGATAGCTCTGCTTATATTGGTCATCTAGCTTGACACTGTTGTCGCTATGATTTCGAAGGGATTTATACCTGAGTCTCACATTATTCATCCAGATACTCTGAGTTGTCTTTCATCCATGAAGGCGCTTAGAGGGGCATATGCGCTGCATCAGTTACCATTATCACGCGCCTTCATCCTTTTTAGGCGTTTCCAGGTCGTCACAACCAAACAAAGGTTCCCAAGCCTCATCTTAGACTTCATTTCACGCTTATCACAACATTCCCCTTGCCGTCCATTTACCTCAACTGAGAAAACACGTAGCGATTTACTCCTACACACGCATCTCAATGGTCATTTCGGCACTGACATACTTATCACGAGTTGCTTAGCAACGCGGTTTCCTTGACGACCGTAAGCAAAACGCATTCTAAACCGTTTCCCAGAGTTCTGGATGTCAACAATCCAACAATGGCAAACACGGTTTTTCCCATTTACGATGAATTACTGCTGATTACCTGGTGATCAGTAGGCCTTCAACTTGGCGGACTTGCGTCGCTACGCCAAAAAGGTTACAACAATACTCTCGTTATGGATGACACACGAATAGCACATACCGTTACAGCAGCTCACCAATATGTTCAACATCGGAGGACACTGGGTTGCGTACTGGGGTTGTATCATTATTATCGAGCATTCTGGCGCTGATTGTCTTTTCACGCCTATTCTCCACGCACCTGCGGCGTAGCTGAGCTATGGGATAACACTAGGCAAAGTCTCTGATCGTCAATGAGATTATAAAGAAATACGGACAGTCTACATCTATCCAGTGCATACTAGCATCGCACATGCTATGCCGCACATTTTCGACTATTCTCACTGAGGTTTACAGAACAGTCGAACTTCGATGAGGTGCACTTCTTCGATCACATGGTACTTATGCTATTTCAAGATGGTCTATGCTGGGCTTGCATTCATAAGGATACACTAACTACAGTGGCCATACATGTACATCCACTGCTTATGCTTCTACTTCGAGAAATATGGTTGTCGTCCATTACAATACGTTGCAGCACCTGACAGACATAAGAATCCCTAGGCGCTTGCACTAGAGTACACCCGCCAAATTACGGCTTCATTTGTGGGCAGCCCTATAGCTCACCAAAGAAGAAAAAGAGAAGTTAAGGCCGATCCAGCAGTTATAGAGGCCCGGACCATATTGGAGAATCTCAAGGCACGGGATTATCATCATGCTATTGCCGAGACCAAGGCAATCCTTAGCAGTTGAGAAAAAATGGCCCGATTACGATTACAAAGGCAAAAACGTTCAAACATTTTTTAAGTATTGGAAGAACGAAGCTTCTTTAAACAGTCAAGGCGAATCGGTGGCGCCTAGTTGGGCGCATAAAAAGTAAATATGGCCATCAAGGATCGTTGCATTACTCCAGTAATATTTCGCGACTGAAATTTATTGGGGTGCCTTTCTTCATATGCAGTGTTTAGAATAATATTCGTTAGATTAGTGTATAGTCGTATTGCTTTTAGGCTAACCTTTCGCGAGAAATTTATACGGAAGTAAGATAAAATTTCCTCAAACAACGCATTGACTTGTATATGGCAGTTAGTATTTGATAAGGACCACGAGAGCAACTTTGACTAGCGAAAGCTCTTAATTACGTATAGGATCAGAATTTTTATATCATAAGCACCGCTCGGACTCATTGATGTTGCTGGATTATCTGCTAGGTAAATCTAATAAATGGATTTCTTCAATACAATCAGGCACAACAAGAGCAAGAAGAACAAATCACGCTCAAGCAGAGCGAACTCATTCGTCTAACTCATACCATAGTCGACAATCAAATATATTTGACCTTATCTGTAGCGCCACATTCACTCACATACGCATTTATGTTTTAACCGAACCTTATTTCAATCTGTTGCAGAGTACATATATCAAGAAGAAGAATCGATTGGATCCATCCCTTTTAACGTCCAGTCCCGATATAAATTACTCTGTAGACGTACTGCGATGGCATACTCTGCGAAGCTGCACCGTATTTGCATCTTTATCTATTTTGATATAGAAGCACAGGTCACTTTTTTAATCCAGTACCTAAATTAGAGTGACGCCGATCTCAAAATTAAAGTTATCAGTGTGATACATTCATTCTGTACTACATTCTTCACCATATTAAGGAGGGTGTGGTACAAAAAATGAAAGGTAAAATATATGGAACAGCCATAATTCTAGGCCTAATGTTCTCCTGATGGTCCCTGAATAAGCAGAGTATGCAGTAGTAAATAAGGATGTTAACTTCTACTGCCTAAATCACTGGGCTTGTATGTGCATGTAGTCGATCAATTCGACATGCAGGATAACTTCCCCTATAGTGATAGGGCTTCACAAACTGTTTTCATTTCCGCATATATAAGCTCTTTCTCCGAATTTTCTAATTTGAGACCACTTTACATCCAATGGAAATATCAGAGGATCACAGCTGTACAATAATCGAGTCAACAAAAACATCGGTCCAATCTTCCGACGAGAAACATGTTGCGTCCAAAAAAAAGACATCGCTCATGTTGGTCATGGTCAGTTTTCAAATTTCGATATTTTTAGCCGCTCTCGACAAGTAAGTTTTTTACTCATTATATGCACTTGAAAAATAAAGTACTAATGCCATAATATTTTGGCGCGATATACAATAGAACTATTATTGCAACATCTTTACCTACAATTGGGTCTGAATTCAAAGCCATGTCGATTTCTTCCTGGGTCATAAACAGGTACTGCATTCATTATAACGCGTATATGTACACAGTGAAAGTGCTAATATTCATATGCATGTAGTTTAATGTTGGCCTTCAATGCATTTCGTACGGTTAGAGTTATATTCGGCAGTTGAAAATTCTAACAAGGCGTAAATGCAATACAGAGCCACTATTCACAAAGCTATCTGATATTTTTGGACGAAAATGTATCATTATGTACGGACTACTATTATTCCTAGTATCATCAGCGCTGTGTGGTGCAGCAACGGTATGAAAAAAGTAAGCATTATGTTGATTTAGTTCGTCCTAATTGGGAAATACTTTTGGGAATAGAGTATGATTATGCTTATCATCTTTCGCGCATTTCAAGGCATCGGCGCCGCCAGTGTAAGCGCTTGCTTTACTTATTACAAGTTTTATATTTTTGGCTAATATAAGCACCCTTGCAGATTGTTTCCATGGTACGTATATTTCGTACATAGGTTTATCATATTAGCTACTGAAACTTTACTAAAAAATCAAGTTACATGTATAGGTTTTTGTCATTATATCTGACCTGGTGCCGTTGGAAAAGCGAGGAAACTATCAAGGGTATAATAGTATATAAAATGACGTGTTACCGAGAGACTGACAGTTAATGATAAATGTAGCCTGGTGGCTATTGCTTTTGCGCTAGCGAGTGTGTCCGGACCTTTAATCGGTGTAAGTCTATGAAGCGACAGGTTACTTTATCGTTGCTAACCATCTATTATCCATAAAAATAGGGTGTATTCACAGATTACTTAAGTTGGCGATGGAGTTTTTATATCAAGTAAGCACCAAGTTAAATGAAAAGTAAGCAGAACCATTGTACTAATAAGCACTGTAATTTTAGCGTGCCCCTTGCTGCAGGATGTATATTTATTTTATTCTTTTACTTGCACTTGCCAATGGAAAAGCAAACTTTCAAGGACAAGCTTATGCGCATCGATTATGCAGGAAACTTTTTGGCGTTGGCTGCCACCACGTTATTCCTCTTGGCTCTAAATTTTGGCGGCCAAGATTATCCATGGAAATCCGCGGCTGTAATTGTAAGTCATAAAATCTAACCAGTTCTATGTTATTTCAATATTTAGTGAGCTGTCTTTTACAGGTATCGTTAGTGCTTTCTGGTGTTCTTGTTGTATTATTGGCTGTCGTCGAAGTTAAATATGCAAAGGAACCATTGATGCCTCCACGGCTTTTCAAAAACCGTACTGTCGTTGCTCTTATGTCTGTCAATGTACTATTTGGCATGACTTTCTACCCAATGATATTTTACATGCCTACCTATTTCCAAGCTGTACGCGGTGATTCGGCAACGTGGTCTGGAATACGGATGGTTCCTATGGAAGCTGCAATCGGTGCATTTGCTGCGCTTGGTGGTTTTATCATTACAAAGTACGGCGTATACCGATCACTGTAAGTAGGAAGTTTGCTCGGGCTTTATGAAGTATCTAACTTTATTTTAGGCTTGTTTCCGGTATTATTTTGCTTGCTACAAGTATTGGACTTTTCAGCCTGTTCACTATTAAAACGAGCTGGCCAAGTAAGTACAATAATTACAATATATGCTGCATAGTTTATATTTGTTCTAATGCTTCCTAGTGATATATGGATTGATCTTTATGAATGGCATCGGTATGTTTCAAATGCGTGCTACTGAAAATGCACTTATACTTATGCTCACTCTAATATCAAACTAGGCGGAGGCTTATTTCTTGCCGCGAACAGTATCGCGATTCAAGCCGCAGTAGACGAATGCGATGTTGGTAAGTACTGTGCATACCGTCAATTATCACTTTATTTTAACAAAGTGAGCAGCCGTTGCTATAGGTCTTCGCGAGTTTTTAATTGCTCTAGGCGGCTCACTTGGTGTTGCAATTGCGTCAAACGTATTGAATTCGACCCTAACAAAGAATTTGCCTCGCGCAATACCGTCCGAGCATGCCGCATTTGTCTTAAAGTCACCAGAATATATTCGTAACGGGTTACCGCTCGAGTATTTTGAGGCGACGATTACCACTTATGCAGATTCGATGAAAGATGTATGGCACATTTTAACTATCATTGGAGGACTTGGTAACGGAAAACGAATCGCGGTATTTTCTTTCAGGGCCTAACAAGAGATCATAGGATTTGTATGTTCTCTTTTTATAAAACATTACCCGCTGAATAGAGTCGACGCTGATCCTAAGGAAGTCGAAGAGAGCCACGAAAAGCAGCAACATCCGCATTCAATTGTTGAAGTTCGAAGCGACGTAAACGAGATAACAGAAAATTAAGGAATGATAAAAGTATGTACCACGAAACTAAGTTCTCGTACATTTAGAAATGGCCGCTAAATTTTTACTAGTTATATAGCCATTTTACGTTAAATTGCATGGATAGTTTTTGTCTTGGCTACGACAAGCATAGCACTCCACGCCATCTAATAGCATCACAATCATTTATAACTTTAATACTATATCTATGGAAGGGTATCCCGGAGAGCTGCGAGCATTGTAAGACTAATGTAATAAACGAGTTCTTACAGAGAAAACACTATACATAATTAAGCGGCTACTAAATGTTTTAAAGGGTAATGACGGTAAAAAAAAAATCGACGCATGTCTCGACATTTCAAAAAGATTCCAGTATATACCTCTCAGGGTTCATATACTTCCAGGAACGAGGTTATCAAACCTGATATATGTAGTATACCAATAACACAGCAGGGGATGAAGGGGATGATGTGATATATAATCGTCATGCGGCTGTTTAGTGACACGTGCATATTGATCTGTCTTCTCCAAGAAATGGTACGTTCAAATAACACTCTGATCTTATTACCCGGCAAACCCCATTGGATACTTGTATTGGGGCGCTGTTTCTTTGCTTGGTAATGGCGTCATGATATACTTCCTTTTTTATCTGGTTCTGTATGTATGCATAACTATTGATAGACATGTTGGTAGCCCCGCCAACTTTCCCTCTCTCCCTTTCTCTCTTCCTCTCTCTTTCTCTCTTGTATTATTATATCATACATATTATCATTATCACCCATAATTACCCAATAGAGTAGCTTAGTAGCTAGAATCTTCTTGTTGCGGTACTCTACACCACAATCACGGCGCCAACTGAGCCACCACTAGCCAGCAATTTGCCTGCATGAACAATACCATTCACCTTTACCTCCTACTGAATAGATTGCGATTCGCTGTTGTAATCTCGTGCTACGGGAATTCGTATCGCACCTGTGAGCGAAAGTCACATATATTAAGCGTCCTAGATTTTCCCTTCTCAACTGTCAAAAATACGTAATTCATGGTACACAGTTGCTGAATTTCAAGAGTATGCTGTGTGTTTGCGCCTGGCATACTAATTATGGTGAGGAATATATACTGTATTCGCCAAACGGAAATTACCCGCCAATTCTGTTATTGGCCTCAATAATTTCGATGCTACCAAATCCGACTTGCCACAGCAGATAGATGCTAAAAAGTCTATATGCGTCTACACCGATCACTCCGATCTCTACACATTACGAAATATACAGCGACTTCCGTTTTTGGAATGTCACTGATTTCTTTGGGTAGCGACATTACTTTTTAGAAATACTGTATACTGCATAAGTGTATGCATTACTACGCTTAAACAGACATAGTGTTGGCGCCGTTTTGAGTCAGGTGTACAGTAGTAGATTGTCGTGTAAATCGGTAGTTGAGTACACCGAAATAGAATGAGCACCAGCAACAATATCGTTTGTTACGGACGTTTGTATAAAGGAATCCTAAAGAGGATCGTGGATTGGAAATAGAAAAAGGGTAGTAAAGCAAATTGTCTTTATTGTTTGATCGATAAACAGTGATCCTAATTGAAGGACACTAAACAATACTGATAACTATAAAGTATTTAGGTCGGGGTGTTGATAAATGTAATCAATTGACCAATGTTTATTTAACGAAAAGCGCTTCTATTTATATCTTTTGGTACAATGGCGCAGTGCTAGCTGTTCTAGCTGTGATAGGTGCATGCGGTAACCAATTGATGATAGTGTAGTTGCCGCAGCAGTAGGAGGTAAAGGTGAATGGTATTGTTCATGCAGGCAAATTGCTGGCTAGTGGTGGCTCAGTTGGCGCCGTGATTGTGGTGTAGAGTACCGCAACAAGAAGATTCTAGCTACTAAGCTACTCTATTGGGTAATTATGGGTGATAATGATAATATGTATGATATAATAATACAAGAGAGAAAGAGAGAGGAAGAGAGAAAGGGAGAGAGGGAAAGTTGGCGGGGCTACCAACATGACTAACAATTTTTTTTAACCTATATGTTTCTTATATCACTGCAAAAAATTTTTGGGTGAATTTTGGTGAATAATTTTTCCAAATGGTTAAACATAAGCTTTTTAACCACTTGAGTTACTAAAAATGGTAGTACAAGTGGTTAAAAAGCTTATGTTTAATCACCTCAAAAACTCATTCACCCAAAATTCACCCAAAAATTTTTTGCAGTGATAGTAACTCTGTGTATTAGCATGGCGACCATTTGCCTGATGGGGTGCCTCAACTAAAATGAAGCATTGACTGTCCGATCAATTCATGCAGAAAAGGTAAAAGAAAATATGTACAAAGGTGAATGAAAGACCGAGCGTGTCGACATCTTCATCCAGAATTTCAACAACGCAAGCTGTATGGTACGTATGTATATATGTGAAGGTAAGAATATTGAAAGCGTACGATATATCAGGAGAGATAATATATATCAGATGGCTCAAGGCTGCCTGTGTTCGTCTTTTTCTTTGCTTCTCCCAATCTAGCGGATCGTCTAGTCCCCATAACAGGTCGCCGTTGGGAACATTTTTTTTCCGTTCCAGTAGCCGACTCTCTTTATTGTGAACACGTTCTCATAACTGATAATGATATGCTTAAGATTTGGGAACCCAAAAAAGGAAGAAAGGTATTTTTCTCCAGACGCTTATATGTGGTAAATACAAAGACTAGTGCAGTGTGATACAAAAAATCAGATGTATAATGCGGTGTATACGGTGCGCGTTGAAATGCGAAAGTCCTTCATTATTACAAGTGTGTCATTGACTCCTTTGTATATACTCTACTCCGTGACGAAATGGACATGCTCCATCACGAAAAAGTTATATACTCATTAGCAAAAAAAAAAACGTGACCGATCGCGAAAAAATAGCAATGTCGAAAAGACTACAAGCTCATTAGCGAAAAAAAAATCATTGGCAATCACGAAGAAAGAATTGACAATGGCGAAAAAGCTGGAGACCCATTCACGAATAAAAATTCTCCCCTCCCCGCATACAAAGCTCACTTCCAGTGCGAAAGGTGCTTCCTATATATGTAATGTACTATTCCTGGATACGAAGATTTCTGCTGCCGAAAGCGTAAATGCTGTACTTCTTTTGGCGGTGTCAGGCGCAAAATTATGTTTCAGTTATCTTTGTTCGCGAAGGACAATTGCGCTTGCTTTGATAATGACCTGTATGGATCCCACCATCAATCATACAAACACATACGAAGTGAGTGACAAGGCGTTCTTGTGGCTGGAAAGACCAGAGTAAAAAGTAGCCAAGACCTGCCACCATGAACCAGACCAGCATGATTGAGGGTCAGGATCCAAGAAATGTTGCCGGACTCGTATACGGGTGTTTCGGCGCCCATATTATTAAACACGGTTGATTGGTGGCACCGCATCTAAACCATACTCACTGCTTCCACGCCATCCGCACCACTGCATAATTCAACAGATTTTTGGAGTTGATGGTATGTCAAGATCTATGAAAAGACCTGATAAAGTCCATGAGCTATGCAGCGCCGCTTTCCAACAGACACGCTGCAGAAACTATGTTTCACTGCCGTTTGTAATGAGGAAACTCGATTCCGCGGCAATGAAGCGAACGAGAAGAAATTGGAGTCATGAACGGGAATCTGAGAAATGTCAGACCTATAAACATTGAGTTGCATGGTGTGCTTGTTAATGATCGCGCCATGAGCTTTGACCTTGTTTCTAGCGTAGTGGCTGTAGACAGCAAAACCCAGCTCGCATGATGTCTGTGCGCCCCTGAAGCCAAATTCGTAACTTGGCGTACAGGCCACGTTGCGAGACGCGACGAGTGTCTACAGAATCCTCAGAACGTCTACTTTTCGAATAAAATACGAAGCATTGAATCCGGGCCAGTCTGTTATATGATAATTGTCTTCCGAGTGTATTACCACATATAGAAATTTTCATAAAAGATACCGGAATCTGTCCAGGATGAAGTTTTGGGCATGGCGACAAGTTTTGGACGCCATGGGGACAACTGCCATGACTACAAATGACAGCTTATCAAGTTGTCTTGCGGCATGGCGGCATCTCATGCAAGGCAATGGTGGATCTCCATTGGCAAAAGGTGGTAAAGGGATGATTTTATGGCTCCATGTGTAACACGAAATGGCCAACCTTCAAAATAAATGAAAAAAGACTTCTTTCCTTTTTTCTCTTTCTTTCCCCAGTTGTAACCATGTTCTTCATCGCGCTTTTCGCTGCTGTTCTCCTTGTCGCTGCTGTCTGCATTGCTCAAGCCGTTCTCTCGCGTTCTCGTCGCGTACCGCCCGATCTACCAACGCCGTATGCAACGCCTATGCTGCTTTCCGCAGCCGTGTCTCCGCTGTTGCAGTCCGTGCCCGCTGCCGTGTCTTCGCCGTTTCCATCTGTGCGCGCCGCCTCGTCGTCCATGCTGCTTTTTCAGCCGATGTCTCCTCCGGCGGCTGCGTTGATTCCCGAGGACATGCCTCCCCCGTCGCCGCTGTTCGGAGCAATGCCTCCTCCGCCGCCGCCTCCAGCTGTGGACGATGAGTTCCTCGGGCTCTTCGACCAGATGAGCATCACCCCGCCGAGCCAGCAAGTCCACAGGCAAACGGCCGAAATGTGGCAGGTTCCCGAGCGCCTTGCTCTGCGGGAGGAACGAGACTTTGGCTTTCGTACCTTCTTGCGGTCGCTGTACCTCCGTGCTCGCAATCGAGATCACGAAAATGGTGGCGACCTGCGTCGATATGCCGTCGGCAACAACTTCCTCCGGGAACACCACGGCTGAAAGTAAGTTGATGTACAAACCGTTATAATCTTAGCAACAGAATCACTGATGAATCTTCTATAGAATAGCCGCAACTAAAAACAAAAAAAAAAAAACAAAAAAAAGCAGAAAACAAAAAAAAAAAACAAAAAAAAGCAGAAAACAAAAAAAAAAACAAAAAAAAGCAGAAAACAAAAAAAAACAAAAAAAAGCAGAAAATATAAAAAAAAACACAAAAAAAGACACCCCGAAAAAATTACAAAAACACAAAAAAATGCCCCTTCCCCTCAGTATCCCCTTCAGTGTTCAGTGTTCAGTGCCTCCTCTCTCTCTCTCTCTCGCTCTCTCATATATCTTATTGGACTTCTAGAATATACCCACAGCCGCATATACCCACAGCCGCATATACCCACAGCCCTCTCCTTTTGTATATACTCTCCACCATTTTTGCTTTTGTACATATTTCACTTTTGCATTCAAGGGCCTAGCCCTTCGACCACACAACGACAGCCGTTTACGGTGGTAAGTGTCTTTTCTATTAACTGCCTGCCATTCAAAAGCTAATTTACTTTTCCTTTTAGACATTTTTGCTTGCCACTTCGCAGCAGCAGCATGACCGCCGAGCGCGGCACATTTGCACCGTAGAATACGGTGGTAAGTATACCTTGACTTTGGATGACCCAATATTCGGGAAACTAATATGCTTTTATTAACAGCCTTTTTGCCTTGTCCCATGGCGCAGCTTTGACCGCAGAGGGCGGTCTCATTTCCACCGTAGAGTACGGTGACAGGTCAGCGTCGATCATGCGTGCACTGGGCCAGCACGTCACTGGGGGTACCCTTTTCTGCAGCTGGATCTCCGGGCCTTCTGCTTAGCGGAAAGGGCCGCCCACCACCGCTACTCTGGTGTCCGTCAGGTAAGGTGGAGGAGGGAAGGCGGTGAACAGGTTGCGACGGTCTTCCCAAGGCTGTGAGCAACTCTTGCGGGATTAAATATGCTAGCCTTGACTCCGGCTCAAGTACGCAATCAAGTGCAACGTCGCAGCAATGCTCGACGCCCGTAGCTATGGTGATCAAAGGTACGTGTTTTAATAAGCCGACAAGTGTGCATCAGTGAACTAACCGGTGTAAATAGCTTTGTAGAACTTTGGAATCCGGTCATGGACATTGGGATAAACCACAATGTTCATTGACCAGCAGAAGTACATTTTGCTCATGCCGAGCATTGTCACGGAGCATTTGAGCGCGTCAAGTAGTCGGAGGTCAAGGGCTAGCGTCCCTCAAGAGTTGTGAGCTGCGGGGAGACTGTCGCGCCTGTTCACTGTCCTTTCCTCTGAAGCCTTGCCTGCGGGCCCAGGGTAGCACCGGTGGGTTGTCCTTTCTGCGGCAGGAGGTCTGGAGTGAACGCTGCGGAAAAGGGCCCTCGGTGGCGTGTCAGTGTACGTATGGTCGGCGCTGGAGGGGGGGCCGTATGGCCAGTGGAGGGGTGGTCTGGCTGCCCAAGCCTGGGTAAGTGATGAATCAAATGTCATTGGAAGCAAAACGAAACTCATGCCTGGATTACAGTGTAGCACGCGCGGCCTGAAACAAGCGTGTCCCCAATAGGCGCGCAGGGCCATTGAACATTCGTATGGTGGCTGCTCCTGATGAGGCCCAAGGTATGTGCTACTCATACTCATTTCGGGAGCAATCAACTCAAGGAGCATTCTCGTACATTCATCAGAGAACATCACCGATCCCGTCATCCATGCATTTTGGAGACATGAACACCACAACCATACTTACGGTGTCGATATGACGCGGGACCAAGAGCCACATACATTACAACCATCGGGGCAGCACGGGCTCGTCGCACATCCTTATGGTGCCAAAATGACGCATCAACAAGGCTGCTTTATTATCCATCCACTTTGAGAGATGCAGGACTGTCAAGCATCCATACGATGATGGCACGCGGCAGTGTCAATGTCTCTTGATACATCCATTTGAGGGGCAATCCAACCAAACATCTTTATCAAGGCGACATGGGCAAGCACCGAAATCCAGGCATCATATGCAATCAAGACCGGCGAGCAATCAAATTCCGGTGCTGTGGGACAGGCATTTATCCACTTGAGGAGGAACATGATCATCAGGCGCACATACATCATTGGGCGGCATGGCGCAATAACAACTATCAACATGGGAAAGGGACAAGGCAGTCGAGCATATACTTGGTGGGGGCATCCATATCGGCGCATAGTCAAATGACGAGTTTACGCGCAACCATCAATTCCGTCTACGTGGACGGCGTCTTTGCCATGTCATTTCAATCAAACCTTATACAACGATCCATTGGTTCGGGAATTCACAGAAACCAAGAACTCGAGTTGAAACTGAAAGGGTCCGTCGGCATTCTCTCTTTTGCAGCGGTGCGCTCAAGAATACTCTTATTGACTATCGGTGTGCAGAGGGGCATCAGTCAATTATACTCGCATTCAGTGAACATGGCGGCGCAAACCAGGGAGGGCAACCATGGGGAGAAACAAGGCAAGCGAAGGCAACACACAATCGAGTACCAAAGATCGCTGTGATCCAGGTCGAAACGCGATACAACTTGTCATCCAACGCTCCGAAAGACTGGCACGACCATTCAGAGCCATCAAGAATACACGATCACCAAAGCAATCAAGCAGATCTACTTGAAGCTAAAGTTTATCGGTGTGGCCTATCGAGCATCTGCAAAAGCGGCGAGGCAATGCTACCATCCAAAACCAAACAAGCCATCAATCGGATTCCGGTACTTTCAATATCTAATTCACTCAAGGTAACTGAGAATTACACACTTTAGATGACAAAAAGATGTACTGATTTGGCCTATAGATTACTATCACAGCAACTACATTCATACACCCGATCCATCATTCTATCCAAGTTGCATATCCATACAAGGCCAAGGAACGAGCATTATCATCATCAACGAAGGGTCAGGACGCCGGTAATGAATCTAGCAGGTTGGAGAGCATGGCGGCAGCAAAAAAAAAGTCAAAAAGTGGAGCTACAATCACGAAAAACGAATCCAAAACCTGAGACAATATCTCAAGGCAAATCCAATCCAATATCCAAACCAAACCAAATCCAAATCAAACACAATATCCAAACCAAATCCAACATCCAAAACAAATCCAATATCCAAACAAGAAACAAATATCCACGTCAAGTCCAAAGTCACGCTTAGTTCAAGACAACTGACACTACGAATCCAAGCACGAAGTCGAGTCCAACGACAAAACCAAACGAGTCCAAACTTTACAAGTTCTTGTCCGGACACGTACATTCCAAACAACAAAAGCTTCCACCAAAAAGAAGTCGCTGCGTCAAAGTCTCTCCGTATCTGCATGATCATTACCAATGTCTACGGCCCTTCGTCACCTTGCACATTTATCAATAAAACATATTTTACATTCGATTTTATGCTCATCAACTTGATAACAGTCCTTAAAGGTTGACTCGTAACGGAGGTTGTAATCTTCTGAACGCTATACGTATATGACTAAGGACGTAGCTAAAAAGTAGAGGAAACATACAGTGAACGCCCGCTTTTTTCCTACGCGGATGGAACACCCAAAAGTGCGGAAAAAGCGGGGGTGAGGAAATAACGGGGGTTACACAAAGTGGTATGCGCTGGGTATCAATAATCGTCTAAGCACCGTTCACTTCTTTATATGTGTATATTGGTTTACATGTCTATCGCTATAGCGATAGATGGATGGGTATCTATATTGATAAGGTACTGTACGTTTTTTTGGGCCGGAAAGAATGATGTTGTATTATAAGTATTACACTATATAAAGCACAACTGCATATCACAAGCAATGGTGATTTGTTACTGTGCCTTTTTTGGTCCCTGCTTAATATGTCATGTAGTGTTGCCATTGTTCGCTTCAGGTATCGTTTAATACCGGTGAAAGACAAGTAATAATAAGCTATAGAATATGGTTTACATTGTCCCTGCTAAACTAATTTACAACATAGTTGCTCCCGAATGATCATCCGGATCGAGGCGCGATATATGAGCCAATAAGTGCTATGAAAGATTACTGATGCTGTCATAATGGCGGCCGATACCATATTTTGAGGTACACCGTTAGGACTGAAGAATCAATCGCCCCACATAGTTTACGTGAAATAACTAAGCCTAATTGAAACGGTGATTGAAATTCTTGATGATCCAGGACAAGCCCCAACAGCAGATGCCTTGCATAGCGTTCATGATGATCTATTCAGGCGCGCTCATACGACACAGTCGTACAATGCATCATTTTTTATTAGAAAATAAAGGGATATACACGCTTTTAAAGCATACTTATGATCATTTAGACATAGCTTTATTCATCCCTCGTTTTTTTTCCTCAGAGTAAGCTGGGGACAAACAGGAAAATTTCGAGGATGGGAAAATTAACACTATGATCGAGCGGATGGCATAGCTAAATCAGGGAAAAAACCGAGGGAGAGGAAAAATCGGGGGAGGAAAAAGCGGGGGTTCACTGTAATAAAGACGAAGATCAGCAGTTTGAGACGCTAAAAGCCACGATGTAATGAGCAGAAGGCAACCCGCAAGGGATCCAAGTCACCTGGGAAAAAGAAAGAGAAGCCTGTTTCCACAAAGATGGCTTATCTTGTTGCTTTCTCTCGAAGCAAAGTACTTTATCAAACGTACAAGATAAGCATCAAGTCAAATGAAGACGACATACCTGCCGAAGCAAAGAAATGATAACTGATCTAGCCTCTGGTCCAGCGTTTAGGAAACTGTCCAAAGTAGCAGAAAATCGCTCACACAGCATGTTATACAAAGCAGAGCGCTCCAGCAAAACGGCGAAAAAGAAAGCATGACAGCAGGGACGATAGCTATAGTATCATAAATAGTGGCTTTAACAGCCACAGAAAGAATAGCGAATATGAAAACTGGGACGTGAAGAGACAGTCATAGCAGATATCAGTGGAAAAGTAATGTATACGGGCGTACGCTACTAAGTACAAGAAACGCCGTAGAACAGGCTTGTGGTGTTTCCTGCGCTCTTCAGTATTGCTAGATGCGTTGACTATACATGACGTTATTCTGGTAAAAAGAATGTAAGCTCGTCTAAGAATTGATTGTGTATCTTTTTCTTGCATACAATGAAGCCGCAGAAACCAATCGATAAGCTCTTGCCCGATTATAGTTCAGCTCCGTGCTTTTGCAGAGCGGCAGTTACCCTAATAAAGCATATTGCTTGCAAGTTTGCGTGATTCAGTCTCTGGTACAGGATACTGGTGATGGATCGTAAAAAAAAAAGTTTACGCGGTTGTCACAGAAACAAAGAGGGTGGGCGCTGTTACACATTTCAGGCGATTTGACAGAAAGTACCCCGACGAAAAGGCGCATTGTTGTTTAAAATCATATTTATTTAAGCAAGAGACCTGTCGTGCTCATATGAGGTGCAAATGCTACGATTACCGGCCATTCTAAAACTGGGATCACGTCGCTTGGTGGTGGTACCCACTCTATTCCCTAGGCGTCACCCGACACCGCGGCAGTTTTTCTTCCCGCAGCAGCGATGCCTTAATACCTATACAAAAGGAAGCATACAGCATGCCTTACCAGCCAAGAAGCCCGATATCAAATTGCGCTGTAAGTTAATGCATTGAACAATGTCGGCTACCTGCTAAACAAGGATGGCGGCAATATGCAGGTACTGAGTTCGACGATACCGGCGCCGTACGAATCACAGCAGGCGAATTCAGCAAAATGGATCTTTGTCAACGGCATTCACTCCTTCCACGCGATTTGCGAGGTATAGACACGCATTCGGCGTATCAGAAACCGGCGATTCTCGTACGTTCGGAAGCGATACTGGTGAATATGGCGTACCTGAAAGCGCTTGTCAAAAGCGATCTCGTGGTGCTATTTGATACTTTTGGATCGTCAGACAGTTACAACCAGAGTATTTTTATCTACGACCTGCAAGACCGTCTACGGACGCACAACGAGTTACCGTTTGAATTCAGGCAGGTTGTGTGTGATTGGTTGTGCATAAACTTTCTGACTTGTTCCTTATAGAGCCATCGAGGCCATTCTTGTCTCCATGACAAATTCATTGCAGTCCGAGCTGGAGGTGCTTGAGGCGCCTGTCACCAAGCTGTTGAGTGACTTGGAAGACTTGGCAGATGTTGAGGAGTCCGTGAAGCAGAGCCACCTCCGCGATCTGCTGCAGTACTCCAAAAAGTTGGCCAAGTTTGAAAAGGATGCACTGTCTATCCATGATGCAATCAGTGATTTGCTGGATCACGGTATGATTGACCGGAATGAAAAGTATCGTGATTTACGCTAATTCCGTCTTGTTTTGGGGGGGGGGGAAACACAACATCATACATGCAGACGAAGATCTGGCTGCCATGTATTTGACAGCTAAAAAGGCCGGGAAGCCGCGGGATGCATCGGACCATGAAGAGATTGAGCTGCTGCTGGAGGCGTACCTGAAACAGACGGAAGAAATCGCCAGCACGGCTTCGTCGTTAATATCAGACATGCGATCCACCGAAGAAATTGTACAGATCATACTTGACGTTTCACGAAACTCCCTAATGTGGTTTGAAATCCGATTAAGCATCATCACACTTTCAGCAAGCATCGTGAGCGTGTATGGTGCGCTATTTGGAATGAATCTGAAAAACTACTTTGAGGATGACCCCGTCGCTTTTGGCGTGATGTCGGGGATGGCGCTGCTCACGGGGCTGGGCGCATACATGGTTTCGTTGCGCAAACTCAAGACTCTCGCGCGGATCAAGAAGGACAACAGTGCAATAATGCGGCGCTTGTACAAAATCTAATTGCTTGTAAATAACCCCTATAGAACACGCTGCTACAGCCTCATAAAATCTTTTGGGACGCCGTCCAATCAATTTAAGTCGCGTGATGTAGTTCCACGGAACAGGTGCGTTTTTGGGAATGGTGTCACAAACGATCAAATTTGAAAAAGGTCAGGAGCTTCTGCATGACTTGCTCTAACGTGTGGGCTGACATCTGCCTCAGGTTCGCAATGAGCTGCACGATAATCATCGCTCTTTATTATAGTACAGCACACACGCAGCTACAGGGTGCTCATTAGTACATGCGTGCCTTACATACACAGCCCACTCATAGCCGTTTCAGCCAAGAGGGAAATGCGTTTTCAAATTGTTTGTGACACCATTGGTTCTTGAGCACAAGTCGGGGGTAACGTGTGAATTTTGTGTACGACCGGTCTAGTATATAAACACCCTTTGAGGTCGTTCGTTTCTGTCATCTCTCCCGACAATAATGACAATCGGTATTAGCCAGCTTCGATCATTCTCCTTTCATCAACACCCAAAGGGCAAGGCGTCACGAAAGAAATCCCTCAGTGTCAAAATCAGCAAAGAACCGCCTGTGATCCACAAGATCCAGCAGGACAAGCTCGAATACAGTTTCGAGTGTATCTTTGATCCGCTTGTCTGTCATGACAGCGAGCAAGACCATCCTGATCTACTCTTCCCAGGCGGCAAGAAGCGTCTCTGCAAGCCCTGGGAAGTCCCTCCGTACGCTGAAGAGCCTCGCACCAACACCATGTCCGTAGTATTCAAACGATTTACCGCCTGGGGTCCAAAGTACAAGTCAAACCCACGAGCGATGGTTCCCGTCTCTCCTGTATAGCAAACTATTTTTTAACTCATGATACCACTTCTATTGTATATATACTAATTCCCTTCGCGTTCCCCTGTTACGTTTGTATATTTTATTTCACAAAAAAAATTATTAGCGGTAAGATGAAAAACCGCTTTTGCATATTGCACCACAAAAAAAAACTTTGTACGCCTTTGGAATCTTTCCATCGAATCTGCGACAATGGTCATACACTAACAATGAGAAAGTTCAGAACAAATCTCACAATACATAGCAAGCGTAGATCATTTTCACCCTCGGCTGGGAAATATATATCCCTTTCTGCACTTGGTTCTCACTGTTGACCGCAGTGTGTTGGACACCTCATTCTCACGGAAATATGGATTGGGAAAGGGATGCATGATCAAAAACTCATGTCATTAAGTCGTACAATAATTACTTATCCAATCGACGCCCACCGGCTTCCGGGCGCCTCACGCTGTGTATCTGGAAAAAGATTCTATTGGCCCACCAGCCCAACGGCTGTGCTATGTACAACATAAATTGCCTAATGTGTGCTCAGTCGAAAAGATCATCGATTGTAGATAAATAGAAGCATATGTGGTTCTCGAGTATCAAAATCTGAGATGAAGTGTATTTAGTTTCTCTGCTTTATGTATGCATACTATCTTTGCATCAAAGATGCGATGGTGACTTTTATCAGCTGCAAAGGTGAAAGGAACCTGCATGTGAGAAGAACCTGGATCGTGGATCGACACTATAGTTAGTGAACAAGGGCGTACAATGGGAATCCTGACAAAAATTTGTTAAACAGATACCGCTGAAAAAGAAACTAAATATGAGGCGTGATTGAGAAAACCATAAAATGTAGTTAGAACAACTTACCATGACGCGAGTAATGTACTGTATGCTTCTAGTCTATTTCATCATCACGCTATACTGCAGAAGACAGGTAAATAGTTAGTACATGTGGCTTTTTAGAGTCAAGGAAGCTACACAACCGAGATCTCTCAGATGCAACTTTGTGAGGGAATAACATTCGGATCGACTGCAACTGCAAGGTATGATCGTCACCATTTCTACACTTACATCTATGCATAGATGCAGGGATCTTTTTATTTGCATGTATCGGCAACAATCGTTCGAGAATATGGTGACCGGAAAATAGGAACTATTGCACTATCTACTCCTCGATGCTGAGCACATATCACTTCTATACATACGTAGAGGAAAAAAAAACTATTTCCGTTGATAAAAGAGAATCTTGTACGTAGTATCCCTCCAACTCTATCAAAACCAACTGCTGCTTATAAATAGTTTAAACAAACTTCAATCTTATCCTCGATAATCTGTATAAAGGAACTGCTCAAGTGACCGCTTGAAATAGTATGCGTTCTCCCAGCTTGGTATAAGGTCTCGTTGGCGCGGGTCTGAGCATTGCTATAGAAACCTGAGTGCCATGAACCGGGTTTTAGCGTGAGAGTCTTGGCTGGTTGTTGAATCGACTAATACGCAGACCCTATATGTATACTTGCTTATTGCAACTCCTTGCTTGTATGCTGTATTTCATCTGTTTTCTTTGCTTAGTGTTCTCGTCGAACGCTCAAAGTACTACCTCGGGTTCAGCTTTCTGTACGTCGTTTTTGATCATTTTAAAGAAGATTTCAAAGTAAGATATCTTATTATCTTTACCATCCGTTCCTCTTTCATTATACCTCGCTGCTCTTTTACATAGTGCTAAAAACAATAAGAATACTAGACAACTTACTATGGCTTAACTGTATTTATGATAAGATAAAATTGATGCATTTTTTTATGCAAAGTATCAGGTGATGCGGCTTCCTGCTTTTTCTTTCGGAGAGTATCCATTTAGATCCGACTGCCATGTCAATCGTTCGATGGTAGCGCGAACGGGTGAGAAATTAATACGAGGTGATGCATTTTGACCTGCAATTGGTGAATATAGCAAGAAATTAAGCATACCAGCATATAATTGCTTGTATTTTGGTAAATTGATGGACACCCAAAAACTTAATATCCGTTGTTATACTTCGTTGGATCACAAGTACTACATTTGCTAGAGCTCCGATGACTTTCTTGACAGGTACATAATGTAATATAGGACGCTTTATTAGGTGCATTGATGTCGTTATATAATTCAACATTTCATTTGGTTTATACTATGCATCTTAAGTTTACCATCTTATTGTCAAATACGTATTCGTTTCATGAATCAGTCATCAGGCCACCAACAAACATGACACAAAGGATGCCAATTTCACGTGGCGTCATATTAAAATATCGTTTCATTTTACGTCCGTTACTGGTTCTGTGTATTCTATTGCATTGTACCACCGATATATAGATATGAGTTTTCATCCATTAATCAATTAAAATAAGGGAAGTAATCTGTAATGGGATCCTATGAGTAAACAGTTTATCAATTGTAGATTAAGAAAAAGGTAGCCCACCAGCCAGAGACATAATTCCTAATTGGAACGTTGTACTGGATGTATATGACACGAATTGGCTTATAATGGCCAGCTCTGGATAAAAGGAACGAATGCCTGTGCTTGAAGCACCAACAGTTCTCGTATTCGCATTACTATTTCAAGACGATGTCTGTATCCATGCTTAATTTTCCACCTTAAACAGTTCAATAAACACTTGCTCTTGCCACATGAAAAACGTAAGCTCACTACACGCAAAGAGCTCAACAAGAAGACTCTCTAAGCCATAAGGTACAAAAAAAAAAGCAAAATCTAGATGGCTTTAATACGTACGTATTTAGAATATATATTGAAATAAAAGCGATCCTAGTATCGACGGTCATGGTATCATAATCTAGTTTGAAACAAAAAGGAACGAAGAATATAATTATTCATTCACCACTTTCAGTTCTTTATGTTTGAAGATCTTGAACGATGGTCAAACTCAAGAAAGTTTGGGTGCAATTATATGCGCGTATGACGAACTGGCACTCTACCTCGTACGACGAACACGAAAAGCGATACCAAACACGTACCGAGGATCTTCGGGAGGCATGATATCTGCTAACGAAATAACCTCTGCTGAAGAGATTATATTCGTTGAAACAACTACATCTGTGCTTATACAAGTGCGGCAATGCCAGATGAAGCATAAAGCGGATATGAGGCTGATGAGTTTTCCGGAGACCAGACGAAGTTTATATTGATCATCATGTATAGATCAAAAGTCCTTTTTCAGGTATTCGTAAAGCTAGCAGCTGTCTATAAACGGTGAGTACGAAATAAGCGACACAGTTGCTTACATTACAGTTTTTTGAACGTCTATTATTTATCAGTTCCTGCCACTGTGGGGCCAAGACGGGGCCAAACTTGTGTATGGCGATATCGACCTGAAAATGAGACGGAAAAGAATCCATGTAGTAGAGCACCTACAAGTGTTTAGATAATTCATACTGATGGATCTTTCGTTAAGCTGGTCATATATAGTGCATTGAGCCACATGCTGTTCTAAGTATTCACGCGGTGGATTAATGGATGAAAAAAGAGCCACACGAAGAACGGTGGAGGACGTATGTATGCTGATTCTCAGTTGCGTTCGCGTATCCACGTAGGTATAACTGAAGAAAAGGTTAAAGAGTTGTCGGGAACTTCTACATCGCCATAACTTTATATCAACCGCTACTATGGACAAGAAGTCCTAGCTTGAGCGATTCAGCTTATTGCGTACCCGTGCACAAAACCCATATACAGTTTATTTAGTTACGCACTACTGAAGATATAAACTTCGTGCTAATAAATAAAGAAAGCCTAGCCTGTAGTAGGGTCCCATAATAATAAAGAATAATAAGCTGAGATAGCACATAGTCCAGAGAGATAAAGTTGGTGTGCGGTTAAATATGGATGCCAGGAACCGCGTGATGTGATTTCCCAGTTTTGGGAACGCAGGAGCTACGATACCTAGCTCGTGTTTAGATGAAATCATGAAAATGACTCAACAGGCGGTCGTGGATGTATTTCACAAAATCTATTGGACAACCGGGCCATCTTTAGATTTTCTTGACAGTTCGTTTTCAACATACTTAAAATGACCACTATTGCTTCACCTCCACCCAAGGCGATGCTGGATCAGAAGGTCCTGGTGTCCATGGCAGGACCTCACGGTACTGACATTGTCGGCGCTGTACTTGAATGCCTTGCCAAACATCCTTGCGACATTAACGATTGTATGCTTTCGCGTCTCTACCACCATGTCACCTTTGGTGTGCTCATCACCTTGAAAACCAACGACAGCGCCATTTTCACCGATCTGGCAGAGGCAGCTGCCAAGTGGGATGCCACGCTGACGTACGACGTTCCGGACACACAGGCAACAGAACCACCTGTTCGTCACGAACAAGCACCCAGAATCGGTCCCAAAGGCGATATCCATATTCCACTGTCGCTCGAAGAAGCTCCCTATTCCAACCGTATCAAGTATGCTGCCAGTATTTTGAACCAGAACGGCCTGCAACCTGCCTTTTTGAACGACTGGACACAGTTTTGTTTGCGCTACCGTATCTCGGTCGAAAAGTTGTCGCGTCTGAACAAGGGCGGCTCCATGCTGTCATGTGCTGATTTCCGGCTGAGTGTGCCCAATACGGTCGACATGAACCAGCTGCGTACCGATCTGTTCGAACTCTCGGCAAGCCATGGTACCGATATTGCCTTGCAGCCAGACGATGTCTTCCGCAAGAACAAGCGCCTGGTCGTTTTTGATATGGATTCCACATTGATCCGTCAAGAAGTCATTGATGAGATTGCTCGTCACGCTGGTGTGGTGGATCAGGTCGCGGTAAGTTTGTATCGAATTCGTTTGTGCTGGATGCTGATCGCAATCCAAAGGCCATCACCGAAGCAGCCATGAACGGTGAGATTGATTTCAAGGAGTCTCTCCGTCGCCGCGTTGCCCTTTTGAACGGAACCAGCGTGGATGTCCTGGAAAAGGTCAAGGCGAGCTTGACGTTCACTGAAGGAGCCCATTTCTTGTGCCGTGCGCTCAAGAAACTCGGCTTCAAACTTGCAGTCATCAGCGGTGGTTTCATTCCTCTTGCCCGTTATGTCAAGTCTGAGCTCAATTTGGATTATGCATTCGCCAACCAGGTATATTGTGATCCAGCACTCGTAAGTGCATAGCAACTTAAAAGCCCTTTACTGTACAGCTTAAAGTATCGGCGGACGGAAAGACTTTCACCGGTGAAACGACGGGCCCTATTGTGGACGGTATCCGAAAAGCTGAATTGCTGGATGTTATTGCCCAGGCAGAGGGCGTTACGCCGAAGCAGGTTATTGCCGTTGGCGATGGTGCCAATGACTTGTGGATGCTGAACAAGGCTGGTTTGGGCATCGCCTTCAATGCCAAGCCCCGCGTTCAGGAACAGGTACTTTACCGGATTCGGAACGTTTTTGCAGAGTCAAAAGTGCTAATGACTGTGTAACAGGCTCCCTCACGAATCAACCAGAAGAGCTTGGTCTATGTGCTCACCCTGTTGGGCTTCTCTGATCAAGACTTGGAGCAATTGAGCTCGGACTACTAAATGGGTGAAAGTAGCCCAATGTGTATAGAATGCATCATCCGTTGTATAAAGTAGAAAGTCACGCATTTCAGCGATTCCAAAAGTCATCTTATTCCGTCAATTTGAGAGAAATGGTGGAACAAATTTGCAATCTCGGTAGCACATAGAGTATTTATATGAATAACAGCTCTCGCGGGTAACTATTGTGGTATCGCACCATAGCCACCTGGTTGCATCGGCGGTTCTTGATTAATGATTACCGTGCGTCTCGCCTCTCTCTCCTTGATAAGCACGTAGAAGGCGTGAAGGTGCCCTAGTTAAAATCAATGTCAGCCCCATAGTACAGTCAGTTTGGTTGGTTTTACCTGGAATATAGCCGCAGATTGTCAAGATCCTAGTAAAGTATGATGCTTAGATGGAGTTAAGCACTGTATGGCCATGAGCTTACACATTAATCCAAAAATCGATATGGCATCCACGCATAAGAAAGACGCCAAGCGGTGGCAACAGAAGAATAATGATAATCAGACAGCAGTCCCCAACCATGGTGAGCGCGCAAGAAAAGTGAAAGCTAAAGAGAGGATATACGTCGCCATTAAAAAATGGTACTTCAGCATGCCTCTAGATATGCCCTGTAGTAACGGGCGAGGTCTTGCTGTAAGTCTTACGTACGTTATTGGAACTGCGAATACCCTTACAAATAATGTCGGATGATCTGGTACGTATTATTCGTAAACCAAGCAGCGTATTTGTACGTAGGGAAAAAACTTTTGATACGCATATTATCCGTCAATCCAAAGCAGCTGTTAAATGTTGCTCTTTTTGGCAGTTTCTCATGGCACATCGTATTATAAGTATTACTTGTTCGCACGATACTAATGGTTGTGCCTATATAACGCCAGGTCCGATTTAATCAATCATCCGTACAATCATCACCCCTGCCGTAAAATTCCCTTGCCAGGCCCCCATCCCAAGTAAACTGCTCACAAATTACTAAAGCAAGGGTTGGTTACCAGTGTGGGGTTCGTGTCACCTGGATCAAGCAACTCGGAACTTTAATTACCAATCGGTGCTCAGACATGGATACTTGCTTCCGCTGGCTGCAACGATGGCTTTTTATTCCTCTGCATGTTTTGATAGGTGCATATTATGACAAATCGACTGCATTTGCAGGAATCTTTTGGCGCGGCTGTGTGTCAGGTTTTGATTAAAGCATGATAACGGACAAAGTACTTGGAGTAATTAATCAATCCCACGGATGTCCGAAAATGTACTTGACTGCTGAAGCACGTTCGCGAATCTTTTTGAAAGCAATGCAAAATTCTCCTATAATAGAATCCAGATGAATAAGGCATATTCGGTGAAACGAGCCACCTTTTTTTCTTCTCGATATATACGTGTCATTAGTAAACTTGCTTATGTATAATACTGCGTAGCTGTGCGTGCTTTTGCAGTCCAAGGAACCGGGATATAAAGCAACTGATATGTCGCTAAGCTATCATTTGCTATAGTAATATTTTGTAACATACAGAAAACGTCAATTAATATATGCCGGTTGTGAATAAACTAAACAATCACGCTTTGTCAATAAAACACGTCGGTAACTAGATACCGCTCTGACGTTTATGGCTCACTACTTTGAATCGTATAACTCATTTTTAGTAGTGTTATCAAGAAGATCTGTTGTTTATCCAGAAAAGGCATTTATGGCAAGTATTTTTTTTTGGATGCGTTAAATTATACCAGCTCACTAGCTACCCCGCGGTCACATGCACTAATGATCTGCACGGCGCAGCAGTGACATTTTATATATGCGGGGTCAAAACAATTGCCTTATTCTGGGTAGTATGATGGCCCTCGCTCCCAATGCTTGTACATTTGCTTACAATGTAAATCGAGACGGAATAAATATATGTGCATTAAGCGATAAAAGTAATTGCAAAAATATATGGTGTTGGATAGATACATGTAAGGAGAAGGTGGGAAAAATGTACAGAATGAAAAAAAAGGAGACGATAAAATATATAAGCTACCAGAACATATATGAGATTCGAATACTACGTGACTATTTTGCTCCTTGAAGTTGTTTTGCCGGTGAGCCACAATGTATTAACCTCGTGGAATAACAAATGAATCGCCACCAGGGGAGAGGAGAGATTAAGGTTAATGACAGTGGTGTTGATGATTTGAATCGAAAGTTTTTAGGCACAACGGCTGTGCACGAACAACAGTGTAGGTGGCGGTTGTGATGCGGAGAGTGACAATACTGATAACGAATCTGGTGCGTTATTGAGTAATCGAAGGTGGTCTAAGGGTCCGTTTCGATGTGATGCAGTGGATTCCATGAGAAGTTTGGGAAATCCTATCCGGTGGTATGCAATGGTATCTATAAACTGCTTATTAGCTATGTTAAAGTTACAGTTTGACTATTTGCTTACTCATCCAAACAGCCATACATTTTGAAAGAACCTGAGCAGCACTATCGCCGAACCTTTTATCAAAGAAAAAGCCCCTATAAGTACTTGGTTGTGTACACAAGTTGAGTATTGTTTGCTTACCCAAGGAGACCAGCTGTGCCGACAACAAGACCGGCAGTAAGGCTAATAGCACCTCCGATAAAAGCTCGGTTTGTCGATGTGTGACGCATTACTAATGCTGGATTCATAGTATAAGTACGATGAATTGTAAAAAAGCGGAAAGAGAGAGAAGGGGAATGCAAGAGAAGGCTCTCCAAATTTTTTAGTTTTTTTTTTTCTCGGAAAGAAATTTCCGCTGCAACATTGTGCATAAGGCGGATTTCCAGCCCTATTCTTGGCCCTGCAACATCATCAGACATCTTCCGCAAACTCCCGACGGTTTATTGTTGCAATGGCTTTACTGCTCTTCTCGAGCCATCACCACCTACATGATCACCCTTACAAAGATTGACTCGATCACAGGATGTCCATTAGATCCCTAAGGAGCAAAAGCTTGACTTACTCCGCCACTTTAATGTCAATAACAATAACGCAACAATGGTAAGTATCTCATCAACAGAAGTATAACTTGAAGAAACGTGGCTAATCATGCATAATACTTTGATGGCTTTTGATACATCTCTACTCGATCGTCTTACTAATAATCTTGATAACAAGTTTTTTTGTTCCTTACTCCGTGATATCTTCCGCTCACGGCAGAGATGAAGCAGAAGGTTCAAGTCATTTTTTCTTCTCAGACACCAGGCTCCTATTTTTATTTCGAAAAGAGAAAGAAATCAGAATGGGCATGATAGTAAAACCCTGTGCTTCCCCCCTTGAGTGTATGCACAAAAAGCTCAGCTTTCTTGAAACAACCCTAAGCCAAGACATATACACATTCATCGTCATTGTTGTGGCGTACATTATTCCCACCCCTTCAACACCTCCCCTCGTGCAAGCTGACGATCGAAGATGCTAAAAATACTTCATTCAAGATAAAGATACACAGTTCTATATCTAGATATGCATGCTGCTGGATTTGCGCTTAATATTGACATTGATGACATGTATGAATTGTTAATGTTACCAATTGATTGTGGTGATCATCAGTTATTGTTTACCCGTGTAACGTAGACTTTGAAACTTAAGACTCGCCACATGAAATAGTGTTGTTATTTACTCTGCCACACGACCTGGTCCTAATTTAATGATAGAAACTCTTATTTATAGGCACGCAGTCTTTAATATTTACGATTGTTTGTTCTGCAAAGTACGTATAATTCGTGAAGCAATAATGTATATATCGAATTGGCAAGAGTATTGGAGTTAGAAACAATAAAGATTAGCAAGCAAAACAAGTATATCTCCTTGATCTTGATACGAAGAGCTGGGATGAGGGTTGTAATCCTGCAGACATCGTATATTGCATTAATACTGTAGTAGAGGATATCGAAGAATTACTCTGTACGTATAGGCGGGTTAGCTATCTGCTACGGACTCAGTAGTGAACGCTAAAATATTTAGATTAGCAGCCAATTGTTCGCTACTCCAGTTTACGTTCCGCGGATATGCATGTAAAAAATATAGAGTAAAAGTGATGATGCAATCACAGCTAGATAACAAGTGAGCAATTTACATATGTTTAAGCATATCTTTATGTTCCACAATGTACCCCTTCCTTTAAAAGTTGTTCCCAAATAGGTTCGGGGCAAAAGCAAGCTGTAGAGATGGTCGCAATGAGGTTAATGCAACGTAAAGCAGGATGTTTTAGACAAACTCTGCACGTGAATTGATAGCGTGAAACAAGCCAAGAAGATGATGGTCTATCCGTAATCGGTCCAAACGTAACGGCGGATACTGTAATTCTTGGGATCAATTTGCTGGAATATACATCAGGAAACTACAGATATATATTAGCATCGTCTTTTTCATTATACGTATAGTTACGATAGCGCATCTGCCGTCGTCATTGACAGTGCTCAAAAGTGAATTGACATACTTATAGTCATCCAGTTCAGCACTATATACTTTTGTATACAATTACTACTAGATAGTACATTGGGCGCATGACCATCGTTGATCATACCTAAAGTTGCGCCGTTTTGTAGGGGCTTTATTTTATAAGAAGGTTGCAATATGTACACTTAATAATTTTTCGGCTGTTGCAGTGTAACTTAACGCATGGCAAAACTCAGTGTTAGACCGGGATACTCCTTGACGTTGCGGTAGAGATTACTGTAAAAAAATTTAACAGCACTTGTTGTACGAGAGGCGTGGTTGCAGTGAGCAAAATCCATGGTTGAGCGATGCTAAAAATGCTGCCTATGGATAGTTGAAGCCATCGTGTCAGCCAGTTAAAGGAATGGCGGTCAGTTATCACCGGTTCTCTGCATCTTTGACAGAATTCAGCAGCGTCTTTGGCCATTCGAATAACCCTTAGACTCGTCGATTCAAAGAAATGTACACATTGATCTGGCGCTACGACATTGTGAACTGGTACTTGCGCGATGCACGGTTAGCATCCGGTAAATATAACAACCGCTGATGAATCGTTCTCCCCGTGTATGCTGTATATCCTTTCAAGAGCCGACTTTTTTGCACCATTGAAAAATGCAGCGTCATTCCAAAAAACGGCTTTGTTCTTTGAGTCTCGGCTTGTACGCATCCACAAATGTGAAGAAGTACTGGAAGATGCTGGCTTCGGGAAAGACCACCCATGACCACCGGAAAAATGATACCATGCTTTTTAAGTTGACGAATGAAAGTCACCGTCATGCAGAGGTAGTAACCTTTTTCATTTACTTTAAAAGTGAAATCGGTAACTAACGAGAGCGCCAGAAAGTTGGTATACTCTTTTACGAGTGGTGTACAAAACGCAACGAAGAATAAGCAAGATAAGAGATTTACATGAAAGAAATAGTGCCACAGTGTAAGGCTCCTGTGGAGCCATTTTTCTCATAGTCCAGCCAATGTTCAAAATATCTAGGGGCATCAGTTAGATTTCATAACAATAAAATAGAACTGGAAGCACTTGACGACATATTCAGTACTGAACGTTGCATGTGCTGTTTTGTCGTGGGTGTCTACTTCAAATTATCTTTTGAAACGCGTGATAAATTTGACATCAGAAGCGGAGGGCAGATCGTCAGGAAGATTCCAGATGATAATTGGCTCGAGACCAGACATGTTTGCTTTTTCAAGTACGTATCTAGAAACGCCAAAGCGCGACAAATAAAAGCAGGTGAACTTTTCCTCTCAGAAAACGCCGCATCTTTTTCGTAACACCTTTGGCGTTCGACTACGAAAGTCAAGCTTGTGTTGCACATGGTATAGTACATACACTACTCCACCACGTAACTTTGCCCAAGATGCATTGAGATACAGCGAGAATGCTAAGCCAAGTAACTTCTCATTGCTCAGCAAAAGTATGTTGAGGTACACATGGCTTCATCATCTCCGTACTCTGTTAGAGTTTGGGCTTGGTTGCCAGCGTTACACTGCGGTATATTAAAAGAGTACCAAGCCCATTTGTTTCCGTTGTTTTCATCTCTTCCTTCTCTTTCGTCCTTTTCACTTGGACCTGCAAGTGTTAAGTGTACGCTGTCCCATGAAGCTTTGTGGTTTAGTCCCTTGAACCACAGAATCGTCTGTCGCAAGCATGTGTATCGAGTATGTCACAGCGCAATGAGTAGCCCATCCAAAATATACCGAGGACAACTCGACTGGACCCCATATACACACACAAGGCTCATCCGGACTACCGACCGGCAAAAGGTTCCTGGCACCGGTGCTGTTGACGGCTATCACACTCTATCATATCGCTGAGAACAGCCAGGCGAGACCAAGAAACTTGAAAACGGGGAACATGTTTGCATTGCCAACGTGCATCATCAAGTTACCAAAGAAAAAGATGAAGCGGTGAAGAGCTGTTATATGACGTACAATGATCTCCTCCAGCAGATATTCAAGAACTTTGGTACTGAGTACTCATGGTACGACAAGGTCTGCATCGGCCAGACAACGAGGCAGAAAAGCATCGCGAAATCAAGCATATGCATTTCATTTACAGCAAAGCGCATTGGACAGTCGCCTTGGTGCCGGAAATCTTGATCAAGGATCCAAGAACTTCGACCGCACAAACAGGGCTTTAAGATATACTGAAGCTAAACCCGAGAAATGCGTCAAATGGTGGAATCACTGTGGTTCCAACGAGCTGGACACTGGGCGGAGTCATGATGTCAATGAGGATTTTGAACGACGGGCAAAATACCCATTTTTTGGTCTCTTGCATATATCATTCAAGGTGACACAACCAAGAAAAACGACCTTCTGCCTATTGCCATGCTTGGATACAAGGAACGTAAAAAAACACAGAGCAAGTTGTCAAGTATGCGCACTTCCGTACAAGCACGAAGGAACACGAGAAAACGTTTGCCCTGACTGACATTTTTGCGGACTTTATTTCCATCGACGCTGATTGCGACAGCGATGTGTACCCTTGGAATGGAAAACCTCAATGCACGGCAACTGTGGGATCTTATAATTTTCCTTCGTGGACAGGCGTTGTTGGATTACGTTCAATCCAAGCAGTAGTCGATATTACAGCGTATCAGAATTGGGGTGTTCTACGATAGACAAGAATATGGTGCTATGTGTGTGCTACCGTTTACGGCACCATACGCCCTCAGAAATACAGCAATTTCGTTGTCTTCAAAGGCTACGAACGAAGGAAGAAAGAAGACGAAAACTATCTCAAAGTGATCAACTCCATGAATAACTTTGGCGACGAAAGCAAAGCGTTGGCCTCAAGCCACTGGGCTCATGTGAAGAAGAACAAGCTGCTATTCCACTCATTACTACAAACCAGACAACCAGGCTCAATTCCTCTCACCGGCGTTGCCACTTTCCCTCACTGAAGAACGCGACGAATGTGTTATATTGAGTGTCGTATTTAACAGTGTTATTCCAAGAATGCATAACCATGTCTTTGATGGCTACGATCACATTGTATCTTCCCCCAGTTGCAAGAAATTTGATTGATGGTTCCTCATCCAAAGTCATTGGTACGATACTTCTGAAACATTTCTAACCTGAGGAGCCGCGCATCAGCCCTCAAGAACTCATGGATAAAAGGTTCAACAATCTTGGCTGCGAAATTGCTGATTACTTTTATATGAAATATAGCATATATGTTGTAATGTGTCACTCAACATACAGTATCAAAATGAGTATATCACCGATTAAAAATGAAGAGATCTTTTCGATATCTTTATTAGAAAAAAAATCTCGAAGAGATAATTGTACTCGATTCGAAACGTCGCTCTGCCAATCAGGAATTCCTTGAAAAAACTTGGATGTATACATCCTGTGGTCTCTAGACGAGTTCCACAGCCTGTAAAACTTGGATAAGAATTTCACAATGGTGGGAGATGATAAAGACCTATCAAATACAGTCTCATTCAAAATGTGATGGCCAGATTTGAACACTGCGATTAAGTAAAAAGAGCATACAAACTTTTCTTTCAATATATTGACCTAAACTGCTTGTTACCAGTAATAACATAGGCTTTTACTGATACAATACCATCCAGTTGAAAAGGCATAAATTTTATTTGGAAGCATATTGACCTGCTCCTATAGGTATATAGTCGCGATACAGACGTAAATATAGATATATAACAAAGATCAAATCCCATGTCTGATAAAAGCCGATGTTGAGGTAAAGACAGGCCTGTATCGAAAAATTGCGAACATGTATAGAATAGAGAGAAGAGAAAAAAAAGCGTAGGCAAATGCCACAGAGGTAGACGTGTTTCAGATAGGGGTACAGTACCAGAAAAATCTCAGAACGTACCTCTTACCTGCAAAGATATAGTACTAGCTAAACATTGGGCTAAGTCTTTGTATGTGGTAGTGTTATGATTTACAAGAATCGACAAACTCGCTTTTGGATAATGAAGGTATACGGGGTTTGTTTTCTTGTTAGTTGCTCGCTTCGTTCCGCGTATCGTTGCATTTAATCCATGCCATTCAATGCTGATCGCTTTCACATGTGCCTCAGCAATTTTAGAGCACTTATCGGTGCCGGCTATCCACGAATCCAATAGCGCGCACCGTAGCTGCTCGTACTTTTTTGTGTCAATTGCTTGGCTGATTTTCGAAGCACTGGGACTCTTTTCTTCCCCGATGAGCAAGTCGCAGTTGGAGGCAGCACGATACTTGAAATCGACTCGGTTGAAAGCTTCGGACCTCTTGTAGTGGAGGCACTTATATTCAGATATAATACAACCAGTTAGCAGTAATTATGCTTCCAAATCATGTTACGTACATACCTTTTTGGGACATATACCTGCTCATAGAGAAAAGCAGTACCCCATACTATTGACAGGACATCTATGCATTACCAGCCTTCGCCATGAGCTTTGGAATTATCGAGCATGCGAGATTTCCATAAACTCCTCCTAAAATATGCAACAAGGGCTATCAATATCATTTTTGGAAAATGTACTGGCAGAAGAAATAAACCTACATTTGGATTAGAGCGCCTGGCACACAACTCTCCTCTGTAGCTGGCGTCTCTATTGATGATAGCTCAACGACCAGTTTACGGAAATCTTCTTCGTTCTGGCTATGGTAAAGTCGGCTGATAACTTGTATTTCGTCAGCGGAAACGGTACTCAATAATTTGAATTTTTCCGCAGCGCTTCTGATGATCGTGATATTCGTATTTCTATTAGGCAAGGCGTCCCTATACAGAGCAATGTTGTCCGTTTTACTATTTGTCACTTAGTTAGTAACCGACTAAAAATTCCGCGCGTACAGACGTACTGGCTGCTACATACACACCTGGAGGTCCGAGATTCAATTAAGAAATTGCCTTTAAAAGGCCTTGGTCCATTACGCACATCTGAGGTTGAGCACCTCCGCTATGGTTCGTGTCAACACCTTCGTGCTCCATTTCCAGCGACTCGCAAACAGAGAGTACCAAAAAATCATCTTCCTGGGAAGGAGCAGAAGCCATGTAAAATTACTCAGTACAGGGGTGTACGTAATAAATGAGAGGCGCTTTGGAGGCAGTGCTATTTCATTGAACCAGTAACTAACGACCACCACACTGTGCTTGTAGTACGTTTGATCAGTTGATACTATCTGACTCACCATTCCAGTCATTACAGAATTGTATTGGCAGTGTCAACCCAAGAAGTGCCGCGTCACCACTCTGACTGACAATGCCAACCAATGGACGAAAGCGACCCGTGTCCTACAACAGGTAAATGTGTTAGAGTGGAGGTCGAAAATACTCTGTCAGTGTTTACCATGATCTCCTAATAGGGAAGGAAGTATCTGAATCAAAAGGTATTACAAAAGTGCTGCTCCTACACGATTCAAAATCTTATTTACCTTACAATTCGAAACCTTGATGGCATTCAAATCGATAAGAGACCTAAAAAAATAATGGGTTTTCTTCAGTGCCTAAGATTAATGACGAACTTACAGGCTATCACGACTTCACAAAGAGTAATCTGCGATCTAGAGAAACAAATTATTACTTTGACAAATTCAATGTTTGGACTTACTGATAAGAGTGAAAATGAGAAATAGGAGCGAAAGAGAGAATAAATTCAACGCGACTTTGCGGAGCTTATGTACTCCCACAGTTTCCAAATACGGTAATGTTTGTGGTCATCTGCCCCCTTCACCTGCTCTTCCCCAACATCATCGGAATTGTCTGTCTTATGATTTCCTACCTCTGAGTGTGTACACTGAACATCACAGTGACACTTCGCGATATTACCAACAACATTCCTAAGAAGCGCAGACAGCTTACAGAACAGAAAAAAATCATAACCATCGGCATGAAAATGGCTAATACCAAATTCATTACACTACCGGGATAAATCGCAACACCATCGATAATGTCATCAAGAAGTAGGAAAAGACCGGTACTGTCCGGAATAAGCCTAGAAGTAGGAGGAACGAAAAATCTGGTCCGATGAACCCATATTCCCAGTATGAGGCAATGATGGAGGGGTACGCGTCAATAGAGGACAAGTAGAGAGATATGAAAAATGCCATATCATTCCAACATACAAGTTTGGGAAAGGATCGGTTATAGTGTCGAGCTGTTTTTGAGCGGGAGGCTTGGGCCCATAGATCTTTGTGAATAGCAATGTGGACCAAAAAGCATATGTCACCAGCGTCGCTAAACACTTCCTCCCATACCTAAAAAAAATCACGGAAATACTGGCCGAGAGTTTATCTTCCAAGAAGATAGTGCTAGCCGTCATACCGGTGGTTATACGAGGCGATACAAGGAGGAATCTGGTATAAGAAGTTTCAGCCTCTGGCCTGCGCAGAGTCCTGACCTAAATCCTATTGAGCGTGTATGGAATGCCTTAGAAAAGAAAATCAGAAAGTGTCGAGCTCATATTTCGACCAAAGAAGAGCTAAAGACTGCACTTCGCGAAGAGTGGGATAAACTGACCACTGAACTGGCAGAGTCTCTCGTGGGTAGTATGCCAGATCGCTGCAAGACTGTCATTAAAGTCAAGAGAAAGCATACAAGTATAAGTGTATTGTCAATTCTCCATTTTAAACTTTTTAACATAAGTGCAATTATTTGTTTTCTATTGGAAGATGGTAGCTTTAGTAATGATATTCTTGAAAAAATGCCTTTGAAAAACATGTATGTATTTGCATAGCAGCGGAACTCAAAAGTTTTCCGATGACTTCTCGGGTAGGAGTATACAAAGATGAGATTTCTACCGTTGAATACAGATATAGCATTTCCAAGTGCACATACGTACCACTCTCAAAGAAATAGTTCATCGTAATGAATCTTCCGCGAATAATAAGAGTTAAAATGATAGCACACAAAGAAATGAATCTCTCGTTATCATTATTGCCCTGATCGTTTTTTTTTCACATACAGTCTTCCTGCTCGGTTTTCCAAGGCTCCCCGCAGTGTTCCAGCTCTCTGGTCTGGATATCATGTTAGGGACATTTTATTGCCTTGTTGGTTATGTCGAGTCGTAACCAGTGATCCCGTTGCATTATAACTGTTGTTCTTGCTAAACGTGGACTTTCTGGGACTCATGATGGTATCTCAACAGCCGAGCGGTAGTGCCATGGTGTCTAACCAACCATTTGCCGTTATGATTCCTATTCCAGATCATTCTGCGTAGAGTGTCCTGTTCACTTGCCGACTCTGGCGTCCTCTCTCTGGCGTTTCCTCCTGGTGTCCAAGCCTGTCTCCCAACAACATTCAAGACCGGTCTGCTTCAAGCTGCGGCTTATGAGTGCTCTGCCCAGCGCCATCCTTGGATGTATGTTCTTCTTTCGAGTTGAGCACGGACTTTCCGGAAAGCTAGAATGCGTGCGGTCAGGGCAGCTGCCTCACTCTAATAGTCTATGCGGGAATGGGCACCCGTATTTGACTTACAACACCATCCTATGGGACCAATGACGCAAAACCCGAAAGGGGCAGTCAAGCTGTGGATTGAGTCCCACAGTAAATTCTTCTGTACCACGCGTTCCCCCGCAAGTGCTCGGAGGATGCAGCGCAGATCGACACATAGCCACCTCCCCGTGGTGATCTGTGGAAACGGTTGCTTAGCTTTGTTGCCGAGCGTAATTCCAACCAAGAGCTGTGCACTTTAAGAAACGTATTTGCCATCAATAAAGACTATCTTGAAACTGTAATGATATATAGCGCTTCTTTGCGCCAAGCAAAAAAAATGATATATACAATGACGCGTAAAGTTAGAGTGACATTGCTCGTGCCACATTCGCCAAACGATCAAAAGACCATCGAGCGAGATCAAACTGGACAATCAGACATTTACTCCAAAGTGAATCACAGAACACAACTTCAAAAGTTTTGTGCACAAGAGCGCCTGCATCATAAACACGTCGCTCTATTTTGCTGGGTGGTAATGCATCCATCTTCTCAGTGCTATTTAGCCAAATCCTTTGGGTTCGACAGCTTGTTGGTATACGCATTAAAGTTGATATATTACCCCCGCCCCCTCACCGGACTCGCGCGCGTGCCATTCGGTCATTAGAGATTCACAACAAATTCGATCATGAATTATGCATCGATTCCGTGTAAGATCATGTACAATGCTAAGGATGTGATTCATCACAGCCATACATACAGCACATGTTTTGCTCGATGATTTAAAGTTGTGATTTTCAATTATGTAGATAGTAAAAGCGCTCTATTGTAGACCATACTTGATTGACCATGTGTATACGTTCATCGCATTACTGCCAAAAGGACGCTAGACTTTCGAGTTATGATGAATTTTAAACTTCATATAATAGACGAAATACTGCTGAATATAACATAGTTTATCTGTATTTTCAGCCTTTTCCCTTGTGTATTTTTTTGACTAAGCGGTCATACGCTCCTGTGTTCGGGCCTGAGAATTAACCGAGTACTAGTACTTTTCTTTGTTGCATCTCGCACACACTTTGTGCCACGCTCAATTTAACTGTTATCTGATTCACTCCGCTTAAGCATAATACAGATACAGAAAATTACCCTTAAATGTGGTTATAACTGTGTAAAAGGATAGCAACTAGAACTGGCAGTATTGATGCCAGTGCTAGATAGTGCTTAAGAACACGAAACTAATCGGGTGCTATGGAATGAATGAGAGACATAAAATGGTTGGACAGGCACATGACAATATTGCCAGTCATTAGGGTATACGAAGATCTGTACAAAGTACGTCCGTTCCTCCGGGTATATAATGTTTGTTATAAGTCATCATAGTTAGATGGCTTTTAATCGATAATCGGGAAAACAAGACACACCGGCACTCAAATACATACGCACTGTTCCCATGATGTGCTCCTGGTACTCTTATTACCAGAAAATAGGTATTTCTAGAAAAAAGATTGCATGCGGAGTAGTCTATGAAAGTAATCTGAACACAGAGGTCGCGCCTTGTGCGCGCGCCCTATTGATCTAAGATCGTAGTTTAAATATACAAGCGTAATCATGCTTTTTCATTTGACGTGACCCAATATCATACCTAGTGGGAAATGAAAACCCCACAATTCACGTACAGACCATTTCGTTTCTTTTCGTTCCTCTTTCTTTCTACAAAACTATTACGATACACCATTAGCGTAGAAAAAAAGAGCGACAATGTCTTCCAACACTCAACACAAACCAACTGTTGGTATCATTGGCGGCGGGTAATAAATCAAGGGCGCCCCAGAATGTCGGCAACCACTCACATTCATATACTGTCTACAGTTTCAGTGGTATTGCTGCTGCAATCCGAGTTAAGCAGGAACTCGGGATTACCGCGCATATTTTCGAGGGTTCAGATGATCTCGGTGGAACTTGGTATCATAACACCTACCCCAACTGTGCATGCGATGTTCCGTCTCATTTGTACTCGTTGAGTTTCGAGCCAAACTACAGTAAGGTAGAAAGTTTAACTCAGCCATATAGACTCCTAATTGTACCTGCATAGATTGGTCCCAGCGTTTCAGTAACGGAGCTGAAATCCATCAATATATGCAAGGGATTGCAAGAAAGCATGGACTTTACGAACAAACATCGCTCAATACTCAAGTACTGAAGGCAACATGGATTGAAGAGGATAAAAAGTGGAAACTGGATCTACGCAAAGGGGACGAGTTGACCTTTGTCTATTTTGATATGATGTACGTTTTTAACCAAAACTGCCCACAGTGGGAACAAATACTCACATGGACAATTTTGTAGTTACCTCAGCGTTGGATCTATCCGTGTGCCTCATGTACCGGAAGAGTTCAAAGGCTTCCAGGGCACTGTGGTTCATACAGCTTATTGGGACCCCAATGTGGATTTCACAGACAAGCGCGTCGCGGTAATCGGTAGCGGCGCTAGTGCAATTCAAACGATCCCCGCCCTTGTGAAACAAGCTTCGAAGCTTGTTACCTACCAGAGAACTCCTGCTTGGGTGCTCGTTCGCAAGCAATACTATTACTCTCGACTAGCCAAGTTTATTTTCCGATGGATACCATTCGCAAACAAGATCTATCGTTTCATGCTGTTCTTGTCCGTAAGTAACTTTTTTTTGTTTTATGCAAGAAAGGCGACAACTGAGTTTTGTTTTTCCTTTTTTTTTTTATAGTATGAGAGCTCCTATCTTCTTTTCGGCTATTATTCCAGTATTTATGCAAAGATTGCACGTAAATTCCTTGCATATGATATGAAGAGACGAATTTTGAAACAAGGACGACCTGATCTGGTATCCAAGTTGGTCCCAGACTATCCTCCTGGTTGTAAGCGACTTACACAGAGTGAGGACTACCTTGAGGCGCTTTGCGAGGAGCACGTCACTGTTGAACGCACCGCCATCCAATCGATCAAGGGCCGCACAATTACTACGGTGGATGGCAATGAGAATGAGTTTGATATTTTGTGTTTGGCAACAGGCTTCAATGTGCAAGGTTTCCTTGGCAATTTGGAAGGTTGGTTCATCTAGAGAGAGAGAAAGAGAAAATTTGTTGATGTGCTTGCATTCTCTTTTCTAGTTCAAGGCAAGGATAAGGGCCAGACATTGAACGAAGCGTGGAGCGACAGTTTTCCTGACAGCTACAAGTCGGTTTTGATTAATGGTTATCCTAACTTGTTCATGATCCTTGGTCCATCCAGTCTCCTTGGCCACAATTCTGTTTTGATTATGACAGAAGGGTATGTCTTGTATATATATAATGGAATACCGGATACTCACACGAGAATATGTTCAAGTCAAGTGGATTATTCGATCAAGTGTATTAAAAAGATGATCAAAGGAGATGTTGTAGCGATTGAGCCCACCCTTGAAGCACAGAGCAACTTTGTGAAGAACCTCAAGGAGGATTTGAAAACAACTGTGTGGAAAGGAGGTAAATCCTTGTCAAAAGGAAGGATAAGCAACATATGTGTAACATGCATTTCTTTTTTATATAGGATGTAACTCGTGGTATTTGGATGCTCGTGGAGATGTAAGGATCCGTTCTTTTACTATCATGTACAAATCAACTAACCCGATATATTAGGTCACCGCATTGTGGTCAAGCACGGTGACTCGATTCTTATGGCTGCTTCGTCGCGTTGGAAACACTAGCGACTTTATCACCTACACAAAATAACTGAATATCGTCATACTACCTCGATATACTTAATAAAGCGTACCATCAAAACTAGGAGCGTTCCAGTCTACGATCTCGTTGGATCTGCGCAGTCATGTACAGCATAAAGACGGCCTCGGACAATTTCAAATATAGATTTCTATGCAGCATGAGCTTTTCCCTTGACAAGTCTAGAATGTCCATCCGACGAATGTCCACCTTTCTTTTTAACGCTCTTCAAGAATTCCAAGAGTCAGCTACATTCATGCTGTGAGAAAGTAACGTGCATCGACATCGGAGGAGAGCCGATTTCCAGGATTTTGGACCCAGCACAATGTGTCTAAACAGGGTAGGCCGCAAAGTATTGTTATGACAGCATATGGTACGATCTTATGCACGACGAAAGGTTGACATCGTAAGGGAAATAATTGCTTTTGGACCAGCACAATTTTTGGACACTGTAAACTTGACATTATTTTAAGCAGTGCCTCTTTGTGACTCATATGTGTAACATCAAAGTGGAACGTTTCCGTGGTACATAGTTTGCATGAGAAGGTTTAGCCGCCCCCATGTTTGAAACCGGAGGTTCCGCTGCAGGAATCTGTTAAACCACAACGTAACTTTTCCCGCGCTTTTCAAAAGTGCAATGATATGATTATTATTTTTTCGGTCTCTGAACCATTATTCTTGGAATCATTCAAGGTGCAATAGAAAGCTTACGTTGTGTGCTGCATGTGTAGTAAAAGTGTATACCGGTCGTCTGAATTAATTAAAAAACTGCAATGATCAGAGATAACAGTGATATGGAAAATTCAATTTTTACATCAGGAGTTTCTTTTATACATTGCTGAATCAGTCCATTGACATGATCCTGTAAATGACTCGTTATTCATAGCAAGCTTCCTCTCAAGACGACTATGATTATATCTAACAGTGACATTAGTTCACAGCTGAAGCGTCTTTCACATGTCATTTTCCAAGAGAGCGCATACTGCTACCTAAATAATTCTTCACACAGTTTATCACGTTCAAAGTATTCCAGGTTGTCAATGAAAGACTGGAATACTTGAAGCACTACACTGGAGGGGGGAGGAAATCAGCGCATGATTCGGGGATATAATATATTGATAGCCACCCGCTTATATAAGGTGAGGTGATGCAGTTTGTAATCCACGGATGTAACGTTAATCCCAACTTGGTCGGTGATACAAGGACGCATTAAGTTTAGGATCCCATGTTTGTTAAGGAAACGGGAACTTGTGTATCGTTCTAGATTCCCCCATGCTTTTCATAACACGATGATACGATTATTTTTCACTCTTTGTTTTTATTGCCTCCAGATTAAATTGTAAGAAAAAAAGAGAAGATACAGCAGTAGAGCTACTACTATATGGTAATACTACTTTGTAATAAAATGCATATATGTATAAATACGTAGAAAAAATATTAAAGAGGTAATTTAGAGTCGATACAAGAAGTTCTTGTCCTCCTTGTCAGTAAGATCAAGAGTAAGGTCGACATCTTCGGTGGCGCCGTCGGCAATACGCTTCTTGTTTGTAACGAGAGCCTGGAAGCGGACAATTTGGTAGGAAATAGCAGCGACACCAAATCCAGCAAGGTAGCCGCCGACACCGCTCAAGTAGCGAGGAGCCTCGTGTTCCACCATCATCAATGGACCAGCAAAGTTTCCAAGAGTATATGCGGCGACAATGCAGCCGTTGTAGAAAATCTTCTTGGTGTAACCCTTCACATTGTTACCAACATAGGTCAAGAGAAGCGAATAAGCGCCGGTACCAGCCCAGCTGAGGTAGAAACCGAGGAGCTTGACCTCACCCTCAGGAATAGCGCAGAGAAGTACAAGACCAATGATACCGACACACAACAATCCAGTACCGGTGTGAAGCAATGAGCGTGTCTTTTTGGCGATAAGCATGGCAGCCAACACACCAAAGGATGAAGCGAAACCACTAGGAATCTGAAGCAACATGGAATCCAATGGCTAAAAAGAATTGCAACACCCGTAATTAGCCCCCCTGCTTTGTGTCAAATGTTCTTTCCCTTTTCTTACCGAGAATCCAAGAGCCATGGTGAAAGTAGTGCTGTACACAAGCATACCACCGTTTTGCATACTGATGGCGAAAGCAGCAACAACCAAAAGGTAGTATCGGATTTCCGTAACGGCCTCAACGATCTGAGCCCACTTGAACTTCTTTGTCTGTGTGACAGCGTTATCATGCATACGATCTTCTGCGATACGCTCTTGCTCGGGAGTCAACTTGAGCTTCTTGTTCTTTGGAGTGTCAACCATGAAGAAGAAGACAAGGAATCCAAGAACGATAGTAAGGGCACCGAAGATATAATGGTTCCTATAACAATTTCTTGTCAGTATAACAATCTTTTGATGTTTATCCAAATATTTATGATACTAACCATCTCCAGTTTGTAATACCAAGGGGATGACCCATGTGTGCAATGCCGTAGGCGATGGCGGAACCGACAGCTGCGCCAATACCGTTGGAAAGAGTGATGAAACCAAAGACTAAAGTTTGCTCGGAACGGCGGTAAAGGATGGAAGTAATCAAGTACAAGGTAGGCATAGCGGCAGCCTCGAAAAGACCCAAAAGGAAACGCATGGCGGCAAGTTGCGAAAAGTTTTTCACCAAAGCGGTCAAAAGCATGACCTTGATTGTCGCGTTATTAAGTTAGTAACAAATGACAGCTTATATTATCCGTCACTTACCAAACCCCAAATAACCAGTAAAGTGCCAAGATATCTTGCATGAGGAACACGTTGAAGAATAATTTGATTAGGAAGCTGTAAAGAATAAAAAACTTAGTACCGTAATTCTGATAATCTGGACTACTCGTCATACCTGATAAACCAAATGACCCAAGTAAAAGAGTGAACCGAGCCAACTGAACTGAGAACCAGTCAAACCCAACTCTCTGTTCAAACCCAAAACGGGACCCACGCTCAGCGCGGATTTGTCGCAAAACTGAAAGCAGGTTTTTTTTAGTCGACAAGTTTTATGTGCAGATCACGTATCCGGCAACTTACGTTCAAGAAGATGGTCATACCAGCAAATGGTAAAACAAACCAATTGAGTCTTTTCAAATACGCCTTTTCTTCGGGCGATCTCTCGTTTGTGACCTTCTCATCCTCTGAAGAGGTATGCTTAATGTCTTCGTCGTAAGTAACGTCTTTATCGTTGGTGGTCATGTTGGCGCACGTAAAAAAAAAAGAAAGGAAAGCTTTGTTGATGGGCTGGTTGCACGGAGGTTCCGTTGTCAATGAAAAACGGGTTCTTATATACCGACTTATTGTCTTGGTTCCGAGTGTGAATAGTCGTCGTCTTTCACGATATCTTTTTGTCATTCGGAATATACGGACAGTGACAGATTTCTCATTTAGGTATGTGGCTGTAATTAGCATAGCGGCACAAGTAATCCAAAGTTGGATCACTGAGAATTCCCAAAAATCCAGCCGGCATAACCAGAATGATGATTACTTGGGGATATCTAAGACTTCCCAGGCAGCATATATTCGGTAACCAACACTTTCCATATATCGATAGCTGTCCATGGTATCACATTGGTGTATTTGTTTGGCGGACAAGGATCCGTTCCCCCAGCTTCATATACAAGTGTCACATTTCCGAACTCACTTTTTACACTCCACGACAAAAACGCAGCTAGATTTAACTTTGGGACATTTGTACCCCACATTTTTTAAAGCATGATTCCCGCCAGACTATATTTGATCCGTTCAGGGTTTCCTGTTGCGGAATGACCGTGAGACAATCTTTACAGTCATTGTTCATTAGCTTTCCTCTTGTTTCAAAGATGATCTCGCTATGTCTTTTTTTTATTTTACTTAACCCCCCAAACTGTCAAGAGCTGCATTAATTCTGCTGGGATTACTAATTGCTTGTGTTGCCCTTATTATGCCCCGTGGACATTCTGCACTTCTAAGGATTCTCGATTCGTCATCTGCCATTTGGATTGACAAATCGTAATTGTTTACAATCTCATCACGCTAAAAAAAAAAGTAATGGCCCCGCGGAATCGCAACATGCTCGTTAATCTTAGTATCACACTGCCATTTGGTTGCGATTCAGCGTTTCGTAGTTACAGAGCTCTGGTGGAACGTTCCGTTTGATCCGACAAGAAATTTTTTGAGTTTCCTCATACTCTCTCCGCAGTCGACAACTGTACATCTTCTCTTCTTTTTTACCGCAAAAGGGTTATGCCAGCTAGCGATATAAAGTAAATATTCATAAATTTTATTATTACTTTTATTAGAAGGTACAACAAAAGTTATCAGCAGGGTAGAAAGGTGCTAAAGGCTCAAGCGTGGTGATTAGCTTTTTGGATCGTGACTAGATACATGGGGCTCAATTCAGCACGTAAGACCCTCTTTGATTTGCCTAATAAGATTCAAGTACTAATGATATGCAGCTACTTCCCTCGCACAAGCAAACTTTTATTGCAACTTAAATAATGCAGAGTACGACCGTGCCTCGGTTCTATTTTTAAGCCTCCGCAGCTGATTTAACTTGCTGACCTGAATTCCATCTTCATCACTCCCAATATTCACACACATAAGTGGCTGTCAAATGCGTGCTGTAACACACCAACCCGTCAGTGCGCTTGATATTCACATGCTCCGCTTCATAGCAATAGTTATCCGAGATTATACGGCATTGGAGTAAAAGAGATATTGCAATACATAGCTTGATACGCTTTCATCTCAGATGAACATGGCCCACGTCTTTTTCACAGGCATCTTTATCAATGTACCACCAAATAGCCTCTGCCGTAATGAATCATACATGTGCGTGTGTTGCTTATCACTATCTTGCAATGACATACTGTTAGGCAAATACTGCTGCAATTTCTTTTGTCTATATGACGAGCGGAATTATTTTTCAATTGCAGTATGTTTGTCTCTGTTCAATGGTGCTGATGATTTATCCATGCGTGAATATACTTTGTTATGTCTTTGATTAAATACAAAGACCGACTGTAGGATAGATATGCTTGTTAGCAAAGTCTCTCACCCAATCGCTGAGAAGGATTTGAGGCGCCTTGTGTCAGATCTACATGTTTTGTGTGCAGAGTAATCCAAAGCCGAGTAGACATTGTCTCTCATCTCAAAAAAATATGTACACGGAAGGATATTTACCGAAGCACACTACGCTTTTTGCTTTGAAAGATTGCTTGAATTAATAACGTAGACAACCCAAATTATGCCGGGCACGTTCCTTCTCCAGAGAAAATCGGGTACAGAAAAGCTTGAATCCGATGTTCGGTTCCAATAGAACTTGGCTACGTACTAGGCTTTGACGAAGATATTATACGTGGATCTGTTACTATATGCACTAGATAACTAGTATTACCGGATACAAGCTGAGATGTCGGATTACGATCATCAATGTTCCACCTAGGCCCTCCTCAGGGATAAAATAAAAACAGGAATCATTTCGTATTAGCCCGTTAGGAAAACCACAGCATGGTAGTTGAAAGTACCTATAATTGACAATAGAATAAAAGATTTTTTACTTTATGCTCCACTTGGCAAGAATCAATTCATTTTGATTGACTAGCTTTAAATTGAAACATGGGCGGAGGGTATGGATGAGTTTGCAGAGTCGGATAGCAGAATATTTCTACGTGTTTTGAAAGCAGACAAGGAACTTCGATAATCTAATAATACCAAAGGAGTCTCTGCCCTTTAAAAAGTAGCAGCAAGATGGCTTACCTCTAAACACTAGATACTTACCCGTATTACATAAGGTACAGTTTCAAAATGGATAGTTTCTAAATGGATTATCAATTGTCTGGCGGAATAACGAAGAGCATTCTCTGTAACAATAGGTAGGCAAATCGCTTTATAGCTCCAAGCAAACAAAAGGAATTTATTGTAAATATTTGTTGATTTGCTTGTTACACAGATTCTTTCACTCATCACTGATTTCAAGAAAGCACTGGCTTCTAAACAGCACCACCGCACATGCTTGAAAGTGATGCAGTAGATAGACTTGCTACATGTACTGTGTAGTACATACGTTTTTTTCTCTTGTTTTTGACACGAGCATCCTTCCAATTTGGATATACAGAGGAACATAGCATAACAAAAGGTGGGGCTAATAAAGCAAAGCTGCCAGGCTTGTATATACTTCTGCTTGGTGTATGCGCAACACACACAGGGATCAGGAACAAGTCGAACAGAAAGTGCATGTATAGATGAGCACTTTTGGTCAAGACGAGGCTTGGATACGCGTTATCGATACCGCGGCGCGCTTGTTGATGACCAATCTGATTGGTGACATTGTTCCTGAAGTCTCACACCGTGATATTTTTTTATTACACTTTTGTTCTCCTCCAATGACCACCGATACCCGAAAACGATCAGTGGACGATCGCCGTTCGTCTTTTGAAGTAATGAGCGATTCCGAAACCGACAATGAAGAAGCGTTCGACCTCACCAATGACCTCACCAGCACGTCGTCAACCAACCAAGCATCTTCATCGATGGGTATGAACGGAGCCGATGACGAAACTCTGTCATTCTTTCAAGAAGCCGGATTATCTGAAGAAATGCTGGCTCAGTTGGGCATTGATCCCGAAGAAATCCGTGCACAACGTCAATTGGAACAACGATCGGAACAAGATCGTCGTGATAGAGAGTTGGCTTTGCAAATGCAACAGCAACTCAATGCTGCTCAGCCGTCGTCCTTCACAGCGGCGCCCACCACAGTGCCACCACCACCGGCGCCGCCAGGTAATGGTTTAATAGGAATGAGTGCGCAGCCCATTCCACCTAGAACTCTTCCGCCGTCTTTTGCAATCTCGCAACAATATATGGAAGCTTTCAGGAGATCGTTAGCTGAATACCAGTATGCGCAGCACGGTGCAAAACGTCAAAAAATTGAACCTTTTCCGAGCTCGTCGTCCAGTTGGATGAACTCATCGGCGCAAGCAAGCTCCAGTTCAGCCATCGAGATCAACGATACGGATGATGAGGATGTTATTGATCTTACCGGACCAGACCTTGCACCCTCTCCCTATCGCTATGGACTCAACGGTGGTCCAATGCCGCACCAGCCTTTCATGCCGATCTATTCTTGGAAACCACCGAGTTACAACGTGGATTCCGGTGACGACGATGATGACGACGATGATGATGACCTAGACGGCCTTCTTCCTGGGTATGCTTTAGATTCCATAGATCCCGCAGCATTTACTGCTCGAATCAACAGGTACGATGATACGGATCCGTGCTTTTCAAATAGACAGCAGCTTAATATTGTTCATCAGAATCCACAGGGTGAATGCAGAAGAGCAAGAGAAGCAACTCAGAGAACTGTTGGAGAACATTCAGTACGATGAACCGCCGCCTCCCGAGGACCGGACAGGTACTCCTGACCGACTCGCTGTGGCGCTCATGGAGCACCAAAAGGTTGGATTGCAGTGGCTCACGCGCATGGAGGAGTCCACGAACAGGGGTGGCATTTTGGCAGACGATATGGGTCTTGGAAAGGTAAGCGGCCTTTCACTCGTGATTTTCTGTTATCGGGAGACATTAAAACATGTTACAGACCGTGCAAGCAATGGCACTGATGGTCTCGCGACCTTGCTTGGACGCAACACCAATCAGAAACTTGCCCAATATGCGCAAAGCCAAACGGCGAGCAGATCATGATCCCATCAAGACAAAGGCAACGCTTGTGGTGTGCCCCATCGCCTTGATTGCACAGTGGGAACGTGAGATTCGCTCCAAAACGAATCCTCCGCTTGAGGTCTTGGTGCACTATGGCGCTCGTCGACCTACGGATGAAACAACACTCGCGTCATTCGACGTGATCATCACGTCCTACTCCACAGTCTCCAACGAGTGTTGCGAAGAGGAACGCGATCGTGGTCCACTTGGACGTCTCAGATTCCATCGTATCATCCTGGACGAAGCGCATACCATCAAGAACTCAAATACAAAGGCGGCACAAGCGTGTTGTAGACTGGATGCGCACTATCGATTGTGTCTGACAGCCACGCCTATCCAAAACAAGATCAAAGAATTGTAAGTTAGAACAGACAAGCGCCATGGATAACCCGACTAAACAAAAAAATGATATGATTAGGTTCTCGCTCATCAAGTTTCTGCGGATTCCTCCTTACTGCGAATGGGACATGTTTCGAGACGAGATTGAGGTGCCGTTGCGTGAGAACGATACCAGTCCTGCCATAAGAAAAGTACAAGCTGTTCTCAAGGCTATTTCGATTCGACGGTCCAAGAAGGCCAAGATTGATGGACGGCCGATTTTGAACTTGCCAGAACGGAATGTCCACTTTACGCACGTTGATTTCTCGCCTGACGAACGCAACTTTTATGACTTTGTCAATAAGCATGCGCAGGCGCGGTTCAACAAGTATATGAGCGCAGGTACCGTCATGAAGAACTACTCTTCGGTTCTGGTGCTTCTCCTGAGATTGCGTCAAGCGTGCTTGCATCCCAAACTTACGACGATGGACCGGTCTCAAGATGCAGAGATAGACGAGGATGCCCAAGAGGTGCTTGCATATTCGATGGATGCGACCGTGGTGAATCGCTTGCTTCATGACGATACCGATTTTAGTCAGATCGAGGTAAAAAGCGGACATGTGAAATGCAATAACTGCTGTTTGCTGAAGTGCTTTTTAAGTGTCCCATCTGTATGGATATGGCCGATCAGCCTCAAATCATCCCGGGATGCGGGCACATGCTCTGTCGAGAGTGTTTAGACAGTATGTATCGTGCAAAGGATTACAGAAACGAAGGCTAATGTTTCCGGCTTTAGATTATATGAATACTGCGCATAGCGAAAAGCGTTGTCCTCATTGTCGTGGTGAGCTTTCCCGAGATAAGGTTGTCTCGATGGAGATTTTCCTCAAGGTACACGCACCGGATCTGCACGCAAAGTTTATCGAAGAGAAAGAGGAGGTGAATGCAGAGGAAGCCGCAGCGCAAGAACGAGTGGAGGCCATGCCCTCCAGTACCAAAATCGACAAGATGCTCGAGATTTTGCGTGAAACGCGTCGTGCAACCAAAAACAAGGATAAAACCATTGTGTTTTCGCAATTCACGGCATTCTTGGATATCGTGGAACAACCTCTCCGGGATCATGAGTTCACGTATGTTCGCTATGACGGCAGCATGACCTTGCGCCAACGTGAAGAGGTGCTTCACAAGTTCATGACCGAACCAAAGTATACCGTGCTCCTGGTCTCGACCAAATGTGGTTCGCTTGGACTGAATGTAAGTTTTTTTTTGAGCATTCGATTTTGTTTACTGTTTTGTAACACACGCTCGGTTCATCTAGTTGACTGTTGCAAACCGTGTTATTGTAAGTAGCAAATCACGCAGAGCATCATCGATCGCATACTGACCAAAGCCAATATCGTAGCTTATGGACGTCTGGTGGAATCCGGCCTTGGAAAATCAAGCTATAGACCGTGTCCATCGTATTGGTCAACGAAAATCGGTTGAGGTTCATCGTATCTTTATAAACAATACGGTGGAGGACCGGATTCTGACGCTGCAAAGGAAGAAGCAGGCGCTGGCGGATGGCGCCCTTGGTGAAGGACGTGGTCTCCAACTGGGTCGTCTCGGCCTCCAAGAACTTCTTCTCTTGTTCCGTGGCACGGGTGCTTAATAAGTGAATCGCACATACATCTTTCACATTTCCCTCCGCTTGTAAATAATCCATGTTCTATTAAAAGCCTACGTATATCTTTATTGCTCTTTTCAAAACACATCCGTAGGATCCCAGCAATAGCGACGTGTTTCCAACCGATGGATTGCGTCAAGACGTTGCATATCCTATATATATCGCCACGCAATTAATTCAATCGGCCTCTTTTTCCTTTAAACAAGTGCAACTCTTTACCTCGTCGGAAAGCTCAAGTGTTTTGGCATTGGAACAAACACGGTCTGGACTACTTGACTTTGGTATCACTGCCCAACCATGCTGAACTGCCCAGCTCAGCAACACCTGAGCAACGTTTCTCGATTGGGATATATCCATCACAGCCTCATCCTCCAACAGCTTTCCTTCGCCCAAACTTGAATAAGCTTGCACTTGGATCTGATGTTTGGCGCACAGTTGCAGGATATCTTGTTGGACCAGTCGCGGATGCAGTTCGAATTGATGCACGTGGGGTTTGATTTCGCAATTTTCCATCAAGTGTTCCAAATGACGCGCTGTATAGTTGGAAACACCGATATGACGCACTTTGCCTTCGTGATAAAGTTGCTCTAATGCGCGATAACTCCCCATTCGATTCTCTTGATTGATTGGATCACCCAGTTTCTTTTTTGCTGTTCTGTGCAAAAGTACTTAGCATCTTTTTTCATCGGCCCTCGTGTTTCTTACCCTGGCCAGTGAATTAAGTATAAATCAAAGTAATCCAATCCAAACCGTTCCAACGAGTCATTGACGGCTGTAACAAAAAAATAAGTGAACATGATTGTTCAGTTGTTTCGAATACATACCTTTGTAACAGGCATCATAACCTTGATTCTGAGGTGCTGTATACCATGAGTCAAGACTTTATCCAGGCTATAAAAAGAAGAACATACATAGTTTTGAAGTGATAAAAACATCCTGTCGAGCGACACCATACGATGGATCATTGAAAATTTCCTGCAGAATTTTTCCCAGCACCTCTTCATTGCGATAGACTGTTGCGGAATCTTTTTACGGATCACCATCAGCTTGAGCGACAAAGTCAAAAAAAGTTTTTCTATACCTATCAGTCGATATCCGTCCCGAATCGCTTGATGTATCACGGGTTTGAGCACGTCTTCAGTTTTCATTCGATACGTCCCCACTGTATATATTTTTTTTCAGTTTTGAGATCACTTGCATAGAATTCAATCACTCACGTCCAAGTACAGGGATCATGTCGCCATTGTATAATTGCAATCGTTTTACTTGCATGAGAATGACTGACTATAAGTAGTATTCTTTTTAGTATAACTCGATCGATTCATTGTACTGGCAATGAGCTTACGGAAGGAGCAGAAACGCGCTAAATAACGCGAAAACGGAGATAGGCTCAGTTCAGTTTAATACATACTGAAAGTTGCACCAAGCAAGCGAAGCACTTTATTGAATTTGCTGCTGTATGCACCTTGTCGCTATCAATCTATAAAACTGGATCATTTTTTTATTCGTTCAAGAATCTACTTTTGCGAGTCTACGTAAAAACACCATCAGTTTCCATGATAACCAAGTTCCCATGGCAATAATGCTGAGCTTGCTCTATATATACCACCATGCAACACACTGCCAATCGTCGCTTGACATTATTCACACAGGGTACCTTTTTTATCACCTACGCATACAATAATTCTGCAAGCTATCAGGAGGATTACTGAATCAGAGGCATCTGAAAATTTAATCAAGCTTGTTGCTTAGTAACTGAGACTGACAACTTTTTATTTGTGCATGCACTGTCAAAATAAAAAGTCACCAGCGACAACAAACTTTCCGACGCGTTTTCTTTCACATAGAAAAAAAAACCACCATGGCAGCCAAGAACCTCCCCAAAGTCTTTTTCGATATCGCCATCAATGGCAAGCCTACTGGTCGTTTGACCTTCAAGGTAATAAAAGAAAGGTTGCTTTTTTATTTCTTCTTCAAAGAATGCTAATGGGGTTTGGAATCTGTTTTAAGCTCTTTTCCGATGTGGTCCCAAAGACTGCTGAGAATTTCCGCGTCTTGTGCTCAAAGAGTGACAAGACGACTGCTGCTGGCATTCCTCTCAGCTACAAGGATACCCACTTGTAAGCAAAGTACAAGAGAAATAAGCCTGGAAAAAAAAATATATTAACAATCCCGAAATAGCCATCGCATTATTCCCGGATTCATGGCCCAGGGTGGTGGTAAAGCTTTTTCCACAACGCATATATTGATTTAGATACTGAACCATTCGTGCAGATTTCACTCATGGCGATGGTCGTGGTGGTGAGTCCATCTATGGTCGCACTTTTCCCGAGTAAGTTACAAGTCAGGGAAATTTTGGATTGGAGTATACTCATGCAAAAGAATGACAGCGAGAACTTCAAGTCAAAGCATACAGGTCGAGGCATTTTGTCCATGGCCAATGCTGGTCCCGTAAGTGTGCACTTTTATAAAGAGAAAGGAGTAACTCAATTCATTGCTTTTTTTTTTACTTAGAACACGAACGGCTCTCAATTCTTCATTTGCTTTGATGAAACTCCTTGGTTGAACGGTGCTCACACTGTCTTTGGTCAAATGACCGAAGGTAACGAAGTGTTGGATTTGATCGAACAGTGCGGTTCGCAATCTGGTCGACCTGTCGCCAGCGTCAAGATTACCGATTGCGGTGAGATCAAGAACGAATAGATCTTTTTCTTGTAAAAAAAATGTTTTTTTTGTTCACAGAAAAATGTAAACCGGGATATAAAAGTTCTAAAAAAAAGTGGAGAGGTGATACACAAACAAGGGGGAAGAGACGCGCACACAATGTACAAAGAGAGAGAGGTATTTTTTTTAAGAAACATCAGATCACCAACGATTATAGAACTGTTGTTGTTGCTGCTGTGGTTGTCCGAAGGCATTCTGTCCAAATGCTGGTTGTCCAAATCCAGTCTGTTGCGGCTGTTGGAACCCGGCTATGTGATATAGTGTTAATGCTAACCCTATCTCATTACAACCTCCACTCACGCTGGGGCTGGCCTTGCGCAAACACGCTGGGGCTACCGGCATTCATATTTTTGAACACTGAATACTTGTCATTGGGATCTGAAAACGAGGGAGAAGGAGGGGATAAACATCTTTGGATCGCATGTGTCTATATATAAACTTACCATGATTCTGCATTGGCTGACCAAAGCCAGTAGGTTGCTGTTGTTGGAAACCAGCTTGACCAGTCATGGAAGCAAACACTTGCGATGGTTGTAAGGAAGAGGAAGATCCCATTGAGAAAGAACCCTGCTGTTGCAATGGAGGACGTTGAGCTGGACCACCACCACTACCGAATGGATTATCGGGAGCTAATAACAAGCATATCAGTTAGATCTCTCCCCCAGCCAAACAATTATATATAAAAAAAAAAATTTACTAGCGTTGGCCCACGTTCTTCCTTCACTACTTTGCGACGATTGGCTGCTCATACCCGTAGCCATAGGCACAAGCGGTTGTTGCAGGGCTGCGTTGACAGGAACATTCATCATCTGCTGATGTTGTGGGATGAATTGATTCTGCTGCACAGGGGAATGTGCAGCAAACGCAGGGTTCTGTGTTGGTGCCTGCATAAACTGGGACTGAGCAGGAGGTGGCGTGGGTTGAACAAATTGGTTCATGGGCGAACGCGGAGGGGGTGGAGGGGCTTGTTGAGTACCAAACTGCATTGCCATTTGCTGTACATGGGATTGCTGCTGTTGAATAGGCTGTTGCTGAATAGGTTGTTGTTGAATAGGTTGTTGCTGAATAGGTTGCTGCTGAATAGATTGCTGCTGAATAGGTTGCTGTTGAATAGGTTGCTGCTGAGGAGTGCCAGCAGGATTGGTCCACTGAGAAAGCATCTGGGGATCTACCTTGTTCTGAGATGTAGTTGGCGTTGGACGCTGACGGGGAGGAAGTGGAACGGGTGGTTGTGAAGGTTGTTGGGACGGAGGTGGAGTCTGGATAGGTTGTTGAAGTGGAGGAGGAGGAGGAGGAGCTGCAGACCAAGCTGCTTTCGTCTGAGCCATAGCATCACCTGTTTGTGCGGGAGGATTACTTGGTGAAGATACAGCACGAGGAGCCCAAGCATCATCAGAAAACCCAGTAGGTTGGTTGGTACCATTCACTGGAGGTGCTGGAAGTGCTGGAGGTTGTTGAGGTACCGGGTCTCTAGGTGGGGTTGCTGGTGGAGAAGGTTTGGCAACTGGAGTAGGTTGCAAAGGAGTAGTACTCAATTGAGTCTTGATCTTATCCATCATTGCGGTATTGACACCACGAGGAGCAGCATGATTCGGTGTAGGACGACCCGTACCACGACGATGCAAGTTGCCGCCGCGATTGAACACCGGCGACTCTTCTTGCTGTTGAGATTGGGAATTGAACTGTTCTTGCAATTGTCTGGCCAACCGTTCATCCTGCTCGATCTGGGACTGAACATGACGAGGCTGTTGCCAAGACTCGTCCTCGCTATCATCGATCACGCTGGTTGCACCAAAACTGACGGATTTCTTCTTCTTTGGCGGTGCGACGGTTTCTTCATCCGATGCAGGTTCAGGCACATTGGTCTCGATAAACCGTTGCAATCGCTGAACATGCGATTCGGACATGCCTAGCGACTTCATTTTGCGATGGGTCAAATTCTCCAAATCCTTCTGGCCCAGTCCTTCGGCTTGGAAGGTGGAAGCGTATCGAAGACTATTGTTCATTGGAATATTGGCCTTCATGAAATAATCGTACCAATCAAACTGCTTTCGATTGTCCTTGGAAGCAAAATGGGCCAAGGGGATATCATCCGTATTGTCCTCCAAAAGTCGTTGTCCGGTCTCTTGTTCGATGTATCGCAAATCCTCCTGACACATCTTTTGAACAGGCACATCGATCTTTACGCCGTTGATTTTGTGCAGTCTGATCTTGTCATTGTGACACGTCAAGAATTGCGCTTCGACCTTGAATGCACCGCTGCGATCGGTCCAGGTGCGTACTTTGGCAGGGTCGGGCTTTCCCGGATCTTGCGCTTGTTTGGGCCGATCCGGGAGTGAGCGGTTGTTGGGCGTTGGTATAGACTTGACTGCCTGAGCACTTGGCATAGCTCTACCAGCAGGTGGTTTGTTGGGTGGCGGAGGTGCAGGAATTTGACTACGTCGTGGTGATCCAGCTGCTGCTGCTGCTGCAAGACGCTTTGCTTCTTGTTCCTGACGACGTTTTTCCGCTTCTTCCCGTTTTGCTTGCTCTTCTTGACGACGGCGTTGCTCTTCTTGACGACGACGGGCCTCTTCTTCTTCCAATCGTCGTTGTCTCGCAGCGGCTGCTTCTGCTTCTCTTCTTTGCCGTTCATCCTCTTCTTCCTTTTGTCGTTGTTCGCGTTCCAAATCAGCCTCGTAATCCTCCTGGAACTGAACATAGGATGCAGGTACAATACCCGATCTTCCATCTTGGTATTCCACCGTCCACCATTCATCGCTGCCGACGTAATCCACAGCCAACACCTGATCGTTTTCTCTGACGGATAGTTCTTCTGGCCCGTCGGCATTGAAATCGTACAAGACAATGGCCCATCGCGGTTCACATGCTGGTTGTTCGGGTTGCGCTGGAGCGGCTGGGGCGACTAAGGGCGAAGAAGCAACAGGTTGCTGAGGCGTGGGAGGAGGACCGGCAATCGACTTGGACTCTTCAATCTTTGCAACGACGGCTTTGGCTTCAGATTTCGACGCGGCTTGGAAATCAAGCATTGTTCTCGCAGCATCTGATATTTCGATATGAACGTTTTTGCCGTCTTGCGTCGAGTGTCCAACGTCTGAAATGGAGAATTGTCGAACAGGTGATGCTTTGTCGGTTTCGCTGCCATAACACAGCATTCCGTTCCCAATTAACAGATTGCCCTTGCTCTTTTTCTTTTTCTTTTTATCCACATCGTACTCGTGCACCGACCAAGAAACAGCCTCATCGTCCACCCGTGGTTTCTCCATCGGTGGCGAATTCTATGAATAAAAAAAAAGTGTGAAAAAAGAATTCACCTGACGATAAAAAAGAAACAAACGTACTGAAATGGCAGAAAATACAGAGACCGAAGGCTGCTGCGCATCCTGTGTTGTTGGTGGTTGCTCGGGAACGGCGGCAGGAGCAGCAGGTGTTACTGCCTTGTTGGAAATCTAGTATGTTCGTTTGAATATAAATAGATCACACACACATACACACACCAGCCGTGTACCTCTTGAATGTAATTGCTCGGTACAAGACCGATGCTTCCGTCTTTTCCTTTGACGATAAACCAATCCGGATCGTCGTTTTCATACAAAACCATAATGTCACCTTCCTTAAATGACAGTTCTTCATCCTGTTGTGCAGAATAATCATAGAGTGCCTCGACTTTGCCGATAGGTTCCGCCTAGATATGCATATCTACTTGTAAACATACACACATACAAAACACTTTCTCTCGTGATAAATAACGCTTACTTCGTCAATGTAATTGGCGGGTACAAGACCAATGGGACCCACCTGATCCAACGAAGCTGCTTTCAGTTGGGCTTTCCACCAATCTGGGTCATCGTCTTTGTCAAGAATATACAAGATATTGTCTTCGTTGAATGTAAGCTCTTCGTCGGATGTTGCTTTGTAATCATAGAGCGCCTTGCATACGGAAACGTATTTCATGGCGCTGAATTATTGAAGTGACTGGAAGGGGTTGGATGAAAAATGGGTTCGGGAAGAAATTCTAACGCTTTTTTTTGCGGTCGTGGTGGTTGTAAGAGAAAGAAAAAAGAAAGGGAAATTAGGGAGAGTATATGAAGAAAAAAGAGAGAATCTCTTTGAGAGAAAAAGGTTGCGAATGCTTTTCCTTTAAAAAAAATGTTGCGGGGGGGATGAAAAGGTTGGAAAAACCGAGTAAGGTCAACGGTTGGTTGCCTATTATAGATGGTTGCACGGGACTCCACTTTTTTTTGCCATGATGCCTTTAGTGGCGCACTGACTGTATGTGTCAAATACCATATTCCGCATGCACACACTCGTTTGTTTCCAAGTGGGATCATCCAAACTTGTTATTGCATGTCTCCTTTGCAAAATATGCTCCGAGATATCAAAAAAGTCGCTGCAGACGAGAACATTCTCTCTTTAGGTCAGTCAGTCTAAGCTCAGAGAGGTTGACGCAGGCTGCAAGTCATTCGGCCACGTCTACGTAACACCCTCAAAGACACGTTTTGATTGCAACAGAATACGGACATGGCTGGCACAAGTCTGAGCGTGTTCATGCGCAAGCTTTTCCACGCGAACCTTTCTCAGGACTGATTCACACTGTACCGGGCGTTGCCAGGAAATTTGCGCTCATGCGCGGCTTCCGGTCGCGACAGATTCTGCGGTTGCGTATAGTGTCTTGGCAGCTTGCATTTGATTCAACCGAAACTTGACATAAACGGGGTCGAGCAGTTCCTTGCTCTTCTTGTGCGTGGTACCAGCTGGGCCATGGCGAATGTCCCTTTCTCGCTCTCTCCATATACATACTAGTACGACCATCAGCTACCCTCTGTTATGTACGACGATCGAGCCGACTGCTAAGCCTTGAATAGCCTGTTGCATTCGACTGCTAAGCAGTGACTTTACACGGTTATTCAACACCCACACCCCCCTTGGCAATTGAAACTCAACTGTCGAGTCACTCTACAGATAGGGTGGTGCAAATGGGGCATCAATGCCTCGTGCTTCGGGGCGTTGGACCCCTCTCTCTCTCTTTCTTCTTTTTACTTTCTCGTCTTTACGTTTTATTCCTCTTTTCTCTTTTTATACCACTCTCCATTCACTGCACCGTTCCTCCCCTTTTTTGGAATATACCTTTTTTTTCCTTCAAACCGTAATCTTATTGAAGTAACCCCACCCGCTTGGACTTGAAATGAGAGAATACAAATTGGTTGTACTGGGATCAGGTGGTGTTGGTAAATCAGCCCTGGTAAGTTAATAGGAGCGGCATTGAGGTGTCTTTATGTTATTTATTCTGGCGTGAATGCAAAAGGGGAAATGAAGGAGAGGGGTTGAATGAAGAGAGAGAGAGAGACAGACAGAGAGAGAGAGAGAAAGGGCAGGAGCAAAAAAAGAAAGTTTACTGAAAAAAAACTCGACTAGACGGTTCAATTTGTTCAATCGATATTTGTCGAGAAATACGACCCAACGATTGAAGACTCTTATCGCAAACAGGTGGAAGTCGATGGACAACAATGCATGCTTGAAATACTGGATACTGCTGGTACAGAACAGTTCACGGCCATGCGCGATCTATACATGAAGAGCGGCCAAGGGTTTCTTTTGGTGTTTTCCATCACGAGCATGGTGACATTGACAGACTTGCAGGAATTGCGAGAACAAATCCTGCGTGTGAAGGACAGCGATAACGTATATTTCTTTTTTTATATATATCCAATGCTTGTTAATTGTCGTACGATTAATGAACGCTTTTATTGACAGGTGCCAATGGTGTTGGTTGGAAACAAATGCGATCTCGAAGAAGAACGGATGGTATCAAGAGAACAAGGCATGATGTTGTCACAGGAATGGGGTGGAAAGCCGTTCTATGAAACTTCGGCTATGTACAAGATCAACGTCGACGAAGTCTTTTATGATCTGGTCAGACAGATTAATCGTCAAATGCCAAGTCGAGAAAAGACCAAGAAGAAACTAAAGTGTACGGTGCTGTAGCCCTCTTTAACCCTATCTCTTTCTCTCTCTCCTCCATCCAACCCGCAACATATATATCACAACATGAATCATAATATTATATCCACCACATTCACTGTTTTTTTGGTTTGACGTCGCTCTATTCTGCTATCTATTATTCTATTCTCATTCATATACAAAAAAAAAGCTTTTACGATCGCCAAACGATCGGCAGTAACGTTTCGCATGGGTTCTAGACCATAAACATGGTTTGTAGTAAACCAAATCTTGTATCGCAAAAAAAAAGGTTTAATCGTGGATTTTCGCGTGGACCAAGTTGGCAAAAGATCAACTCACGCCATGAGACGGTAATACAAGAATGCGGGGGATTAATAGTCGTTATACACGTTTAGATTTCCAGCAAGCACGATTGCCAGACCCACAGTCAACAGGGCACCCATGCTCACATAAACAATGGTCGTTACGCCGATTCGAACGACAGGTGATTGATTTCGTAAAATGACAGCCGTGGCCATGCCAACGCCGATGCATGTCAACAGGCACAGATATTCGGCCACAGGCACAAACGTCATTTTGTAATACGCGCGGTTCTCACGAAATCCATAGGCCACCGCCACTGAGAATAACACATAAATAAAAGCCAATAACCATGGATGACGCTTAGGAATCGGGGTATCGTACAATTGATTGACAAAAAAAATAATCGCAAAACCGTACGAAAATATTTGCCAGTTGGTGCCCGGTTGAATGATTGCTGTCAATGTTCCGTGTAGAAATACCCAGGCTTCGAGTAAAAGCACCCAGTATTTGTTTCGATGGCTCTAATAAAGGGCTCGAACTCGTCTTTTTTTTTCCCTCTTTCTCAGGCAAAATAGAAAAGTTTATACTTACTTGATGAAGAAAACTTGTTGATTGCCAGAGAAGTAGACATTGATAAAGGAATCCTCCCCAGTGTCCCATGGTCCCTTCCTACTCTTCTTTTTTAGTTACTTTCATTATACATATAAAGACAGAAAAACTTACTGCAGGATGATAATGGAAATTCAACACGGTCCCGAAACTCATCACGTAGCCATGGTACTTTTTCACAAATGTCATGGTTTCTTTGAACGAAGGGGATTGTATCTTTTTGAATTGACCAAACGCAATACCGCGACTTTTTTTTTTTTTTTTTTTTTTTACTTTTAGCAAAAAAAAAACCATGCAAACTTTTTTTTTTCAACTGTCAATTTACCTGGGAATAGCCAACATTAAAGCGACCACCAAGACGGCAATGACAGAACCTTGTGTAGCACCTTCCGATACGTCCATTGCCAAACCATCATATGTAGTATGGGTCTGAACCAACTTGAATACCATCATGAACGTATTGAGATAAACCATTTGCCAATTCCACCATCGAAACGTATCCGCATACTGAGGTCGTTGTTTCTGTAACTGCAACTTGGCCAAAATATACCATTGGCCCAATTGATGCACGCAATAACCTATCCATGCCGATCCACGTCCCCAATGACTGGGATTCACCAATCGCCAAGCATAAGCAAACGGTGTTGAACGACCTATGGAATAAAACATGGTTGGATTTGTTGTTCACGACCAACAAAAAAAATAATAGTTACCGTTGACATAGCGGGTGCCTCGAATAAGAAACTTTCCAAGACCCATTTCACCTCGCGTCGGTCGAGCGTTGAAAAAGTTACTCCAGTCCCCAGTGGGCCATAGGGCTAAAATAGTTGTACATGATGCGAATGCAAGCGATGCAATCACGTAGATCGTAATGGCTTTTGTTTCGCCCCGCATTAAAAATATATAAAAAAAGCACGCTAACTATTTTTTTCCTCGGTGCGGGCGGACTAGATTAATCCCGTGGAGGCCACGAGGTTCTCTTTTTTTTTTTTCTGAACATGGGTTCATATATAAATATGAAGGTTTCCTTTCTTTTTTCTTAAGGTACCATGGCAACTTGACTGTTGCCAAGCCATTCGTACCCATGACAACGTTCGGGTTTAAGACAGGGCATGTACCGCGCAATACGTCTCGGTGCAACATTGAATTATTGACCCAGCAAGGTGAGACTAGATAGCAAAAAAAAAAAAAGCATAAAAGTATAAACGGACTAGTGTAATCCCAAGGATGTAATATCGAAAAAGTTGAGTGGCTCTATACCATTAGACTGGAGAGATGGTGCGATCAGAGACACGTGCATGAGTAAACTTTGGTAAGGGTTTGCAACGGAATACAAAAGCAAATCATATGTACACGTTTCACAGAAAATTTAAAGTGTGTGTACAAAGTATCTCAGCGATAAACGTAAGAAAGGAAGCGTATATATTCAAAATAGTTGTATAATAGTAGCAACGGTGTGGGGATGTGGTGTAGGGAATATTATGAGGAGAGTGGCTTTGGGACGGGAGGCGGATAACTTTTTTTTTCTATCTATTATTTGATTTCACACAAGAGGTCTTTTACATGAGAATGCAGCACTTGTCAGACTGAGCTTCGGATGGATCATGCATGTTCATGTTGTGCATGCCGCCACCTGGGCCCATGGCACCACCTGGATACTCCTGCTCCTTGTTGAAACGACGGATATCTCGCACGACGCCGTAGAAGGCCTCGTCGACATTGATGCGCTGTTTTGCGGAAGTTTCAAAGAATTGGCAGCCGAACTGTCTGGCGAGATCGCGACCTTCCTGCATCGAAACCTGTCGTTCCTGCTCCAAATCACACTTGTTGGCGACCAAGACCATGGGGAACGAATCGCGATCCTTGACTCGACTGATTTGTTGATGGAAAGTGCTAATTTCCTCGAACGAAAGTCGCGATGTGCTTGCGTACACCAACAAGAAGCCTTCACCGTTGCGCATGTATTGTTCACGCATTGCACTAAATAATTTAATTTGTCAGCACAAATAAATTCAAACATGCAAACGCATAAATATCGCACCTATATTCCTCCTGTCCTGCAGTATCGAGCACATCCAACAATGCCGTTTCAGAGTCAATCACGCATTGCTTGCGATAGGAGTCTGTTCAAGAAATAAAAAAAGGGCTTATGAGTTTTGAACGTCTTTTGCAGGTGATAAAGCGTATAGATAACCTTCAATGGTGGGGTCATATTCGTCAACAAACTGGGACTGGATGAACTGAATGGTCAGCGCAGACTTGCCCACACCTTGTACCCATTGAAAAGTTTGATGAACAATCCGGGCAAAAGCACATTCTCCAAAAAGCTTACCTCCTCCGCCGACCATGACGAGCTTGTATTCCCGCAAAAACGATGGTTTCGACATTATTCAATGAATGGAAAGGTTGCAAAAAAAAAAGGCGATGAAGAAGTAGACGGTGAAAGAAAAAAGCCGAGAGCGTTACAGGAACAATGAAAAGGGTGGCTTGTTGTGTGTGGGTTGTTCGGGGGAGTTTTTCCCTCGAGGCCAATATAATATGTGTAAGGCTTTCAAAAAGAAAGTCGTCTGCGAAGTTTTTGGCAGATAGGTAAAACCACGTGTGTACGCGAAATGAAACCAAACGTTTTTTTGCAAAACCCCGATATGCAGGCCTTTCAAGTTTTTTTAGTGTGTGACCAAAGATAGCAATTCAACGTGGTGTATTGGGTTTCTGATATTTACAGCTTGTTCTTCTGTTGTCTACGCTCCTGCTCACGCTGGGTCAGGCGGATAATGCCTTCCTGCGACGTCGTGGCTACTAACACACCCTCCTTGTTATAGATGCGCCCGAATGCCGTCCCACGTCCATCGTTGGAACGCGGGCTATGCAGATCATAGTACAGCCTAATGAACCGCAGAAATTTCGTGTTACGCTTGTTCCTTTGTTACGGCTTTATCAAAGAGACATCTTACCATTCGTCTGCTCGCGTAGGTGCATGAAACCACATCGAATGATCCAAACTTGCCATCATGCCAATGCCTTTTCGACCCATCAATCCGTTGGCGCGCACCGCTGTCATCAGAATCCCGCTGTCCGATGCATATGCAATGGTGCATGCATGCAGTGCAGGATCATTATCTGGTAACCTGTCGCGTGTTTTGAACCATTGTCCCTGTCCCATGGTGTACTTTAGCTTTCTCTCTCTCTCTCTTTCTCTTTCTCTTCAATACCTGATGTTCTTTGGGCTCAATGTAACCTCGAACAAAATCTTCAAGCGAGTCCACTTTGATGTCCCGATATTCGACAGGTGTGACGGTATCCATGAAATTCTTAAAACGGTTTCGCTGTTCTTCTGGAATGCGGGGATCCTCAAGAAGCAGTTTCATTCGCTCATTGTTGCTAATTTTTTTCATCGTCAGCAAAAATCGTCCTTGATAAGCGAACCCATTTTCACATGCTTTCTTTCGTCTTACTTTGGTAAATCTTCTGGTAGAGGAATATCACTTGGCATAGGTGTCTAAGCAATTTTCTTTGGTTATGTTTTTTTTTTTTTCGCTATGGCTAAGGGCGCATTTCGAAAAGAACACACAGACACACACCTGATGATTCAATGATTCGGGTGTTTCACCATTAAATTTGGTGAAACTGCAGGTGCAAACAATGACAGTTTTGCCTTGTTGCGTGCAAGTGACCACACGAGTGGCAAACGATCGACCGTCTCTAACACGTCGAACTTGATAGATGGCTGGAATATCAGATCGTCCCGGAACCAAAAAGTAGTTGTGTAGAGACTTTTTATCAAAAGCGTTTTGAACGTTAGAGTGAAGTGTGTTGATAAGCGATAGGACACTCATTTACATGAACATGAAACTCTTCAGGTACGGTGTTCCAAGCTGCTCTTAATGCTTGGGCGACAAGCTAATAGAAAGAGCATATCAGCAAGCGTTTTTTCCAAGAAGGGGTGATCATCCAAAGACAGTTACTTGACCACCAAAGGCACCGCGCGAGCCGTGAGGATGCCATAACTCGTTGCTTCGATATAAATCAACGTCCAACTCTTCGACAGTCAGCGCCCTGACCATCTTATTTTCGTCTTGGGTGGTTGGTAGTGCTGGCACAGTGGAGACTTCTTCGGTCTTTTCGGCGTGCGTTGTAGAATTTGTCATGCTGTATGCGTTATGGGTGATGATGCAGCTGTCAAAACAACAGGAATAAAGCCAAATATGCGGGGAATATGAAAAGGAAAAAAAATAGAAAGGAAGAAAATAGATACACCTTTAAAAGGCGGGGAACGGGTCTTCATTTTCGCCAATCGTTTACCGCCGAAAATTACAGATGACTAATTTCGCTTATGTTACTTTATCCATACCATATGAAAGGCTTCAGGGAAATAGGCGTATTAGCCACTGCCGGGCGGGAGGAAGTACATCTCCCCCAATCCCCCGACAGAGAGAAAGTAACGGGTACCCAAGCTGTTATAAAAAATAGAACTGCATCGAAATCGTACGCATTTACGTCACCGCTTGTCTTTTTTAAAAAAAGATATTCCGACATGATCTGATGGGGTCACCCTTTTGGGTCAGTTTTCTTGAGCACAAAAAGGATGTCCTTGTGTATGACCGGCTGTTGCTGAGTAACCTGTGGGGTAAGAGGCAATTGATTTGTAACGCATGGATCATCGCAATGATTCGTAAACAGTTCCGGATTTTACCAATCCCCAGGGGCCTGCTATCAAAACGTGATCAGCCAATCATCGATCATCTATGATGGATGCAAGCAAAGCAAAAAGCGGACATTGGGCGGTCTTTTATTTTTTTTCCAACGAAATAAAAAGGTCAAGTGCTGAGGCCACACGTCCCCTTTCCTCTTCATCTTTATTTCCAACATGTCCGTCCTCGAACAAATTAAGCAATACACTACCATCGTCGCTGATTCTGGTGACTTTGAGAGTAAGTTTCATCAACGGAAAAAACCGTGGAAAAAAAGAGACACACGCAAAAATAGACAGAGTCGGTGATTGACCCGTGTTTCGCATAAAAAACAGCCATCGCCCAGTACAAGCCCCAGGATGCCACCACCAACCCATCTTTGATCTTGGCCGCTTCCCAAAAGCCCCAGTATGCTGCTCTTATTGATGATGCCGTTGCCTATGGCAAGACCAAGGGCAGGTAAGCAAACAGTTTGTTGGTGTATTGGAGGGAGAAAGAGAGAGAGAGAGAATAAAACGCGCTAAACCTTGTTTATTTGCTGCAGTACCGACGAAGAGAAGCTCGAATGGGCCAATGACAAGCTCTTGGTGAACTTTGGCAAGGAGATTCTCAAGATTGTCCCTGGCCGTGTATCCACCGAAGTCGATGCCCGTTTGTCGTTTGACAAGGATGCCACTGTTGCCAAGGCCATTCGTTTGATCAAGCTGTACGAGGAAGATGGTGTCAACAAGGATCGCATCTTGATCAAGATTGCTTCGACCTGGGAGGGTATCCAGGCTGCTTCGGTAACGTATTCGGTTTATTTTTTTTACGCAGCAACGTGAATATATATAGACTGAATACGCCGTAGGTTTTGGAGAAGGAGCACGGTATTCACTGCAACTTGACCCTTTTGTTCGGATTCCCTCAAGCCGTTGCGTGCGCCGAAGCCGGTGTCACTTTGATCTCGCCGTTTGTTGGACGTATCTTGGACTGGTACAAGAAGAGCACTGGCAAGACATACGAGAGCCACGAGGATCCCGGTGTGTTGTCTGTCACCAAGATCTACAACTACTACAAGCAACATGGCTACAACACCATTGTCATGGGTGCTTCTTTCCGCAACACGGGTGAGATTGAGGAGTTGGCTGGCTGCGACTTTTTGACCATTTCTCCTGCCTTGTTGGGTGAATTGCAAAGCTCCACCAAGGAACTTGCACCCAAGCTGACGGTGGAAAAGGCCAAGGCGGAACAGCTTCCCAAGGTCGAGTACTTTACCAACGAAAAGCTCTTCCGCTGGGACATGAACGAGGATGCGATGGCCACCGAAAAGCTGTCTGAAGGTATCCGCAACTTTGCCAAGGATGGTCGCAAGCTTGAGGACATGTTGAAGGAGAAACTGTAAATAAAAAAAAAGACCCCAACCCGTCTTCTTCCGTTCTTTTCCTCATTTCTCTCCAACCTCTATTTCCACCCGCTCACTGGGATACACCATTTACATAACTCTCTCTCTCTTTTCGCTGAAGTCTAGGATTTGTTTGAAACTATAAATAAAAATACGTTGCTGCACGCAATGATAGCTTTCCCAGAAAGTATGCAAAAGATGGGGGGAGTGGATTGACGGCAAAAAAATTCCCGGTGTCCTCTCGTTCGGGGTAATTGCCATCTTGGGCCTAAGCATGAAAAGGAACCCACACAAACTTTGCGGCAAGTAAAGTTTAACGGGAACCCGCCCGGAAAATGACATTTGGGGAAGAAAAAAAGCCCCTACTTTTTTCAAGATAGGATCCATCTTTACTTTTTTTGCGCAAGATGAGATTTTCGACGATCTATTGCTGTTATCTTGCCACCTTTTTTTTAATGCTTTTGACAGGTCTAAAAAACCAATCGACCGGGATTTTTCTCGCCCCGTCGAATTACATCACCCAACAAACGTGGATATTCAATAACCGCAATGCTAGTTGCACAAGAAATCAAGGGCACATTTTTTTTTTCGTTGACGTCAAAAATTATTCCTATGGTTCCACAAATGCTATCGCTTCTGGATGATGGAACGTAAAGTGGAGAAAGAACCTTGTCGGATCGTTGCGGATAACAACAATATATATTGAGGCACCGCTGATCATGCAGCCGGTGGTATTGTTGTGATGGAGACCTGTCCAAATCTCTCGCTCTTGCCCTCTCATGTGAAGTTCAGTGATTTGTATACGATAGGCAACCCTGTTTCCGGAAACATTGTCCTCCTTTGTTATGAAAAATAAAAAGTGTTCACAGTAAAGTTTTAAACCATGTTCCTAATTTTTACTAGCGCGTTTTTTTATTTTCTGTAATGGCATGTGCATTTCAACCTTAGCGATCTATCATATCAGGGAAATCAATACTAGTCTAAATTTAGACAACTGAAGTGATCGCAGATAGCAGGAATTCGACCGTTTCCTCGGTTATGTGTCGAAGCAGGTCCAAGGATACTCCCTTTGGGAAAACGCAAGGATGGGACCCTACCTTCGCGTTTTTTACCGATTCAGTTTCCTTTGTCCGTGGTGCTGCAAATGAGGAATCTTGATTGCTAGCTACGTATGTTGTTCATCAAGTTCCTGAATCATCGCCAAGCAAGCGTCTGTAATAAGATTTACGTGCTGTTACCCCTGTACTCGTGTCCCGTCAGCAGCGGTAAGCTTGTATTCGCTCACGTCACTTTATTGAACCGCTCTGCTGTTTGGAACCAGAGGGTATGTGTCGTATTTCAAAAAGTGAGCGGTCCTACACGCCGCTTTATAAATTGATAAGCTGGGGTCGCCGGCATTGTGGACTCTCCACGCATGTATTTGCGGAGATAAAGATGTTGCCGTTAAGCCAGATCAATCGATTGCATTAGAGCCCCTGGCTGAAAACTTGTTGCGCTATGATACTTTTAGCTAAAGCCTTTTTTTTACGAAGCGAGTATACCAATCCTCTGGCGTGTTTAAATAGATGATGCTAATTTTATACAAATTGTTGTATGCGAGGTCTACCACACCCAAGTTTCACCTTTAGGATGCATTATTGCCCAGACAGTGGAAAACGCACGGACCGCGTTCTATTTGGCTGACCATACGATTCAATCGTTCACCAGATACTGCACGAGAACGTCATTACCATCATGTGTCGACCGAGTGACAGGTCATGAACATATAATTGTACAGCTGTAAAATGTAAACGTTGCTTCGCACAAATATTCAAGTACAGTGGCCGCTTTATATAACGATCTGACGGTGCAGCCCAAATTTTATCGTTATATCAAAATATCGTTATATAAAATGAGATTTTGTAGTGATTACCGTTTTGGTGCATCGAAAATTGTATCGTTATATCGAATTATCGTTATATAAAATAAATATCATTATATGAAGCGGCCACTGTATCTATATCAGATTGACAATGGGATAATGAAGCACACACCCGGTTACAAGAACAGGTAAAAGCCAAATCATGCGACCGTAGCTGAAATTGAAGGATCCACGCGTCCAAAAACTGAAACCCTTGAGTTACCCACAGAAATTATTGCTGGGCATGAGATTAAGTCACTTTTTTCAGCTAGTACTACGCGTGATCGATCCTTGGACTGTTCCTTTGTTGCAGAACGACTTGGTTGTTGATCTATTCAGACAGCAAAAGGCACTACATCGTTGAAAAAGGCGAAGGCGGAGGAAGCGGTATTGTTCGATCACGGTTTAGTTGGGGACAGAGGACGAAATCGATGAGGAGTTGCATGAATCGAAGCCTCCTGCTGAAGAAATTGCAGCGGTTGAAAGAATAGCGCAGACGGGGCATTAGCCCAGAGGTCTAATAAAAAAAAGCCACGTTTTGCTATATTTACCAAAGATAAAAATTTATTCTTCAGTATTATGTAATGCCACACGTCCCATTGTCGCTGCAAGTGAAGTATTGCAAGCTGTTGCAGTTGCACTAATTGTATTATGCATACTATCGCTATTGTTCTGTGCGCTTGTGGTAGGATTATAGCATGTACAAGCAAAGTGGCCAAAATAATTCGTTTCCGTCTGTATGAACTGCGTCACTTTTTCTCCATGTATCCTTTTCTCTCTCTTTTCTTTACAGATCTTTTTTTTATAATGGCAGGTTATAACACGGAAAGGAGCTCATTCAATGGTAACAGGAAAAGTGACGCAAATATGATAAAAAAAACCAGCGTCGTTCGATCCACATGTATTGCAAGGTATGATTCAACAAGCGCACATATGATACAGGCGATCTGCACACAAAGACTAGGATTGAGTATGTATTGGTTTGGGATGTTCTCCACGGTAATTAAATAAGAGTTACTTGAACATGTATCCTTTGCGACTCAAGTAGCGTTTGATTCAGATTGCACACCACAAAAGACGACAGTACTGGTCTTTTATAGGAGCACTTGATAACATACGTTTCCTTATGCACAATATTAGCAAAATGTGTTGCTACAGTACTGCGGTAATGAAGTATACAAAGGTACAGAAAAACTTTTACATTGTATATATTCAGATGCAATATTGTATGGATGGTACTTTGGCTAAAATTCGACAGGTTTTAGAAAAAGTGCAAATGCTCAGTTCCAAGCAATGTTGAAAAGCGTATTGCCTACGAAAAAATCTCGAATATATATGATATACATCACCTTTACATAAAACATGGGAGAGACATTGCATAAAATTACAGTGAGATACAAAAACTCTAAATATGGTGAGAATACATTTGAGATAAATACGAGGTCTCTGAGCTTGGGAGACACCTGATGTATTTCTCGATGGAGGGACCCAATAATCGCGCGAAAGCATATCCCTCGATGAAAACAAGACTTGGCGAACATGTGTGCTTTACGATAGGAATTCAAACAATTGAAGATGGTGATGATATACTTACGGCGGCGGCGACGGGAAATGGGCGTGCCGCATAGATATCAAATCGTTGTTTTTGTCAAAATTGCGAAAGGCGATAGGCAACTACCAACTTGAGAAATGAACTGAGTGGCAAATGGAATATCGCTTTGCAAGCACCGCGTTGGTCTTTTTTGTCAAATAAATAAAGTTGTACATGGATTATTAAACACTCGGTAACACATAACTCGCTTGTAAATGAATGATAAAGTGACTCACATTCAGATCGAATACTGATGATCACTCTGGCCATGATGGTCTTATTAGGAGAGCTGTGAATGGAGTGGATTGTTTTTTACTTATTCTGTAGACCAGACAGAGAGGGGATGGTTTAGAAATCTCTATCATTGTATTACCCGGAACGAACCCGCCCACATTGGCTTAATTTTGACAATCCCATTATCTTCTTGGGCGTGATGGAAGGTACAATTTTATGATACTATGAAGATTCTATCCAAAATGCATTAACTCGCTGTAAATTTTTTACAGTAAATCAGCATCCGGTCGTATGGTTATCAGTGGTAATGAACGATACAGTCATGTACATGTAATATCATGTCCAGAAATAACAGCAGCCATATGGCTATCGTATTTGTTGGTTCAGCACAAATCAACGAGATAGCACGCAGTCCTTATCCAACGGGATGACAGAGCCGCACTCAGAAGCACATTATAATCCTTTCTACCATTAGACGAGAGCAGTTACGTGTGGCTATTGCGCCAGCTGGGTGGAATAGGACTGGGCGCTATGAGGAGATATAAAAAAAAACCAGGCTGGATGTTCATTGGATCATGATCGGATCAGGTGAGACGACACACTTGCATGGAACACTATTTGTTGGAACGAAACGATATTCTATTCTGGCAGGTATTTACAATGAGAGGTAGGGAGAGGGTATCATGATGCTTCTTCCTTTTTTATTTGGTCCAACATCCGTTCCCGTTCGGCCTGTCGCAGCTTCATCAAAGTCATTGCTTCATACTCTTTGTCTGACAACGAAGGTGCGTTCGAAAACGAAGACTATTTTCATATACTCATCAGCGACTGACACAAGCACAGCCAACAGAAACTTACTTTGGTGGATGGCATTTTCAAGTTTTTGAAGAAAGAGGATTGGCCGGTGGTGGCAAAGAGAGGTTTGCCGGTGGCAGGTGCAGGGCTGTAACTACTCATTTCCGCCACCTTTTTCTTTGCTTCCTGTGCCCGTCTCCGTTCCTCGTTCATGTGGGTGACGATGGCAGGTTCTTTGCCGGTGTACCAATCGATTGTTTCAAAGGGTGCAAGCGATGGATGCGTTTCTTTGCTCGTCAAAACCGCGTGCTACGTCAAACCCATATTGGCATTTTTGTTTTTTTTTCATAAAAAGAAAGAAAGAGACACTTACTGCATCAACGACGGTTTTAAAGACAACCAAGGCGGTGCCCTTTTTCTTTTCGGCAATGGCGATGGTGTCGACTTTGCCGATGGGGTTCAATAGCTTTTCCAAGTCGTCCTCCGTGAACGTATGTTTTTTCCGTTTCCATTTGATCTTTAACGCGCAATCCAGTTCCGTAGGTTCCGGGATTTTCTCTAAACGCATCACAGGTCAACATGCCACCCGGGTAATCACCATGGATATATAGATAGATAAAGAAACGAACCTGGTTCAGCCGCCTTCTCCTCCTCACGCCATTCCTCCCGTCGCTTTGCACCTTCGGCACGTATCCGAGCCAATTCGGCATAGTACTGCGCTTCGGCTTGATCCTGATCGGATTTCGCCTTTTTGGCAGCCATTTCTCGTTCTTCCAAATCCGCTTTTGCTGCGCGACGCTTGCTATCCATCTCCGTCTGTTTCTTTAACCGCTCCAACTTGGCCTTGAGCAACTGGTCATAGCTTGCTTTTGCCTTCTCATCCTGAAGTACTTCGTATGCCTGCGAGAGTGTATGGAATAAGGCACCTGTTGTTGTTTTTTTTCATGGTTAGTAACCAAAGCGTTATTTATTTGAAATCAAAAAAGGTTGACCTGCATCAGGACTGGGATTCTTGTCTGGATGAAGTTCAAGTGCCTTGAGACGGTACGCCTTTTTGATTTCTTTCTGAGTGGCATCGACCCGAACGCCGAGTAGCTCGTAGTAATTCGTCTCTGCATTGATCTTTTTGGACATGAGGAATGGGTCGGATAAATGATAAGGCCGAAGAGAAGGGACTGTTACGTCGGAAAAGCAAAAAAAAAAAGTTTTTTTTTCCTTTATATATTTTGGTTTGCTCAGTCTCCACAGTATTCTCTCTCTCTCTCACTTTTGAAAAGGTAAGCTTTCTCCTCGGCTCGCAAGGGGGTGCAGAGAGCATATGATGTGAACTTTATTTTACAAACTAGAGTTTCTGATTCATACCATGCTGTTACTTTCTACTCTGATGACACTCTCTGCAACCCTGCGTTGTTTTTCCCTACCATGACACGCGATTTTCTTACTTTTTGTTTCTTTTACAGGTCAATTGGGATCTTTTTTTCTAATATAACCAAGAAAATCACAAGAACTATAATGGTAAGCTTGCGTCCTTTTTTCGAAAAGACGCGAGTAGCGTATGATGATCAACTTTTTATAGTTGGAATTACCATCCGAGTACAAAGCTGAGGATAACAAATTGGCTGTTTTACTGATCGTTACTCGCGTCTTTTTTTTGTTTATAAAGTAAAAGAAAAGCTCGATGCTAATCTCGTGTTTTTTCTCTTTACAGGTTTGACATCTGGTGGTGTCGTCATTGATATACCCAAAGCTGTGAAAGAAATGGTAAGCAATCGTTTTGTGGCTTTTTTTTCGGGTGTAACGTGGAGGGGGGTGTGATGAAACCTTTTTAGATGACGAGTCAGACCGAGTATTTCGCTGGTGATAATTTGGCGCCTGACCCCCTTCTTTCTATACTACTTTTTTTTATGGGTGGTGACATTCATCTGTACACGTACTTATTTTCTTTCTCTTTGCAGGATCTTTTACGCGTCTCTCTCTGTCTTTTTTTTTTCCAGAAAAAAAATTTTTACTTTCGGTAAGTTTTTTCGTTTCCCGCTTGGGTTGCCAGGGTGATAACACCTTTCCAAAGGATGAACCTTAACAATTTAGACAAGCATATGTCTGATCTTAATGAACGACACTCTACAATCTGACGTTTATTTACCCTGGCAAATCCAATGTGTTTCATTTGGTCTATTCGAATGTTTTGTGCTGACCTTTGTGATTCGTTTTACAGGTCCAAGTTTGTTTTTCTCCCCTTGTCGTCAAATGAAAAAAGGTAGGCATCTTTTCTTTATGAATGGATGGAATTCAATGACTTGATGATGATAAGAAATTTCACGACGGTCTTCCTAAATCTGTTGAGGAAAACGGGTTATACCCAACCTATCTGATTCTGTCACTTGTTTCCATCCTTTTTTTATGCTTGTAAACTTTTGACCATTCGTACTCATCGTCTTTTCGAATAGGTAAATGTTCTTTCTCTTTTAATTAGTCTTTTTTTTTAAAAAAAAAATAAACAAATGGTTCAATGCTGCAAAAAAAAACCTTGTGTCTTTTAAACCTTTTTCTTTCAAATGGGCATGTTGATCTTGGCAAGTAAGAAATGCTGGGCTCATGATGGGATCACGCAGGTGCTATGACAAAGAAATGATGTCAATAGCCCGTGACAACGTAACCATGGATACAAAACAATATTTTGGTGTTTCATTTGGCATGCCGCAGGCCCAAGAGAATTTGGCACTTGGCAACGGGGATGCCTCGCGTATGACAAAAGCCAGATATGGTGTGTTACGCCAAGTTGGGTATCGGGTGCAACACTTGGCATGTCCTGTCGATCAGTATATAATCGATTCGGACGTCCCCGTCACTTTGCATCAGATCTGCAAAACATGTCAAGCATCAAAGTTACTATTCAATTAGATTCCGATACACCCGCCTATGGACCTGGTTCCGTACTACAAGGTATATAAAAACAAAATACGCTTCCTTGGATCCAAAGCTTAAAAGAAACTAGGTGTTGTTCGCGTAGAAAACGCAGCCCATAGCCAAGTCGATCGACTCTTGATCCTATTCCATGGATCGGAAACCCTCATTGCCATACCCAATGGTGATCCATACTCTGTTGATGGCAAGTACCATCGAGAACAATTTTTTGGATCACAACGGGTTCTCTGGAACCAAAAGTTCGGATCAGAACTGCGAGACGATACGGAATTCCCGTTCATTATTCAATTACCCATGGTACAATTCCCACCGAGCATGGACATTGCCAACTTTTACTCGTGTCGATTCCAACTCGCCAGTTACCTCCAAGGACCCAACGAGCAAATGTTGGCGCAAGATAGTTGTCCGGTGACATTTATGCCGCAAATCGAAACACGGCTGAGCAAGGAATACGTCCGACCGGTCCTTCTCGAAGCGCAAGACAAACAACAACGAAAATTCAAGGTTCAATTGGATGCGTTGGGCTATATTCCCGGTGATGTGATTCAGCCATTGATTTATCAACCGCCGTCGTATCGCATCAGCATGAAGCTGTTTCAGGTGTTTACCATTCGTACCAAGAGGGGCATGAGCAAGCAGTATAGACGTCCGGTGGCAGAAGTGGTCGGTACCCAGCTTTTGGATATACCCGAGGATCTGATCCCTTCGTTCGGTTATGGGCGGGTGGTCTCTGTGAGTTACGAGTTGCGCGTTTCGTTTTTGAAACCTGCCGGGGATAGCTTGTTTTCGTTAAAGTCCTCGTACGCCGCGGTTGCTATGCCCGATATCCCGATTCGTATTGGGACCCTGGGTTACGGTATTCGGCCTTCCGATGAATTGCAGGTGTACACGGCGTTCAAGAGCATCTTTGCCAAGGACGATCCGTCCGCTGCCCCTTGTCTTCCAGCCCCAAAGTACGTTTCCACTGTCGAGTACAAGGATGCATTGCCGCTGTACGAGGATTATCAGCTGCCGGCATACCAAGAACGATGAAATAGTTCTCCATTCCCACTCATTAATGCATTCAATAGACTATATACCCTTCTTTATAGAATCCATTCCTTTTTAAAATATGTATATATATAAGTATGTCCCCGTACGGCTTGATCAATTGTATGTAAGAATACCCGCAACTATGGCCTCACGCTGGTAATAAATAATTTCCCAAAAGTCCCTTGTACAAACCGCTCTTCTTTCTCTTTGCAACTTCAATCTCACCGAGAAAATAATGTCGTACCCTTTCAACAATCATTCAACACCGTTCAATAAATACGGGCAACAGCGACATGAACCTCGTCATCGGTCACGTAGTCCAGACCGGTCCAGACGCAGTCCACCACGTAGACATCATTCGAGATACGACGACGAACATCATCAGCACGACGTAAGATCTTTGTCCGTCCCCCCTTTTTTGGCGCCCATAAAAAAGAGAGAGAGAGAGACATATATAAGAAAAAAAAACAGAAAACTTATGGGATCTAACTCCCTTTAACTGAAAAATAACCAAAAGCGACGAAAAAGATATGAGCGAAGATACGAAGAACAGCAACCACAGCAACCGGCTCAACCCAATATCAATGTGGTGCTGCGTAGTTTGCCTGATAGAGCACAAGAACAGGATGTAAGTGACAGACATAGGTGTTGGGTTTTACAGCGAAAGGCTCAGTGTTTGCAGATCCATAAAACGCTTGAAGGCATGGAAGCGAGCGTGGATGAAGTGACTTTAATTAGAGACCGCGACACAGGTAATACGTAAAAGCCAGGACGGGTTTGCTGGGTCAACTGCTCACCAGGAGTGGGATAGGCGAGTCGAGGAAGTTTGCGTTTGTCAGGTTTACCAGCGTGGGTCATGCCATCCAGTTTGTTGAGAAGCACTATCCGCACTTTTACATGGGCCATCATCGCGTTCGAGTCGATTACTGCAACAAGGACGGGACCAGAGAGGATAAGATAGAGTGGCGATGTGCAAAGGTAATCAAGATCGCATGCTGGCGATTGCGTACTGTTTCTTACTGATCGCATATACACCAGTGTGGCAAATTCAACGATGATTCGCGGCGCGTATGCATCGAATGCAAGGCCCACTTTGAAAGTACGTAAGCAGACCCAACCCAATGCAAATCGTCGTGATGGATGCTAAAACTCAAATCTCAGGCTCAAAGTCTCAGAAGCGATCCAAGGAGACCGAGTCGATGGATATCAATGATGGAACCAGGGACGTGACGCATACGGCCAACAATATGATTCTGCTGCGGAATCTGGACAACCTCTCTTCGGAAGAGTCGGTGTTCAATGCCGTGCGATCGTTCCATGGCATCCGTCGAGTGCTTCTGATCAAGGATAAGCTGACGAGAATGTCCTGCGAGTTTGCCTTCCTGGATTTCGTCAACGTTCAGGTAACCGAGTTGACGGAGTTCTGGGAAGCGCAGGAGCCACTGACGATGTGTACGAATTAGGCGGCTGTGAGTGCAATGGCAGTGTTGGAAGGAGAAGGGTTCAGCGTGGATGGCAGTAAACCCAATGTATCGTACGCAAGTCCAGACAGTTTCTTGCCTGCGTACGCGTCGTCGGAATGGGCAGTGCCTGCGGATGTTCCGGATGCTCTGTGGGTGTACCGCGATAATCAAGCGTACGGGGCAGAGTATTCGTTAAGGATCGAACAGGAACGCGCGGAAAAGAAAGCCGAGGAGAAACGCGTGGCGGAAGAACGCAGGGTCAAGGAAGAAGAGGACAAGAAGGAACGGCAAAAGAAACGTAAGTGGCTGCGATTGGCAAGACAAGAAGTCCGTTAACAACATTTTTTCATTCCTTCCAAGCAGCCAAAGACCCGTTGGAAGATGACCTCAGTGCGTTCTATGCAGGCATGGATAGTATCTTGTCATCCAACGACAAGAGTGATTCTGCTGATATCTTTTCTGTGCCCAAAGTCTGAAGCAAATGACAACATTGTGCAAGCGATTTTATTGGATGTTTACAGAAGGGGATGCGCAAGTATTCACATTATGAAGAAGCAGAGTGTGTTTGTGTTGGAGTGAGGGGAGATGGGACTTTTCTTTTACTTGGAGCTAGTGTACTTGGTGACAGCCTTGGTGCCTTCGGAAACGGCATGCTTGGCCAGTTCACCTGGGAGAGTGAGACGAACGGCCGTTTGGATCTCGCGAGAAGAAATGGTCGATCGCTTGTTGATTTGAGCAAGCTTGGAAGCTTCGGAAGCAATGCGTTCGAAAATGTCATTGACAAACGAGTTGAGAATCGACATGGCCTTGTTGGAGATACCGGTATCAGGGTGCACTTGCTTCAGCACACGGTAAATGTACGTTGAATACGTTTCCTTGCGTGACACCTTGCGTTTCTTTTCGCCGCTGGATTTGGCTTGCATAGGTTGTCGTTAGTTTCATGGGAGGGGGTTGTTTGACCAGCACTGGCAAGCGACTTACCTTTGATGGCGGCAGGCTTGGGCTTGGTGGCGACGTCCGACTTTTTGTCCATGGTGCGAGTGACGATTGTTTCTTGTTGAACAAAGGAAACAGAGGTTTCAACCACTTCCATCATGCAGGAATTAAAAAAAAGAGGGAACGAATTTCAAACGCAGCAATAATCCTGACTTGGTCAGGCTTGCTTTTTATATAGACAAGCAATGTTTGCTTTTTTTTCAGTCACAGCATGCAGGCTGTGGGGTTTTATTAAATCGTACTTGGTATGTACATATAGAGAGAGAGAAAAGCAAGACGGAAAACTGTACAGATTTGTTTGATTGGACGGTTAAAAAAAAAGAGGGATATGATGGCGATGTTATTTTTTTTATGACACAGGAGGGAGAGAAAGAGAGATGGCCTTTACGAGCGTTCGCCACGGAGACGACGAGCCAACTGGATATCCTTGGGCTGGATGGTGACGCGCTTGGCGTGGATGGCGGCCAAGTTGGTGTCTTCGAAGAGCGAGACGAGGTAAGCTTCGGAAGCTTCCTGAAGGGCACCGATGGCGGAGGACTGGAAGCGCAAGTCGGTCTTGAAGTCCTGGGCGATTTCACGAACAAGACGCTGGAAGGGGAGCTTGCGGATCAACAGCTCAGTCGACTTTTGGTAACGACGGATTTCACGGAGAGCGACGGTACCGGGTCTGTAACGATGGGGCTTCTTGACGCCACCCGTGGAGGGGGCCGACTTGCGGGCGGCCTTGGTAGCCAACTGCTTGCGGGGAGCCTTGCCACCAGTCGATTTGCGTGCGGTCTGCTTGGTACGAGCCATTGTTTTTTGATAAAGTTTTTTTTTAAGGAAAACAAAAAAAAGGCAATCCGGAGGACGCTCCTTTTTATACTATCATTACTATTTTGGAAGGCGCGCTGAGTTTTTTTTTTATTCTATTTTTTTTACTCTTACTGAAGATTTTTTCATCGCGAAAATTCAACGCGCCTGTGCAGGAATGTAAAAAATATTCCAGTATTACTGAATTTTTTTTTACTTTTTTACTTTTTTTACTTTTGCGACCGCGTTACGCCTTACGTGCCGCAGTCCATTGGAATTCACAATGGCCACCATTTATCATCAGTATGTGCTACTCTTCCCTTCACTCTGTTTACAAACGCAATATTTTTTAATATTGTTGGTTATTGCTGGTAAGAATAAAATTGTAAAAAAAAAAAGGAGAAGAGGGTTCAATGTTACGCGCGCGGATCATTTTCGTGACACCTCGATTTTGTAAAAAAAAAAAAATTGCGACCGCGATTTGCGAAATATATAAAAGGCCCATAGCTCCGCAGTTCCCCTTTTTGAAACTTGTTCAACTTTTTATATATTCACATTCAAGTAAACAATGACTGGTCGCGGCAAAGGTGGTAAAGGTCTCGGAAAGGGTGGTGCCAAGCGTCACCGCAAGATTCTTCGTGACAACATTCAAGGGTAAGTGGTAACCATAGCTACATGACAACTTTATATACTGACCTTTTTCATCTTTAGTATTACCAAGCCTGCTATTCGTCGCCTTGCCCGTCGTGGTGGTGTCAAGCGTATTTCTGGCTTGATCTACGAAGAAACGAGAGGTGTCCTCAAAGTGTTCTTGGAGAACGTTATTCGTGATGCCGTCACTTACACCGAACACGCCAAGAGAAAGACTGTCACTTCGCTCGACGTCGTCTACGCTCTCAAGCGTCAAGGCCGTACCCTCTACGGTTTCGGCGGTTAAACGCACAATTCACTCTATACTCCCATTATTTCCAACCTCCTTCACACACACAACATTCTCTCTGTCTCTCTCTCCATCATAATATTCTTCTAGTTTACATTTTTTTTTGTCAATTTGTACAAAGGGGACTTTAGTCCACCAAACAATTCCTCTTGTATTGTAAATAGCTTCGTTTTACGTTGTCCTTCGGAAACGAGATTAAAAAACATTTTAAAAAAAAATAACTGCGTATTTGTTCTGCCGAGTGATGTTCTAATTGTATGCACACTACTCAACTATGTCAATTCAGCATGAAAAAAAAGACACTACTGACGACATGGACCCACTTGGTTTGTTTGGATAGCCAATGACATTTGAGCGACGCTTCGGGAACAAAAAATAGCGTGATCGTCACTCATCCTATTCACAAGATGCAACAATGAACCACATGCCGCTTAAAGTAATTCCTATATGGATGAAGCGCTCCGCAATCTCGGTCGATCTCATAGGCGAGATTGTGCAAATTAACAACCCAACAAACAGAAAAAAAAGCCGGATAAATAGAAAACACAAGAGTAATGTTTGATGAAGTCAAAGTTTATATATTCGCTTCCACGCAAGTTCAAGCACTATGTACAGTTACAAAAAATATCAACTTTTGCATGTTTGTAGTCGATACGAAAGAGATGAGGACGGAATAAGAGTAAAGTTGAGCGAGAGAGAGAGAAAAAAATGTTGTATAAATGACGTAAAAAAAAGGGTAATGAGATAAGAGAGAAAGAGAATTTACAGTTCCTGGGAAGCGCCAGCCTTCTTGGACTTGGTAGGCAAGAGGCTTGCGTGAATGTTTGGCAACACACCACCTTGAGCAATGGTGACATGACCCAACAACTTGTTCAATTCTTCGTCGTTACGGATGGCCAACTGCAAGTGACGAGGAATGATACGAGACTTCTTGTTATCGCGAGCAGCGTTACCGGCCAATTCGAGAATTTCAGCGGTCAAGTATTCGAGAACGGCGGCCAAGTAGACGGGGGCACCAGCACCGACACGTTGAGCGTAGTTGCCACGACGCAACAGACGATGGATACGACCCACGGGAAATTGAAGACCGGCCTTGGCGGAACGGGTTTGCGACTTGGTGCCAGCAGCGGATTTGCCTCCAGATTTGCCTCCAGACATGATTGATATAAGTTGTTCAAGAAGAGTGGAAAATAATGCTTGGTTGGAAAAAAAAGGCGGGGGCTGTATTATATATATAGAGGGAGAGGGGAAAATAGTCATGCGAAATACAAAGTCACGTTTTTCCTTTTTTTTTTTTCAAGTGTCGATCCGGAACGCGCGTCCCATCAGAAAAAAAAAATTCGTAAAAAAAATATTTTTTTATTGCGGATATGGGTTTCGAAGCGTGCGGTTCCGTGATAGTTCGCGTTTGTTTCGCGTGTGGATATGTGAAAACCGCGTCAAAACACGAAAAGCGTAAAGAGGTTGGACGACGAAAAAAAATTGGGGGGGAAGCGCAGAGCCCCCCCAAACTGAAACGGAGTCACAAATTTGGGGACATATAAAAGAAACGCAAGTGGTAGCTTTTTTGGCTTTTTTTTTTTTCACAACACACACTTTTTGTATACAATGGCTCCCAAGACTGATAAGCCCGCTGCCGGCAAGGCCCCCGCCAAGACCACCGAGAAGAAGGTCAAGGGTGATAAGAAGAGAAAGGTGTCCCGCAAGGAAACCTACTCTTCCTACATCTACCGTGTCCTGAAGCAGGTCCATCCCGACACTGGTATCTCCAACAAGGCCATGTCGATCTTGAACTCTTTCGTCAACGATATCTTTGAGCGCATCGCCTCCGAAGCTTCCAAGTTGGCTGCCTACAACAAGCGTTCCACCATCTCGTCCCGTGAGATCCAAACCGCCGTTCGTCTCATCCTTCCTGGTGAATTGGCCAAGCACGCCGTTTCTGAGGGTACCAAGGCCGTCACCAAGTACACCAGCTCCAAATAAGCGATTCCTTTGCCACCCAATCGTTTTCACCCCTTTTGTGTTCGTTAAAAAGCACGCTTGTACAGAAACCTCTCTCTCTATTTTTTTCTTCGCTTTTATTAATCACACCATATGATACTCGCTCTCTCTTCTCCATGGGTTGATCACAAATGTTTGTTCATATCTTTTTGCTTTTTTTTTTGGTCATGTAGCTATATATAAAAAGTGTAATAACTCTTCGACCTTGAAGAACTTTTACAATCCAAACCTTTTGCTTTTTTTGATGCGTGGAACGCGTTCCATATTTTTTTATTTCATGCTTGAAAAAAAATGGTAATCGCTTCTCAGTTTGAAGCACCAGATCGTATCTTTTCCAATTCAATTTCCAGTCGCAATTGTTCCAACTTCATTTGCTGCATTCGTTCTTCGTGTTCCATTCTCTTTGCCATTAACTCCATCTCCATGACCTTGAGTTGTCGTTCTTCTGCAATACCATCCGAAATCCGATGTCTATGGCAACAGATGTAAGTTTGGTTCCATAGCAACAAATATATATGCGTTACCCAGTCTTTCGTCGTTTGGCATGCGGAGATGGTGGAGTGTACTTGTCCAAGTGGTCAGTTGTGGACGATGGACCTGGGGCAAGTGTCGCAGGTGGAGCACGTGGCATCAGATCAACATCGGCAGGTACTGCTTGCCATGTATCGCCAGAAGAGCGGGGTATCGTTACAGTAGCGGCGGGAGAAGTGTTGGTAGTTGTAGGTGGTGATGGAGTATGCTGAATCTTTGGTTCCGGTGAGGTTGCCTCTGGTGCTGGCTCCTGTGTTTGATCATCTCCGTTATTGTCCTCCGAGAACACCCGTTTACACCTGTCATAGAATGTAAAGTCTTTGCGCATTTTTTCTATCCAAGAACGAGAGTTAGAGAGATGCCCCTTTTTTTTAAATAAAAAATTAGTTACCTGTCAGTTTGGCCTTGGCTTGTTCGTTATCAATAACATCAGGTGCAGTCAGTTGCTCCTCCCATTTTTTGTATCGAGCTTCCAACCAACGCACTTTAAACTTGATCGCTTCATGGTACATTATATTACGAAAGACTTCTTCCGCTACACGCTTGCTATAACCTGACTTGTTGTTCTTCCAACTTTCGTAATGGCCTGGTTTTTCCAGATCGTTGAGTAGTACTGTGACATCTTCGTCTCGCCACTGCACGTAGCGTCTCGTGGTAAATTCTTGTTGCTGTTGTTGTGTTTCCGGACCGGATTCAGGTGTTTCCACCGTCGTCGTACTTGACGATGGTGTGTTCAATCCGTACGTATGGTTAATGAATGAATGGGTCATTTTCTGTTGCAGTGCTTTTTTTTTCTGACAACTGCAAGGTGTTCTCCTTTTGAAATTTACAAATTGTTGGATTTTCTACCACGTCACGTCGAATGCCGTGAATCTGTTGGTGGAAATTCGCGCTGTGGCAATCTATTGACTAATATATCGATCTTTATATGTTTGGCTCAATAACCCTTCTTTCGATCTGTTCCCATCGTCTCTTGTGTATTGACGTTTCCTTTTTGTTTCGTATGTAAATATATAGGTGATGTATGCCTTGAAAGTAACTAAAAAAATCATAGTCATTATAAAAAAAATCGATTACAGTTCGCGGGTCGTATGATTTGTAATTCACATGTGCACATGTTGGATTTATTTTCAGCATGTTAAAGTATCGTCTCGTGCTGATAGGTAACACAGTTTGATCCAACGATGACAAAAAAGAGGGAGGCATTTCTCTCCGATAAAATCTCTTTGACGTTAAAGCTAATGCGCTTGTATTGGGTTTTTTCCTGAAATATAACGGACCTCATTGGCGGGCTAATTTTTTAAACGTTGGCGCCTTTTTTATTTGGCGCGTTGCGTTTTTACCGTTGGCGCTCGTGTTTTTTTTATTTTTGGCGCGTTATGTTTTTAACCTTTGCGGATGAGCACGGACTTACTTATGGGACCCTCACTTAGCTCGTGAGCTCCCACCCCTCTCCCATTTTATTCAAGGCCAGCTGAATGACTGACGTAGGCAATTTCTGTTGCAATTTCAGCAAAGAGACACCTATAGGCTTAAGCCGATTTTTTTTTAACTTTTACAATTCAAGCTTAAGAGGTTCAATAGACAAGCAGCAATGCAGAATGCAATAGGACAATGCACAAAGATAGATGTCGCCGAGAGAATGCGAGAAAAAGGTAAAGATTCGTCCAAGAACCGCTGGCGTCGTTGACACTGCTGGGACCGCTGGGACAGAGTAAGTGTTTTTTTCACAGTACCTGGGATTAGTTTTAATTCATGGTCTTTTAGTCCCTACGAATTGGTTGAAATTCAAGTTGCCCAAACAACATAAACCTGGGAGTGATAGATTGAGCCGTCTTCTTGCATTGCGGCCTGAATTCGTAAACTTGGCCGCCGCAGCTCCCGTAAACGCTCCCAGTGGAACATATACGTCTGCGCCAACAATATTCCTGCGCAGAGAACGTGACGTACTCTATGTATCCAAGGTGTCACGTAGTTTCCTGCCCATCATATTGGAATTTCAGGCAAAAGCGGACTTGGACATCGTTCATCGTGCATTCTCGTATTGCATGGAGGTTTACGAACGGCACAACATTCTTCCCATCGTCTTGGTACTTTTTATCAATGAGATGGACCGGTTTCTTTGGGTGGTAAAGTTTAAGGCAACGCGACAATAGTCCTATATGCTGGAAACGGAATGCTCGTTTGTAGTGGGACACTTTTATTTGTTGACGAAAGATAGCATGATGGCCTCGGTTAATGCAAACGAGCCGCTACCATCTTGTGATGTAGAAGGTTCAATTGGTAACGGTAAGAGAGTCGCTGAGACCGTATAATAATCTTTGTTCTGATTGTGTTTTTATATGCTAGTCTAGTGCCTTATTTGTACTGTTGACTACGGCACACCTTTTACTGTCCTTCTAGGACCTTTTAGTTATTGAAGGTTCATTTGTCATCTAGTGATGTTTCACTGAGTGTCCCTCTCCACTCTGATTGTTTCACTTTTATATTTTTATCCGAATTCATCTCTATGCGAATGTCAGCCGCGACACACCTCTTGCTGCGGTTGCACACTTTTTAATTTCCGGCGAACGAAGTATAATTGGCAACTCACGATGGGGCGACGATTGCATCAAATTGCTCTATCATTTGTGTACGGAAGTCGCAGCTCAGGAGTCAAATCGGCTGGATGCACTGAAACGAGTATGCGTTAATATCCCTGACCAATTTGAGGAGATAGTCAAATTTGCGCGCTCGGATGCTGGTCGAACTGTCCGTTATGCATCAGCTGGAATGGAGTACATCTCACAAGTGGTTCGAAAAATCGATTATCTGCTATCCAACAAGGATGATTGTGTCACCCCCATGAAGGAATCTGACGACCTAGTCTCCGATAATTCAGCAAGGAAACCTGAATCAAACTTGGAGAAGCAAGTCATTTTGGATCTTGTGAACAAGTTCAAGAAGGAGCACAGGGGCAGGATGAATTGGAAAGTCCGTAACACTCCTGCTACAAATGACCAAGGCAGTTGCTCGCTACACCAACCCGGTTAGCTTCAAGCGCTCGTATTACAGGTTTAAGTAGTCATTCTTTATTATTAAAACTGAAATATACCAATTGTTTGTTCGTCCATTAATAAATTTGCAACTGGTGAGCTCATGCTGGCCCAAACAGTCAAAACATTAAACGGTTAAGCGGTCAGTTTACCTAAACTGGACCCGCTTAACAAAAGTCCGCATTCAATAAACTGGCGGAGGATCGACTACATAGCAGCTGCGCTCGCGGTGCCATATGTGCAATCTGCCACGTTCGCCTTCACTATACTTTGATAAAGCGGTTTAATGCTGTACAAATAACCGAACGATTGATGCTAATACAAAAGATGCAAGATGACGTTAGAGATGAAACTCTAAAGGCGCCGAAATACGGGTATGAATTAAGGGTACCAAACAGTAAAGTCTTTATTGATAGAAACAAAAACAAACTAGCGGCTGACTAGATATTACTACCTAGGATTATTAGTGAGATAATCTATATGCAATGAAGAGATCTATCGAATATATGTCGCGGTATTTATATCTTTTTACAATCGCTACGACAGTTACTGTTGTCGTACACACGCAACATTATACGTCCTTCACTATATTTATGCTATATCCAACTGTAAGAACTCGGTTGTGGACACTACTGCTCAGACTTCAGAATTTTGACGGAGTGATTTCCGCTCCTCTATGCTTATGCTTCTTGGACCAATGACATTCGTGCATCTCACTACTTTACACCGAGGACACGGTACTTCTTTGATCTAGTCGACCTGTAATACCGCTGGAACTGTCATTAATGAGCCACCTGTTAAAAGATCATCAGTGCTGGTAACAAAAGCGCAGATTGTGGATAATTCGCCTAGGATTCTCACTTATTATAAACACAGTAGTAGTTCTAAAAAGTAAGAGCATTTCCAACGGTACTGAGAAAAGTAACTTGTTAATGAAATTTAACTAGCAAATAAAATTTATTTGATCTTCAGTGGACATGGTAAGTACTTGTTAAAGTTGCATAGCTACTGTGAGAAAACACTTACTCTCGTTTGTTACCATGAGAACGACAGAAAACGGGTGAAAAAAAAGCGGTTCTATCAGTGCCAGCAGTGCTTACGGTGCTTACGGTGCTTACGGTGCTTACAGTGCTATCGGTGCTATCGGTGCTATCGGTGCTATCGGTGCTATCGGTGCCATCGGTGCCATCGGTGCAGTCACACACAAAAAGTATTCAGACGACCTGTATATTTGGCGTAAATTTTGACACAACATCTTTTTTAAACCCTTTCTTTTCCCACACTTTCTCAGTAAAACTACCATACCGTTCTGCGATACAACTAATACACAGCGTGAAAAAAGTCAAGAGTACAATCAGTTCACTTGTGGTCGCATCATCGGCTTACACGAGCAAGGTCTGTCATTTGGTGCCATAGCAACCAAACTTGATATTCCCAAGGGAACTGTGTCAAGTATTTTCCATCGTTGGGAGAAAACCGGGACAACGTTGCCAAGTAGAGAAGTGCCAGACCATGTACCATCACTAAAAAAGGTCAAAGAGCGCTCATAAAGGCTGTATGCGCTGATCCATTCAAGCCATATACCGCACACCGGATCACTTTAGAGCAAGTTGGTATCAACGTCCACCGCAACGCAATCATCAACTATTTGGGGAGGCTGGGGTTCGTTTCGTACTCTCATGCATGTAAGCCTACACTTACGACGACGTACATCCGAAAAAAAGGCTGGATTGGGCTCGTGAACGTGCCAACTGGACAGTGGATCAATGGCACAATGTCATTTGGTCATGAATCGCAATTTACCGTGTGGGACAATGATGGAGGAGCTCGTGTACTTTAACGCGAAGGCGAACGGTACGACCTGAACCATATCGTGCCAACAGTAAAGTTTGGCAAAGGTTCGGTTATGATCTGGAGCTGTTTCTGGGCAGGAGGTTTCGGACCTCTTGTAATTTTGGATGGCGCTTTGGACCAGGATGCATATGTCAACTGTTTGTCAGACAATTTGCTTCCATCTCTTCGCGCTATGTTTGAAGATCATCCAGAACGTGAATTCATCTTTGAAGAGGATGGTGCCAGCTGCCATACAGGGTCATACACAACCTGGTATAAGACTAGATGGCAGATTAGAGGGTTTCACATATGGCCAGCCCAAAGTCCTGATCCGAACCCGATCGAACATGTTTGGTGGGCCTTTGAAAGGCGGATTCAGAGCCGAAGACACCACATTAAAAATAAGGAACAGCTAAAGGTCTGTCTCCAGGATGAATGGCGAAATCTAAGCCTTGAGCTTGCAGGAAGCCACGTTGCTAGTATGCCATCTTGCTGTCAAGCTGCGGTTAATGCACAAGGTGGCCACACCCATTATTAAGCAATCCTAGTTTTTTCTTTGATTATGCATCTATATAACATTATCTTTTATCCTTTGTTTTTTGAATCTTGTAGTGTGGTTGGGAAGGTTGGTTTTACATCGTTAAAGTCATTGAATACTTTTTGTGTGTGACTATGCCATTGGTGCTTACGATGCCAGTAGTGGCAGAGGTGCAACGTATACTTTTATGCAAAACGGACTTTCATTCCACATGGCGCGTGGTGCACATCCGCTAAGATTATGGCTGCGCCTTGAATGTTTGCCACACCGCCTAAAAGAGAAATCCCTCATCCGCAAAGGTTAAATACATAACGCGTCGGGCATAAGCCCCCAAATAATAAAATATGTAATACAAAAAAAAGATACATAACGCGTCAAGAATAGCAAATCACAAACGCCAACGGTAAAAAGCGCAACACGCTAGTGAGGATTAAAAAAGGTCCGCCATATTTTAGGAAAAACCAAATACTGTACGTATAAATAACCCGACTAGCCTGGCCAGGAAATAGTATGGTAACCAAGCTTATACCGTTACCTTCCGGAAGTTAGTTGCCCAGCAACGGATATCTTTCAAAAAAAAAACTCCATGTAGATCAAAATAGACCTTTTGTACATGTATATGTAGGGAGCCTACTTTGTCTTCTTTTTTTGACGAAAAAGTATTGCTTTGTCAATCAAAAAAAGTATTCAAAAGAGATAGATCTCCTGAATAGATGGTCCCGAATCCTCAAAGGACCCGTGAAACCCTTATGCAGAACTTTGCGCCGATCAAAAGATTTATCCGCGGAAGTGGCCTAATGCTGATGAACCTTTTTCTTTTAGATCAAACGGCGATTATGAACCATAACTTCGAACGATCCCACAGTCGAACATTTATTCCTATTCACCGAAAGGCTTTCTCGTTACATCTTGGTGAAAAAACACATACTTTGACCGAAGGATCGGACCGGAAAAAGAAAGAATCGAAAAACATGAAGCATTCCATTGTTACTCTAAATGAGGCGTTTTTTCATCTGATCATATAGCCATGAGAGAGAGAGAGAGAAGAGAAAATAAATCGTGGGGATTTTTTTTTTTTGCAATCGGAATCAAAGCCGCTTAGACCCAAATCCAACAAGGCCTTTGTGTCACATCTAACGTTGACAAAGTTTTAAAGCTTGCCGTTTATTTAAACAATCTTTTTTGTTTTGCATTTCCCAGGCCCTTTTTACAAAGTTTTTCACACACACACTCTTCACCCCCCTCTCTACTTTAACAAAAAATGGCTCAAGAAGCAGGACAAGTCAAAATGTAAATGGATATGTGTAGTAGCATGTCAAAGATGTTAATGCATTTTTTTTTGTATAGTCACAAGATTGTCGCACCACGCGATCGTGATATTGCCAATGCGGGCTCTGTCATGAACAAGTATAGTCGTCAAATTACACAGCTGGATACTGCGGGTGCCGGTCAGGCTCAATGTATGTATACAAGATTTCTTGTGGATTGAAGAAAAAAACTCATCATAGTTGCATTAGTGTACGCGACTGGATTGACGGAAGATGACATGAGCAAGGCACAAGTCGGTATTACCAGTTTGTAAGTCAGAAACCAAAAAAAAGCACGTAATCTGAAATACTAAAAAACGATGGGCTTTTAGCGGTTACGATGGCAATCCATGCAATATGCATATCAATGATCTTGCTGCCAAAGTCAAGGAAGGTGTATGGAAAGCTGGTCTTGTGGGTGCTCAATTCAATACCATTGGTGTTAGTGATGCCATGCCAATGGGTAGTGCTGGTATGTCATTCTCTTTGCCAAGTCGTGATACCATTGCCGATTCCATCGAAACCGTAAGTATATTTTCAAATCATGTGCATTGGCAAACAAGAAATCCAACTTTTTTTTTTACATTCAGGTGATGAGTGCATTGTGGTATGATGCCAATGTGTCACTTCCCGGTTGTGACAAGAATATGCCCGGGTGCATGATGGCTATTGCTCGACTGAACCGTCCTTCCATTGTTGTTTATGGTGGTACCATGAAACGTGGTCGTGGTACTTTGGGTGCCTGCGCCAATCGCGATTTGGATATCGGTATGGTGCAACTGATCTTAAACCGACAAAATTTTTAAAGTGTATCTAGTCTGTCAAAAATAAAAGTTTAGAAAAACTAAGCGATAACTTTGATGTATTATCATGTATAGATGAAAAGTTATGGCTTACATTATGGATAACTGTCGATGTAAAGAAGTAGTTAGCACTTGAAGTTGGTGACTTGAGAGAACTTTTGGCAGGGAAAAGGGTTAAAATGTTACAATTCAAACGCAGCGCCGCCATTTGTGTAACAAAAATGGTAGATACGTTACACAAAATCTCTGGATAGCCCAATGATACATCTGCTTTTCATTTTCCATTCACTGTCACTACAGTAAAGAGAAAAGGCTGATGGGCCTGACTTCAAAGCTCAAAAGTCTGCTCTTCTGAAACTAGTGGTAAAATCTCATCATAAGTTAAAGCTCTATCCCAAAAATTAATTATGAAATGAATTCCATAACGCGTTTCTGGGGAATAGCAAAAAGAGAAGCCCGCATGCAGTATAATTGTTCCTTTTAAGTTGCTATAACGCCACCTGCCATCAAATCCTAGACTCAGTCCTATTGCTAATGATTTGGTGCTTTGTGTTGAAGGCTTGGGCATACATTAAGTTCTATGTAGAACGAACAATAGTTGGTCCTGAGCATGATTAGTTCTTGGAAAAATTACATATTTCACCTCAGGGGTGGCCACGATGAATTGTCTAACCATATATAGATGCGGGATTTCAAATCGAAAATTTGTTACAATTTGAAATTTTGTTGGTTTAAGATCGGTTGCACCATAACGCGCTCGAATGCAATGGTGAATACATTAGCGGTAAAATCACTGCCGAAGAACGTCGCGATATTATTCGTCACGCGTGTCCCGGTGCTGGTGCATGTGGTGGCATGTAAGTTTACTCTACTTTTGCTTTAACATGTTGAACTCATGTTTCATCACAACTTTAGGTTCACTGCCAACACAAGTAAATATAACCATATTTATAAAAAGAAAGGGAGAGAGTGCATTGTTAATCATAATGTTTTGTATGTAGTGTCCAGTGCCATTGAAGCTCTTGGTATGTCATTGCCATACAGTTCTTCCACCCCCGCCGAGGATCCCGAGAAGATCAAGGAATGTCTTCGTGTCGGTCCCGCCATCCGCAACTTGTTGCAAAAGAATATCAGACCAAGCGATATTTTGACTTCCAAATCATTCGAGAATGCTTTGACCGTGATTATGGTTCTTGGTGGTATGTTTTTGTTGCATCAAGTCCATTTTTTTCTAAAAAAAACTCACGTGTTTAAAGGATCGACAAATGCCGTATTGCACATGCTGGCCATGGCCAAGGCAGCCAATGTTCCCTTGACCATTGACGATATTCAAGCTGTTTCAAGCAAAACGCCTTTCCTTGCTGATCTTCGTCCAAGTGGCAAATACATCATGGAGGATTTGCATAATATGGGCGGCACTCCAGGTATATACAGTATATTATTTGTACGTACGGGCATAAAAAAAGAATACTAAGCAAAATTTTTTTAGCTGTATTGAAGTTCTTGCTCGAAAATGGCATGTTGCACGGTGATTGTATGACGGTTACTGGCAAGACAATGGCCGAAAATTTGGCTGAAGTGGATGGATTCAAAGAAGGTCAAGATATTCTTCGACCGCTCTCCAACCCCATCAAGCCTACCGGGCATTTGACTATTTTGCGCGGCAACCTTGCTCCCGAAGGTGCGGTGGCCAAGATTACCGGCAAAGAAGGTCTTTCGTTCAGTGGTGAAGCACGTGTTTTCGATGAAGAAGATGACATCTTCCACGCGTTGGAAGAAAAGCGAATTCCAAAGGGTTCCGTGGTTGTTGTCCGATACCAAGGTCCCAAGGGTGGTCCAGGCATGCCTGAAATGTGTAAGTTTTTATTTCCATTCAAAAAAAAGTTTTCGTTACTCAACCCAGTTTCTTTATACGTACGCAGTGAAACCTACTGCTGCCATCATGGGCGCCGGATTGGGCAAGGACGTTGCTTTGATTACGGATGGTCGATTCTCTGGTGCTTCCCATGGTTTCATTATTGGTCATATTTGTCCTGAAGCGCAAGTGGGTGGTCCCATTGCTCTTGTGCAGGACGGTGATAAGATAACGATCGATGCCACTACGCGTGATATTAAGGTCCACGTGTCGGATGAAGAGTTGTTGAAGCGCAAGGCTTCTTGGAAACCCAAACCTCCAAAGTATACCAAGGGTACTCTGGCCAGATACGCCATGACTGTCAAGAGTGCTAGTGAAGGTGCTGTGACAGATGAGTGGTAGAAAAAAAAGCCTCCTCCTTTTTGTATAGTTCTTTTTACTCGAATCCAAGGAATATATGAAGTGTATTATATCATGGACTTGTTTAGCGAGCGAATGTATGTGTGGTTAGCTGTGAAATACTGGAACCAGGGTCGGATAAACTGAACCACACTGGAATAAGCAATAATACTCTTCAAAAAAAAGATGTTTTATACATAGAATGTTTTTTTTCTTCTACTGAGCAAACACTTCACCACCCTGATCACCAACAAATGCTCCAATCTTCTTGACCTGGTTGTTCCATTCTTCGATTTGTCGCCGCATGCCATCAATCTGTTCCTTATCCAACACGCGTGGCTGCACCCAGGTGACAATAACGAGCCCGTCGACCTGATCGATCGAGCCACGGATGAGCTTGAGTGACAAGGCCTTCATGACGAGGTGTTCGACCTCATCCACCGACAATCTGGTTTCTGCTGCGATTTCTGCGAATGGAATAACACGGTTATCGCTGGATCGACGGAAGACGGCCTCAATCAGGGACATGAGACATATTTTACGACTCAATGCTTCCGAGTTTTGTTGCAGTAAAGGCTGAATTGACGCTCGAATCAGCATATACACGCTTCCTCCACCAAGCTTTCCTGTTGACTTACCTGCTTGCTGAAATGTGGTGCGAGGGCCTCGAATTTGCCAATATCACCGCTGTTGAAGGCGAACAACAGCGATCGCAACCAATCATGCTCGGTACCCGTCAGGGAGTCGAGGATAGGGTGCATTAACTGCGTTTCAAAAAGTCTGTTCAGTATTGTTTTTCGAAAGCAAAAAGATAACGCAGGCTTTTTCATTTACCAGTTCACCAAAGTTATAAATCATTTCACCAAGAAGAGCAGAGATGGACAAATCGTATGCTCTTCCCACCTTTTCTTCCGCTGACAAGTCATCCACGCTGACGCATGCCAAATACAACAAGGCGCTCTTGTAATACTGAGCATACTCTGCCTTGGCCTTGTAATACTCGGCGCTGACACGATAAAAGCTGGCATAAATGACGGTTTCAACACTATCGAACTGTTCCAAGATTTTGTCCGATTCGTCAATGGCCTTTTTGACATCATCGAATTGGTTCAACAAGAGTTTGAAGTGTGCTGCTTCCATCAAAGCCAATACATAAACGTCTTTGGTGTCGTCCGTGTCCACCTTGGTAATGATATCGTTCAGAAAGTTGACAGAGTCTTGTAATTCTATCACCCAAACGGTTTACACATAGGTTTACACATTGCTTTTGTATGGTTTGTTTTTTTGCCAAGTCTACCTGAACAGTTGTTTGCTGCCTTGAGAGCGATCGATACCAAAGACAACTTGTTGATCTTGCTTTCCCATTCGGTAATGAACTGTCGGAAAAGTGGAATCTGAAGTGGTGCAGAGGCAGGTTGATTGTAGAATTCGAGAACTGACTGTGTCAATTGATGCCACAATCTAAAAGGAAGAGTAAGTTATACACGCGCGTTGAAAGGAACGCATCCTTTTTCGTACTTTCTCTCGTATAAATCTTCAAAGGTAGTAAAGTAGTGTTGAAGCTGTGCCGGAGCCTTTTGTCTTTCGTCATGAAGGAACTTGGGAACGTCGAAATCAATATCCATTTGTTGTGCCATGATGGTATAGTGCGTATGCAGTGAAAGAGTCCTGAACAAATGGATGATTGCGCGTTCCCCTGTCGTCGTTGCTGGATTAAGACTCCGTAACCAAAGTGCCAACCGTCAAACGGGGTAAAACGCAGGACTTTCATGACAAAAAAAAGTACCAAACTCTTTTCTTTATTTCCAACATTTACAACTAAAAAAAACTTTATACACTTGTGGCGATACACATACACAACACACACATGCGCAGCATTCTTTTCTACAATGGATCGATCCAGATTTTTTCAAGAAAATGAAGAACCTAGTTTTGCCTCTTATTCGGCCCAAACGCGTTCCACATGCCATAAAACAAAGCTGTCAGCATTGAAAAGTATATTCCATGATGATGTTAATGATTTGAAGGCGCATATGAACGAATGCTCAGAGAACAGAAAGGCCAAGTTGGGGGACATGAAAACAAACTTTTCAGTAAGTGTGGGTTTGATTCTTTGACACGATGCGAGCATTACCAAAGGACTGGCTGTCAAACTTAAGGACGAAGAATTACAAGACCTTGCAAGTGGCACCAACAGCACTGCAACAACGAATAATACAACCATTGGAACGATGAACGTTGGCGGTGTGGTAAGTGCAGCAAAGATGTTGGTGATAAAAAAAAGAATAATCTGCGTGTCAGATATTTATTTAACATCATTAATAAAAAATAGACCTTGAACATTGGAAGCAGTCATCAAGAACATGTAAGTAGTAATATGAAAGTCATTCGTTCCTTGCACATGTACTGGCAAAGGCCACCCTTACTCACCATTGCTTTGGGATTAGACTCAAGAACAATTACCACCTCGCAAACGTGACGTTGATCCCGAAGTACCCCAACCATTACCAAAACGCCAACGAGCAAAAGCGATGCATCCAGACTTCACTGATTCTGGTGCCATTACAGATAGTGATGGTTTCGTAAGTAGTGATGACGGATTGTTCCATGATGATAAAAATCAACACTAGGAAATCATCTAATATCAGTTTCTTTATATATATAGGAAGGGCCTAGTAGCCAGTTGTCCAACGCATCGTCATTTACACCCTCTGATTTGGGAAGTACTCCTGCTGGCTATATTTGGGAATTCAACACTTGTCAAATTGAAAAAAAAAAGATATACCACAATCACCATCACCAATCCCCAACGCCGCCCTTGCAGCGTTGGTCGAGGAAGCTCATAAATTGGCATCCGACAAGTACCTCTCCCCGTACAACCTAAGAAGCCGCTTAGAAACATCAGCAATATTCAAATCATCAGCAATCGCCAATATCAATAACGCTGTTCTTGCTCAGTATGATCTGCCAAACTCCATATATGCCAACATTCGATGTTTGGAGCGATCTATACAACGGAAGGAGCTTTACTTGCCTCCCAACTCCAGTACCAATATGGAAGAAATCGCATTGAACAGCATCCTTACCAGCATATACACTTTCCATGGAAAACAACCGATCAAGTCTTATCATTCCGAAATTCATTTGATCGCGATGTCAATATCATTATTCCTAGGACCAATTTTTTCCGCTCATGATCCTATACAATTGGATTGGGATGTCACATCGTGGATCTATAAACAACATGACAATGTGGACCCACACAAGCTACGACCTGACATTATATTCAATATCCAAGGAAAGGACGGGGTTATGGAGATCGGATGCGGGGAAGTTAAGAAATCGGACGTTGATTTTGATACTAAGGAAGAAGCCAAGATTCGGGTGATTGAAATAATGAAACGACAATTGAACTTGCGGTTGAAGTTGGCAAAAAAGTTGTATGAAGGCGTGACATTTGGTGTCGTTGTAATAGGTATGACAGCATGGAGAACGGTATGTATCATGTACTGAATCATTTTTTTCACAGGAACGGAAATTACACTGTATGAAATGAAGATGGATTTGGAAAACGGCGTATATGTGTATCATGAGTTCCCATAATTGACTTTGCCTACTACATATAATACCCATACCCATGTTACAACATCCATGGAAGTCATGTTGTCGTTTAAAGTATGTATATGTATGCGTTCGTTTTTGTTTTTCATTGGTAGTACAGTTGTTTAACTAATACACTGTTTCTTTAGCATCGAATGTTGGCGTCATTATTGAGACCAGAACATGGAAATGAAGACGATTGTGTTTGGGTAGAGCACAGCAAGTATGTTCGACTGACACCTGCTGCATTCAATGTTTTGTACGATGAAAAGTAGAGTGGTGATGTCATCTTTATATGCAATATTACTACAGCAATCACGCCAATTCCTGATTAATACCCGTTTCTATTCTTATTATTAATTACATCCAACTCGTATCGAATATCCTTGGAGACGCATGCAGATAAAGTACCCCCGCTGACAATGTTATATTCAACACTGGATATTATGGTTGACTTGGTATCGTCAGCACTTGGTGATATTCATTCATTATTACATCATTGATCATGCAGAGCGTAGCAACAACATGGTAGTTATATATGTCAACAAACACAGTATAATCGTAATTTAATATATGAACCAAAAGTAACGAGTAGCCAATGCCAGGTTGAAAATTGGAGGTTCTTATTGTGTGTTTCCAAAATAACAAAAAAGGATCCAAGTCAATTTTTTTGCAGCCAGCGCTCCCAAATAGACCATCTTGCCGCGCCATGTATAGTACATTAGAGTGCTAATAGTAAATTAACAAGTGCATCAGCATTGTGACATACTATTATTCCCTCTTCAAAGACAAACCACGCTTTTTTGATTTTTTTTTTACCTTTGTAGTTCTTGTTTTGTTCATCATGATATGATCGGCCGTGATTCGTGGTGGGTATCCATCTATAACAATGTATACGATTAATATACGGAATAATGAGCCTAAAAACAATAATGTTTGTATACTTTCCTTGTGAGAGCGGTGAGATTTAACATCACTAGATCCACCGGATAAAGCAAAAACAATCCCAATCGCCCCACCTCAAAAGGCAGCACCATCAAATATAGCACCACACAGTTAACGCGGGGGGTGTCACAGCAGGGAAAGCTGTCAAGCTCATGGGATATGCTACAGACCGGCCCCTCCTATACCTTCCGAGTCCCTCAGTATAGAACAGGCCCGGGTGTCACATTGCAGCCAAGATGGCCACGCTGTCAGGTCTGTTCTTCATCCATGCATCTGGCAACCCCAATCGCCCCACCTCAAAAGGCAGCACCATCAAATATAGCACCACACAGTTAACGCGGGGGGTGTCACAGCAGGGAAAGCTGTCAAGCTCATGGGATATGCCACAGACCGGCCTCTCCTATACCTTCCGAGTCCCTCAGTATAGAACAGGCCCGGGTGTCACATTGCAGCCAAGATGGCCACGCTGTCAGATCTGTTTTATACGGTAGGATGCATTTGGATCTTCTTGTACGATGGTCTCGAAACATCAGGCGCTAAATATTGGTTCCGTTACAATTTAGTATTTGGCTGTGGTATTGCGGATGAAAAAGTGGTCATACATTGATGTTAAACTAAAAAGAATAGAAAAGAAGGACACGATGATAAACAAAATTTAATTCTAAACGCTTGATGTTGTTTCTATATTCAACTTACCAAAAAAAAACAAATCTAATCCACTTGGTTATCTTAATAGGAGTAATTGATTTTAAACATCTTACAAGGCTGTGTGCTTTTACGTAGCCCTACCAAGAAGACACGTCACTATGGAAATGTGTAAAGAAAGGTCAAATGTTAACGAACCAGAAATGACCTTTTTTGCAAATATTGCAAATATTGCAAATATTATCTTTATGTCCTTCATTTACATAGTGTGTATTAGAGCAGCATTTGTATGCGCAATATGGGTAGTGTGTTTTTTCCAAAGCCGGTCTCTATAGCTCTAATATGTTTCGCCGGCGTACTTTGAAACAAAGGAACGTTCAAGCTACTACCATGTATAAGCGAAATCGTGGCAGAACGGCGCTCAATGCATAGTTTCTGGGTACGTAGAAATAGTTTACATGGAGTGTAATGAAAGGTACCAGGACAAACGCACTGATGGGCTGAGTATAAAGTTTCTGAAGCTGATGCGGGTTAGATTCACGTCATTCTCAAATCTTTGCAGCCAGAATCCTCAGCACGAATATAATTATGTCTAGCATAGAAAACTCTGAAATAGCCTGCTATAACTTGAACGAATAGCTCATATGGATAGATAGATGAAATAACAAGCATATTATTTGATAACAATGGTAGTACGTATGCGTGTCTACTTCCTTTTTTCCGCTGAAATCTACATCAGGTTGCTATTTAACCTACTAGCTGGCAGTGTCTCATTTCAGTTTGCGCAGTTTGTCGTTGCTAACCACTGGCGTGTGTGTGAGGTCTAAACCACACGTGTAAGAAATACACCAAGCACTCTGCTCAAGTAGCCTTTTCAACTGTCTCCCTTTCTGATTTAGATTGCTCTTCACAAAACTTTTCAATGCTGTAAAGTGGCATCTGTCCCAATGCTTACTCTTACTTGGTTACTTTACATCCAAACTTGACATTGGAGCAGTGAAATCCAATAGCAAGCGACTTGTATTGTGCCAACACGCTATTCATTCCAGAGAAAGGGCATACAGAGCCAGAGAAGTAATGGTATAAGAACATCGTACGTACCATTTTTTGGATCGCCTGCTGTCATCATATCGATAAAATAATCTACCGGAAAGTCTCGCCATTCCCAAGGTGCAGAGTTGTAGAAATTGTTGCTACGCACTATGTAATTGAAGTCCTCCAAAACTATACTGTGTACCAGCACTGATGATAGTTGTGGATCCGGCATTGGTGGTAGCATAATGTGTTTGAAAAGGTGGTTGTTAGCAGAAGCATAAATGTCGAGAAGTGGTTCGAAATGAATTACAGGTGAAACGCTGATGATGCCACATTCATATGTAACTAGTTCCATATTTCATCGAAGAACTGGATAAAATGATGTTGGTTACGGTTTCTGGCGGCCTAGTTTTACACAAAGCATTCGGCTTCTCAGTCCCGATTCGTCATCAGCATAAATAGAGAAAAACTTTTACAATAAAACAACATGTATATTTGGTATCGTCATTCGAAAGCTTTCACTCGTTAAGCGATACGACAGAGAGGAACAGGTTCGTGTTGACAGCATTGTTTTTTTGGTACATATTTATGGATAACATGTGTCAGCCTTCTCATTGATATCCACTTCTAATATATTCTGCTTCTTGAGCTTTTCTTTTACTGATGCAAAATGCAAAATGCAGTATGCTAATTTTATGGTATCTGTTACTGGGTCATAGGGTTCATATTAATCGTCGAGGACCCGCCATATGTATCAAATCGTGTTTCATTTGAGCTTACATAACTCCAGCAAATTTTTGTGGTTGGTTCGAGTCATTGGTGCCATCGAATGTATAGTTTACACTGTAAGTTGTATATTTATATTTACTGCCCTTCCTAGTTCTATGTTATAATACAAAATATACAATGACTACCTTTTATGGGAGGATATTGATTTTTTTTGAGTGGCGACATCACTTTTTGGACACTGTATTAATACTTTTTATGCGCGGATGCATTCGGTTTTGTTGCATAAATATTTGTAAAAGTGGCCCAAAGCATCGAGTATATAGGTCGTGATATGGGTATATTTACATGTATGCATATGATACACTCTGACCTGATCTATTCCAACAGCAAATATCGGTCTAGTGCCCAGTAAAGTGCAGTTCGGACATCCGTACCTCAGCTGCGCGGTGCATTCGAATTTGAGGAATAAGTATGTTCAGTTAGCGATATTATTATTACAAATCTTTTTTTAAAAAAGAAGAAAACAAATAAATAACTACTTTAATGGTGCCCTGACATGCAATGTACGACCATGAGCTTTTGCCCATTCAACACAATCCCTATTCTGTTGATCACACAAAGTCAGAAGGACTTTGCGCTGGACCAATTCCGCGACTGCTGCCCAATCATTGATGAGGTGGCACTCCTTCATTTCAAACACGGCGAGATTTGTGCAACGCTTGACAAATGCATGGATCGATCTGTTTGTAAGCCGACGACAATTGTTGACGGAAATCCTTTCCAGGGACCGATTGCGACATTTGGCCAAAAGAAACATGCATTCGTCGGTGACATCGCATCCAGCCAATCCAAGCACGGCGACCTGGGTATTTTTTGCTATCAAGCTGATGGATGCAGTTGAGATTCGTTCACGATCGCGGACGCGACCCACATTGAGATGTCGAAGTTTGGGACATTGTCGAGCAATGGCGGAAATTGACTTGTCGGATATTAATCCACAGGCTCGCAAATCAAGATGTACCAACTGAGGGCAGGTGTTGGCGACCTTTTCAATCACTGCATCGGATATTTGGTAACATCCAGCCAAAGTTAAATGCGTCAATGTGCCGTGCTGCAAAAATGGATAGACGGCGTCATCGGTGATTGGGTCACATATGTAGAGTTCAAGTCGTTCGAGATAAACCGCGTGTTTGCCGACTTGTTGCAACGATTGGGTAATCGAAGACGATTCTTTGATTTTTCGCAGGGTCATGGATCGCAATGTACGTCGATAAAGCTCGAGTCGTTGCGATCGTTCGTCGTCATAACGCATATTGGGGTTTGTTTGTGGTGCTTTTCGAGTAGGGTCGTCAAGAAAGTATGAGATACCGTTTCGCGGATTGGCTACGGCCAGCGAAGCCGGGCTCGATAGTTTGGGCAAGGGCGCATCGCTAAGCATTGAAGCAAACTTGACAAACGCATCGTATTCATTTTTGTGCTCGTTGAATTGCAACGAACGATACATTGTTCGCACAACACAGTCTTGCCACAATCGATTGACAAACAGGCACTGGTATAAATTGTTCAAAGCGTCTTTTCCATCGATGTGTGCAATGATGATGCTGACTATTTCTGGTAATCGGAGGGCTAAATGTTCCACCGCCATATTGTCATGAGTCATATACCGGCGTCGTAAATGATAAAAGAAAAGGTGAAGAGAGTCGATGGTCATCAACTTGTTCATTATTTTCCGGGAATACTTCATGCGGAAGTTTTTTTTCCTTCATATGTTACATGCCAACATTTAAACAAACGGGAAATTAACGTAAGTTCTGAACTTCTTTTTGAATTTGGTCAGCTTTGAAGATTCTCTTTTCTATTGTCACAAACTGGATGACTTGCAAACTTTTTACTGAAAAGGGCGCAAGCTAGCAACACGTAAGGTGAAAGAAATTGGTGAGGATGAAAGAAACACCGCAATAAAGCCCATTTGGCCGGATTCTCAAAAGGCAGACATTCCGGTAATAAAGAGGCTCGTCGAACATGGGGAAGTGGCAGCATCTCTTTTGAGTTTTACCACATGAATCGAATACCATGGTATGTGCCGACGCAGTGTTTTCGTAGCAACATTTGCTTTATCGGTATGATAGTGATACACGTCAGGAGCTGCCAGACTTTGAAAAACAATGAGAGCATCATGCTACGCATACTAGGGATGTTGTTGTTTATGAGTAGCAGCGTGGCAAATTCGCAAGTGACATATATACAGCGTATTACTCTATTTTTCTAACAAATTGGCAGTAAATAAAGCGCAATTGCGTATTGGCCAAGTTGCAATGGATAGATACAAACACAAACGTCTAAATACGTGAAACACACTGTAATGGTACGGAAAAATTACTATTGCAAACTTAATCGGTCCGAATCTTTAAACTGACCGCAGCCTCAGTATCAAGTAATATCTGCCATGTACGTACGTGAAGAACTGCCAACACGGGCATCAAAAAGAAAAAAAGTGGGGGCGGAGTATGGACGGGGCGTTTATACGCGAAGCACAGTGAACTGTAGGCTTCCTTCTTTCCCCTCGTAAACTATCATGGACACATTGACTTTCCGCGGAACTCTTCAAGGTTCGTGGATAGATGACAGCGATATGCGAACGGATGGAGCTGATGGATGGATGGATTAGGCCACAATGGATGGGTCACCTCCATCGTCACCTCTGCCGAGGCACCCGATATGATCTTGTCCGCTTCGCGCGACAAGAGCATCATTGTTTGGCACATTACCAGGTTTGTTCAACTGAGCACAACGCATCATGTTTAGGCTAATCACTGGCTCTGGCCAGGTAAATATATATTTTTTTAAATAGTTTTCGAAAAAGAGAGACAATTTGCTGGACATCCTTAAAGTTGAAGTGAATGTCATTTTTCTTTTTTAAAAAAAAGAAAAATTACTCACGATTGCCCTCGTTTGCAGGGATGAAATTGACTATGGTGTTCCTCGCAAATCTCTCTTGGGCCACAACCACTTTGTCGAAGACCTGGCACTTTCTTCGGACGGCCAGTTTGCTCTGTCGGCTTCGTGGGATAAGACTTTGCGTCTTTGGGACTTGAACACGGGTACTACCACCCGTCGTTTCGTGGGCCACACAAATGATGTGATGGCGGTTTCGTTTTCTGCTGACAACCGTCAAATCGTGTCGGGTTCGCGTGACAAGAGCATAAAGCTCTGGAACACATTGTAAGTTTTAAAATATGCACGCGTTTTGAATGTGTCATTCTAATATATGTAAATGAAGGGGTGAGTGCAAGTTCAGTTTGACGGAAGATGGTCATCAGGATTGGGTTTCGTCCGTTCGATTCTCACCCAATCCCGCCAATCCTGTGATTATTTCTGGTGGTTGGGATAAGGTTGTCAAGGTAAATGGTCGCCTTTTTCTTTTGCATGCCCAGACGTTTTTTCTTTTGCAAAACATGATGAGCAACTATATATTTGCTACTTCGAGGCCAAAAGGAGTTGGCTATGAGACAAAACATATATACCACAAGATCATTTCTGATTGCAACAAAAGAAAAAGCCCTGTCGCAATGCAACCTAGCTCTTCTATGCATTACATTTCTAACACGGGAATACTCTAGGTCTGGGACCTGACCAAGCTCAAGTTGCGCTCAAACTTCCTTGGCCACAATGGCTACGTCAACACGATTGCCGTGTCGCCTGATGGTTCGTTGTGTGCTTCTGCTGGCAAGGATGGCATTGTCATGCTTTGGGATCTGAATGAATCCAAGCATCTTTACTCTTTGGAGGCCAATGACGTTGTTCATGCTCTTACCTTCTCTCCCAACCGCTACTGGCTTTGCGCCGCCACCGGCTCGTCGATCCGTATTTGGGATTTGGAAAACAAGAGCTTGGTCGATGTACTTCAGCCCACTTTCGCTTCCAAGAACAAGGTCCAGGATCCTCAATGCTTGTCGCTGGCCTGGTCTGCCGATGGTAGCACTCTTTTCTCTGGCCATTCGGATAACCTCATCCGCGTGTGGCAAGTCTCGCGTACTTTGTAAAAAAAGTATTTGCACCCATTCCAATTCCAACCTTCGCTCTCAACCCGGCTTTACTGACGGCTTTCGTAATCCCTTTTTTTCTCTCTCTTTTGCATTAAAGATATCAAACATTGCTTTCCTCTCTCTTGTCTCCTCCAGAAAAAGAAAGCTTTATCTAATGTTGTTGGCATGTTTGCAAGTATCTGCCAGTACAAAATTGTACATGATCTGCGGGTACAAGTGACATCTTGGCAAATAAATGAGTGCGATTTGGCTCATCGGATAGATTTGTATCCCTTGGAGGCTTCATGGTAATACTGCTTTCGCGAGGTCCATGTTGTCTTATGCAACTGTATAGTACGGGTAAAATAAGAAAATAATAATCAGTTTGGACTATTGTCTTTATTTTTTTGGAGCTCATATCAATTACACACCATAGATATGACAGTGGTACACTATCGGGATGCTTAATCATGGCCGATTTTCAGCAAACATTTGTTATCGCCAACCATCCGTATGCTGCTATCATGGTATCTATACCACTTGCGGCATCCGTGTTTGGCTCGATCGTAAGCTATTCCAAAGATGGTCTATAATCGATTGTTTTTTTCTTAAGAAAAAAACCTTATTTCAAGCTATCGGGGCCGATTGCCGACCGGATTGGACGAAAAAATTACTTTTTCGTTGCAGCATTAACGAAACTCGTCGGATCTCTTGTGCAGATCACGGCATCTTCATTCGGTACCTTATTGCTAGGTCGAATTATTGCTGGTGCTGCCATTGGGTAACCACAGATTCACGGGTTTTGATGTTTTATTTATTTATCATTTCAAAACAGAGTTTTTAGCATGCTTGTTCCATTATGCAAGTAAAAACTATTTTTGTAATAAAAAAAAGGGGGTGGGTATAATACTCATTGTTGTACATGATAGATCAAAGTGAAATATCACGGCCCGAGCATCGTGGTCGGCTCATTGCTTTTTATCAATTTGGTGTCACGTTTGGATTTTGTGCCGCATTTTGGATCGATTATGGAACAAGTCATTTCACAGGTGAACTATCATGGAGGTATGACTCTCGTTGTTATCATTGAAGGATTTAATGTACATTACACACACGTGGTTCTAGGCTCCCTGTAGGTCTCCAAATATTACCGCCTTTTCTACTATTTGTTGGTCTTTTCGCGTTACCCGAAAGGTACGCTTGTTATTGTGACACACATGATCGAAATCTCGCTGAAGCAAAAAAGTAACACAGTCCACGCTGGCTCATTTATCGCGAACGTATGACAGAGGCGTTGGCCATTTTGACGAGTCTCCGAAGCACCGTAGGCGATTCAACGGACCGTCGGATCCAAATGGAATACATTGGCATCGTTCAAGACGTATCTTTTGATAAGCACTTTTCATCCAAAAGTTATGCCTCGTTACTGGAAAAAGGCATCGAGAACAATCGACGGCGAACTCTTTTGGGTATCGGGATTCACATGTTGACTCAGTTGACAGGCATCAACGTGCTCTTGTAAGTCTTTCAAAGAAAGAAAAGCTATCGTATATAATAGAAATGTTCAACCATGCGTGATAGGTTTTATTTGCCCCATATCTTACAATCAACGGGTATTACCGAGATTAATTCTGAGCTCCTTGGTAACACATTAGTTTGGATAGTATAGAGTCCCATGACAATGACCCCTTCTTTTATAGGAAACGGCGTGAGCGGCATGGTGAACATGCTCGCTACAATTCCGGTCTTTTTCTTTGTAAGGAAATGAATGGGCAAAAACACGGGACCCTCATCCATCATTTTTAGATTGACAAGTGGGATCGGCGTCGGATACTCACCGGGTCATCACTTTTGATGGCCATTTGTATGATGACAACTGCGACAGTGCTAGGTGTTTACAGCGACAATAGTTCGGAGCCTGTATACATCAGTAACGAAGGAGCGGTCTATGGTATTTTGATCTTATTGTGCTTGTTTATTGCATGTTTTGCACTCAGTTGGGGTCCGCTGGGATGGATCTATCCCGCAGAAATATATCCACAACTGATAAGAGCAAAAGCCATGGGAGTCACAACAGCTGCAAGTTACTGTTTCAATGTGGCCATTTCGCAGATCGCACCGGTCTTATTCCGGTATATCACCTGGGGAACTTATGTTGTGTTTGGTTGTTCGTGTCTCCTAATTGCTTGGATTGTTCATGCCTTCTACCCCGAGACCAGGGTAAGTTGTTTTTGGGGGTTTACTTTTAAAGATCTTGAAACATAAAGTCATTTTTTTCACATTTAGGGTCGCTCATTAGAAGAAATCCATCTGATATTCAGTGGCGCGCTTATCGACGAACGCCCAGGGGCTCATCATCCATCCACTGCAGCGGAGGCTTTGGAACGATTAGAGATCATGGAAGATAGACTCAAAATACCAGTATGACATTATCTCTCGTTTTTAATGGGAACAAAAAAGATAAACGCCTGAATTTGAATCTGCGTATACACACATCGTGGCGTAAACAACGCAATATCCTACTTGGGAATTCCGTGCGGCGGAGCAATATTGTTGTTATGCATTATGGTTTGTTGTCGTTGTCGTCGTCAGTCAAGAATTATAGAAAAAAAAGTTCCAGACTCTCCCCCACAACTGAGCCTGATAAAAGCAAGCTAATCATGCTGTACCATGTGGTTTATTAGGAGTTTTAGAGAAAGAGAGAGCGAAAGAGATAGATAGATAGCAAATAAAGTGGCGAAAATCGTTCTTGCGGACATCTCCTCAACTTTGATAAAATACGTCATGCAAGTATACGAGCAAATGGGTTGCTTCAAATGCATGCCCCTCCTTGTCAAGCGCGTGAACAAGTGTGATGGAAGGAAATACCTTTTATGGAAATGCCGGCTTCGTTTATGAAGTTTTTTTTTTTTGTGAAATCCACTTTGTTTCCGCAGCCAAAAATATCCAAGTTGACCGAATTGTGGTCTCACAAAGATAGAGAAAGAGGGTCTTCTTTCACACACAAGTGATTAGGCAGCGATCCTGTGCCGCCTTGTAAGTTCGGAGTGCCATCCGAAATGGGCGATCGGCAGAAAAAGAAACGAGCAAGGAGTGGCATCTTATTTGGGTTATGTCTTCTGACGCTTTCCCAAAAAATAACAATGAATTCATGTATGTGTGCATATATATATAAAGGAGGATGGGGGTTCAAAACTTCCCCGCTTTACTATTTCCCTTTTTCTTTTTTCCACTCTTACTTTTTTACCATCATGCAAATTATCCTTGACACTATGCTGCAGCCACCTACCACCACCGTTTCAACAAAAGCGCAACAGCCATCAGCACCTCCTGAAACTTCACGATGGCGTCCATTGCCGTCTGTCCTAGTCGGTATGTGTACATAGCACATTACATTACATATATATATAAACAAGTGATACCAATACGGCTATTTTTTTTGGTGCGTAGATTTTATGGCAATTACACTATGTGATATCATTCCCTTCCGTATGCAACGACGGAATTCATCACTAAGACGTTCATCCGCACCATCATCACCTGCACAACAACCTTACGAACAACCGCGTCGGCCAATTCCCGAACTCGTTTACTTCATTCAAAAAATCACTTTTCAAGCCGGTATCAATTGCCGTACTGCTCTAGTAGCGCTCATCTATCTGGAACGAGCAAAAAAGTCTCTTCCGAACAATTCCGTGGGCAGTTATGGTATGTGCACAATACATTAATCAAAATAACGTACGTATCCAACCAGAAAACTCACTTATTCGTATTAGATACTTGCCATCGGATGTTACTAGGCGCGTTGCTATGCGCATCTAAATTCCTTCAAGATACTGCTTGGGCACCCACCTATACCCATTCCAATGCCGTCACCACGGCTGACCCGGCTTTACTTGCTGCATCATGGGCACGTTACTATGGTTATGCGAATACTTATTACGTCGGTCCAATAACCAATCGTCGTTTGTGCGACATGTGTGGCGGCCTTTTCTCACTTGACGACATCAATATGTTGGAACGAGCCTTTTTAAAACTCATTCAATATCAATTGTGGGTGGATGATAAGGATGTTCATGATTACGTTCTTGAACACCGTGTTGATTTGGCATTATGAAACAATCCCTTCTTGTAATTCTTGTACAGTTAATTTTTATATCACACACACATAGTAGCGCTTTTCTTTGTATATATAACACCCCCCACCTTCCATCACACAAATGTATAGTGCATCTTTAATATTTATATGTATATGAACAAAGACCAATCAGAATGTTTCTTTCCAGAATTGTAACGATATGCAGGAGCGGTCCTTTTCTGTCAAAACACGGTTCTCTTCCTTTTTGCATGAACCCTAAAAAGAAAAATGCATGTTGAACAATAATGATGGCGCTCTTACCTTTATTTTGGTCATTTAAACATTTTGGGTTTTGTATTTTGCGCAGTCCGTCATGATGTAAAAGGGTCCTCTGTTCATTTTTTTCTTGGGATTGAAAAGCGTTGTTTATGTTATGGTGCTGCATGTCGCACCACAACGTCATTGGAAGGACCATCTTTTCGTTGTTATATGTACATAAACAAAAAATGACTTTTTGCAGCTTTGTTCATCTCGTTGGATTGCTCAACTGGAATGCAGTATAGCATTCCTCAGCCCCGATAAACAAAAAAAAGTCCGGATTTGGCACGGTGTGCAGCAGATACCATTTTTATTACAAAAGCTTGCATGTCTACTGCGGCTTATACAACACAAACCTATATGAAAAAGGGGATACTTTTGTGATAAGGAGCGTGTAAAAGCTACTCCCGTTCCGTTCTGATACGATTATTTTTTTTTGTTTGTGAATCCAGGGTTCTGGATAGAAAAAAAGGAGCTTTTTTTTATATAGTGGCCACTTATTGCCACAAACTGAATCGACGACGATCGCTCTGATAGAAAACGGGTATTTTTGCCCCTTACCAATCAATTGTTCATTGGCGTATTTCAATGAGGCAAACATTTCACATCAATGCATTATAGTCCGCCGCATAGTCACGGAAAACCTAAAGTTGAACGGATCGGATGCTTTGCTCAGCATAATGGATTTCACTACCCTTCTCGGTAATTCCGCAAAAACGAAAACAAAAACGTTCGAGTTGACATGTGTTCCATATAGAAAAGGCAGGCGGCTTTATTCTCGGCAAGGACATAAGCAATTGTTTCCCCAAGTTCGAGACTTACCGAAAAATATAGTGGCACTTTGTTGGGGATCCACCAATCCGTTTATCAAGGCAGGCACCGCAGGTCTCGACCAAGTTTCTCAAAAGTACCCCCAAGGCGGCATAAAGAAATGGTTTGCTGAACTCATCTACTTGTTGACGCGTTGGCAGGTAACACGCATTGCACACACATCTTGTAAAGAGATTACGCTAATGAACTGAAAAAGTACATTTTGCCCTTGGCACTTAATCTGAGTGGATCAGTTGTGTACTACTATACACTGGGGAAATCAGGCAAGTGGTCGCAGGAAAAAAGCCGTTTGTGTTTTTAACCCATTTTTTTTTTTTTGCTTTTTACAGAAATGTCGTTGGCTGTTCCCATTACGAACTCGTTGACATTTATCTTTTCGCTGTTGACTGGTTTGTTGCTAGGTGAAGAGCTCGGTGGTGCAGGTAAAACTAAACCACTCGCCATAAACAACGACAGTGCTAACCTTACGCGTAGATACCTGGCTTGGTATGTTTTTGGTGATTGCAGGTGTTCTTGTTTGTGTCAGCAGCAAAACGTGAATAAAGAAAAAATCAGACGTTCTATACTACTGTCACGGGGGAGACAAAAAGCATCTGGCGCTGGTGTTCTGTCAACTACTCCATGAAGGCAGCGAGTTGGAAAGTTTGATCGTGGGAGCGAGAGAAGGGTGGGATGGGTGACATGTTGCGAGATACAGCTTTCGAAAGGCCACTGACAGCGATATTGAATGATGCTGCTGCGTCACGATTGAAAGTATTCGCATGGTGGAGAGGACAGTCCGGATTCGTGCACCTGATGGCATCGTTAGCTGTCTTGAGCTTTCCATTTACTTGGTGCTTTTGCAGTTTTGTCGGTACATGGCATTCAGGGCATGTCTTAGACAAGCGATATTCGTTGGTGACGATGACCGTATCATGTTCGCATGACTCAAGAGCCTGCCTCAATTTTGAGTTCGCGCCTCTTGCATGCTTTTTGATGCGACTGTTGACTGCACGATATGCGCCATAAAAAGTCAGTGTTGCTATCGATTGTCGAACGCGCCAAGATGTTGCAAGCTTTCGATGCAGGATAAAGTGACGGATCTCCCTCGTCCTTGACTTTTTATTCCTCCTGTTGCCGTCGTCCTTTTCCTTGTCGCGTTCACGTCGCTTGGTATGCTTTGTTTCGAATGTCGCAGCTTTTTTTTATTGATGATGTATACTTTTTCGTTTTGGGTGGGCGTGTTGTCTGTTGCGGCGGTTGCTGCTCAGGTGATGGTGGTGAGGTGTACCTTCGCACAACGCTCATCACGGCGTCAAAGGTGGTGGTAACCGCGGTTGCCGCGACAACTATCCCTGGATCGATCCCAGTGACAGCCAGCGGTTTCTGACTGCTGAAGCTGTCAATGATCGTCTTTTGGATACGTTTCTATAAACACAGTCATAAGCCTACATATAACGCGCCTTGGATCCAAGCGCTCTACCTGTTCTATTGTTTCTTGAGGCCGAACGGTTTTGTTTGATTTTGACGCTTGCATCTGAAACAGCTCGGTACGCAAATCCGCCAACTTCCTTTGCTTCAATGAGATGTCTTTCTCAAATTCCCGGACAGTTCTTCGCACCGCCCATAGCTTCGCGTAAACACCACGTTCCCAATCCTTCTTCTCCTTGTTCTTTTTACCGTTCCGGAATGTACGGCCCAGGTCTGCATGCTTGATCTCGTACTTACTGCGCTTCTTGCATACCAATGTGAGCTCGGCCTGTAGCTCCTTGACCTATTTCTCCTTCTCCTCCAGAAATTGTTGGTTGAGATTTTGGTCGATGTTAGCCCTTTTCGACCCAGATTCCGCTGCTGAAGGGTGCGGCCTTTTCTGCCCGGCTGCCTTGATCGCCTTCTTCTTTTTTCGCTTTCGAGCCTTCCTGGCCCTTCCTTTGCCAGCCATTCCCTTACCAGCCTTGCTCTTTGCTGTGGAGGGCGTCACAACAGCCCTACCCTTCCCTTTGCGAACAGGAACCACTTCGTCCGCACTGGAATCGGAGGAGCTAGATTCTTCATTTTGATCGGCGGACTGGACGCTGCTTGCTTCTTTCTTTGCTTGACTGATATCGTCCGTGTCGGTGTTCGTGCGACCATGACCAAGCACCCGGACCTTATACTTGTTAACATAGGTAAAACGGTGCTTGAAGACAAGGTTTTTGGTTTTGAGACCTTGTGTTATCTTCGGTAAGCAGAAAAAGGCTCCGAAAACGTCATCGCGCCTCTTTGGCAGGTCCGCCTCTCGTTTGCTCGTGACTTTCCCCTTGGTTTTGGTAGATGGGATTATATACGTACCGGAGGATAATGTGTAAAGCACATCTGCTCCAATATGGATGAAGTGGTCTTTGCAGTCGACGTCTGGGACGATTGCTCAGATATTCTGTTGCGGGACTACCAATTTAACGACAACGTTTGTGATATAAGCCAGAGGGACGCATTCATGCACTGACAGAACATCCGCTTCGTCGTCATCGTCGTCTTCCGCGCTATCGTCTTGATCTGGTTCTGGGTGGTAGTATGGTCGAACTGCGTTGGCGATTTCGGCAGCAGCCTGGCACTGCTTATCTGTCAGGTCGCTCCCCTTGTAGGCTGCATCGCAAATTGCTCCGGCAGACACATGCTTGGAGGTGGTGGACAGGACTCGTTTGATAATGGCTACCAGTGCTCGAACTTGACGGATGGTAACTTCTTTTTCATGGGCATCTACGGCAGACTCTTCCACTTCTTCCTCGTCGAGCGTCGTTGGTCTTTGTACTAATCGGATTGTCTTTGTCAAGCTTCTTGGGAAGAGTGCGATCCTGTTTGTGCATTTTTTTTCTCGGCCTCCTCTTTGCTACTAAGAGCTTTTGATGAACGGGACAGCTTGTCAAGCTTTTAGAATAACTCTGTTAGTGCGAAAAGTAAGCACACAAAAATTCTGTCGATTTACCTTCGCGACCCAGTTGTTTAGCTTTTCGAATAACATTTCGATCACAGTATCATCTCTTCCGCGAACAATCGAATTCTCAAGCTCTTTTCGGCGGTAATCTGCCTTACTCTTAGCATGTGCTATGCTGGTACGCCGATCTACGGGGTTGCTGGCTTCTGCCTCCTTCTTTTTCCTCTTCTCAGCTGCAATCCGCGCGAGATAACGACGGACGCGATCTGGGAGCGAGCCTTAGCCGAAGGAGAGCAGTTGTTAGGACTCAGAGATCTCTGTCGTGGCGCTTCCGCGACCAGAGGTTGTGTGTAGCAATCTTGAACTCCCGCAGAGTATTGTTCATGGCACCGTTGCAGGCAAAGTCATCCTGCTTGGTGACAACACCAGTATCCTCGATCGCCTTGCGTGCTTCATGAAAGACGAATGATTCCATCTTTTCGTTCACGCTTGAACCGACGCACTCTAAGCATAAAACATAGCACGCTAATTGATGGAAACGGAAAGTGTACACTGCGATGACGTACCTGACAGTATGTTCGAGAAATGTTCAAACTGATACACGCGGGCATCTTCCAACTTGTCCAGATCTGGCGGTATAGGTGACACATGGACAGCCGTTTTCGCCTCTGGTCCGAAATCAAAACCAGGTACCAGAGCTTGGATATCGAAAATTGTGTCGTCGACAACAGTACGGCACAGTCGGGCCATTCTTCCGCTGGCGATCATATCAGTCAAAGCTGATACCCCGTCGAAAGTTGTGCCATACACTGACCGACGCGCAATTTCTCGTTCTCCAATCGGTTCAAGAACCCGTGGTAGGCGATTTCCTCTCGTAAAATAGACCGCAATGAAAACGTCATAGTTGCTGTTTCGCGTATTGAAGTGTCTTTGCTTTTGACCACTTGGCTACCTTCGTCGTCGGTTTCTTGGTCATCACTGTTATTGGCTTCTTGATCGCTGACCTGAACACCCATGACTTCGCCCCACGTACATGAGTCCAAGACGCCCTGCACTTCCTCATGCAGCCGATACCCTTCACTTTTGAAGTATTGAAATCGGTCGTAATCTTTATAACTTTTTATCCGGTCAGCGAACCAGTTAGGAGCCACGTCCATGGAATGCCGTTTTAGGATGGTTGCTTGGATCTCGTTATAGATGCAAGGAACGTTTTTTCTTTTGTCGTGCTTGTTATGCAGCTTTTCTAGCATCTTGACAGCTTTTTGCTTGCTTTCCGCTCCTTTAAATGCCTCTTCAATCTCTTGACGATGGAACCGCCTGACCCCGGCCTCAAACTCGCTGATGATCTGGTCTCGGGTAATACCTGTCCGAGACATTGTCATCTCTTCGTTGTCCACATCATCCTCATCATGGCCTGTAATCGTGGCTACAGTAGACGATGGTGGAGCTGGTGCGGGCGTTGGCTGACACTTTACCGGCTTCGGAGGCTTCAAAAGAAGTCGATATGAATATATCATGACTTTAAATGGTTAATCAAAAGCCAACCTTGTACTCGAGCAAGTCGCAAAGTTGGAACCATTTGGTCTTCTCGCCAAGGTATGAGTCAGTATGCTGCAGCACACTAATAGTTGTCTTACAGATCCTTTTGATGAGCAATGGCTATGAGCAACATCAACCCCTTTTGCTTTAGTTGGTGGCGCGGTTTCCAAGAGAATGGTATGATCAGAGTCGCCGGAAAGCGGCCGTGTCAATACGGTGGATTGGAGAATATCCATGCCGCTTCTTTTAAGGGCCGTGGTTGTTTTGCGCAAGTCCTCGGCACCGGGAACGAAGTTATGCAGACCACTGAAGGCGTTCTCGAGTCGGTTGGCTGAGATGGGTGGTGCTTCGATCTGTACCTCTTCCGAATGACCAAAGATCTTCTGTACAAGCGTAGGATTCATAGTTGGAAAGAATGTGATACAGCATGAAGCGCGAAACGCGAAAAAAAGAGAGTCGACGCAAGCACGCAATTGGGCGTGTATTTTATTTGGTACTTCCTTATTAAGTTAGGCTAACGTTGACGTCCAAGCATTGTTACTTTCATTCGTAGTATCTATCATAATGGGCAACCCTATTGGCCATCGCTATTGTTTCAGTATGCGAACGAGGCACACGCTTCATGTATGGTATGGACGGATCAACTGTTTCTGCACATGAAATGCTATCGGCAACCAATGATATGCATAGACGGCGCAACCCACCAGCTTCCGTTTTAAGTAGAATATCTCGTATTAAAAAGCGCGACTTTTTTGTGTATTCGTCAATTTATTGAAAAGCCAGCGTGGGCCGGTTTTTGACGAAGTACAGTATTGCCAAAAAGTAATGTCGCTACTCATAAAAGTCAATGTCGCTATCTGTTTGAAAATTCAACCTACGGGAAATTGATCATGTGACCAGAACATCTCGCATGCTTAGAAAACTACGCTGGCAATTTCTCGGCGCTGGGCACTATAAAAAGCTGTCATAGCAATCTCTGTACCGCTTTTTTCTCTTTCACTACATTATTACAATTTATAACATGCGTACACCAAATTTTACATCTCTTTTTGAAGATGGGCAGGGAAATGTCGTTGATGAGGCCGGCAACCCTGAGCCCATGGATTATGTTGTTGACGAAGTACGTTTAGTAGTTGAAACAGTTGCCTCACACAGCAGCTATCGGGGAAATCTTCCAAACTTAACTTCAGAGTCTTTATGACAGCGAGCTGGTCATCGTCGAATGCAGGTAGATAGGCCAAGGGATGAAGATTATACTCGGTATACCGTCAAGGAAAAGGAACGATTCTTTCTGAGAAAGGTAACGATTGGGCATCGGTATTTGTACTGCTCAGAAATGGGTCAGAAAGTGTGGTGAGCGTGGGGATAGTTTCTTTGAGTCACTCAAAATGATTGCTAACCCAAGCGTTTGACAAGTTCCTAACCCAAGCGGTTGTCAAGTTGCTAACCCAAGCGGTTGACAAGTTGCTGAAGACGTCCGGCTTTGGCGCACAAAACCCCTTGCCGCTTAATAATCAACACACGCATACTCGCGCACCTAACGACCCACCAGTCCAGAACGCCAAACGGATGGAGTTTGGAGTCGAGATTCGAAACTTTGCCGAGCTGTCGGCAGCCGCCAAAAGGTTCCTTTGGGCGGTGTACCGCAAAGGAATTGTCCAAGTTCAACCGTATATGGAGCACAACGATGCCAATTATGTTTGGCAAAATCCCGTAGAATGGGAAGCTCAGTATCAGTTGCATCGTTAATATCTTGCCTTACATGTTGTTTCTTCTATTTTCTTTCACACTTTAAATCAATTGCAGCGCTAATAGCTTTAGCTTATATATTTTAACATATACTTACCATTACTTTTTGTGCCATTTCTTATTCTTTTACCCATTCCAAATTAATTACTTTAAACATAGTCGTATAATAATAAATCAGAAAATCTAGAATAACAACATAACATTGCCACTGCAAAAGCCAGGTCGTAAATCACTTCTGACAGAAGAGCACCAGAAAGTTATTGAAGCTTTCGTCGATGAAGATGCACATCGTACTGTTGTTGAAGTTGTCGAGCGCTTACAGGAAAAGTTCCTTGAATTTCAAGTTTCTCGTAGTGCGGTACATCATTTTATGACTACAAAATGTAATCTTTTGCTTAAGAAAGCAGATTTCCACTCTGAGGAAAGAAATTCCCCAGCGAAGGTCGAGGAACGTTATAAGTGGGTTAGTCGATGGGGAAAAAACTGACATGGACCCTGAGACAAACTGTGTATTCCTTGACGAATCTGCTTTTCATATCAACTTGAGGCGCCCTAGGGGTTGGTCTAAAAGAGGTACTCCTGCAATTATCAAGACGCCTAAAACGAGGGCAGAAACAACGACCATATTAGGCGCCATTTCTTCTTCTGGCCTGGCCAATGTTAATGTGAGAGTCCCAAAGGCAATTAAGAGACAGCAAGCTAACGGTGATGAGTATATAAGCACTGGCACTATAACAGGTCACTACTTCAGTTTCTTGAAAGCGACAATGGATGAGATGGACAGACATGAGAAGTATGGATAATGCACCCATTCATATAAACAGAGATATAGAAAAGTACATCAAGTGGAGAGGATATCGATGTGCATACTCTGGCGAACTTAATCCAATTGAGAACTTCTGGTCAGTGGCAAAAAGTCATATTAAGCGTGGCCGGCTTTTGACACAGGAAACTTTAATAACTAGAATTAAGCAAAAATGCCTCAAAGTGAAACCAAGTGATTACGAGGGCTTTACTAGGCACTTGCCAAATGTTTGGGAGAAGTGCCGAAACAGGGAACCGATCTAACATGCATATCTGTCATTTCCCAAGGTAAGTACATAAAACGTAGGAAAATTGAAAAAAGAGCAAAACGAAACCAAAAAAAAAGTGATTAGGTAAGTGACAGCCATATTTCAGGTAAGCAGCAAGTTGCCAAGAGTTTGCTAGCGTAGTTTTCTAAGCATGCGAGATGTTCTGGTCACATGATCAATTTCACATGGGTTGAATTTTCAAAACGGATAGCGACATTGACTTTATGAGTAGCGACATTACTTTTTGGCAATACTGTAATTCATAAGAAAGCATATATAAAATAAAATATGTCAAAGCATATGTCTAACTATATATCAAGCCATGGAAGAGATCAGAGCAAGAACATATGGTACTAGCCATGGGTCTGTGAAAGGCGTGCTTCAGCATCAATTTTGCGTAGCTGTAAAGTTGCTCTGGCAGCGGCGGCTTGGGGCCAGAAAGATTCGCCTTGAAAAACCAGAAGACCAGATAGCCAACAGGGTTGTGGCAATGAGACATGTGAAGCTGAACTTGGACTCGGGTTTTATCGCTAAGTGGGCAGTAGTAATGTCCTCAGTATGAGCAGCAATGAGAGCATTTGGTATAATAAGGAAACGACAAGCTACGGTTTGCCAGACTTCGTGTTTGCGCGGACAGTACCAGAGGAAGCGCGATTGGGTATCCACTTCACCACATAGGAGGCAGTTAGGCGAGGCAAAGCGGTGTGGTAGAAGACGATGTAAACGTTGGCGGCATTAAAAAGCGTGACAGACACCCAGCCAGCCAGCCGTGTCGACCAATCCCACTATTTTTTATCCTGAACCAAAAAAAAATGACCGAGTTGAGCGATGAACAGTTTCGAGCGCGATTGAACGATCATTTTGCACTTTATCGACTCAATTTACGACTTCCGATCGTTTCTTCCATATTCATCAATGAATGGTACCGCGTGGATCTATTACTTGTCAACGAACTCGGATTGTTCCGAAGGGCCGACATTGAACCCAACGGCAAAGTCTATCTCACCTGTCAAGTGCTGGACACCAAAACATGCCGACCACTCCAAGAAGTTGAAACACGACCCCTGGAAGGCACGGCCAATTTTGATGGATCGGGAAAAGGTGGATTGGAATATCGTGTTCTCGAACCGTCATTGAAAGAGTTCTATCTCCATCTCAGTGTGGACCGTGTCGAAGAATGCGGGTTATCGCATCATATTTTGCCATTGGTGATTGGTCCTGTGCGTATCGTACAAAGGCAAGAACTGTCTCATCCAACCAACGCGCCCATTGAAATGTGGCCCGATAATACGCCCATGGTACACACCATGTATCGCTCCTTTTCTCATACAATCGTGCAAGAGTCTTGGGATGCCGGCATTCCAGGCAAGATTTGGGATTCGGCCGTTGTCATGCTCGAGTTTCTCAACAACATGACTCTAAAAGATGTCCATGTGGTGGATCTAAGCGCGGGGTAAAAAGAAAACCCTTTGGATGCTTTTGATAGTTCTAAGCTGACTTTTTAAAACAGAACAGGTTTATTGGGATTCCATGTCAACAACAGAATCGAGAAGGGTCGTGTCACTATCACGGAATTGGACGAAGCGCTCGATTTGATTCGTCACAATGCTGCTCTCAATCACCAACAACCGAGTATTCGACCCTTGCTATGGGGCGATAAGACACAGGCAGCCGCTTGCGGCAAGGCGGATATCATTGTGGCATCGGATGTTTTGTACGAGGCCGAGTTCTTTGATGATTTGGTGAATGCGTTGGATGATTTGTCAACGTCAAGCACGAGGATATACATTGGCTACAAACGCCGAGGATTGGATAGTGCTGAAGAAGAACGGTTTTGGAAAACTTGCACGGGGCATGGATTTTCCATCAGCTTGTTATCCAATCCAGATGATCCGGAACATAAACTTGTTCCTGAATTGGCGCAGCAGACGGGTGTTCATATATACAGATTGACGCGATCATAACAAATTACTCCTTTATATGTATCTGTAGTTTTATTGTCAAAGTATACAAGTCTATATAAAAGAGGGCTTTTTCATCATTCTGGTTAGAAAAAGTATTGAATATGTTTTATGTGAAGGGATCTACGTTCGTGACATCGTTGTCGTCTTCTCCACCCGAGCGAACACCGGAAGATCAGCAAAGCAAAGACGAAGCTTCGTTATTGCAATACTACTATGATGGCAATACCGCAAAGTCGGTCGAGTTTCTGCCGATATGCTTGATAGGCGCTGCTGTTCTATGTCTTCTATCCGTCCTCTACACTGCATTTCTGATGCCTTTGGTATTGGAAGCTACAACATTGGCGTTTGTGAATCCTGCGGGTATCCCAAACAACAACAATAACAATTCGTTTGACGTGCCGTTGCCGTTGGACTGCCCACGATTGACGAAACGATCGGATGGGGGTGCCAAAACCGTCAAGGATCTTCGACCAGATGATATTCGCGTGGTGATAGGTATCGGTGATAGGTACAAGCTAGAGACAAAATTAGAGATAAATAGGAGCCAACATTGTTGGATGTAGTGTGATGGCGGCATTTGGCGCCAAAGGAATCCAGAACAATCGATTCATCAGTCTTGATACGTTAAAGGAAAATCGTGGCGTTTCGTTCGCCATGGGTGGTGTACCGTATTCGCCTCTTTTGTGATATACTTTCAAGTTGCTCATTGATTAGTGTAATATAGGATCCAGGCGCTACGACGCTACCCAATATCATTCGATACTATGCACCGAGTCTCTATGGTCCATCGGTTGGAAATCAATTGTTTACTATCTGTTTCGGTAAGCGTTCTGTGTATACTACATTTACCCCACTGATGTCTCGGAAAAAAGGGGATCAGTTCTGTCCAAAAGGTCAATACCAGTCCAAGATTGATGGATTGAATGCGGCGCAATCCGGAGCTCGCAGTCTCAACCTGAACCATGAAATCGATTATATATTGGATGAGCTGGAGGATGCATACGAGGATCAACGGATCCAACCTACCGACTGGAAACTATTAACATTCTTTATCGGATCCAATGATATTTGTCATGCCTGTGCTGTACCTACTTCGCTGCCTCCAGCTTACATTGCCAATGTGGAAGCTGCCATCGAACGGATTCGATCCACCATCCGCAACGTGCTTGTTCAAATAGGTGAGCGCACACAACACATACACTAATGATTGGATGACACTGAGCGGCTGGGTCTAGTGGGAGTGATGCGCGTGGATGAGATTTTTGTAGAAACACAGAATTTTCCAGAGTACTGTCAACCGTTTCCAACCAGTGATTTCGTCATGCATGATCATGAATGCATGTGTGCTCATACCGCCATCAATCGTACCATCATGAGTACGTTGACGCCGCAATATAACCTGGGATTGGAAGGCATTGTCAAGAGTGCTCGGTCCAATGATTCGTTTGCTGTTGTGTATCAGCCTCTTAAAGTGGACATCCTCAGCTTCCCGATAGAAGCCATCAGGTAGAAGGATATATATCCACTCGACGAAAAAGAACGCTGACCATGTTAGTGATGTGGATTGCTTTCATCCGTCGGAACTGGCGCATGGCTGGCTTGCAAAGGAATTATGGTAACGATACAAAGGGGTCCAGTCGATAAAAGACTGACGTTGTGATACAGGCGCATGATGTTTCTTCCTTTGGCTGAAAAGCAATACGATCTGAAATTTGATCGGTTTTCTCAAGTGTACTGTCCATCCGAGACGGATCGGTTCCAAGTCGTTTGATCGTTACACAAGCACCAAGCGCGTGAAACGCGATTATGCCGTTACTGCGTGCGCAGCATTGACCCTCTATCTCTTTTTCTTTTTTCTTAAAAAAAATGTCCAGCGATAAACCTGTTCTTAAACCGTTAGAAACCGACGTACCTTACGCCTTTATCTATATTTGAGTGCAAGTTAACATTGAGACAATCTTTTTAGCATGTCAAATTCGAGAGTCTAATGTACAACTCCCCTCCGATTCCAATCTCCACGACCGAGTTTTGCAAAAACGAATACCCTTCTGGCGTTTCTCTCGTCACCTCTTCAGACAAGTACGGATTCATTGTCGTAGGAACCACCGATGGTAGATATAGAGACATTACTTTGCCATTGGCACCCAACTGAGCGAAACAGGATTCATACTGGGCGAAACGTACCGGGTGCGACAACATTTGAGGACAACCAAAAAGGCAGGAACAAAAAAGCTGCAAGATATCATTCAGGTCAAGCAAAAGAAACCTGTCCGTCAGTTACGGTTATCATCGGACCAGCTGCACGTTATTGTTTGCTTGTCAGGGGCGACCGTGGTTGTCTATCACGTCAATGAGATTGTGGAAAAGGTAACAGTGCGAGAGGGGTATAGGGTTGAAAACCGTCCCTGGTCTTGCATATTGAGAAACGTGCGTAGAAGGACCAAGTGCAGCCGAGATGGTCGTTCAGCATGAACCATGAGATTCTCGACTTTCAACCGAGTCCTGCCATGGCTTCGGATTTGGCCACGGTGCTTTGCAAGCGAAACGGGGACGAAGGGTATGCCTGTTCCATTGTCAATTGGAAAACCGGGTTTATAAAGTCAAATATCGCGTACAACAATGTGACGGCAACATCCTGGTCACCCGCAGGCGATCAGTTTGTATGTGGTTTGTCTGACGGGTCGCTTCATTGCTACTCGGCCGTTGGACTCAAAGCACGCGAAGTGCCGTTCACATCCACATCGGAAACCAAGTATCAAGGCAAGTTTCGATCTCTAGCGTACTAATAAAAAGAGAAGGAGAGAAAACTTATACGTGGCTTGCAGTACGACATGTCATTTGGTTGGACAAGTCCACGTTCTTTGTGATATACGTGCTCGGAAGTATCGAGGGCAACGAGGCGCGTATCGTGCACTTGTCAAGCACACCGGGCGAAGCTTCCAGCTACACGCTACTGGCGGACGTGGAGCCCCAATCCAACCATCAAGGACACTTTGAACGCGTGGAGCATTACAAAAACCAACAATTCTACACGCATGTTGTTCGCAACTTTGGACAAAAGGTTAAGAACGCCATCATTGTTGCCAGCAACACATCGTCGCAATTGACGGTGGTGGGTCAGGACGATACCCAAGGCTGGGCCACATGGAACGTTCCCGGATCCATCCACCACACGCTTCCCGACCCTAGCCAAACCGTCCAGCACCCTTACCCGGTCGGCTTTGTGGTGGATTGCAGCCAAACGCCATCCTTTGGACAATCGTACGACCAACATGTCCCCGTCCTCTACTATGTCACGAACATCGGTATGCTCACAGCGTATCAAGTCACCAAGGGATATCAGTCGTTCCAGATGTACGATGGCATGGTTCCTGTCCTGCTTCCACTGTCGGCCATTCCGCCTCCGGGGCGATCGCGGTCCAGTTTCGGTAGTCCCTTCTCAGACTCATTGAAGCAAGCACCGGGAAAAGCCATGCCATCGTTCAGATCATTGGAAATCAATCCCTATGCGAGGTTCCCGTATTCGGTGCCCAAGCGTCAGCCGCCGAGGTTTGGCGAAACAAGTAATCTGCAAGGATCTTCTTTGGGATATGGCGACTTTTCCAGGGAATTGAGTCTGCGTTCAAGTGTTGAAAAGGGCGCAAAGGATGAGCGCACGGAACAGTGGTTGTCGCAAGGGGTGGCGGCCTTGGCGATCAAACAACATCCATCGCAAGACCTCGGCTTCAGTCCAACCCATTCTTTGACTGAAAGCTCGCAAGCGTCCAAGCATGACTCCAAGCCGGGTCGGTTGGAAGAAAAAGCCGGCGTGGAAAAGTCAAGTGCGGAAAAGACAAGTGTGCTCTCCCCTTCATCGTCCATTTCATGCAACACTGAGTATTTTGGTACATGTGCGATACGTTTTGACTATGTACGTGCGAGGTGTCTAACTTTTCCTCCATCGATAGCCCAACTATCCAACAATGCCGCAGGGGGTACCAGCGATACGCCAACTCGACCCTCTGCAGAGGGACGTGAACAAATAATGAACGCACTGGCTGCGGCGAACCAAACGTACAAGAAACTCTTGGATGACATGGAGGCGGTATTCGAAAGAAGCAGCACAGAGCAATCCAGCTACGCGAAAACAAAAAGGTAAGCCAGTTTAAAAAGCCCTTGCTTGACGCAAAGATGGCATAGTAACCGCATGGGGTAGATCCGGATGGCTCAGCAAACTGGGACAAAGCATCCAAGAACTCAAGACTGAAATTGCCGAAAAGGAATCTGATCTGGAGGAAATGAAAAAGTATCTCTTGCAAATGGAGAGGCTTTATTTGCAAGGAACGCACGCTGAACAGGATGTATACGAGGACGCTGCTCAGCATTTACGTCGAGAGGTGTTTAGGGATAGTTTGGTGGAGGGAACCAAAGGAAAGCAATAAAAAGTGCTATCGTTTGTCTATGGCTGATACTGGATCACCCTTCAATGAAGACAATTCTGCGGTTTCCCAGAACCGCTCGAACTGCTCACGCACATGTATGATTCCCTTGTTCTTTTTGTAGTCCACGAACCATTCAGGGTGATCGACGATACGTTCCTTCACCCAAGAGGTATAATAGATGGACTTTTCATATGTACAGCGAACCTTAGCATCTTGCTTCAATTCCACCTCGCCATCCGTGACGTTGAGCAATCGCTTGGTGATTTCGCGGTATTCTCGGAACAGCAGATAGTGGTCGTTTTTGATCTTGAAGAAAAAGTCTTGGCCCAGTCGTTTGCAGCGGACCACCACGCCTTCCATCGGTCTATCTTGAAATTGGCCTGTTTGCTCGATCTCATCGGCGATCCGTCTGACCCCGTCGATCGAGTCGACCAGAAGCATCTCGGTGGGGTGGAATCCAAAGTGCTTGGCGACTTGTTGGACGGTGGCGCTGGGCAATGTGTGCAGTGTGGTGGTGTTGTAGTTGATGCCATGGAGATAGAGTCCACTTTCCTTTTCACTGTATGCTAAGATATGTTCTTCAAACTGATCATCGCACAGCTATTCGTTTTTTTTAAGTTTTTCGATCCAACAACCCACCCGTCATGTTGTGTATGTATTACCTCACCAACAAGTGTCAGCTTTTTGTCAAAGATCCAATCGGCCAGATCAGCTTCGGTCATACCGACTCGGGCCAGATGCTTGATGACCCACCGATAGCCCACGCCACCGTGCGCCTCGGGATCATCTTGGGGATCTGGCAACGAATGTTTGGACGTGACAACCAGCTTTGATTTGGATTTGGCGGTGATAAAGATAATGCAGCCATTTTCTTTGGCTGTTACTTCGTAAGGACCTTGCGTATTGGAGCTCAAATCGGGCCACTTTTTAAACAAACCATTAGTTTCATTTTATTACTGCGGTTTTCTTTTGATCCCAATTGATACCTGCGTTGCTTCGACTTCGGTAACGTTAAAGAATTTATCATAGCCGCGCACCATGACAGCATGTTTGTTTCCCACGGCAGCTGTGAATAAACCACGCGCGTGCGTCGATAAGCCATTGTCTTTCTTTTTGTAAATCTGTTCTCGGATGGTCCAACTGCGCCAAAATGTCTGGTCTACCGGGAATTCTTTCGATCGAAGGATTTTCTTTTTCTCATCGCGTCGTTCAATGTCAAGTAGTATCTGAATGGCGGCGTGGTCGTCGGCGAACGGAATGGTTGGAATCACGATGGAATCCATATTGTTGGGTGAAAGAAAGGAAAAGAAAATAGCGGAGAGAGGTTGGTGTGTGTGCGTGCGTTTGTGTGTCCATGGCTACCTTCTTATATAGTCGATAACCGCAGCAGCAACCCTTTTGTATTATGACTCATATGTGTACACAAGCAACGTCAAAGGGAGGGGGAGGGGTATAGATCAACTACTCTTTCTTTGCATCGGTAAAGCTGACAGGATTGTTTTGAAAGCGTGCGAAACCAGATTTTGGATCAAGCGACCTTTTCTTTTCACTTCCTCCAACTTGGTCTTGCGGTTCAAGGATGGAGCTGAATCCAAACATCGAGTTGTGCGGTACGGCGGTGTACGACGGCGGCAGTTCACCCCATCCATCATCAGCTTCGACTTTGCGACGAGGCGAGTCCCATTCAGACGTATTTTGAGGCGCTTGTTCTTGCGCAGGAGGAGGTCGTTGAAAGACCGGCGTGATACGTGCCGAAGAAAGCTGGTTCAAGAGCTTCTCCTCTGGTTTAGAAAAGGTAACCGAATTCAACCGTGACGCAAGATCATCTGCCATGTCCAGAATGTGCTTGTTAAAAAAAAAAGAAAAAGAAAAAGAGTTGAAACCCCTTCTCTTTCTTTAATTCTCAGTTTTTTTTTTTTTACTTTTTACTTTTTTATTTTTTTCTTTGGCAATGTGCAATGCATCGACGTAGACCATCAAAATCCATTCTCATGCCACGAAGCAGCTACTATGGCAGCAATCACCATCCAATCTACACGCGACGGTCGATGGCGCATTTGCCAGAGACAACGTTTGACAGCACGTACCTGTGGGGGTACGGGTTACTGGCAGCCACAGCCATAATGTTTTTCGGGACGCTTTATGCAATGATTGGCAGCAAATTCGTGCCAGACACCCAAATCGAGGTAAAAGGGATTTTTTTCTCATCAAAAAGACACGAGGTTTTTTCTACAAGCGTTTCGATTGACCTCCAAAGACGTTTCCGCTTGCCGTAGATTCTGGATTGGATCAAACACGACCAGTACTACTGTTTACTGGTGCCCATCACGGCCATCGTGTTTATCTATTTCATTGTGTGGAACTGGATGGGCATGAAGTTTTTTCGACACAACTAAAAGAAAACAAAGCCCAAAGTGATGGTCCTTTAAAAGTCCGTGTTCCATAACACACGCTTTCCTTGCTTTTTCAACTCCCCTTTTTCCCTTTTTTTCTTCTTCTTCTCATCTTGCCCAATGTCGCTAGAAGGATGGGATGTCAGGATAGGCAACAAATATAAGCTCGGCAAAAAGATTGGTGCCGGCTCCTTTGGAGAGATTTACGTCGGTAATTACCTTTTCTCTTTTATATGCTCGTATGGGTTTATCGTCAAGATGTTCAACTCAATCTTGTAACCCAACCGAAACCAAAAAGGCTCCAATATTATGAACGGCGAGGATGTGGCAGTCAAACTGGAGAGTGTTCGTGCGACGCATCCGCAGTTAGAATACGAAGCTCGAGTGTACAAGACATTAGCCGGCGGTGATGGTATTCCATATGCACGGTGGTACGGCAAAGAAGGAGAACATAACGTGCTTGTGATGGATCTACTGGGTCCCTCGATCGAAGACCTATTCAACTTTTGCAAACGTCGATTCTCACTCAAGACGGTCCTCCTCTTAGCAGAGCAACTGGTAACAAAATTTCCCACATGCACACACACACACACACACACGCATATATATACACACACACAAAGCTAACAAACAAAAAAAAATACACAGCTCTCACGAGTGGAATACATTCATTCCAAAGGATTCATTCATCGCGATATCAAGCCTGACAACTTTCTAATGGGAGTGGGGAAACGAGGCAACCAAGTCAACATGATTGATTTCGGACTGGCGAAACGATACCGTGACCCTCGCACCAACACGCATATACCCTACCGCGAGAACAAGAACTTGACGGGCACGCCACGATACGCCAGCGTCAATACACACTTGGGGATTGAGCAATCCCGACGCGACGATCTCGAGTCGTTGGGATACATTCTCATTTACTTTTGTCGAGGTATTTTGCCTTGGCAAGGGATTCGTGCTCGAACAAAGAAGGAAAAGTACGACAAGATCATGGAAAAAAAGATGACGACGACGGCCGACGTGCTATGCCGTGGACTCAACCAAGAGTTCGCAATATACCTCAATTACGTCCGGTCGTTGCGTTTCGATGACAAACCAGATTACAGCTATCTCCGCAAGTTATTTCGCGATCTCTGTGTTCGAGAAGGCTATCAGTACGATTACGTCTTTGATTGGACTCTCAAAAAGATGCAGGAAAAGAAGAATTTGGATGCCCAGCAACAGTCGGATCCAAGACAGCAACAGCAGCGACAGCCTCAACAGCAACAGCAACAACAACGTACAGCGGCCTTGCCTCAGATGCGTCACGCAACCAATGCTCAAGCACAGCCCCAGTTGAAGCAGGATTCATATTATCCACAGCAATATGGATATGCTGTTGGTAATGCGTAGAATGGAGACACGAAAACAAAAGAAAGAGGAACTGATTTGTAATCTAAACAGGTGCTCGAGGACTGAGGAATCCCGTCAAGCCAGAAGGCGCTGATCCATCGTATATCCCACGCAACCCGGTCAAATTAGATAGCACAGATCCAACATTCGCTCCACTCCATGACCCGCATCATTACCCTTATATGCATCACGGCCCTTCCGCAGGCCCATCATGGGCCAACGCACCCCAACCCGTCGACCGTAAGCATATGCAATCATCCAAGCAGTATCATCTGATGAACCCATCGTCTCGGCTGTACGATGATTAAATGCATCACCTGTAATATTCTCCCCAATCTTCTTCGTACACACACACACACACCATCCATTCAACACTTCTTTCTACTTTTTTTTCCTCCCCAATTGATCGTATATGAATGCTTGTTAGTAATAACATTGCTGGTTTCTGTTTCTTTTCCTTTTTATTTTCTTTTTTACAAATAGAGAGCGAGAGGAGAAGGGAGAGAGTGTGTGTGTGAGAGCCAGGGAGGGGATCAGGGGTGTGCTTTTTTTATATATATAAATGGTTTGTTTATGCCGTTTGTTGTGAAATTATTGTGTTGCAAGTGCTATTTTTTTATGCTTCGACAAACATGCGAGGAGCAATGTTCATGGCCATCAGTTCTTGGAACAGAAGCTTGCAGGCGTAGGGGATATGGATGGCAGACACGCGTGTCTTGTTCTTGCACGATCTGCATTCGAAATGGTTGCGCTTGAGATTGGCAATGGCCATCAAACCACAGATATCGCACACATGAACCCGGTAGGCGTCCGATGCATCAAACAGACGTTCCTATTACACACACATTTAGATGTCGGATGACTTGTGGGAAAAATCCGATTCTTTTTACCTTCAAGAACTGGGCCACGCCGTGACTAATCATACAATCTCTCTCCATCTCACCGAAACGCAGACCACCGTCTCTGGAACGACCTTCAACAGGTTGACGCGTAAGAATCTGAACGGGGCCACGGGCTCGACTATGAATTTTGTCATCGACCATGTGCTTCAAACGTTGGTAGTACGTAGGTCCCACAAATATCTGTGCATTCAACTTGCGACCCGTGAATCCGTTGTACATGATCTCAAATCCACGTTGTTGGTATCCCTGGGCAGCCAGCGCTTGCGAAATCGCTTCCACCGTCACTTCGGTAAATGGCGTGGCATCACCCTCGTTACCAGTCAATGTCGATACTTTGCCGAGTAAACATTCGATCAAATGTCCAATGGTCATACGCGAAGGAATGGCGTGCGGGTTGATAATCAGATCGGGCGTAATACCCTCGGCCGTAAAGGGGAAATCTTCTTGTCGGTACGTCATGCCGATGGTACCCTTTTGGCCGTGACGCGAGGCAAATTTGTCACCGATCTGCGGCACACGCGTACTTCGTACCCGAACCTTGACAAATTTCAAACCGTCTTGGTTGGTCGTCAACATCACTTGATCTACAATACCCGTCTCTGTGCTACGCAACGGAGTCGATGTATCGCGTTTGCTATGTGTTTGCAAGCGTTGACCCAGTTCTTCCGATTCTTGCGGAATGGGTGCCGTCTTGCCGATAATTATATCATCACCGCTGACACGTGTGCCCGGGGCAATCAGTCCATCTTCGTCTAGTTTTTCATAGGTACCATGTTTCAGTCGCGTCGTGGTTTCCCTTGTAGGCTTCTCAAACTCTTCCATAAACATGATGCCCGTTTTCTTTTCGGCATCCATGTATGTTCGGTAGAACAAACTGCGGAACAGGCCGCGGTCGATACTGCCCTGGTTCATAATGACCGAATCTTCCTGGTTGTAGCCCGAGTAACACAGAATGGCCACAATGGCATTCTGACCCGCAGGCAGTTCGCGGAATCGCAGGTATTCCATGGATCGCGTGGTTGTCAGTGGTTTTTGCGGGTAGTACAGGATATTGGCCAACGTATCCATTCGAATCTGATAGGTGGTGAGGTATACGCCCATGGCTTGTTTACCCATAGCAGATTGGTAAGTGTTACGTGGAGACTTTGTTTCGGCTGTTAGTAAAAAGATAAAAAAAGATAAAAAAACAACGTGCACCGTTAAAGAGGTTTACCTGATTGTGATCCGGGAATGGAATGATACTGGCGCAAATACCGAGGATCATGCTTGGATGAATTTCGCAGTGAGTCCACGTATGCGTGTAAGCACCCGTTTGACTCTTGACGCGACTGGCCAGATCGCGGGCTTGTTGAAGCTGAGTGCCATAGTTGGTAGCTTCATGAGACTCTGCCAGATCCTCTGGAGTCATACAAATCATGGCGGTTTCCTCTTCGGCAGCGTCCAAATACTCAATTACACCGTCAGAAATCAAGTTTTGCCATTCGTAAGGGTCGCCAGGATCTTGCAGTCTTGTCAATTGATCTCTTGTCAGCAGCAGTTGTTGATCTTGAACCAAGAACAATGGACGACAGCAGCGACCGGCATCGGTGTATATCCGCAACTCGCGTTCACGAATATCACGCACGATGCTGACTTCGGGAGAAATATCGACGGAACGTCTCATTTGACGCAGCGAATAAATCAATTCACCTGGATCACGATGAACACCGACCCAGATACCATTGACAAACACCTTGGTTGCCGAAGGAATGGACGTGGGAGCCAGTTCCATTAAGTTTTCCATGCCCCATTCTTCCAAAAACTCCAACAGCGGATTGGCTGCTGAACCAACACTGATGTACGACATCAAGGCCAAGTTCTTGACCAGACCGCAAGCTTGACCTTCGGGTGTCTCGGCAGGACACACCAAGCCCCAATGGGTATTGTGCAATTGACGCGGTTTGGCCAATTTACCATCGCGACCAATGGGCGTATTGCAACGACGCAAATGCGACAACGTGGAAGCGAAGGTGTATCGATTCAATACTTGGGATACACCAGCGCGGGATTGCATGGCCTTCTTTTGATCACCCCAGTTGCCTGTCGCAAGCGAGTACTTTAGACCGTTGGTGATGGTGTTTGACTTTACGGCCAAGGTCAAATTGAATTCTCTGCCGGATTCGATGCACTTTTGCAAGTATTTCGAGACGTCCTTGGTCAGTTTCTTGAACAAGGTCCGGAACAGACCGGCCATCAAAGGACCCGCCAAATCCATTCGTTTCTTGCCGTAATGATCGCGATCGTCCAATTCACGCCGTTCCAGAGCTGCCAGCAGCAATCGATGGATCATGTAGCCGAAAAAGTAGGCCTTGCGCGTCTCGGTCTTGTATTCCGTACCCACATGGGGCAACAATTCCTTTTGCAAGATATCCGTGGCGTACTTGATACGTTTTTCTCGCGTGGCACCGATCGTCAAACCTCTCTTGCCAATGAAATCCAACGCCACATCCTGATCTTGGATCACGAACGCTTCTTCGATGGATGGTTTGAGCATTTCGAGCATCTCGTAATCGTTTTGATCGTAGCAGATGTGGGACAGTACGTCTCTGTCAGATACTTGGCCCAATGCACGGAACACGACGACGATGGGGATATCGGCTCGGATGTAGGGCAGGGTGGCACGGATGGATTGACTGTTGCTTCCTCGTTCGGCGGACGATCGCATCATTTTAATATACAGGGGAGAAGGTTGCTTGGATCCTTTCTCGGGCGCTGATCGGATTTCGGCTGTGTATTGGACGTTGGAAGGCGGTGCTTTGGCAAACACGTACACGGTGTTGGTTGCCATTCGCTCTTGCGCAATCAACACTTTTTCGGAACCGTTGATGACAAAGTAACCACCCATATCGAATGAACACTCGCCCAGTTCGTGTACTTGTTGTTCCGGCATGTCGTGAAGAATGCAGTATGTTGAACGAAGCATGATGGGGACCTACATAAGATTTTTTTTTGCTTAGTAAGCCTTCCCTTCCAAAAGTCCATCCCGCTTACCTTGCCAATGAACACTTTGGTCATTGCCGGTGGTTCGCCACCCATCTCGTCCACGAATTGATCGTTGATGTTTTTGATGGGGTTGTCCTGGTTGTTGTTGGCAGTAACCTGTGTTCGCTTGCTCATGTCTACATACAACGGCGAGGCATATCTAACGTTCTGTCATCAATATCTACTTTATGAACAGAGAAATGAAAAAAAAAGCTTACGTCAAGTTGCGAATACGCGCTTCCTGAGGAAACATGGGCTGTGTGCTACCATCTGCTTCTGTCATTGTGGGTTTGGACAGGTAAATTTGGCCAAAATCGATAATGTATCGTTTCTATATCAAAGCGAAACAAATGAATACGGGCGCCCTCTACTCTATTGAACCGCTCCGAGCTCACCGAAACATCACCGTCGCCGCCCACATGTTGCAAGACCAAGTTTGAGTTTTCGTCGACCAGTTCTTGCATTGTGTTTTGAACGAATTCATCAAAAGAATCCAGTTGTTGTCGAACCAAACCCTTTTCTTCGAAAAACGAACTAATCACCGTCCAACAATCCTCTTGACTATACAAAAAAAACGGCATTGAGTTTCTCATAATGTACCTTTTGTGGCGGGTGGAAAAAGCTTACGTGATTCTGTCATCATAATAGGCATCGCCCATGGCCATTTCTTCCTCCGGGTCGAAATACTCTGAATTGTATGCATTGAGCTTATTAATCCAAACGATTGTCTCTCAATCAAGAAAAACTAACCAGATTCCGCCATTTGGTAGCTATCTTCATACATGGCTGCCATTTTTTTCTTTCTTTGCTCAGATTCTGTCTACGGATCGTGCAGGTTGTTTATTTGGTTTTGGCGTTCCTCTTTTTTTTTATACGATTTTTGAAACAAGAATAAACACGCTTTTTTTTTGGGTTCTCCAGAGGTCGATTCGAATTAAAAAAAGAAACAGGGACAATGAAAAAAAAAGCGACCGTAAATGGAGAACTTGAAGGAAGAAAAAGAGCGAGAGGATTCGATTCACAGTGAAACTTCTCAAAAATGCGCGCGTCCAATGAATGATACACGTCACTTTTTTTTTACTCTCTCTCTCTCTCACTAAAAGAAAAAATGGCCCATTTTGTCAACTATTATGTCTCCAACTATTGCACTCATAATCCAACACAACCTTCGCAACACTTGGTCAATGACCATTTGAACGATATTTTTGACCGCATTCGTAAAGTTTTTTCTCGGCATGACCATCCGGCATTGGTCAAAGCGCACTACAAATATTATGATCCGGTGGTCGACTCTGACTATACTGAAAATCAAGCTTGGAAAGAAGTAACTCATGGCTTTGATCAAGTGGATGTACTTGATTGGTTGGTCAATGCCTGTCCTGTAAGTCCAGCTACACCATGTAAAAAGGAAAAAAAAAAGAAAGAGAAAAAAAAACTGAAAGTTTCGGACAGCAAGATATTCTACATAAATACTTGTCTCAGCTCATACCACCTACACTACTTATTCTCGATGATTACGATATTGATTACAAAGTGCGAGGCATCCGATTGTTGCATCAGATAGTAACCAAGTTGGATGACACCCAATTGACACGTTCAGGCGTCGATAATGTGTTTATCGCCACATTGTTCAAATGTTTGACCTACGTTTCGCAAGATCGCGATGTTCCATTGTTGCAAGCAGCGTATCCATGCTTGATGGACCTGATCGACAAGACAAAAACTGGCCAACAACGTGTTGAATTGTTCGATAAAATGATGGTCGATGGAATTCTACTTGGATTAAAATTGGGCCGGGATACGCCCGATCATCGACAAGTTTTACTTTTGCAATTGAGTCGTATCTACACAGAACTAGGTGCTCTTGGAGTTCAATATCTTGGGGTAATGTAACCTTTTTGTTTTTACTCTGGGAAATTAAATGGTGTCAATATTTAGGTGACGATAGCGGCTCTCTGTCATGCACTGTCGATACCACTTGTACAACTAAATAAGGTTGCTGTCAATTCACTAAAAACAGTAATTGAAATTTGTTGGCCCAGGTAAAAAGAAAATGGCGGTTGTTGTCTTGGATATTGAAACAAAAAGGGTTGCCAGGGTCCCTCGTTTCCATGGCGCTATTTTAAAGGGATTGGCAACATCATGGCAATATTACTATATCAAGGAAGATGGGTCGGAAATGCGTGATCTACTTAAGGAAACCTTCAACGTCTATCGAGCAGCGTGCAAAGGCACCGAAAATGTAAGTTCGGGAAAAATTATTCCATTGTCTGGCCGTTATGGAAATATTAACGACCCCAAAAAAATACCATTCTCTATATAATCAACAATAGACTGATTTGAATGCATTACTTGTTCATAATCGACCATTATATTCCGCACTAATAAATTAAAAAAGCAAGGATGAAATGAGTGGTGCGTTTTGTTAACGCGGTCGAAATATTTACCCGTACTTGACCGAAAACTGTTGCTTCGTGCGACGACACCAAATAGCATCTCGACCTAGAACATTATATACTTTTTTTTCCTTGCTTTGTTAATTCCCCCCTTGCTTCATTTCTTGGCACTTTTTGAACGATGAAGTACGTTCAGGTGTGTAAAGCATTATATGACTATAGTGCACGCACCTCCGACGAAATCGACATAAGCGAAGACGATGTTGTCTACGTTATTGAAAAAGAAGACGACGATTGGTGGCGAGCCGAATTAAAGTCTGCCAACGGTACAGGTCCTGTTGGATTGGTACCAGCAACTTATCTTGAACAAGTAAAAGCTTTCTCTCCCTCTTTGCGTGTATCTCGAAACAATTAACCCCATTTATGAAAGCTCGAACCGATTGGCAAAGTCCGTGCCGAGTACGATTATCAAGCGCAGCATGAAGAAGAACTTTCATTTAAAGAAGGGCAAGAAATGCTTGTTCTTGAACGCGATGATCCCGACTGGCTTCTTGTTCGTTTGACCAATAATGGTGAAATAGGCCTTGCACCAAGCAACTACGTCGATACTATTTCAGATACAACCACCGATCGAGAGCAAGTTCATGAACAAGCTCCTTCTCCTCCTCCCGTGGTCGCAGCTCCTGTTCCGATACCAGCAGCGCCATCACCTGTTGTAACACCAGTATTATCTCAAGCAGTAAGCGCATTGTAATTTAAGATCATCAATATGTATTAGCTAATCGAATCAAAAATAGACAGGGAGTCGGATTGAACCATCCGCCGAAGACGAAGCGCAATCATGGACAGTGCATGAATACGATCCAGCAAAGAAGAAGAAGAAGAAGAGCAAGGGCAACTTGCTTGTTGGCAATGGCATGATCTGTTACGGCAGTGAAACAGATAAAACACTCCCAGTACAACAATACCCAATTTTGGATGTGACAAAATACCTTTTCGATGCCAAGAACCTGCATATCGAAGTATCCGGCGAACGATCTGCCATTTTGGATTTGCAAGCTTCATCCAAATCTGAAGCAAAGGCTATTCTGGTCAAGATTACCGACTCTAGAAATATTGCTCAAGTGGCGGCCACTCGTTTCAATGCCACCACTTCATCTACACCTCAGTTCACGCCCCAAGCTTCATATGCGCCTCAACAAGAAGAAGAGGAAGAGGAAGAACAGCCACCTCCTATGCCTGCTCGACCAACGCAACCTCAGCAACAACCTGAACCCAAGTGGGCGTACATTCAATTTTCCTTCGACGCCGAAAGTGCCGAAGAAATATCAGTCAACGAAGGTGACCAAGTGTTGGTATTGGATGATTCTCGTACGGATGGCTGGGTTCGAGTTGAAAAAGGAAACGCGTCTGGCCTTGTGCCTGAAACCTATGTGGAATTGGCAACTGACGATGGCGAGCGTGAACGCGAACTGGCGCGACAACAGGCTGAAGAAGCAAGATTGGAGGAGGAACGAAGGGCGGAAGAAGAACGACGCGTCGATTGGATGAAGAAGCAGCTCAGAGAAGAGCTGAACAGGAGGAACGTGAACGGCAGAAAAAGGCACAGCAAGAAGCTGCTAGACAAGCTGAAGTTGCTAGACAAGCCGAAGCTACCAGACAGCGTCAACTTCAGGCTGAAGCTGAGAAGCGTAAAGTAAGTTTTTTTTTTTCCTGGGATTTCTCTAAGCAGAATCTCATTGTTATCTATAGGCTTTGCAAAGAACTTCAACGTTACCACCAAGAGCGGCAACCGATAATCGTGCAAGTGGTCTTGCGCGATCGCAGAGTGTGGCAGCTCGCGGAAATCAGGATATACAAAGTATATGTTGTCTACCTATCAAATCCGAACTTGTTCTAACTCTAAAAAAAATCAGTGCCTGATGCTAGCAAATTACGTACCTGGACTGACCGCAGTGGTGCTTTCAAAGTTGAAGCACAATTCATCTCGTTATACGATAACAAGTTCCGACTACACAAAGCCAACGGTGTTAAGATCGATGTACCAGTGGATAAAATGAGTACAGAAGACGTTCAATGGGTTGAACGCAAGTTGGGAAAAAGTCTTACGAAGCAAGAAACGCCATTAGCCGAACTAACTCAACAAAAGACACCGCCCATGCCAGCGCGTCCAGGGCCTTCTTCGGCTGGTCCTTCGTCGACGGGTCCAGTGCCACCTTCGGAAGAGCACGCGCAGCCGGTATTTGCCAAGAAACAACAAAAGAAACCCAATGCCAATTGGGACTGGTTCGATTGGTTCATGATGATTGGTATCCCAATGGAGGACGCACTCAAATATTCATCCACGTTCCAATCCGACAAATTGGATGATAGCGACTTGGCATCACTCACGCACAGGCGGATGAAGATGCTTGGCGTCAAGGAAAATCACGTGCAACGCATTGAACGGTATTTGGAAACCGAAAAGCCGGAGCCACCGTCGGATGATGAAGGTCATGAAGAGCAACGACAAGAAAGTGATTTGTCAAAGGATGAAGAAATGGCAAGGAAACTTCATCGTGATTTGAACGGAACGGATGCTCCCAAAGGTATATATATCTATAGCTTGCCTTTTATTTTTCCTATCGCTAACTGTTTTTTTTGGCTGTATTAGCCTCTCCTTCAAGATCCAAGCCAACAACTTCAGCACCGAAAGAAATTCATCCAGATTTGCTCGAGTTTATTGGTACTCAATTCACTTCCACTCCTCCTCCCACAAATCAATCCAAGGCCCAAGGGGATCTTATCGGTTTTGAAGATGATGCTTGGGCTCCGCGTGAGTCGACAACAAAGCAGGCTTCTCCTCCAAAGCAACCTCAGGCACCATTACAACCTACCAAGGCTCCTGCTGCACCATCTCCTCAACAACAAACTCCTCCTCCCCCGTCACTGGTGCAGCAGCAGCCACAACCAGTGCCGCAGCCACTACCGGCGCAACAGCAGCAGCAGCCGGTGCAACAGCAACAACAGCCAGTGCAGCAGCAACCACCACCACAACAACAACAGCAACAGCCTATCCAATATCAACATACTCAACCACAACAACAGTATCAACAACCTCAGGTTTCCATGCCTCCTCGACAGCGGCCAGTTTCCATGTTGAAGCATACTGCAGATCCTACATTGAGTAGATGGCAGCAACCTTCCAATACTGGCTCGCAAGCATCCTCGGTGCAGAGCCAACCCACTGGTCAGCTACAAGGACAACCCACGGGTCAGTTGCAGAGCCAGCCAACGGGACCAATGCAAGCTACGGGTCAGATGATGTATGCTCAACCCACTGGACAAATGCAACAGCAACTGCAACAACAGCAATTACAACAGCAGCAGTTGCAACAACAACAACAGTTACAGCAGCAGCAATTGCAGCAACAACAGTTACAACAACAGCAATTGCAACAGCAGCAGTTACAACAACAACAATTACGGCAACAACAACTTCAACAGCAACAACAACAGCAGCAGCAGTTACAACAGCAACAAACGGGAATGTATGGTCAAGGCTCTTTGAGTCCTCAATACATGCAACAGCAACAGCCATGGCAAGCTCAAATGCTTCAGCCCAACATGACGGGTGTTCCGCAGTCTAGTCCAGGCATGATGGCATCTTATCAGCAGCCAATGGTTACCAGCACTGTTCCATTAGCATCGATACTTCCTCAACCATTGCAGCCCAACCAGCGTGCATCCATGGGTGCGTATCCTCAGCAAACTGGTTTTGTTGGAGCTCAACCCACAGGTGCGCGCAATTGGTCATCTTCGAGTAAGTCATTGTCTTGGAATGGGAGGTGTTTTTTGTTTGTTTGTGTATACTTAGAATGCTTATTAGCTCCCGAAAACCCATTTGGTTCACCCATGGACTCGCCTGGTCCTTTGAGCCCTCAGCGCACCGGTGTTCAGTTCTCTACACCCAATGCCAACATGTTCACTCAAAGTCCCATGAACTCGCAGCCTACGGGCTACTTGCAACCCCAAATGACCGGCGTTCCGCAAGGCCAGCATGGTAAGCTTTGACGTGGATCCAAAAGGGAAAGAGTGTTACTCATCCGTGTGTAGATCCTCTTGACCGGTACTCGGCCTTCAAAAACATGTCCTCGCCACAACAGCCTTCAGTTTTCACTCCAGCGGGATCGATGGCTTGTAAGTTTGAATCACCTTTTCATTTTTTTCTTCGTAACACGGCTGACATTGTGATGTACCAGATGGCCAGCAAGGATTCCCCAACCAACAGCAGCGTGGATGGTAGACGCACTTACAATCACTTTGATATTCCAGTTTCTTTCAATGGTTAATTTATATTGGACAACACATTTCGCCCTGAAATTTCACTTTGCCATGCATTACTTTTTTTTTTATATATATATTAAAGTTTACGTCTTCTTGTCCTTCATAAAGTTCATTGCCTTGATCGCCTCCCGGTTCTTCTTGCGATGGTACTGTCGGTTGGTAGGCTTGGTAGTCTTTTGCTTTTGTTTCTTTTCATCCAACAAGTCCCACAACCAGTCGGGGTATTCGTTATCATCAAGTGCTACCGGGTCCTTGCCGTCTTTCAGGAAATTGATACCCGTCAACGTCTGTCCTTTTGGAACCGAAGAAGGCTGTCGTGCTGCTTTTGTGTCTAAAACATACAATGAGTACTTTTTGTGACTTTTTTTAGAAAAAAGAAAGAGAAACCTTTCTCGGGTGTGTTGGCATTTCGAATGGCAGTGGCGGAATGGAATTGACTTATCCGTGGAGCGATTCGTCGTACGGGTAAGCGCGTCAATGTACAAAACATGGCAAAAAAAAGTCTATGTGTGAAGAAATATGTTGTCGTCTGCCAAAAGCCGCGCTGTTTACAACCTGGCAGTTCAGTCACACTCATAAATTCCCATTTTAGGACAGCGTCAGTTGAATACGTTTTCGGACGCGAACCGATTCGGCTTTTGCGACGATCTTGTTGTATTTTATACAGGAAAAAAGAAACTCACTCTATTTAGCACTGGTATATGCAAACCCAAAATTAACGAGGGCAAAGGATGTCAAAGGAGCATAGCAAACAAAAAGGCATCAAGTGCAACTTTCACTATTTGACTATGCCAGAAAAAAAGGACTATTTACAATAGCGTATCAGCTGTTTATAGACTTCGCTCTGCTCTTTGTCGACGCCAAATGGGCCCCCGTTTCAGTTCAAGGTATAATGCTGCCCTTGATGCAAGTAGAATTGCTGATATCAATACAAAAGTCCATCCAACTCCCATCGATTCGATTGTTGGGAGCACAAGTGTTGTTGCCACGGCACCAAGCAGACATCGAAAAACGTTATTTGTTGCGGTGACCGATGCGGATCGGTCTGGAAATAGATCGACCAGCAGCGTTTGTACGGCATTGAAGATCACTTGAGAAGTGAATCCCACTGTTCAGATGGATTAGTCGTCACGCAGATATGCTCGCGTCAGGAACTTACGGATAAAATGTAGTCCAAGGACAATAGCCAGATGGGCCTTTACGTAAATGCACCATCCATAGCAGGCAATGACCATATTTGATACGACAGCATGTAACCAAGTCATACGAAGTCGAGCATGTTCGATGGGTAAACCGGTGGTGTTGAGTTCGTCAATGACGGCCAAGTTGACTTGCTTTTCCATTTTTTCGTAATTGCGATTGAGCATTCTGCCTTGAAACATGGCACCAACAATACATCCGAGGCCGTTGGCAAGGTACGACGCGCCGATTTGACTTTCGGATAATGAGTAGAGTCGAGTAAAGAGGAACGGCAACGATGTTGTCACGGCATAACATGCAGCGTACTGAGCACTGTATACAATCAAAAGCATGAATATATCTTTCTCCTTGGCATAAACGAGCGGCTGTAACGGCATCATCAGAGTTTTCCATATTGGGATCCGCGGTTTTGTTTTTTCATTGTCGATTTCTGTTGCCACCACGGTCGAAGCCTCATCGTCTTGTTGATACTTGAGTTGCTTTCGACGTCGCCACCATTGAGAAGGAGTTGGATTGGCGTACCTGGAACAATCGTCCCCGACCAGTGTTCGAAGCGTTTCGGGAAGAATAAATCCAAGAATAATCCAATGAATGCCGCAAAACACTGCAGAAATCCAAAAGATCCAGCGCCACCCAAAGAATTCAGACAAGAATCCTCCAATAGCTGGTCCAATAAGTGGTCCCAAATTCCATCCCAGGGAAAACCATCCAATGTACCCTCCTCGTTCGGCTGGTGTTGTAATATCGGCTGTATATAGAAACAATGTTAGAACAATCCCATTGTAAGGTCATGAGCGTGCTTACATATTGTGCCTGCACCGATTGCAATGACTGAACTTGCTCCAAAAGCTTGCAGCATACGGAATATCAATAGCCATGTATACGTCTCGCACATTGCTACACCAATGCATGCAAGGATGTAGATGAGAAGCGTGTAAAGGTATATGGGTCGGCGGCCATGACTATCAGCCAATACACTCCAAAATGATGGCGATACAGCTTGGAATATCATGAAAACAGTTACTGACAGATTCCTGCATATTCGGAAGAAAATCAAATTGTTAGTGATAACGCTGTATAATCTCGTAGGAAACACTCACACTTGTTGGGAAGTGATAGATAGGTCCTACAACACACAGAGCATAAGATTTTGATGCAGATACTGTAAGCTTCTTTCTTTTTTTTTTTTTACCTGTTCAATATTGCTCATAGCAGGGAAATAGCTGTTTGCAGAAAATGGAGCAAAGAATGCAGCGACGGATGCTAATACGACGATCAAGCGTTTTCGTGATAGCGATAATACTGTATGATTGCGAGTGTATTGTCCTTCGCGTTGCTTCGTATCGGTAATAGGATCCTTTTTTGGTAACATAAAGTCCCACTGAGGTATTCGTTTTGGATTGCTGGATAATTGGTTGGATGGACCTCGTACAACGAGATGATCCCACGGTGCCTGTTCGACTCCCTGAGGTACTGATTCAATGATACATAGAGTTTCGTTGTGCCAAACAGATGCTGGCGCACTGGATGATCGGGAATGCTGCTTATTGGGAGCCATAGCAATGGCTTGAGTAGAGACAAAAAAACTACTACAAGGTAGAAATGTGTAGTAAAAAAAGAAACAGAAAATGAAAACAAGACCATTTAAGGAAAGGATATAGTCTTGACATTGGTTCCGTTGTTTGCTTGCAACTGTGAATTTCTACCATACAGCGCGTAATTTGATTATAGACTGGTCATAAACAAATTCATGAACAAGTTTACTGATGTATTCAGGCATACGTATACCAATTATCATAAAGACGTGATGTTTTATATAAGTCTATATTTTTTTTACTGAAACCAGTTATCGAGATTTACTTTTTCAGGTACTTGATTCAGTCATAGAAACTATATAAGAACGATTTACAGAAAAAAAAACTTGCGAGACACGACTTTTTCCGATATCAAACTGTCTCACCTTGTGTATACTGTGTTTTGAAACATCTAACATCTCTTTATCACTCTCACGTTATATCAATCAACATGTGTTTTTTTCATTGGACGGTAGTTTAATACTTGATTGGTTTGATATACATTAAAACAATTCAAAAGATGAATCTGATGCCCACCGCACCAAATTAACAATGCTTGGGTGTAAAAAGAAAAAAACAAGTCAACAAACAAGCAGAAAAAGTTCTGCAACTTTTTTTTGGTGTTAACAAAGTAGATCTGATCGAAAAATGGTTTGTTTTTGATAGGAAGTGTATGGAACAAGTTAAACTGTACGTAGATTACATCATTTTTCTGGAACATTGCAGAATACATTGCATGACGTATATAAAAGTGCTAGTCGATGGTAGTGAAATGCTTTTTTCTTCTTGATCGGAAAGCATATATATCCATTAATTGCTCGGAGGATTTTTTTAAAGCCGAAAAGTCGTTTTGTGCTAACCGACGAAATGTTTAGAATAAAGTGTATAATGTCTGGCAGACAGACTATTTTGCAAGTCGTTAGTTGCATATATTTCTCGTTAAATATCCAGTATTGCTAGTTATCAGCAATGCTACTTGTGATGATTCCTCTCAAAGACCAATCGCGGCCGCGTGCACCCGAACAGGGCATGTATTGGCTGGGACATTCAAAAGGATATCACGTTTTCTAGATACCGCTTTTTATGACCTATTCATTGGAAACACTGTAAAGATTAATTACCGCTAAATTCTACCGTACATACGCTTAAGATTGTCTGCCTTAATACATTGATTAGTGCGTAAATTAAATAGCAATCATTGTTGTTCATATCATCTACTTGTTACTTCTATTGACTTCTGTGATCCTTCTTTTTTAATATAATCGATTGATTTACGTATCGCATGAGAGGATATAAACGCACTATCTGTTGTAGGGAAGCTCATTTTATTCTGAAAATATAATCAAGAGTCTCAAAAGACCTATATGTCCCACTTTAATTTCACATCATTCACATACGATTCATTGTTCGGAAAGCTCGTCCGCTTCATATATATGTAGTATCAGAAGGAGCTGGATCGTGTGTGGCGGATGTTGTGGGGAGGGGGGAGTACGGTGGTTGACCACACGTAGTGTCAATACATTGGTTGCTGGCAACCATTGCACTTATCTGACGATACACTAATAAAAGCAGCGTCATAATGATGCAAGTAGAATATATAGCATCGTTAATAGGATGCAAGTATGTGTGACCTGAAAATTCAAAGGGAAGGTTGATATTTTGACTCCTTGGCTTGCGGAAATCAAAGGTAAGGTCGGATCATCTGAGTACGTGTTTGCTGCTTTATTTCGATTGAACTCCTATAGGTACTTACATGCTGCGTGCTTATATTAAAGATAGGGTTGATTTGGTCAAGGCGGTGCAATAAGTAGTGAAAATAGTAGGTATGTCATATACTGAGTATGTCACAGGCGAGAAACTGGCCAAAGGAATCCTTGAGCCTGTCTTTAAGAGATTGTGCTGACACGTCGATAGAGTTGTTATGTCTGAAATTGGATGTGGGTGCTTCGACGAGGAATCGATTAGAGAGCGTACGCCGGACGGCAGATTTAGCTTGGAAGGAGAAAAAAAACGCTCATCGTAACTAACTTTCTTTCTCCTCTGTCTCAACGAGACAATAAAGTACATAGACAAGCGGCGCGGTCTTGAAAGCCATGAGAGCTTCTTCTCCTTCCAGGTGGATCTTACTAGATTCTTTTAGGCTTTTACAGAGTAAATATTCTTTAATTATTATAAAGTTGCTTTAAAAATTACTTTTATAAGTTACACTCTTTCCTCGTATCTCCTCCTATTGTTCCATGTTTTACCGGCCAATAAGTGCGTCCATCAACTCGCAACAGGAAATCTTCCATTTCACAAATACGCATGCCCTTGTCGAACTGTTCAATCTCTGTCCATGAGATGTAGGAATTATAGGAGCCGCATCTACGTGGGTGGAGACGGCGTACTCTCCCTGTCAATGCTGCATATGCTGCGTCTCGCGTCGTCCGTCCAAAGAGAACGGTATCGAATTCGAAAAGTGTTCTGCTTGTCGATTCTGCATTAACCATGTTTCGTCCCAAACTGTCAGAAATGCGAGTGGAGAGTAGAAGCACGACCCAATAGAAGATAGCTAGGAACAAAACGGAGGTGAAAATACTAATCTACTAAAGGATAATACAACTACTAACCAATCAACAAGAACGCAAGGACCCACGAGAATGGATCATTTTTTAAAAACAGACCAAGACAAGAACAAGACTAAACTAGAAGGTGGGTGTTAGGTGCTTTCCACTACGAATTGACCAAACGGGTGGTTACCGATGACAGGACTCGAAAAGGACAAGCACTAGGTTGGAGATGGCTCCTAGACGATGGTCAAGATAAGAATAAGGTAGGTAGGATAATGTGACGAGATAAACTGATGTCTTTATTGCTCTTATCCTTATCCGATATTTATAACCAATGATCTCAAGAAATAATAAATACAATGATAGGATTAATAGCAATGAAATACAATATCGGTGAGATGAGCAATAATGCGGGGTAATATTAATGAAGTAAGAGGAAGCGGGTGACTACGACGTATAATGTTACTGTGACCTAATCGGTCATTTCACAAACAAATCCTTTTTAGAGGATCTTGATGCATTATGATGACCTGTTCGTTTTTTATATTGTTAGAAGGACCTCCCAAGCGGTAACATGATGCATTGATACTTGGTGTCTATGCAGGATTTTGGGTCCGTTAATTGGGGAACCTGGAATGGGATCACCGGCAAGTAGCGATTAAAAGTCATTGTATGTAGAACGAAAAAATTGTAAAAAGAAAGTTTGTTTCAATTGTTTGGAAATGGAAAGATGTTTTCAAAAGATGATCTAACGAACCTGTCTGCAGAAATAATGTATTTAGAAACTCGTTGGGTCTCCATGATTCGGTGATCGATACGAAAGTGTCGCACGGTTGAGGGTGTTACATAATTCAGGGGTAGGGTTAACATAGCGATGTGGTATATAAGTTATAAATGTAACTTTCGATGGTATCGATTTCCGTATGAACCATGTTCATAACCCGGTTAACCACATTTCATAGCCAGGTTAACCACGTTCATAGCCAGGTTAGCCATATTTCATAGCCAGGTTAACCATACTTCATAGCCAGGTTAATGTGCTTTCTGTGCAATATATGATCACAAAAGTATAAACACTACGCCTTATCTGTTTGTATTGTCGTAAGCGTAATAACTTTTAGTAAGAAAAGAGCAAGTACATGGAGAGTATAAGTCGTTACTGTAGAGCCCTGTTCCATGCTGCATCCTCATAATTGATTTTTGACGAGCTTTTTCTGGAACAAGCTTGCTGTTCCGCACTAAAGCTTGTAATGTTTTTGGATAGTACGCAAACATCTTTATCATACATAAATAGTTATAATGCAAACTTCAAGGATATTTAAAAAAAAACTTGAATGAGTTGGGGAATTGTAAAACCATACAGCAATCCAGCACTCCATGGATTAAAGCAAGCTGTAATACATAGCTGTTCAACGGGCATATCAACGGGCATATCAACGAAACGTATAAACTAACAGTTAATATACTATTAGGGCGTACAGTGTCGAAATTGAATGGAGTGCCGGCAAATACAAGGTTGAGCCATGTGGTAAAATTGAGCTGTAGAGAAATACAAAGCTGAAGGTATTCCTGCGCCATTTGCAATGTCGAATTGCTGGTTTGTCTCCGGGTGTCGTTTTGGCTTTTTGTACTTTTGGTTTTTCGTTGATGCTTGCTGCAATCCGCCTCTACCGTTGGCATACAAAATTACAAATAAATGAGTTAATAGCCTGTTATTAGAAGAAAAAGTTCTGCTGTTCAAAAAAAGTGTGTGTAAGACAGCGATTTTATGATCTAATATAATAAGGATTACTTTTGTCCAAACATTATATATAATAACACAAGGCATAATCTCATTTCACTTCTACATTAGTCATTATTTCATTAAGATCGTTTACATTGTAGATTTCGTCAGGCGAGCCGCCTTAATTCGAGCTCTTGCAATTTCGGGTTCAGGCAAACGGCATGTCCCATTTTGTTAGAACTGACAGACAGCAGATCACGGGTATGGCCTAGCTGAGTTGTTCTGATGCTATTAGACAAAGCCTATTTAGAGCCCTACTTCTTTATTAGGCTCCCAGGTCCATGTACCAAGTACTTGATATATGTCTTGTTGCTCAGTATTTATCAGTTTTAATCCTTAAACACCACAGAGATGTGGCTGTAGCTCGAAAAATTAAAATAATCCATTATCAATAAGTAAATAAAGGTAAGTGATGCATAAGCCATAATTATATTGTAGGTAAAATCACTGACTTGTAAGTACATTAAATATCATAATAGCTTTTGAAGTATCAAGAGAGGAGCAAGTAGAAAAGAAAAATTTGTCGACGAGACTCAAAAAGGTAACTGATTTATTTTATACGTTTTGCTCTCAGTCGTATCCTGACATACCAGTCATCCATTGTCTACATGCCTTTTCATATCAGCATTTGTTACATCCGTTCCTTTATTTCGACGTCAACAACCGCACAGTTATCTATTGGCGCGTTCACTGGCTTGTGCGTCAGTGAGACTTTAATCTGGGTTTAGACTTCAAGAAGAACCATTCATGTTAATTCAGTCTCTGCATGGTTATCCGCTCCTTCGTAATAAGGCAGTATGATTATTAGGGATTACGGCGATAACACGATTCGGCTCTGATAGAAAAGCATTCACCACTGCAAAAAGTTTTTGGGTGAATTTTGGTGAGTAATTTTTTGAAGTGGTTAAACATAAGCTTTTTAACCACTTGAGTTACTAAAAATGGTAGTACAAGTGGTTAAAAAGCTTATGGGTCCTCTCAAGCCTACAATTAATGCTGCAAAACGATGCCCAAAAATTTTTTGCAGTGCACCTTCTCCGTCCCGACTCATCATCATAATAAATAGAGAATAGTTTTCCTCAATAAAACATTATCTTATTTTTGGTCTCGTCATTTTGAAAGCCTTCTTCAATTCAGCGATACCACAAATTGCCATAGTTACAGTGGACGGTTTACAACAATGGTGTATACAATATAAATACCAGCGAATGCTTTGAAGCATGTGCTACTCAAAATTGATTCTTGCTGCTGCGAAGAGCTCAGTAGGGTGCCTCGAAAAAATAATATTTACGTATAAGCACAATTCCTTAATTGATCCATCAGAATCAGATCGCGTAGGTGCATTTCAATGTCTATTTCTTATTAGCACATAAAGACAACGCCTGTATTCACAAAAAGGGCGACCGACGACCAATGAAAATGATTTATAGATCCCTGGTAAAAGTAGCTAGCACAGCAGCACAAGGTTGTTTCTGGTTTAGGCTATTGATGAATGTCCGAGGATCTGCGTGGTTCTACATACGTAGTCAGAAGCCGTTGATACATAATTTTACACGTCAGGAGCTGCTTGCTTTTGTATGCAGTGAGCCCCCGCTTTTTTTTCCCACTCTCGCGCTTTTCCTCATTTTGATCATACTATCCGCTCGATTTAAATATCTACCCTACCTCGCTTTTTTCACATCCCGGCTTTCCCCTAGTTGTGGACGTTTCATCTACGTAAGAAATAAAAAACGAGAGTTCACCGTAGTATAGCCCATTTTCGAGTATACAGATCCTATCTTTAATGTATGTCGCACGCATACTTTAGAGTCAACAATTAGTTACGTGTATCAGAAAAGCAATTTTTTACGTAGTAGTAATCTGCTAATATGCAGTCAGTATGCGCGGGTTTAGTTAGCTACCTGGTATTTGGGTGAAAGGGAGACTTTGCATACCGTGTGGCGCTTGAAGATCAGCTCTTATCAGGATACCGTGCATGCCTAGATCCTTCTCGTATTATAAAAGAGCTAAATTTAAACAAGTTAAACTTTTCCTTTATCCCAATTGATTTCAGCAAAAATGCGTCTCTCAATCACTATCCTTGCATCCATGGCTATCTTATCCTTTGCTGTTGTCTCGGCTGATGATGGCAGCAATGGAGTTGGTGATCTCCCAGATGACACTCCCACCGTCGTACATGATGGAAAATGTACTGGAAGCGAGGTCGGCATTTGCAGCACCGAATCCACGTCTGTCGGTGATGGTGGTCCTGTGAAATACATTTGCTCCTGCATCGTCAGTTGATAACATGACACGTATACGGCATTGATGTTATTTATATTTATTAGCTTTGTAGCCACCACTAAATTTTAACCATATGCCACATAGGTTTGAATCCTTTATTTTAAATAAAACATCTTTAGTGTTTTTACACAGGGGATTTTTTAGATACGTAGAAATTGGACGGCAGATATTGAATTTTGTAGTGCTGTATATATACCCACTAAAAAGTTAAGAATGTGCCATGTACCTCACTCAAAACCCTGAATCTCATACTCAAAAGTTTGGTTGTTACTTTCAGCGTACTGACACTACCATAAAGACATATTTGCACGAATACCTTTACAAAAGTTGGCACAAGTCCAAGTGACCAGTGCTAGTTGGTCGGAGCGTGCAAGTAACTAGTTGTAAATGGACACTTTGTTAGATTCTGAAATAGTCGTAATACGTAACAGTTTGTATTTTCTCCACAGAATTTGCGCTACCCTAAAGGTGTGTGGCTGCCAATATTAAGCACTGACCTTCAGCAAGTGGCATGGGTTAGTAAATTCGGCATTTTAACCCAAAGCATTTGAGTGTTCATTCCGGAAAGTATTGACTTGCGTCTGCAACGTGCTGTGCTACATTCGGATATACGTCAGTTCAAAAGAACGTTAATGCTACAATATTAATTATTTCACGACGTTCATGGATTGGAATACCATATACACAAGTTTAAAGAGTTTCCACGGGAATACCACGTATTCTGATCTGTTATGTCGTACGTATAAATGCAAAAAATGGCATAACGAAGCATAATTTTAAGTATGTTTTCCCAAGGCCGCTGATTCTAATTCTCTAATAGCACTATCAAATTTCTCTTGAAATTCTTTACAAAAGATATCAATACGCTAGGGTGATACAATTGTTGGATTCGTTTGGACATCCAGCAAGCCCATAAAGATCGCGTTATAACTGCACAGCCGCTGTTTTTCGATCATACACTTGCTTTACCTTCATCTATCCACCCCTGCCACTACAAATAATTTTGATGGTTAAAAGTGGTTAAAATGGTTAAACATAAGCTTTTTAACCACTTGTACTGCCATTTTTAGTAACTTAAGCGGTTAAAAAGCTTATGTTTAACCACTTCGAAAAATTATTCACCAAAATTCACCAGAAATTATTTGCAGTGCTGTGCACTTTTTCTTCATAATTATTTTTGTCTCGGGTGGTTTTTTCACTTTTTGACCTTTCCATTTTCCAAGATTTCCTGCTTTTTGTCCAATTCCATCCAAAATCTGGCGATATCTCGGTCCCGAACAACGTTAGCAACACAAACTAAACTGTCCTGTATCGCTCTTAGTTGACAGTACGTATTCTAAAAATCAAAACTAATCCGCATCCAAGGCGATTTTTCTGCATCTTGCCAAATGCAAAAATCACACATATCTACATGAGCGTTTTCTCCGCTGTTAGTTTGACTAGCCAATAGCACCACTGAATCCACCATTATGTACATTCTCTGCAAAAAATTGCAAACACATCAAGGAAATACAGTCGCTGTATCGATTTCTATTCAACGGAAATGCTTGAAGATGATCTTCCAAAGCGCTAGCCTTGGCTCTGTGATGTTTTTCAACATTTTTCGACTTTGTGTCTTTTACTTTCATTTCATGTGTTCTTCTTACCCTGAAAATTCATTCCGTGTGCTTTCCACCTCTGACTTGCTCCATTTCAGACGTTTCTGACCTATTTTCATTTAGTACGAGCTTGCGCGTTTTCAGCTGTACGTTAGTCCTAAATAACTTTAGAGACACAAACTCAACGATTCCGTAAAGCGCACGTTTTGGAGCTTTTCAAAAGTCCAAACACGTTTATACGTACATCACGGAAGCACCTTGTAAGCCGGATTTGTAGTCCAAAAACTACACTTCCTCATGTACGTAAACTTTTTTTTTCTCGACCGCTTATATCTTAAGCTGTTACCATTACTGGATGCGCCTATAACTTCTCTACAAAACGTACCCAAATAACAAGAAGATCCAATCGCTGGTCGAGTCAGTACACGATCTCAAAGATGCCTAAAGAATCCCGCTGCCAGCTCAAGGCAACGAGTGTAAAAAGTCGAAGTCTCTTTGTGGTCAATTAGGGTGCTTGTTTTCACAATGCCTGTTAGCTCTAGCGGGACCCTAGATTTGTCTGCAACGTAATTCAGCGCTTCCGAAATTACGCTATGGACGCGTGTGTCCTCTTTTTGCTTTAACCGTACCTTTTTTTTCTTTCTACACCATGAACCGGTTCGTAGAAAAGTTCGCCTCATCGCCTTTCCAGACGCCACTGGAAGGCGGCATTGTCAAAATGCATGGTCATTATGACGCCGCGCAAGACCTTGCTTATCCCACCTTCGACATTCCCGATGTTCACAACGTAACTATCCGCAGACACACATACACACATTTTTTTTAAAAAAAAATCGCGTATTGACTTGTACCTAGCCCGTTGATTTCCTTCGAAACGTAACCGATGAAGATTCACCCGAGTACAAGATCAAAATCCAGCACGGTACCACGACACTTGCGTTTGAATTCCAAGGAGGTGTTGTTGTTGCTGTGGATTCGCGTGCTACCATGGGCAACTATATTGGTATGTTGCCGATCTGTAAGCAATACATTGGATATTGATATGTGAAGGATAGCTTCGCAAACGGTCAAGAAGGTGATTGAGATCAACCCGTATCTCTTGGGTACATTGGCTGGTGGCGCTGCAGACTGTCAATACTGGGAGCGTGAATTGGGCCGTCGATGCCGTCTGTACGAATTGCGAAACAAGGAACGAATTTCGGTGGCAGCTGCAAGCAAATTATTAGCAAATATGGTTTACTCATACAAGGGCATGGGCTTATCCATGGGCACCATGGTGACGGGCTGGGATCAATCTGTAAGTAACCACAAGAAGACAAACTGAGGATATATTGATTAACTCATATTGGCAACAACAGGGTCCAAACTTATTCTATGTCGATTCCGATGGTCAGCGATTGAAGGGAGAAATCTTCTCGGTCGGTTCGGGTTCTACATTTGCATACGGTGTATTGGATAGTGGATACGATTACAATCTCTCAGTGTCGGACGCAATTGAGCTGGGCAAACGATCCATTTTCCATGCTACGCATCGTGATGCCATGTCTGGTGGTTCCGTCAACTGTAAGTGGTTTATTTGGCTGATGAAGACATGGTGCTTATATATATTGGCGGATAGTATATCACGTTACGGAAGAAGGTTGGACATACCACGGCAACCATGACGTGGGACCACTTTACTACGAATACCAGGATCAAATGGCAAGAGGACGGCAATAAAGAGCTTCCTAAGCGCATATATCTTTGAAAATTATTAAAAAAATGACATGAGACTTTGAGATGTTTGCAGTGATAGTACGTACTAGGTCGTTGTGTTGGAAGTATCGAGAGCATAAACCTAGTCTGTTGTGGATGTCGTATTTCTCATCTCCTTTATTGGCTGGTAGTAACTTGAGCCATCTCCTATTCCGGTGGATGCTCACTGCTCCTATTGCCGGTCCAAACTGGAGTGTGTAGATCGGGTTAATTTATATATTTCCAGCGGAAATATGACAAAAGTAGAGACGGGTTCGAAGTTTCAGAGCGTAACATCGACGGTGAGCACGAGCCCGCGTGAGAATTTCCGGATGCCAAGTGTATACGCGGAGAGTTTGATGTCTTTTTTGCTGGCCACTCTTTTACCCCGCACACACTCGCTTTTCTTTTTCATGTCAGCTCGGTCGTAATGGAGAGCTACATGCATCCGGTAAGTTATTTTTCTTTCCATTCAGCAAGTGTTCCTGGAAAAAAAAGTAATGATCGGTTTCCAATGGTTACAAAGAGTGTCTCGCCGCACATTAGTCGTTCTATCAGCGCTACGTCCGTTCCTGCCCATTCCCCACAACCCAAATTACTCCAGCCATATCCTCCGAGCAACAAAGACTTTGAATGCAATGAACTACACACACCGGACGGCATATACCAACTACTTCATGAAGTGTTCCTAAGCACTTGCCAACCGCAATTCAGTCAGGGCACACAGGTTGTCTTGGTGAATGCAAAGTCATCCAACAACAGCTTGTCGGCAGCAAACGCTTCGCTGGGAGTGACTTCAACAAAGACATCGTCTACCACGTCATCGGTATCGGAGCAAATGCTCACCATGACACCGGTAACGGAACGACTACCGGAAAATGAGTCCTCGGAAGACGAGAATCAAGATGCAATTTACTTTGGTGCCGTTGATCCAACCAAAAAGTCTCAAGCGTTGCCGATTCCCAATGCTTCGCGACAACGACAGCCTCAACATGTGGCTTCTTCGTCATCATCCAGCATGGAACGGGGTATCCTGCCGGCAACATTGAGAGCCACACCGATAAGCACTCACACCAATGGCCATTCACCTGGTTATGCAGGCAATATCACTCCCACCACATCTACGCCGTACATCCAGTCGCAACAGCACCACGAAGCGCAAGCACCTCCACCTACGCTGACTGTTCCTGAAGGTAGCACCAGCACTTCGATCGGTGGAAGCAGCAGCGTTGGGTCCCTTTCGTCCTTGTTCAGTCGCAACAGCCTTCGTCACCATCATCATCATCACCATCGAAAGCCGAAAAACAGCTTAATCAAAACGAATTCTAGCTTTGTATTACGCATGAGCATCCACGATCAGCTTTCCAAAATCCTTGCATCGCGCAGCATTGACGACACGTATCTGTTTTACAACCTTGGCACGAATTTTGTGTGGATGGACGGTGGCCAAAAGATCAAGGTGACACTGGAAATGTTACACGTGGCGGCGGTTTTTTTTCTGATTCTTTTTTCAGGAATCCTTATCGAAAATCACGTTCTCCAAGGCGTATCCCACTTGTCACGATGTAAATAGAACAACTAATAGCAGCGAACATATGGATGTGATTATCGGGTTCTCCTCAGGCGATTGCATGTGGTACGATCCGATCAGCAGCAAATATGCACGCCTGAACAAAGGGGTAAAGACCTTTTTTTTCCAGAATATTGCCGTTATTGTCGATGTTTACTGAAATGGTCGTCCAGGGAATAGTCAATGCGTCTGCAGCAACATGTGTCAAATGGGTACCCGGCTCGGATGAGCTGTTCATGGTATCTCACAGTGACGGGTCGATCTTGCTGATGGATAAGGAGCGCGATGATCAGGCGTTTGCACCCGCACAGCCATCGTCGTGGGCGGAACAACAGTATGTGGTTATATTGAGCCGCTTTCCAGTGTCTTAACCTCGGGTCAGATTTCAAGTAACCAAACCGCGGAAAAGCGCAAAATACAACCCGGTGTCTCATTGGAAGGTGAGCAGCAAGGGCGTCACCGGTAAGTCTGAATGTGCGGGCCGTTGGGGCATGACTGAACGAGCGATACCTTTGCAGCATTTGAGTTTTCACCGGATGGATCCAATGTGGCGGTCGTATGCGCGGATGGGACAATGCGGGTTATCGATTACACAAACGAACGGTAACAATTCGTAGTTCGCATGCCGGTGTAACTCTCAAACTGATTCAGGTGACACAAAGATTATGCGATGTTTATGCAGGTTATTTTGGAAGGCTCAATTGCGTTGCATGGAGCCCGGATGGCCGTTACATCCTGGTAAATGCGCGTTCGATCAATTGCATGCATGACTCTCTGCTTACCAACGATTGCCTAGACCGGTGGACAGGACGATTTGGTTACCATTTGGTCTCTGCATGAGCAGAAAATCGTGGCTCGATGTCAAGGCCACAAATCATGGGTGTGTGTCTGTGCCAGGTGAAAGACAGGCATAGCGGCGATGCATAGACTAATTGCGCGCGCAAAGGTTACTTCTGTAGCATTTGACCCATGGAAATGCGATGATAAGGTCTACCGGTTCGGGAGTGTTGGCGAGGACTGTCGCATGATACTCTGGGATTTTTCGTACAGCGCACTGCATCGACCGAAACACGTATGTAACCAAGTCGCAAAAGTGGAGGGAAGGGCGATCTTGCTGACACTGGATACAGAAACTGCGATACTCTTCAACACCGCATAGTCCAAAAGAACCACCCAAATCACCGCCCATCATATCATCCAATGCGCCCGTGCGACGCAAATCCAAACTTAGTCGCTTTCGTCGACGGACATCGCGCTCAGCCAACGTGTTTGGAAACGGAGGGATGGATGAGGATGAAGATGACGACATGTATTCTCACGAGCAAGCGCTTCACCTGCGACTGGCAACAGTTCACCCCATTCTCAACAAAAACCAAGTGCCGTACCTGCAGCCGGTGATGGCGCACACAGTGCACGCAGATCCATGCTCATTTATTTCGTTCCATAAGGAGTGTATAGTCACGGCTGATAGACGTGGAAGGGTTCGGACCTGGGGCAGGCCCTAAATATAAAAAAATAAAGCAGAGCCCTTCGCATAGACACGCGCAACGTGCACAGAGAGCGGTTTTATGCATATTGTAGTTTTATTACTGAATAAGCGTACACAAAGAGAAGATATGAGTATTTACAGATGACCAATTGATATGAACAGATGACGTATGCGAGAAAAAAAGATATATGGGTGGGGAGGGACCAAAGGGAGGAGGAGGAGGAACATGGTTTAAGTGTGTGCTGCCCGTCTCTCAGGTACGATTCCGGTGCTGCCAGCACTCGCTTCTCGACTGCGTGTTACGCGACCTTCTCCCTCGCTTCCGGTGTCATCGTTGATATCCTTGTGGCGGCCCCTGCCATGTCGACCAGTATCATGCATAGCACCAAATCGTCGTTGGAAACGGATCAATTCGCGAGTCAACACGTCCATGATTTCCAGCGAAGACTGTTCGCCTGCATTTTTTAATTTTTCGATGGCTTCCTCTGCAACACCTTTTTCTTCGTCATTCGGTCGTACGTCGTCGAGGGGAATAGTGCTTGCGCTGCTGAGCGAAGACGAAGGCGAGTCATCATCGTTGGTTTTTTCTGGTATTGTGATTGCTGCCGGTTTGGGTTTGCCGGTGGCGAGCGTGGTAATCAAGGCACACGTATCCACGGTGATTGCTGCATCCTTTGTTGCCATATCGACCTGGATAGAGCTAATGTACTCCAAGATCTGTTTGGCTCGTCGATTCATTTCCGAGATGGACATGCGTGCGGATGGATAACGGATCTTGGCGGGTGGTGAGGATTCTCTGGCGGCCGGGGATAGCTTTTCAAAGATGGTTGTGGACGCATCTGCAACGGGGGTTCCAATTTCTGCTGGTTGCGGTGTAGATGTTCGAGATCGTGGACGAGCGGGTTGGTTACGACGCGAGCCCGTAGAATTCATTCGTCTCGCACCCCCGCGACGTTTTTCCGTTTTGGCTACTCTGCCATTCATCACACCATCGCTGTCCTTTCGTGCACTGGATGAACGCTTCGGCTTTGCTGGTCTGGCAATGTCCGCCTCGGATTCGGCTGTTTCCATATCTACGCACAGGGTCAGCTTTTTTTTGCATATTTTTTTTCCGATAGTTTTGTTTACCTTGGTCCTTGCTATCCACATCCATGTCGTCGCTTTCTTGGGCAACAGGCGATTTTTTCTGTTCAGCCTCAGGGCTTTCAGGCTTGACATCGGCTGTTTCAGAGTTGGCGGGTGAGTTTGGAGCAGAAGACTCGTTGAGCGGTGGACAAGCAAACTCCAGCGCATTCCGAGCGGCCAAAACATCTTCCAGAGACATGGACGCTTCGCGACTGTTGAACGTCATCCGTTTTTTCGGAGCTTTCTTTTCGGCTGGAACCACAGCGTTGGGTCGTCCGACTGAGCTATACAAGCGCCGCATTCTGCCAACCCACTTTAGCCCTTTCCCTTTTCTCCACATGCCATTCTCCATTTACCTTCCATGGGTCATTTTGACCACCGCATGATTCTCTGGCTTGCATTCTTCGCAATAGTACTGTTCAGGAATATCTTGCTCTTCCAGCCCCACACAGTCGCAATGTTGCCACACCTCGCACTGATCGCACTGCACCATGAGCCCAAGATTATCTAAAGAGAGCCATGAAAAACCGCTCTGTTTTTTTTTAGGAAATAGTCCCCCAACTTACGACTTTCACCGCAAACACAGCGAGTAACCGACCCAGCATCCGTGCTTTCTTCATCCGAGGTGGATTGCTGAGGAAGCACCTGTTTCTGCTTGCGTCGCCCGCCGTACCCATTTCGGCCACGCCGTTGAGCAGCTATAAATAAAAATGGGTGCCGTTAATTAGCATTGTCGCTTTTTTGGCTGTGTTCAACGTGTGTGTGCAATGTCGCTGAGAGGGAGAGAGAGAGAGACGGAATGGGATAAGCAATACATTGGGGAAGACTCTCACAACGCATGACACTCCTCGCTTTCTTCCGTTCCCACTCTCTCTCTCTCTCTCTCTCTCCCACACACACACACGCAGACACACGCAGGTGTGAGCTAGACACTTACTCATGTTGAACGTTGTATAAACGGGATTTGATAAAGAATCAGTCAATCGGTTGCCGGTTTATGAGACTTCCACTCTTTGTAAAATCGCGCGTTGGAAAAGAAAAAAAAAACGGGAAAAGGAGAAGTGCTAGTTTTTTTTTGCAGAAGCCGTTTGAAATAGCTCAGTCACTCGCGCCGAAAACTATTTTTTTTTGCTCCCCTCACAATGCTTCCGTTCGCAACCACATTCTATTGAACCACCTCTAGAAACTCTGCTCCACTTTGCACACCGTTGTTGTGAATTCAACATCTATAACACGGATGATCCCATCGCCAAACTCGTTACTGCGTTAAATCGTCGACGATTCGGTGTTATCCCATGGCTACTCTCAGTTTCGTTGAACATGACATCGATATACTTGTAGCAAAGCCATCGTGATCTTGTCTCCTAGCCAGTTGAGATACATGCACTTATTTCCTGAGCAAGCATGTTTATTGCCATGAAGCTTGCACCCAAAGCCGCATTCATATGGCAAAGCACTCAATTCGGTAATATCACGGCAGCCAATGAATAAGTTGAAAACGATGGCATTGCTCAAAAATGAGCCTATGTGAGCTTGGAGTGTTCATACAAGAAGAACAGTGCCACGGGAAGTATATAAATGGCATGGTAAAAATCTTTATGGAGTGCATAGCAAGATCCATTTCCTAATTATAAGAAGCACATCCTTGTTAGTGTGGCCTCCACTCATGCTGTTACTGTGGATCATCTTCACACTCTACAGTATGTTCACATGACTGTGGTGCGCGGCGTTGGAGCCGCGTGAAGCGTCTATATAGTGGGTGAATCATAACTCTACATAGATACAGTGTATGATATACCTCCTTACCTCGACGGGAATTGCTTCGTAACCTCTCGTACTGGGCATGAAGCACCCATCACCGTACGTGATAACGGTGGCGTCTTGTATATTGAAATCTCGTTACTTTGCAATACCCAGTTTCGCAACAGCCTTAGCCTTTGCGACGTATTGGACGAGCTTGTCGATCTGCGCTTTGGTCAGTACGTAATTCATACACTTCGCTTTATCACAATTACGCTTTTTGGGCGTTCTATACGGCGTTTGAAAAGAACACCTTTAGGAATCGGTTGGTCCGTCTGTCTGTATCAAACTTAATATTTTATTACTAAATGTACTATGACATTATGAGCACATCGCATATCGCAGTTTGGCTCTGCCCTATCTCGATGTACAGGTGTAAAAAACCCATGCGTCAGAGGGTTAAAGTTAAGAGTGAAGGTTTGGTGAATCTTGTGGACAAGGGAAAAGGAAGAGAGGGAGGGGGCCCGTTCTCGAAAGTGCTGGCTGGGTGGAATCGGTGAATCTGTTATGTGGGGTACGGGATGCTGTTGCATATACATGACATCATGGGGTAGCGCTGATGCGAAAAGAGCAGAGGTGGTTGGTGATATATGGAAAGGCGGTCGTCAATTCTGGAAGCAAGCAAAGGGTATATTGCTGCATAAAGACAATGGTACACATTGTGTAACAATCCATCAGTTGACAGCTGAAGTAAACATTGCAGGGTTGGATTTGAGAATTGACGCCAGAAAGTTGTGTCAGAGTTGCAGCAAAGGAAACAAGGGGCTGGGAAAACCACAGTTTTACCATCTTCCTCTCTCTTTTTTTCCACTCCATTCACCATCATGGATGCTCACTACGGTGCAAGTCGCTTCACTTCTGCCAGCAGTCTTCAAATCGACACAACGCAACTTTCTGCAGAGCGGCTTGAGGACGCAACCAGGCACCTGACAGCGCGTATTCCGGGGAGAGAACCTCACCACAGTCATGAAGACTTGGAAGAGAAGCGGTCACGAAGCAACCCAGATATCGACAATTCTTGCACAAACCTGAACAGCAAAAAGGAACACACATGCCCCGTATTCTTGGGTCCAATGAAGCTGTATAAGTACCGTCGAGAAGGCTAACTGAAGACAGTAAATGGCGCACTGAGGTGTACTAATGTCCGTTGCCCTTGCCATCGAAGCAATACCTATGGAAGAGATGACGCCGCGGCCTTTAACATCGCATTTAGAGGGCTAAGAGAACTCTTCCCGGGATTCATACTAATGTCTCCATCGCTATTTCAAAGGATAACACACGGCTGCCCGCGTTCAGGAGAAATCCACAAGACCGATATCAAATCAATCCCAACATGGAAATCCCTTCGATGTAGCTCGTGTCCTCGTTCGCTGCCCCAAGCAGCTTGAAGCTGGAGAAAAAAGAGTTTACTTAGCTGGGCCCCGGTATTTTTGGTCAAATATCACTTTTTCCTGCGGTCCTGAATCACAGAAAACGATGGTCAAAGTTGCCACATCGGACTAATCATTCCATATGTGTTAGCGATGTAACCCAGATAAGCGCAGCTATACGGTATAAAAACAGAACCACCTGTTTTTGATATATTCTGTATATTGCGCCTGGAAATCCTATTCCCGCACGTGTCAGCTTGTTGCAAATTATATAGGACTTTCCACTGTTGTAAAAGGTGTGGTCGGACCGAAGTGAAGTCACCGCGCTGGCCAAGGTCTATCAATATGGTTACCAAGTTTTCTAACCATCTCTCTCGCGCAGAAAAAGGAACGAGGAGAACGTCCCTGAGAAAAATTGGCAGTTGAAATTTTCATGCATGGTAAAGGATTAAGTCCATATCCTTTCGCCATGATAGAAAAAAAAGTAAACAATTGATACGTATGTACCGTTCATGAACCTGGATTTTTGTGCAAATGTAAGTCTTAAAACCCTCACCAGTCGCCACAGTGCTTGGAGTCTCGGCGATGAGATAGTGTACATCCTGCATGTCCGGAACGGCAAAGTCAAGGAGGTTTGCACCTTGTTGCTCGATGCAAAGTCAGTGCTATCATCTCTTTGCTCAACAATTCTTCTCATATGTACACAGCTAGTGAAAACACTTTCTAGATTTGCTCTGAATAAACGGTCCTTTCACCTCTCCACATTGGCTGTGTTCAGCAGGCATGTTATAATAGTTTTCAACCCAAGCGCAGTTTGCTTGGATTTTGTAAATACCATTTGAACATGCTTTAAATCCTATATTTAAATAAAAACTTGTGACAATAAACAGTTAAAAAAATCAAGTATCCATATAGTAGGGGGTTTCAGAGTTGAAAATGGGGTTGCATATGCAAAGCATAAAATTTTTGACATAAAATCTGATTGGCTGAAAGTTTATGCAAACTTTTTGCATATGCAAAATTTTTTATGTCGCCTGGAAAATGACATAAAAAATTTTTTGCATATGCAAAAGTTGACATAAAGTCAATGGTATCACAAGCGGACATTTCGTACTACCGAGTGGACAAACTGAGAATGACTCATCCAATATAATACGAGCAGTAATGGGATATCACAGGTGGAAGTCAGAGGTGACTCAGGGTCAGTGTGGTCATCGAGCCAACAGGATCGTAGAGTGCAAAGTGGATCATGCTGATGGAAAAATCTGGCCCAATGAAGAAGGCATGACTCATGATATATTGAACTGACATTGCGTTGATGAGTCCTCACATAGAATAGAAGCGAGTGACTCAGGATTGTCATCGCGTTGCAGCCAACAGAATCTGTGAACAACTGAGAGTAACATAGGCTTTGAAAATAAGATGTGATAACCTTTTACACAGCTATATAAATGACAAATAATTTGTGTGCTTGCTTCATACAGTTGTGACATATCCTTCTATCATTGCTTCACTTGAAACGCGAGTTATTAAAAGAACGTGTAAATAAGCTGCCCATGCCTTCTACACAATAAACTGTTTCTGAAGAAGAAGAAAAAAGTTTGTGTAATCATTTTGTAAACAGCGCTTTTTTTTATGTCTAGTTTATGGCAAGTTTATGCATGGGGGTTTCAGAGTTGAAAAAATGACATAAAATCTTATTGGCCATCGGGAAATGAATAGTTTATGTAAAATTTTTTGCATATGCAACCAGATTTTCAACTCTGAAACCCCCTAGTATATATACGTGCAGTTTCTGGAAAGTTAGGTAGTAACCAAATCGTAATATTAATAATCTGCGGCAATCGAAAGTCAAAGCATATATTGTACAGTGTTATGTCAGTTCTTGTACGGTTCAGACACAACTAAAAGCAGACAGTAACGAGGTGCCTTAAGGTATTTCTTATCAAGATTCTATACAAAAGTTAGTGTTAGTAAGCGAAGGAGTTCTTCAAGAATTGGTCTTATATTCGTGGCAAATCTGCGTTAATAACCTAAAGGAAGTTATCAAATGGTCGATCCTCAAGGAGATAGGATAGAAAATTAAGATAAAAAGGATTTTATATTTCGTAAACTTTATGTAGGAAAGAACTAAGCTTTACAGATAATTGACACACGCTATTTATACCTTTTCTCAGACACGTATCCGATCTATATATTTTCTTATATCTGGACTATATATAAAATATACGTTTTGGATCAAATCTGGATATCGGACTGAACCTGGAACTTGGCAAGTGTTTGGATTTTGACGTATGTCTGACTTGACCTTGATGTGAACTTAATTAGGAAGTTAGTATCACAACGATTATCAGCCTTCCCTGAGAACCAGAAATTTCGTAACAACAGTCAAGCGCACGATAGCGAAGAAAAGGAAGGATTGACAAATCTTTTCTTCATGCTGGTATGAAAAAAACCTGCTATGTATGTAGAATACCACAAGGATCTAAAAATCTGTTGCATATGTTGCGGAAGTTTCAAAAGTAAGAGTTCTATAAGAATGGGGTTATTGCTAAAAGTACAAATATTTATTACGTCAAACAAATTTATAAAGTAGCAGTAGAACGGTAGTTGGTAAGGGATAGCAAATACTGATATGCAGAGGTAAATACGTATGGGCGAGAAGTGTAAACATAATAGACTCCAATAGCTGCGATACCCAAAGTAAGTGGAGTTATCAAAGATGAGCCTTCGGATTCTTGATTGTTGGGACTATTCATGCCCTAAGCGGTTAATGAGATTGGATTTTTTTTTCTTGAGAGAAAGTGAATATAATTACTTACTTTGCAGGTTCAGTCAAGCCCAGCTCTTTCCAGAAACGTGCAGTCATCATATCCTTGCTCTTCAATTTGGTGGCTAACCAATCTCCCAAGTTGCCCATGGGTGTGAACAAAAATCCTTGTTTCTATCGAACAGAGGTGTTAAAAGAAGTCATATGCCTTTCAATAATCACTTTTTTTTTTACCTTTCCGAATGTAAGAGCCATGATAAACTTGGTTGAAGGCTTATATTCTTGAGTAAGCGGTTTGCTCTTGGAAGCATTCTCAATATTGGCAGCAACCACAGCAGCATGTTCTTTGGTTTTCGCCGCGACCTTGAGTTCCTTGATATCCGCTGCATCACCAGCAGCATAAACGTGTTCGAATCCAGGAGCATCGACTTGGAGTGTAGGCTTGATCTTGATAAAGCCCTTTTCCAACGGCACAGAATCCTTCAACCAATCTGTTTCAGGTCGTGTACCAAACATGAGCATGACCAAATCAGCGGAAAGAGAAACATTTTTGCGCGTGGTAAGCGGAGCTTCAGGCTTGAACACGGTCTTTTCAAGCGAAGGCAATTGCACCAAATCATCCAAAATAACTTTGATATTGTTCTTTTCCATCTTACGCAAGATTTGAGCACGGAACTTGTCGGGAACAACATCATACATGAGTTGCTTTTGATCGTGAACCAAAGTCACTTTCTTGTCCTTGTACTTTTCGCGAATTTCGCCAGCCAATTCAATGCCCGTCGGTCCACCACCAACAATCAAAATCGAGTTTGCTTCCTTGACTTGCTTTTGGATCACTTGCTGTTCGAGTTTGGCATCCTCAGGTTCGAGTGCAGCGACCTTGCAGGGTGTAGGGAAGTGAATGCCAGTTGCAAGGACAGCATAGGCGAATGGAAGTTCTGTGGAACCTTCGAATGGCTTTTCAAGATAGATCTTGTTTTTCTCGAAACGCACGACCGTTGCTTGCGCGACAATGTTCTTTTTTTCAGAAAACACCTTGGTGTATGGAACAATGTTGTTGATATGTTCAACCGCAGCACGAGGACCACCGACGATATGGTAAAAGAAGGATTTCTATTTCAATAATGATAAGTTTCTTTTTGATTCCTTAACTTTTTTTCTTTTGCTTTTTACCTTGTCAATCATAATAATTCTATACTTGCTGTTACCAGAAAAGCGTTTTTCAAGTTCGCGAGCGGTACCAAGGCCAGCATAACCGCCACCAATGATTACGATATTTTCAGTTGTCATAGTTATAAAAGTGAAAGAAAAAGAAACTTATTTAATCAGCACAGAAAATTGGATCTGATTTTGACGTAGTGCCTTTTATATTTTCAGGTCACGAATCAAATTTTGTGGAGAAATTTCCTACCGCAGGTTCCTATTGGCTCTTAGGAGATGAGCTCCTTTTCAACAGCTCGGACCCTCAACAGGAAAAATGTGCCTAAAAAAAGAAGGCTTCGTCAGCTCAAAAGAGGAGAAGCCAAACTGCCAGGTTTCGGGCAAGTTAGTTTACTAAGCGATTACTCATCAGACAAGTCGAACAAAAAAATGTAATGGACATTCTTGCTTTTGCTTGTGAATATTCAAGGGACATACTTGAAGTTAAAGATATAGTACATAAACACTTCGTTTCGCAAGATTACAAGGAGGTGCTTATAAGGTTTAGAACATTAGGACCACTATTAAATACTGATCGCTCGGATTCTTACTTTTTTTTTGCATTGATGAACCATGTGTGATACAAATGGTGTTATTTCGATTTGATAATTCGGTATTGTCCAAATATAGAAGCGTGTCCACCATGGTTGCCTTGATACGAGATTCTTCTGCTATTTTTTTTTATTAACACAACTATGTATGCGAAGATTTGTAACTTTTGCAATTACTAATGTAGTCTGAGCTGAGATATTAATAAGCACTTTGTATAACCTTTTGAAAAAAAAAATGTTTCGGCGCCGATCCTGATTTACGTGTTGCACATCTACTTAAAGCAAGAAGAATTCAAATGAGCCACTCGATGATGGACATATTTAGAGCCATAAAGTAATTAATCAGGTTCAGAAACAGGATACTGCCTGGATTGCTCAATGAGTACAGTAGGAATAACAAACAGATCAATTTTGAGAGAGCACTTTGATTTGACACTTCCTTGCTTCCGGAATGGGAGCCGAAAAAAGTTTCAGTAAAGGATCGGACCTGCAATTTCATTGGCACAGATATATGGTGCAACTGATAGTTTTTAAGAGTTGATATGCATCGAAAGATTAGCCCATTCGGAGGGTAGCTGTTCGATGTTTTCTACAGTGAAATGTTTTTAGTTGGTTCCAATTGATGTATTTGGGAGAGAGGAGGATAGTGTAAGTGCTTTATTGGGTGCAAAGGTCAATCCTTCGATTATAAATCGTTACACCATCACCCTATATGTATGCTCCATAGTTGAAACTCGTTTTTAGTAATTTTTTACGGTCCCCCGTTGATGTGTAAGGAGAGCTTTTCTGCAAACATAGATGACATCAATGTGACGTTAGTAGTCCGCATTTCTTAGGTGAACAGTAGTAATAGCTGCCGAAATATTCAGCTATATGTAGCAAAAAAGGCCGCCGTTGTAGCATCTGTTAGTATAGGTTTGGGAATGTAAAGTCAATATCAATGTTGATTTTTGAGCATACGCATTGTTTAACCCATCTGATCGCGCTTGTAGTCATACGTACATATATGGCTGGATAACCAGCTTATGTGCAATGACTAAAAATCGGTCGAATTAGAAACATTTGCGACTCACCTTTGTACTTCCACCACTCTCTTCTTACGCTCGAGTGGTAAACTTGCTGCTCCCATCCCATCGATTTCATTTTTGTACAGTGCCACTTTGTCTATGTTTCATCTTTAACGTAAAGTTGTTACCGTTTTCGGGAGCTCACATTCTCGCTTGAAAGTTGTTTGGGCTAGACTATGTAGATTGCTATGTAGGATAGATAATCACTCAAGGGCTGGAAAATAGTAGCAAGCTGTTCGGAAGCTACAGAATAATGCTTTGGATGCTGCAGTCTTTCAAGGTACTGTATTTTAGAGTTTAAATGGTAGGCTCTGTACGTATGAACTTATGGCCTATGGACACAATATGCTGTTACTGTACAGATAATATTAAAGTATCAGCCTTCGAGTAAAAGCGTGACACACTACAAACGTATACGTTAGAAATGATAATTGATATCAAACAAGACTGATGGTAACTGCGATCACGTTTCACGCTTGATCAAGTTATTTATCCCTCAAGAACAGGTATATAATGTGATCGTAGTAAGGACTGCAGTTGGTTTACTGGAGATACCATTGTCTCAATATGATACGAGTTTCATTAGGCTGAGAATTCGAAGTATAGGACAAATGATTATGTAAGAATAATCTAGCTGGTAAGCTTTGGTACAGCGGGCGAAAAATAATAGTACAGGATGTAAGATTGGCGATCGAAAAACAATAGCTCGATCTTACTCGTAAATATAATAGTGCCGACTTCTTTAGAAAATGCTGCTTCATATGAGGCAGCTATTTATTAAGGGATCGCCGTATCAGATTACCACCAGAACAATTTATTCCTTAATACCATAATCCAATAACATCAGCGAGTGCTGTTTACATATTTAAACTATCTTTGTACTGTGCTCACATGAGCGCTATTCGATCTAGAGGGAGGCAAAGCTATATCCAAGCACTGTACTGGCGTTAAACATAAAAGAACTGGAAGTTGAAGCACGCGATTAAAAGTGGATACAATAAGAAAAAAAGATTGCACTACATAGCAATACGAAATATAAAAAAAAGTTGCAAAGATGTCATAAGGATTAGTCTATGACATAGCGTGGCTGATTGGAATCTCGGAGTTGACCAGCTTCTGGTCTAGCGTAGAAAGTGTATCCTATTAGCCACAGGCAAGTATTTGATCGGTATTGAAGATATTGGGATAATGCAATAACAATTTTAACACACAATTTATATTTATTAATCTGTGAGCTTTCAGAGATAACAATATCTTGTTTACTTAATACAAAAGTCATGGGTAATCTCGCCGCCAAGGTTGTTAAACATCTTGTCCAAAGCCTCTTGTGGACTGATGCGCGGCTCATTATGTTGGAAATGTTTCAGAAGTATTGTACCAATTATTCTGTAAGAGCCATCAATTGACATCCGAGCTATTGGTGAGAGATAGGTGTAGCTATATGCAACAAAGACATTGTTGGTCGTTACTTTTATCGCACTATTAAACACGATATCCAGTACAACACACTGGTCGCATTCTTCAGTGAGGGAGAGCGGCAAAACCGGCGAGAGGAATCGGTCCTGGTTGTCTGGTTTATGATAGTGAGTAGCAAAAGAGCCTGCTGTTCTGTTCATGGCCCATTGACTCCAGTCCAACGCTTCGCTTTCGTTGCCAAAATCATCCTTGGAGCTTATCACGTTGATATAGTTTTCATCTGCTTTCCTCTTCCGTTTGTCGTCTTTGAAGACATCAAAGTTGCCGTATTTACTAGGGTATATGGTGAGATATCGGCATCGCATATGTAACACCATATTATCGTCTATCGTAAAACCACGATTTTGGTTTAATGTAATATCAGCAACGGGTAGGAGTGAATGTAATCCAGTAACGCCTGTCCAAGAAGGAAGCCCATAGGATCCCATGGTCGTCCTAAACATAGGTTTTCTGTTCGGGAATAGGTTCGATCCAAAGCACATGAGCGATAAATCCTTTTGAGCCAAGCGTCGATAAAATGCATTCATTGCAGCGGACACGTCGCTGTCGTAATCAACGTCAATGGAAATAAAGTCCGCAAAGATGTTGGCCAGCGCAAATATCTTGTCGTGTTCTTTTGTACTTGTACGCTTATGCGCGTAGTTAAGGACTTGGTTTGCACTTTTCATTTCACATTCCTTGAATCCTAGCATGGTTCCCGCCAGAATATCCTTTTCCTTAATTGTGTCGCCCTGTTTGATAATGGCAAGAGACCAAAAATGGGTATTTCGGCCGACGACCAAAATCTGCGTTGACATCATGACTTCCTCCAGTGTCCAGCTCCGTTGGAACCAAAGTGATTTTAGCATTTGATCAATTGCTTTGTATTTAGCTTCAGTAGTTTCGAGCAACCAGCTCTTACGGTCAAAGTCTTCGGGATCCTCTATGTAGATTTCCGGGACCAAGGCGACTGTGTAACGCGCATTACTGTAAATGAGATGCATTTGCTTGATTTCGCGACGCTTTTCTGCCTTGTTCATCTGGTTGATGCAGATCTTATCATACCACAAGTACTCGATTTCGAAGTCCTTGCATATCTGTTGGAGGAGATCGTTATATATCGCACAATAGTTGTTCACCACTCCATCTTTTTCTCTGGTAATTTTGTGGAATCCATTGTCGATGCAAACATGTTCCCCGTTTTCAAGTTTCTTGATATCGCCTGATTGCTCCCAGCAATACGATAGGGCGTGATAGCCGTCAACAGCAACGATGCCAGGAACCTTTTCCCAGTCCGAAGTGCGGATGAGCCATGTGGGTCTGTATGCGCCTCCCTTCGAATCGTACTTGGTATAGTTTGGATCGGCTACTCGTTGCGGTGTGACGTACTCGATATACATGCTTGCATCAGACTATTATGTGATTCAAGGGGATAAAACACAAAGCTTTACGGGACAACGTACGGTTGACTCTTGTAAGCGCCGGTTTAAAGGACGAAAGAGAAAGGAAAAAGGAAAAAATGGGCTTGGTTCTTTTGTACTGCGTCACAGTGTAACATTTGCAGCTTAGCCCATATTTTATCAGGGTTACAGTACTGATGAAGCCATATGTCACCCAGTGTATTTTGTGATGGAATAGGACCAGGGAAGTGAGATCAGCAGGTAGTTTGTTCGAAGCCTACGTACGAAACAAGCTTGGCTTCTGTGATCGAACGCTAATCGCGAGGCGTGCTGAGATTGCGACGTCTTAACAGTGAGTGGATATCACGATGAAACGCGGTTGTTTTGACTGGTGAAGTTGTCCGTATCAGGCTGAGATTAATTGCCCATTGCAATGGCTTTTCACACCCTCCGTTGCTAATACTGAGGGATAATACACCTTTTAAGCTGCTCTGCTCCTCAAGCTTTCTTTGGACAAGTGCAAAAGTAGTCTTACTTCCAATGTGATAGGCGCAACAGCATGATTTGGAAAGGGATGTTTCATGTGGGCCACCTATTTGAACGGTCACTTTATTAACGCTAGAATGCTCTAGCTCCTAATCTCGTAATGGGGATATGGAGCACTGTTTACTTAATGGCGTTTAGATACGCGCAAGCCAAAGCCAACACAGTTGATCAAATGTTGGTGTCCCTGTAGTTTAAACGTTCGTGAACACGCGAGGAGACCAAGAAATATAAAACCAGGAGGAATTAACCAAGGAAACGGGCATGTTGCTTGGATTCAAGGAAGAGGAACAGGAAGTCCAGGCTGAGCCATGCCACTTGGATAATCACGAAAGAGAGTAATAAATATGTTTTACCGACAATTATTCAAGAAGGATTTGTCCATTATGCATGTTGGGCAGATTTAAATCCTTAGAAGAGCCTAGAAAGATTACAACCTTTGGATCCGATAACCTTCTTGGAAGGAAGTTTATGGGAAGCATTTAGCTGCTTCAGTCAGCGATATTACCTTGTACCAGCCTGGCTATACGATTAACGGCACCATGCGATTACATCTAAAGTGCAGATGCTACAGCATTCAGGCCAGCGAATACAATGACGTTCAATACGAGGATGGGAAGCGGATTAAAATTCCTATAAGTTGCAGCTTCGTAAATGACTTTGATGGGGTTGTGTGTTGTGGGGTTGATAAATAGTAAGGTGAGGCAATAAAGACGAATCCTTTGAGACACAGATTTATTTCTGAAAATCAGAACAACTTGCTTTCTATTATTACGATGGTTCTTTTATACTCGATCGCTTCCTTCGATTCATATGACAGATTTGCATCATAAATTCTCTTAGTCTTTCTCTTAGTGTCTTTTAGTACGATCGAAGTAACGGAGTATTGACAGATCGACGCTAACAAATTTGGTAACACGTAGGTGACGTATTCTCGATTTGGACTTCTTTATCGGACTTAGTCCTTGGACACCACAGGTTGGAAAGAGTGATGTTTGATTGGAGCCACTGGTACATGTTTCAAGCAATACGTAGGATATCCCATTCATTATGTATTGCAAGCCGAAACAGCACACGATTTCTCCCACCTGCTCTATCACTACGTACCAGCAAGGAGTGTTTCCCGTTATGCTTGTTGTACATTTATGAAGTAGTGTCCAAAAGTGGACATTTCATCTGAGCGATTAAGTATAGGTTAATTGTAACATAAAGATGACAGCGGAACTGCTCTAATACATAATTGTGCCGACCTAAGCCATATATTCTAATAATACTAGCAACACGTTATAAATAATAACACCAAGTATAAGGTAGATTCAATTCGAGTACCTTATGTATAAGCAATTCCAACGCTTTACGGTGGACAAGCCGCGCCATCTGCCAGAACTTCAGCATAGAACTAGTGTCGTCAAAATAGCAGTGATTTTCTCTTCTGCCGTCCAGCAAGAAATCAAAGAGCCTCCGTATATATACAGTGGCCGCTTTATATAATGATATTTTATATAACAATAATTCGATATAACGATACAATTCTCGACGCACCAAAAGGGTAATCACTTCCAAATCCCATTTTGTATAACGATATTTTGATATAACGATCAAGTTTGGGCTGCACCATCGTATCGTTATATAAAGCGGCCACTGTATATATATATGTTATGTAAGCTTTATCCAAAAACCAAGCATTAAACATATACCACTGTTAGGAGCTATTCAGACATCAGAACGATGGGTACATTTCCACCTCCTTTGAAGCCAGCAATGTCGTTTTGGTTGGATAGACGTTACATTTTCCTGGATGACAATTCTTTCAGTCAAGCATCAATCTCGTAAAGGTATCAGAAATGTGAACAACAAAGTATATTCATGTAATTAATTCATCTTCACCGGAATGTTCCGCTTATGTACAATTCGCAAATAGATGTTATTATTCAGATATAACTAAAGGTTACAGATAACCATTATCCTGCCATTGCATACTGATCCATATCGTTGTCATTCGTTGGAAACTTATGCTAATTCATCCTGATATTGTGCTTGTATACGTGTGTGTATGCACTGCATCTGCTGGTCAGTAAAAGTTGTCTTGAAGCCGCCGCATGGTAGCAGCAGTGCGTTGTCTCCCGATCCTCGCCAGTCAGAACTTAGCTGACATGGTCATCGGACTGTCCAAGGGAGATAAAATAGAATGCGCCTTTTCCCAAGGTCGCCCGCAGGGCCGACTGTTTCTACTTACAGTACGAGCGATCTATCCCTGTACTTCATCACAAAGTGGACCATATGAACCCTAAGGAGATATGAACCAATGAAGAGCTCAGCTATATCTCTCCGAACGTGCAAACCCTTCCGAGTTGGTACGCTTCTCCAGTCTTTGGTCTCACAGGCGGACAGTTGCGATAAAGCCAAGACGTTTGGAAATCCTGACCAAAATGCATACCCAGGACAAAGATTGCAGAGGTGAATTTCGATTCATCCAAGCCTCCACGTGTGCATCAACATGAGATGGAAGTCACCCTCCACTCGCACCGTTGCATTGCCATGAGCTGTGCTATCGTTCGTTTGATTACCTGAAAGATCGCATCAAAAGATCCGAATTTCCCCAAGCTATGAATAAATTCAGGCACAAAGCTATTCCAATTCCAAGGAGCGTTTGAACACAATGTACGGATCTTTATATTTCTCTGCTTGTCACGCAAACATATCGTATTAAATCTCGCATTGCTTAAAGTGACGCTGGCTTTACGTACTGAACAAGCATGGGAAGCGTGTTGCGCTTCTATTGCATATCTATGGCTCCTGCAGATAGTTTACATTTATTCGCCGGTGCCACATCCAGAAATCAAACTCGATGGCCATCACTTGGGGGTTCGTTATGAGAATATTTACCGAGGGATATTACAAGAACACATTGCTTTACTTAATATGAAAGTCATCAGTAGCCTCGCAAAGCATTTTATCGAGAGCTTCTTGTGCGCTGATGCGCGGCTCATAAGGCTGAAAATGTTTGAGTAATATCATACCAACTATTTTGTAAAAGCCACCAGTCGACTTTCTTGCAATTGGTGAGAGAAAGACGTTGTCAAAGCCAACAACAACATGGTTATACGTTCTTGGAATAGCACTGTCAAAGACGACACCCAAAATGACACACTCGTCGCATTCTTCGGTGAGGGAGAGTGGCAACACCGGCGAGAGGAATTGAGCTTGATTCTCAGGCATGTAATAATGAGTGGAATAGCAGCTTGTTAATCTGCGCAAGGTCCATTGGCTCCAATCCAATGCCTCACTTTCGTTGCCGAAGTCGTCCATGGAGCTTATCACATCGAAATGATAACTGTTTGCTTTCTTCGTTCGTTCTTCGTCCCCGAAGACATCGAAATCACTGTATTTGCTAGGATGTATGGTGTGATATCGGCAGCGAATATGTAACACCATACTCTCGTCTATCGTATAATCGGAATACTGGTCCAATGTGAAATTTACAACAGCTCCACCTGTGTGCAATCCAGCAACGCCTGTCCACGAAGGAAGGCCATAGGATCCCATGGTCGTCGCATATATAGGACTTCCATCCCAGGGGTACAGCAACGATCCAAAGCACATGAGCGATAATTCCTTTCGGGCCAAACGTCGGTAAAATGCTTTCATTGCAGCGAACACATCGCTGTCGTAATCGACCTCGATGGAAATTAAGTCGGCAAAAATGTTGGCCAGTGCAAATATCTTGTCGTGCTCTTTCGTGCTTGTACGGAAGTGCGCCCAATAGAAAACTTGGTTTGCGCTTTTAATCATTCTTTCCTTGAAACCGAGCATGGTATTTGCCAGAAGATCGTTTTCCTTTTGCTCATCGCCTTGTTTGATATCTGCAAGAGACCAAAAATGAGTGTTTCGTCCGACAACTAAAATCCGCGTTGACATCATGACTTCCTCCAGTGTCCAGCTCCGTTGGAACCACAGCGAGTCCACCATTTGACGCAATGCCGCGCATTTAGCTTCGGTCCACTCTGTAACCCAGTCCATACGGTCGAAATCCTTGGATTCCTCAATGTTGATTTCGGGGACCAAGGCGACTGTGTAACGGGCGCTGCTGTAAGTGAGATGCATTTGCTTGATTTCTCGATGCTTTTCGGCCTTGTTGGTCTGGTCGATGCAGATTTTGTCGTACCACAAGTACTCGATGTCAAAGTCCTTGCATATCTGCTGGAGGAGCTCGTCGTATGTCACGTTACAGCTATTCACTGCTCCATTCTTTTCTCTGGTAATTTCGTGGTATCCATCGTCAACGCAGACATATTCTCCATTTTCAAGTTTCTTGGTCTCGCCTGACTGCTCCCAGCAATACGATAGGGTGTGATAGCCGTCAACAGCATCGGTGCCAGGGACCTTTTCCCAGTCGGAAGTGCGGATGAGCCATGTGGGTCTGTACGCGCCTCCCTTCGAGTTGTACTCGTTATAGTTTGGATCGGCTACTCGTTGTGGCGTGACGTACTCGATATACATGCTTGTGGCAGACTATTCTGTGGTTCAAAGGGATAAAACACAAAGCTTTACGGGACAACGTACAGTTGGCTCTTGTAAGCGCCGGTGTAAAGGGCGAAAGAGAAGGAAGGGAAGGAAAAATGGGCTTGGGTCTCTTCTACTGTGCCACAGTGTAACATTCGCAGCGAAACCTAAACTTTATCAGAGCTACAAAGGTGATGAAGGAGTATGGCGCTCAACGAGCTTTGCTGAAGAATGAGTAGTGTTATGCCGTATCTCTATCGATTTAGACACAACTGAAATTTGACAAGAATAGCTTGTCTTAATGAGTTTTTCTAATAATACCTAAATACAGGTTAGTAACCTAAAAGGTTAGTTAAATTGACCGCAGGAGTTCTTGAGCTTGGACTTATAATCGGATGCCAACTGCAGTAATATCTAGACAAAAAACTAAATGTGTCTCAAAAGAGAAAAAACTAAAAAGTAAAGTTTAGCAGAAAAAGAACTGTAGTTTATTGAAAATACGAACGCTCTATTTATACCTTATATATTTCCAGCTATATATTTCTAGAATCTAAAGCTATTCTGGATAATTACACTAAGGAGGAGCAGATAGCTATTCTGGTAAGATCTTTTTCTGGACAAGGTCTCGTATTCTGAACAAAAGATTCGTTTCTGGATAATTATTCGTTTCTGGGAAATTTTAGGTTTCATACGAACCAATAAGGTTTTACCATTCCAAGTGACCTTAACAGATTATAGTTTTCAGAACCAAAAGTAGCGTAACATATGCCCCCTCCATGTAAGATGCACGTCCCGTGTATAGAACACAATTATGCTGAGCTAGAATGGTCGGAATAGAAGGAAACGCTCGTATAGTCATTGCAAAGTAATTTATTCCCCAAGAAGGGAAGAGGGAGAGAGAGAACGGCTAGTCATATCACTTATAATTATATATGGCCGAAGGCCGAAGAAGTACGTCCTAAGACAAGCACAGAGAAATAGAACCGTGCCCGAAGGCAAAAGAAATATGTGCCCAAAGGGCGAAAGACAAAATATGCCTCAAGGCAAAGAAGACAAAAGAAATGCAGGCAAAAGAAAAGAGTGCTGCAAGGTAACAGCAAAACCGATGTTACTATCGTAACAAATCAAATAAAAACTTCTTTGGCTGCAAGGTGGGCTGGCAAACCTTCATGGACCATCGTATTGAAATAGTTGTTAACGAGTACATGAAGCCGCGCATCCGCCGATGTATACGTGTCATGGATGTGAGTAGCAATATATAACTTGATCGTATACTGACGAGTGGCTTCGTCATTGATCGCCATGAGCACCGGGTACAGGCGAGCAGCGATCCTATAAGCCAACAATCTCCTAACAGTATCCAGATTCTTCTGGGCTAGTCGGAGGCACTGATGTTGATAGCTAATTTCATGTGTAAGGTCGTAGAAAAACGTGTTCTCCACTGTGAAACCATCAGGCTGTGGATAGTATGGAGGTGGCACAAAGTCCGGATCGAAACGTCGTTCTATCACCGATCCTCCCGCATACTCTGGGCTCACAACAGGCACATCGCGTCCTGGCACATACTTTGGCACACCGCCTGCTTTTTCAAAAACTGAGGGCGGAACAAATTGAGGAATGCTATGCTCGTGTTTTTCCTCCTTAACCGAAGAAAAAACAGAAGTGAGATCCGATTCGAGCTGGTAAAACTGTTCGTCGAAAGAGCCGCCTGAATTGTTGCTCGAACTGGATACGGATGAGGGGACAGAGTAGGGTGTAGAGCTGGAATAAGACATTTGGATAAGATGTTGAATGAGAAAACTCAAGCTTCCTAGTCCTCATATTTATATTCGACTACGCCCTTGTTTTCTACTGATAATACGCTCTGCTGAAATGAAGAAGGTCTTCTTTTTAGTGGTATGTCATAGTATTGCAAACGGTTTCTTCTTCCCAGATACTTTTTCGTTTCCCCACAAAATATCGTTTCCAGACAATTTAAGGTTTCCAGATAATTTAAGGTTCACAAGGCTGGCATCCTGAGAACTATGTCAATTTCCTGAAGGCGTGATCTTGCTATACCCCGCAATTCCAGATTTTGACTTAGTTAACCATTAAATCGATAGTATGTTCGCTGAATAATTTATGATACTATAAGTCAGTTTTCATAATACTCTTAACACTATTCGTTCGCCATCGGATTTTCGCAACCTTGTAAAAAAATGATATAGTCTTATAGTAATCATTCTGAGATGTATCTTTGACATATTGAAATTAACGCCTTGAATGTGTTTTTGTAGCCATGATCCAATGGTTCAGTAAATTTGTAATGTTCAGTCTTTAAAACCAATATATATATTTTATTGTTGTTGCAAATTATTACCATGGCAACATCATGGGCAATGGTTGCCGCCCGTTCTCCTCCCATTTCTTCCTATATTCTTGAAGACGAATCCTCAACTTGTTGTGGAAGGGATGTCGTTCTTCCAACATATCCGTGCTAATGCCATTGTCTCTGAACCATTGCCGGAGTATGGTCATTCGCGCGGTATTTTTTTCCGACTTCCTTGCCTCTTCAAAGTCGGGGCTGCTATATACGTAGTAAGCCAAGCGATCGCATAAATCGGCTCGGCCACTCATGATCTCCGGGTACAGTAGTTCCCGACCTGATTGCACGTTGGCATTATCCAATAGAAGCCTTCCGACAGATTGAGCTGGCGAAGGGAGCGGCAATGGCGATGGGATTGATGTTAACGATGGAGGTTGCTCCAAGAAGGCCAAAACCTCGTCATAGTTGACAGGGGCAGAAAATTGAGTTTGTTGGTCGTTGGATGAATTCATAGTAGTAGTGGGAAGAAAAGGCTTAGAAGTGAAGCTTGGTCTAAAATTTATATCCATGGTCAAATAGCTTTTTAATCTATTACCATGAGTTCTGCCTTTTACTAGAACTCCCTTTTCCGTTTTCAATTCGTAAGTGCTGTTGTCATGAACCCGATGAATGTAGTAAGGCCCAGTCCAAGTCCATAAAATCTTCCCTGACCAAGAAGTTTCAATTGAATTCCGGTATAGTAACACTTTATCACCGATGTTAAAACCTGGCTGTATTAGATGTCGACGTCTTGCATTTAACTTCCTATCTATTGTTCGCCTTTGTGTTTCTTGCGCTTGGGCAATAGCAACGGAAGCTTCTTGACGTATTTTTGATAATTTGGCCAAAAATTCTTTTACATATTCATCAAACTGTTTCTCGTTCATTTCTTCCGGTATAGATTCAGGTATGTCTTCCATTGTCCTATCAAATGGCGTTACAGCCTTCCTTCCATAGACTAGCTCGAAAGGGGTACGTTTGTGTGACGAATGCACTTTTGTGTTGTAGCTAAAAGTTAAACCTGGCAGATAGCTGTCCCAATCTTTCTTTTGTTCTTCCGTACACTTTTTTATCATTAAGCCAATCGACCTATTGGTTACTTCGCAGAGGCCATTTCCACTTGGATGGAAACATGTTGTGTAACGGTGGGTAATCGAGAAATTTTTGCATACGGATTCAACTATTTTACTCCTCATGTTCGTACCATTATCAGTCAGCAAGATCCGAGGCGTCGAATGGACACAAATAATGTTTTCAAAGATAAAAATGGCCAGCTCCGAGGCGTTGGCAAGCCTGGTAGGCTTCGTGATAACATATTTTGTAAATAAATCACAACAAACAAAAATGTACTGACGCCCTGACCTACTTGGTTGTAAATGTTTAACGTCTATTGATATAAACTCAAATGGCGTGATCGGGGCTTTTATAGGGTGCAAAGGTTCATTTATACCGCGAGGCTTACCAACAACTTGACAATGATGACATGCCTTCAATTTACGTTCTATGTCTACGCGCATACCTTCCCAGTAATATTTTGCTCTAATCCTGTTGTATGTTGCTAAGGGAGAAAAATGTCCTCCTAAAGTATGAAAATGGTATTGATATATAGCATCATCAGCCTGCTGCCGATTCAACACCAAGCGTGGTCCTAGAGAGTGACGGCGATATACGCGATTATTGTGCGAAAAATAATGCTTGATTTGTGTGGCGACGTAGCGTTGTTGTTGTTTGGTAATACCGGGTGGGTACTCTAAAGTATCAAGATAGTACTGTAGCAGACTCAATTTAGTGGGATCCATAACTTTTTTACCTACTGATCCAGTTGAAAGTTGTCAATGATATTTCCACTTGTTAAAACTTGGTTGTCTTCGTTGTAATATTCGTACTTGAATTTGGAGGTGTTGTATAGTCGTAGTTGAATATTTCAATTGTGTCTTGTTGATATGACCGAGTGCGCGACCCAGTCCATGTACGTTATATTTATTATGATTGTTAGATTACCCGCATGATTTTAATGACTTCCCGGAATCTGGTCAAAGCGAATAATAATATTTTTTTTTTTTTAAAAAAGATATATTTCAATGAAAATTTCATATGTTGCAAGATCGGCTTTTCACTCCCCCAATCGACTCAAATAATCCGCATTGGAATTCTTCCTTCCAGCTCTATAACGTACCTCGAATGTATATTCGCCTAAAATGGTAAGCCATCTGGCTATAATTCCTTCAGGTCTAGGTGTGTTTAATAAGCCCCGAATGCTAACGTGATCTGAATAAACAAGGAACGGCTTTGACAGCAAATATGGTCGCAGTGTTCGTACACTCCATACTAATGCGAGCATTTCCAATTTTGTAGCCGAAAAATTTACCTCAGATCCTTTCAGTCCTCTGCTTAAATAGAGAATCACTTTTTCTCGGTTCTGTTCGTCTCGTTGCGAGAGGACGCATCCTAAACCTTTTTGACTTGCATCAATATGAATTTCAAATTTTTCCTCAAAATTGGGATGTGCTAAAATTGGACTGGTACACAGTCTTCTTTTTAGCTCTTCAAAAGCTTCTGTTTCTGCAGTTCCCCATGCGGGTCGGTCCTTTTTTGTTTGGTTATGTAACGGTCGGCATATTTTGCTGAAACCTTCTATAAACCTCCTATAGTATGAAGCCATGCCGATAAAACTTCTCACCTGCTTCACAGTTTTTGGTGTCTCTAATGCTGCAATCTTCTTTACTTTTTCAGGGTCTGTTTGTAGCCCGTCCTTACTTACGATGTAGCCCAAAAACTTTAGTTTTTCCTTGAAGAAACTACATTTGCGGGGGCTAAATACGAGGCCTGCATATCTTGTTAAAGCGAAGAGTTTTGATAAAGCATGTAAATGCTGCTTCTTACTTTGTGAAAATATATTCAAATCATCTAGATAGGCTACCATTGTTTGAGGTGAATTTACGGAGGTTAACAATGCACGATAACAAATACTGACTAGGCGTGAGAAACAGCTAACCGAGGCGCTGAGGCCTTGTGGAAGAGTTAAGTGCTCATAACTCCCCAAGCAACACACAAACCCAGTACATTCTGTACTAATTCCGGGGGCTAATGGTACTTGTGAATAACCTCTGGACATATCGCATACTGAGTATATGGAAGCGTTTCCCAATTCATCTAGTAGATCATCAATCCTGCTAAGAGGGAACGAATCGACACGTAGTTGTTTGTTTAGTTTGCGCAGATCACATGTGATTCTGTAGGTACCATCTTTCTTTGGGACCAATATAATGGGAGAAGCCCAAGGAGATGCCGAAGGCCTAATAATTCCCATTTCACACATCCGGTCGAGTTCTTTTTTTAGAAATTCCTTTTCCACTGGGGCCATCCGATATGGTCTGGTTCGTACTGGTACTGCATCTTCTTTTAATGGAATGGTATATGTTAGTCTAGTCGTCCTTCCTAGTGTGCGGCCATCCCAATCAAAGATGTCCTGGTATGCCGCCAAGAGTGCGAGAAATTCTTGCCGTGTTTGAGGGTCTATTTTTCCTATCTCTACCATGTCTACTTGTTCTTTGGAAAGTGGTGGGAACTTATATTTTAGCTTGACCTCGGAATTCAAATCTTCAAGATTTGGCAAATAATACCCTTTGCAATCATTGGTAACAGGTACAAGATCACCCAAATACGTATTAGGTTGCAATGTCAATAATTTATCTGACATATTCAATAACGTTACGCGGTATGATTTTTCATTTTCATATAGTATCCCACTGTATACGTCAATTCCATGGCCTAGTGATTCACCATTTTCAAATACATATGTGTTGTATAGTCGACCTTTAATGGGCACCTCATAAGTATAGTACGAATCTGGTTCCAGGCATATATCCTCTACCGTGTTTACTCGGATCCTTCCTTCGTGGATATCTACGTTTATTGGGCGATCATCCTTTATTGTGAAGAGTTCTTCGCCCAACCAAAATTCTGAAGCCAACATTTCATCTAAAGGAGAGGAGTGTGTATTGTCAGATTCAAATGCGGGATCTACTGGTTCAATCTCAATTTCTGAATCGCTAGTAGATTCTGTCGAGTATCCTGATTCTGAGCCCTCCTCCGTATCTTCTACTGACGTATAAGCGATTGGCTTAGAAGATTGACGTTCACAACTTATAGGTATAGATCGAGTGGTTCCATGGTTGATCCATAATTTCTTGGATTCATAATCGATTCGCGCACGAGCTTTAGATAGCCAATTGTTTCCAACTATCAAGTCAACCGGACAATCCGGGAGTACCTCTATGGTTATAGGCACCGGATTTGTAAAGTTCGGTCTTAATGGTACATTAGCAATAGTACCCAAAGAGGCTTGTCGGTCTCCATTTCCCAGCAAAAATATGGCGGCTGAAGGATCTGTAATACGCATTCCTAAGCGGTCTATGAAAGCTTTTGACAAGCATGTCTTTGATGCACCTGAGTCAATAAGAGCTTTAACTGGGACAGAGTGTACTACAAAATTAGCATATAAAGCTGTGGTGTAAGGTGCATTAGCATCTGATCCTTGATTATCCAAAACTGCTAGAGTGCGTGATTCTCGACATGAGGCTATTAGTTGTCTTCGTAATGAAGGAACAATAGAAATTAATTGTCCTACGCTTATATCAGCAGATCTGTTCAAGATGTCGGCTGAAATGTTGTAGGGAGCCATTTTCTTTGGTGCCATATGTATGCGTCCGCTGGCCGTTCTACGCTTGACCTGCGTTTTTCCCGCATTTCTTATAGCAGTTGTCTTTTTCGTGGTTTGCTTGACATTAGATTGTGCAACCTTTTTCCTTCCTTGCTGAGGCGTAGTCAAATCCACTACTTTAGTGCCAGTCTTAGTTGTGCGAGCACTATTATCTGACGAAGGGGTGTCTAAATCCATTTTTTCAAAATCATTTCTGAATTTAGTCCATTGTCTACCCACCGGCGCTTTTTTTGTAGTCGTTTTCCATATAGGCGTTTCTTCACGCGTGAAATTGGTTCTTCCAAATGTTGATGAAGGTGGTTGAGGCAAATTCTGTATTACTTCAGGATCTAATTCCATGTTTGAGACAGGTGGAGTGGAATCATTCTTGGTATTTTCATGTGCAACCTCCGAAACCGTGTTTCCGTTGTTTGTCGTTACTGTGTTCTGTCGATCCTTCTTTTTCCTACGTAAAGGTAACTCTCGAAAAGCCACTTTCTTTTGCGGGTTGTCTACTTTTTTTACCCTTCCTGAATCATTCCTTGGTCGCAACTCACGGGCAGGAAATAACTCTTCATTTTCTGTGTGATATATTTCTTCGTCGCATTCATTATCATATTCGTCTGATTCATTTTCACTGTAGTCATTTTCCTTCAGTTCGGTATATCTTTCAAGGCAATCATAATCGTCTTCCATATGTTGACTGTTTCTCTGAAGAAGCTTGAATTCTTCCTCTTCTACCAATGCGGCTATTGTTCCTGACGGCGAATTTGGGCGTGCGCGATACGTTTCTCTGTTTGGTTGGTAATTTTGCTGAGGATTGGATAGAAAATTTTGTCTGTAATTATTTTGGCGGTTGGGCTGGAAATTACGACTCGTAGGGCCTTCATCCATTCTTCCGTTTCTATAATTATATGACGGGCCGTTCTGATACTGGGATCTGTTGTTGTTAAAACGTCGTGGCATATTATTATTTCGATTACGGAAATCTGCTGTTTTTCTAGTCTCTTCCTGAATTATCCTGCGAATCATGGATTCAAGCTCATTGCTACTGTAACAATCCGTTTGGGGTCGTTGATGTACTGATGCACCATACCTACTGTTTGCCGCTTCATGCTGGTATAGCTCTAAGTTTTGCATTTGTCGGGTTAAAGAGTCTATAGTAGGTGATTCACTTCCTGGTTCATAAGCGGGCACCCGCAATGCATGTGCTCTGGCTCTATCCAATGCTTCCTTAGAAGGAGCAAGTCGATCATACCAAGCTGGCGGAATTCTTTCTTCCTCCTTCATAGGAACAAATGGATTATCTTGAGGATACAGCACCGTTCCGTGTTGCCCCCTCCAATATCCATATGCGCACAGTCTATATTTGTCAAAGTCGGTTGCATTCTGTGTCTGACAATGTTTCCTTACACGAGGAAGTAATCCATTTTTAAATTGGGTTTCGACTAATATGTTGCCTTCCTTTCCATACAAGTTGGCCAAGTCGGCTCCTTGGTAGACCCTTGCTAGAAAAGTGCGAGGCGATTCGTTTTCGCCTTGTTTTAGTCTAAAAAAAGCATCTTTGTATTGTTCGATAATATCCTCCGTGAGATATTCTTCTTCTAGAAGTTTAACGAGACTCTCATAGTTGGCCTTAAGTGCATGATTGCTTCTCGTTTTGACTTGTAAATAAATGCGAGCGTACTTCTTCAACTGTGCTCTTAGGATATCAGCTTTTCGAGCACTGTCAGACACATTGGTAATTGTGAAATACGATTCTAGGGTTTCTTTGAAATGACGGAAATCCTCTCCTTCATAGCCGCAGAAATCGATCAGCTTTGGCTTGAAACAAGCGCTATTGGTGCTAACCAACACAGGTGATGGTGCTGTTATGACTTGTGCAGTATCTATGTGTTTCTTGTTCTCAGAGGAGCTTTCCGGCATATTGTTTGTTTGTTTGGTTTTGACTTCGGTCTCAGTCTTAGATTGAGGTTTTCTAACTTTGTATCTTCGTCGTCGGTGTGACGGAATGACGTATTATCTCCTTATTATCTGAGGGTATCTTCTTTAAAACGACCCCTGTAGTGAGCACCAAGATGTTATGCCGTATCTCTATCGATTTAGACACAACTGAAATTTGACAAGAATAGCTTGTCTTAATGAGTTTTTCTAATAATACCTAAATACAGGTTAGTAACCTAAAAGGTTAGTTAAATTGACCGCAGGAGTTCTTGAGCTTGGACTTATAATCGGATGCCAACTGCAGTAATATCTAGACAAAAAACTAAATGTGTCTCAAAAGAGAAAAAACTAAAAAGTAAAGTTTAGCAGAAAAAGAACTGTAGTTTATTGAAAATACGAACGCTCTATTTATACCTTATATATTTCCAGCTATATATTTCTAGAATCTAAAGCTATTCTGGATAATTACACTAAGGAGGAGCAGATAGCTATTCTGGTAAGATCTTTTTCTGGACAAGGTCTCGTATTCTGAACAAAAGATTCGTTTCTGGATAATTATTCGTTTCTGGGAAATTTTAGGTTTCATACGAACCAATAAGGTTTTACCATTCCAAGTGACCTTAACAGATTATAGTTTTCAGAACCAAAAGTAGCGTAACAGTAGTTACTTGGATTGCCCATTCCGAGTTTCACTCGATGCATTTTGTGATGAAGTCGAACAATGGAAGCGAAATCAGTCAGTACCGTAGCCGCCACTACTATTTACCATAGCAGTTTAAACGAGATTGCGACATCTTAAGTATGAAAGACTGTCATGATGAATCGCAATCGTTTTGATTGGCAACAAAAAACATCTGTTAACTTAAAATATTATCTGATCTACCAAACTTGTTTTTGATGATATATTGCCGAGTCTATAAACAGGTCTGGTGCTATCTGGAATTGAAGCAAGGATGTCCACAGCAAAATCATTAGGCATTACATCGACTTAAATTTCTCCCCACAAAGTCGACGACCTGCTCTAAGGTCTCGCAGAATTTTGTTAGTTGAGAGAGCTTTAGGTCAGTAATCTTCTTACCGGAATACTTATGCAATGCAGACCCTTATGTATTATATTAATTGTGCGCGTATTGGGTTTGATAATGACACAATGAAGCCCAAAACGATGGGCCTAGTATGAAGAGTTTAAACGATAGGATTCCTGGATATTGCTTATATAAACGTGAAGAGATTAGGGAGTATTTTCTACGGCACTTACGTATCCATAACGTCTATAGATATTCATGACAACTAATAGGCTTGCAGAACGGATACCGTTTTTAATGGACCACATGAATACACTGTCAATAAGAATCTCAGAATTAGGAAGCCGACCGATAATACAACCGATTTGCCAGTAATTGACTTTCTTGATAGGCCATCCTCTTACACTATAGTTATATCCGGCTTTGTAAAATATCGTTCTCTCTCGTATCTGCCCCCAAAAGGGAATTATCGCTTATAAACCTGAACAGCGACGATATGATTCAGGAGGTCATCGACAGAGATCCTAAGTTCGAAACCGTCGATACATATTCATATTACTGGTAACTTGAAGTGGTCCCGTTAATCCGTTGCAGTGTTAAAATGCATCTGGACATTTTATGCGTGCAGGTTTTGGAGAAGAGGGCATGTCGCAAAAGTTACGTATTTAGACTTGTGTCTTCTCGAAATGACCAAAAAGCTTCAGCAAGGCAAGCCAGCACAAAATTGGCAAAACAAGCAAAGGAGCCTTGAGATGAGATTAAAACTTGCGACCAAAACCATGGTTTAAGCAATACTGTAGTAGTGATGGTTCAACTGACGTTCGGATCTCAATTTATTTCACCAGCCGCGGCTATTATACTTGTTACGCGTGCTATACTCTTTCACATATTGGTAGCCATAATAACGGGATAAAAAAGATGCGAAGAAACCCATTGAATACATATCTAGCATTCTTAGAAAATATAGACTAAAACTATTGTTAAACTGCCGCTGATTGCAAAATTATATAACACATTAGTACCCAGATAACATTCGATAACACACACAAAAGCATCTTGATAGCTTGGCTCATCAATCTGTATTTGGTATCAATGGCGAGAGTGCAACCAAAAAGACCACAAAGCCAAGTTTTTCCCATATAGTTACGACATGCAGCAAGCTGTTCAGCAATTTTTGGAGTTGCCATATAAGCAGCTCTCCTATTTTTCGATCACGCGAGCTCCATTACTATTAAAAGGTAGGATCATAATTTCACTGAAGAACATAGTTAATATTTCATTGGGTATTACGATCAGTTTATGTAGGCAACTTAGATGCTAGCCTTTTGCTTGATTAATAGTCCCTGGATATTTGATACATGTTGATAGGATTTAATTATCACACAGGATCAATTTTTAAGGGTAATTCAACAAGCTCAAATGATGTCTTCTATATCATTTCTATCCAAGCCGATCAAGATTGGTATTATTCAGCTCGAGCACCGGATTGTTCATCTTCCACTGACCCGTTTCCCAGGCGATGAAAACCACGTGCCAACTGCAATGGCTGAGGAATGCTATCGTCAGCGCGCTATCAAAGGAAGATTGATTATTGCTGAGGCTACTGGAATTTCAACTGGATCTGGATGTCAAATCAGAGAGAGTAAGAGCAAGTAGAAAAGACACATATGTCAACGAGACTCAAAAAGGTAGCTGATTTATTTCATATGTTTTGCTCTCTCTATTTATAATATATGCTTATCCATGATGGGATTTCCTTAAGCCGGTATTTCCGTGAGTGATGTGTAATGTCAAGCTTATTATCATTGAGCAGTTGCGGATCGTGATGATCGATAGGATGAATGCTGACAGAGCATATCCGTGAAGAGGCACGTTACCGGAAGGTCGTGTATATGGGCAACCTGATTGGCTGAGTATTTGGTAAGCATGAAGCTCAACGTTCCGATGTCGGAAGTGGGAAGCGGTGGTAAGGATGGGAAGCTCTTATTCGCTGACGGACAGCATAGATGACAAAGAAGCTTGTTAGGGTGTGTTCATATTGGATACAACACTGGCATCTATCCCGGATCACCAAGTATTCATAATAAAGGTCAAATTGAAGGCTGGAAATGCGCCGCTGATGCAGTTCATGACAGTGGAAGATACATCTTCCTCAGCTCTGGCGTGATGGTCGAGTAACCAATTCTTCATTACGATCCAATACCGCTGTCTCAGTGGCTCCTTCAGCAATTCCCATCAAGCACGAAATCTTTCAACTCACTGGAAAGCCATTTAAGGTACCTCATGAATGGACGCTGGACAGGAAACTATTCAAGAATATGTACAAGCTGCCGAAAGTTCCATCGAAGCTGGTTTCGATGGTGTCGAGATCCACGGCGCAAGTAGCTATCTGATTGAATTAGGGGGTTTCAAAGTTGAACTCTAATTTTTGCTAGTTGGGAAATTTTTGCTAGTTGGGACCATTTTTGCTAGTTGGAACTATTTTCGCCACTTGAGAAGATTTTTTGCTATATAAACCTTTTTACGCTTAATTCAGCCTCTCCATTGATCAAACTCGAAAACAAAATAGGACTAATTCTTGCAAATGCTTGGCAAGAAATTCTGCTTCACACTTGGATGCAAATAGATGATCCATTTCTAAGGCATACCAGAAACAATTAATTTATACCATTCTCAGTGCGTCCAAGACGTTTTTTGTATGATGATCTTGAAAAAGAGGTTGAAAATATGCGTAAAAACCAGCGAAGAAGCAAATTCTAGTTGGCCTATCTAGCATCTCCGGAGATGCTAGATAGGATTTGCTTGTTGGCGGAGTCTATCTAGCAAAAATTTCCCAACTAGCAAAAATTAGAGCTCAACTTTGAAACCCCCTATTAGTTTATCAATTTCGTCTTCAAACACCGCACGGATGAGTATGGTGGATATGTGACGAGTCGAAGTCGATTTACATTAGAGATGACTAAAGCGGTTGTCGAATCTGTAGGAGAGTCATATGTAGGCATCGGTTCTCGCCGTGGTCTGAATCCTATGGATGATTCAACAGACTCGCGTGCACGTAAGGGTCTTTCTGAAATTTGTAAGGTACCATAAAACACCCTTCTCGGCTTCAACTTTCGTATTTATGACGATACGCCGTACGAAACATGGGGTTATATGATCAATGAATTGTAAGAGTGACATCCTAAATTGGCTTATGTCCGTATATTTGAACCGTGCAACGACTACAGTCGAAAGACCCAGAATTATACGGCGAATACATTGGATCCGTTCCGAGCCGCATGGAAGGGACCGTACATTCGGCAGGCGGATACACAACTGGTATCAAATTGGTTCAAGAAGTTGCGGACACAACGGGAAACTTCATTGCTATTGGCCGGGCATTCGTTGAGAATCCAGCTACCATCTAGCGACTGGAGCATGGTCTGCCGTTCACAAAATACGATAGAGCAAAACTTACACTGGGGGGGGGAGAGGCGACTGGCTATACCGATTATCCATAAGATCAAGATGCTCAAGCTTAGCTTAGGATAACGAATATAACAATATATATTTCCTGTAAATAAAAATGCAATTTTCCATGTATTAAAGGGCATTAGTATATTATCTGCTACTTGAAAGTTGAACCTTAGGACAAAGCGGAACGTATATGAGACTTATTTTAATGAGGGACATGCACTCTCTGTTAGTTAAAATTAAACGGAAAAGGTTATATATATACGAATACGTAATCTGATGGATTATCGCCCTATTATCAATAAAGTTTCTTGCACGCTACAAATCGAAAAATAGTAATGATTACCAACAGCTTTAAAGGTTGTCATACCGGAAACCAAAAATAGATATCCTAGGATTCTTGCTGTCACCGATTTGCTTCCACCTGACAAAGCAATTGATTGGGAAGACAAAGTGATCCAGCTATGTTGATCTCATCAGCCCAATTAAATATCCTTATCCGTCTTTGCTACGAATTTGATATCCACTATATAAGCAACAAGAAACAGGCTCGTGTAATACAACTATCTTTTTCTTATGTATACTTCATTTTTATGACCAAAATCGCGTTTATTTATCCTTCATGATACTGGGCACTGTGAAAACGAAACGCCATATGATATACAGCAAATGATGGATATCTTTATGCACGTAGCATTTTTTCTTTAACTTGAATGATAGAAATAATATACAGAGCTGTATAGTTTTTGACTGTGGTACCCACTGAAATATGGGCTGAGCTGTTGGTAGGTCCTTGCCTTAACAGGGATCAATCGACAGCTCGCCTAAAGCCATCATTTCAAGACGGAAAGGATATCCGTACTCGCCATGCTGAACCGCAGGACCGAGATACTTCATGTTGGAGGCAGTTCCCAAGCGATATGTATGTGACATTACAAGTATGTAATTATCCTTTAAAAGTGACTAAAGATCCTATCCCTTATGTATGGTTTATGATACAATAATAGGTCAGTAAACAAATGACATTACGAGATCTTTGCAACCAGCAAGGCTACATGTGAAACGGATACTTGATAGCTGTGTATACATGAACGATACACCTTTTATGATTATCGGAAGCTAGATATCTCTTTATTCTATTTTTAGGTGACAATACAACGACTATCAAGTATCCCCAAAACCACTTTAGAAATGGCTGGGCTACCAAGGAAGTCCGAACAAAACAGGTTGACGTTGATATCATATGGTACCCGCCTCCGCATGTCAACCTGTTTTACTTTCAAGCTTGCTTAATTGTATGCGGTAAGATTGGTCCTCAACCAGGAAACCGTTAATTACTTATCACGTCATTCTTGTCTTCAACAGTAATATTGTTCAATAAACAGTACATAATTTCGACACTAGCTCTTGTTAAATTAAAGTACGCTTTAAGCCTTTTTTAAAGCTACACATCGATCAAAATTGTACGTTATTATAGGTATCTGCTCGTTCAGTTTTTGCTTTATAACAAAATTGCACGTTGCAAGAGCGACGATGTATAAATAAAACGGCACTAGTCGAAGTTATGAATTTATTGTGGAAGGTACTAGGCCTGCTCCAACAGGTATAAGGTCTCTTCCTTGCGGTACAGAGAGTTAAGAATATATCTAACGTTTTATGTACGTACGCTTTTACTTTGTATCAGTAGGGAACGCAACAAAAGAAAACTCGATTGAATGCTCTTCTGCTAGCCACAATTTATGTATCTGGTAGTGATAGTGCAAGGTGCAGGTGATTAAGGAGAGAAGCACTTATGATGCACTTTGGCCGATGCCAACACGAACAATTGCATTTGCTTACCTTTGCTTACACTGCCTTTGATCTCATCTAATAATGAACCAGCATTCCTGAAATGTTCATCATTCTTCCTTATATCTTCCCTCTTCAGAAAAACATCCATGTGTGTACCATGGTTACATTCGTTACACCCAATCATGGTACATGAATTCTACAACTGAAAAATCAAGTGATTAGTCCCATGGAGGATGGTGACCCTGGCGTGCGTACGGAGAAAATTTTTTTATACGTATACTTTACTGTTTGCTTTCATGCATGCAGAATCTTTTGATATCATCGTCCACTGCGGATTCATTTACTTTTACAGCTTTTACTATTGCTAACATCACTGATTATGATCCGAAAATTTGAAGCACGTGATGATGAAAGGATCCGATTGCTTCCAGTAGAACAGGTGGAGCCTGTTTGGACTCATACGACAAGAACGAGATTATTGGTCTTGTTGTGATAGCCCTGTCATCACTTGCAGTCTCCTGTGCCAATGCCCTTGCCAAGGTATCCTACGAGTACTATCCTCCATCGCAACTCTTATTTGTTCGATATGTTTTCCAAGGAGCCCTATCATTGTTTGGGTGCTCTAAACTCAGAATTCATTCGTTTGCCCATGGTCATGCGCGTAAATAGGCGATTATTCGTGGATCATTTGGCGCCTTTTCTTCTATTTTTATCTACTACAGTTTACAATATCTTCCTTTGGCGGACGCAATAGGTAAAAAAAAGCCCAAATCTGTGGTGCTACATACGTAGTCAAAAGTTGTATGCTGAAATCTCGGAGCAATTAGTAATTGAAAAGATCCATCCTGTGTTCGCTGCAATATTCGCTGCCATCCTATTGAATGAGCCATTTGATCGGTTTGAGCAGATATCCGCTACCTTTTGCTTTACTGGCGTGGTCCTTGCATCCAAACCAAGCTTCCTGCAGAACGCCATTGAAAAATTGGGCAGTGTCCAATTGTTCGTTGAATCTGATGATCAGACACGCACGTTTGGTCTAATTTATGCAGCTCTTGCACCCATCGTCTCAGCCGCTGCACACATCAGCGTCCGAAAGGCAGGTCCGGGCGCACACTACCTCAACCATATGTTTTCTTTGTCTGTGACAAGCGTCACCATCAATGCGATTGATTTTCAAAACTACGTTTGGCCACAAGAATTTTATCCATACCTCATACTGTTCGGCGTTGTTTTTGTATCGTTCATTAGTCAATGCTTGTTCAACCGAGGGTAAGTTGTTGCCAATAACTGCGTTAAATAATGGACTAACGATTATTGCTACAGTTTGCAACTGGCGCCTTCAGGAGCTGGTACATTGATGTGTATGAACGAAATTGTCTTGGCTTTTATCTTTGGAATGTTTGTTTTCGGAGGCTATCCGGACTACTTGAGTACCCTAGGAACTGTAATTATTGTTGTTAGCTGCAGCGCTATCGCGTGGAAGAAATGGAAATCTTCTACATAGAGGGCAGTAACAAAATCGAAAGGATTTGACGAACAAGTGTATTATGATGTAGGCATTGAAGCGGATGTCTGTTGCTACGTATGAGTACTTGTACTTTCTACAATACTATACCCAATGTAAAAAACACATATATCCTTATACCCAACAACCATGCCCTTGCACACACTAGCAAAGGATTGCTCCTTCACCACACCTATCCATTCGCTGCATTCACCCTTCCCATCCACGGTAACCCATTCGTTGTCGCACAAGCTCGTTAAAAAATAACGAGAGATAAACACGTGTCAAGCATTTACATTGCTGGAGCAACATTCAGGAATTCCAAAGTTAATAGAAGTAACGAATTATTTTGGCGATATAGATTATTTTGATAAGGGTACAATTATGCACAACCATGCCACTTTACCGGACATATTTGACGTGGCCTTTTTTGGCCTTCTTTTCCATTTTTTCCTGACGTTTTGACTTTGAACCTTCTGCCTCCTCTGCACCACCCTGGGCTCGGGCTTTGCGGATCTGCGAGATGGCCATGGGCAAAAGCTTGTACGTGGCATACCCAGGGATCTGTACACATATTCAATACCTTTGATTGTATCTGAATGGAGGGACAACTTACTACAAGGAAGGTATACCAGAACTTGGTGGAAACAAAGGCAGCCATCATTTGCGTGAACCACGTAACGTAAATGATATCAAACATGTAACTAAATAGGGCGGTTAATCGCCGCACCGTCATTCCTAGCCAACCCAACGTACGCAGTCAGCCCTTCAGCATTCATATCCTCGCCGCTCTTGATCAAAGTGCCAGTGGCATCATAATATGGTCGTCCGGTCGATTCGAGCGTGCTATACATAAACATGGAAACACCCGTAGTCATCACATAAAGAGCCAGTTGTGCCGTAGTGAATGTAGCCCAGTTGTAGAAAACACGGTATGATAAGAAGGTAATCTACCATCCCATTCGTTTCAGTTGTCAACGCGTACAAGGCTCTTCCAATCGCTTTCAAACTTACGTGGACAATCATGAAACCTTTGCGAAGGTTATCCAGAATTTTGTCGTTTTGTATGGCCAGTTTCTTTGCCGATGCGTTTGCCTTTTGGGGAACAATGAGTCAACTGCATGGAGGCCTGATTCGAAAGAGTATACCATGTTGAAGAGAGTAAAGAGGATGATCTTTCTTGGTTCAGCGATTCCCTGGAGCTTTTTAAGCAATCCGGGCCATAGAAAACTCAGATATTCGCAGGGTTCTGAATTGGGTTAGAAGGCACGGATTGGTTCATCGTCAGTCCTTCCATTGCTTTTACAATTAAACTTTGGTAACCACTCCTTTCGTCCTTGCTTTTATATGGTACGATATCAAGAGCATGTGTTCCTGATCATCCGTAAGCTGAAGTCGCTTGTTTTCGTTTATTACCTGGCGGTCGTATATGCTGGCCCTATTCAATGTTTAAGGGTTTACCTGATGCTTACGGAACGCACTGATGTCTGCACCAAGTTTTCCTTGTTACACAGCGACTGTCTGGGTCACAGGTATCGCAAAGTCCACACTGTCCGTTCCTGATAACGCCAACTTTTTACTTTTCTAACACCTCGTACAAGCACGATAAGCCGGGTCTGTACCCTTGAGCTTCCCTAAATATACCTCGCTTCCAACACACTCTTGTTAATGACTTGATCATCTCATCAAATTGACGTGATTCTTCTTTTAATGAAAGCTGGATACATACGGATCAGAAAATATCTGACAGATAAGCGCACAGGTCAGTTTTACCTGATGGATGGAGTATACTCAGAGCAGCATGTGATATATACATGGCCTGGTACGTACTCTGTCTTTTTTTTTTAAAAAAAAAATACGTAATGGTCTCGGTAGGTGATAGCTGTGCGTTGTTACGATCGATTATAAACATCAATGCAAGTTAAAAAGTAATTTTTATGCTTCGTTCCTGCAGAGAATCTACTTTTATAGATACCCATGCGAGCAAATTAGCGCCCTTTTCTCTGGAACATATAGTAAGTTGTTGTGGTAGATCACACTTCACAGCTTTTGGAAAGTCATCTGCATCATTTCTGGAAGACATTTGTATCATTTTTGGAAAGAATGTTGTCAGTCATTAATCTTACACTGCATTGCTTGTTGATTACAGTGTAAGTATGCATAGCTCAACAAGTTTTATCCAGTTGCTATCCACGACAACTTGGTTGCCATGGAGACGACCCGTCAAGTACCTACACGCGTACACGATCCCCCAATACATTAAACGATGCTACAACGGATTTCGATGAATGATATCAAAGATGGATCGATCGATACGATGGGATAGATCCAATATCTTACAAAGCAAGGGGTGCTTATAAGGTCGGAGGAGAGAGGAGAACGAAATAAACAGATCGTTCAAGGTTCTGATGAAGAGGTCCATTGAGCAAAAAGTGTCAACAATGTCTGAATGGCAAAAGCGACTGGTCAAGATGACGAAAACAAAAAACGTGGAGTTGCTGAGACGTTTAGGGACGTAACGACAGTTGAAAAATGGACCGGAAAGAGCGGGAACGATATAAATCAAGTTCAATAAGTCACGCCTCTCGGCTTTTGAGCCTCAACTTTTTCTCTTTCTCTATTCTCCCACTTCCTCTCCCTTCATTTTCAACTCATGGCAGCGACGGTCACCGTAGTGGATACCACTACATCAACGCGATCGACTCCAGAACTCCCTCAGTCGCTGCAGCTTATATCGGATCCACCGGCGGACCTGCCGCCGGTACAATTAACGCAAAGCAATCCGGTTGCTGATGCCCTATGTCGACTGCTACTTGCCATTATCCACCTCGGCTACTTGACATTCATTACATTAAAGCTCTTACGATCGCATGCTATTGATTTTTACCGACACGTTGTCACCACAACCCCTATCGACGACCTTATTCGTTTCGACAAGGCACAGCTGACCAAAATACCAAAGCATTTTTCCATATTGATATCCAAAGAATTGGCGCATGAGCGAAGTGCGCAGGAATGGGATATGATTGTAGATGAGATATGTCGAGTTTCGTGCTGGGCATACGAATTCGGGATCGAGGAACTATCCATCTTTGATGCGTCAGGTAATAATCATATGAAAAATTGCGTGCAGTGCGGTTTCTCTGACTGCTTAGTTTAGGCGAACTCAAGACGCTGGGCATCGATGTGTACAAGCGTCAATCAACGATGCTGCATCAATGGATTACCAACAAAGAAAAGTGTGGTATGAATGAGCGAAAAGGGAAAAAAAAAGAGAGAGATGTTAACGGACAAGCGGTCAGGGCTCAAATTCTCGATCGTGTCGGCGCAGGATGGTCGTCCTGGCATTTCACGGGCTGCGCAGAACATTGCGCGACAAAAGATATGCAGTGACAAGATTGATGTTGCATTGGTGGACAAGTTCGTGCATGGTACGTTGGATACGTCAAACGGCGTTGGTATGCTTATATTGAACTTTGTCTCCCAGAATGCAGCGACATTTCGGACCCGGAATTGATGCTCGTGTACGACGCGCTGCCACATAGTTACATTTCATTGGATGGATTTCCCCCCTGGCATATTCGCCTGACCGAATTTGTGTACGTATATGGAAAACCCTCGCGCACGGCCACTTCCGCTGATTTCGTTTTTTTTTACAGAAATAGGGGTACGTGCCATCGACTCGATTACTGGACATTCGCCGGCACTTTACTACAGTATTCTAAGGTCCAGCAACGTTTTGGCCGATAGAAAACCTCATCACTCCACATCTATATATACGCAACCAACTTCATATAGAATTTGCTCTTCTTTTTTTTCCTTCTCAATCCCATCCAAGAGCAGATTAGCTCCCTCCAACCGCTTCTCCTTCCACGCTAATTACATCTACATAGCAACTGTACATTCTCCAATATAGGATTATGATTGTTTCCACAAATAACTGTTATAGCCGGTTAATGCGTTTCAGAATAATCGATTGCCTTGGGCGTAAATTGTCATATAAGGAAACTGCAGTGGCTAAGATGTTGGTGCTCAAGCCCATCAGTTCAAGCCTGAGCTCGTGTCACGAGTAAAAAAAAAGCTAAGACACATGAACAGTCTAATTTTTCTTGAAACGTCTTTCTTCTCGTTCAGTGTCGCTCTCCCTATATTACGGAATGCGGAATGACTACTTTAACATCAGTACTTCGGGAATCGCTCTATTCTTTCGGCTCAGGCTGTCCAGTAGCCTTCAATATTATACCTTATCTCAGATTTCAAATAAATCTTTTTCCCTGTTGTCAAGCCAATTGTATCCAAGATACGGTTCCTTAGTAACAAATTTCAGGAACCGTATAGCCATAGAAGCGGTTCGTGAAATCCTTTTTCCTTAGTTTCCGGAGAATTCATACTGTTGATAGCAAAAAAATTACAAAACCGGGATGGATTAACCTTAGATAGATGTTACTTGTCGATCTGACCCCGCAAAAAAAGGTATCTGGGTGCCAAACAATGCGTTCACACATTGTAAGCGGTGGGAAAAAACTTGACCCTGTACTTCTGCATTAGTAATTTCTTCCGTGGACCTCCGCTTGAAAGAAGCTCCCGTTTTAGTTGAAGCATATAACACCTCTTTGGCGTAAATTTTATTTTATCGCTTTTTTTTTCTTTTATCACTTTTTTTGGCCATGGTCATTTACAAGTCTGCAGCTGATCCTATCCCAATTCCAAACTTGGATTTGTATACTTTCCTGTTCCAGGACAGCAAGTTCAACACGTCTCGGTCCAGAGATGCTCCTCAAGTCATTGATGGTGCCACCGGTAAATCGTTGTCTTTCAATCAAATCTTTGATTTGTCTGGAAGAATTGCCTCCGGGTGGGTTGATAAAGTCGGATTAAAGCAAGGAGATGTTGTCGCTGTTTACGCGCCAAACCAATACGATCATTGCGTGCTGTACTTTTCTCTTCTTGCTGCTCGATGCACCGTGACTCCCGGGTAAATGTCGCATAACAATGAAATCAAAGCTGCAGTCTAATCCTTTTGTAACTTTCTATAGTAATCCCGATTATACCGAAGGTAGGTAAAGGAGAAGAAAAGGGGGTAGGATTAGGATTACTGATCGTGTTATTGGGAAACAGAGGAATTCCAGCATCAAATACACACGTCAGGTGCCAAAGCCCTGGTCACGGTCCCAAAACTGCTCCCGGTTCTGTTGAAGGTTGCTGCCAAAAACAACATTCCTCGCGAACGTATCTTTGTCTTTGACAGTGACGAACCCACCGACATTCCTTCGTTTTATACACTTGCCGAAGGCAGAAAGCATATTGGCCACCCCATTCGCGGTATTGACACTCATGACGTTGCTTTCATTTGCTTCTCGAGCGGTACCACAGGATTGGCCAAAGGTGTCATGCTCACGCATCACAACTTCATTGCTCAATGTCTCCAAGTGACAAACTTTGACGCAAATGCTAATATTGCCACCGACACTCTGTTGGGTTTCTTGCCCTTCTTCCATATTTTCGGTTTGACCAATTTGGTGCTCGGTGCATTCTATCGTTGCACTCCCTTGGTTATCATGGCCAAGTATGATCTGGAGAAGTTTTGCCAGTTGGTGGAAAAGTACAAGGTTACGAACGTCAGCCTCGTCCCACCTGTCGGTAAGTTCTGGGGTAATTGCGGGGCAGCGGGTCCGGGGTTACTAAATCTTGTATAATTTAGCCGTTCATCTGGGTAAGAGCCCAATTGTTGATAAGTACGATTTGAGCTCTCTTCGTGTTCTTGGCTGCGGTGCTGCCCCACTTGGAAAGGAACATATCGAGGCTCTTCAACGTCGTATTCCAGCTGCTGTTAAGCAGGGGTAAGTGATCTTATTTTTAAGAATAATCGTGTTACTGACACGCTGCTATAGTTACGGTAGCACTGAAAGCTGTGCGGGCGTGGTATATCAGCGTGTTGGTGTCAGCCCCGCTGGATCCATCGGATACCTTACTGCAAACACTGAACTCAAGTTGGTCGATGAGCAAGACAATGGTAAGGTGTTACTGAATTGTATCGGATATCGGATTAACATGATGGTTTAGAACTTGGCGACGATCAGGAAGGCGAGGTATTGTTGCGTGGACCTGCCATGATGAAGGGCTACTTGAACAACCCCGAAGCCAATGCCAAGACGTTTACCAAGGATGGTTGGATGCGTACCGGCGATGTTGGCGTTTTCAAGAGCGCCATTGGCGAATTCTTCATTGTTGATCGCATCAAGGAGCTTGTCAAGTATAAGGGTTTCCAAGTTGCGCCTGCAGAACTCGAAGCACTTTTGATGGGTCATGATGCAGTAGCTGATTGCTGCATTGTTGGCGTATACGACTCTTCGCAAGCTACCGAACTACCTCGCGCCTATGTTGTTCTTCAATCGGGATCACAACCAACCCAAGCTATGGCCAAGGATATCCAGGATTATGTCGCAAAGAATGTCACCAATTACAAAAAGCTGCGTGGTGGTGTTCGATTTGTTGACGCTATTCCCAAGAATGCTAGCGGAAAGATTTTGCGACGTGAAGTTAAGAAGTGGGTCAAGGCTGAGCAGGAGCAGGAAGGTGCTGGTGTCAGAGCCAGATTGTAAAAAAAAATCCGTATGCCTGTTTACCCGCGTTTAGTCAATGTGGAGAGGTTACACTTTGATAGAACTTTGTAGATGTTTTGCTTTTCATTTTCTGTATTTACAAATATACAACTTATTATTTTATCCATTCAACTCTTGTCTGCGAGTACCGCTACGCCTTGCAACAGAAAGAGAAACTTGTGACCGCCAAAAACCGATCGCAACAGTGAGTACATAAAATTCAGAAACGGCGACGATTTTGAGACTGTATTCACGTCATGCTTATAGAATGAAAGTTATTTGATGAATGTATTTTATACAGTGATGAAATATAAGTATCATGGAAGCTTAAGCTAAACCTTTGCTAAAAGCTTTGGATTCATAAGAAAGCGAATAACTCCAGCAGAAATACCAGCAAGCACTGTCATTGCGCCTGGGAACTGAATAGCCGCAGTCCAGCCATATTGGGATAAAAGTTTACCTGACACTGGCGTTCCAAGCAGATTACCAAACATTGTTAAAAAGTACGTCAAGTTTGAACCCATTTGGATATGTTCCATGCCAAGAATATCAGCAACGACAGGTGGTGTAAGCGAAGTAAAAGCACCAGCGGTAGCACCAAAGAGAGCGCAGTAAACAACAAAAATACCATACGATGTAGAAAATTGCCAAATAGTCATAGTGAAGATACCTATATATGAAAAGGATTAGCTTTTGTACAAGGCAATAACAGCGCATTGAAAACGTACCAGAGAGTAGCGTAAAGATACACAAAGTATTAACTCTACCGTACCGGTCACCAACAAAACCTAGGGTAATACGGCACAGAACGTTGGTAGCTGACATTATGGACACCAAAGTCGAACCACTTGCTGCATCCACACCAATATGAGATGCATAAGTAGGAGCCAAGTAAAATGGAGGAATGTAACCAAAGGGAACGAATAAGGAAAAGATAAGTAAAAACACAAATGGCCACGAAAAAAGAGATCGATCCAAGAGCATCCATGATTTTCCCTTTGCCATGGATGGAGGGTACCGAGACACAGCAAGAGCAGTTGCAATACATAACAGACCAAAGTGCATGCCACCCATAGCACGTAGAGCATTTCGATAACCTATTGTGGACATGAGCGACTGGGCCATGGGCGACAGAGCGACGCCACCAACGCCTGAACCGGATATAGCGATTCCAGTCGCAAGAGCTCGATTGCGGTAGAACCATTGGCTGGGAATGGTGATAGAAGATGAAAACACAAGTGCACCGCCGAGACCAAAAAGGATACCTTGTGAGAGATACAAATGCCACAGCTGTGTTGCAAAACTGGCAAGGATAAGACCAAGAGGACACAAGACTGTTCCGATTGCCATAGTGCGACGGAAGCCAAGTCGACGGAGAATGGGCGCTATAAACATACCCATTGACAACAGCATTGCATTGGCAGACGTACCAACAAATGCGATATGGAATTCGTCTGTTTGACCGGCATAAACTTCAAGGTATCTGAAATTGCAGTAGATGAGTCATCCAATAGCTCAGAGCCATGACAATAAAAGACTTACAGCTTTTGAAAATTACCCCATCCGAACAAAGTGCCTGAGACGACGAAATTCACAAGAAAAGCAGCCAATACAGACAGCCAACCAGGATTTCGAAGACCTTCAGTACCATAGGGTTCATCAAACGGATTGCCTTTTGGATCATCTTGTACCGGAACAGTCTTGACCGATTCTTGATCGCCTTGAAACTGGCTTTGGTAGGTTTGGCTTGTCATAGTTTTTGAGAGCTTGTGAGAGATTTCATCCATAGGCAGTCCTGGTATTGGAAAAGGTCCACCTTCGACAAGAACCGGATGGGAATCTTTTTCCATTGCTTGAACTGTAGTAAATGGGATAGTAGTAGTTTTCCCCTTGTCATAGCTAGCCATGCTTGCTAAATCATCTTGATCACCATTGGAAGTCAAAGTAGCCGCATTATGGCTATGAAGAGATGTATTATCGGTTGGTTGCATAAGTAAAAGTGCAAAAAGTAAAAGAAAGATGGGGTGCCGGTGAAGAAAAAATTTGTGAATTTGGATGTAATTCAGATAAGAATTCCGGAATCGTAAATTTAACCAGCGAAGAGAGGACGGGAAAACGTTTCCCATGTTACCAGGATTTAGGTATGTTTGGCGGAATGCAGCCTGTTTGATTTTCATGGGAGATCATGCGCCAGAATCATACGATACAATATAACTCAATAATTGGAAAATTTTGGTCGTTATCTACGTTCTTCAATGAAAAATGAACGCAATCCACCACTATCGTGATAAAGTAGCTTCTGTTGCTCCGCTAGCCAAGTCCCCTTTAGTTTTTCGTACTGCTTTCGGACATTTCAAGTAGCTTGTGTTCTTGGATCTAGACACATACCCGGGAACTCTCCGCGTTTCAAGGAAATATACAATTCCATTTGATAATATAAATGGGATTGTATGCTCATATCCAATAACCGGTTCTGCAAGCTAATTCCTAACTACACATTTTACCAGAGGAAAATAAGCTTTTGTCTACTAAGGTCAAGTGGTATTATTGTTGAATTCTGGAACTGAAAAAAAATTACAAAATCGGACAAGAGAAAAATATTTCCGCTCGACCGCAGCAGTCATTTTGTTGTTATTGGTGAAGTAGATCGCAGTGTTTTGATACTGGTTCAGATGGGTTGAGTCCCTCCGCCAACTTAGTGTACAAAGCAACAAGGAAGCTGTTGCTTACAGATGTATTCATGCACATAAACTTATGTTCGTTGATTTCTCTTGAGCATGGTCATGTGAAGTATTTGATAAGGTACATAGCACCAACCACTGTAGACATAACACTCATTATGGGTTGTTGAGTAATAACCGACAAAATTACCATTCTCAGCACCAAATCAACCCAGTGAAACGATATACAATTACCTACTCACTGAGCACACTTATCGGCACAACGGAGCCCTCTTGATATACCGTTGAAACGCCGAATCCATTATCAGATTTGCAAAGCCGTCTATTGCAGTAGCTGTTTATTCCTTTATTGACAGTCCCGCGTAGACTCTTAAGCGTACAAGAATTGTGCCATATACTACCTTACGAAACTATATGAAATCTGCTGTACGTTCCCATTGAATTCATGAACAAAAAGGTATGCTGATAATGATACCTCCTCACTATTTTACACCTTATTCCTGTTGTCTTTGAGCTTCACATGCCATGCAAATGATACGCATTATTGGTATATATGTTCATCTGTCACAGTATGTACTAATGATATATTAAGCTAATCCTTGCGTCGCAAAAATCGAAGCGGGACCATCCATGAACTAATTTTTGTAGTGAACTTTGCTCGAGGTCTTGGATCTGGGACGAATATCCACGTGATTAGCATGACTACTGAAGTTGCTACACAGAACGGCAACATGGCAGATACACCCCTTGATCCAATCAAAACTCCTGTGAGATATGGAAAAATTGCAGTTCCTGCACTTGCAAGCTATCCAGTACGTTGCAGTAAGTAACATTAATAAACGTTAACCTTGAATATTAATTACAGCTGACAAGAAGCCAACACATGTGGCGTAGAGTCGTGTGGGCACAATTTGGTTTGCAACTGCAATGACGGTCGGAAAGATTGGGCCCAGCATGATTCCGCTCACCACCAATGCTATCATTATGTATTTTGATTAACCAAAGAAAAGTCAAACGTTTATGGTGAGCTTACACATTGCATTTGCACCGACGTATGGCAAAGCCCAAAAAAGCACCATCATAATGACAGTGAATGCGAGATAGCAGTATACTGTCCGTTTTTCACCAAATCTTGTTGTGACAAATCCCAGAAATAGACGACCCGCACAAACACCTGCCCAGTATCCAGACTTGGAATGATGTATTAATGATGAAGCTTTGGAGCGTCTAATCGAATTATTTGGCTTTACCATAATGTGCGCCATGCCTACTGTATCAGTGCTTCGTTCATTGATCCAATATGTATAACTCCAGTTACCCAAAGTAACTTAATGAAAAAAATTAGAGCATATATTCGTGCTCGTCGGTTTTCATAAGGACTCACCTCCAGCACCGGTATAAAAAATCAAGAATATCGGGCCAACGGTAGTGATACGATATTTGAACGCCTGCACCAATAGATCGTTGCCGCCTTGATTTTCTTCGGTTCCCTGTGATTCTTCATCGACAACTGTAGTAGTACTCGGTGAAGTTTGCTGTTGAACCACCCTTTGCTCATCTTCAGCATCGAGTTCTTTTTCCGAATTCGTGCGAAGGCTCCGAAAGCAGATAAATATAGAAATGGTGTTGGCTCCTGCTAGCCCACACAAAACCGTGTAAGTCATATTCCATGACTTTTGAGAACTCAAGAATCCTGATGCCATCAATGGCCCGAGCATTGATGCTGCTGCGTAAAATGCTGTATACCCAGCAGTTTTTTTTAAAAAAAATACATATGTATTTATATTAATGCGCATTGAAAGTTGCTTACAATGCAGAATACTTAGCATCACAACACGGTGGGGCATTTCACCACACACAACATTTGCCGCAGCTTGAGTTAAGGCCACACCGAATCCGATGATAACCATGGAAGCGCAATACACCGCAAATGGGACTGCAAATATGACTATCAAAAAGCCAATGGCCATGAAACACGCTCCAATAAGCGCGGTTTTAGATTGTGAAAAGTATCTTATCATGTATCCATTCAATATAGCAGCTAGCATCAAAAAAAGTTAGTACGCACGTAAAAAAGCCATTATATGGATAAGCAGACCTAACATATATCCAGCTGTATTGCATAAGAAAATGATAGATACCACGTATTCGCTCAAGTTATAGTGGGCTTTGATACTAGGAAGAATAATACCTAGATTACCGTCGTTGATGCCACACACAAAGAGAATCATGAATGACTGAAGCCCATTGACTATGTATGGTTGCATTGCTCGCCATCGCTGCGCCCAAGTTAAGTGATCTTCCGCAAAGAACGATGAGTGTATAGATTTTTCATCCACTTTGATGGTCTCCGGGTTTGATTCAGAAGGTAACTCTTGTTCGATGGATGGGTTCATAATAAGGAGAGAAGGAAGAGAAAGATGCGCATAAAGTTAATCTGTGTACATCACGCGGGCTTTAATCAAAATGGAATAGTAGCTAGAAGCCAATGGTTCCATGTATCACCAAAGTTTAAACGTTTCCAATTTAGAATGGTGCAAAAGAAACTCCCAGTCTTTCCCGCAAGAACAATACAAAAGTGCTGGATCATGAAAGAAAGAACAGTGGCTTTATACTTTAGAGTGTAGCCCTGAAAGTCATGTACAGTGGTCGCTTTATATAATGATATTTTATATAACGATAATTCGCTATAACGATACAATTCTCGATGTACCAATACGGTAATCACTGCCAAATCCCATTTTATATAACGATATTTTGATATAACGATAAAGTTTGGGCTGTACCATCGTATCGTTATATAAAGCGGCCACTGTACTACTCTCATGTCTAATTAGCAAATGGTACCTTGACCAGCGCTTTGGAAAGTTCAAGATTACGTGTCCAATCTCATTTTTTTGCTATTCGAGTGGACGGCTCTTTGGATTTTTAAGAAAACTATTACGGAAACATTTTCAAACCAATGATCGGTTCAAGAAGTTTGTGTAACAGCTAGATAAAGGAAGATCCACCGCGTATGAACTATGTAGGTAATTTCGAGCGGCAGCAGCTTTAGTTTGACGTGCGTACTATAGTAATCTAAACTCAATTAATATACATATAGCGTTCTAGCGGATATGAGCTAATTAATATAACATATAATAGATGCAGCATTCTTTGGATACGTACTGATGGCGGAAAATTGTGTAGGATATAAATAACCAATGGCAGTAAAGACGAACGGTCATCTGTGGCTCACGTACAAAACGTGGGCCCCAGTTTTCTAGTCGATATGTAACAAAGCGATACAAGTGGTCAAAAGAACATTGATCCGCATCTCTCACAGCATGAGATGATGAGGATAGGATGGTGGAGATAGCAATGGCGCGTGGATGGAATTTAATATTATTGCAGCGTTCCTCCGAGAATGTAAATATCCCAGAACGCCAAATGTACATATCAACAGTACTTATTAAATACTTGTAAATAATATATAAACCTAGTACCACCAGCGGACTCCTGCTACTGCTGCTTTGCACTCAGTCCCTTGACCAAAATACATCCTGGATGTGATGACTCTATATTCCATCCTCCTCGTTTCAACAACTTGATGGTGCTTGGTAGAAGCTTGGCCTCACCATATTCGGAATGGCTACCGATGCCTGTTACTATCTTCAAAGGCTGTAACGCCACTCGTCCTACATAATTTCTAGCCTTTTAGTTTTACGCGGATCCTTCATCTGCTTTGGCTTTACCGATTTGAACTTGACTTCTTGACCACCACTGATTCACAGCTTCTTGGACAAGAACTTGTGCTTCGCTCACAGTCAGGCCATGCAAGTCCACAAGGTGATCGTTTTGTTCACGCAATCTGTAGTAACGTTTAATATCAAAATATGCATCTGTACTTGACTGTATACCTATGGGATCGCACTTGGGCACGGGCGGCCCTTAAATTCCAAGCTTTTGCTTGAGCATCCAACTGGCGTGCCTAAAGTTATACCGTTAGAAAGCCGACTTCCATAATCATAAGTTACTAGTACTTCATCAGAGTAGTAGAATGCTATACCAGCTTCTCCAGGTCCTTTGTTTTTCCCCTGTCTATAAGCGGCAGCAGCTTTGCGGAAAAGTTCGTTTCGTTGCATGAATAGCTCTTCTGCATTTTGACGGCAAGTTGCTGGATCCTCTTCCGTATACGTATCCTGGTTGTCAATCAAAAGGTATTCTGGCACGGCGGGCATTTCAGGTACATCCGCGCTGTTCTTTAGGCTGAGCAGTGCCAGTCTTTCTGCCAACTCCCGCTGTTCCCTATCGAATGTCAGAGCAAAATCGCAAGCCATCTGTGTCAATTTTTGCACTCCTGGGGATGGTTTCTTTGTACATTCTGCAATAACAACACCTGTGGCGATGTGATTGATTTCGTCGGGGGTTCTGTCCGTAATGATATCCGCAAGGTTTATCTTGATTTGTTCAATTTCTGCTAGGTTTGTCGATCGTAGTATCGGCACCAAGTTTGTGTTTTTCCGCATCAGTTCTCGTACAGCTGCTATGATATTCCCTCGGCATTTCTTTACGCAGGCCAAAACAATTGGCTGAAAGGCGCCAGGGAACGCATTTCGAATGTCGCTCACTTGGCCTTCGTACTGTGTCCAGGCATTGATCGGTGCTGTCACGTATTCTTCCACAACTTCTTCACGTGTTGCTGCAAACGGGAGCTGGCCTGATGACCATATCACACCCTTGTCTTTCTTCTTTGCTGACTTCTTTCCCTTCTTCTCGGTCTGCTGGGTGTCAGACTCCAGAAATATATCGTTAAGCAAAATGTCTGTCGTCTTTTCCACGTCGTTGTCATTGTCTAATAAAGTGTTGGCCAGTGTGGTACGAGCAATCATTGGGAAACAAATAGCCAAAAAGTCTACATTTTGAAATAGTTCGTCGTCATTGTTGTCGTAATCTTCATCTTCATCTGATTCCATATCGTTTGCTTCTTCGTGAACAGGTGTTGGATCCGATTTTTCAACTTCGAGAGCCTCTGATGCGAGCTCAGTTAAAATCTTTGCACAAGCATCGTAGTTGAGAGAATCGTTCCAGATGACATCAATAAGCGATTCATCAAGTGGAGGACAAAATCTTTGCTTTTTCATCTTAGATACAAGTGAACAATCTGAACAGCACATATATATACCCGAAGTTCGCTTTTACGACTTGGCTGCTCTGTCTTTTTACGAGGCGTAAACCGCGAAGAACTATATTGACCGTCTTGTAGTTTTCCCATTAATGTTATTCCACCTTGAAAGAAGGGAAAGTGGCTGGGGTATCATCGTCCGCATATGGAAAAGTGTGGCGGGAGCTATGGGTAGCAAGATCACTCTGATCCATCAATCGAAGAAGTCAACTTTTATCATCGCGACAAATATCTATATGGATACACCCCATAGTAACCGGGACAAGAACCCGAGTCAAAATACCACTGTTGCCACCAGATATTAAGTATGGACTGATTCATCATCCGGTAGGCTATATAAGCTCACAATACTTGACAGATGAGTAGATGTAGTAGAGCTCAATCATTTTGAGTGAAATGGAATGTATAATAATCATATGAATAATAATGCGTCAATAGTACTGATATACTTTTAAGATCATGGTCCGTTAACCTATATCGAAAATCGTATACAATCTGATTCCGTGGAGTAAACTGCTAGAGAAACAAAATTTTAACGTTATCTAATGACAAGGCTCATACACTGTTCCTTCACCACCATAAAGATATTCCAAATTTTGTGCACAACATACTCCAATCGCGGTACAATAAGTTCCGAGCCGTGTAATCACAGGTGTATTTTAAACTTTGCATTCTAATATTAAATGAAACACCGGAAAGGGTCGTACAGTGGCCGCAGCTCTCCGTCAAAGAAAGCCATACATTCGCTGATGAAGTCTCTTCCGGTGGATAAAGTGATCCATGCTGAGGTGTTCTGCGGATCAACAGGTGGGTTGCCAATATATCGCTTTCACCAATTATGACAGGGTACGAAGCTCTGTCCATTGACGCGATTTTGTGTGAGTAAAGTCTTGCCGAAGCAAGTCGATGTCAAATGCAAAGGCACCCACTGGGAAAAGATCAATATTTTCGACATGAACCGGAAGCGAAATGGTGTTGACATGTGAATACCCGCTATCGGTAGCCGTGTAGTCGACGTAGCACATATAAGAGATGGCCCTTTGACACCAGACCAGGACGAGGCAAACATATACTCAGATTGCAACAGCAATGACTGGTTTTTACCGGTCAAGTAACTAAAAGCATAGAACTGAAATATCTTTCTTGACAAAACCATTATAAAACTAATTCATCAGTAAAAGTATTGCCTGATTTGGATCCGAAATCACCGATAAGGTCCGAAAAGAGGTGGCCCAAAGCATAAATCTTGTCTTGTTGAGCTGTGTACATATTTTCTTGAATGGAGGTACTATATTGCTGCACTTGCACTGATATTAGGCAACGATTCGGTCTGACAAACGTCGTATAATCATAAATTGGCGGCATTTACATTGTTGTAGGCTTCGATCGTGGTTGACTAAATATGCATATTTGATCCAACGAGCATAACTTTCTTCAACATGACAGCTTCAGCCAATGTCCACATGCGTTGACTCCGTTCAGACTTGGCGATAATATCAACACTCGGATCGATCATTTCCCTGGGTTCCTTGATTACCATGACTGTCGCAAAGTGAGGTGAGAGATGGTAGGTGTTTAGGAGAAAGTGAGGCTTCCAGATCAGGATGAAGAATTGCTTCCGATTCGGGAATCACGGCAAAGGTGAACAGTTGATTGCTGTTGGTAAGATCCATCTTCTATATCTTCTGCTCTAGTTTCCTGGATCAATACAGAGTTTGTCGTAGCACAGATATGCGATATTAAATTGTCGACGTAAATGCTGGAGGAACTTTTCAAATTTGATGCGCTTTTCGTTCTTTGGTTTGTTACGAACACATTGTACTTGCAGAATGCGTCATGTTCGTCGTCGTATGCTATGCTGTAGCTCTTCAGTTGATGCTGTGCCTTGCCAGGAAGGTAGCTGCTCCCGTCAGCATGCTTGAGCATATCACCACAGCATTGGCAAGGATATGACAGCGCGCAGTAACCAGCGCTTTTACTGTCGTGGGTCATGCTCCCAATTTATTGGTATGAAAAAAATAACTAACGAGAAGTAAAATATATGTAGCGCTTCTATTCTGCACAGCAACCTAATAATTATAGGTACACCACATGTATATCGCAACTTACACATTTATATTAAAAAACATACCTAAAAGCAGCGCGCTCCATGCCCATTCACCATCTAATACTAATATCACTGCAAAAAAATTTTGGGTGAATTTTGGTGAATAATTTTTCGAAGTGGTTACTGTAAACATAAGTGGAATTGATCCGACCATGTGGTTACCTATGTCACGTACAGAGCGCCTACGATGCATTGCATATCGGTTAGGTTGGCTACCTAATAGAAAACCAGCATCATGCCCACAATGTCAACGCAATCCTGGTATGAGTCGCCACCATTTCATTGATTGTTTTCAGGTCCACCGCAAACTCTGCCTGCCACTGACTGTCGATGATCCTATATCACACATTCTCAACCGTTTACCAAGGTCACCACCTCGCTCCAAATCAAGGCGTGACTATTGGAAGATCTTCTGGCCAAGACTATGCGCACTACTTGAAACGTTTGACCGACGTTGCGATCCGGAACGAAGCCACAGAACAACACCTTCTTATCAACATGGCAAAGCACTCGTCGAATGGATGGATCCTCTGGCCCCAGCGTCACTGTAACCCACGTCGTACCCTGTTTCCCCTCTCCCCCCCTACAAAAAAAAGAGAAAAAAAAAAGAAAAAGGAAAAAAAACGAAAAGATTTTTTCGTAACTCTTAGTAACTGTAACGGAAATGTACCGCTTCCTTCCGACTTTACTTTGTATCCCCTACTAATAACTTCTTTATTGTTTCTTATTCAGTTTTTTTTCTCAACCTTGTATCTTTTTCTTCTGTCTTCCTCCTTTTCCCTGCTACCGGGCAGGTTTTTCTTTTCTAATCCTTTAAATGGAACAGACGAGAGCGGAAAGCTGAGATCAGCGAGCGTTCACTAAAAAACTTCATTCAATAAAACCCAACTTTATCCTGTAAACATAAGCTTTTTAACCACTTGAGTTACTAAAAATGGTAGTACAAGTGGTTAAAAAGCTTATGTTTGACCACCTCAAAAACTCATTCACCCAAAATTCACCCAAAATTTTTTTGCAGTGTATAAAACACCATAATTGCCTGTAAAAGCTCAGATATTCCTCCGTATTGGTAGTGATAGGATATTTCTGCATTAGCTATTGATTCCGCAAGGTGTTTGAAAAATACTGCAGTCCAGGGTCCAAAGTCATGGAGTGATAGCGAGCCACATTTCTTTGTCATATTGCTGACAAATCCTGATCATGCAATAGCCATTGGCCTACCTATCACGAATCTTCAGTGTGTCGCACCAAATAGCCGGCGATCCCGGTAAAAATTTTGCTGCCCAAACGTAATAGATAGCCAACGACGGTAACGACGATGCAAGTATGTAGCCGTTGTTGCAGTAGAGAAGTGCGTGGATATTACATAACGTGATAAAAGGCGGCTAGGTGCAGATCAACAAAGTGGTTATCCATCCAGGTCCAGGTCCATATGTGTTTTAAACATTTGTTCCATACCTTGCGTGTCTCTTGCAGACAGATCCTTTTGGCTAACATTCGTGTACTCTGTGTATGGTATTTACTCCCAAGGTTCTGCTTATTCATCTACTTTTAACTCATCACAAGAATTGTAGCCTATGTTAGTGATAGAATGAAAAGATTTATACTTTTAATGGCGGCCAGTATAGTCCATGGGTTATTGTGAATGAAAAAGAGCCAGCTAATTCATGAAAAAAAAAATGAAACTGCATGAAACTAAAATATACCCGAACGACGATTTACGACAGATCAGTGGAATTCGATTCAAGTTCACTTGCCAGTTTTCGCTTTTTCGACACATTCGCTGAGGGAGAGAAGCAGGGCGGGATTCTTACTTCAGTCGACGAAGTCGCAGAAGTGTCGTAACCGATATGAACATCAGAACCACTCACCAATGCCAGTGTTCGCTCCATTGAAGTTCGTGTATGATAAATGGCAGCAAATATAGCGGTTAAACGAGTGACGAAATCAGATGCAACCGTCGGAAAATGAAGCCAGTTTTTGAAGCTCGTAATTCGGCAAATGTATCCATTTGGAGAATCGAGGGTCAGCGGCATGATGTTCAATCCTAGTGGTATAGTAGATTATCGATTGTGCACTTTACCGTCAACTTCTACAAGTACGCTACCTGCGATTGCAAAACCGAAAGTCCTGATTTCTCGGATATGCTCCGGTGACTCAGACAACAGCATGACAAACATGTCTTTGAGCATTTTCGGAAGCTTCATTCCTCGTTCGTAAAGCGTTTTGGTGGTGTTCACATCTGAACACCTTCCCGCCTCGGCCACACCCAGTTCAAGGATTCTTGTCATAAACAGCAAGCCCGTCTTCATACCGACTTGTCTTCGGGAAGCCGAGGAGACAGAGCCCAGCGATCTTTCAGCATTCACTCTGTGTGAACTCGCCTTACTTGCTGTCTCACCACTAAATATAGAATTACCAATACCAATAAGACGACACATTAACATTACTCATTCGATAACCACTTACGATACTGTGCCAATATCTCCTGTATTGAAACAATGATCAATTATCACCCATACGTGCTTCATTAGATCAGACTCTGTGAGATTCTTCTCCACGTGGTGATAAAAGAGTAGATCCAATGCGCGTGCAACTGATGTATTCATCCAATGCAGCTCTGGCTCATGCGTAGGGTGAAAGTTGTGCTTTGTACTTTCTTCCCAGATGGCATCGAGATCATTCTATCAATCAAAAATTGTAAGTTAATTTATCTCCTTAGCAAGTTTATGTATTTATAATAATAACTGTACCATAGCTTTATAATGATCGAGGTAGTCACTCAGTTTTTTCGGGAGGTTTATAAAGGTTGGCGGATTGTAGCCTTTGATTTCTGCAAGTTCTTCCTTTGTAAAATATTGCAACCATGCTGGGTCGCGAGGGTCCAAGATCATTGAATGGCACGGGCTAAAGGGAATGTTAAGAGAGAATGTCCACGATAGAAAAGGATTAAACGATTAAAGTAGAGGTGAACATACTGCTCGACTTTCGACTCCATCGCCATTTTCTCCACTTGCTTCTCCACAATCGTGCCGTTCGACAGCTTCCAAAATTTGCTGGAATCCAAACTTCGAAACATTTGTTCGATATCTTGCATGTCTTTTGCAGAGAGATACTTTTGATTGGCATTCGTGGTAAGACTTGGCAATGCTGCGGACTTTGGTGTCCCCTCCTCCTGCACGGTGTTCATCATCATCATCTACAAAAAATACTTCAGTATACGATATAGTGTAATACCATTCGGATCGTGAGATCACATTTACTATACCTCCATTTTTGATTCCATTATGAAAACCCAATCGGGCTCATCATCGTTAACCTAGAAAACTCATTTATTCAGATACCTATCCAATTTAATATATCTTACTGCATACCATAACATTTAACCTGTTTGCGGTGTTTCTGAAAGTTTTTGACAAAGAACGTCGCATATTTTTCACCGGAGCCTTCTCCAAGAGAAGCTCGAAGTTATTATTCGCGAATCGTTTCAAACTTGGAACATGTTCCGCTTCGGTCTTAAGGTAATTCTCAATGGCTACAAAAGACATTTGGATTAAGCAGAAAGGCTTAACCAACGCTTGTGTATACCTTTATCTATAGCGTGAAAGTTTGAATCTGTTGTCATGGTGTTGGAGAAGTTGTAAAACAATGAGATTGCGTGGAGACAGTAACCGAGGAGAGAGACAGAAGCCAAAAAACAGTCATAAGCGGATACGAGCTTTTTACACACAGTTGTACTTCTCAGAGGGGTACCAGGCCTTAGGGACAGATACCAGCGCGCGATTCCCGTTGTTATGCTAAAGTGGGTCGACCAACTCCAGACTTCGGTCTTCTATCACGTTTTACGTCTGTTTTGCAATCTCATTTATAACTTTAATGAAGGTCTATTGCCACGGTACCCTAGACTGCAAGAAAATTTTCGAATTCAGAGGTAGTTTACCACTGAAGTCGACCTTTAGTTGTAAGTTTAGACCACCTTTTCCTTTCGCTTTTAATTTTTAGGCAAGGTATCTCCATCTCAGCCTACCCATTCGTCAGCGATGGGTCCTTTTAAAGAATATATGTATGTAGTGCGAATGTAGTGATATGGATATATCAAAGCGAGTCTATAACGCAAATAAGGGCCAATCACCGATGCGATTGGGTATAGAGTACTGTACACAAATACACGCACAATGATGAGCCCTTTCTAGAATATCTGTAGGTTGAACGAACACAGTGATATTGATATAACAAAGCAAGTCTATAACGCAAAAAAGCGCCCATCACCAGTGCGATTGCATATAATGTACTATATTACAAACACATGTGTTAGTGGTGTTCCCTTTTTTGTTGGGAAACGGTGTAATGAATTAAGAATTCAATGCTTATGAGAAATGTTATCGATGTACGCATGACGTATTCGGAAAAGATAAGTATCATTGTGCTTACTTTTTTCTGTGAGCTACGCACGTGGTTTTCTAAACATAATAGTCTTTTCAAGACCGGAACATATGGCAGTTGTTCAGGTTGTAACTTCGTAACACCAGGCAGTATGTTTCAACATTCACTATGTTATATCAGGTAATCATACTGGTAAATGAGATGTTACTTCCTACCAACAGTACTTTCGGGCAAATGGAAATGTCCGCCTAAAAAAATAGTGACCTCTGCCTACGTAACGCCCTGTCTGACCACTGCTTGTTTCTGCGAGATTCTATTACATCACTTTTTCATTTCAAATTTCTAATTCAAAGGACCTCTGCCTACGTGACGCCCTGGGTTACGTCCGAGTGGGTGCAAGTATGTCTGATACGTAACGCCCTGTCTGACCACTGCTTGTTTCTGCGAGATTTTATTACATCACTTTTTCATTTCAAATTTCTAATTCAAAGGACCTCTGCCTACGTGACGCCCTGGGTTACGTCCGAGTGGGTGCAAGTATGTCTGATACGTAACGCCCTGTCTGACCACTGCTTGTTTCTGCGAGATTCTATTATGCCATGCCGATTCTGATGAAAAGCGCTTTGCGCGAATGCAAACTGTTTTCTTTTCGTTGAAGAGCTGTTCTGATACTTGGCTATGGACATTTCCGCTTTTGATCTACGCACAACTTCTTGATGACGAATGCCTGTTCGAACTATCCAAGGTACTGGCGGTGACACCCGCAACTACTAACTTTTTTCTCTTTCATATACAGTAGGTTTACAGCACCCAGATTGCGCTGTAGTATTAGAGCCAAGGTATTAAGGACAGTGCATTTTAAAAAGAGGTATGGGTAGAACAGATATATCACCACTGGGCTCGATTTGACTTATCAAACAGCGTTTCAGTTGACTTGCGATTTACGTTGCACGCCAGTATCTCCCCCACAACAATGTCGCGATAGTTTTCAACCATTCTTCCTCGAGGATGGCGGATTAACCAGGCAACACTGTCTTGACCATCTCTTTTGTACATACATGGTGTTATTTACATCCAGTTGGTGGCTGGATTAACATTGCAGCTACTGTCCGGGCAGGATCTTTCGTCTTTGCGTGGTATTTCTGGTACTAGTGGCAGTGGTCGAGAATCGAGCGATGACATTTAAATAAGCATAAATAGCAGTGAAGTGTAAGCACTCTTTTGACTCTTCTGTTTTCTTTATTTTATTGTTTGTACGGCCTGACGTTCCTTTTGCATAAGTGTATTTCTCCCTTTCACTATTTTCACTCGTATCGAACATAACTAACTTTGTTCGTTGTTGTCAGATTCGCATTGTATACTTGTTTTTCCGCCTTTTCTCTATTCGAGACATTTTCTTTGAAACCGCCATTTTCATTGCATTTGGTTGGTATATTGACTTCCGCCGTGCAACGCATGAATGCTCATATTGTCGGCTCGGCGATTTCTTTTTGGGAATAAATCCCAAGTTACGTTACATAAGTAAGTTAGCATCTACTCTTGTTCAAACGTGTCGGGAAGCATGTTTTGTTTATAAATGCTGGGAAAAAGGTGCTGGCATATTCGCGCGATAAATTAAAGTGCTAGTTATATCGATACCTGCTCGCTATTAGCCATCGCCCTCGCTTTCTCCCCTATTGGCCTTCTTATTCGCCTTCTGAAGAAAGTGCTACGTTTATATGGACACAATATGGTTGAATCGGCGAAATGACCTTGTTCAAAACACAACGTACATATGCGGTTCTGGTTATGATATTTTTTTGTTAGACACCGTCACCATTGTAATGGTTGCTTGCAACAGTAGAGTCGAGTTTTTTTTTTATTTCTGATAACGTAGCCTTAGGTAGTAAATAATATGCAATCCATCAATCTACCATATTATAGCATAGGTCAAAAGTTATTATTTTATTGGGAAGATATTTGATCTGCGCCTATAGGCATATGATCACTCATATTATAGCATATAATGACATTTCGCTTTCGGCCTAGCCTTGACTGGTACATTAAGTTTGCCTACGGTATCGTTTCCTTGCTTTCCATTATCCCGGAAAATATGTACTGAGTTCGCCTCGTTCATCTTCCCAAAAGAGCCTCTACATAAATAATTAAAAAGTATTTGTCACTTCATCACCTTATGAATACTACTAGTATTACGTGGTTCCTTTATTTTTCATTAACATGTATCTGACATTTGCGTTAATTGGTTCCTTTCTCGGCAGTGCAGACCGATATTAATCCCACTTTTTGCCATCAAACGATAATAACTAGGTCGCATCGAGAGATACTTAAATATCCAAGTGTGGTTTTTTTGTATGTGTCGTGAAAAAGAATGTGTGATTATCCTGCAAATTCAAGTAATCATATTGCGAACTTTGCATAGACCCTATATCCTCTCCCATTTATTCTTCAAATAAGCAGCTACCACTACATATACCATTCCATCTAACTTCGTCATAATGGTGTGCGGACTATAGCTCATACATGAGTATGTAGGAGATGTTTAAAAATGCGGAGATACTACGTAATTCCGTAATGCCCTACGATATAGTGTAATACCATTCGGATCGTGAGATCACATTTACTATACCTCCATTTTTGATTCCATTATGAAAACCCAATCGGGCTCATCATCGTTAACCTAGAAAACTCATTTATTCAGATACCTGTCCAATTTAATATATCTTACCGCATACCATAACATTTAACCTGTTTGCGGTGTTTTTGAAAGCTTTTAACAAAAACGTCGGATATTTTTCGCCGGAGCGTTCTCCAAGAGAAACTCGAGGTTATTGTTCGCGAATCTTTTCAAACTTGGTGCATGTTCCACTTTCGGTCTGGGTGACATGAAAAGGTGCCCCTCCCGAAATGTGCCACCCTCCTCTCTCGGTGTTACGGCACACCGTATTCGAAATTCGGGGCGCCTTCTGGATGATGGCAAAAAAGCGCGTTTTCGCGTTTCTTAATTCTCGGGCTGTATTGAAGGCCTTGGGTCTGAGTCAACAACAGGATCTGAGCAAAAGAATAGTGCCATGTGAGCAAAGATATGTCTCTATACTACTGTACAATTTAATTTCTACCTGAGCCCTCCTCTGAAAACATTCGACAAGCAAACGCCTTATCGAGGAAACTTGAATGTACAACGAATAATCTGAAATGACACAACAAAGTAATGGAACGACTTTGAATCATGCCCACGATTTGAAGAATAATGCACTAGCGAAATACACAACTATAAGCGTACATACGATTTCAAGTTTCAAATGAACACTAACGGACAGAGCCCCTTTCTCCCCTCGCCTGGGAAGAAAAGCTGTTATTTATTTTTCTAGGGTAAAATTTTTCTTACGAGCCGGCTCACCGTTGAATGACCCGAAGCGCAGCGAAGGGGATCATTCAGTCGAGCGTAGCGAGACAGGTGACGTGCTCGTTTTCTTATAATGGAGGAGTCCTTGTGCGACTATGGCAAATAAATATATGGTCATGTAAGGGGAACGAGACGGATTCTGCTCCCAACGATTCTTCTGTATAGTTCGCCCTTTCGTGTCCTTTTACTTATATACCCGTTTGTCTGGTTTGCAATCCTTTCCTTCATAACCAGACCGCATAATAAAACGTTGAATTTCATGGCACGTGTCAACTGCGATTCCTCTGCCGATCTTCTCTCTTCTGTCACTGAAACCGAAAATGCAGCGGATTTTGAGACTGAATCCATGCCAAGCTACAAGTCTATATTATGTCACATACTTTCTGAAGAAATCCCAGTTGGATAGGTACGAGGAAACAGTGCCTGCATACTATAGTTCTGAGAAAAAGAAGTAAATGCCTTGGATGACCTTCACTAGATTATGAAAAGACTAAGCGATTTAAACCCTCACAGATATGAGCGATTTACATTGGGCATTGGCTGGATAACAGTTTATTGCTGAACAAAATGATTACAGTGGCCGCTTTATATAACGATACGATGGTGCAGCCCAAACTTTATCGTTATATCAAAATATCGTTATATAAAATGGGATTTGGCAGTGAGTACGTATTGGTGCATCGAGAATTGTATCGTTATAGCGAATTATCGTTATATAAAATATCATTATATAAAACGACCACTGTATTAAACGACCAACGACTCTATCAGCTCTATAACTCTAATATAGTTTGGACTTGGCTGCGAACGTTATCACTGTTGTGCCCATTTCTTTTGCATTCGTCCTTACCAACTGCATTTGCAAGAGTCAACTGTGTGTTGTCCCAAAGCTTTGCGATTTAGCCCCGTGAACCATAGAATGGTCTGCCATAAGTATGTATATCGAGTATGACACACCACAACAAGTAGTCGACCGGGACATGAATGAATATAGTTCGAAGGGAGGCACGTACAGACCCGTATGACGCATCCGCATTTTCGACTAATAAAATGCTCATGGCACCGATGTCGCTGACGGTTACCACGCCCTATCATATCACTTTGTAGCGAAGCAGCTCATAGCGAAAGCTGAGTTTATCCGAAAGCCATATAAGACTGAAGGCGTAGTAACTGTGTAAATCCAGCATATAAACAATAACTGTCCCCTGAGCAATAAAGGAGATTCTCGTCTTCCCATATCCCCCCTTTGACTCCGCATAGTTAAAGGAAAGCGCCTGTTTCTTCTTTGTACGTGGTGGGTTCAGAGCTCTCACGAACGCTTACGAAGTACCAATGATTAACCTATGCAATGGGTTATACAGTTTTGAACTTGTTGTCTTCCGTTCTTGATTACTTTGGTACCACTACATAACCCGTTGTTCATTTGTTATTCAGTAATTGAGTGGTATTTTCCCCTTTTACGTCGTTCAAACATAGCTATCAGCATATCGATCGCTGATATCGTTCATTGTAACTGGTAGATAGTGGCACCTGTGTAGTTAATAAACATCCCAACAACTGGGAGCAATCAGGCGAGATCATGGAACTAGAAAACGGGGAACATGTTTGCGTTGACAACGGATATCATGAAATTACCAGAGAAAAGGATGGAGCGGCGAACAACTATGGCGCGAGGTATAACGATCTTCTCCAGCGGATATGCAAGGACTTTGGCATTGAGTTTTCGTGGTATGACAAGATCTGCATCGACCAGGCCAACAAGGCAGAAGAAGCATTTTAAAATGAAGTAAATACTTTTCATTGAAAGCAACGTACGTTACACAGTACCCTTGGTCTCGGGAAATCAACACTGTTGTTCCAGAAGAGTTCGATCGTATGAATTGGGTGTACAGATACAACGAAGCTAAATCCAAGGGAGCTGTTCAAGGCAGGTGATGGCATCGACTCAATGTGCCTGACTTGTCCCGATCGTGAACAAGTATTTGTAACTAGATGCATTGGACTTGAAATTTACAAGAGAAAATGTGATGATGTATACCGCAGTCGAGAGATGTGTTTAGGTTGTTTGCACTCCTTGCTTACTTTATACACAGGTTAACATATCCAAGTAATCAAGTCATAGAAAATGGTCCTAAAGGGAGGAAGAGCGTAGAAGATAAGTGCCCGCTTTTATATCTGCTACCATCGACTTTCAAGTTGTTTTGCACCTCTAAAAAGCAGTTGGCAACTATTGCTTGCCATGCGCTTGGTCAATCATGTTCTTTTTGAGCAAGCTGGACCATGTACCTGTAATAATCCGTTGAAGTAGGTTTATCTGCTATTTTCTGTAATACACAACACAAAGAGGATCCTGATGATAGGGGTGTGTGTGTGTGAGATATTTAACACAGATTAAGATGCGTCCTTCCAAGCAGCTAAACATTTGTCAATACAGAATATTGGAGATATTTGGTACTCTCTTCACAGACAAGATACTTTAACCTATTGAATTACTTTTGTATTAGCATACTTTCATTTTCATTGGACTATGTACAAGTTCTTTGTAAAGATGTTTTAGCGGACAATATCAATCTACAGAATACTTTGCCATAAGTTCGAGATCAGGCACATTAAAGCCCTACGGGTGCATTACGTATTATCGCTGACCTGATTCAAGCAATGTTCAAGTTTTTGACAAGCATACATTCCTTAAAGCTCTCCATGTTACGAAAAGGATATTGTGAGCAAACTAGTTTCCTGTCGTGCCGGTTTTACGATCAATAAGATGGTGAGAGCGTTACAGCCCAATCCATACTCCTAAAGGCGTCATTTTGGCACTCTGAATACACAGAACGTATACGGTATTAAAAAAAACATATAAGCGCGAGAGCGTATTATGCGTCATACACCTCTTTTAGGTTTCTCGTATAGGTAATATCGATTTTTAAGCCTGGTTTCTATCCTCCAAACAAATATCGAGTGGCAGAATTATCATCACTTGATGAGTCCAAGAATTTCATCCTGGTAAATGCTGCTTCGCTGGCCCAATCTATAAAAATAGGCTGGTCTGTTTGTAGTTCCACAGCCAATATGATGGCTGTTCTTAATGCCCATAGCAGTGCGTTTTATTTTGCAGGCGGGGGCCAGTGCGGAAAAGGCATATATGTAAATGAGATGGATCAGCTGCACTTTGTTTTGTCATCGCATCTATGCTGATCTTTGATAGGTACTTTGCTGCGTACAAAAATCGACGGCGCGTTACAAAGGTAACCCAACTAAGCAAGAAAAAATCCGATTTGGTAATCATGTGTAACGTCATCGCAATGTATACAAACTCGCATGCAGAAAAAATGCGTCATTTTTGATGCATAGTAACATTTAGGCCTATATCACATGTCTGGGCTTTAGTAAAAAAAATTATGATTGTGTCCGTGTCTTTATAAGTAATTGAAATTAAACATGGCCCATTACTATTGAGAACCGTAGAGTCGAAACACCCGTTGGCACATCGACTGTTGCAGCTGGACTATCATTGTTTTCACTACGATGGTGGGTGTTTGTTACAACATGATTGCTGCTGGTACGCGTGAGACGTGGTGGTGGTTGCTGTTGTTGCACTGTGTTGGTAGTGGTACGAGTGGTGACTGATTCGTTCACAGGTGGTGAAGATCGTTGGTCATCCGAATGCTGAGCTCCTGATACACGTTGACTGTGAGAAGATGATAAAGCTTCATCTGCACATAATGTCGTGCTTCTCCAACCCTAGAAGAAAAAAGCAATCAGATAATGTTTTAACGAGATAATGTGCCTATACTTTACCCAGCTCTGCAGAACGGAAAAGTTATCGGGACTGCTCTGGAACAGTGTCATGGAATGTTTCGGGCCTCGTGATGGACAGAAAATCTTGAACCATGTCTTTACAATCTTTCGTCGATCTGCATAACGTGAAAAAGTTGATAATTCGGGAGTACAGCGGCGTGGGCATTGTTGATGGGCCTCTATAATTGGTGAAGCAGGAGTTGCTCCTTCGATCATATGATTGCATGGTCCACAAGGAATCGACTGACGATGCAGATACACACCGAGTTGTAAAACACCTTTGCGTTGCGATCGAGTTTTTTGTATATACATGTTCCAATTCGATCTATTTGTTTACATAAAAGAGTTAATTTAGGCAATGGGTCGCTTAAAAAAGGCAAAAGTATATACCCGGCATAGAAGATTGTTTTTGAATAGACGCGGACATTGTGTTTCAGAGTTGCAAAGTCAGTGAATTCCACACTGAATCGAAACGGAGGGTATAGAGCGTACTGCTTGGTATTATCGGACGGCTTGGTATGAGCTGTATTCTGTCCGGATTGTTTTGTGGCATTGGGTCTAAGTTTCTGTTGTGCTTCCGATAAAACCGATGTTGTCCACAAAAACGTTGATTCACCCGTATACGTCGTCATATCATCGCTCGGAATCAGCTGCAAGTGAGATAGGTCTTGATCATCGTCTGCATTGGTTGAGATTGTCAAGTCGAGTGCTGTGTCACGTTCGCTTGCATTCTCTATTTTACTCCGCAGTTTGATCTGTTGCCACAATGCATCCTTCAATAGGCGGTCAGGCACCAGCACTTGTCCCGTGAACGGGTTTATATCCGATCTGATAGCGTCGAGTTGTTCAAATGTCATGTGAACGTAATGTATTGAGCGGGAAATGATAGTTTCGTAGGCTTGCAGTTCCTCGCTGAGGTGGTGATCCTCGTTGAGTTGGTGATCCTCGTTTGGTAGTGCCGCTTCAAAATTGGATCGTTTTAAATCATCAGGTGATGGAACGACCTCGATATCTTCGACAAATGAATCCTTTTCATCACTGATGACTTGTTGGGAATCTTCATCATCTTGATTCTCAAACATCGTATGACGCATGTCCAGTATACTAGTTACAAATTTGTAACGATCGTACTCACTATAGAAACGGAGAAAATTAAAATCACACCTATGACAACCCCGCATTGTATTACCTTGGTACCCAGAGCGCATCACTCTCCACGATCTTTTTCAGCCAATGGACAGGTAATTCCGCCACTCGTTCCAATGGCAACGAATAAGCTTCGCGACACAAATAGGTAAAGACGGCATTGAGTATTCGATCGCTTCCGTAAACCATATTTTCGTCAGCGAACTGGAGATAGCGTATGACATTCTCGTCATCCAGACTTTGGAGAATAAATTGAACACAAAGTTCAGCCATGTGCTCGAGTTGAAAAAAGGAGCAAGTGGCCAAAATCTCTCTGACATTGTCGGGATTGATATCTGGATCGTAAAGTTTGCCATAGAGTTGGGTCAGAACGAAATAAAACGAATCGTCGGTGATGAAAGGATTGTTCTCGAAATGCAAGGTGACACTATCGGAAGAGGATTCCTGGAAACCACCTTGGAGCAATAGACTAAAGTAGGGGTTCTGATCCAAAATAAGACGATGCAGTTGGTAGACTTTGCCCCAGGCCGGCACGTGGACTGCAATGTCGCTCCCGATGCCATCGATGAGGCCTCTGGAAAAGATATGGCGGCACAACATGAGCGAGTGCAGGCGCCAGTCGTACTTTGTCGTCGGCTGACCTCCTGGGTATTCCGGCGACCCGATCCCTGATCCGTCAAAAGTGGGCGATGGACTGGCCTTGGTTTCTACCATCCAGCTAGGTAGATCCAGTTTACTGCTGTACACTGGGTTACTGCGCGGCCGATGGTTGCCTTCGCTGCGTTGTTGCTCCACAAACTCGATTCGATCGCTCCATGATTCTGGTGAGGTGTTGGCTGATCGGGCTGTGGGGGTGGGGTACAGCTGTGTCTCCTGCGTTGTTGTGGCTTCGTTGTGGGCGCTGCTGTTGGTTATACGAGTCGAATGGAGCGAGTTGGACCTCATTGAGCAGTAACTCGTAGCAAGTGCTTATTGAAATTAGACTACGGAATATATGGTTCTTTTTTTTTCTAGCTGTTGGAAATCGTAAACTGTCGTTATTTTTTGAATTGTCATTAGTTGACAGTGGGTTACTTTTTTCGCAGAGAAAAAAAATACTGCGAGACACATACAATAGAGTTTCTTTGTTCGTCAAGTCCTAGTGAAGAAAGTATAGAAACGGAGGAGCAGAATGATATCAAGATTTGGGAATGGTATTTAAATGGACTTGAGGAAAAGAAGGATAACAGAAGAAAAGCAAGTTCCTGAAAGGTTTTGTGCATGTCGTCATGCAACTCGAAATCCAGCTTCGGCCATAGGTTTCTCCGCTCCTTTCATTCCCCAAACACGCGATGAGCGACCTACTCATCGCGAGCACCATCCTTAAAGTACTGTTGATCCCGGCCTAGTAAGTTTAGTTCCTCCTCAAATAATAACCTGCGGCAACGACTCACGCGTTTCTATAAAGCAGATCAACCGACTTTGAAGTTCATCGCAATTGGTTGGCCATCACGCACAGCTTGCCTATCTCAAAGTGGTATATCGAAGTGTGTTTGAAAGCCTGTTTCTTCTGGAGATTATTGTTTGCTGATCAAGGTTGTGAAGAAAACATCGATATGGACACTCGACTATCCCCCGTTTTTCGCATGGTTTGAAAAATTCTGGAGCATGTTTGCTCAACTTGCAGATCCTGCCATGCTGGTCGTTACTAACCTCGAATATGCGAGTTCGCAAACGGTGATTTTTCAACGATTCACGGTGATTGCGAGTGAACTTGTGCTTTACTGGTCACTCAAAAGGTACATTTTTTTTCTTTGGTACTACTTGCTTTGATTCACAGCTCATGCGGATGTAGATACATTCGCTACTTTGGCAACGACTATGTTCATTGGCTGGTGGCTGCTTCGATCTTCCTTCATCCCGGTCTCTTGATTGTCGATCATATCCTTTTTTTGTTTATCCGATACATCTTTTCCTTATGATGAATGATCTACCCTTGACGTTCAACACACATGCATTTTCAGTATAACGGATTCCTCTACGGCATTCTCATTCTTTCGATTGTCGAGGCAAAGCGGGTGAGTAGAATGAAACGCACATTTCCATGGCAACTGATCATTTTTTTAAGGGCCAATTGTTAATGTCGGGCATATTGTTTGCTGCACTGCTGAACTTTAAGCATATTTATTTGTACATGGCGCCTGCATACTTTGTCTATCTATTGAAGGCGTACTGTTTCAAGACCAACAATGACGGTTAGTGGATCATGCGACGTGAAAAAAAATGGTGGCTGATCAGCACGTAGGCGGTCAATCATTTTCTTTGCAGCGGTTCATCACTTTGGGAGGTTCAGTATGTGGTATTTTTACTCTCTCTATCGGACCTTTCATCCATCAACTGCCTGCTCTCCTTGGTCGTCTATTCCCATTCACGCGTGGTCTCTGCCATGCCTATTGGGCCCCAAACTTTTGGGCGCTGTACGCAGCTCTCGATCGATGCTTGATTTTTGGTATTTTTTTTTCATTACAAGAATTACACAGAATACTTATCTTCCTCAATTCCTTAGTTGGCAAACGACTTGGATGGACAATGAATGTATCTGCACTTGGATCAATGACGCGTGGATTTGTGGGTGATACGCAATTCGCCGTACTACCCGATATCCAAGCAATCCATACCGTGATTCTGACACTGCTTGCCCAACTCGCAAGTGATTCCCGAGAAACACCATCCATGCATCTAACCGTTGATGTGTAGGTTGTTTTACAACTTTTGTGGAGAAAGCCAACATTTGACAACTTCTTGACGTCATTGACTTTGTGCGGGTTTGCTTCGTTCTTGTTTGGCTGGCATGTTCACGAAAAGGCCATCTTGATTGTATTGATCCCGTACAGGTAAGAAACAGAAAGATCGCAATCTTTTTTTTTGTTGCTTCGATGGACTGAGCTTCCTTTTTTTGTCCTTGCTAGCTTAATGGCGGCCAACAGCAAACATCATCTTCGGACCTTTGTCATGCTGAGCGCTGCAGGGATTTATTCACTTTATCCCCTTCTGTTTCACGCCGCGGGTGACTATGAACGAATTTTTTATTTTTACTTATGCCGACACTAATTTCTTCGGTTCGCAGAAACGCCAATCAAAGTCGTGTACACCGTGCTGTGGGCATTGGTCGTGGTGCCCGGACTGGCATTTGCCATGCATACGTAAGTCATCCAAGACATATTTTTGCGGGTGCTGATTGTTGAAACACAGATCTGTCAGATCGGTGCTACATCCTGTGGAGATGCTTTACCTTTTAGGGTTGGTAGTGCTGCAAGTTTATACCAGTGTCGTGCATGAACTGTTATTCAAGGGACTTGAGTTCTTGCCATTGTTACTGACCAGCGTGTACTGTGGGGCAGGGGTCATGTATGGATGGTTACTAGCCATGAACAATTGTTTCAGATAAAGAAGTCGACATGGGGGTTTTCTTCTCAAAAGACCACCCCCTCCGTTGTCCCAATTACTCTTGTTCCAGACATTTTCCATTTTCTTTCCTGATTTTGTACACTTTGCTAAGAAGAATACCATGGATTCGCGACAACTACGGTTTCCAGGGTACATGTTGTACTGTGTTATGGTGGCCACCATGGGTTCGTTTTCGAACGGTTGGACAATTGGTTCTCCCAATGTTCCCGGCGAGGTCACGCACAATTGCCCGAATGGCAATGCCCATATCAATAATCCTTCTGTGCCCGACTGTTTACCAATGGACACAACTCTTTGGTAATAACAATAATGTACCCTGACAGAAAGAAATGGCTTATGCTGTGTGATATATCCATATATAGGGGCTTTGCTGTGTCATCCTTCTGCGTTGGAGCATTGCTAGCCGGTCTATTGGGTGGTCCCGTCCAAACGAAATGGGGACGCAAAAAGTCGATTCGCTTGAACGCGATCCCATGGATTGTTGGTGCCGTATTGCAGGGAGCAGCGGTGCATTCCGGAATGTTTATCATTGGTCGTCTGATTGGTGGTCTCTCGTGTGGATTCGGTTCGTTGTGTATACCGACATATATTGGCGAGGTATCGACGATTCGAGGACGTGGTGCGATGGGTAGTTGTCATCAGTACGTGTATATACATGGGATGGGCATTACAAACAAGAACTCAACCCAATTTTTTTTGCTTAGGTTTTTGATTGTCATTGGTATCTTGTTGGCAAACGTTGTTGGCTTGCCAACATCCAATGTTCCACTCTGGCGTCTCAACTATGCGTTGGTTGGCGTTCCAGCGGCTGTCCAGCTCTTTCTTTCATATACGATCGTCGAATCACCTCGCTGGCTTGTTTCGCAGAACCGAATCGAGGAAGCACGCCATGCTCTTTCGCGACTCCGTGGCAAAAGGGCCAATATCGATGGCGAGTTTTACGAAATCGTTCAAGCTCAACTTGGCTCGGCTGCTGCAGCTTCGGTGGCTCATCATCCTGAAACAGCTACCAAACCCATTGCTCGAACACAACGTGGCGATGACGAAGAAGAGGAATCGCTTCGAGCGGGTGACGACAGTACTGTTGGACCACTCCCCGATGAGGCTGGTGACGAAGGACAGCACGATTCATTGTCGTTGATTGGCATCTTTAAAGATCCACTCATTCGACATATCACTCTTATTGTGCTTGTGCTGCACTTTACCCAACAGTGGATTGGTATGAACGCGGTCATGTTTTATTCGACAACAATTTTTTCGGACGCGTTCGACCCGGAAATGTCAAAGTACATGTCGATTGCCACCATGGGCGTCAACTTTGTGGCTACGTTGATTTCGGTGCTGCTGATCGATCGCATGGGCCGCCGTGCACTGTTGCTCTTGGCGGAGTTCGGATGTGTGTTGTTTTCAATGTTGTTGGTCATTGGCTACCGGTTCCATGTCCCTGCATTGCTGGTGCTCTCGGTGTTTCTCTACGTCGCGTCGTTCGCTATCGGCATCGGTCCGATTCCATGGGTAAGGCCGCACTGTTTTTGGTTTAATTAAAGTCTAAAATACACACATTAATTTAGATGATCACATCGGAGCTGTGTCCGACCTATGCCAACTCGTCAGTGGGTGCAGCAGCCACAGCCATGAACTGGGGCATGAACTTTGTCATTGGCCTGGTGTACCCGCTTATCTTTGAAGAGATCGGTGGTTACTCGTTCTGTATCTTTATCGGTGTCGGAACGGCGGCCTTCATCTTCACGTACATCATGGTGCCAGAAACCAAGAACCGATCCATCGAAACCATCTTCAACAACCTGCGCACCAAGGCAGCCGACAAGATTGCCGTCACCGATACGGGGCCACAGGTGACGGAGCCCAAGCAGCAGCCCATGTCGCAGCAACTCGATGCTTGAACCTCCTCCCCATAGCTTAATTACACATAGACCATTTAATTCTTAAGAAGATACTTTTATTTACGCCGTTTGCTGTTGCGTTTCATCAATGATCTGCTCACCCACATCCAGGAAGCCGTACTGAGAGCACACTTGCACCAGCGTTTCCGCATCGTCCACCGACAGCCGCTCCAACACCTTGTTGATCTTATCCAACGAGCCGGTCTTGAGTGCTTCCCGGAAGTTCTCCGGCAATGCCTGGTATACCTTGTACAGCTCCTCTTCCTTTGGTTCTGGAATGTTGATGGTGATCTGAGATCCATCGCCCGCTGCTTGCAATTGAATCGTCTCCACTTGCTCGTTTTGTCGTTCGGCCAGAATCTCGGCGCATCGCGTCTTGATGCGCTTGTATGTGTTGTCCACGTCGTCGAAAAACATCTTGCGTGCTTGCGCGTTGGGCCCGTTCATTCTATGTATGGATGTTTAGCCTTGTCGATTGGCGACCCTGCTGTCGCTTTACCTCATAAAGAAGGTGTTGATGCCATCACGACCAAGTTGTCCGCAGTATTGCAGGGTAAGCGCCTGGATGACGCAGTTGCGTGCGTACTCCTCCTTGCCTTGCATCTGGCTGGTGAAGGCTTCCGCGAGAATCTGGTCCGAGATCTTTTCCGTCACGATTTCTGGATAGCGCGAGATGTGCTTGTAACTAGGCTCGAACCCACTCAGCTTGGCAAACGCCTCTGCCTCCTTGGATAGCTCAATATCCCCGTCCTCGTCATCACTCTCCTCTTGCTTATCCTCCAGCGACTATCAACGAGTATATATATATCAAGCTCCACGGCCCACTGCATCGTCATTCCCATACCTACCAAATTCTTCATCTGTGCGCCCGGGTTGAGCGTCTCAATGACCTGTTCCTTCTTTGTTGATTTCGATGCGGGAGACTTTGAAGATGACGAGCTTTTGTTGAGGATAGTGCGGTTGGACGTTTCGTGGAACATATTTTCACTTGTCATCTTCCGGCTCTCCTCCTTCTTTAAGCGTTCCAATTCCTTTCGCGACTTGTCCAACACCACCTGGGCCTTGCCAATCAACTCCTTGAATCTGTCTGTCAATTCGTTTCTCGTATCTTCGTTGGCCGTCTCCTTCTTTGGCGTATAAGTGTTAATCAAGTCATCGAGTGCCTTTTCGAGCGTAAGTGGTGCCGTGTTGGGCTTTGCAGGAGAATCAATGGCCACAATGCCTCTGTTTTCTTTCTTTGCAAACATCTTGAGCAGCTCGAGCTTTTGGAGCGTGTCACTGATGGCTTGTTTCGGTTCACCCTTTGCCAAGAAATCAGGGAATGGCCCGAGTTGGGAGAGGACCCATTCCTCGAGTGGGATGAACTGTTCCAGCTGTGTAATGTTGGCTTTGCGTTCCGCGCGTTCACGATGGATTGCTTCTTGCTTCCATTTAATCATGGAACGTTTGTCGACGTTGGGATGACACTCAATGTCGGAATCGTCCGATAATTCGAGGTTGTCCCATTTACTGTAGTCTAATGGCATCGGAGAAGAGGTAAGAAAGAAAAAGAAGTCTGTCGATTTGACGGGTTTGACTTTCCGTCTGCATTTATGAAATTGGGCACGTATTAACAAGACAGTGTATCTTTTGCATAAAAAAACGCTCAAGCGGTGTACTACAAGATAGTTGAAAAGCTATGGAAGATATCTGACCTGCCTCGCTAAGGTGTGCCAGAAGATATCACGTCGGTATGACGCTACATACCTAAATTCAGGGCTTTAATGTGGGCAGTGTGTTTTCGTCGGCCTTTCAGTTACCAATATCGAATATTGTACAAGCACCGATACCTATGCTTTTGGCCACTGTTTCTGGCATTGTGTTTTTTCTTTTAAGAACACCATCCTTGATCAGTCCAGCAAAGTCTACTGCCTCGGGCCCACTTCCTTTTTGCCCTCAGCGAAATTAAATTCAGTGCTGGTACGTACCACTTGATCGTCACAAGAGTACCCAAGTTCATGGTATCTGGTCATACCATGATGTACGCAGGCTGCTTTCGCGATAGACTATGGTGCTTGAGAATGGTGTTCCCTCCACATGTATGTACTTTATCGTTTTCTTGGATGGCCATATACTTCACCAAAGATGGATTCATGGTGGCTAATCCCACCAACGCCATCTTCGAGACGGGATAGACTTATATAACTATATACGATGATGAGGTTGTGGAGCTTGTTCTATGATTGAAAGCTTTGTGCTTCATAATAATCGGTTGCGTAAAAATGTCGGCGTAAACGACCTCGATAAAAAATTGCTTACGGATACTATCATACTGTAGAAACTTTCACAGTAGTGAACTTTCTAGCTAGCTCCCTAATAAGCTGACATTCATAGAGCCTCGTGTATTGTATATCAAGCTCTTTCAAGTATAAACTGCGATTGTATGTAAGAGACGGTTGATACTAGTGGACTCTTCATGGTGATGGATGTGAGTTGTCCAGAGACTTTAACTGCAGAACTTGACTTTACGTAGTCACTCCTACGTGTGTAAGGAACATTCATTCGTAGCGTGTACCTTTCGGCTCAGTTTGTTCGACGCAATACGTAGTAACCAAAAAGATCACCGCATACACTGTGGGCAAGTACAGCTCTATTTCCGCCACAAGCAACATTATCGTCGGCTCTCACGCAGTCCAAACCAGTTTGTCCCAGCTTTTTTCCCTCTTTTTGCATTGTTTTCTTGGTATTTTTTGTAACTCCTGAACCTCCAGGGATAAACTCTTAGTAGAAGTCCTTTTGTACTGACATCATGCAATCTGTTTATTACAAGTTATCTGATACTGCTTGGAAACAATCTCACTAGGTAGACGCAATAGACGATATGTACTACCCAATGCGTGTCCTGCATACATTATAGTTTATGCACCGACTGGCAAAGATCGCTTCGGTATCATGATCAATGGTATCTTGTCCGTACGTAGAGAGGAACGGAAAAGAAGTACCCACTCATATCAGACAGCGTACTAGTAGTGTAGTCTTTCACATCCATTTTCGCATGTTTCTCCAAAGAGTGTATTGCTGATGCAAATTGGAAGCAGCGACTGTTGCGCAACAGGAACTTTGGTATCGATACTCTAAAGCCTTATGTACAAAGAGGCTGTATTCCGAGTATATATCCATCGCTTAGCCCGCATGGTGCTGAAGCGTCCGAAAATGGATTCCAATGCCTCTCACAGATGATTGCTTTTCTATCGTTTCAAGTAAGATCTGGGTCGGCGGCAGCACTAAAGCTGGTAAAACTAGTGCTCGAAAATCCAGACATTTCGAAAAAAAAAATCGGACCAATGGAAGCAGTCTGGCAATGGCTAAAGTATTCTTCAATTGCACCAAGGTGGTTGTTGCATTATGGGCATGGCGCCCACAAACACCAAAGCATCGTCTACGCATAATCACGCTATAAAATGCATCTACATATGCAATTTATGGGTACTACCAAATTACGCATCAGTTGTAGAGCTGCTGCAGGAATGATATATGAACATTGGTATACTTTATGCACACGAAGTTGATTTCTACGCAGAGGGTGTAAATCTTGGAAATGCACGAAAGTGGTTGCTGTTACCAGTGGTGTTGCTTTTCTGCTAGCTACAGTGCTGATGATACCAGAGGATGAAGTTTCTACTATATTGGCGTTGCAACAAACCGATATCCTTGGTGCTGGCGTTAGGATCACAAGCGCCTTTATCTAGAAATCGAGAGTATACCCTTGCAAAAAAGATGATTTCTATACTATTAGGTGATATCGTAAGAACCCAGTTTTTGTATTCATCGCTTATTTTGAGCATGGGCTTGCTATAGCAAATGCTTAATTACATAGTGCATATTGGGTATTCAAGGTATTTCAGTACAACTCAAGCCTTCAGACCCATTGGAAGTCAATGGCTGTTGTGATCTCGAAATATTTGCGCTGACACCATACATGGTAAATGATGTCAAGACTAGGGTTACACTGTTGCCACGGAAACTGCACAATGCCGGCGAGTGCGAAAAAAAAAAAAGAACTGGTGTAGACGATTCCGACGTAATCTCGCATATGGTGATTACTTGTTGCTGACAAACAAGTACGGGCAGAGTTTTAAATAATTGGAACATTCGGCAACCGTGTAAGCAAGTGGTAAAAAAAGATAATGTTTTGCTTTTTTTTCTCGGCAAGAATTATTAATACGCAAGTAAGCGAAACAGGGATGCTTTGTAAGGAAACACAAAGGACAGGTCACTCCCGGTTAGTAAGCCCTTACAAAATTACAAATCGATCTCCGACCGCCGAAAGTATATAAGGGTTTTCTTTTTTTTGCATAGAAAAAAACTCATACTTTTCTCACTCACGCTCACAAACAAAAAATGGCTTCAAGAACTGCTCGCAAGATTATCAAGTCTGTTCTTTCTCGTGAACAAATGGATGGCGTTGGTGCTCGAGGTAAATAGATCTATCTCTATTTTGTTTTTTTTTTATACACGGGTTTCTAACGGTATGCCCAAAAAAAAATAGTTCATCGTAGCATTGGCAGCCAACAGCTTCGCAACCTTGATCCTTTCTTAATGTTGGACGAATTCGATGTGCAAGCACCGGGTGGATTCCCTGACCATCCCCATCGCGGCTTTGAGACGGTGACGTATATGCTTGAAGGAGAATTCCTTCACGAAGATTTCAAGGGCCACAAAGGACGTATTGGTCCTGGTGATCTGCAATGGATGTCAGCTGCGCGGGGAATTGTCCACTCTGAAATCCCGGCCACCAACAGCCGTGCGCATGGTTTGCAGCTTTGGGTCAACCTTTCGAGCAAGGACAAGATGGCCGAACCCAATTATCAGGAGTATCCCAGTTCCAAGGTGACACACGTGACACCCGAAGAAGGCGTCGAAATCAAGGTGATTGCGGGTGAATCGTACGGCGTCAAGAGTCCGGTCATGACGCGTACGCCAACCATGTTCATCGACGTCAAGTTGAAGAAGGGCAAGACCATGGAACAGGTGATTCCCAAGGAGTATGCTGGCTTCATCTACACCATCTCTGGTACTGCCCTGTTTGGTGCCGACAAGCACAAGTCGGAGGCCCATCATACGTTGGTGTTGGATGACAATGGTGGTACGTTTATCCCTGTCGAGTCCTTGTCCGATGATTGCCACTTTGTCGTCATTGCCGGCCAGCCTATCAAGGAACCTATTGTGCAGTATGGCCCGTTTGTTATGAACACCCAGCAGGAAATCTACAAGGCTTTCCATGATTATGATCGTGGTGTGAATGGTTTTGAAGGTGCTCCTGGTTGGCAATCCAGTATTCGCGATCGCTGGGCTTAAGTGTTTCATCCGTATACCCATACCCAACCCCATTGCTGTAGATAGACAATAACGACCCATGTATATGTTATCCATCTTTGAAATATGAATTATCCCACAACTGCTGGCAGATCAACTGGCAGGTTAAAATAAATATATGTTTTTTAAAACACTTTTTTCTGATCCGGCATCAAAGTGAATTGTGGTATAGCAAATACTTGTTGGAATACTTCTTGATTTCTATTTGTACCTGTCATTGTACTGAAAGCAATACTGCTCGTACGAGGTACTGTGCTGTATATACCAATAGAAGCGCGAGTCCACGAGTATCTACTGGAAGAACGGCTTATCCAGGGGCCATGATGCGTCTGTTGGACCAACACGCTTACGTATAACAAAACATCAGTTTGGATGGGGACATGAGAACTTGTTTTACACGGAACGGATTGAATGGGAGGCAAAACAGAATGCAAGTTACTTTGAACTTTTTTAATGGTAGTGTGGTTGTGTGCGTGCTTGGATGAAATGTGATGTGTTTTAATAGGGTGTAGCTTGTGCGAATGAAGTTTCGAGGAGGGGAGGAGGAGAAGGCAAAGGGTAAACAAGGGTGGGGTGGGGTGGGGTAGGCAGTTTTTTTTTTATTGAGTGGGTGTGTCTGGAGGGGAGTTAGAGAGGAAAAGAGAGAGAGAGAAAAGGGTTTGGAGAACTTACACAGAAAGAAAAAAATGTACAAATTAAACAAGGTAAAGAAGAAAAAGAAGAAGAAAAAAAAACTATTGTGGTTGCGGTGGTGGTGCACCAAAGTTAAATCCACCTTGCGGCATGTTGACATCGGTCTGGAAACCAAACGATTGAACCTGCTGCTGATCCGCCATCTCATCCACTGCATCCTCGTCGCCGAAGTAACGATCGATGATACCGTATGCCTTTTTGTAAATGTTGGTGTTCTCGTGTACCTGCATCTGATGGATGATCTCCATGCCGCCGCACTCCTCAATAAACAGGGCATACCGATTGATGCCTTCGGGGTCGTTGGCGCGTTCGATCTCGCCGACCTTCAAGATATTCTCCAAGCCATCCAAGGCCACCTGGATGATCTTGTTGTCCATGGTAGTCAAGACATCGCACAAGGGCCGAATGCAGCCCTGGGACACAATGTATCGAATCTGATCGGGTTTGTTGAGGCCACCCGATGTGGCATTGACGATGGCCCAACAGGCCTCTTTGCGTGTCTTTAAATCGGCGTTGGCCAGGATATTCACCAACACGGGCACAATGTTGGCTTCAATGACGGCTTGGATCTGGGCGACGTTGCCGGCGGTAATGTTGGAAATGGTCCAACAGGCTTCTTTGCGGATGGTATCCTTGTTGCTGGACAAGAGCGAGAGGAGTGCTGGAAGAACACCGCAATTGATGACCACTTGGGTTTGCATATCGTCGCCGGTGACAATGTTGCCCACGGAGCGCAGGGCAGGCGTTTGAACCGACGTTGAAGGGTGCATCAACAATTCAACGAGTCGTCGACACACGCCGCTTTCGATCACGGCTTGGATCCGGTCGTTCAGACCGTCGGAAAGGTATGAGATGGCCCAGCATGCGTCGATCAGGACTTCTTCGTCGGTCGAGTAGATCAGTTTGGCAAGCACTGGTAAGGCCGGACTCACCATGTCCCACCGAGGCTGGGGACTCTTGCCGCGGCAAAGATTCGATAATGTCCATGTGGCATTGCGGTGCATGGACAATTTGTGATGTTCGTTGAGGATGTTCAGAAGAGGTCCAAGCGCTCCGTTTTCCAGAACAAAGTCGCGACACACCGTGCTATCACCTGCAATGTTACCAATGGCCCACACCGCCTATGTAGAAAGAAAAAAGGGTTATTGATCCGTTTACTATTTCTCTCTCTCTTTCTTTTTTATATATCTATACCTGTTCCTTGACATCCATCACTTCGCTGCTAAGCAACTGCACAAAGATTGGCACGGCACCGGAATCAACGACGACTCGAGTTTGGTCCGAAGAACCCGATGCGATGTTTGTCAGTGCCCAAGCTGCTTCAAACTAATCGATGGTTAAGGCCAATGCTACGAAAAAGATCTTCCCAAAAAAATATTACCTGAAGCAAACCATGACGGGAACCTAAAAACTCGACAAATCTGGGTACGACACCCGTATTGATGACTTCTTGAATGGGTGGATTGCGTTCCTTGGACAATAACTTTCGGAACCGAGTGGTCGCGTCATACTGCTTTTCGACATCTCCCGAATTGACCGCATCGATAAGTGTCATTAATGTTTGATCCAGCTAGCAAGATGAACCTCTCCATGATTAGAAACAAAAATAGTCCAATGAAACCAGCACTTACATGAGGTTCGTTTTCAACGTCAATCTCATCCTCGCTATCGGACATGTTGGCATTGCCATACATGTTTCGACGCTTGGACAAGTTTTCCTCGCGCTTTTGCTTTCGGATTTCCACGGTTTGCTTTTGACGACGGTTTCTGACCTGTTCGGCCTGGAACGTGTCCTTGTTTTTATACTTGTTGCGTCTTTGATCGGCCACTGATTTGTTCTCCATTGTGTAAAGAAATAAGTGTGTGTGTGTGTGTTTTTTTTTTTCCAAGAAGAAAAAAGCGCAGCGCTAAAAAAAAAGCGAACAGCGTTTATAAAAAAATGACGCGTTGAGTTGTGGACCGTCACTCATAAAAATTGGATTTCCGGTTCACACTCTCTTTTAAGTGGAAAGGGACCAATGAAACAAAGAATAATAAAAAAACAACACTTCTACACTTTATATAGGTTGAATTCACCAAGGCAGCTGGCCTGGGAAGATGGCATTATTGTTTGGACAGTAATTGATAAGATGGGAGAGCTCGGGACAGGTGAGATTGTACGGGTGCCTGAAATTCACAGATTTGAGCTATGCAAACAAAAGGAGGCGTCGCTTTTCCATTGATTCATTCAAAAGACTTACTTTCGTCGGAACGGGTTTCTATCGAGTCGCTTTTGCATGAGAGGCGCGTGGCAGCCATACAGGTCTTTGGAGAACGGACCATGGGAACGGGCCGCTTCACCAGCGATCCGTTCGCTGGCTGCCTCCAAATCAAACGGCGGATCAATTCCGATATATTCGAATCTAAACCCAATTTTGCATAGTATTTCTTTTTTAGCGCGCGCAATTGTACTGTTCATTCATGTTTATACCGATCCAATGGAAACCGCAGTGCCGGCAGATGCAGCTCTTGAAACCGTTTCCGCTTAAACTCAAAGCCGATCACCGTCAATTGGCTGGGATATCGACCTGTCATCTCATAAAACCGGCATAGAGAGAACAGGATGTTTTCGTACGAATCTCGAGCGTAATCCTCCACAATCGTACGCGACAACAATTCGGTTCGATTATCCATGGATTCTGCAATCATCCAATACGATTGTCCTTCGGATCGTGGACCAGCCTCTGCCCGTGTTTGACCTCTAATTTTTTTTCCATCTTGTTGGTCTCTCTTTCTTCAAACAAACACACCCTCCCGTCGCGCAAATTACCCGCTAAATATCAAGACCGATTGGGGATCGTCGCTGGCGAGTGCAACACCTTTTTCGATATGTTTTATAAAGGTGGCCACTTGGCCGTTTTGTTGAAACGGTTCGAGGATCCAGTTGTCATTGTCAGACAATGATGATGTGTTTGGATCGCCTTTGTAAATGGCATGGCCCGCAACGATAATGGCATGATGGTGATCGTACAGTCGGACTTGTGGCAAGATATCATTTGGTTTAAAGGTGCTCAACGTTCTGGCATGTCGGCCGTGCTGTACAAGATTGGTAGAGATGCTAAAGATTAACAAGACGAGAAGGATCAGGGCTGGCAGTTGACGTTTGTTGGCAATGCGTCGCCATGGGTATGTTTGCGGTGGATTGGTGAACGATGCAGTATCTATATGCAACGGCAATACCGTTGCCCTGGGGTTCTGCTGTTTGACGGCAAGTATTGCCATACAATAAGTATAAAGAGCGAAAAGAAAGCGCTCTATTTTTTGGGAAATATTATATATAGGTATAAAGGGCGGAGACGTTATTATTTTTACTTTTTATTTCATTGCAAAAAAGAAGCATCAACTCTCGCCCAACATTACGTTTTGCGATAGTCTCGAATAAGTGGCAATGGTGGCATGACACACTGGACACGTGTGCTGGACATCTTTACACAGCGGACAACAGAATGGAATAAGACAGCTGCCATGACAACCAAACACCAACAGGAGCAGCGCGCTAAACACCACCGCACTGCCGTTTTTGTAGTCCGTAACGGTTTCAACTTGGTGACCGCACTCGGGACACTGCACTACGCCCGGGTCTGCTCGAAGCGACGCCAAGGCAGTGTAATTGTGGTTGATAGTGGGAATGACCGTGCCGTACGATGGAGGTGCGGGGCAGGTGTGAGGTGGTTCGGGAGGCGGGGGGTAGTTGGGAGGCGGAGGAGGACACACATCGTTGTAAGGCGGCGGCGGTGGCTGTTCCGTGTATGTTGGCGCAGCGGGCTTCGAGTAAAAAAATGAGGAGGAAGGCATGGTATTTGCAAGAAAGAGAGTGAAAGAGAAAGGAAAAAAAGGGAAAAAAGGATGATCTCTTGGCCCTTTCTTTCTCTCCTTGCTCAGCGCTTTTTATTATGCATATGTCACACGTTATTTTTTTTTTTACTTTTTTTTTTATTCTTCTGTTGGACTCTTCCCGTTGTTACGAAGCATGTTCTTGAGTGCACGCAATGCAAACACCGTCAGACCAATGCCCGACCAATCCTCATCCAACAGTCCGCGCAAATCGCCAACCGTCATAATGTCTTGGTCTTTGAGCTTGGCAGCCCACTCCTCAGCCTTATCTTGGCCACGATTGGTTGCTGCGGCCGTTTCGCGGACAAAATCATCAATAGGGCTATCGTCCGTGTACTCTGCAAGTATTACATATGCGTTATAAGGTGCGACGTGGCATGAATCACTGTCCTTTTTCTATACCTGTCATCACATTCGTCATCATCAATGGCTCTGAACTCGGCGATGATCCATCATCCTCGCTTGTATCCATATCATGGGTATCTCTGGTTGCCCTGCGAGTCAGCTGGTGTTTCACAAAAGAAAAAAAAACAGTGAAAAGACTTCACCTTTTTGTGTATCTTTCCAATTCTTGCTCTGCTTCACGTAACCGTTCTTCGGCTTGCAAAGCTTGTTTTTCCAAGAGTTCGCGTCGTCGATCACTGTCGCGCACACGGTCGGTCATGGATTGCAATTCGCCACGTATCTTTTCCAATTCGCTGAGTGGATCGTTGTCGCGACGCCAAACAGCTCGGGTATTGACGGCGTCTCCGTTTGCTTCTTGATTGATGTCCCGAAGTCTTCGATTGAGTTCTCCCGTAATCCAATGTTGATATCGTTCCGGCAAGACTTGCTCTTCAATCTGACGGATATATAGTGTTTAGTATACTCTGTCTTTTTTTCTTTCTACAAGAAAATCAGGTACCATTTCAGCAACCACTTCTTCGGCAGTATCTTTTTCCTTTATATAGTTTTTAGGATTTAAAACATGGTTACGCATAATAAACTTACCACATTGAACTCAAATTTGACAGACACCTTGTCAGAGCCCTTGAACACAACTTGCAGGGTCAGCAGTTTATGGGAAGGATCGGTCGCTAGCAGCTGAACATCAGGCTCTACGGCCAAAAATGGACATTCTAAAAGTTCCTGAGCCGATAACCTGTTTTTTTTTTATAATCAATAACGTCACTAACAGATGCGCACGTGGGGATGTTCTTTTTTTTTACCGTTCGTTTTCGTCTTCGGACAGACAGCTGTTGATGACTTCGAGGACCTGCTGGTTGGGTACTTTGGACAGAGACTCGGGTTTTATGTGCTATACGTTCCCGGTGGATACATTTATATAAACACACACTAGGATCTATCGAGAACAAAAAAAAAGCAGAACACGTACCTGGGAAACCTTTTTAAAGACCTGAGCAGCATTTGTGCATTCACTGTAGGGGTATTCGCCTGTGACCATTTCGAGGAGACACATGCCAAAGGCGTAGATATCGACCTTTTCGGAATAGCCCCGTTCCTCGTACATTTCGGGTGCCATGAATTCGGGAGTGCCAATGAGGGTGTACTTTTTATTTCCCAACCACATGTTTTCTGCCGTGCCCATGTCGCCAATCTTGATTTCGTTGTGGGCGCCGTTGATAAAGATATTGTCGCACTTGATGTCGCGGTGGATGATGGGCGGATTGTGACCGTGCAAGTACGCTAGGCCTTTCAAGATTTGACGACTCCAGCGTTTCACGATTTTGGGGTTGGGTAAACTCAGCTTGCGGATGTATTCTCGCAACGTACCCGATGTCATGAGCTCTGTAACAAACACAAATTCCGTATTGTTTTGTCCGATCCATGCGTCATGAAACGCAATGATGTTGGGGTGTCGCACTGATTTCAAAATCTCGATTTCGTGTCCAATGTCCTTGTTGTTTTCATGTCCAATCTATGGCACTTGGTGTTATATGGAAAACGGTATGTGCGCAAATAGCCTATCCTTTATTACCTGCAAAACGTTCCAAGCAACCTCATATCCTTCCTCATGATCAATGGCCTTGTGAACGACCTTGAATGCACCTTTTCCCAGTAGGGTATTGAGCCGACCGTACCGCTTGTTGGGTGATATCTCCACCACGCGCTCGGCAACGTGTTGATTCGAGTGATCGATCAGTTCCCCGCTAAAACTTCGAGTGGACTGTGGTTCCTGAGGTTCTATTTGTGCCATGTGGTAGTTGATGTGCTGGGCAATCGTGGTCGACCCGTTGAGCGGCGAAGAGGACATGGATGGTGGCGGGGGCGTTCCCATCATACCGTTGGCATTTGAGTAATATGTCATATCTGGCTCGAATGGCTGTTGCTGCGTCTCTGTCATTTTGGGTATAAAGAAGTAAAAAGGGAGGGGAGGAAAGAAAACGAGAAAGAGAAAAAGAAAGGCGCGGAGACTTTTTGTATCGAGGACCATGCAAGATTTTTTTTTCAGTCACCAGGAAAAAGAGTTGTTGTGCCACACTTTTCCTATCCTTACCCCACCGCTCCTTTTTTGCTCGTTCCTCTCTCCTGTATCCACGTGGTCTTGGAGAAAGAAAAATGTTGCCATGGTATTTTTCGGAAATGTTGTTAGAACCAAGAAACTTATATTTTTTGAAAGGGGGAGGGTGGAAGGTGGCGGGGAGTTGTGAGCATGAACGTGTCTCGCGAGTCCAGGTTTTTTGAAGGTCCGGCGCATCCGACACACACACGACGTAAGGGGGGTTACGTGTCACTGCAATAATCCTTCACCTTTCACTTTTCTTTATCAAAAAAACAATGGCAAACCAGGTACAACAACTACGCGATCAACTCAAAGCCGAAATGAGTTCGCCATCGCCCAGTTTGAATAAATGCAACGATTTGCTTGCTCGATCCAAAGTACGTCCCCTCTCTTTATAGATATCATTCGTAACGCAATAGCAAATAGATTGCGTTCATTCAACTGGGTGTCTTTACTCCCAATCTCAAAAACATCAATGTCGATCTCATGGTAGCTGCACGTACGTTTTGCTGTCATTGTTAGAGAAAACGGAAACTGATGAAAAAAAATGGATTTAGGCGACATTCTGGAAGCGGGCGCTTATTACAGCGTACGCGCCAAAGATATCGAGTCGTTTGAACGCTACATTGCACAACTCAATACGTTTTATCATGATTTGGCGTAAGTATTTTTTTTGTTATGTCCATGTACAATCTGAAGAGGTGTTGAATTGAATGCGTGTGTGGGTGAATAGGTCGAAATTGCCACCGTCGCAGCAAATGTATCCATTGACTGCTCTCAACCTGCTTCGACTGTTATCTCAGAACCGATTATCGGATTTCCATACAGCATTGGAAGGCGTTGATCCCGACCAGCTACAAACCAACCCTTACATCAAGCAAGCCGTTGATCTTGGTACAGACATCTGTTTTTTTTTCGACCGACCCGACTTGTACATGGCTAACCGAGTTGAATGCAGAACAATTCTTGATGGAAGGAAGCTACAACAAGGTATGGAGCACACGGAGCTCGGTGCAAGGAGAGGAATTCTTGTTCTTTTACGACATTTTGATCAATACGATCCGGTAAGCAAGTCGGATAGAAAACAAAGGTGGATGTATGTATGTATATTCATGCAAATGCCCCACAGGAACGAAATTGCCAGCTGCAGTGAAAAGGCGTACGAGTCACTACCATTGCAAGATGCCGGCACTCTGTTATTCCTAAAGAACACCAAGGAACTGTTGAATTTCGCACAGGAGGTTAGCAAAAGAGAAAGGGAAAAAAAATTAAGCTCGGGAACTGAACCTTTTTTTTTTCTTTGTAGCGAGGTTGGAAGGTGCATCCCGGTGAGCAGATGGTCTACTTTGGCTCGGACGATAATGCTGCTGTCGAGATACCCCAGGAGCAAATCATCACACAAACATTAGTTTATGCTAGAGAGTTAGAACGTATCGTCTAAAACAGTTTTATCGCAAAAGAGATCTGATTCGGAAACGTTAAAAGAGAGTTTATGTCCCGTTCTGAGTTTATTTCTTTTTACTTCTTTACTACACACCACGTACATCTCTCTCTTTTCTTTTTCAAAAGGTTTTCTCTAAAAAAAAATGGTGGGCGAGGCAATGCTATTCCTGTTTGCAGTCGTCATGGCTGCTCTGTTGCTTTTTGCAATGGTCTTTTTTGTAAGTGCCTTTTCTTAGTTTTCTTGGAATTACGCGTCTCTAATGCCTACGCTTTTGCAAAGGTCATCATGTTTTCCGACTTGGAATGCGACTACATTAACCCGATTGATTTGTGCAACAAGCTCAACCAAGTAAGTAGAAAAAAAAAGGAAAAGAGGAAGGGAGGACGCAAGCCAACCCGAGAAACAAAAACTAGTTTGTTCTGCCGGAAATGGCAACACACGCGTTCTTGTTCTTTATGTTTCTTATCAACGGAAGCTGGCTCGCCGTCTTGCTGAACTTGCCGCTTGTCGGTTACAATGTCAAAAAGTAAGTCTTGTTGCGGGATTTCGCACGTTGGATGGCTAAGAAAAGGGGTGGCATAGGGTGTTGAACAGCCAGCATATGTATGATGCGACGGAGATCTTCCGGACGTTGTCGATCCACAAGAAGGAATGCTTTATCAAGGTGGCATTCTACCTCATCGTAAGTCGTGTGCGTGTGTCGATAAGGTGTGCAGGTGTGGCTGATGCAAAACGTTTGTGCAGAGTTTCTTCTACTACCTATACCGAATGATCGTTGCATTGATTGCCGCCGATTCATAGGAGGAAGGCTTTAATCTAGTTGCGCACACAATAAAATTGTACAGTATCCGCTCATGTGTCCGGTCTGGGAAGCGAATGCCTGTCGAACACGTACGCTTTCACGTGGTAGCTGGGTCCGGGATTGAAACGCATAAGGTGAAGTTTATTAAACATGATATAGAAAAAAAAAGAGACAGATATAAATGATAAGAAAGGAAGGAGGGAAATGGGCGGGAATAGATGCTTTATCGTCGCTTGAGCTGATTGTCCAGGACCGAACGCTGTTGTCTAAGCCAGGAATTGGAAGTGAGCGGTGCTACTTTGGAATTGACAAGTTCCTTGTGAGTGCGACGGGCAATATCGACCCAAGCCGACAAGATAAGCTGTTGTTCGCGACGCGTCTGTAATCGCGTTTCATGCAGCTGTTTCTTGAGTTTCTCGATCTCTTCGTCACGCATCATCAACTGCGCTTGCAACGAAGTGACCGCCTCGTCATAGTTGCCCGACGTGGGACCTTCCGTGATCTTTGACTCTTTGAACATCTTGTCCTGTTGCTTGATAAATTCGCGTGCCTTTTTCAGCTTAATGGTAGTGTCGCGCAACTGTTCCTGAAGTTGAATCGTTTGCTGTTGCAAATGGGCGTTCTGCTGCTTCAAAGGCTCATCGTCCTTGGCTTCGAATGCGGCCAATGCAGCCTTCATCTCGCTGTTCAGACGTTCCTTGTCGAGCAACAAATCCTTTTGTTCGATGCTTTGGCTTTGCAGATTGTCCTTTTCCAGCAGCAACTTGTTGATGTCTTGCAATTGGTTCTTGGACAACTCCTCCAATTGCTTGATGCGTTCGGTGACTTGCTTGAACTCTTCGGCATTGTCGCCAAAGGCAAACTTGCCTTCTGCAATCTTGGATTCGAGTTTGCTCACTTGTTCACGCAACCCCTTGCTTTCTTTCTCCAAGTCAATGATGTGGAGCCGCAGCGAAAGCGTGTGTTGCGATTGGTCCATCATGGCGTCAGGCACGTTTTCGCGAATACGCGCTATGTCGCTTTGGAGAATGTCGCGCTCGGCTGAAACTTCCAAGTAGTTCTATTGTCCGGTTCAGTTCTTGCGCATGCTTTTTGAAAATAAAAAGAGTGGACTCACCTTTTCAAACTGGCTCTTTAGACGGTTGGCATCGTCCAACAAGTGTTGAAGCACCACGGCGCGTTGGTTGCGACCCGATGCATTTTCTTCTTGCAAGGTCTTGATTTGACGTTCCAGACGACGTTTGGATAGTTTTCTGACGGACATTTGGACGGTAAGATACGAGTGTTGCAAACGAGGAAAAAGAAAGCCTTACAGTTCAGTCACATTGGATTCCTTGAGTGAAGCCTCCAGCGAATCATTCAATCCACTTTCATCCAAATCCATGTCGTCGATATCATCACCGGCATCGCGTTGTGCCATCACTTGGTCCAAGGTGCCTTTTTTAAACACGTACGATGAATTGCGCTCGCTCGTTCAGAGCCCCTATTTTTAAAGGTCTTACCACCCAGTTGAACCTCTTGCAGGTTCTCTTCCAGCACTTGAATGCGATCCAAATCACGCACATGGTCGGCTTCCAAGATCTCGACCTTTTTCGTCAATTGCTGAAGTTCATACTCCATCTTGTGTTTATCGCGAATCAGATCCTTGTTCGTTGTTTCGAGCGTAGTGACCTGTTCCTTGTACGAATCCATCAAGGTCTTGAAAGCAAGTACTTTGCGATACTCTTCTTCGATCTGCTGGTTTCGATCCATCAAGGTATGGTTTTGTTCCTCCATCGCCTTGATTTGTCGTCGATAATCCGCGCTTTCCTCGAGTTTCTTTTTGTACTTTTCAATCACGTTTTCCGCCTTTTGCAACTTTTCCGCCGCGTGACGGTATTCATCCAGTTGATCGTTCAATTTGGCCGCTTGTTCTGCGCGCTTTGCAAGTTCTTCGCACTGAATGATTTTTTTTTACATATTAGCTTTTGCATGGTCGCAGTAAAACGAGGTAAACTCTTTTTTTATAGATGTATGTACCCTGCGTTGCAACTCTTCCATCCTGACGTTTTGCGTATCCATGGACATTTCCACTTCTTGACGACGATCTTCGCTGCGTTGGCTATAGATGAGGGACATTAATCGTCGTTCCTTTTGTATAGAATACGAGGCAACGGGTTTTTTACATGTCTTGTTTCAAGTGCTCGATTTCCGTCCGCATGATAAAGTCAGCTCGGCCCGTCTCGTTTGCTTGTTCAACAGCCTTATCCATATCGCGTAACCGCAGCTGAAGATCCTCCTTTTCGCTTTCCAGTTCATCCTGTCTTTTAATTTAAGTTGTCTTTTGTACATTGCTACCAAACAACCAGAAACTCACGTAGCGATAGCGAAGCTGAGCATGTTCTTCGATCAGCTGGCGATGCTGATTCTGCAACTCTTGATGTTCTTCGATAATGCGAGAAAATTCAGCTGGATTGCGCAAAAGTGGTTCGCTAACAAAACATTAGACATTGTTGTAAAGAGCCCCCCCCGGGGATGGTAAGACAAAGACTTACTCTCCATAGGTGGATGAACGGTTGTGACCGGTACCCGAGGCAGAGGCAGGCTGAGGCGGAGCAGATGATCCGGTATCATGATCCACTGGATCCCCTGAAATGGCGAGCATGGCATGTTCGATACTGTGCATGAGGGCGTGCTGGGCGGACTGTGACAAGGACTGGATCTTTCCGATATAAATTTGGTTCTTGTTGCACATGACAGCGACGCAAATGATGAGTTGACACAACTTGATGGTTTCTCGCACGTCGGCGTCCTTTGAAATGGCGCCCAAGTTGACTGGTGGCAAGTTCTCCGAGTTGCGATCCAAGACTTCTTCATAGTACCGGGACACAAGTTTGTGTAGCTTTTTTAAATTGTTAATTTTCAGGACCCAGTTGTCGCCAACATCCGCCGACCGAATCAGCTTGAACCATTTGGGATCACTAATCTGTCTATTAAGTAAAGCCGCCCCCCTTTTCGCGCATGAATATTACCACCCTTACATATCAGCAAGCACTTCGAAGAGTATAATGCCGTCCGTCAAGTCCGTAATATGTCTGCATGGGTGAGAAATATGTTCAAACGAGTTGATCTAGAAAAGTGTCATTATACACTCAGAAGAAAAGAGAAAAAACGCGACTCGATTTACCCATTCAACATAAGCGTCAGCTTCGGCTCTCGTCGGCATCATCGTTTGTTATTAATTTTGAATGAATGAATAAAAAAAAACTGGAGGAAAAAAATGAACTGAATGAAATAGTAAAAAGAAAAAGAGGTATTGTAGGTTTGTTGAATGCAAGCAAGTCGCTGCTTTTTTTTAGAAAGAGAGAATAAAAGGGCGAAAAGAGAGGGAAATGATAGTTATGACCGGGATTGAGTGATGGTTAAAGAGGGAGGAGTGGTTCAAAAATAAGTTCACGCCTCGCCAACTATTTTGCTTTAGCGGAAAACGTCATACGCCACGAGGTGAACGCGGAGTTGTTGGGCTTTTTTTCTGTATATACATGAAGCAAAAAAAAAAACCTGTACCTGGCGTACCCACTTGGCTTGCTTGGATACGATCGATTCGCAGTATCCATGACAACAAACAATCTGCCTGTTGTCAAGTTTGAAATTTTCACTTAAAAGAATAGACAACGATTTCGCCGTCTCACTGCCAAGGTTTTCTGTTTGTTACCCGTTTGATCTGCAAAGTAAACCAGATGCTTCTTTTGGACGGATTACTAATTTAATGCCGCACTGATCAACTCTTGGACTGGCGTATGTTTGCTTCACTGGATATGAAACGTAAAGCAGTTTCCTTTGGGCCACCTTGACATTCTCTGTATGGTTGCTTGGCCTTCCCAACAGTACATAGACGTTGAACCCCTGTGCTCTGATACACACTATCTATGTAGGATTCACTTTTGCAGTTGCTTTGGCTGGGTGCTAGAGTATTCTTTCACATTGGAAGAGCTATTAAATGGGTGTAGCATTGCCCCTCGCACAATGCACGATTGCGATAACTACCTGTCGAAAAGTGCCGTTTCTTTGAATGTGTGCGACGGGGCGACTTGCTTGGCGATAGTAATTCTCTCCCACGTATATCAAAGGGAGCGGTGTTTACGAAGGTCTTCATATCCTACTCTTTGTCAGTGACATTTATTCACAGTGAACTAGTCGCAATAGGATACCGACCATGCTACTCACTGATCTCGCTCCCGTCATTCTACTTGATCACGGCCAAATGCACAAAGTGAAAATCAGAATGACAATTCAGGTAACGTCCGTAACTCTGATAAAGAAAGTTTGGGCTTAGTTGGGGAAGTTACACTGTGGCACCAGTAAAAGAGAACCGAGCGTATTAGTTTCCTTCTCTTTCGTCCTTTTCACCGGCGCTTGCAAGAGCCAACCGTACGCTGTCCCGTAAAGCTTTGTGATTTTATCCCCTTGAACCACAGCATAGTCTGTCACAAGGATGTATATTGAGTATGTCACACCACAACAAGTAGCCGATCCAAACTATACCGAGTACAACTCGAAGGGAGGCGAGTTCAGACCCACATGGCTCATCCGCACTTCCGACTGGCAAAAGGTCCCTGGCACCGATGCTGTTGATGGCTACCACGCCCTATCGTACTGCTGGGAGCAGTCCGGCGAGACCAAGAAACTTGAAAACGGAGAATATGTCTGCGTTGACAATGGATACCACGAAATTACCGACTTGAACTTACGTGCCGTGTGCGATTCATACGGTTTATACGAGCTTAACAAATTATGCCCATCCAGACAAATCAGTCTGTTAATCAAAAATTGTCTCAGTTCTGAAGTGACATACGACAAATTGCTCCAGCAGATATGCAAGGACTTTGACATCGAGTACTTGTGGTATGACAAGATCTGCATCAACCAGGCAAAGAAGGCAGAAAAGCATCGCGAAATCAAGCAAATGCATCTCATTTACAGCAACGCGTGTTACACAGTCGCGTTGGTCCCCGAAATCTACATTGAGGATCCCGAAGACTTTGACCGTATGAACTGGTTGCTCGAAACTACCGAAGCTAAATACAAAGCAATTGATCAAATGGTGGAATCACTATGGTTCCAACGGAGCTGGACACTGGAGGAAGTCATGATGTCAACGCGGATTTTGGTCATCGGACAGAGCACCCATTTGTGGTCTCTTGCAGATATCAAACAAGGTGAAAAACGAAAGGAAAACGATCTTCTGGCCAACATGATGCTCGGGTTCAAGGAGCGTACAGCGAAAAGCGCAAACCAAGTCCTCCGTTACGCGCACTTCCGTACAAGCACGAAAGAACACGACAAGATATTTGCGCTGGCCAACATTTTTGCAGACATTATTTCCATCGACGTTGATTACGACAGCGACGTGTTCGTTGCAATGAACGCATTTTACCGACGCTTGGCCCAAAGGGATTTATCGCTCATGTGCTTTGGATCGAATTTATATACAAGCAAAGTTCCTCGATATACGGCGACCATGGGATCCTATAACCTTCCTTCGTGGACAGGCGTTTCTGGATTGCACTCAAGCAGACTAGTAGCCGATATTACACTGGACCAGAATTACGATTATATGATAGACGAAGATATGGTGTTACTTATACGATGCCGATACCACACCGTACAGGCTCGCAAATACAACAATTTCGATGTCTTCAACGACGACGAACGAACGAAGAAAGCAAACAGTAACTATTACAAAGTGATAAGCTCAATAGATGACTTTGGGAACGAAAGCGAGGCGTTGGATTGGAGTCAATGGACCATGTACATAACGTCAGGCTGGTTTTCCACTCACTATTATAAGCCAGACAACCACACTCAATTCCTCTCGCCGGTGTTATCACTCTCCCTCGCCGAAGAATGTGACGAATGTGTCATTTTAGGTGTCGTATTTGACAGTGTGATTCCAACAACAGTCGATAATGCCTTTGCTGGTTACGGTCACATCTATTTCTCCCCAGTGGCAAGAAGGTCGACCGATGGCTCTTACAAAATAATCGGTACGATGATTCTGAAATATTTCCAGTATAATGAGCCGCACATCAGCCCTCAAAAAGTAATGGATAAAATGTTCAATGATATTGAATGCGAGACTCACGAGTTTTGCATTAAATAAAGTAGATATTTAATAGTTACTTCTCAACATACAATATCGCTTATTACTAGACTTCCAATACAGTAGTACATTACTATTCGTATTCACCATCATGCTCACCCATTGTTCGGAGCCTATGTGCACAGTAAATTCTTGTTTCGGATGAACCGGTGGCAGCTTACATAATTTTGTGGACAACTTCTCACTGAGAATGTCTGGTATAGACACGGGCAGAGCTCATTGATATAAATACCAAGAGTATACAGGTATTTATTTGTTCCGTTTACTGTTTGTTGTATTTTTAAACGGACTAAACTACACCTTTATGCATGCTAATGTAGCGAGCCATGCATGGTCCAATGAAATGAGCAGAGGAAGCTGAGATTATACGACAAAAAGTCAGAACGGTTCGAAGCATAAGCTTTTGCATAAAAAGCCTACGCACTGCTGGAATATATTTTTTTTTCTATGTTACCGATCGCAATGAAACGTACCCTGCAATATTCATCTTGCAACTGAGCGATGACGTGTTATTCAGACCAACAAGCAACAGTGGATATTACCGTGACAACTTCCATAACCATACCTTGTTCGAGTAACTTGATTCAGCAGAATGTTCATTCCTACAACGCTGTACAGCTTCGTTGACAAGGTAAAATATGCCAACACCTTCGATACAGATGCAAGGCTCTCATTAATAATTCTGTGGCTCGGTTTTTGCAGTTTCACGCACTGTGATACATATGCTCTTTATTAGAACTTTGAGAAAGAATTTCCAGCCGTCCCATGGTACCTACCCTTTCGCCAGTAACACTTCATGTCTTCAGCGACTGCCAAAGCATTACTGCAATCCAAACAATCGCGCTGCCTTGAAAAACGAAAAGATAGCTTGAATTTACAATCGGTACGAGGTGACAAGGACATCATTACCGATTCGGCATTTCCCATGTCGGACAACCATCTATTCAATCTCATTCAGGGGCTGGACACTCAATGGCATGCTCATATAACCAGCAAAGAATATGACGCTGCACTGAAAACTGCGATGGAAATACAACAATGTGCACCCGAGTCATATTTCGGCTATCAACGCGTAGCACAAACCCATCTCATCCGAAACGACTGTGACAAAGCGTTACACGCGTACCAACTTGCCTTTGAGAAGGTCAGGGACGATATTACATTGCTACGCAAGTCAGTCGAGAACGCGCAGCATATCTTTGACCAAGCTGCCGTGGAACTTGCAAACGCCAACCAATTTGATAAAGCCGACAGGATTGCGAACGGAATGATTTCGCTGTTGCCGACATCGCCAACCGGCTACTTGCGTGCTGGCGAGCTGTATGAAATGAAGAACAAGACCAAGGAAGCAATGGATTCGTACGATCAAGGCATTTCGTCTGTTCCGGTTAATCATCACGCTTTGCTTATTCAACACAAGATCCGTCTCCAAAAACGCATAGACCGAAAGCCGCACTACGACTTTATCGAACACGTGCCCTTGGAAATCACATCCAAAGTTGCCCAGTACCTTACTGTTCGTGATCTGATTGAATGTCTAAAAGTTTCCAAGAGTTGGAAGCAGCGAATCGACCAGTGTCCCGAAGCATGGCGTGTGTTGCATGTGGAGTACAATGGCGGGAATATCGACGTTAATGCCATTCAGAATGTCAAGAGATTTGTACGCCAAGTTGTTATGAAGTCAGCTTCTGGAAACCCGTCGCTTGTAACCGACCTGCTGGCATCGATCGGTAACGGAGAGTTTGAGAGTCTCACGTGCCTGAGTAAGTTAAATGCTAATATCTGAACCGTTCAGTTGTATTAACGCGCCGAGATAGTATTGGATCGTGGCACAATGGATGCACAGTTTATTCCACACCTGATCAAAATATTCGATCGCGTCCGTTTGACACACTTGGATCTGATATTCTCGTTCAATAAGACTGATTCACACATTCCTCTGGATCAAGTGTTGCGATCATGTTCCCATCTCCAACGATTAAGATATCATATGGATTCCCTTGCGACAAAAGTCGACCATGAGCGTTTGCCAAAAGAGCCAACAAAGATCACCCATTTGTCTATTGGTGGCTATCCCTATTACGAAGGCAAGGTGGAGACACCTCATTTCTTTATCCCACTGATCCCGATCTTCCCTCACCTTGTCGATCTCTGCATAACCGATAGTTCTCCAGGAGATCTCCAAACGATCACAAAGCAATGTACCAACCTCCGTCGACTAGTCATTATGCAGCGTCCAAAGATGGCATTTTTGGAATTTCCTGATTCGAAACGTAAAGGTCTGCAATATCTAAACATTGACGGGTACATTGATCCCAATGACGTTGCCGGTGTCATTGCCCAGAACAGCAAAACACTTTTATCCATTGATGTAACTCTGGGCTACGAGACCGATTGGGATGGCCAACTGGTGGATCCCCATTGGGACTGGGGACATATCACCAAGTTGAACTGTCCGCTACTCAAGAAGCTGCACTTTTTCATCGACTATTACTGGCCATTCGAGCAATGGATCGGTGATTGTCCGGCTCTGGAAGATATTCGACTGGAAGGAGTCGCAGAAATGACCGATTCAATATTCGATGCCTTGGAGAGATTACCAAAACTACGGTCGCTTGATCTTGAAGACTGTCAGAAGCTGACGAATGCCGGACTCTCGGGATTTTTCGACAATTTGCGAAAGCAGGGTTCACAGTTGCATACCGTAGCTCTCCGGTTCTGTGATTCGTTAAGTACCGAGTCTTTGCTTTCGTTAATGTCGCTTCCAAGTCTCCGCAGCTTGTGTATCCATTCATCCAAAGGCGTCACGGAAACTGTATTACATGATTTTGCGGCAAACGTCAACTGTAATAGTGCCGTCGAGTCTGTCTCATTTCGCTGGTTGGACGGTGTGACAGATCAGCCACTCCTGAAACTTATACGTGCTCTGCCCCATCTCCAATCGCTTAATTTATCTTATTTAAACAATATTACCGACAATAGCGTAAACGCAATTGCCGACCTTTCATCCGGAACCAGTCTATCCAAACTTAATGTTTACTGCTGCAATCAAATTACTCCTGGGGTAATTACTAGTGCTAGAGAATTGCTCGATATAACTCAGGACTACATTGAATAAAATGGTTTTGATGGTAATTTGAGTGAGCTTTCTTTTTTTTATGCTTTGGGCTTTAGATCCTGTACTTCTCGCTTGTATGTACGTCTACTCATAATCGAAATACGCACTCCCATTCGGTACTTATACAGCGGTTAATCCAAGCCATTAGTAAAAACCTACCGATCGCCTCTTTGCCTTTGAAATCATTTCTCGTTGCACATAATTGCCACCGATAATGCCAACTTGAGAGGTAGGATGTTGAAAGTTTGGTGCTAGTAGTACCCTTGAATTGTTACGTAGAAAAAGTGATACTGATGCTCAATTCGGGAACATGTTAGTATTGTTGTCCAGGTATCTGTAAGGTTCTGGCTTATGCAAGGATCTCAGACGCGAACAAATCACTATCACAACATGGAGGAGCAATAGCCAGCTTTGATGGGAAGGCAAATTAACTATCTGTCTTGGTTTTATGCGCAGACATGGCACTTTCTGGCTCTTTGGTGACACAACAGCCAACCATTTCCGCTTATAAAATGACGGTTCATTTAGTCCTCAGCACATTATTTAAGTTCTATAATCTAAGAATATAGCTGAATTTTGTAAGGGTCATCCATGGGAATACTGCGAGCTAGCTCTAGCTTAGATGGAGCCTTTGTAATATGAGAATAACATCAATACATACGACAAGTACATTTCTATTCCAGGACTCAAAATGTTGGGCAAAAAGTGAGCCCAAGAACTGACACTGTCAAAGCCCATTAATTTCGTTAAAACCCTCCCAGTTGAGACATGACATAAAATACTACTTCAGCGCCTGACTTTCTTGAGCTTTCAAGGGTGCATTTGTCTCAGCAAGTTTAATACACCTTCCTTATGGACATGATCCTTCCACAATTAACAACAGTGTCCTAATCACTATCCACGTTTAAGCGCGTTTTGTTAAGCATGGTGATCAGCATGGATTAATGCAAAGGCCATTACGGAGACGGCGGATGTCAATAAGTGCAACGAATTCTTATAACCAGCTTGCGGTACCGATTGATTTGGGAAATTGCAGTATAGAAAAAGTCGGTATATATGTGCAAGGACGATGTATTTAGATGCTTCAGAATTCAGTAGTAGCATGTGTCCTTATACACTTTTGCTTTGACCTTGGTGGCAGCTATAGTGAACAAACATCTCAAATCGTCGAGCTGAATGCCTCTACGTACACTTCCGGAGCTGACAATTCATTGCGATGGTAGCAACCGATGTACAACCACTAAAGATAGAGCTTTTGTCTCCTTATGCAATGATACTTGCTGTGAAAAAGAAGATTCGGAACCAGTCTCCCACTTTTCTCATATTCCATCAAATGCTGTGTTACCCAAACTAATTTTTGCCGGTACCCTAAAAATTTCAACCACACACCCGTTCATGACAACAAACACTTCCTTCGAATTTCCGTATTCTACAGAAGTTAAGCTATGATGATTCTCGACGTGTTTTACAGGATAGTATTGTCTTCATGAATAGATAGCATTTTAAAAAAGCAAAATGTCTGTCCATTTACAATCGCATGCACCTATAACATATCGTAGAGATAATAAGTATCCGTAGAATGTGGCTGGATAATGACACATTTGGATGGGTTCCAGCGGTAGTCTACGTAGCTGGTGCTGTTCACAAACTTCGAGCAGCCAATACATTTTGAATGGTATAGTGAGCGACATCACGTCATCGATATAGAGCAAGCGCTGAGTATCCAAAGGATCGTCGTCATCTAGCTTGGATTGTGAGGCGTGTGCTTCTGTAGGTGATGTAGATCCTGTGGCATTTTCGATGTAGACTTCTCATTCAAACCTGAGCAGGTCTTGGAACACATGGATAAAAGCACGTTGAAATAGAAAAAGAAGATAATATAGAGTCGTAAATGACTTTAGTGGGATCCAATGCTCTCTTTCACAGAATGAATTGCTTTGATCTGCTCTCGTTACTGCGCTATCCCAATCGTAACCATTCAGAAGGTCATCGATTACTATGTAAATGGTTATCCAGGTTCGAGTAGGGGGCTTTATTTACGGGAGTCATCTCGCGCACAGAAACAACCTTGGTAGTTTAAACATAAATCTGCGGTACCATAATGCTCTTCCAGTCAAAAGCATATGTCCGAGATGTTTTTTCACGTATGTCAAGCTGTTTCATTTGCGAATAACCGTACAGCTTGTATTTAAAAAGTATTAAATACATTATGTGACATTGAAGTATTCATAATGTTCGTTAATGCCATAGTTTAGCTTACATACTTTAATATTTTTGTAGAAAATCGAACGACGCGCACAGAAAAGAGTGGAATGGCACATTTTCTGTGCGCGCGATGACAGTTGGTCGGCAAGCATAATCTCTCGTTCGAGCTTCTTCTATAGCTCGACTAGCTCTTGTGCTGCAACGGCGCTTCTCTCCAGAGCAGCGATACGCTGGATTTCTGCCTTCTCGCGCTTTTTTGGCGCGGATCAACTCTTCTTCGTCATCATCATCATCCACACGACCTCGCTTTTTGCCGACTCGGGGCGGTTTGGCTTTTTTCTGACTAGCGGGCCGGTCTTCCTCTTCAGCTGGGTAAGACACATCGTCGCTCTTCGTACCAACGATTGTCAACCACTTCTGCTCTTTGCGCAGGACATCCCAGCAATGCTTCAACTTGAATGACTTGGTGCCAGTCCAGTTGACTGGAAGATTAATATTGAAATCTACACAGGCGCGTTTGTGCTATAACTTGAAGTTTAGCAACCTACGAACCGGTTCTCAAATCAAGTCTAATACTTTGGCATCTTCCGGTTCATTGGCACCGCTGGGTGAATCACGAACGACTTGGCCCCAGAATCCTGAGAATCTTGAGTAATATCTCTGGATAAGAGACTAGCGGTTTTTGAAGGCTTTAAGGTCACATCCTTTAGGATTGCCGTTCAAGTTAAACTTGTCCTCAATCTGTTTTCAAAATGTAACAGCCGTTTGGTCAGTTCCAACCGCATTATTTTTAGTGACAAGAAGCCACGAGTTGATCAAGTACAAATCCTCGTTTTCTTCCTAAAGGAATATGGGGCTTCCGCTCATTTCTATAGCCATCCGAATCAGCAGCATTGTCCTAGATGATGATCGGGTCAGGGGCATTGGTTGGGGGTTGGAGGGAGTGGTTGTAGAGGCAGTGGACATTTTTGCATAATTGAGAGATAAAAAGTCTTTAACGTTAAATACTTTTGCCAATCATTTAAAGAGTCAATATTACAGTTCACCTTTACAGTACACCGCTGTACGATGGCGACTTCAAAAAGTCTGACTTTAAGTTAAAGATTTTGCAAATTTAAAGTGGATGCTCTAGCCCTGATAAAGTTTGGGTGTAGCTGCTACGTTACACGACAGTGGCGTAATGCAAGAATTACATACAGCGACGTAAAACAAGAGAACCAAGTCCATTTTTCCCTTTCTTTTCCTTCTCTTTCGTCCTTTTCACAAGCGCCTACAAGAGTCAACTGTACGTTATCTGGTATAGATTCGTGATTTATTCTCTTGAACCACAGGATAGTCTGCCGCAAGCATGTATATCAAGTACGTCACACCGCAACGAGTAGCCGATCGAAATTATACGAAGTACAACTCGAAGGGAGGTGCATACAGACCCACATGGCTCATCCGCACTTCCAACTGGCAAAAGGTTCCTGGCATCAATGCTGTTAACGGCTACCACGCCCTATCGTACTGCTGGGAACAATCAGGCGAAAAGCACCAACAGGCAGATGGAGAATACAGCTTGATTGACGAAGGGCGCCATATGATAATAACAAGAATGAATGGACCGGCGAGCAGTTTTTATGTGACATACGACAAATTGCTCCAGCAGATATGCAAGGACTTTGGCATCGAGTACTTGTGGTACGACAAGATCTGCATCGACCAGGCCAACAAGGCAGAAAAACATCGCGAAATCAAGCAAATGCATCTTATTTACAGCAACGCGCGTTACACAGTCGCCTTGGTCCCCGAAATTTTTATCAAGGATCCCAAGGATTTCGACCATGTTGACTGGTTTACAAGCCGCACTAAAGCTAAAAGCAAGGCAGTGGTTCAAATGCTAAAATCACTATGGTTCCGACGGAGCTGGACACTGGAGGAAGTCATGATGTCAATGCGGATTTTGGTCGTCGGCCGAAATACCCATTTTTGGTCTCTTGCAGATATCAAACAAGATGGCAAACGAAAAGAAAACGACATCCTAGCTAACGCTATGCTCGGATTCAAGGAACGTACAGAGAAAAGCGCAAACCAAGTCCTCATATGGGCGCACTTCCGTACAAGCACGAAAGAACACGACAAGATATTTGCGCTGGCTAACGTTTTTACAGACATTATTTCCATCGACATTGATTATGACAGCGACATATCCACTGCAATGAACGCATTTTACCGACTCTTGGCCCAAAGAGATTTATCACTCATGTTCTTTGGGTCGACGCAGTATTCTTGGAACGGAAGGTCTACTTTTAAGACGACCATGAGATCCTATGGCCTTCCGTCTTGGACAGGCGTTGCTGGATTGCATACACCCAGGGCAGTTGTTGATATTACACTGGACGGGAATAGCGACTATACAATAGACGAGAATATGGTGCTACATATGCGCTGCCGGTATCACACCATACACCCCAGCAAATACGACAACTATGATATCTTCAAATTCGACGAACGAACGAGGAAAGCAAACAATAATAACTTGAAAGTGATAAGCTCAATGGATGACTTCGGCGACAAGAGCGAGGCGTTGGAATGGAGTCAATTTTCCATGTACAAAGCAGCAAACTGCTATCCCGCTCATTATTACAAACCAGACAACCAAGCTCAATTCCTTTCACCGTTGTTGCCCCTCTCGATCACCGAAGAATGCGACGAGTGTATCATTTTGGGTGTCGTATTTACCACTACTCTTCCAACGATACGCGACGGTGTCTTTGTTGGTAATGGTCACAATTATTTCTCCCCACTCGCAAGAAGGTCAGTCGATGGCTCTTCATACAAGATCATTGGCAAAATACTTCTGAAAAGCTTCCAGCCTGATGAGCAGCGCGTCAGTCCTCAGGAACTAATGGATAAAATGTTTAACAACCCTGGATGCGCGATCACTCGTGATTTTTATATCAAATAAAGTACATGTGTTGTTGTAATGTCCCTCGACTTTGATTTCTGAGCGTGGTACTGGCGAATAATATCCAAAACTTTGACCGCATTTTCTGGTTACAGGACACATTGAAGCTAGAAGTAAAGCACATGAGAATATGCAGGATGCACTATGATTTGGAGATCCCGGAGATACGTACTTGGGGAAGTCATGATATCAACACGAATGCTGGTCGTTAGACGAAACACCCATCTTTTGGTGTCTTGCAAAATCAAGCAAGGTGGCAGATGCGAGAAAAACTATCCTTTAGCAAACGCAAAGCTTGAGTTCAAAAAAAGTGACTAAAAATGGGTATGCACTTTTGTTAGTCATTATTGCGCATACCGGGAAGCACGGTGATCCGAAACACTACCTATTCAGGTTGTGACGCATGAAGAGCTCTCTTTTTTTCCTTTTCCAATAAAAAAAGCACCTTTCCCGGCGCCCTGCTATACAGCCTTATGGTAACGTTCCAGTGCAACAATTAAACATCCTAAATCTCAATCCGGAGCGTGTGGTGTGCTGCCCGTTGTTTCTCAACGTTGGCGTTGGCTACGGTTCCACGGACTTATCGCAGTTCGTGCCTGCTTCTCGTGCCAACCGACGGCGGAGCTCCACAATTACAAGTGTAGTTACGCAATAAGCACAACGAGACGCGCGTCTTTAGCCAGTACCATTTCTGGTGATACGAATTGTGCCTTCCGCTTGGTCCAACTAGACAAGCGGCGATATACTAGAGCAAGGTATTCGGACCGCAGGAATACCATTTGCCGGCATACAATAGGTCCATGGTATTCATGTTCTACTCGTGCAGTGGTTTCTCTGTTATTCCACAGGAGACAAAGGTCAAGTTTGGTGAGAAAGAAACGCCACTGTGGCAAGACATGATTGACTGGTACAATGTTGCGTCTTTTCATGTCGTATCGGGTGGCGGAGACCAACTGTACCAGGATAAGCTGATCAAGGAAGAAATTATGGAGCTGTGGGTGGATGGAAAAGACATAAAGAAGCGTCTGGCGATGGCGCTGAGTACTGAGATGTGCGAAGGCTTGGAGCACTTTTCTTCTGGGCTTACGTGCAATGTTTCGAGTATGTACGATGATACCTGGCTTTGTCAAGCTGACGGTGGTGGCAAAAACATATGCTACTATACCACCAGTGAATATGTGGGATAATCATGTGGGTCACTCGACGTATCGCGCATCAATTTGCTATCTACTATTATATATTTCATACTTTTCTTTATCATTCTTTGGAATAGCAGCGTTCAATTCTTGTTTGATATTTAATAGACATTTTTTAATCCCCCTCCCCCATGGCACGCCTGACTAGTTACACCTTGAGAGGCTTTTCCTGCAGCTCATGCTTTCAATAAAAAAGAGCGACCAGCCTTTATTCTTCTAAATGTATGGAGGTGGTACAATGCAGCTCCTTCAAAGAATTATTTCGGCCAATGGTGGTCGGTGACTCTATATTTTCGATCCAAACTCCCCAATATGACTGCTTCGAGTTGATCCCGTAAAGCGATTTAACTCATCCCATGTGACTCTTCTATGGCTGTATAATGTCGTACCTCCATAACCATCGAAGTCACCCTCTGAATCAAAGTAGCTGCTATGATAGAGTATTAAACATCGCAAGGAGCGGGTTTATCCAATGACATTCAGTACAGGACCCGTTAGCCCGGACACTGATAATAAAACATTCATATATCTCGGTAAAGGCGAAGATCACATACCTCCTAATAAGCGTTTCCTCCGCCGCTATTTTAATTAGATGTCAAAACCACTGAATCCATTTTTGAATTCTCTATAAAAAATGCTATTACGCCAAGGAAATTATAATTGCTGAATCCGTTTCTATTCAATGAAAACGCCTTTCACAGTGATTTCCCAAGACACTGGCCTTTGGTCTTTCGACTTTTTCGACCTTTTTCTCACTTTCATATCTGCTTTAGTTAATGTGTTCTTCTTGCGCTGAAATTTCATTTCGTATGCTTTTCACTTCTGATTTGTTCCAATTCAAATGCTTTTCGTTTATTTTCGTTTAACAGAAGCTAATTTCTTTTTCATCATAACTCGACCCCAAATTGCGTTAGAATCACAAAATCGATGGCCCCATGAAGTGAGCTTTTGGAGCATTTTGCACAAAAGTTCAACCATACACTTGGGTCACAAAAGCATCTTGTAAATCACGTTTAAACTCTAAAAATTGCATTTATTCTAAATAGATATTTCCTCCGCCGCTGATGTTCTAAGTCGTTATTACGAGTACATGTGCGTTAAAGTTATCTACAGTGTATACCTGTATACTAAAAAGATTCATTGCTGGTTAGGTCCGTAAGCGTGTTCAAAGGCGCTCAATGGATTTCGCTGCCAGGTCAAAATAAGGAGGGCAAAAATCCAATATTTTCATCCCAGTCAACTTTACATGATTCCTGGAGGCTAGTTTACCTATTAATGCGTCTATCAGGATGGGTAGGCCTCTGAATTTCAGTACTTGGCTTGGAGAAATTACTAGATTTCACTTTTCCGCCTTAATCTCGTCTATTATGCCCAGCCACCTGGCTTAACTGCCGAATTGATGGCCCTGCCTATTTAAGCTGCTTCTTAGGGTATAGACCTGTCGATTGTTACTTATCTACAGCAAATACCCCCTAATATAACGGGACGTGCATTGACGAGCCCACTCTATCATAGCCAGACAGGTAGATCTAGTTTATATCCTAGAGATTCTAAAGCGCTTAAAATAATTTAGCCGAACACATCTACACATAGATCAATGTCCACTCTGTTAATATGGTGGTTATGTACAGATTGCCATCGTCGCCGTTTGAGATGCATCCGCCAATATTCAGCAGCTTTACCTGGTATATGTATCATCATTTAATGTTCTGTGTAACGACCCTAGCATATTAAAATTCATTAATATATGGCAATATCTGATTGCGATCCATCAGCCGTTTTTTTATGAATAAAGTGCCGCTTCACTTTATATGTATAGCGGCTATTTGCTCATAGCATAACTATGATTGATTTTGAATTTGAATACTCGCTCTGAACTGGTTCTTATCTTTGCCTGATCTAAAAGTATTAATAGCAATTATATCAGCATGCTGGGCGAAAAGGGTCAGGGTGCCCGCTTTATGCAACAGGTACCAGCCACAGGGCCATATAAATAAGGATGACTGCGCAACCATGGTTGCAAAGTTTGGTATCGGAAACATGCGTTTGTGACACAGAAAGTATCGCGATTCAGCATTCAACTGTCCTGAAATGTTAGACGAGCTGGTACTGCAAGGAGTAATCTGCCGGCGCTGTTAGGTAATATTGGGAAATGGAGCTAAAGGTAATCTCATTGTGTTGCAATTTGGGTACATTTCGTGTAACCGTAATGTTTTTGTGCTACACCCTTAGGTTCCAGAGCACGTAAATGTAAGCAGCCGTTCTTTTGTAGCACTTTTACTTTTTGTTTTATTGCAAGTTCAATGGTAAGAAACATGCATTCGACTAGAGTGTTCAGGATCGTTAATCTTGGTTGCCAGATACCACTGTCTCGGATAGACAGCGATGACCGACCAGCGGGTTTAAAACTAGCTCGGAGCAACAACAACTTTGCCTTTCCCTCCACCACGACCACAGAGAATAACGGCGGATCATTGCTTGACGATGACTTTCATTGGCTGGACCAAAACACCCGTACATCTATGGAGAGCAATAACAGACGCTATGTTGATTCAGGGCGCTTTCACCAACCTTCCGTTCCGGCTCGATCGCCGTTTCGGATTCGTGATTCCCAAACTTCCATCGCAAGTCGAACGGCATCCACTACACCTATACCAAAACCATCCTATCAGAACAGTAAGTGGGCACTGGTCATATGGGCTTGTTTTTTGTCTGACGTGGTTTGTAGCAAAATGGACTCCAACCGCTGCTTTCGAATCCGACGATATGGAGCCTAGAAACGTGATGGATCATCGAACAAGCCTTACTGTCGAAGTCGCTCGCATGTGGAAGCGAAAGCCAACGGTAACGAAAAGTGAGGAAGTTCGTCGCAGAGTAAATAAGGAGGATGAGGGTATCAATGGCTTGTTGGGCCAGTTACTCGTGTCGCAAGCGTTGGTGGATGCCGAACTGTATAATACCTTATCGTTCGAGCAACTGAGCGAGCTCAAGCAAGCAAGTGTCTTTTGTTTGCGACTAGCAAGAAAAAGTGCTAACGGTTACCTTAGCAACGAAGTGAATTGCAGGAACGCATTGCATCTCTGGAAACACGGTGGACCGTCGACAAGCACGTGCAGGACGTATCGCGATCATTGAGCCACCTTGACCGTGACGCCAAAGTCGACACACCATCAAACTCTGCGGCATCTGAACTCATCGCGCTGTTGGCCGAGGAAGCTGCGATTCAACAAAAGATCCTGGAACACACAGCTAGTGCCCTGAAATTAGGCGTCGAAAAGTTCAGGGAAGAGGATCAGCGTGAGCCAGCACCGCCACCACCGACAGCTCCATTACCGCCAGCTCCAGGTCCCCTACCTGCACATGTCTCCGAGGAAACAACCAGGAGTCTTCGAGAAAAAGATCGAAGTCTCCGGGAAAAGGACAGGAGCCTTCAGGAAAAGGATGATGAAATCGAAACGTTGAAGGCACGGATCCAAAAAATGACGGGAGCAATGATGGGTCTCGCGGAGCGACAGCAGATAAAAGCTGCAGTGGATGACGAAGAAGAGTGGGCAACAGCTGTGGAGAATCAATTCAGTGACTACAAGGCACAGATGCAACGGTTGGAGCGGGAGCTTACATCAAATAACGAAAAGCTCCGTCTGGAATCAATGTCAGTCAAAAAATACGAGATGCAGCTGCGGATCATGCAGGAAAAACGTGATGCCGCGGAAGCTAAATACCGGGACATGGAGAAAAAGTACCTTGATCGCGAGCTGGACGTGGACTCATAGTAAGTCATAGAGACGGTAACGAAGCAGCATGCATACTGATCCAGTGTAACCACTAGCAACAACACCAGCCCCGCATCGCTGGAGTTGGAAAACTCCCTAGCACAGGCCAAGCAAGATCTCCAAAGATCACAAGAGCAAGTCTCATCATTGCAAGTTTCACTGGCTGAAATGGAAGTACGGTGCACAAAGGCTGAGTCGGAAGCAGCGGCCTCAGCTGCTCGAGAAATAGCCGCGGATGCCAGAATGGAGAAGTACCAAAACGAAGCATCGGCGTTGCGTGCGGAGAAACAACGATGGGAACGTGCCCTGAAGCGAGAATCGGTTCTACAAATGATGGAAGGCGGCAGCGACAGTTTCAAGGCCAAATACGAGCAGCAGCTGGAAGAGCAACGCCAGGAATACGAGGCTGAACTGCAAGAGCAGCGTGCCTTCCTTGCCAAGACAACGAGAGCGCAGCAGCAAGCCGAAGCGGACAGAGACAAGATGTCTGCTGTCTGCAAGGATTTGGAGGATCTGATTCGAGACAAATCGCGCACCATCGACGCACGTGATGTCCGTATTAACGTACTCGAAGACGAAATGAAGGAGTTGCGACTTCAAAAGCCATTGCCACGCACCAAAAACGAAGAGGTGGAGAGAGCTCAAAAGGCATTCACTGAGCGCGAACAAGCATGGCTTGCTCAGAGCGCATCCATGGAAGCTGACTTTGAGGGCATCATGAAGGAGTTTGATCGATTGACGGTGGCGGCCATGGAGTTCGAGACGGATCGTATGAAGTACGAACAGCGCATCGATCAACTGACACGTGATCTTGAACGAGTGGAAGCTGAGCTGACGGAAGCCAAGATCGATAAATTGGGCTACGGCGACAAGGAGGGACCTACGACGGCATCATTGCGTAAGGAGTTCCGTCAGCTCGTCAGCAACCTCAAGTCGGATCATCAGCGCTTGAACGAGCGGCAGGTGGATGAACGAAAGGCGCTGGAGAACAAGCTCAAGGATTTGAAGCATGAGCTTGAAACGAGCAGATATGAGCGCGTCAACCGAGGTGTACAAACAAATTTTGTAGTATAGTTAGATAGAAAAGCACGGAAGATCTGTGTCACGCTCTCGCACTTGCATGTCCATTTGTGGCAAGGCGCGCATGACCGGTGAAAAAAAATCATACTTTTCGAGCAATAATTTTCCCTATTGGTTGCCATCAGCCAATCACTGTTCCACTGCATCTCCTTTTTTTCTTTTCTGCTTCTCGGGATCCGGATGTGCAACGCCTTTTGCGGGGAGAAGCCTGCTGTACGCTAGAACACCCCGCAGTGGCGCTATCTCTTTCTTCTGACCCCGCGCATGAAAAAAAGTGCTAACGCTAGTCTATTCGTGCATGATGGTCGGTCCATCGAAAGCAGTAAAAGGAAGAAGCAAAGCAGCAGCGACGATCATGTGCGATTAATGGATCGAATACAGAAAATTTTGGCCGAGAAAGGCATCCAGTTTCCTCCAATGGAATAATTCGGAAGACATGCTATGTATGATCCCGACCCTGGTGCCAGACAGCAGAAAAAGATACCCACGCACCTATCGTGCTTGTTTTGGCTTGGTGCATTTTTTATTCGTATATATAAAGTTAAATTTTCTTTTTTCCCCCTCTCTTTTGCCTTTTTGCCCATCATGTTCAAGATATCCAACTATCTACATGGCAATGACCTGGTCATCGCCATCAACAGTGCCGCCGGTCTCAGTATCTTTTTCTTTGGCGTAAGCACCTTTTTTTTATACCTCCGTACGCGTCACATTCACACTCTTTTTGTCTGGTAGTATGACCAAGGTGTGATGAGCGGTGTCAACATTTCGCCCGACTACAAGACCACCATGGGTTTGTGGGAGAACGAAGCTTTGCTTGGCGGTATTGTTGCCGTCTACTACGCAGGCACCCTGATCGGTGCGCTGATGGGAGGCTATGTCGGTGACAAAATTGGTCGGATCAAGTGTGTCGTCGTTGGCTGCATATTCGCCTTGTTTGGTGCTGCGCTTCAAACTGCTGCTACAAATGTACCCTGGATGATCTGTTCTCGTATCATTACTGGTATTGGTACCGGTCATCTGTAAGTTTCTTTACTCGCCTGCATGCATCATTGCTAACCTTAGAAATGTACAGGAATGCCATTGTTCCTGTATGGAGCGCTGAAACATCCCATTATACTTCGCGCGGCATGTTTATTGCAATGGAATTTACGCTTAACATCTTTGGTGTAGTCATTGCAGTAATGTATTAGTCATCTCAAAATCATTGATACGAATAATCTCATTATGTGTACAGTACTGGATTGCTTACGGTCTTCACAACTACGAGGGTGGCTTCCGCTGGCGATTCCCTATTGGATTCCAGATCATTCCATTGCTTGTTCTTTGCGTTGCTATCAATATCTTTCCAGAATCTCCCAGATGGCTGATCAAGAAGGGTCGCACCGAAGAAGCCCTGCACATTCTGGCTGCCTTGCGCGGTAATGGCGATGAGAATCATCCTAATGTTACACGAGAGTTTGAAGAAATCAAGGAGACCTTGTTGCTCGAAGAAAAGGAAGGTGGTGAGCCCAACTATTGGGATATGCTTTTCAAGTACGACGAGTTCAACATTCCCCGCCGTGTCCATTTATCCATCTGGCTCCAGATTATCCAGGAACTTACTGGTATCGGTGTTGTAAGTAAACCGCTCCCCCTATCTTAATCCAAATCGGGACTTTGCTAATCCTTTTTCTTACAGATTACTGTGTATGCTCCCGAAAGTTTTGCTAATTCTGGATTTTCTGAACGAACCTCGCAACTGCTTTCTGGATTCAACAACATTTCATACATGCTTTGCACATTGGTCGCTGTCTTTACATTAGATCGATGGGGTCGTCGTTTCACATTGTTCTATGGTGCAGTATGTCAAGGTATCTCACTTATCCTGGTGGCTGTATTGACAAAGCCTGACCTCATGGCACAAAACCCAACGGTAATAAAAATAAAATGGGGGTGTGTACATAAAAGAAACGGATCAGCTGACTTGTGCGTTCTCGAATTATAGGCCTATGGTGTCGCAAGCGCTGTGTTTATCTTTTGCTATACCGGTTTCTTTGGTATGACATGGCTTACTGTCCCATGGCTTTATCCCGTGGAGATCTATCCTTTGCGTGTCCGTGCCCGTGGTGGTGCATGGAGTGTTGTCGGATGGTCTATTGGCAACGCTGTCGTCATGGAAATAACTCCTCCTATGCTTGCCGGTATTGGTTGGGCTACCTTCCTCTTGTTTGGCGGTCTCAATTTCCTTGCCATTCCATTTGTCTGGGCACTTTACCCTGAGACCATGAACCTTACTTTGGAAGAACTTGATGTCATTTTCTCTACCCGGTCATTGCTGGTTTGGAACGCCGAAAAGGAACTGCGTGCAAAGGGCATTGATCCAAAGGACCCATTGGCAGGCATGGGAAAGGAACAGGAAAAAACTCAGGTTTCCGACTCGGCACAGGAGGGTTCGGCATCTTCGCAAGAAAAGAAAGTTGAAAACCTTGCCTAATATTTGCAGAATTTAGAAACAGCATCACTTTCTTGTGTCCCTATGTGTTACCCTGATTTCTTCTTTTTACCTTATTTTGTATGATTATCCCACAATTACCATTTATTCTCTTATTAACCACTTACGGATTGTGCTCATTGCTTTTTTTTTATATTTTTTTGCTAATACACAAATGAACTTTATTTCGTTATCTTTCTTATATTTTCTCCTAGATACGACGCATAGAGAGGTACAAAAGTCCTAAAAAGCGCGGTGTAGTCAAGGCTCAGCATTTTGTATATTACTACCATTGGCTCATCTGCTTTGCAAGAAAGTCGACAATTGGCTAGACTAAATTTGACATAACGCATCTCGTTGATCCAAATACGGCTTTTGATAACCCATATGACGATAACTGCAGCAGTTGGCATTTTGGTTAGTCTATCGCCAAGCCCATCTATAGCTTAGATGGCACTACAAACAAAGGATAGCATGACGTCAAAACATTTGTAAGCTGTCGATGATGTGGTCGTTTCCATTTCACTTCTTGGCAAAAATTACCAAGAGAGTATGGTTTGTAGAAACATTCTATCGTTTTTACACACACTTGGTCCGTAAGCTTCGTATATGGCAAAAGTACCTCGTACAATTGTGTCGCTTTGTACACGTCGGTCCTGACCGGCTCATCTACTACCCCGTGAACATGTTCGACTGCGCTAATGCAGAAATGCATGTCGTAATTGAGAATCTTCTCAATCAGCAAGTGTCCATTCTTTTAGCTCCCACCCATTTCCCACCAGTCAAATAACCAGCATTGCGTAGCTACTATAGCATTGGTGGTCTGCATATTTTTTTTAAGTTCATGATATCTGTGGATGCTGCTTTTAAGAAAGGTTCATAGATCACAACACCTCCCACCTACTATGACGAAGCGCACATATTTGATCTAAACCAGGAAAATGGGCGCATTCTAATAAAAAAAAAAAGCACTGGCTTGTGTATTACACTAGAGTCATTTGTGCTTTGTATATTGAGTCGCCACCTTTGTGCTACCTGGGTCCCATCGTTGGTGCGCTCTGGAACTTACCAACGGAAAGTTTTTGGTACATTTCACGTCGCCGGTAATAATAGCTATAGTTTACCGGAGATCAAGTGGTTTCTAGAATATCTTTTCTCACTATATACGTATCCAAAAGGATGAGCACTATTACCCGGATCTTGGATTATCATATCAGACCCGCGGCTGTCGTTTAATTTAGGAATATGCTTATTTTTATCCCCAAAACTGCCTCGAGGAACTTTCAATATTACTAGTGTAGATTATGACGAGTGGTAATATAATTTTCTTTATATCAATACGATATTGATCTACATCGTATAGATCTAATAATGTTGCGGCACCATACAACTTCACTTGTTTTAACAAAATACGAGCTTTAGGGAACACCATTCCATATGTGGATAGCATATAAAAGCGGTCGATCATTATTTCGGTCATCAACAGGCTTTTAGAAAGTGCTGAGGTCATTAAATCGTCAATGAAATAAGTCGTTTGGTGCATCATTGCAAAACAGGTTTTTACAATTGAAAACATGTGGCTATATCTCATGTCACATATATTCAGAGAACATCACGAGTCGCCAGACAATGTTATATGTAAAAAATAGTTTCGGCAACTTGAATCCATACATCTTGTATGACTTCATCATTTCTTGGAACGGTGCTTGTAAATGTGATAAAGACTTCGTGGGAACCAATAGCTGCATGCGGATTTCCTCGTACTCGTTACAGACTGTGTAAAGTGCGCCAAAAGTCGGTGAATCTCCCATCTTGCTATTTTCTTGATGAACTTGAATGTGTGGTCTCCTTTGAGTATTTCGCCTTCAACCGCAACAATCTCGTTGTCCATAAACGGACGAAGTACATTCAATATAGCATTGTAGACAAGTCGAAAGTACGGCACAGAAGGTATATATCCAGCATATCCCTCAGGATCCTTGAATGCTGAGAATTCAGGATAACTTTTAATACGAGCTTGGGTTTCTTGCACGGTTGGATTATGTAGACGATGTATTTGGTATAGAGTGTATACGATATCGAGACGGATATGACGCTTGGTATGTAGCTCATCGAGCATGTCTTGAAAATTGGCGAATCCCATACCGTGTTGAACACAAGGTCGTAATACATCAATTAGGTCTTTCGAAATTCCACAACGATATGTCAAAACTGCAGGGAATTCTGCTGCTAGCTGGTCGGGGAGTTGCGTCAAAACTTTTTCGTCGTGTGCGCCCAGCGAAGTGCCGCATGTTTTACATTTATATCGTCTCGACATAATGTAAAAGCACCTTTAAGCAAGATTACAGTTGATCATTAACGGTGTGTCATTTTTTTATGTATAACCATCTATACCTGCGAAGATCCACCACTCGACGTGCATGAGGGTCCTTGTAGAACCCTTTGTCTTCAAGTTTACTTTTTATAGGTTGTTTCGTCTTCCTCAGCATAGCATTTCGGGCTGCGGCAGTACAGTTGATCGACAAGCAAATGTGAAAACCACAAGAATATACGAGGAAAGTATAGCGGTTCGGGATTCAGTATCTTCCTCTCGTAATGCAAAGTATGGCGCCTTTGGCTCAACCCAAAAATTGCCCGCCTTGTACTCCCGCGGATAACCACCATCTTTGTCTCTGATTCGATTCTAATATCCAAAAAGTATTTCGCAAGCACACCCTCATTTTTTTCTTTGTACGCTTGATCGTCATCGTTGAGAGCTTGTGCTTCATTCGGGACGAGGTCGTCATTGCTTTCTACGCCAGTATCGTGGCTGTCATGATTTTCATCTTCCTCTAACTCGTCTATCAAGTCCTTCAAAGTGAAGCAGTCGTCATCGATAGACACCTGTATAATAGTTGAATATATAACTATATGTGGGTAACAACTCTTTCTGGATAAAAACCTGGGGAGAGACAATGCTTTGCTGGTCGTTTATAATGGATGAAGGTTCGGTCTCTAAACTTGCTGCATCGCCTACAGTAGACTCTGATGATTCTCGGGGGCATAGAAACGAATTGGGTCATTGTCTGTTGACCGGCAAGAGGGGATACAATTCTCTTCTTCTTGTTCGTGCTTCCTCGAGGTCTGCCAGGACCACGACGCTTTTGTTTTGGGGGCTGATTCGAATGCTTCATACGTAAATTGGCTGGAAATGGAGGAGGTAGATAGAGCGGAAAAAACACACAACGTGAAGAACCCGTGTAAAATGTTATCTTCGGCAGACCTTCGACAGCAACAATCAAAACGCCAACAGTTTTACCCACACGCAAGTGTCACACAAGGGGAACACAAAGGGCCACCTATCAACCGTGCAAGATCCCCGCCTTAACTTGTGATATGATTGGCTCGATGTTCGATACTCTCACACTATGCACCAAGTATGCCGTTGCTTAACTTTTGATATCATTGGCTCTGGGCCTACCCCAGTAGCGAAAATTTGCAACTGTGAAACCCCCTAATGCGACTAAGCGGAATTTTATGTACTCCCCACAGTTTTGTGCACTCCCGTAGCTCTTCACCCGAATTGCCATAAGCCGCTCGTTCTCTCTCGTTATCATGGAAGCCATCTGTTACTGTTCATGTGGAAATGCCAAACGACTGTCAGAAATGCGAGTGGAGAGTAGGAGCACGACCCAATAGAAGATAGCTAGGAACAAGACGGAGATAAGAATACTACTCTACTAAAGGATAATACAACTACTAACCAATCAACAAGAATGCAAGAACCCACGAGAATGGATCAAGCGGCAAGACAGAACAAGACAAGAACAAGACTAGACTAGAAGGTGGGTGTTAGGTGCTTTCCACTACGCATTGACCACATGGATGGTTACCAATGGCAAGACCGGACAAGGACAAGAACTAGGATAGAGATGGACCCTAGAGGTTGGTCAAGACAAGGATAAGGTAGATAGAATAATGTGACGAGATAAACTGATGCCTTTATTGCTCTTATTCTTATCCGATATATATACCCAATGCTCGCAAGAAATAATAAATACAACGATGGAATTAATGACAATGAAATACAATATCGGTAAGATGAGCAATAATGCGGGGTAATATTAATGAAGTAAGGGGAAGGGGGTGACAACGATGCATACTGTTACTATGTCCTAATCGGTCATGACATTAGAGGGTTTTAGGACTTCGTAAAATTGAATTTTACGGTGTTACCTACTATATACGATGAGATACCTGACTTTGAAAAGGCAAGGCTGTGCTGGTACGAATAAAGCAGGATCAGTTGCACAGACGAGGCTCATCTACAGTGGCCGCTTTATATAGCGATATTTTATATAACGATAATTCGATATAACGATACAATTCTCGATGCACCAAAACGGTAATCTCTGCCAAATCCCATTTTATATAACGATAATTCGATATAACGATAAAGTTTGGGCTGCACCATCGTATCGTTATATAAAGCGACCACTGTACTAAAAGCACAATCACAGCTGCCATGCTGTTTTTTGGCTTTGTCCTTTTTTTATCCCCATTTTTTACGAATTCAACATGTCCAGCTACGCTGAAGCTCTCGACCAAAATCTTCTTGGCTACGAAGCTCTTTTGGAGCGCAGAATTTATAGACAGTTCGCTGAGAGAGAACCAAGAAAGATGTTTAATTTAGATAACATTGCGGACAGAAAGTGTCTCAAAAAGTTCCGCTTTACTAAGGCACAGGTACATAAAACAGAAGCCATGAAGTACTTACCAACTTATATAGTTTTTCAAATATAAATTAATCCGCCATGTCAATAGATCAGAACAATAATTAGAGCGATGGAGCTACCACCATCTCTTACTTTCAACGAAGAAACCATTCGTGCTCGTTTTCGGGTCCCTACCGAAGAAGCAATTGCCATTTGTCTGCGTCGGCTTGCGTACCCACAACGCTACTGCGACATGGACGACTTGTTTGATCGATCTGAAGCCGCACTGTGCATCATCTTCAATGGTGTCATTGATTACCTTTATGACAAGTATGCTGCATTGTTGGAATTTGCCGAGTGTCAATTCACACCACATAAGCTTCATCGGTTTGCAAATGCTATTCATGGCAAAGGTAGCACTCCATATAAAGAAAGGTGCTTATGATCCATTAAAGTATAACTAGTAGTTGTATTTCTCTATATAGGAGCGCCACTTGATAATTGCATCGGCTTTCTCGATGGTACTGTTAGAGGTATTTGCAGACCAATCGAGGACCAGGAGCTATTGTATAATGGGCACAAAGTAAGTATACAACTGGAACTGATGTTTCGACAGCGTGATGTTGTTAACAATGGAGATGTGTGTGTAATTATTTATGTATAGCATAAGCATGCACTGAAGTTCCAAGCTCTTACCACACCTGATGGTATCACTGCATGTCTTTATGGCCCAGTTTGCGGTTCTCACCATGATGGATATCTCCTAACTGAATCTCGTCTGCTCGAGCGTTTCGAAAACATACTAAATCTCGATAATGGATCACGGTTCATAGTATATGGTGATCTGGCATACCGTCGACACCAAAATCTGGGTTCTCCCCACCGTGTCCCTCGAGGTGTTTAATTTTATAAATGTGCAATAAGCATGTTATGTTTCAATACTTAAACGCCCACCGTAGATGATCGTACTAGCCCGGAATCCATTCGGAACCAACAGATGTCAAAGATCAGAATCTCGGTTGAATGGGAATTCGGAAGGACACTCAACCTTTTTGGATTTGTTGACTATGCAAAAAACCAAAAGATATTGTTGAGCCCAGTTGGGATGTATTACCCGATTGCAGTCTTGTTCAAAAACATCAAAGTATGTTTGGGGGACGGGCAATCCGCAAAATACTTCTGCATCCGACCTCCTACCCTGGAAGAATATCTTAGTGCTGCTAACGAAGCATTTCGACAGCGTAATAATTAATTCTGATATGATTACTTATATCGGTACATATACTCAGATATTTATACTTATACTTATACTTATAAATTTATTTTATAACAACTACATATAAAGGTTTACTGCTGTTGCTGAGGAGGATATAGTGCCTTGAAAATGTGTTGAATTGTGGCATCTTGCCTTGCCACAATGTTTTGCAAGTATGCAACTTGGGCTTCCAGGTTGCTAACCCTGTCTTGCATTGCCTTTGCCGTTTCCACATGTTCGCGATGAGTCTTGCGAAGTGCCGCAAGTTCCTCGATTTCCTGGGCAAGAGCATTGCCAGCCGAGCTCTTTGGGTTACTCTTCTTTCTCCGAGGAGGAGGAGAAGGAATAGTGTTGCTACTGTTGCCCTCTTCATCATCTTGTCGGCGACGAACAAGCGAGGCAGCAATCATTCTCTTCTCTTTCCGGTCTTTGCGCTCCTGTTTCTCGTCCTTTATCGCCTTCTCTCTGTTGACCTTCGCCTCTTGATTTCACCTATGCAATCGAATTGTTTTTACATGATTATGAGCAACATAAGATACAAATATTGTCAATGCCACACGTACCATTTGAGCGAGACTTATAAGCTTCTCTTCGAAGGCAGAAGGTTGAAGACCACCAAGGCCACTGGACGTTGCCAATTTCTTAAGGTACGGACCATCGTCATCCTTTAAGATATCGATCCGATCTCTGCAGTATCTTTCTGTGATCTCCTTATCTGTGATGAGACCTTGTTCAATGTGCTTCTTGGCACCTTCGTTGACTTTCGTAGTCAGTTCAATCCAGGCTGGTCCTACTTGCCCATGCTTTTGCGCGAAGGGCTGGATATCCAGAAAATGGTCCAAGATTAACTCGTCGAGTACTTCTGACCGAGTCATATTTTTTTTCTTCTTGCTATTTTCTGCCGCTTTCTTCTGATTCTTCTGTTTTTTTTGCCCTTCTTGTTGGCCACCGCCGCATAGACGTTTGCAACTGGGGTCGCATCTTCATTATCAGAGGCAGAAACATCTTCGACAGGTACAAACTCTTGGATGTTGGCAGTAGCCTGTATTTATATGCGAAGATGAGATAATTAATAAATGACAAGGTAATTTTATTTTGCATAAATTTAACATACCTCAGCAGTTATCTCGCTATTGCGTGCTTGCTGTGCAGCGGCTTCTGCAACGGCTTCTGCAGCACGCAGCGTGTGAACATACTGTTCAGTTTCGTCAATAATCGAGAAGTTGTAATACATTTTCTGGAGAAATAAAGAAGTAAAGGATGTAGATGAAAAGAAGGCTGAGCTGTCTTTTTTATAGTGCAAGAAGGGGGCTGAGCTGTCAGGTAGGTTGGCAAAGAACAGAAGGCATTCTCATTGGACCGGTTAAACATCCCGTCATCTTTTTTCAGAATATCAATTTTACGAAATGCTTCGTAAAATTGCATAGCGTCACCCCAATTGAAGTAACACCAACTTCCTTTTGAAGGTTCGTAAAATTCAATTTTACGAAGTCCTAAAACCCTCTATTTCCTTGCAATTCAACTGCGACAACTACTCTGTTAGGTTAGTGTAACCATAGTACAAGCTTAAATTGTATCACAATCAAACAGATTTTGGTACCACTCGATTGACTAAAAAAAGCTTTATTACAAAAATTATTGCGATTCGCCATCATTCCGAGCTTGACGCTTTCGCGATCGGCGACAACGTTCATCTGCCAAAACATCGTCCGGGGTTATAACCCTGGACGAAAAGTTTCTTGACGCAGGTCGGTTGGGCACATAAGCCACGAAACTTGGCCTCCGAGGCAGTTGTTGCTGTGGTTGCGGTTGCAGTGGTAGCGGTGGTGGTGGTAGCGGTGGTGGTGATGGTAGCGCAAAGGAGTCCAGGACACGCTCTTCCCCGTTACTATTCAAATGCCACCAAGTTAAAATAATATCTTCAACCAAGAGCAGAAAAATACACTCATACCTGATGTCGACATTACCAGATGATCCCGGTTGATGAGCAAGCACAGAGAACGAAGAAGAGGATGCATGTTCACCGGCAACGCTAGTGTTTTATTACAATGAGTTAGATCGGAAATGTAGCATGATAGATGTAGCTTACCTCCCATCACCAATAATGGATTCTGAAGGACTAAAGAAAATCGATTAGTAATAAATATGTAACTCTTAATATTGCACTTATCTTGCTCCTCAGACATCATGGATGGCTGTCGCTCCATTGTTACAGACGCGTTCATCCGCGTCGAAATTGTCAACATGGCTAAGGGGGGTGCGGACAGACCAGTGCTCATATGTTCTGGGATGACACTGATGGTGGTACCGGCACTCTTCTTCGCTGCTGCACTGGTGTACTTCGTATATTCGTCGTCTCATATAATATAAACGCACCATGAGTATACAATGATCATTGAAACATTACTTCTTTGTCAAAGATGCCCATTTAATGGAGAACGCACCCTTGGCCACCCAGTTACCTTCACAATTGTTCATTGGAACAACATATGCCTGTCGAATAAAGGTGGCCAGGCTGTTCTCCACCGTCACCCTTTGGAAGTGGTCAACCTCCGTGATACTGCCAATGGGTGAATTCTTGGCGTGGAGCGACTGAACGCCAAGGACACCCACTTTATGGATCATCGTGAAGTAAATGGAATCCTTATTTTCTCTCACGGAGGGGCTGCACTTGCTGGCAAAGAAGTTTTTGATGGCCCGGGGCTGGACCGTCTTCTTAATGCTGGAGTTTGGTTTCAACGGCGCCAAGGACCACCTCTTCTCCCAAAGAGACTTGCTGCCTAACTAAGTCAGCAACCTGCACTTGGAGGACCATCATCTGTTCGCCGAAGCAGAGACAGTGGCCTGCAGATCGCTCACTTGTTGCTGCAGAGTCACAAGCTGGTAACTTACCTGGCTCAGAACTCGCTGAACAGGGTTATTGAGGTCATGGCGCTAGTGGGGTTGGTGAGATTCATAGGAGAGTTATTCATTGAAGAAAGAAGTGGGCTGTATACCCTAAGCCACGTCACCCTAGTGATACGAGAAGGAGGTTGCAGTAAAAAGATCCTAGTATCCCCACTTTGAGTATCGGTGTAACAGATGTAAAGCGGTGTGCAAAAAATATCTCCAATATCCACCATATCTCCCAATATCCCCCAAGAAAATCCAATATCGTTTAAAATCCATAAGTACCTAAAAGTGATAGTCAGTGTAATGTAATGTAATGAAGTTATTTATTTGCAAGAAGTTCAATATAAAAATATCTACCACTCGATGAAGAGAATGGGGTAATCGCCTTTACATGCACTTTATGCAGATATCTGTTTCTTGTTGAAGAAACCAAGGGGTAGACTTTTATATTTCGGGAACTTGTGGCACCTATCCCACCGTCCCACATGTTTATGGCATAGTGACGCTTTCCGACAGCTTCAGGTATCCTTAAATAGTACGGGACATGAGGGATATTGGGAGATATGGTGGATATCGGAGATATTGTACTTAAGCTTCTTTCTAGATATATATATATGGTAATTTGTGTCCCAAGGTTGGAAATATTGGGAGATATTGGAGATCTTGGAGATATTTTTAACGATAGTGATATGGGTAAGTTTTTAGTTGTGGGTGAGCGGTTCAATATACAGTGTAGTCTTGATAAGAAAATCTCTGTAAAAGATCCGCTTCCTGATTAATTCCACTCCTAACGATTGATGTTCCAATCGGCCATTTTTCGGGGACGAGCTCCAAAGCAGAAAAGGCCATCAATGTTACCAAATCTCAGGTGCGTAACATTAAAGGAGAAGGAGTAGACATAAACACTCGTTCCTTAACGGGTAACAGTGGCGTAGCAGAATTTCAATGAGTGATACTGAAAGACATAGCTGATCTGCCTGCAAATTTATGGCGTGCAAAGAAGGATACCCAGAAAAGCCGCCGTTATAGGACCCTTTTGCGATCAACAACGATTACTATGGAATTTCACCAGTGATAACAAAAGCGTGGCCATGAAAATGGCACGTGTTGGAGGTGGCAATCGTCTTTCGACTTATTGAAGGCTTTCCTCCTCTACTGATCCCAAACAGAAAATCCCGCTCATATGAACGCAAAGAGCACAGTAAAGCATCGCGTTGTATAAGAAATTCTGTGTGAAACAGGGTTCACAAGCAGGTTGAAATAAGATAAATAGAAAGGGTGAGTTAACCAAATACAGATGTAAGCTCCTGAGCAAGATAATTGAGATCAAGTTAACTCGTTTACTTCGGTTGATACAACAAGGGTATTTAAGTGTTTCTGTGAGTAAGTTGACTGTGGATAAAGCGGGCTGTGTCAGACATTACGCAGATATCTTTAACCACAGTGAAGGGTAAAATGTGGGATAAGCAGGAAGTACAACTGGTAAAATATCCGAGAGCAGAAGATAAACGAAGGTGCAGATGCACCATATAATAGAATATGACTGTCGCCGGGGAATACCCATACAACGAAGAACATACATCAAAGGTCAAGTGCGTACTGAAAAGGGAAATGGTAGCATAAATGGAAAGGGGCCGAGAAACTTCGTTACAACGTTTACTCTTGTCACAATTTGGCTTTCCTTCCAATAGCCATCATACGTTCCTACACAATATTCGAAAAACTGGGTGAGGTGACTTGCTTGTCTGCAGAGCTTCAATGAATACCTACTAAATAAGCAGTGAATGCAGAATATACTTGCTCTGAAAGGTTCCCAAGCCCACGAGTAGCTGGACACTCAGTCAAGGACCTCGGCTACGTCCAGACATATATGTGCGGAGGGACAGCGCAAGCCAAATTACTACACCACAAAGAGACGGACAAGGGGAATACAGCAATCGGAGGAAGCTAAGCCTGCAAATCACTGCCTGGGTAGGCCGTTGCTTTTGGAAGTTACGCAAAAAGCCCACATATATGTGCGGAGGGACAGCGCAAGCCAAGTTACAACACCACAAGTGGCTGGACACTCAGTCAAGGAACTCGCCTACGTCCAGACATATATGTGCGGAGGGACAGCGCAAGCCGAGTTACAACACCACAAGTGGCTGGACACTCAGTCAAGGAACTCGCCTACGTCCAGACATATATGTGCGGAGGGACAGCGCAAGCCAAGTTACAACACCACAAGCGGCTGGACACTCAGTCAAGGAACTCGCCTACGTCCAGACATATATGTGCGGAGGGACAGCGCAAGCCGAGTTACAACACCACAAGTGGCTGGACACTCAGTCAAGGAACTCGCCTACGTCCAGACATATATGTGCGGAGGGACAGCGCAAGCCAAGTTACAACACCACAAGCGGCTGGACACTCAGTCAAGGAACTCGCCTACGTCCAGACATATATGTGCGGAGGGACCACAAGGAACCGGACAAGGGAAATATAGCAATCGGAGGAAGCTAAGCCTGCAAATCACTGCCTGGATAGGCCGTTGCTTTTGAAAGTTAGACCAAGTAAATCCATAGCATCTAAACGAGGACAGTACCTTTCGTAAAAACAGCATTGTATCTTGTAGTCCAAAAGGCCACGAAATCCAAAGCGCTTTATGTGGATGGTAAGAAAAAAGAGAGTTGGTTGCTGCAATGCGCGGCGATTTACGGGATGGCTACGGATTTCACATTCCGATTAGGCAATAAAATACACACAGAGAACCGAGAGTACCTTTCTGGGAAGGAGTAGAAGTCATGTGAGACCAATCAGTACAGGGAGTACTTTTAGTGCGTTTGATCACTTGGTACTATCTGGCATTGTCAACCAAAGAAGTGCCGTGTCCTACAGCAGGTAAATGTGTTAGCCAGTGCGTATCATGATACCCCAATAGAAAAGGAGGTATCTGAATCGAAAGTATTACAAAAGTGTTGTTGCTAGACGATTCAAAATCTTACCTACCTTACAATCCGTACATTGAGGGCATTCAAATCGATAAGAGACCTAAAAAATAATGAACTTTCTTCAGTGCGTAAGATTGATTGACAAGCTTACACGCTATCAGAACTTTCACGAAGAGTAACCTGCAATCTAAGAGAAGCAAATTATTACTTTGACGCATTCAAATGCTTGGACTTACCGATAAGAGTGAAAATAAGAAGGAGAGGAGAATAGGGGGTTTCACAGTTGCAAAAAATAAAAGCGCTTTTGTGCACTTATAAAAGCGAAGTCACTGCGTCCTGGCACGTCCCAAAAATTTTAAATAACTCGTTATTTCTGGCCCGCGTCCTCACCTAAAAGTACAGAGCATTTCTTCGAGTGAATGCCGATGATAAAGGTAATCTGGGCTCTCGACTACGTATATGCTGTTTATAGATTCGTTGGATGAGTCATGTGAGGCTTTGATGTTGGCATTCTCGCGTAGAAACCTTGGAGTTGTAAGTTACTGTACCTCCTCCCCTCCCCCCAATTTTTTTATGGCTATGGGCGAGAAAAGCAGCTATGCTAACTTTCAAGTATCTACGTAAATAAAATGGCGAAGGTAGTAAAAATATAGGGTATCACTATGAATGAATTTTTCGATCGTCTGATATGTGCTTATAGCAAGGGGTGGATAACAAGAGGGCGTGATGTACCTTGGGTCAGTGGTCTAAAGGCGCATTACAAAGGGTACAGGAAAAGATGGATATTATTTACAGGGTGCTGATAAAGACTTGATTACATCAGTCCTTATTAATTGAGTGTGCCTAATGGTGACAATGTGCAGAATGCCTTGGATCGAAATAAGATAGAAGCGCATAAAGCAAGCCAAAGTGCGATCCTGGACAGAAGTGTATATGAAACTGAAGTTAATGTTACCAGGCATTGTATCCAATATGAACATAACCACTGATCATTATCTTGGAATGGCTATCTCTCACTTTCCTTTTTGATAAAACTCACTTCTGCAGATATATCTTCCGTATCAGGCTTACTGTCATAGACGTTGTCATGAATGTGTGTTAACAGCTATCATCTAGCTTATCATTATCCGCTATGGACCGGCTCTATAACGATAGACATCATCTGTTCCCAATAATACCCCAACATGGCACGCATAATGTACATACAGACAATCATGATATGACTTTGGATAACGTCGGTAATAGGAGATCCCATCCGCGATAAGCATTTAATATGGATAGAGCAAACTCTTCACCTTAAAAAATACAGTTTTCTGAGTCTCATTGGCTACAATTGTCCTTTTTGATACTCGATACTTCGGTCTTATCTCACTAGGAAAATATACGTGATATATTTAGGTATCTATACGTAATAATAAAGAAAAATACAGATTTGACAAGAGAAAGGGGAAAAAAGACTACCAAACAAGTAAGGGAAATTCTGAGAGATGGGAGTGGGGAGGAACTTACGAAAAAAAAGGTGACAAGAAAGATGGATTAGCAGAAAAACATAAAGGCATTATCAGATAACCAGTTTATAGACCTGTTCTCCATGATCTGCTTCCGATCGAAGAACAACATAGCCTCGTGTTCAGTCATTGGGGGATGTTCGGCGGCATACTTCTTGATGACTTCAATGATAATGCGCCTCCGGTTATACCATCTGGTATTCTTGGGGGACTTTCGCCATCTGGTACCATACGCGTCCTCCAACCATTGAATGGGCATCACGTTTGGAGGATACCCATCAAACCACTCACTCCACAACTGGGACAATTTCTTGGTGTTACGATTCATCGGAACCTGTGGTGGCTCAGACGGTGGTGTCGTTGGCAGGGATGGTTGCGAAACAGGAGCAAGAGGTATGTACGGGAGCGTGACCGTGGCCGTCGTCAATGGAGTTTGCTGCCGTACTTGTTGTTGGGTTTGCCCACCCTGGTCATCTTGCTGATTTTGCGGGTGTGGTTGTGGTTGTTGTTGTGGCTGTTGTGGCTGTAGCTGCGGTTGCCCACCTTGGCCAAGGTTCAACGTCATTGTCAAGGGCACCTGACCAGAAGCAATGCTTGAAATCTGCTGAAGCAAGTTGTTGATATTGCTCGCTTGTTCAGCTAGCCCAGACAATGCTTGTAACGGTGTTAAAACAGTGGACAAAAACTGAAACTGCTGATTCATAGCTGCGATGTGGGAGTTCAACGTCTGATTTTGCACCTCAAAGCGTGCATTAACCTGGTGTGCCAAATCACTCAACTGACGTTGAATAACTGGCACGGCTCTTTGCAAAAGCAGTTCGGGTGGCTCAACATCAGTCTCCACTGCAGCTGTCACTTTACTAAAAAGTAATTCACAGTTAGCAAAATGAAGGTATAGTGCAATAACGAAATATACTTACCACTCAAAGGCCTTGTACAGGTCGTCTTGAAATAAGGAATTTCTCCACAAATAATGCTGGGGAAACTTCTTCTTCATCAGCACTGAGTCTTGCAAGAAAACAATACGGAGTTGTGCAAGTAGCTTGAGGAACATGTCGGCCGCACAAGATGGCCCTGCTACCCTTTTGTTGTCCAATTTTTCGCGCCACTCGTCGACAAAGGGAAATACTTTCTTGACCAATTCTTCCGGGGGAATCTCGGTCGCACGGGGAAGGTAAAACTGGCCAGCCTCTCTAGGAAAACCCGCCAGCGTTCTCAAGAACTCGTGTGGAAGATTGGTAAGATAGCTGGTGGTAAGAGAGCTTGAATTCCAGCGACCGGCGCGACGAATTGCCGATTCCGCTGCACCGTCGAGTTCTGCCATCCGGGCACCGGCACCACGCATCGCATGCGTCTTTGCTTTGCTGTGAAGACCAACTGCTTCGAATGCTTCCTTGATGACTGCCAAATGCTGAGAGTAGCTGAGAGCTTTTGTGGGACTGCCGTCGGAAGACTTGATGAGCTTGTAGTCATACCAGTCAGAGTTTCTGTCCATCCCAGGGAAGTGCTCCTCGTAATGTTGAAAGCGACTGAATAAGTAGCAAGAAAGCATCATATGCGCACATATATCAACTTTAACATTGCCTAACACCCAGCAACCTCGACCCGGCCGTTCTTGTTTGTCTTCCCCTGCTTGAGAATCATGACGAGGGCATGACATTCAGTGATTCCTTCATTTTCAAGGTGGACAGATTGGAGATCAGGAAACTCCAAACCGCGTATGCTTTCACCACGAAGCAAGCCATAGTGCTGTAAAAGAAAGGATACGCCGTTTCGCAAATGATGTTCTTGTCCTTGGTTCCAAAAATGGTTGACGACTAGTTCCATTTCGCGCCTTGTCGCGTATCCATCAGCAGCTGTGAAGGCACCTCTATCGTCGTAATTCTCGCGCCTAATTCGGTTTTCCTCCTTGCGTAGCCAATCTAGCAATGCTGAAACTGTTTTTCCATGTGGGCTTGGACGATAGAAGCCATCTGTCAGACACTGTTCAGCCCAAAGGTCAACAATCGCAGCAGCATATGCTTCCACGGTTGCAAGCTTGACTGTCTTAATATGGCGACCGTTGGCATCGGTAGGTGGAGTATAAGTAGTATCAGGAGCAGAGGAAGAGCTAGCAGCGCCTGGTGAAGTGGTGATGGAGGAGGAGGAGGTAGCAGAGGGATTGTCGAGTGGTGCTGTAGATGACTGACCGGCACTGGCAACCTCATCAAGGTCAGGAATATTGTCCTCATTGGTGTAAGGCCACGCGACTTCGAGATCTTCATCTTCAGAATCTTCTTCGAAATCAACATCGGAATCGCGATCAACTTTGTGATCAACATTACCGACAGACGATTCAGCAGTAGTTGGCGCCTCAGCAGCGTCAGGTCGAAGAATACCAGCTAAAGGCATAGAAGCAGGTGAAGGGCGCGGTTCCGAAGAACTAGGAGCATCAGGCTGCTTTCTTTTCTTGCCTCGCTTGTGGTGCGGACGGAATGCTACCTATATAACACTTTTAGTCAATTATCTGTTTATATAAGTTTTAAAGTACTAACCTCTTGCTTCAAGAAAAGATGAAGCTTAAGGTCATCAGGATACTCGTCAGACCTTGCTTGCGGCACCATTCCTTGAATTCCTTTTGACGACTTTTATACTGCTTGATCGTGTTCAGTGCTCGCGCTTCTCGGGAAAGTCGAAACGTCTCAAGGGCTGCCATATCTCTTGCTCTTATGTACGCCTGCTCCTCGGTCTCTTCCTCCTGAACAGGTTGCTGAATAGACTGGAATGCTTGCTGTGTAGGTTGGGTTGCTTGTAACTGCTGTGCAGCTCGGAGGCGGGTCTGAGCTCGATTGCCTTGTTTGCTTCGTCTACCACTGCCTGCTCCACCCATGACAAAAAGAATAAAATAGAGTACGTATAGATACAAAGTATTTGGATAAATAGTGGGCGTATTTATTAGAATTGGCAACTGATATTCGATGTACTGACTCATAGTTCATTTTGCCAGTGGACACGCGTACTGACTCATAGTTAAATTTGCTATGGACACGCGTACTGACTCATAGTCCACTTTACTGATGGCCTCGCGTACTGACTCATAGTTCACTTTCCTAATGGACACGCATAGTGACTCACTCGACCCTCCGACCGACCGACCGACTGACCCGCCAGAAAAAATTATTATTTTCACGTCCCGCTTAAGCGCAGGACGCGGGTCCAGGACGCACTGCTTAACTTACAAAATAATTCCTTTTTATTAACTTGATAGCTATTTAGATATAAAGTGTTGCGGATCCAACTGTTTAGCCAGCTCAAAAGAGAAGATAGTAAAGATTCCCAAATAAACACAATTTTATTAAGTAATTGGAGTCCAACTTTGGTAAAAATATATCAGAGGGATATAACATCAGTACTCCAGGATTACTACTCAGTGCATAAGATATGTCCGGATGGCCGACAAGACAGGTCTGTATAGCTGATATTCATTGCATGAGTATAATCATTTGAGGTATTCTACATATATGTACTCTTGCGCTTCATTGGTGTATCGTACAGAGCTTGCTAGTGCGGATTAGAGCATTCAGAAAACCCTTGGATGAGGCGTAGAAATGTTATCGACACTTCTTTTAATACTCGGGGCACGAATAAATGTACAGGCAACGATGATACACATGAATGCTGCGTATTCTATTACACATCGAAATACTCTTGCGTTATTTTTACATTCTCGGCATTAGCGATTGCCCATGGAGATATCTGTCTACACTGGTAAATATTAAGCTGCAGTAGACTGATTCGGAACCAAGCATCTGCGATTGCGAATACGGTAGCGTCCGTGATGTTCTGTAAAAATGATAGATTAAGCCACGCGAGATTGGGCAGCGCATGGATAAGCTGCAGGAGGGGCCGATCTGTTACACCATTCAAGTTGAGGAGTGTTAAACACACGATGCCACTGCCGCCGTCGATTTTTGTTGCAAAGTCTTGAAACACGGATTCAGTGATGCCTCTGCATTTGTAGATAAACAAGTTCCGGAGACTCGGAAGAGCTGCCAATGAAACCAAAGAATGGGTGCTCAAGGAATCACAAAACTTGATAATCACTGTATGCAATTTCGAGCCTTGTTTTTGCAAGTCGTTGAAAAATCTGGAGAGTCCGGCGTCCGTCAAGTTTGAACAGTCTTCAAGACAAAGCTCTCGTAGGTTTGGTAGTTTGATAAGGTTGTCGAAAATTGAATCGGTCAATTCGGTAGCTCTTTTAAGAGTAACCTCCTCTAATGCGGGGCAATTGCGGATCCATTGCTCGAATGGCCAGTGATATTCGATCCGAAAATGCAGTTTCCTAAGTACTGGGCAGTCGAGTTTGGGTATCTGTTTCCAATCCAAATCTGCATCTACCGATCGGTCATCCCATTCTTCTTCTTCAAACAGAGTAATGTCAACCGATAAAAGTGTCTTGCTGTTTTGGGCAATGACACCGGCAACGTCTTTGGGATCAATGCACGCGTCAACCTGCAGATACTGCAGTCCTTTCGGTGCACTCCCTGAGTCAGAATAGGCTTGAATTTCTTTGTAAGCATTTTGCATGACCACGGCAAGTCGGCGAAGGTTGGGGCATTCCTTTGTAATGATCTGCAAGTCTCCTGGAGAGCTGTAAGTTATGCGAAGGTTGACGAGGTGCGGGAAGCTTGGGAGAAGCGGAATGAAAAAGTGGGACTTCTCAACCTTTTCCTTAAAATATGAGAAAGCGCCAATTGATAAGTGGGTGATCCTTGTTGGCTCTTCTGGCAAAAGCTTGTGCTTAATATCGGATGCATAGGACATGGTATGGTACGTCAGTCGTTCGAGGTGAGGACAAGATCTCAGGATTTGATGCAATGGAATGTACGAATCTGGCATCATGTTTCTACCGAATACCAGTCCTAAGCGGGTCAGGTTGATTCGATCGAATATGTTGGCGAGGTACGGTATGCACTCTGGGCTCATTGTGTCTTGATCCACATCTATCGCAGGGGTTAATCCGTCTGCATGGCCAAGCAATCGCGCAAGATATAACTTACCCAGGTACGTGAGGTTGTCAAACTCGCCTTCGCCCATCGATGTGAGCAGGCTTTCTAAAAGTGGCATGTTTCCTGAAGCATATATCAGGATAACTTGCTGCACAAATCTCTTGACATTCTGAATTGCGTTCATATCGATATTTCCACCATTGTACTTTACCGTCAGCACACGCCATGCTTCGGGACAATGTTCGATCCGGTTTTTCCAACTCTTGGAGACTTTCAGACATTCAATGAGATCATCTACAGCAAGATACTGAGCAATTTTTGAGGTAATCTCCAAAGGCATTTGCTCGATAAAGTCGTATTGCGGCTTCCGGTTGATTCGCTTTTGGAGATTGATCTTGTGTTGAATAAGTAAAGCATGATGATCGACTGGAACAGACGAGATGCCTTGGTCATAGGAATCCATTGCTTCCTTGAACTTGCCCTGCATCTCGCAAAGTCTGGCGGTACGTACATAGCCCGTTGGTGATTTCGGTAACAGCGTAATCACTTGGCGCGCAATCCTGCTGGCTTTGTCAAACTGATTGGTGTTGGCGAATTCGACGGCTGCTTGGTCCAAGATGTGCTGCGTATCCTCGACTGACTTGAGCAGCAATTCAATGCCATCTCCATACGGAATATTTTCAAAGCCTCGATGGTACGCTTGAAATACATCAGCATACTCCTCTCGGATGAGGTGGATTTGCGCTACGCGTTGATACCCGTAATAAGCTTCAGGCATGAGAGCTTCCATTTCCAGTGCGCTCTTGAGTGCATTGTCATAGTCCTGGTTGGTCACGTGAGAATATAACCGAGCGTCAAGATCTTGTATGGCTTTGAATGAAACATTCCGAGAGCACGATGCTGGATCAGTAATGGTATTACTTTGATCTTTGATTGCAAGCGATTCTAAATCGCTTTCATGTAAAACGTATTTTTGTTTTTGCAAACAACCTGATTGTTCGAATTGTAGTAGAGCTTTGGCAGTAACTGAAGACATGGAATATCACTGGGAGAGAACGAGCACAGCGACAGTGCAATGTGGCACAGAAAGTGTACACATATTCAAGGTGCTGCGGCTGCAAATTGAGTGACCTTACCAAAAGCGCTTTGGGCTGAGCACTCGTTGCGAATCCGGGTGTCGTTTTTCGATTGCTACATGGTGTTCCGTTCACAAAGTATGACAGGACAGCATTTTACAGTGAGGGTTGCTATAGCGGTTATTCAATGTCATCAAGCATACTCCAGGACCTTGAACAACATGCATAGGCTTAATGAAATATACGCAGTTTGGCATTACTTGAAAGATCGAACGGTATGACAAGATACCCGCACCCATAGGATACAGACTACGTCTAGCATGATGACTTTGACATACGATGGCAGCGTACGGTCATCCAGCCTAAACAACTGGATTACTAGTGTAGTATCGACGCATGATCATGTCAATCATCGGACGCTAAACCCGGCAGTAATCGATGCATCACTAAGCATAAGTACGCAACTCAAGATCTATTTTGCTGTCATTGGGCAATAGATCATCAAAGCTAGATTTCATTTCCCGAACTCAGTTTCGGTTTTGAAGGCATAATTCAAATCGCTGAGTAATCCAACACCTTTCTTTCCAAAATGTCACCTCCACGTTCGGAAGACAACGTACCAAGCGACGCACCTGAACATTGTCCGGTACGTCTCCACTTTTTACCCTCAATCACAGCATAATACCTGACTCGATTCAAATTAGGGAACTGAAAGCGATCAAGCTGGCAAAGCTTCGGCATGCGAAGGTTGTCCGAATCAAAATGTCTGTGCCACTGCTCCCAAAGGTCCCGATCCAGGTAAAGCTTTTTTCTTTTCGATTGCACAAAGAATGTAATAAAAACTAAACTCTTTTTATTATTATTTCGAAAGCGATTCCATTAATCACTGCACGAATGCAATCGGTAAAGCACAAGATCTTGGTTCTTTCGGGCAAAGGGGGTGTTGGCAAATCAAGCTTTACGTCCCAGTTAGCGTTCGCTTTGGCACATGACGAAGAGAATGAAGTTGGTGTGATGGACATTGATATCTGTGGACCTTCGATTCCTACGATCATGGGATTGGAAGGAGAACAAATCCATCAAAGCAATAGTGGTTGGCAACCGGTGTTTGTTCAAGACAATTTGGGAGTGATGAGCATTGGATTTATGCTTCCAAACAAGGACGATGCGGTGATTTGGCGAGGACCCAAGAAGAATGGATTGATCAAGCAGTTTTTGAAGGACGTTGATTGGGGAACCTTGGATTTTCTTTTGGTCGATACGCCGCCGGGTACTTCGGATGAACATTTGTCGGTCGCCCAATATCTGAAGGAAAGCGGAATTGATGGTGCCATTGTTATCACTACGCCGCAGGAAGTCGCCCTGCAGGATGTCCGCAAAGAGATTGATTTCTGTCGCAAGGTCAATATCCCAGTGTTGGGCGTCGTCGAGAATATGTCGGGCTTCGTCTGCCCCAGTTGTCATGGTGAATCGGTCATTTTCCCTCCGACAACAGGTGGCGCAGAGGCTTTGGCCAAGGAAATGAATGTCGAGTTGCTCGGCAGGATTCCTTTGGATCCTCGAATCGCTAAAAGCTGCGATATGGGCGTCTCGTTCCTGGACGAACACCCCGATTCACCCGCATGTGCTGCCTATGAGGCCATTATCGACAGTAAGTTTTCGCCCGTTGCCCTTTTCCTGTCGAGTATGTTGACTAACTGTTCAATGTAGAATTGCAAGCCCATTTCCAAGACTAAAGTTACCATCATCTGTACTATACGTTTCCTTCTCCATAATGTTTCTCCATGTATGTATTTATCTCAATAAAACCTTTTTTTATTTCTATTATGTCTGTTTCAATGGTATGTTACAAAGAGTATGTACACATGCAATCATGGATAAAAGGGTATGGTACAAAAGATGGGCGGGTTTACACCGACAGCCAGTGGATGCCCGAAGAAGATGCGTCGCCGTTCACGGGAGCAGCGACAATGAGGCCAGGGGCGCCGCTCTGCACGTCACTTGGGATGGAATCCATATCTTTCCATACATTTGCGATGGGCGGAGGGTCATGAACAAACTTGATCGCTTGAATGGGGCCATCACCGAACTGTTGGGACTCCCAGAATGGATCCACAGCTGAACCGGCGAGCGACCATAGCCGTACACGATGATCATCACCGGCCAGCGCTACCAGTCGAGCATCAAGATCAACATCGAACGCAACCTGCGTGCCGGCCCGATTTTTATGGCCTCTGAATCGCTGGACAGGACGCGTTCGTTTTGATACGAATCGGACATCCCACAAGGCCATACTGTCGCCGACATCCAGAGCCAGTATGCGATAAGGATCCAAGGCAGCCAAATGAGCGATAGCCAGCGACGAATGTTTGAAGCGTATATTGTGATTGTAATGAGAGCGTGGATCGAAGAGTTTGATTTCACTGTCGCGGCACCCGAGCCAAGCCAATCCGGGTCTTTGTGGTGTATGTTGGGCAGCAAGTACTGCTGTTTTGGTATTGGCTCTTCCGATTACATTGAATGTCGATGTCAGCATGTACGCACCGGTATCGCATCCGACCACCAGCGTCTCGTCCACTTCATCCACGGAGCACGTCCAGAAATTGTTGAGTTTGAGCGCGAACGTGCAATCCATGGCCACCGCGTCTTCCGGTAATCCTCCGATAACAACAGGCACGTTAAGCTGTTGCGACTGCTGGTGTTCGCGCAAACACAGGGCGAATTCGGGATCAATCTCGGGCAACGGAGGTAGTGATAAACGCCATAGTTGGGCTCTGTTGCTATGCCGACTCAGTTCCGTCGTACCAAACACCGGCCGCCGTGCTTCGTCTTGGTACTGGATCCGTCGCTTGTTGACGTGCAGCGACGTAACATCGGCATCGACGTGGGTCAAGTGAGGCGTATCGAGCAACGAAAAGAATGGTTCGCACTGGTACTTGAAGCGCATGGGACACCCTTGCGGGTAACAGACAACAGCGTCGCCATCGTAGAAATCCATGCAGCAGGCGCGGGATAGAGAAGAGCCAGGAATACTGAATTGACTTTGTGTGTGCAAGTGTTTGTAGACGGCACGAGTGCCTATAATCTCGTTCATGGCGGGTCGGAAACTGTGACGCATGCGTCTCGAATGCAGGTATCGCAGCACATTTTGATCGCGCAACGTGTTGGGTCGTGCTGGAGGCTTGAATCGCAATCGTTGCTCAGCTTTGACTTTTTGTCGCTCGGCCTCTTCTTGTGCCTTTCGGATCTCGACCAGACTGTGAGGACCGTTGGCGGTAATCTTAAAGTAGCGGTTCTTGACGGGATCAAAGTAGTAGCCCGGAATCTCTAGCATGGCTGTATCATGAGTCGCTCAAGACAAAAAGTTGCAGGAATACTCAGTTGGAATAAATTTTGCGTTACTGGCACTCAAGCGTTGCCAACGTATATTGCTTGAATGGCTGTTCATTAGCTGCTGCGGATACATCACTGGTATCAAAGCAGGCGAGTATTGTTGCATCCAGCGAGTGACCCAACACAGCCAAGGGCCCGATAGTTGTTGTATAAAAGATGCCACCCAAGTGCACAGTTAAAGTAGCCGCTGCATCACAAGGCAAATTCTTTGATTCCGTTGTTTGCTGTGACACATACGCATGTCCCTTGCTTCTCTTTCCTTTTTACCCCTCGCAAGCACTTTCTGACAATGTCAACGCGACCGAGACGACATGCAGCGACATTGACCAAGAAAAAGCTTGTCAAACAACTGGGACATCCACGACGCAAACGACGGGTCACAAAGAAGCACGACGTGTGCCGACGACCGTGTCAAACACGCAGCCGTCGACTCAATCTTCGCAGCAGCCCGTTATGTGATGTATGCCATGGTGCATGTCCGGCAGGAAGCACGATATCCATGTACGCCAAAGAGAAGGATACTTGGTATCGCCTTTGCCTCGACTGCAGACGGGTGTATGCGGCCTCGGAACAGGACGCATACAAAACGCCCGAGTCCGATACGGTGTCCAAACTCAAATCCTTCCTAAGGACCATCACACGCATCACTGGCCACTTTTTGTCCACCAATGGATAAGAACAAAATAAAAAAAAAAGATGTATTTAAAATTCCCACCACTTTTTGCGCGCTTGTCGTTCGTTGTAGTCGCGCACCGCCTTGAGAAAGTCGCCCGATGCTTGGTTCATATCCTCAAACTTGGTCTCCAATTCATTCAACCGTTCGCCACGCTCGTTCATTTTCATCCCAAGCTCTTGGAACACCCCGGGAATCGCACTGCTTTCCTTGTGTGCCTTGCTGCCACTCGCACTCTCCGCTGCTTTGACCATCGCCGCTTTCTTTGCTGGATCCAGTCCCCTTTGCTTTTTTCCGACTGCATAATACCATCATCAGTTGAGAGCGCATCTCAATTGATAAAAAAAGACTTACTGATCGTATCGAGCTCGGTGACAGTGACAGGTCCCTTCTGGAAAGCTCCTTGAACGGTGTCTAGCCAGGACTTTTTGGGCTTTTGAGTGGTGGCTGCTTGGACCGGATGATGTGGCAGTTTCAACGACGGATTGTACAGCACCACTGCTTCACCGTACGGCCTATTCGTTTTGCTGCTCAGTATAGTTCACAGAGAGACATTGAAACCCACTTACAGATTGGTCTGCAGCAATACGAGATACTGTTCCAACTCATACGCGCCTGTCCATAGGACAATGCGACCGTCTGCACTCAACGACATTGCATCCAGCCTTCTATTTGCAACCAAATCCTCCGGCAGACTCACCTTTGCCAAGGGATTCAGATGCGGCAAAGAGTAAAAGACAATGTTGCCGTTGAGCAGGACAATGGCAAGACATGTGCCACCTAAACAATCATGGCATAAGCAAGTGGTTTCACAGACATTATGAAAGCCTTACCTTCATCGGCGGACATGACTTGACTCTGAAGAATGGTATCTTGTTCGGTGCAACCTGGGGTACTTTGCAGATCGATATGGAATAAGCGGGTATTATAGCCACTCAAAAACGTGGCGACGGATTTGCTTGAAACAAGAACCAGATAGTGCGGATTAGGCTGTGGCGTGTAATCCCATCGACCAGCAGTGACACGTTTGGACCCGCTTGGACTGTTCAGTTCGGCAGGTTCGTCGGACATGGGCAAAGGCGGTGCTTGGTCGGCATTGGGAAGTGGTGGAGGAGGTTGTGATTGAGAATTGGATCGGTTGCGTCCGCCTTTGGAGAATTTGCGCGTGGTTTTGCGCAACAATCCTTCGTTACTGCCTTTCTTTTCCTCTTTCTTTTCCTCGGATTTTCGAGGCACGGGTTCTTCGGGGATTTCAACGGGTTCCACGGGCCCGGTGGTGGTGACGGGTGGGTTTCCCTGGATATCGATCATGTGGATATTGATCATGTCAGTGGATGATGAACTGGATGGTATCAAGATCGGCTGCGATGCTGCAGTGCTGATATCGTGCTGGTATGTGGCACCATTGCTGAGGCCAATGTATAGTTGAGGTACCGTTTGGAACGCTTTTACTGTTATGCGATGGTTAATATGGTTTGCTGTTGGCTTTCGCGGCTAAAGCTAAAATACTTACAGTTATTGGGTGAATAGGATGGATACAATCCAATTTGAGTGACGGATGCTTCGACGACAGGCGCAGGTGGCGAGGACTTGACACTTGCTTCTTTGCCACTGCTGCTTTCGGTGGATATGCTGTTGACATCGCTGATTGCAACCGCAGCATTGTTATCGCCTAACAAACAGAATTAGCGCAACGTGCTGCGTTTGGGTGGCAAAGTACCTTTGATATCCGTGGAAAACACCACTTTGCCTAGTAATCCATCCACGACAAACGTGCTTCCGTTCGATGTGCTGAATGCGAATCTATCCAAAAGAAAAAGAACATGTGAGCCCTGCTATCACCAAAAAGAAAAATGGCATTGAAACTTACAGCGCCTTTTCGCTGCTAACCATCTTGGAAACAGTGCCTTCTTTCAATGTAATCTTCATTGTCAGCGTGAAACCGGAACCTTGGATGGGCTTGTCCAGCAGTTCGATTTTCACGCTGGAATGGTCTGGTGATGGCCGCGGAGGCAAGGCAGGAGTTTGATCTTCCTGCTCTTCCTTTGGTACATCCTTGGGTTCATCGTTTGCCAGGTCCGGCTCCATGGGGGAGTTGGCACTCTTCGGGACATCCTCCACGGGCGGCGATGGGTCGACAGGTGGCGTGTGTTCCGATGGCGCGTTCTCCTGTGCAGGCTCAGGCTCGGCAGTGTCATTCATATCCTCCAACAATTGCGAGATTTCTTGCAGCGTATTGTCGCAATTTTCAATAAACGCGTCTTGCACCGAGGGCTGAGGCTTTTCTTGGATGGCATCGGGCATGTACACCAGAATCACACCCTTGTCCATTGCAACGAGCACGGCGCCGGACCACCGATCCAACTCTACGTGCTGCACGGATTGGTTGGGCAAATCATCCTGACAGTGGATGGTCCGATAGGACAAGGGTCTAAGGGACGTGTACGAAGCGTCCCAGAAACGAAGCGTGGATTGTCCGTGGAGGGTGACCAAGAGATCGTTGGAAGGAATGCGATAAATGTGACCATTTCCTGCAACGCCTCCTTGCAACGGGAGATAGAGTTCGCGCTGTTGCGGTTGATGGATCAATTTCTGGAAGACAGGGTGGGGTAGCTGTGACACGTAGTACGCTTGTTGCACAGGCGGATCCAAAAACTGCAAAGCGGGTGGCAGCGTCAATGGCGGATGACCGTGATCCAATCCGTAGGCCCGAATGGCTCCATCACAGCCAATGACCAGCAAGCCCAGTGGGCTGTGCATACCGAGGAAATAGGCCTCTCGGCTTAGCAAGATGAAATCCTGCACTTCGGCTTGGGTGGCCAGGATGGTTTGTTTGCGAGCATCGCGGATATCGCTATTATCCAAATCATATTCCATCACATGAAGTCCTCGAATATCTGGCAAATCAGATCCACCCGCAACCACCAGGAACGATTTGCGTGCTGCGTCGTCCACGTACCATGCCATTTGAAAGATGGGTTCACACGCATGTTCTTGGGGCGAATGGCTGGGCGATGCATGGAATACGCGTCGTGTGTGCAATGGTTTGTGATCCGATCGAATATCCCACAAGTACATGTATCCGTTGTCGTATCCAGCCATGAACCGAGTACCGCACGGACTCCACGTCAAGCAGGTCGTTCGCATGTCGCCCTTTTGAACGTACTCTTTTTTGATGGATTGATCGCGAATGCTCCAGAGATAAACGGCGGATTCGTAGCCGATCAGCACCAAGTCCAAGTCTGTCGGGTGCATCTGAATGGCCATGACGATATCGGGTGGTCGGTCGGGTTGCGGCTGCTGGTTCTCGTCCAAGCATAGATTCGGAATACCGTATTCTTCGCTAAAGATGCCCATATCCATATCAAACATATCGACGTTGCCGTCCGAGAAGCCGACCAGGAGCCAGTCGGTGCCGACAATGTGTTCGAGCGATGTAACAATGGAGGGCGTTGTCACGACATGGCGCGGTTTTTTGGTGCGTAAATCGTACGTTGTCACGACATTCTTCATATCGACGGCCACCAGGATGGGATGGCCCGTCTGGAACTTGAGGTACTTTATCCGTGTCTCGCTGTTCAAAGTCAAAGCCGACGAAATGCCTTTTCCGAATATCCGGATGTATGTATCAGGTTCAGTGCCTCCGCCTAATAACAATAAAAACGTGAGCATACATAAAAACACCCTCATGCTGTCTCTCTCTCGTTGTTTTACCGACGGCAAGTAATCCCGCGACAGGATCAAAGGCGACTGCACTTACTCGACCGGGAATACCAAACGTAGACATCTTTCAAATGGTTAATTGGGTGTGTGCCTTTTAAACTGTCGCGTCTATCCATTTTACCTTGGAAAGGCCAATCGTGTTGGCATCCAAGGCTTCTGAAATGGACTTGTCAAGCCGTTTGTCTTTGGCTAATATTGCTCGCGCCAAAGCATTTTCTTTTGCCTTGTGAGCGAATCCCGAAAGTTTGTCAAAGATGGTCATGGCGGAAAAGGTTTCTAAACGTGGATCAAAGGTGCGCTTCTTTAAAAAAAATAGCCAGTTTAACCTTAATAACAGTGTTCGTTTCTTGGTTTATCAGGACCAACCAACATGGTTTTAAACTGGTCTTGTATGATTGGTTTCGATGGTTATTTAATTAAATCTCGCATATGTCCTTGTTTGGCTGCATTGTTCCAAAACACTTGCAGCTTTTTTATTATTTTCCCTGCTGCATCTTAGCATTGGCATAAACTTGACCAGGTGTTGGTGCAACGATGCTATTCAACCGATACGAATTCGATGTCAACTCCATGAGAACGGCCCGAACGCCTTGTTTTCATACCAAGTAGCTGATACACACACACCGCGTAGCCATGGAACGCGTGCAACACGAAGGTATACCATGCTCCTGCTTCAAAGCTTGGTGAAAGGATATACTTCTTTATCGCGCAAATGGTATTGATCGCATGTCTCTATCGAGTAACACCTTTTTTTTTCATAAACTCCATAGTCAATATCCCAATTACATCATCTGCTGACAGCCTTCATTTGAGGCTGTATCCTTTTCGTTTCGAACAAGCCAAACTCAGCATAGCCAACAACTGCAACAACAAAAGAAGCAATGAAGCTGAAAATAAAGTCATGGACCATGGCAGCGTATTGGTCTTGGGATGTCAAGGAAGCCGATGTGTGTGGTATCTGCCATGTCGCTTACGATGGATGCTGTCCCGATTGCACAACGCCAGGAGACGATTGTCCACTCATCTGGGGCGAGTGTTCCCATGTCTTTCACATGCACTGTCTCGTCAAATGGCTCGATAGCTCAACCAATGGCGAGCATTGCCCTATGGATCGACGTCCCTGGAAAACAGCAGCAGCACATAGCTGAACGATACCCGTCCAAACAATAAAAGGCAAGAAAAACATGAACAGCATATCGTACACATCAACCCTATCTACGAACAATAAAACGCATGTGTAAGCATCCCATTTTCTATCGTCGTCAGTTGATATGTGCCGATGGGTCTCGGGTGGGAGAGTTTCTATACTGTCATGCGCCAAAAAAAAAGAAAAGCGTACGAGGTACACGTCGATCTCTTCACCCTCCTTTTTCCCCCACGCCATGAACCAAAAGAACGATGACGAGCGAATCCAGCTGTTGGACCATCGACCATCCACACGAAACGAAATACTTGGCCTCATTAGCATATCCATGTCATCCTTCGCTGTGAACGTCGCCTCCACCTTTGTCAAGTTGGCGAGCAAGGTGTTTCCCACAACACAAATTCTGTTTGTTCGGTTCATCATCCAAGCTTCGTTATCGTTATTTGGGTGCTATCAACTTGGCATTCATCCGCTGGCGTGCGGTCGTGAGCGCAAATGGGTATTGATCCGTGGCATTGTGGGAGCCTTTTCTTCCATTTTCTTATATTACAGTTTAGAACGCCTTTCGTTGGCGGACGTCGTTGGTGAGTCTTCTCTCCTGCATTTATCAAGTGTAGTAACTAAAAATGGGTTTGGGAGTTCGCAGTAATAACGAATATGCATCCCATGTTTGCCGCCCTGTTTGCTGCCATCTTGCTGAACGAACCTTTTGGCTGGTTTGAACGAGCATGTGCCGCGCTTTGTATGACCGGTGCGATACTGGTGACAAAGCCAAGCTTTATGCAATTTTCCTCGCTGGACAATGAGACGCGTACATTGGGTCTCATCTCGGCACTGCTTGGTGCCATATGTTCAGCTGCTGCTTACGTCTGCGTGCGGAAAGCGGGATCAGACGCCCATTACTTTAGCCATATGCTATCGTTGGCGTTGGTGAACATTGCGTTCAACTCGCTCGATTTCCATCATTTTGTTCTGCCTTTCGAAATCTACCCCTATGGGCTGTTATTTGGCGTCGTCTCGGCCGCGTTCGTTGGCCAATGTTTGCTGAATCGAGGGTAGGGTGTATCTGTACTTTTTTTTGTTATTTTGGACGGCAATATTGACCAAAGAAGAGTGTAGGTTGCAATTGGCCCCTGCAGGACCTGGTACGCTCATGTGTATGAACGAGATTGTATTTGCGTTTCTATTTGGTATCTTTATCTTTGACGATTTTCCGGATTACTTGAGTATCTTGGGTGCAGCCATAATTATCGTCGCAAGCACTGCTTTGGGATGGAAGAAATGGAGTTCACCGTAACATCCTTTTGAGGTGCAAGAGCCCCATGGATAGCAACCATCAATACATGCATAGAGACCATGCTTTTTGCTTTCTTATATAAAGTCAAAGTTGTCGAATACAATCGACATAATACATACACTACGTGTGTATATACAAAGAAGAGGATATAATGCGTATCAAAAAGCCAATCTGCCATCGTGTGGGTGACCACGCATTATAACCCACCCGAGACTTTCCATTCTCTTTTACTGCTGAGCATGCAGCGGGCCACGCAAGGTCGGCGCGGTGCGGTACTTTTCAGAGCTGTGGTTTGACATATAGGTATGGACCATTCCAACGGATGAGCATATACGTTACGTACAGGAGTACCGCTGCTGTCGTCTAGCGAACAAGCACTATGCTTGTGCGGCATATTATCAGCCCGACGTGGAAAATTCCGTTATGGCATGTAGAATGTGGCCCCCAGCAGCCCTAGGTCGTAGCAAAATTGGATTTGTGTTTTCTGATGATCATTTTATATTTATGTCTGAAGTTCATATGTATGTAATTACACAGCCAACGTTGTAGATCCCAGCTTGCATGTATAAATTCTATCACGTTTAGCTGCCCATTCAAAAAAGGAAGCTATTGTTCAGCGAGCACCACAGTGCATCAGTTCGGTGTTACGTATAAAAGTATGGCTTATACTTAAAAGGAAGCATCTCGGAAAAAAAGTAGTCTTGATGATAAACCTCTTGACTGCTGCGCGGTTCTTTGCCGACACGGTCATTTGGTTGAACAACTACCGACTCGCATATTTGAGTTTTTTAGAGTAGCAATCAAAGTGTGTATGAGATGAAAAAAAGAGAACTTATTTATACATGAACAACGAAAAACTAAGCTTTTTGATCTTGAATAAAGTATTATCATATCGGTCAGAAAATGGAGAGCATAAAGCCACGAAACACGTGGCTACTCTCGATATCATCATTCCGAAAAAAATGTGAACACTCAGAACAGGGAGGGCAGGTAGCGATCACGGAACACATGATCACCCTCGGTATCATCATCATGTTGGTGTGAATGTGAAGCGAGCACTCAGAATATTTGAGATCAGTAATCATCAAAAAGATTCATACACTCGGCAGCCTTCGTCAATGTGCAAACTTTCACATTCACAAAAGAGAGATGCAGGAAAAAAGATCACCAGCGTTGCTTCCCTTTTTATAGTCGAGGATGGCACGCAATTTAATTTCTCGGGTACCCGAATTGGAACGTCAGATGATCGCATGCTCTTTGAGATTCAAGATGTTCTGCTTCAAACAGTTTTACGCTTAAAGGCCGTTACTGTTTTCGACTGTCGCCTACTCACCATTTGTTGTCAAAGCAACTGGGTATCCCTGACTACGTATGTCTGTATTGCTTTGCTGACACTTTGCCAAGGGAACCGTACGTGTCTAGGCTGGCAATCATTGTTATTGGCTCCGAATTTCTGATTGGCTACGGCCTCTACCGAACCATGATGATCGCTAGAAAATCAAACTTTGCGTAAACTTGTCATAGAGAGGCGCAAAAGTTGCTCGTTTTGACTGATATAGACTAAAGTGCGTGGGTTGATGGATCACTTGGGAAGTGTTTGGGGAGGAAGTAATTTCTATTTTTGGCCGATTCCGATATGCATGATTGTTCGTTGGCAAGCCGAGTATATATCCAGCACGCGTACTCGGAACAACAAGGGCCGCCGTACCCTATCCCAGGAATAACGTTAGAGAAGTTTACGTAGCATGAAACGCGGGTCACTCCCACTTTCCCTAAAGAAAAAACGAGTTGCGGACCACGCGACAGAACAATCAGACTCAAGCAGAAGGCCCAGTTTCACTTTGCCTCGGCACCGTTGCCGCACCAGTCAATGGAGTAGAGCATGACTGATATTTTTAATGGGGTTTGGATGTCCCTGTGTCAGGATCGGCGTGTTTGACGGTATCTTAATAATTTGAACGTTTTACGGTAAGATGGATCGCCGTGCTACTATCAGAGAACTGGCACATGCTACGCGTGGGTTATGGCCTGGGTATCTCGTTTTTTCAATGTCCTCTACGAATTTTATTGCAAGTCGGACAATTCCAACGCATGAAAAGAAAGGAACGTGATCCACCTGACGATGACGAACGTTCATGATTGAGCAAAACACAGGGTCTAATCTTCGAGCAGGCGAACGTATATCGATGGGAGCGATGGATTGCCTCCTTGTATTACATATGACCTTGTACACAATCGATACATATGCAAGGCATCATCGAACTTGGTCCGAGATATGAAATGGCTGGATTGTGGCTGGCTGATATGTATATCCATTTTGGCGGGTATACCGAGCTGTCGAATTCAGAGAATTAACGTCCTATAAAATAGAACCCTTGAATACGGCCTTTTCTGCAATTGTGTCCTGTGATTCACTTTGGAGTAATTGTCTGATTGTCCAGTTTGATCTCGCTCGATGGTCCTTTGATCATTTGCACGAGCAATGTCACTCTAACTTTACGCGTCATTGTATACATCATTTCTTTTTTGGCTTGGCGCAAGAAGTTATATATCATTACAGTATCAAGATGGTCTTTATTGATGGCAAATACATTTCTTAAAGTGCACAGCTCTTGGCCGGAATTACGCTCGGCAACAAAGCTAAGCAACCGTTTCCACAGATCACCACGGGGAGGTGGCTGTGCGTCGATCTGCGCTGCATCCTCTGAGCACTTGCGGGGGAACGCGTGGCACAGAAGGATTTACTGTGGGACCCAATCCACAGCTTGACAGCCCCTTTCGGGTTTCGCGTCATTGATCCCATAGGATGGTGTAAGTCAAATACAGGTGCCCATTCCCGCATAGACTATTAGAGTGAGGCAGCTGCCCCGACCGCACACACTCTAGCTTTCCGGAAAGTCTGTGCTCAACTCGAAAGAAGAGCAGACATCCAAGGGTGACGCTAGGTAGAGCTCTCATAAGCCGCAGCTTGAAGTAGACCGGTCTTGAATGCTGTCGGGAGACAGGCTTGAACACCAGCAGGAGACACCAGAGACGGCAAGTGAACAGGACACTCTATGCGGAATGGTCTCGGGAAGAAATCATAACGGCAAATGGCTGGTTAGACACCATAATGGATCCCAGGAAGTACACGTTTTAGCAAGAACAAAGTTATAATGCAAACGTGATCACTGGTTACGACCCGATGTAAGAACCATGGCATCACCGCTCGGCTGCTGAAATACCATAATGAGTCCCAGGAAGTAAACGTATAGCAAGAACAACAGTTATAATGCAACGAGATCACTGGTTACGACTCGGCATAGTCAACATGGCGAAAATGACCCAAACAAGAGAACCATACCAGAGAGCCGGAACACTGCAGGGACCCTTGGAAAACCGAGCAGAACGACTGCAAAAAGAAAACGATCAGAGCCATAATGACAACGAGAGATTCACACTTGCCTGTGGCATGGCACCAAAGAGCGTCCTGGAAAGAAAAGCGCGTTGCTGCGAAACAGCCAAATTTAAAGCAACTTGCAACGTCACTCGACCAATAAAAATGCATGACCCCGTTTTGTGGTAGCCGGTGTGCTAACCACATGACAAACTGCCGGACCAACCACGTAATACGAAAATATATATGTATCGAGACTCTTGTCCTGATGTTCATTTAGAGCGCGTTCGGGTAACCACCAGAATGCATTTTGCACAAAACGTTTTCTGGGTGCCATTTGAGTAGAAAAGTCATTTCGAATCAGAATGATGTCTTTCTCAAAAGTACTTTTTTTAAAATGCGTTTTCAGACAAAACAAGCAACTTTTTGGGTGATAGAGTCGATGTTTCCGAAATGGCTTTTAAAAATGACTTCTGCATCCGAACGCGCCTTCAGTTTATTTGTACGTAGAAAGCATATATTCCATATACTGATAGGAAAGCTGGCATCGTCCATATACATGAGCTATGTCATTTCTTATATATTCGAATGACACGGCTGTTAACAGACAGAAGTAGTTGAAAATGTATGTTTATTTATTGGAAGATGATTGACCTGCTTTCATAGGCATAAGGTCACTTCCTTGCGGTACGAAGTATAGTACAACCATGTCTGAAATAAAACCTTTAAGGAGAAAAAGGACTGGTCGGATTTGAAAAAATAGTGCTATGCTAGATACCGTCACACATATCATGTGCGTTGGGTTATGATATGGTCAGTAGGGCTTGTAAGGCGACTTCCCGGGCCGGTTCTTCTTCTCCGACCTCAGCAGTTGGGTGGCTCAGGTAGTCGATCTTGCGTAGAACATGAATCAGTGCGGGCCATGCCCTCTTCCGTTTGCCTCTTAGCAGGCCAGCATTTGAACGCGGCAGGCAGTTCACTATGTGGTCCAGCGGTTGTATCTCGTCAGTTAGCTCGGGGATAGTGCCGAATTCATCTAATAACTCCTCCATTGAAGTGCCTATTAGGGGGCAAGTGTTGTAGTGCTCTCGTGTCACAGCAACAGTACCACATCGACAGTCATTTAACGGGTATGAAGGGAGCCAGTGCATGCGCCACCAAACTAGCCGATGTCTATCCTTAGAGAAGGCGCCTAAATATAGTATTGGGTCTACTATTCTCTGTTGGCGGAGGCAGCGGATTGTCTTGTACTTGTTGGCTCGTGATTTGAATTCGTCGTCCCGTTTGTTTGCAATTTCTGCTTCAGTTGGGTCCTTCGGTGCATCTGGATGGCTTTGCAGTTTGGCTACTCCTTATGAAGTCGGTTTGCTGTTGTCAACTTTTTTCCATTGGTCGTCGTTAGGCTTCTTCTTAGCGTCCCAGAGGATTGATAGCTCTACTGATCGTATCATGCTCAACATCGGTAGTGTGCGTAATCGAGTGGCAAATTTGAGCCGTAGAGCTCGTGTCCGGAGCTGCATCGATGGCAGATCAGCCATTGCCATAGCTACTATGGTAGGAAATGTTGTTGAGTTATTGCGACTGAAAGGCATCTTGATACATCCGGTCTGAGCTTTGTGTAGTTTCTCGAGTTGCTTCACCGATAACAGACAGAAGTAGTTGTCTCAAGGTTTCCTTTATCAAATCCTGATAAAATCTAGTAATCTACAAAAGATTAGTTTTAATGGATCGTAGGAGCTCTTCAAAATGGGTCTTATATATGTTGCCAATCTGCGGTGTATCCTGAAAAAAGAAAGTATCAAGCTGCCGGTTCCCAAGGAGATAGGACGGTAAAAGCTGATACTTATCAGAGAAAGCTCTTATTCGATTAGGCTAACAAGAACTAAAATATTCATGGTAGGTAGAACTTGATGTAGAGAAAACTTTATGTTAGGAAGAACTTGTGCTTTATCAACCATTGAACCACCCTATTTATACCTTTACGTAAGAGAACATTATTTTCCAACTGATTAACATATCCCTAGCAAAATATTACCAGTTGAAATTGCTTGACGGTAGGGTCTTTTCTTTCGTAAAATAATGTTATATAATAGGCTTACCTATAGGAGCAGGCCAATACCTCCCTGCAATAAATTATAACTTTCGAACAATAGTGGGCTGGACCAATAAAGTGCGCTGTTACCATCTTAGCAGGGAAACCAGAAACGTCGTAACAATATCAATGATTTACACCTAAAAAGTAAAGCTTTTAACTGCTTCATTTTCCTTCTTGGTTTTGTTAATGAGTAAAACGACTGCGGCGATCCATCTGTTGGGCTAAAAACCGCATTGTCAAAGCTCTTGGCTCTATCTAGATATTCAAGCTTCTCTTGGTTGACCTTCAGAAATTTGTCTTGGCCTCCACTTTAGGCAGCGAACGGGATCGTGCCAAACCCCATGCTAGCTATCGTTCGCATTTTTTTCTTCCCGCGAACTACTGTATTAGCAGTGACAGATGCACAAAAAAGATCTCCGCATCTTCCTTATCGTGGCAAAGCTTAAAGGTACGGTTGAGTTATCAAGCGGAACTGTGTAATATTCCTCTTCTACCGTTTGTTGCAGACGTCTTGAGATGTTTCCTTTCCAAGTCCTTCACTGGTATCCAATTATATAGTCATCATTACTATCGTTATTGTTGCCACGGTTGCTGTACCTGCATGGAATCTATGTTGCTTTCCTATTACATTGAAATGTTGAGTATCTGCAGTGATTGCATCAAACAATTACTCATCTCCTTCAATTGGCAACGAAATTCTAATTTCGGTTAACTTACGTGGTATCGCTGAATTAAAGAAGGCTTTAGGATTGACGAGACCAAAATAAGATAATGGTTTATTGAGGAATCCTTATATTTATTTACACTGCCGATAAATTCGGATGAAGAATGTGAATATTTCGTCTAATTTGCCCACAACCCGTGGTATTACCGACTATCATATGACCTTGTCTTATATATATAAAGGAACAGAAGAACTTATAGAACCAAGTTAAAAGAGTTACCATACGATCAATAAATCCGAATCGAGATTACGTATAAAAGAAAGCAAGACAATTGGTAACTGTACGGCTGTTGGTGCCGTAATGACAACGGATACAACATAAGGTAGGAAGAGCATGTAATCATAGATGATGGTATATGTCAGGATACGACAATTTATCTTGGTACTTCTGCTTTCAATCGCTCTTTTGGCGTATAATTCTCAAGCTTTCCAATCTCACCAAAGATGTTGGCGGTAGAGTTTGCGACGGACATCTTGGTAAAGTTGCTGCACCGTACCCGAAGATTCAGACATCCGTAAAGATGTCAGCCCACGACAAGACTGTATCTGAGAAGGAGTTGTCAATGACAGAATGACTAATCCAGATCAAGGCTCATTACTGAACATGATTAGAGGATGTAAACTATAAAGTTTCATTTTTTTATCACAAAAAATACTAATACGAAATGAGTGTTTGCGAGAGTACAAAGTAAACAAGTATCAAAAAGCAAAACCTGCCAATGTTACGTTATTGTATGTGTCATTTCAACCTTTGATAGGTACAACTTAAGTAGCCACATTCATCAATACTGTTTTGACACATTTAATGTATTCTTCAACAGAAAATCACTTTATATCGCTGACTTGCTACTGTATCATCGATATCACGTTCCATTGATCCATGTATAACTTCTTCAAAATTAAGGTAGCACCTGACAATTCAATCTACAGAGCATGTTCGGCTACCCGATGGTCATGCTTGGATCGACGGTCAGGTAGAGTCAATCGATCTTCCAGACCGAGCTCCCGAATGGCGAACCCGAGTAGAGAAAGTATGAGGTGGCTGTTGGGTGTTGACCCTAAAGATTACAAGTGGGGAAAAATTGTAGTAGAATATGAAGAGCATAAAGTTATACATATCCATCTGATATGGAAGGATTGTCGGATCGATAAGTGTAGCAGCGTTGCGAACTACTATCCTGGACACTTAGTTGCTCGAGCCTCTGTCTATTAGCCCAATAATGTAAAAGCGTGTTCTGACACAACATAAGCATTCCACATCTGCTATTTGCATGTTAGCCACCCAAACCAGCTATCCCTTCAGCATAGAAAAAGAATATGGTATCTCAATTGAGTTGTGCTGGCATCATAAGAATCCTGTGAATAATGTATGCTGATCCCGGAGGTCAAGCACGTTAAATAGATACGATTAAAAGTACGTGGTTTCTAGCAGTTTACTCTACAATATACTGGCACCAGTATACGTTTCTAAAACATGGTTTGGATCGTATAACCGTTAGCGATATTCATACTTTCGTCGCGTATGTTTTTTCTTGCGTACGCTAGCCACTTTTGTATCAAGGATGCTATGAAAAAATTCGTTCGTGGCTGTCGGTCAATGACCCAGTACCATTGCCATAGGATGTAAGTCCAGTGTTTGGAAAGATAGCTAAAGAACTAGGGTAAAATAACCCAGTTGTATTACGCGTTAAACAAACTAACACTATAAATTACTTGAAAAAAAGCTGCATCGCTGGGTCCAACGATAATAAACTTTTTTTTAAAAGAGATTTAGTCACACTGCGAGATCCTATGCCATTACAGAAATGTAGACCAACAAAACCATAAAGGCTTTTCTTGTACCAAGATGGTATTAGGCGACGGAAAGTCTCGTAAGCTTACCTTCATTAAACCAATCATTTTGATTTCTAGGTACTTTTATGGTATTTCTTTTTGTCAAGAGGAGAAAGTTCCGATGTTTTCCATATACAAAAGTCACCGGTGTCTTCTTTGCTGTCTTTCTCAAAGGGGACCCAGTGCTACTTGTTGCGAGTCCAGGGAGCCGAATGTGAAAACTGCAAACTATACGTCATCAATAGCTGCCAATTAAGCAGTTTCGATAACCACTTTTTCAACGTAGCAAAGGAAAAGTAGTTTCTAGTAAACAGTTTCAATAGGTATTTGATTCTGTCTGCGTACGTAGCCATCCATTTCCACACTGCTTCGAGTCCCGCACCCAAAACGAATTTTTTAGTTATCCAGCTTTAACATCTTCAACAATGGCTGACACCGCCGACATTGGTGCTGTTGAGGAACCCCTCGATCTTGTTAGACTGTCTCTTGATGAAAGAATCTATGTGAAATTAAGAGGCGATCGCGAACTGCGAGGCATTTTGCACGTAAGGAATCACGCGTGTTTTTATTAGATTCAAGCCTTAACGATTGAGGGAAAAAAAAGGCCTACGATGGCCATTTGAACATGGTTCTAGGCGATGTAGAGGAAACCATTACTCTTGTTGATGTCAATGAGGAAACATACGAAGAGGTGATTCGAGTAAGTTATACAATTTTTTCGAGTATTATTTCTTTTTGCTAATCAACGCAATGGCAGACTATGAAGCGTAACTTTGAGATGTTGTTTGTTCGTGGCGATGGCGTGATTTTGGTAACGGGGAGGGCACAGGGAGAAGCGAGCGATGCATGGCTAAAGGGAGTTGTTTTAGGTATCACCTCCATCCAGAACTTAGGGATAGGTTAGGAAAAGAAAACGCGAATATATATATATATGTGCGTGTGTTGTTGCTGGACGCAGTATAAGAAAACAGATTAAAATATATAAAGCAGATACTTGTAAATAGTGATATTATTGCCACGTCGCCCTTGGGTTTGCGCTTCGCATATCACATGACGATGGTATTGAATGTACGTGCGACTGATGGTACCGTAACCCGTTCTGCGTCCGATAAGCCTTTTTACAACCAGCCGCCTGACATTTGAATGACTTTTGTATTTTCTCCTCCTCGCCACCGTTGGCCGACGCTGCCGCTGCCGTGGCTGCTGCTGTGAGTGCCGGGTGTCCCGACGTGCCTTTGGCCTCCCGCAGATGGTACTGCAGCCCGTTGATGTTCTTGTAGCGCTTTGTGCAGTTCGGCATGGCGCAGCGATACGGCTTGTCCACGCCCTCTAGGTTGGGATGTGTTGTCTTCATGTGGTAGAAAAGCCCACTGGATGCCGGAAAACTGGCATAGCAACCAGGTACGTCGCATCCGTATGGCGACAATTCGCCCACAGCCAGATCTGGCTGCGGTGGCTGTGGCTCTCGTAGCGATGGTGTTTGCTCTCTGCATACATGCACAGATATTAAACACGGACCCTTGTGTGTATGCGTATATGTATAAACCTACCGAACGTCATAGGGCAAGCCTGCACGTGGATCAGAACGCGAACCTTCCGGTTTTGTGCTCATCATTGCTGGGTTGAGTGGCGGCAAGGTGGTTGGTAAGTCGTGTACGGAGATTGCCGGACTATGAACAATGCTGCTGATGGTCGTTGCGTTATTGCTGTATGGATCCGCGTAAGCAGCTGTCCCTATCTGTACACATGGATCCCCTGATTAATCACTCGTGACCCTTTTTTCTTTCGCGTCCACAAGTTATCTACCGAGTTGAATCCATCATTGCTATACGTTTCACGCGACAGAGTTGACATTATCCTTGCTTGTTTATCCTCCTCCTCGGATATTCGGTTGTTGTTACTTCTTTCTGATGACAGTTTATGCCTCTCGTGCTCGTAGGAGGAAGGCCCTTTTAATGGCATTGGTATCTGGTGCAGACCCGTGCTCGGTTGCGACATATAGCCGTACGTTGGCATAGGCACAGGCCCTGACGCTGGTGGGTGCTGTTGTTGTACAGGGGAGAATGGAACATAGTGTCGATCGTGTTCGTCTGCAGGGCGCTGGTAAGACGCCGACGGCGGCGGCGGCGGTGGCGGTGCATGGTGATGCTGTTGCTGTTGGTACGTCACTGGCGATGTGGGTGGATAGTGCGGCTGATTGTTGTGATACGATGGCGGCGATTGTTGCTGATTGTGAGGCAATTGACCGTAACCGTAAAGATGATTATACTACAATGTTTAAGTTTGAACTTGCACTTGAACGTAAACAGCCATTTGTTTCCTTGAAACTGCTACAAGGTGGATAGCGTACCATGCCCGATGACTAATTTAGAAAAGCACGTTGCTTGTTAAAATCTGGAAAACTCGTCGGCAACAAGTCAACGCAAGCGTTACGTTAAATAATTTTTTTGAACCTCTCCGCTATGCCGTTATCAGTAGCGTGATCTGCAAACCCTTTGTTTGGTTCTATACCTGCGCGTAGCTATGGCTCAGTGCTCGCCTTTTTGCTTTTCAGTGAGGAAAATAAACAAGAGAATACAGCAGCCTTGACGTCGTATGTTGTTGCTTTGATGACAACTTTATCCGTTGCTATGGCTATACAGATACAGACATGCTCTATTGCCGCGGCTCTTTTTTTTTAGAGTTTAGTTGTTTCCAAAAGTTTAACCTGTGATCATCCTTGGGTTCATCGGCATCCCAATATTTGGAAAGTTTCTGCTGGTGTCAAATCAGTAGCTTTTCTAGATTGTTGCAAGCATAAAGCGTCTATTATTTCTTGAACTTAAAAACTTGTGCGACCATAATACAGACTACACGAACAGATGGAACATTTTATCACACTGAACAGCGACCAACAGCATAATAAAATAGATGTGTTCCACTGCAAAGAAGGTCACGTATCGCTGGTGCTTCCTGTATGTCCAAATTATTATCGAGGTTTCAATATACATATATGGTAATCCGTATGCTTTTCTAATGTTATTAAATATATGAATAAACGAAGCATTTATAGTTGCTGGGGAACCTAGCAATATTGTATGTGATGCAGATAAGTGTTTCAGAGTATAGAAAATTAAATTGGATTCAAACTGTTTCGGCTTTATCGGATGCATACACTGCAAGTTTCGATCAGATGAACCGTACCCGATAGAATACTTGTATGGTACAAAAGCGCACTGTCGTCATGTAACATTTTGTACCAGCATCTAAAACACTCGATTGATTGAACATGTTAATGGCAAGCATTCAATATGGAACAAGCTAACCTCTTTAAATAATCCATCCTCACTTTGTGCTACATTGTGTCACTCTTGTGTACACATGCACGGAACGTCAAGTGCCAATTTGAATCAGAATACAAACTATCCTTCCACTCAAATCAATGCATCCATGAACATTCCACCTGTTTGCGCGCAGAGAGAAATATGACTATTATGTCGCCATCTCATTTACAATAAATTAAATCAATTGAAGTAACGTATATTAAGTGCTTACGTAATTTTCTGGAAAGATGATCTACTTCTGTCGAACTATCAATAACTTCTATGATTTCCTTAAGCGTTCTTCTCCGGCGAGATTCCAGTATTTAAAATTAAAAAAAAACCCTGTAGTACATGACGTTCATGATTAAAAGGTAATTATGACGAGGCTTATGCGCCTGCACTATTTATAGTTGACGAAGGTAGAAAATTAATTCATGGATGTAAACTTATATTTGCTACACAGAAGACGTTTCTGGAAATTGCCTTGGTATGTGTAAATAACCTTGTAAATAATGTTGATGCTGCGTTATCACCAGGAATAGAAGATGACTTTTAAAGCGTGCATTTATTATTGAGCATCAAAGTTCATACTTCAGGGCATACTAAAGAGATTTTAGCTTTTATCACATATTTCACAGACTAGTATGTAGCAAAGCTCATTTGTTAATGTATTATGTAACAAACAAGTCATGTCTATCACCCGATTTATAATCCATTCGCACCTTCGACTCGTTTTCGCTTGACAGCCAATTTTTTCCAGGACGGAACCATATTGAAGTACATAGCACACGTAAAGCTTTAGGATCCTGGATATTCCGACCGGGCCTTTAGGTAAAAAGGAACGTCTTGCTCTTAAACGACCCCTCATCACAAATTCCTGGTACGTGCGAACTCTGTCTATTATCTGTGCCACTTACAAAATATATTTCCTTGGCAACCAGTGAACACGTTTCTTAAGCACACAAAGAGTTTTAGGAGACGAATGATGAGCACGGAAGCGTAATATCAATCGACAGTGATATGTTGCGATTGAAGACATCATGTTGGCTTTTTTCTCTCGATCGACTGAAAAGCTTTGGGGTTTGGATTACTGATAAATTAGTAGTTCCACGTTTTTTGGGCACTGATGTTGAATAATGGCACCACTAAGTCTGACTGTCATCATTGGCCACTTGCCCCATATCTCGCATCGCTATAGGGTACCTCCACGTTATTTGTCATATGAGGTGCGGGTATGCGCCCTGATACGGTGGCAATTTTTCCCTCGTCATGGCACAGATGTAATTTGTAAGCAAATGTGGGAAGGGCGCATGAAACAGCCTTGCCTATCAACAATTATCATGGTAATGCGAGGGTTTTCATTTATTTGCAGATCTATGCCCAGCAGAAGCGGATCTGTAAAAGCTTAATTCCGTAGTCATAAGCTGTTTCAAGCGTAAAGTGTGGTCATAATTATGCAAGGAGATCGTGAGCATGATTTGTAAGATAAATATTTGTTGTAATAATTCGGTCATCCTGATAATTCATGCAAGGGATGTGCTTCGTATGACATCCTTCTACTTTCGTCGGTTAGTAAGCTTGGTCGAGTGTAGCACTACGGCTTTGCTTTTATTCACGCGAATATTGGACATTGTTGTTGCGTACACGCGCACCTTGATGCCCAGTTATCAGAAGCACTCGATTACCGCGTCTGACGCGTACCAAGTCAAATGCTGGGACGTTCATTGGGATGGTCTCCGGGCATAACTGTTCTCGGCAAGCCGGTGCAGACAAACGATTACTCCTACGTCTGACAACATTCAGTAAGACCACCACACATGCTATAAGTTTTCCCGATGGTCAACAAAATGGGTACGTCATTCCGTCAGTGGTGACACGACTGTCGCAGTTTCTCACCGCAGGATACAAATAGCAGGCGCCCGAGTGTGAGTTTTTTACCTCAACTTTTTCCAGTCTTCTCACCACAATGGCCACCGTTCCATCCAACTATGTCTTCAACCACACAATGTTGAGAGTCAAGAACCACGAGGACTCTCTCAAATTCTACCAAGATGTTTTGGGCATGAAGTAAAGCACGAGCGCGATCAGCTTATCAATACAGCGATAGGCTCATGTATATGTTACTAGGCTGATCATGAAAACGGACATGCCCGCCGGCAAGTTCACGCTCTACTTTTTGGCGTATGTGGACGAGGTGCCCGAGAGCGAGGAAGAAAAGAAAAAACTTGCGTTCGGTATGCCCGGTGTGCTCGAACTGACGCAGTAAGTGGACGCATGGGAGCACTGGGGGGTAATCTTCTTCTAACGCAATTCTTTGCAAAGCAATTGGGGTACAGAAAACGATGCCGACTTCTCGTATGCCAACGGTAACAAGGAACCCGGACGCGGTTTCGGTCATATCGCTGTTCTAGTGGATGATTTGCACAAGGCATGCGAGCGTTTCGAGGAATTGAACGTCACTTTCGTCAAGCGTCTTCAAGACGGCACCATGCGACATATTGCATTCATTGCCGATCCAGATGGCTATTGGGTCGAGGTAAGGACAATTACGGTGCGGGGCGAAAGGACTCGGGATCCTCACCGGATAAACTTTAGATCATCCAAAACCCAAAGTACAGTGACAAGAACGCAGCAGTTTAAATGTACAAAAACAACTTTATTGCAGAATAAAACACGCTTTCTAATCCGGAGACTTGCTCGGCGAACCTGGAAATCGAAAATAATCCACGTTAATCAACTGCTTCACCGTGTTGGCGAAAGTAGAGTAGAGTGGGAGGTTGCTTGTGTTCAGAGAGGGCAAGTAAAGAAATATCAAAGCAAAGGTCCAGTTGTTTGCGTATTGAGACCAACACTCATAAAAACTTAATCATCATATGGAAGCAGAAGAGGTGCAGGGTGCAAAGGGATGGAGGGGGAATAGGCAGAGAACAACTTACCAAGGACGTGGACAAGGTGCAAAAAAAAACATGCTTGACAACGCGCATTCTTATAGAAAAAAATTTTCTTTTGTTTCTCAGATTCGACAACCGACCAAGCTTGACATTTCGATCTCGCCTTGGACACCGCATGATTCGAAGGGGGGAGGGCAAACCGCTCTATAAAAAAGCGAGAATGTCCTTAGGATTCATTCCTTGTTCTTGCAAGCATGATGTCCAAAAGGCGACAAACGCTGGGCATCCAAATAGCCTCTGCGCTAGCCATCTTTATCTTTGTGGCCTACTTCTTCCTGCCCATCACACCGAGCGTGGACCCACCAACGCATGTGCAGAAGCCCGCCAGCGACTTTCACGGGGACAAACTGGATATCCATGATTTCCAACTTGTGAAAACACCCAAAAACCGCGTCAAAGCCGCATTTGTTATCCTGGCCCGTAACTCTGATTTGAATGGTGTTCGCTTTGCTATACGACAAGTCGAGGATCGATTCAACCGCAAGTTCAACTATCCTTACGTGTTTTTGAACGAACAAGATTTCTCCAACGAGTTCAAGACGCTTACTTCAACGTTGACCAAGGCAAACACGTTCTATGGCAAGATTGATCCTTCCATGTGGAGTTATCCGGAACATATCAATCAGACGCATGCCGCTGAGTGTCGCAAGGATATGGCGGATCGAAAGATCATTTATGGTGGAAGTGAGCCCTATCGTCACATGTGCAGGTGGTGTATAAAAGTTTCTTGTTTTGAATATGGTTGTTACTTGGATTGACACTGTTGTGCATAGATTCCAGTCCGGCTTCTTTTTCCGTCACCCTCTATTGGATGATTTCGAATATTATTGGTATGTTTTGCTTGTACGTTGCCATGGATGAGATCTGATAGCAGCTGTAGGCGTGTCGAACCGGATGTTCAATACTTCTGTGACATTGACTATGATGTTTTCCAAATGATGAAGGATAACCAGTACAAATATGGTATGCTTGCAAACTTACAAAAAAAAAGTGGGTTGTGCTGATGCCAGATCGATAGGTTGGACGGTATCCTTGACAGAGTACATGTCGACAATCCCAACGTTATGGAAAACTGTAAATGAATTCATCAAAGAGCATCCACAGTACGTTGTAACAGGCGAGGAAAGCATAATGCCGTGGCTCACAGACGACAACTTCCTGTCGTACAATGGATGCCATTTTTGGTCAAATTTCGAGGTAAGAAAAGAAAGGTATCGGGCATGTGCATGATAAACATAACGTGCCCCTTGCAGATTGGATCCCTGGATTTCCTTCGAAGCAAAAAGTATATCGAATATTTTGAGCATCTGGATAAGGCGGGTGGATTCTTTTACGAACGGTAAGTTTGGACTTTTCAAACTGGTAGTCTCATTCACCAACATCATTTGCTAGGTGGGGCGATGCACCAGTTCATTCGATTGCCGTTGCCATGATGTTGAAGAAGAGTGAAGTTCACTTTTTCAACGATATCGGTTATAAGCACAATCCATTGATGCACTGTCCAACCGAAGCGTACCTGCAGTCATCGTGCCACTGCAATGCAGGCGAGAACTTTGGTAAACAAATGTTACGGGTTTGATAAAGGAAAGAGACTAATCAAGTTGTTTATAGACTGGACAGGATGGAGTTGTGCAACACGCTGGAAGCAACGTATTGACGACAGCTTTGTGTGGAATGAAGAAAAATACCGAAATCAAACTGCAGCATATCGACTTCGAGCCTAATGTCTATATTCACGTTTCTATTGTTATACATATTAAAATTGCATTTACAACGTTTTCTTTTACACAACATGCACAATGTGATATGAAGCTTTTCCTGCACGGATGACACAAACTTTGCCGTCGATCAAATCCGATTCAGTTACGGTGTGTCGTGGATCTGCCACTCGTACGTTATTCAAATACATTCCTCCACTCTTGATTAACTTTTGTGCTTCAGCTATGTAAAATAAAAATGATTAGTACAAATAGACACACATACACAAAACGTGGACTCTTACATTTTGAACGGGTTGATTTTGCTAGCGTAGAAACGAGATCTAATTTTCCATTCACGACTGTGCTACGATCCAATGTCACCATACGGCTGCTATCGTGCTTGAATGCGTCAACGATTTCTTGACCTGATACGGTAGCAATGTCGCCACCGAATAGAACTTTGGTGGCCACTTGGGCCTTTTTAACGCCTTCCACTATAAACTATTGTTAGTTCAAAGTTTTTTTTACATGTAATGATAACTTACAGCCATGAACAAGTTCTGTGGTCTCATCAGCTAAAATTTGCTGTGCTTTTCGTAGTTCCGGATTTTTCTAATTAAAGTGAGGAGAATGTTTCTATGCAAGAATTCAAATTTTTACCTGGTGTGCATCCAAAATACTAGCAATCTTTTCTTTATCCAACAGAGTAAACATCGACAGGTACTTTCCAACATCGGCGTCCGTAGTTTTCATGAAGAACTTTCAAGAAACACTAGTAAGTATTTTGCTTCTTCAAATCATTCTTTTTTTTTACCTGATAAAAGTCAAAATAACTTGTTTTAGTTTCGTCCAGCCAAACAGCATTACCTGCTGACTTGCCAAACTTTTCTCCTGAAGAGGTAAGCAATAACGGAATGGTGATACCAAACGCTCGGTTATCAAGGTTATTCTTTTCCTCATCGTCGTCGCCTTTACGTCTGTTGATCAAGTCGATACCAGCGGTAATGTTTCCCCATTGATCGCTGCCACCCAACTATATACTGTATCAGACTTTTTTTCGTTAAAGTACACTGGGGTTCCTGCTTACCTGGATCCGACACTCGTGGTTTTGGTACAAGTAATAGAAATCGTACGCTTGCAACAATTGGTACGAGAATTCGGTGAAACTGATACCTTGGGTGCTTTCGATACGTGATTTTACACTAAACAATACTTATGAGAACAAGGTCTCTGCATTTTCCTGTGGATCGGATGCGGTACCTTTCTTTAGCCAACATGGTATTGACACGAGCATAACGACCAACATCACCCAAGAACTCCAATGCTGTCATTCCGCTGAACCAGGTATAATTGTTAAGCACCTTGGGGGTTTTTGTTTGAGCATCATATCCTCTCTTTTGGGCATAAGCTGCTCCGTTTTTGAAAAATCGATGCACTTGATGTTCGATTCCAGCAACGTTTTTCTCGAGTACGTCGCGAGACAGAGGAACACGTTCGGTGCTTCTTCCCGAAGGATCACCAATACTGCCAGTAGCACCTCCAACCTAATAAAACAATCGATTTACATACGGTCACGCTTGGATGTTTTATGCAAACTTGTTACCAGGGCAATAGGTTGGTGTCCAAGAATACTAAAGTGAAGTAATCCCATGAGCGTGATGAGGTTGCCCAAATGCAAGCTGTTGGCTGTTGGATCTACACCACAGTAGATTGCTGTCGATGTGTTGGTCTTTTTAATCAGATCCGGACTACATTAAAGGGCGTTGTGTGTTGGCAGATCGCTGGAACTGATTTTTGACAGGTGCAAACCTTGTAATGTTGGCAACAAGACCTCGGTCTGTCATGTCCGTGACAGGGTTACCACTCGAAGCATAGCGTTGCTGTTGCAGTACTGCCGCAATGAATCGTGGCTGGTTACGAGCATAGTTGGTGCATAGACGACTCAACATGGTTTTTTTGTTCCTGTTTTGGATGGAAAACCCCTTCCCGGCATAAACTGTGACTCACACGATTTTTTTGTTTTATTTTCGCAACAAGCTATTGACAACATGAGATACCCTGAGGTTTTTCAGATCTGTATATGTCTGTCCTGTGCCAACAAAGTAGATCGGTTGACCCGTGATGTATGTCATGGATAACGCAGCACCGACCTGTTATCCAGGTTAGTGTACTTCATTTCCTCGCCCTGTTGCCCTTTTAATTACCTTATCATCAATGGTATCGAATTTGGTCAAGATCATGCCGTCAATATGCCGTGGGTTTTGGAGGCCAGAAAAGTCCTTCAGCGACTGATTGAACTTTGTAAGCTGATCTACTGCTTCATTGCCAACCAATGCCTCGCCAACAAAAATAATCTTGTCGGGGTTGTTAACTGCGACCAGTTTAGCCAGTGCGCGCATAAGTGGCTCGTTATCCTGCATGCGTCCAGCCGTATCGATCAACACCACATCGAAATGGTTAGTGGTGGCTACAAAGAACACGCGAATTAGCGATTTCTTCTGATATCCGATACCATCCTGCTTACCGAAACTGATGGCTTCTTTAGCAATTCCTGCGGAATCTTTGCCGTATCCACGTTCAAAAAGTTCCACAGATCCCTGACCACTGGTTTGGAGTGCACGAAGATTCCGTGCGTGTACACGTAGCTGTTCAACAGCACCGCTTCGGAAAGTATCGCAAGCAGCAATAAGCACTTTGTAATTATTTTGAAGAAGCCAGAAACAGACTTTGCTAAGATTGGTGGACTATTTTCATGTAAGTCGCTTCTGAATCACCATAGCAACCGGTGTATTGATCTTACCTTGCCAACACCATTGACACCAATAAAAGAAATGACGTAGGGTCTCCGCTCAGCTTTTGCTTGTTCGACATCTCTGAGAATATCCAGTGAAGTCTTTGGCGTTAAAATTCGCTTCAGCGCAGCCTCCATACTGTCGCGCACCATCGTAGATACCCCTGTTTATCCACGTCAGTAATATGTTAAACACCAGATACGCAGCAAACTTACGGCCCCAGCTGCCGATCTTTTTGCCAAGCAGACTTGTCCGCACGCTCTGACACAAATGCTCGGCGATATCACTGGCCACGTTCTTTTTGATCAAGTGCTCCTTCATGTCAGCCAAAACCGGATCCAGTGTATCAGCTGTCAGTTCACGTTGTCCTGTGATGTTTTTGAAGAACGAAAACATGCCACCGCCGCTTTCTTGCTGTGGCATTTCTTCCAATATATCATCCTCTTCCTCTTCCTCATCATCCTGGTCGATATCCATCACTTCATAGACACCATCCTTGTTGACGGTACCGTATTTCGATGGATCCGCAAGTTGTGCAGCTGCAGCAGCCTCTTCCTCCTGTGTCATCGCTGCCTTCCCACTGTAATCCAATGATTCCATCTCTCCTCGTGCAATTTGTCCTTCCCAAACGCGTGCCTTCTTTTGCGACTTTTTCTTTTTTGTGCTTTCGCTATCATTGATAAATTAGACAAGAATTGTCAGCGCGGAACGAGAAACTCACTCGTTCTCCATGTTTGGTGATTTGGAGGATGTGCTGTTCGGTCGGCCTTTCTTTCCCCGAGGACCAGTTCTCGGGCTTGATTGGAGCTTAAGCGCCTGGATGTTCTTTGTGATTTCATCTTGATCTACTCCACTTGGAGAAACCGCTGATACACGTACTCCTTCAGACAAACGACCTTCTCTTCCGCCCATCACTCTCTTACCTGATTTTTTATTAGAGGCTGGACTACTGTTGGCCTTTAGTGTATTCTCGTACTTTTTCGTTTCTTCGAACTTTCTCGGTGCTCGTTGTCGGCTCTATTAACATGGTATATAAGACCTTCCACGCAAAGGGTAGTCCTGTTTAGTATATATACCGTGGAGTATTTTTCTTCTAGCTGTCTTAAAAGCTTGTTGAATGTATCTTCGAAGGAGGTATAATCGCCATCGATTCCGTTATTTCCGCCAATATTGTGTTGGAATGTCTTTAAGAACACTTGTTTGACGGTTTCCAACAGTTCATCAACATATTGCAGTTGTAATATCTTTTGAAATGCCACCTAGTTTCGCATATGAGTCGACTGATTTTCATGCATTACGAGTAGTTAATTTACCACAAACACGAGATCGGCTTCGTTGGCAAAGGTCCACTTTAAGGCATAACTATCTTTGTAAAAGATATTGGTACCAGCTCGTTCTTCGATAAGAACATCCTTGATCAGAGCATCGATCGGAGATCCCATTACTGGGATGAATGTCTTTTGCCATAGTACAAAGCCGCCTTTGGATAAGATGGCGAACAGATCAAGCATATTGACGTGTCAGAAGTTCGAGAAAGAAGCCAGACGAACAGAATCGCTTATGGTGGCGATTTCAAAGTCCCCTCCCTAATTGTCGTGTGGTACCAAAAATGTCTGCTTCAAAAGATGATATATTTTCTCGTCGATAGCCTTTTTGATACGTGGCAATGAAACGTAGTATTTCTTTTTCAGTACTATGACCATGGAATTAATGCGAACCTTGCCGGACATTAGACTAGCGCCGATGATGTTGTTGCATAAATTAGTAGCCATAGTGATTGATACCCGTGGTCTTGGATTCGTAACCAACTTTTGATCCGCCGTCTGCTGACCTTTTGCTCAAAGTACTTCCTTTTGCAATTAGCACGCGTAGCTGCCACACTTGCTTATGCTAATAAACATGTGAATGCGCCCACGCAGGATGTTTCAATATGGCAGACATACCGCGGAACGGCTGTAAAACGCGGGAACGAAGGGATTCGGGACCAAAGAATTGGTGACAACCCACTGAGTATTCTTTTTACAGTATCTAGTACTCCTAAGATGATACGAGTACGGAACTGTAAATCACCTGGTGGTTGCATGAATTACACAAATTACGGAAGGCGTGACTAATGAACACTACGGCTCAAATCACGATTGGCCAAAATTTGTCATCATGCCACGACCATTTCCTTGCATTAATAATTTCGCCTGAAGGAGTTTGTTTTATTGGCTAGTTACAGACCGTAAGAAAACCGTGCCCCGTAACTAGCCCCATTCCCAAAGTGTTGTTGTATATATAAAGAGGATTAGCGCGTTCAAGCATAAAAACGTTGAGCTTTTTTCCCCTATTAAACTCTTTTTTTCTTTACTTCTTATGCCGCACGGGATAAATCGCACTGCATTGTCCACGCACCCTGTTCCTTCCAAGTCCGCGTATCTGATTCCGGCATTTCCGACATATAACTATCTATGCCTTACTGTTTTCACTAAATATATCACGTCAGTCTCAAATACGGACACAATTTCGAATATGAAGCTGGACAGAATGACATGATACACTATAGCTTCATAAATCGATATACCCTCAAGCAGCAATTCTGGTCGGCATTTCAGAAACCAGGAAGCGCAAAGCAACAACTCATTTTTTTTTGGAATATTAACCGAATCAATATTGCTTTATTTTGTACAGACAGTAAGTATAGGAGTATATTATATCATAAGAATGAGAGATAAAAAGAGAAATATTATACACGGAGGGGTAACATAAATAATAGCAAAATCTAGACTTTCTTGAGGATCTTCCAGCCGCCACGTCTGACTCTCAACCACCAAGAAGCGCATGCGCCGGCAAAGAAGAGAACACCGGCATAGATAATAGCGCCACGATAGTCAGGTTCATCACCACGATCGACAATGGCAGAAGCGGCAGGCTGAGCGGCAAGACCACCCCAACTCCACATGAAGAAAGCCCAGCCAAGACCTGAATCAACATTTTCCACACCGACGACTTGGGCAACAACAGCAGTAATCATGGCAATGTAACCACCACCAAAGATACCGTACAAAATAGCGAATGCCCACATACTACCTTCAGTAGTGGCGGTCATCCAGACGGCTAAATGAGCAACACAAGCCATAAGAGCGCAGAATACTGCCATGTTGAAACGGCCAACATAATCAGAGATAAAACCGACACTAATTTTGCCGACAAACATGAAAGCGGACTTGTGTGTATAAAAATTTCAATCAGTACTTCTGCAGTTTCCATTGCAAGCATTGAACCCACCATAATAGCACTCATGTTGGCGGAGATCCAGGGATTCAAACCCATATACGATGCATACGAAGGAACGAAACCAGATGGCATCTGATTTGTTTTTGCATATAAGTTCCAGGTTTGGATCGTCCTTTTTTTGTCATGTAACTTACGTAGAAAGCAAAGTTTCCGATAAAATGAATAGTAAGAAGGATGAGGAATTCCTTGTTCTTCAAATCGGAGATGTCAATGAAAGGTACGTTCTTGCGCGGAGGGTTAAGGCGGAAGCAGGTGAGTGCGGCAATACCAAGACCAGCGAATTGGAAGAAACCCAAAACTCTGAGCGCCCAGCGGTAGCCAATAGTTTCGAAACATGCAGTAGCAACGTTGGACAAAATCAGACCACCAACACCTGATGCAGACATGGTAATACCGACAGCGAGACCACGGCGTTTATCGAACCTGTTGTAATGGTATGATTAATGGCTTTCGCTTGATTCAATAATGCAAAGTACTTACCACTCAGATGGACCGTGAAGACTGGCGTACCATGCGAACGAGGTGCCAATACCAGACATGACGCCCTGCGTCAAATACAATTGCCAAATCTAGTGATTTTGGTTTAGCATACAAAACATACCAAAGATCTCGTTGCGGATTACATACCGCGTGAGTTTCGGCAGCAAAAATCATCGCCAGTGTACACAAGATACAGGACACACCGATAACGTAGCGATCATCCCATTTAGAGGCCATCCAAATATAGATCGGGCCAGTGATCGTACAGAACCAGTACCATAATGAACCGATCCAAGACAGTTCAGTCATATGGTCAGGATATACGTTCTCATTATAATAACGGTAAAAGACACCCCAACTACGAAAAAGGAAGGCGTTTAGCTATGTAATCTTTTAGAAGATCAAAGATCTCGTTACTTACCTATAACCGTAACCTTGACTGAAGGAGAGGAGTAGCGAAAAAGAAAATTAGTTGAAGGTTCGTTTTGAAGCTGCAGTGATATATAGAATCTTACGTAGCGAGGAAACTCTAAATATTCGAGAACAATGCATCAGATTGTATGTCTTTGTATGGCCATAATACACAACTTACACAGAATGCGCCGAAAACGACGAGCCATGCTCTCCAACCGCCATCAGGAGGAGGTCGCATTTCGCGGGACAACTCCGATACTTCTTCTACATCAATGTCCTTCGCCTTGAAGTCGCTGTCATTACTTATGGCATGTTGATCACTCTCAACTTGGTGTTTCTCCGTTGTTGGTGATGACATGGTGGGGAAAGTATGTAAGAAAGAAGTGTGCGAACAAAACGTTGGCGGCTCTTTATAACCACTACTTTAACAGGCATTGCACAGGAGATAGCCAATCTTTTTCGCAAGCCATAAATGAGATAATACCGTTTCTGATGGATGTATGGGATCGTACCAAGGGTCCGACACGGACCAGCTATAAAGTTCAAACACAACATCGATGGAACAACAGACCTCCGCCCAACCGTGCTTTTCCTTGGACTTACATTTCATAGGCCAACGATTCGGGTTGATGAATAATAGACGTCCAATGGATCTTCTTTCAGTTTGACATCGGTTACATTCCCACCATAAATCGGATGTTATTGCAATGTGCGCGCGCGATATATTTCGATTTTTTCTTTTCCATAATACAATTGCTTTTTTTGCTTATCTGCTGTTCTTTACTTTTTTCTCACACACCTTTATCGACTTTATTCGTTCGCTTCGACCCACCGATACACTTTGTCCGATCTTTCCTTAAGCTCTGATCTCTGTACCACCTCATCTATGTGAGACATATCCCAATTCTGAGAAGGAAAAAAGAGAGGGAGTTTGGATTTGACGACCACAAAAATTGTTCCCACAGTACTTTTTGAGGCGTGGACTGGGAGCATCTGATACGTTTGGGCACTGTTTTTTGTTAGATTGAGTTCTCGCGCTGTCATTTTTACCCCAATTTGGTAGGTTTTTTGGATCGAGTATTTTTTTTTTCTGGGTTCTCTCCGCAAAGGTGGAGCCCCAGATTTGCACACATGGATCCTTTTTCCCTTCCTACTCATGCATTGTAAAAATAAAAAAACGTGCGGGGTGCAACGAACAATAACAGTAAATTACGACCGATTTGAGTTTTAAACGGAAAGGCTATCTCCGTGTGGCTCGGAGGAAACAAATGTGATCCGCGGAATCGACGTCAGTAAAGAAGTGCTTCTTACGATAAAAAAACCCAATCGATGATATTTCGAGCTTTTCTGTATGGTGTCACCATAGCAACCCAAAGTGGTAATCGAGCGAATCAAATGCCTCGTGATCTATATATTCCATTAGTATTCACTCTTTAGTATAAAACATGTTCTCCTAACTTTTCCAATCGATCGATTTGGAATGGCTGATGTAAAAAAAAATACTGATCTGTACCGCTTGACTTTATTTCGGCATTTCTTGATGCTTCACTTTCCGCTGTTGCCCGAGACAATAGCTGCGGCACTCTAATCTTGTGCTTCGGCACGCCGTCAATCCACTTGTAAGAAGATAAGATAAACGATTATAAATTATAACAAGGTTATCACTCTTTTGCTGCATTTGTTCGACTCCTTGGAGTTGTTCTATTTGGACCTGAAAGTTCCCGGTGCTTCGGATTTTGAATGTTGGAAGCCGTTTCTTGTGAGACCATCTGTTTACTATTTTTTTGCCAGCAATACAGCCTATATGCCTCATAGTGACTCGTGATAATTGACAATCATAGAATGGTGATTACTCAATAGTCAAGTCAATGAGACATCAGAAAAACTAAAGCACCAGGTTTTGTAAAGGAACGGATGATTACGTTATGACGTTCATTCAGTACGCTTTTGGTTAAAGTACAAAAATCATTGGGGTTGCTCAACCAAATTGCATGCAGCATATAGAAGAAACCTGAGAAATGCACTTGTGGTATTTTACTTGCTGTCTGGATACTAAATACAATTAGTGCGTTGTTAACAGCTAACTTTTGCTAAAGCAATCAGGGCGTTTGTCCGTTATAGGAAACGAGAAGCACTCGCTCTTCTTGCGTGATAAGTCACTTGTGGAACAAGATATATCGAGCATATTATTGATCACTCTAAAAACGTACTAAATTTGGTGATAAGAAAAAGAGCTCGCTATCATTACAAAAGATAAGGAGTAACTTTTTTTCTTCAGCTGAATGATTCTGAAATCTAGCTCAGTTTTAACATGTTGGATCTACTAAATCTGAGCATATCTTTGCTATATAATAATTAAGAATTGTACCGATGGCTTCTGATTCAAAAGAGGCGGAACATGAGACCGTGGATTCCCATTAATTTTTTTTTATTTTTCTCGGGTGAAAACGCTTGGTGGGGCTAGTACTACCCGTCACGTACCACTTCATGTGAATTATTGCCAGTTTTTTTTAGCACAGCTATAAACTCTGTGACGGATAAATCTTTTTTTACAAGTTCAGAAAGGACCACGTTGTCTCCGGTGAAACTTACTAGCGGGTGGATGACCTTCTTTCCGCGTACGTAAGCAAGTCAATTAACACAGCTGCAGATATGTCTACATCTTCAACAAAACTTTCGGCGACTTGAATAGCTGTTCGTCTTTCTGTTTTTCAATTGCGTACGTCATTTTAACCTTTTTATAATATGGTAATAAGCACTACACTAATGTGTATATACGTTTATTGTTATTTACTAGAAGTTACTTCGGAACGAGGAAACGAACAAACCGAGCCGTAGTTTCGCTTACTCGTATCAGCCCAATAGTTCAACGCTTGCTATCTTTGGTTTGGCAAGTATCTGGGAAGGATTATCCGTTTTGCAGTCGATATCCGAACAGGGTGTGTTAGAAGAGTGTTGCTCACAGTCCAAGCTTCCCCACCACGTTTTTATTTAAGCAGTGAGTTCGTAGCGAAGTTCGGCTTCATAGTTCTATCGCTGATATTCATCAAGAGGACAACAGAGATACTTAAACGGCTTGCCATATATCACTACATCACACACCATTTTGCTGTTTACCGATGGGTATGAGAATATTTTGAAACGCTACGGTAAGTAATAAGCTTTCTAGCTTTGTATTATCGCTTCAGTCGATCAGCTTATGTAACAGCTTCCGTCTAAACCATCATACAAAAGGTACTATTGTGATGCCCATAATACACTGTCGTTTGATCTAGTGAAACCCTTCGTTGCCACGTTTATTGTACTATCTGTTTCATTGCAACGATTAGCTATACGTTGTACAGCAGTATGTGGAAAGTAGGACCGCATGTATACGTGTTGATTTTCAAGTGCTCGGCAAAAGACGGATACCCAGAGCATTTTCCTGGATCTTTAAAATTCTCCGTGCTCTCTTAAAGTATGGCGTACTTAGTATGACGACAATGTGCGACAAATAAACATTTATACGTACTCTTTCTTCCTAAACTGTGGTCTCTTGACAATCTGAATTTTTTCTGCACTGGAAACGTTGGACATCTTAATAAACAACGAGACATCTATTCAATTGCATTATGTTAACAAAAATCAACGTAAGTAGAGTGTTTACATACCACTTGACCACTCTATTACGTCCCCTGCTGAGTTTTTAAAAATATCTGTGTGAATACTTTGCGTGTTCAGCTTGGGAAAAGTCGGGTCATGTTTTTTTCGAATGTGTCTATACAGAGAGGCGCGGGTAGGGTAATGAAAATTGCAGTTGTTGTATGGACAATAAACCAAGTTATCCCGGTCTTCAAAGGTGTTAGCTATTAAGGTACATGTCCCTCTCATTTGCTATAAAAGTTACCTGGCTCTCGTTGCGATGTAGGAACTATTAATGGTGCTTCGCCGTCATTCAACGAATTACGCGACTCTTCTATATTAGCGGATTAAGATCCAGAAAGCGTACTACTTTTTCAGTGATAACTTACTGCCGAAGGTGACAACAGTACCCCTTGGACATTTCAGAATAAATCGTGTATAGCACCTCGTTGAAAATTCCGGACAATGTGAAGCTCGAATATGGTCGTTTATTGTTCCTCTCCAGAGTGACATTAGGTTACAGCCCTTGTACGGACAGTATAAAGTTCTTTCAGCTATTGAATTATAAGTAAAGCTCCATATTGTCTTTTCTACGAATCTTACGTTCTTTCTTTGATCGCGATATTAACTTTGGTACAAATTCTTCGCCTTCTTCAAGTAAATCGCGGGAACTTTCTATCCACGCCTGGTAAGTAGCAAAATTTAGCGAAGAAAAATCTCAGTTTATATACGTACCCTTAAATGTAATTGGCTCCCCTTTAGTAGTCTCATACTCGATTTTATGCCCATACATGACTTGTAGCCCGGGAAAGTGTGTCCTGCGAATATGTTGTATGATAGTGCCTCGTATTGACGCTATGTGTAAGCAATTTTTGTATGGGCAGTAAAGTGGATCTGCAGATGTACATCTCCGAGGTCTCGGTTTTTTTGGACCTGCCGGCGTCGTTTTTGTCGAGGAGCCTTTATATATTTTGGTGCTGTTAATACCATCATTCGCTCTGCATATGTTGATATATACTCGTAGATTTGGTGGCCACAGAAACGTCTTCGCATTTTTTATCTTTGCCTTTGCCTTTGTCTTCGCCTTTTGTATATTTCGCGTCTGATTTTTCTATTGTATATTGGGTTACGGATGTTGCCATCAACTTTATATGCTCATACCGCCCGGATCAGCTTTGATATTGGATTCGTGTGAGCCTTTTTTTGTCGTTTTTTCTAATCCTTCCAGATATGACACTTTCACTGAATCTTCTTCTGGTATGTTCTTTGTTCGTCTTTTTGATGATTTTTCCTCTTTTTCTATTTCTTTACATTGGGCTAAGTACACTTTTATATTAGCGTTTTCTTTCACTATCTGTGTCAAATGAGGCTTACTCGGCAATTGTGCTTCCAGCCCAACTACAGTAGACGTATCAATTGTGTCTACTTTTGTAGGGTTTAATGTAGGGCACTCACACTTGGTGTCTGTCATTTTTGATTTCGACAGCTGTACATGAAGAAACAATACAGCAATATATATATTTCATTCAGTCCCAATTGAAATTTATATGCATTGTAGCGTAATATGACTATCTTTTGCGTTTACCCCCACTATGTGACCGGCATAGCGTGAGCCCGTGTACCCAGTCAAGTAAGCAGTAGATAAAAGTATGACCTATAATTTAGTATTAGGAAATATGAGTAGATACATCACAGACTGAAACCATGGATTTACATACATTCTCTTCGAAGCTTCTCAATCCAAAAACACGAAGATGACGAATCGGATTAATCGAACTTATTTGCCTTACGTAAGTATAGGTACGCATGCAGAGGTATGCATAATTATAAACAAACAATTATCGGTAAGCGCACACTAGCAAAAAAAATGCTGTGTATGAAAGACACGGAATTAAAAGAAAAAGCTTACGCCTTTTTCATTAGCCAGGAAGAAATTTCACTTGCTTGTAAGTATGAAACACTAGACATGGAAATACCCAAGGGCGTTGATCTGATGAATCTTTGGCATTAAAGCGGCAACTACTAATTAATCTATCATTTCCCGCGCTTCTAACTCAAGCAACTACCTAACCATGCCTAAGAAAGAAGCTCATGACTAAAAACTCTCGATAATAGCACTGCCATTTCTACGCAAGCGGCAACAATAGGTGCTAGATTTGTATTCTTCATCAAATGACTTCTATAAATGGTTATGAAGACATTTTCTCTTTATATATGTAAGTCATGTTATACTTTACGAAAGGCATCGTAATTGCTGAGCGAGTGATCTGTGCAACTATCTAATCATATAGGCGAAGGAGCACCGTGTTGTATTTACACCCGTAGCAGGATAATATCACAGAGAGTACTATAGAGTTGTATTGCGGTCGAAAACTATGCGACCATAGCTACCATCGACGCGATAACCATACAGTAAGTATTAATATCTTACGAAGCCCAATTACTTTGTAGTGAAATATAGGCTGTTTGTAGATCTTATGCACACCGACTTCTCGGTCCTACTCGTACATAAATGGAAATTTGTTCCTGATCTTCTTGTGCAACAGAGACCGAAATTCAAAACGGGTAAAAAAATCCGGACTTGCGTCCATGCTTAAAGATTTGTTGATCAGATCATGCTTTACTACGAATTTAAGAACATTTCGATAAGTCCAACCACCACTGGCGCCACATTTTTGGTTATCAGTCCACTGGATGTCACTTAATACCCATGGACACAGTTTCTTACGAATCAAGTATGTACGGCTACAAGTAGGTATATAAATATGGGTCCAGTTTATTTCGGTGGTTGACGAGCAGTTTTTCATCCTTCAACCTCTTAGCCACCTTCTCTTAGTTGTTGTTTGTTAATTTGTTGAGGTCCTTGCTAAATATAAGTAACTTATATACGATAAATCCTCTTTGCTGGACTTTCGTACAACGAAACACACGCTGACATCGTGTTATGCCTTACATAGGAGGGGTCTCAAACCTCAATCTTTTTTGTTCCCAACTTTTAGCGGATGTTGAATGTAGCCAATCATATTATAGAGAATTGTTCGCAACTTTGAGAGCATCTGCCACTTTTTGGTACTTAATGATGAGCTTTTGGTTGCATACACCTTCATATTCAACCAGAATAGCTGCTAATTTAGCCGTGATATACTTATAACTGTGTAGATTTAAAAGACATAAGTGTTTGATGCTTTCCATTTGCTTTAGCTATCTCAAATATTGACTTCGCAGGAAGTTCCGAGAAATGTTCCACTGCAAACCATCTCCAGGTACTGGATTTTCAAGTTCCATAGATGTTCGGGTCTCAGCCAATCAAAAGTCCTCTTCGCGAAACTTAAAGTTCCACGAAGTTCTCAGATTTTGAAGTTCCAGAGGTTTGAGACCCCCTAATATGACTAGTTGTGTCGATAGCTCTTACGTATACCTGAGTTAACTGCATCATTGTAACCGAGTGAGCAACCAAAATGCTTTTATGAAGCCAAAAGGTTATGTTGCACACGAATTAGAATGTTATATTTGATACGGACATACTGTGATGGTTTAGATCAGAGAATACGGTGAGACAGGATTTATTATGAACGGTTTATAAATGAAAAAAAAATAAAGGAAGGAATTGCATTTCACTTCTCTGTGTCGTCGTCCTGATCCTCGTCCTAGTCCTCTTCCTGCATTACTGTGTCGTAGGACTCGACGAGATAATATCCTCTATCTGCCTTACATTCCTTTTCGAGGTTGGAGGCAAAACAACGGCGAGAATTTGCCAAGAACATATGCTACATTTATTGTTAGTCTTAATGAAAAACGAGATACTGGCACTGCGAAAGGAAAAAAAAAGGTTGGAGATTTTTGCCAGTTGTAACACAACAGCAGACCGAGTTAACATCTTGGAGTTAAGATAAATCCATATGCCTATCGGGATTACACTTGTGCTAGCAAAAACGTCCTACTTTTTAGTTTACTTACTCGCATTGTTACAAGTGCTTCAAATGTATTGCCAAGGCAGTCGAAATCGTGTCTATCTCTTGGGAGGTAGAAAATAGACAACGGTATGAGGCGATACGTTGCTTGATACATCAGATCCATCACAAAGCTGGTGCACCGAAAGCCTACATTTATGGGTTAAGATATCGTATTATTCCATATTTAACTCACCTTCGATCAACACGCCAATGACCGTAATCTCCTTATCATCAATACCATCCTTTACCATCTTATCAAGCGCGTCCTTCATTTCATTTCCAAGTTTTACAAGATCAGGACGGCTGCCATTCTTGACTTTGTGCGGTGGCTTGATCTCGATAATAAGCAAACCTTGGCTAGGCATCATGCCGCATTCAAAGTTCACTGACAAATCAGAAAATTTGCCATTTTTCTTGGTTCTTTTGGACCCGTAGACCTCGCCATCAGTACTATACTCATAAAGGAATGTTAAAACCATATAAATCTTGGTTAATTTACTTATACGTTACCCCTTGCGTCTTGTCAGCTCCGTTTCTTCTAAAAATGGGAGTATAACTGGGTGTACTGTTGATATGGAGAACGTGCTTTCATTGGCATCTGATTTCTTTGCAGATGTTGGCGAGTATGTCCGTGTGCTGTAGAGAAAGATAAATGCATAAATAAACAGATCCAGGACATAAACAGGTACATACATGTTTCGCAATGCCTCGCAAATATACTCATTGGTAATGATATTTGCTGTCGAGGTACAGTCAGTGAATTTCCTTTTACCAGCCTATATTCTTTCCTTAGTATAACAGTACTTTCGTACAGTAAATAACTGCTACCTTCGCAAATTTGTGCAAAGCGGCTTCCGTTGCATCTGAAAGCTGCTGGAGTGGATATCGGCTGTTGCATTCATCGACCATTGCTTGCCAGGTATTGTTGTCAAAGCCATACATAAGTTCTGAGCTAGGGTACACAGAATTGAGTCCGTCAATCACAAAAATGCAATTGATAGCCCTAGAAGGTTTATATCAGATCAGAGTTTGCTATCCAGGTATTTGTTTGCTTAATTCCAGTCGGAAATAAGTCACTTTTGGAAAGCGAATAAACCAAGAAAACAAGTATACTTACAGCTCCTCCTGGTATGTTGTTAATGTGCCCTTCTGTGCTCTTTCGATGGCCCGCGCACGGAACTTCGGTAGGGCGTCTGTGACGTTGATGCCTTGCAATGAAAAAAGATGTTCTGAAAGATCTCTCTGCAATATGTATGAGCGGCCACTTGTGGCACGGTCGGGTGGGATGGGTATGTCTTGTAATTGATTCTGAATACCACTTGTTTAGAAAGCTGTATGCGCCCTAGTTCAGCCACCGAAGTGCACGAATAAAGGTTACCAATAATCTATGTCGTGGTGATGGTAAAGTTAAACTAGTCTTTAGTCAGAAGAATAGAACTTATTCTGTTCTAACGAGTCATACTTGCACAAAACATCAGGGTATGTCAAACGTGGTTCACTGATGTCTTTTCCGGGCGATTCTGAGCCAAATCCTGGCCTGAATCATTACTGGCACGCTAAACGGTTGTGATCATAAATATATGGTAGCCTCCAACGTCCACAGTAACGCTTTTTACTCACCAGTGGAAAAAGGAACGGAGAGAGGAGGGCAGAGGGGAGGAAAAGCCAACATCTAAAGAGATCCATGATTAGCCTTTGATCACACTAGCCATTTCATCCACTCGCAAGAGGAAGAAAAAGCACAAGAAAAACCGCAAGCGCAAGAAGCGAAGTATATCACACTAACAATGCTAAATGATCAAGAGTTCCTATGGAACGGCCGGACCTCTAGCGACCTCCAATGGCGGAAATTAACGGTAACCAACCCCCTACATCAGCAGTACTGGAAGCTACGAAACGACTTGACCTCAACCAAGGACCCGGTTGCAGCGGCCATTGATAAGAAACGAGACGAAGAGTTTACAGCTCGGTCTTCCAAGTATAAATCAATTCGGTGTCTAAGACCATATCGCCTTGTCGACCCCATCTTGTACTTGGCAGCCTCATCTAAGGATCGACACCGACTGGTTAAATGGCGTATGCATTGGCTTCCCTCATACCCCCTGAAGGACTGCGAATGCGGTACAGTTGCTGCCCCTCGAGAACACTATGCCACCTGTCCATTGCTTCGGGCAGAACTTCAAGAACTACTCCTAGCATTTGGACCAGTCCCTGAACAACAAAGCAATACACAGGTGATCGACTTTATGTTGAACAGCCTTCCGCGCTCAAATAATGGACTGACCCGGGGCAAATGGAAGCAGGCGTGGCCCGCACTTTTGCATGTCCTCCGCAAGGTTGATAGACTGAGCCATAAAGATGCGCAGTACGATGACGATGAACCGGCACCGGAAGAAGCTCTTCAAGGCGGACCATCAGCACGTACACACCACCACACTTAGGGTGATACCCACGTTTACATTATTGATATTCTATCTACACTGTTTTTCTTCTCTCTAATTCTATAACTTTACGCAACGTTTCCATATCGGCCTGTCTTTTTCCCCGTAAGGGGTTTTTTCAGACATGGCACCAGATACCCTTTTATATCTATACATTTGTACCGCAAGGAAGCGACCATATACCTATTGGAGCAGGTCAAAAAGTCTTCCAAATAAAATTTATACTTTTTCAACTAAATGATCAAGAGTACATTTCTTGGCATTTTGCTTAATCTTGTGATGACACGAGAACCTTACCAGGTTCAAGCAGGAAAGTGTATGTGTCATATGCAAATAGACGGGCCATTTTGTCAAGAGACCTATAAATGGATGCATGGTCTTGATTCCCATGCACTCTTTTGCGTACGTACGTGAATGTGTACCATGATACACTAATATGGTGGTTTCTTTATCTACGTATGTATATACACTTTATAACGTGAAATAGATCTAAATATCTTGAAGGCTCATTATATAATGGTTGTCGATGACCAACTATCTGTATACGCCAAGTGAATCGACATTAATATCAGATAGTGCGCTATAGAATGGCCAAGCGAAATATCCATATTATTAGTTTAGAGTTGTACTAATACAGATTTCTTCATACCGCTCAGTGTAATATATGTACAAACAAAACCAGGTGCCTTTTATCTGCCTATAAAAAACAAGTAGAAATGAGAACAATTGTCACAGAACCTAAGCAGCAGTCTGTTTACCAATATATCAAACAAGAAATGCTCCTATATAAAAGATAAGAGACCAGGCAGACGTAGATATACAATAAGTGGAAGAAGATTCGCAGATGAAATGCTGAGGGACTAGGCGGACGCACCCCCTAGTGTTCCACATTCACCCACTCGGGTATATCACTACCCTGGGAAGCAAAGAAGATAAGTGCTGAGGGACTAGGCGGACGCACCCCCTAGTGTTCCACACTTAGCCACCGAAAAGGTAGAACGAAAGAAGATTCGCAGACGAATGCTGAGGGACTAGGCGGACGCACCCCCTAGTGTTCCACATCCACCCACTCAGGTATAACACTACCCGGGAAGCAAAGAAGATAAGTGCTGAGGGACTAGGCGGACGCACCCCCTAGTGTTCCACACTTAGCCACGGAAAAGGTAGAACGAAAGAAGATTCGCAGACGAATGCTGAGGGACTAGGCGGACGCACCCCCTAGTGTTCCACATTCACCCACTCGGGTATATCACTACCCTGGGAAGCAAAGAAGATAAGTGCTGAGGGACTAGGCGGACGCACCCCCTAGTGTTCCACACTTAGCCACGGAAAAGGTAGAAAGAAAGAAGATTCACAAATAAAATGCTGAGGGACTTATGAATGTGTTCCGTAATACGCCCGTTTAACTACACAGAAAAAGAAAGACTGATGGATGACATGACATGACGTACGATCCTGAGTTACCTAAAAATCAGTAAAACAATCCATGTTTCCACGCAGCGAGTAAAACTATAACAACCAAAAAATGAGAAGATTGAGTAAGCAATACATAAATATATCTTGATCTTTCAGAGTTAACCATCAAAATCGCAGACATAGCCTTCGCCCTACGATTTGCCTCGAGCACGATTTCACGAATTGTCCTTCTGTATTCATGTACATGGACCAAGGAAAATAGGTTGCTGAGATGCAAGTGATTTTAGGCCACGTCACGATTGAGGCAGTTATTCAGCGCCGAAACTTGTATGGGGAAAGCGAGACCGCTGGAATGCTAGTCAGTCGCTATTTTTGTAAAAAATGCGATTTAGCGAGTCCGCTGGAGATGCTCTAAATAACCAACATTCCATTTTCTACTTTGTAGCCAAAATGTCTCAGTCTCCCACAACCGCCTCTCTCAGAAAACCTAAGCGTACTAGAAGGCTTAGTCAATACAACTTTTTCACACATCTCGTTTTCAATGGCACAGATGACGAATGACAATGTCAGGTTCAAAGACCCATAATATACAATCTATAATATAACTTATTTGGAATACAGGCACCTTCATTTTTTATACTGTATCCTGGGTCTCTATGCTGAAAGACTTTCTAAGAATCCTTTGAACTGCCTCTATCATGAGTGAAAACTTCCTTGAGAACGCTGCTACCGAGAACTTGGATCAGAATGCTGGAATCAATATTGTGAGATCTACTCATCGCTCAAATGCCTCGAATGCGAACGTGAAAAAAAATGATTTGGTTGGACTCATCGAAGTAAGCATTGCGCAGAAAAATCATGTGGAAGGCCATGTATTCCGCTCTGGGACCTCATAATCACGCTCAACTTGGCCGTCATCCTCGCAGGGTACCTCAAACACTTGCGGCTAATCATAGCCAGCTAGCTGTCGCCTGTGTCGCTGGCGCCAATGTTGTCGATGGTAAGGAATCGGCTAACTATCAAAGACATGTTTTGCCAGTAATGGATGCCCAGTGTGGTGCGCGTGTCTGGCCCTGAGAAGATAGTCGCGTGAATGAAGAAATAGGTCGAGCCTACCACATCTGCTTCAGCTATGGTATTGTCGACCTTCCTCCCATCCCTGCCCCACCTCAACTTCTTCTTAACTTGCGGGATGACTCTGGCCTAATGGGAAATCATTTTTTTTGATAACATTTGCAAGTACAACACTGTATTTCTGATTGCGTCTTTGGGTGCCACTGTCGATCATAACGATATCAATGCTCGCAATGGAGCATATGCGTTTCGCATCCAAGATGGCATATACCACCGAATTAGTCCATTGGTGCATGAAGGAAACACCCCTGCCAATTTCGCGCAAATTTACATCTATGACACTGCTGAGCAGCAAGTTAATAGACGCGCTGATATTGTTGGAAGTTAGTTGTGTTCCAACTTCGAATGAGCATTGAGGGTTCAGCAAAAAAGCCAAGGGGCAACAAACACTTGGGTGTCAATCAAAATCCTGGCTTATGAATCTCTTCTTTCTTCCGCATTGATGATAATCGTCGGTAGTGGATACCACTTGCAACAATGTGTTCAGCATCATTCCACAAGGCAAAAGAAAGATTTGTACTTCCTATATATGTATAGTAATGTGCTAACTTATTTTCTAATCATAAAATAAATGAACTGAATGTATGCTACCTCAACATAGGTGCAGGAAGTCCATGCTACATTGGGCAGATATGTAAGTTTACGTTAAATAGTAGTGGCTCATAGGTAATGGTCACATTTCTTACAGAGGTCCAGCTATCTTCTGTTTGCGCTTTCCGATGCCAAAACGGCAGAGGAGTCATGGAGTATAAGTATCTGAGCCGTCTGTACTCCATCCAAGATGACTACATCAGGTACTCCTCACCCATCAGACCAGGATAGCAAACTCTAACAAGGGCGATACACGATACGAGGAATTGCTATACCAATACTACTATATAATAAGTTTCAGAAGCTTATTTCAGCGAGCGGTTGTCTCTAAGCAATAATATAAATATGTGTATGTCGTATACTTAGTGTTAGGGTTGTTAGGGTTTAGTAATAGGGTTTAGTGACCGGGTATAGTATAGTATTTAAGATGGTCGAGTCGGCTCACCGATGAATGACCCGAAGCGTAGCGTAGGGGCTCATTCAGTCGAGCAAAGCGAGACAGGTGACGTGCTCGTATACATAATATGACTAGTTGTGTCGATAGCTCTTACGTATACCTGAGTTAACTGCATCATTGTAACCGAGTGAGCAACCAAAATGCTTTTATGACGCCAAAAGGTTATGTTGCACACAAATCAGAATGTTATATTTGATACGTATCATACTGTGATGGTTTAGATCAGAGAATACGGTGAGACAAGATTTATTATGAATGGTTTGGTTTATAAATGAAAAAAAATAAAGGAAAGAATTGCATCTCACTTCTCTACGTCGTCGTCCTATCGTCCTGGTCCTGCATTACTGTGTCGTAGGACTCGACGAGATAATATCCTCTATCTGCCTTACATTCCTTTTCGAGGTTGGAGGCAAAACAACGGCGAGAATTTGCCAAGAACATATGCTATATTCATTGTTAGTCTTAATGAAAAACGAGATACTGGCACTGCGAAAGGAAAAAAAAAGGTTGGAGATTTTTGCCAGTTGTAACACAACAGCAGACCGAGTTAACATCTTGGAGTTAAGATAAATCCATATGCCTATCGGGATTACACTTGCGCTAGCAAAAACGTCCTACTTTTTAGTTTACTTACTCGCATTGTTACAAGTGCTTCAAATGTATTGCCAAGGCAGTCGAAATCGTGTCTATCTCTTGGGAGGTAGAAAATAGACAACGGTATGAGGCGATACGTTGCTTGATACATCAGATCCATCACAAAGCTGGTGCACCGAAAGCCTACATTTATGGGTTAAGATATCGTATTATTCCATATTTAACTCACCTTCGATCAACACGCCAATGACCGTGATCTCCTTATCATCAATACCATCCTTTACCATCTTATCAAGCGCGTCCTTCATTTCATTTCCAAGTTTTACAAGATCAGGACGGCTGCCATTCTTGACTTTGTGCGGTGGCTTGATTTCGATAATAAGCAAACCTTGGCTAGGCATCATGCCGCATTCAAAGTTCACTGACAAATCAGAAAATTTGCCATTTTTCTTGGTTCTTTTGGACCCGTAGACCTCGCCATCAGTACTATACTCATAAAGGAATGTTAAAACCATATAAATCTTGGTTAATTTACTTATACGTTACCCCTTGCGTCTTGTCAGCTCCGTTTCTTCTAAAAATGGGAGTATAACTGGGTGTACTGTTGATATGGAGAACGTGCTTTCATTGGCATCTGATTTCTTTGCAGATGTTGGCGAGTATGTCCGTGTGCTGTAGAGAAAGATAAATGCATAAATAAACAGATCCAGGACATAAACAGGTACATACATGTTTCGCAATGCCTCGCAAATATACTCATTGGTAATGATATTTGCTGTCGAGGTACAGTCAGTGAATTTCCTTTTACCAGCCTATATTCTTTCCTTAGTATAACAGTACTTTCGTACAGTAAATAACTGCTACCTTCGCAAATTTGTGCAAAGCGGCTTCCGTTGCATCTGAAAGCTGCTGGAGTGGATATCGGCTGTTGCATTCATCGACCATTGCTTGCCAGGTATTGTTGTCAAAGCCATACATAAGTTCTGAGCTAGGGTACACAGAATTGAGTCCGTCAATCACAAAAATGCAATTGATAGCCCTAGAAGGTTTATATCAGATCAGAGTTTGCTATCCAGGTATTTGTTTGCTTAATTCCAGTCGGAAATAAGTCACTTTTGGAAAGCGAATAAACCAAGAAAACAAGTATACTTACAGCTCTTCCTGGTATGTTGTTAATGTGCCCCTCTGTGCTCTTTCAATGGCCCGCGCACGGAACTTCAGCAGGGCCACCGTGATTTCGTTTTCATTTACAACCCACTATGTGAGAATTTAATCAATACCAGGAGCCACTTGCTTAATAATAAGTTTATTACCTTGTCGGTGTTCGGGCCAAGCTGGATTACCTGCGATCCTTTTCCAGAAAGAAAATTCGTGATTTTTCTTCGCTGATGCGGTTGTTAGATTTATATAAGCTTTATTAGAAATACTTACCCGTTTATTGGTACTATCAGTACTTGCACTATTGCTACTGCTGGCTTGGGGGATGGTGGATGACGATGTCACCGAATGCGATCGCTTCTTAGACGACGATGACTGTAACATAGCAACTAGCCGCATCAGTTTTTTAGTCGTCATATTAAAGTGAATATTTTACCTTCACTGGCGTCACCTGATTTTATATAAAAGAAAATAAGTAACTGTTTGATCTGGATCTGCCGTTGAACATCTCTCTCCAATTTCCCTCAATTAAATACCTGTAACTGGATCGCCTCCCAGTCAGGCTGTTCCTTGCTTGTGTTCTAAATACCGTCGTTCAGAAATCCAAATAAACAGATAAAATATAGCATACCTGGACACTAAGCTCTTCAACAATCTTCGAAAACTTCATCATCCAGAAACCTTTTATATCACTTTCACCGCTACTGTTGTTCACGATGAATTCCGGAGCATAATGATGGAAGTTTTTCAAGGAAGGCGCGTCATTTTCTTGTTCAAGGTAGGATTTGAATTCTAAATCGTCGATGAAGTACTTCATTTTAGTTACTTTACGTGCTAAAACTTACTGGCTCTAAAGAGCTCAAGCTTGTTATCTGTCATGGTGACGGCTGCTAGGTAATGGGTCGAGGTAAATTCCACCAAGCAACCGATTTCACCGCTTTTATTTATCGGAGTTTGCCTCCTTAGAGTTTCAGCAACAACTTATGCCTCGGGCATACCGGTTTGTAATTACTCTCAGTATTAATGGCTATTAAAGACCATTAATAGCCTTAATGTATTTATACTAAGCGGAAATCGGTAGTCTTTTGGGCAACATACATATACGTATGTCTTGTTCCAATTGCGGAAAAGCACGTTACGAAGAAATTGGCGTGTCCAATATTAAAATATTTGCCACGGCCGACTTATATGTATACCGCATGGGGTAGGATACATGAGCTGGCCGTGGCTTCAACTAATAATCAGGTTAATCTGTTGATACGTATGTACATTCAAAGTTTGAACTGGTCGTATATATCACATGGACTATGCACTATTATTGTTCAAGAAAATTCGCTACTCATGGCTTATATAGACAACAGATGACCCAAGATATGATATTGAGCATAACCTAGATGATTCTGAAGCTGAGGAAATATATGAAGATACTGCATCCCATTCTTATGGCTCTATCAGAGTCACCTCTCTCCTTGCTCTATAATGGGGTCTGCTCCACTACGGGTTTTAGATCACGGCAAATCAACGGGATATCTTAAAATTATCTTCAAGTGCGACAAAGCTTCACAATACTGCGGCAAATCTTCTCTAGTATTTTAGCGATAAACTTGTTGTTTCTTCACCCAGGAGAGTTTTACATCGATTGTACATATATATATATGTCCGTCCGAATCTTACTGCGTGCTAATAAAGCTATATATCGTCACTACGGGAAATCTTCAGAAACCTGCGGCATATTTGCTTCGGTCGGAGGACTTAACGTGAAAAATTAGGCAGGTAATACAATTTTGCAAAGTCCTAAAACCCTCTATTATTATCGATGACAAGCAAGGAGTGTGATGCGTACATTTTACTTGGAGTCACATCTTGCTCCGCTGTAGCAAGAATGGACGACACTATTCGCCTTGGCTATAGCTACTGCTACCTCTCCATAATTGCATAAAGTAGCTGATACGATTCACTCCTACACGAAATGATTGGCGCGGTTCTATCGGGAAAGCTCCGTTAAACTGGGTGTCAAGTCGGCCGCAGCGTGTTACGGATGCGACGTTCAGTGGCGAAGTGAGCTTTTTTTTGTTCGTTGAAGAAAACCAGAACGGCTTCATGCATAATAAGCAGAGGTTACTTTTTGATATGGTGATGTGAAAGTACAGAGCCTGCAAAAAATAAAACAAATGGAAGCGCATTAGCGTCACCTTAGGTTACTTTGACCGCGTGAAGTAGCTTTATCAGTTTCGAACTATTCGGTCACGTTTATGTACCGTGATTTCATAACAAGGCAAATGGATACGCACCTTACTAGCATCTTACGGTTCCGAAGACCCGTTCGACAGATCATACCATCCTTTTTGTCTGCTTTCAATGGATGATTGGTAAAATGTCCGGCTGTTTAGAAGCTATGCGACTCTACTGCAATCTAGTACGACAAACATAAACAAAAGAAGTATCCTTCCACTCTGACTCCCACGGGCGCGTTTGACACTTGAGCCTTTCTTTCCTCGCCTCCCCACTGCACAATGAGCAAGTCTATGGAAACCAAACATGTTTCTGAAAAAGAACCCGCTACGGTGAAGAAAAGTCGCAAGCGACAATCACGAGGTAGTCATTGGTGACATGCTGACATGGGGTGAATGAATCAACGCTGAAGCAGTTTTGTGTACGCAGAAGTCAGCCGAAAGAAAAAAGCGTCTACTATGCGCGAAAGTGATGGTAATATACTTCAATGTAAATGAAAAAATATATTGATGCATATAAGGATACGAAGTAATCTAATCCTTTTTTTATATGTGTGTAGACGTATCTCTAATCATTCTCGACAAGAACGCGTCAATCACAAACGCGGTTGAGGAATGGCACGCAGTCCGACACCCGAGATTACCATTATCCACACCTCCCCGCTACTTTGTCAACAAGCAAGGTCAACTTTGCTCAAAAGTTGCGAAGGGACTAAAGCCACTAAAGCGTATAAAAGGAAGGCCTAGTATCAGCTACATTCTTTGTTCCAAGGAGAAATCGGTTATTCTCAAACTGGAAGAAATTATGGTATATACATTCTCGAGGTGGCAGTTCGACGACAGAATACACTACATATTCTACAAAGACGGACAGCAGGATAATTGTACTTGGGACAATCTCATCGTATGCGACTTGCCTACAATGCAAAGGTTGGAAATTGCAAGACTGGAGAAACTACATCAAGGCACAAAGTACATTGTCGTCAGTAATGTACACGATACTTTGACATTTGCGCGCTACCTTGTCTCCGATGATGGAAAGATATACTCCCTTGTCAAACGGCAGTATATTGGCAGTTCCGACAAAGTCAAAACTAAATATCGACGTGTCATCCTTGCCCCGGACACTGACACCCGCCAGCCATTCCTCCAAACGGTCTGCTTCAAAATTTCTGAGGTGGTGATGCAATCCTTCAAAGGACGGCGACATCGAGATGACAAGATCAGATACATCAACGGTAATGTATGGGATAATTCACTCGATAACCTCGCATACATGACCCCAGCACGAAGGAAAGATACCGTTACGCAGAACGAGCAAAATACACCGGAAAAAACTGCAGCACAACCAGTGATGCCCATCAGCAAGGAGACAAAAGGTCCAGTCAGCCATTACGAAGTACTAGACATGGCTCATGTTCCCAAGATGGCCAAATCTGAGCTACTCGCCCTGTTGTACATAAACAGCCTCTATGCCATTATAAACATTTTCCAAGGTTCGAAATCGGACAACTGGACTACGGCAGGTATACAGCATACCAAGATCCAGATACCCTGCTCTACAGGAATGCCTTTATTGACAACTACACGCAAGGGTGCAATGCTACCAAGTGATTTCCCAGGAATCGGTACGACAGTCGCGTTCAGCATTTGGAAGGGGAACATACAATGTGCAGCTCGCTCCACCAACATTCAGACAGAGACGCTGTGTCATTTGTGGGACCAGGTTATTTAGGAGTTTCGTCGCATAGTAAAAAGTATGTTCCTTGAGAATTGCACGCCTGAGGAAATAAAAAAACATTTTAAGCATATCTATAGTTGTACGTATAAATAAGTCAAGAACTGCATATTCTTTATTTTTAATACAGAAGCCTTGACACATAGTTGGGAAACGAAAAAGGAGGAAGCAGCCGGCTGCTACAGATGTAGAGGGACATGTCTCTGTCAAAGGATGATGTAGGTTTTACGCGCGCGTCCTTGTATAACTCATGTCTTCTTTTTTAAGGAACTACTACATTTTGATGAGACCACCAACAAGGGAAGAATATATACATGCGAGCTATTCTTACTACTGTATTGGTGGAGGAGCACAATACTTCTTGAAACTCAATCATCGATTTGGGATACTGATAAGCTAAAAAATGCATGACGGCATTATGCAACCAGACTTACCCTGTTAGGATTAGAGCCTATCCGTTTGGTGATACAAATGATGTTATCATAGCGCGAAAAAGGTAGATGGTGCGATCAGTTGCTTACATTAATAGAGTAGCTGTATGTGTGTGGCTCATAAGTAATGTAGAGTGATGTAGAAGCGATCGGTATATACGTGGACAGGGTACTGGGCGATGCATCAATACTTGTCCTTGCAGAAAGATTTATTAATCCCTGGATATCACTGTTTAAAATCTCACAGATCAATGAAATTGATCCTCGCTTCTGGTAACAGCAAAAAAAAAAAAGGTTTTACTGCTATGATATTAGAGCCAAAAAATTCTATGCTGGCCTATTTTAGATTGAAGGTCTATGTGCGCTCCCATTAACGTTGGCATCCAAACTAGTGCTTGCCTTCTGTATGTATTTGTACACTTTTCTAGGCTAATCGATGATGAATAAGTGTCAACGGTTCATTTGATCGTTATGAATACCAATTTGGAAGATCCGATTGCACGGCGTATTGGATACATGGACAATTGATAGTACCAAAGCCTTTTCTTGCAATACCTGACGCAAAGGCTGGTGCATTTGACATGTCACGGACGCGCCAAATACTACATCGGACCAGAGGGCACCGAGCTAAAAAAAAAAAGCATATATATATAATCGGATACTACTAGCAATACAAAAAGGTAAACTATTATATCGTTCCCATTGAAAACTTCATCGATGGATATTGGGTATCAGCTATGAATATCCACATATATATATTCTACGTATTGCTTTCTAGCGGATGCATCCTTTAGATGGCTATCCCGCTCGCATGCCAAACAAACGCTATGTTTAGTTGTGTTACTACATTCTGATGAATAGTCCGTGAGATGGCATGTCGTGTTTGAGGTCCCGAACGAATTGTACAAGTGACCGTACCTGAATCAGGCGTAAAAGGGGTAAAACAGCTGATACAAATTAACTACAGAAGGTGAGCTGCTGTGCTCATTCACTGATAGTCGATCAAGGGTCCCACCAGAAATAACAGGTTCATCTGACCATGCTATCAATCCCATGTTCTGTCTTGACACTGTTGTCGCACTTGTGCCTAAAAAAATATGCGAGTGAATCCAAACTATCGAGTTAAAGTACGTAGCCAATCTGAAACCATCCCAAACCAAAATCTGCAATTGCGAAGTGTTGATGATTGAGGATGATAAGTTCAGTCCATCGACTTCATCAAATTTGGATTGTAATTCATGGGTTGAAATGCAGGATCAAGTAGTCTCCAACCGACAAATGGTAATGGGAGTAAATAACGGGATAAAAATGAGGCATCGATAAAGCCCTTGCACTACACATATGCACGCATCTGCATCCACGTAAAAATAGAACCGACGCGGAAATCGGTTTGGAAGCAAGCAATCATCGTCGGTACTTCTTGTGAATTACAATAGATCATCTCGTTACAGATCGGATCATATATTGCTGTTCATGTTCATACAAAAAAAGTTAAAAAGATCGAAACCTGAGCTAAAAATTATGTTTGATTCGTGTAACTATTCTGGTAAACACGCTTGATTACTCCAAGTTTCTCGAAAGGCTTTTCCAACAAGTTCAAAAAGAGCTTCTTTGAATAGTGTAAGAAGCATGACGTACCAACAATGCTGTTTTTTCTTTACTAAAATGCCTAACTTTTTTGTCGCACAGCCTATAGTCAATTTTTTTTTCGTAAGGGTACGCGCGTCACTCGTGGCACATTCATCGTCATGCGCTCAAGTGATACAGTGTGACAAGGTGAAACACAACAAAATTGGAGAGTACATACTTGGTCCGCGCTTTTCTTTTGTTCTCTTTTCTTCTTTTCATACTTTTTTTATCTCAAATATGGACGCTGTATTTGCAAAGGCCAAAGAATATGAGACTCAACTGGATCGATCTCTTTCTCAATACCAAACATTTCGCGACGCCGAAGCCAAGACCAAGGTTCCCAAAGTTTATGTCGCTTTGGGTGGTGCTTCATTGATCTTTTTCCTCATTTTCTTTAATGTGGCCGGCCAGTTGATTACCAACTTGATTGGATGGGTCTACCCTGGTAATATATATATTTGTTTGTGTATACGTGTTTGGGTATTTAACCAGAGCTATTTTTATAACCGCGTATAGCTTATGAATCGGTAAGAGGGACAAAAGATGTGGGGAAAAAAGAGTTGCTTATCATCTTTTAGTTCAAGGCTATCGAAGCATCGAGTGCAGGTCCAAAGAAGCAGTGGCTGACGTATTGGACGGTGTTTGGATTGGTGCAGTCGGTTGAATACTTCTCGGATGCATTAGTCTACTGGTTCCCGTTCTATTTTCTTTTCAAGACCGCCCTTATTCTCTGGCTCTCATTACCACAATTCCAGGTAGGGAACTTGGGTGAATCCTATGGGTTGTTTTTTCAACTAAAGGTGTGTGAATAGGGAGCCGAGTTCTTATATACCAAGATTTTGCGACCAAACCTTGCATTCTTGCAAACCAAAGTTGAAAAGGTGGAATCAAAGATCAAGGAAGCTGCTGGAAAGAGTCAGTAAGAATTATCAGCTTTATCTCGTCTCGCGCTCGAATTATAAATATCTTGCACATACAATACCCAAACGAAAGACGCCATAAAATATATATTATCCTCTTTTTTTTTAAAAAATATCTCGTGAGGCTGTGTAAAGTGGCTATTGTTAATTTCATATGTTCTGTACTTGGCTATTGTAGTAATGGGGTAACTCTAAATACGTTCTTTCGGGATTATCGCGTTCCCATGACGATCAGGCGTGACGAATGTTAGTGCAACCGCACCAGACTACCGACCTTGCCTCAACAAAAAGCAAGCATTGTCGTTATTTTTGATGATCCTAAAACTTATAAACTGGCGTGAAAATGCAATTATTATGTTGTTTTTTGCGAAAGCACATGATGGTTGTCTGTCCGCCTGAGGACAATTGACCAAACAAACCCAACATGATCGTCAACACATCCAGTGACAGCGGCACCCTCCGGATCATCCATTTTCTTCCATTTTTCGCGTGACCCCCATGTTGTATACTTTTCTGGCGAAAGCGAACTTTGAGAAAATGGAATTCTTGTCAACACACTATGGGATCTTGACTGTGTTATGCATCATGCATGCGACCTGGACCTTTGGCTGAGTTTCGTCGGCATAATACGGATAAGGTCATTCCGACCAACATGACAGCCATGATGTCTGGTATAAACACTCGTGTCTATAGTGATATTTAACGATAACGCGGTATGGGAAAGTTCGGAAAGTGGGTTACACTGCTTAAAGTCCTTTATATATCGTTGACAACAAGTAATTCAGAATAGTGCGGTGGTGATAAAAAAGAACGGTCAGAGTATACAACTTGCTTCCTAGGCATGCCACCTGTTTTTGCCCAGCTCCTCTTGCCTTGGGCTCCAATGGCAACACATGAGCCTCCTGTAGATACATTACAATCTAATGATTTAGTAGCTTGTCTCAGGCGATCCTTGATGCGATAAGTAACAAGGATCGGAACCCACCGGCATCGGTTATGTGAAATTTCACCTTTTCACTTATATTTACACAGACACGTATCCCAAAGTTCATTGATCCATTGGAAGCCAAAGACCCGAGATCTTCTTGGAAAGAAGCAATCACAATTTTCTATATGAAGAGAATGATATTAACAGCAATCAGAACAATAGCGAGGGACAACTCAGTTTTTTAAAGATATCATTCGTGTTGGACGCCACCAATATCATTCTTGTCAAAGTGATTCTAGAATAAGCAGTTTCATACTAGTGCTGTATTGAATTTTAAGGTGGCACCGAACAATTTGAACCTCATTCGCCGGAGAGCACATCACACGACTCCTAGCTCAGTATTGAAGCTACTAGTCTCACGCGGTTACCGTGGTTATGTTTTTTGGGATTATACAGCAAGGAGGAACAAAGCCATGATAGCGTATTAAAAAGCCATACGAAGAAGCAATAAATGATGACAAACACAATTCTAATGTCGCTTTATCACAGTTATACTTTGAGCTTATGTTGCACGGGCGATCATCGACACACTTGGTCTGCATTATGTAGCATACACCGTAGTACAGTTGGCTGTTGTTACTGAATACATTGGACCTGAGCTTCCAGAGGAAGATGCGACGGCGATAGTGCAAAGTGCGACGTATTTTCAATTGTTTGTATTTCTCGTTTGTTTTATACGTCAATATCTTTGAGCGATCAAGTCACAGCAGCTGATCTGGATCACAGGGTTGGCGTATACGATTATCACACGCCGATTAGAGGCATAGTATCAACAATTAATTGCCAATGACCACAAAGAAGGCGACAGGGTGAAACGTCGATCTCCACTTTTGTACCTGCTACCAAGCCGTTTTCAAGGGTTTTCACCTTTTCAAAAGTAGTCAAGAATTCGTGGTGATCGTCACTTACCATGCGCTTCAGATCAAGCTGTTTCTTCTGGGTTCGCTGGACCTTCTTGCAATATTAGCACTTTTAGCTATGTATACACTTTATGCTGTAAATGAAGCAGCACATATAGTTTATGGGACATTCTCGGATACCGTTGATTGCGAATATCGGCTGATGGATATATCAGTTACCCTGATGATGATAAATTCAGCAACTCTATTCTAATTCAATACCTTTCGTCGTGCGAATGTGCAGACAGCACTGATGCGCTGAAAAGTTGCGAAAAGTATCACAGTGGAGTTTCAGATGCTTGTATGACATACATACACTACCAGTGGGCATACAAGACCATGGGGTGATACGTACGCCGTCAGCCAAGAAATAGGTAATGCACAAAGAAGTGCGTTGCTTCCCTAAGTGTTTGTGTACAATATAACCTTTTTTTATATTCAGAAAAAAAATAGTATCCAGTTTCTCATACTTAAGTTTACGAATATAAACCAATATTAGTTTAGCTTGCTTTTTTTATGTACCGTTTCAAAGGCTCTCCATGAGTGGCGGTATTTCTCAGCTGACTATTGTTAAGTAAGGTTTGTACGATAATTGCATCACTCAGTTTTATGTATCATTTGTCTCAGCAAGAAAGGAGCGGTTGGGGCGGATGAAAAAAAAAGTAAAGAGTGGAAGTACAATAGGCTCTGGATGAACCATTTTAATGGCAAAGAGAGAGGACAGTAGATCCTAGATACGTAATAGTAAATATATATATATATATATGTACAGATGATAGTTATTATTAGCGTTAGTAAAGGAAAGAGAAGAGGAAGTGATTTGTCCATTTTATGACTTATGGTTGGGAACGGTGCTGTTTGGTTTTCGATCCAAAGCTTCTGTTGTCAAAGGGTTCTGTAACAGATTCTCTGCGAGTTTGGTCCGCCAATGATCATAGTGCAAGCAGATGCTCTCCAGTCGCGATAATTGCTTGGCCATGTCCTGTTTGCTCTGGACTTCTTGGTCCAACTTGCCCTGAAGAGCCGCGATGTGTTCTTTGAGTTGTGATATGTCTTGTTGCAAAGACGAGACTGTCTGTTGTACTTGGATACAGTCGGCGCATGGTAAGGGAGAAGAAGACGGACCAGCCGTTGCGTGGTGTTGTTGTGGTTGATGGTGCGATGGTATAAGGTCGTGATTAGGTGTTGATCTATTAATATTCCGTGATACTGTGGATGATGAGGAAGTGGAAGCAAGCTCGTCTTCTTCGTCTCCTTCTTCCTCGTTGTTGTCGTTGTTGTTATTGTCGTCGTCGTCATCATCATTTTCTTCGGAAGACCGATGACTCTCTTGCAGCGCTTTGGACAATCGCATACTTTCGGTGCTGACGTGCTGATGAGGTGAGATTCTTGAACGCTTTCTCGAGCCGGCCAGGACAATGGGTGTGCGGTGTTCATCATCGCTGCTTCCGTGATGGTCGTCATCCTCTTCGTCATCCTCTTCATCCGTCAACATGTAGTAACGTGATCGCTTTCGCGTTCGACTGCCTGATCCCGAGGATTTGACTGAATCGGTTTCATCTGTGGCGACTGCTTGGGCTTTCCCTGATTTGCGTTTCTGATAGTTCCCCATCATCAAACAGCCAGAATACTTTTCGTCTGGCGAATGAAAGCTGTATGGGTTTCCCAGTAGGTAGTCAAAGTAGCAGTCGATTCGGTACTTTCGCATCCACCGCTTGACTCGTTGCGCGAATTGCGGTCGACCCGTCATGTCGGCGAGACCGAGCTGGCCCACCAATTGCGACCAATTCTTGATCTATGTGGACAGGGATGAATACACACATGTGTTGCCATAGCAAAGAAGAAGAAAAAATGCGCTTACTTGTTGGTTGTGCAGCTTCTTGACGAGCGTAAAGACATCCCAGGTGGTGTACGACAGATCACCTGTTTTTGGGACGGACGAGAATTTGCGCTTGACATACATGAGGCTCTCGATGGAGTCGTTAATGGACTGAGGATCATGATGTAGCACAAACTGGACGTAACCCTCCTCGATATTATCCTTGGTCACGGATGATCCTGTAATGTTGAGTATTTGGCTGGTTTTGCGAGCGTAGAGGTTGGCGATGGTGTTGTTGTCTTCGTGGAATTCAGGAGATTCGGAAAAATGGTTTGGTGAGGCGATGCGGTCCATGGGTATGGGTGATGCAGGTGAGTCTGTGCTTGCAGGTGTTGCTCCGCCTCCTCTCGATATTAACGCTGCCGCCGCCGTTGGAGCGGACGGTGGTGAATCTGGTAATGGTAATCGAGGACGATCGGATTGGTCGGAGAGGGTGCTTGCATAGGGTGAACGTGAACTTTCTGCAGCGGTGGGATTGTAATGCCAGCTACTGCTGCTTGTGGTTGGACTGGACATGGGTAGCAGCTTTTCACAAAACAGGTGAGCAAAGGGGTGCGTTTTTTTTCTTTGCTAATGACTAATGAATTGTTAGTCTACCTTTTGAGGACTGTAGATGCCCTCATCGTTGCTTTTTCCGGTTACAAAGCGAGACTCCAACACTTCGACGTTGTTGTAGAGTTGCATTGCATCTGTGGCTGGTTGGAACTGCTCATAGTTTGAATGGACGACCGATGAACTGTCCTCGGCGGCTGGCCGATGAATGAGCTCTGAGAGATTCATAAATAACCCAACAGGTGTGGTGCAACAATTACTTTTACCGCCACACACCCTCTTCGCAGAAATATATATGAAGCGGAGAGACGGCGGGGTTTTCTGGTTAAAGTGGGCTGCCATTGAAGGGCATTGGGGAAAAAAGCGTGCCACTTGAACTTTTCCGCAACTATGGACAAGCCAATGTGGGCTGCACTGAGAACCGAGGCCGACATTTGGGAAAATTGCACAAGAACAATCCTTGGGCTGCTAGGTACCGTTCCACTGTTCGAGATTCGCCTTTGCACTGGCACGGGATCTAACGCTGTTTAACCAGAGGACGGTTTTGAGATCGAGAACAAAGGACGGCCAGCCAAGCGTATGGAACCCGCATGTCATGCCAAGCCAGGCGGAATACTACGCAATCAAGGTGCAGCAGAAGCAATGAACGGCTGGGCGTTTTTTTTTATTCATAGCCAATAAATAGGGTTTCAACTACTAGCTGTCAACAGTAACGGCTCGACCAAACGAAAGCGCAGTTTTTCAGACAATGTACGCGATCGCAAGATGCAGCGAATATCCACCAATTTGGCCAACGACATTGCACGGCACCTCTCGGTATCTGATCATGAAAACAACAAACCTGTGGACGATGTCGACATGGACACCAGTATCAACAAACCACCCGTAACACAGCGCGCATACCGACGACCCATCCGGAAAAGTGCTCCACGGACGGGCCAGAACGAAGTAATACTGCGACGAATATCAATGGGAGGCAACGGCATCAATATCAAGCCTCTGTCTATGGACTTTGACGAGTGGCTCAAGACGCAAGCGCAACGTCAGAACTTGAATATTCTGGAATACCGTCAAGCCTTCCACGAAAAACAAAACCAACTCCATCACTACTTGGCCCAGATCGATACGGCCGATCATACCAAAACCGATGACCAACGATTTCAGAGTATCAAGGAGAATCTGGGTCGAATATTAACGATTGCCGATGAATTGAGTGGCGATCATTCATTAGCGTTTGCAGTAAGTTGGGTCGCATAAAAAAAAGGGACAGTCGAGCGTCGGCTAAAGGGCGGAAAAAGGACATATTTCCAGAATGGAAGGCGTTCGAAGGCCACATCAACAAGCTCGCTTCGTATGTGCAGGTGAGAGAGAGAAAGGGCTCCAAATAAGGAGAGGGAGGGGTGTGTTTGCAGGGTGGATTAATTAACAAACATGTTGTATCAGTCGATCGATGACATGAAAGAGCTGGTCTCGCAAGCCATCCCTCGCACAAGTGATCTAGTATACGACATTCGACGGTTGCAGACTGTGCTGGAATCCAAAATGGCGCTGTACGGCGACAACCTCGTGCAGAACGGGCTTGCGTGGAAGACGATGGGGCTGCCGGTGGATGAGCAGCTTATCGCAACGGTCAAGGGTTGGTTTTACAATCTGTGTATCGGGCTGATAGGCGAGCTTGATACAGAATGCTCCAAGTTGCGAAGTCTCGTGACGGACATGCGTGAACTTGTGCATCATCCTGAAGGCGATAAGGTAGTAGTCAAGATAGCAGCGAACGAAGCTAATCTCTGGGTAACACTAGCTGATGGAATCCATCCAGAGCGGGGTCGAGTTTATCGCATCGGTGATTTCATTCATCGGGCTGCCATCGCGGAAACTGGTGTACGGATGTCGCATTCTGGCCAGTATCTACGGACAATGGGCGTCAGAAAACCTTGAATTTCTGCGGGAGACGCATACAAAGGGATCGACCAAGAGCATGGACGTAAAAATGACGAATGCAGCTACCACGTCATCCGGAAGACCTACAACGCGGGTGGATATCCGGCTTATGCAGTGGATGGATGGGGTCGTGCAAGTGCTGACATCATTGCAGACACTCCAGGAAGTGGGCGGGGCGACAGCAGCCAGCGTGGAAGACGACCAGAGGACATTTGATTCGGACTCGCTGGGCGTGCTGGAGAACCTTGCATCGACATTGGTGGAAATCACGGTCAGAGCGTTATCGGTGATTGAGACGACGCGCCGAAACAAGCATACAAAGCAGGGGAACATCATGATGAACCCCGAGACGGCGCTCATCTATATGGAGCGGTCGGTGCTGTCGTTTGGAGATCGCGTCGTTGAAGTGTCGGGCAGGGAAGGGATCGACGGGCCTCGGATTCAGGCAAGTGAAGACAAAAATATCTGTGCGCAAATTGATCACAAAATTAATGGGCTTGTACAGCGGTTGCATGCGCACCTCGAGCAGAACGAACAGGATCTTCAACTATAAAGAAAATAAAGTTCAGCTTGGATACTTACCCAGGCGTGCAGAGTGCATGCAGCTTAGGTCTTCCCTATAATCGATGTGCCCTTGATCGACGAAAAGAGATAAAAAGCAGGGGGATAAAGTTTTTTTTTCTTCTCTTCTTGCACGCAACCCCTTGTTGGTTAAATATAGAAAGTCGCCGGCTGCCTCTCCCATCAGCCCATAAATCTTGTTTTGCTGCTGCTCTTCCTTTCATCACCACCTTTTCTTCCATGGACTCGTTAGCGCTCTACACCATCCGCCTGGCCGTCAATCAACCCTCCAAGCCCACCGTTTGCCTCGCCTCGCCCATCCCCGCCACCGTCTTCCAAATAAAGACATGGCCTATGCGGCCTGGTGACACCGTGCCCAAGCTTCGACGGACCAACCTGCTGTCGCTGCTCTACCATGCCGGTACAGACAAACGCAAATGATCGGATCATGCAGTGCTGAGCGTCTAAACGATGATTCATTTTAGACGAGCAATGGAGTGACAGTGTGCGTCAAGTTTCTGACCGCAGCACAAAAACGATTGACAACGTGCATCGACAGCAAATGATCTACCTCGATACCTTGCTGCTGTTACACAAAGCGATCGGCGCCAATGAGCGACGATCACGATTGCAAGAAGCTGTCCTGTTTGCTGCCCAAGTCCTGCATCACGATCACCATGTGCGATGTCTCGAACCATGCACCCAAGAACTCAAGCCAATGGCCGACAAGCTCTACTTGGCCCTCGAAACGCTGCGCAAGGTATCTAGGGCGCAGGCATTGCAGCCGACGCGGGCCTCCATGCTTGCCACCCATCTGTTGCAAACACGTCTCGATGACTTTATCCACCACTGGGATCGATTTGAAGCGGCGCTCTACGAGTGTTACAGCCAACAGGTGTTTGGCACCCGTCAAAACATTGGCGATCAGTCACGAATATCGGTTCCTGTCCAGCAACATGCTTTACCCCAAGAGCTATTCAGTGACTCCTTCACACGTCTTTTACCCATGACTTTGCACCGCGCACTGTCTCACGCGTATATCACACTGCCCATGGTTCAAGACTTGGACCCCATTGCCTTTATTGCCGTACCTCGACTGGCACTCTTGTCGGGTATGCTCCATTTCAGTCACGTATCCGAATGGCGCCGCAATGATCATTATTCAGTGTGGTTCCAATCCCAAGCGACGGCCATGCAACGTCTCCGGGATGAGATTGTTGCATTGGAAGAAGAGACGCGTCAACAGAGCTCGCATGAGGGATATACTGCTTTTGTCCGCGACTGGATGGCTCTTGAACAGGCTCTTGTTCGCGGATGGCACACTGAACTACCCGCCTCCTATCGACGCATCTACCTGTCTGTATGCACTATCGCTGATGCATTGCTGGCTAATCAAAGCGCTCGCTCATTCACGGTCATTCTCCGGCATTTGTTCAATTCCTTTAGCCAAGATCAAGTCAATACGTCACAATACATTAGTGAGTCAGCAAGCGACAAGCGATTGGGTGTCAGTGAACGCACAGTACTAGATCTTGCAATATAACCCTCCCCTCTTTGTTCATAACTCTCTCTCTCTTTCTTTTGCTGTGTAAAATTGTATATATATAAAAGGATGTTGATATGTCGACCAAACTTTAACCTTAATATTTTACGAGTTGATTGTTCATGGGACCTAACTAATGCAAAAGGGATCGTCAGGACGCCAATGTCATCAAGTCGGGGTTCCTTGCCGACACTCTCCTTATTTAGATCATACTGATAAAAAAAAATATTCTGTCTCTGTGTCATGACGTTGCAGCGTTCTCTAAATATATCACTCCCGCGTATAATCCCGTTACCTCCTATTTTTTGTAACATCGCCAATAATGTGGCTATTAAAGGAGTCGGATTGTTTATATTCAAGTCAGTTGTTGTCTCCGGAGAAATGTAAACAACGGCGCATAAAAGTTTACACTTTTGTTTTCAATGTAGCATAGTTCAAGGATGACAACGAAGGTTTGGGTTATTTGGAAGCGTCTTTCCAGATCTTGGGTAAAACGTGATATGACGCCTTTTTATCGCATTTTGTCATTAGTGGATGTACACTTTATATATTTACTTCCTTGGCACCTTTTTCTATCCTAGAATTTGTATAAGCACCATGGCAGCAAGATGCAAAATGTCATAATTACTCTATGAGGAATATCATGTGCGTAAATGGATGAGTATGACAAAGCCACGCATAGAACACGTCCGTGTGTAGGAGAACTGTAGCAAAACAGCTAGTCGCAGTAAATAGGGTTCTGCGCATGGGTAGTGAAATACATGCTATTTTAATATACGGACTGACACCGATCGGAATTAATATCAGCGTCGAGTGACCCTACAAGATTATCTGCAGCTGTAATGCATTCATAGACTTTGAGTATGTCGCTGCTTTTTGTAGCGCACAAATATTGGACTATGACTTCATTGATGTAAGTCAGTACTTGTAATATGGGGTGGGTCTTGGTGGATCATGTGCTCTTCTGATATATGTCCTGTGTTATACTTACACATGTAATTATTACGTCTGTGTTTTTATATACATACATCTTGTATGAATACCCATTAAACTAACTTTGACATCCATGGATGCATTGAAAGATTTTGTTATTACGTTGTAACGAAATTTCTCGGCCCCTCTTCGTTTATGCTACCTTCCCTTTTTGGCACGTACTTGACCTTTGTATTGACCTCCATTCAACTATATGATGCATCTGCACTTGATGTATCTTCTTCTTCTCGTTCTGATCTCCCCAAGCTACCGACCTATTCTATTATATGGTGCATCCGCACATTGATGTATCTTCTTCCGCACTCGGATCTCTTGCTAGTTGTAATTCCTATCTAACACACCTTTTACCTCCGGCACAGCCCGATGTATCCACAGTCAGCGTATCCACAGAAACATATAAATACCCTTGTTGAATCAAATGAAATAAAGCAGTTAACTTGACCTCAATTATCTTGATCATACCTCTCAAAGCCCAAGACAGGAACTTATATCTGTATTTGGTTAACTCACCTTTTCTATTTTCCTATATTTTAACCTACTTTGTGGATCCTGTTTCACATAGAATTACTTTACACAAACAATTTCCTTTTACAACAACGTATATACGTACGGTACTTTCTTACATAATGTCTATAATTATTTAATAAGAAAAATGTGTTTAGACTGTACTAAGGAGTTAACATTGAGATTTTCATTTAGAAAGCACCGGCAGACTGATCTGCAGTGTTCCTCCTTGCCCTTTTTGATTACTGGATGGCGCTGAAAAAAGACCGATATTAATCGTAACCCGGGTAGGATGATACACTCCGAAGCATGTTTAATTAAAAAGTCCACCGATATTCGTTGGTCTCCGTAGCATCTTGAAAGCATCACCATGAAAAGTTTTAATGGGCATAAAGTACGTCCCGATTAATCCGTAAGTCGCCATATAGCTGTTGTACTTTTTTTTGTGATGGTTTTTTACAAAGGATCTGCCGGAAAGAACAATATCGTGCCAGGTAAATAATCAGGTGTCAAACGATGTATTTTTTCCTGGTGGATGAATTAGCTTTTTCGACTGAAGTGGCTGATCCTAAGTGTACAGAGATAAACTCGGAGATCATGGTTATGGATTCTCGATTGGTTGTGCAGTAAAAGTATGGTTCGATATGGACACACTTGAGGTGATTTTGAGGTATATGAGCACCACTTGTTCATTTTCACGATGGTGACAGCATGCTTGCTTCTTTTTCTCTAATTCTGTACACGTCTCCGTCCCCTGCATCCGATGGGCGGTGGGAGTGCTAAACAGCAACATGGAGTAGTCATTCTGTGCCAAGAAGGTATAAAATTGGATCGTCAGATCATGTACAGGCAGATGATAACTAAAAGTGATGTCGTTCTTGAGCTTTGGAAATATGTTGGTAAGAGCAAATATTCGGTCGTACACTTTGTTACTGGTTTGTATTCTCGCATACCACAATGCTGTACAAACTTTACACTTGTTTCCATCGCTTTTACAATGGATGGAATTTGAAATAAATGAGACACTCTTGGAAGTATTGTTATTGAGGACCGTAATAATGCGTGGCCAGAAAAGGGCGTTGCAGCCGATGAAAATGAAGCTCGTGGACATGTATGTCTTCCCGAGTGACCACATGCGTTTGGCCCATTGGCGTTCTGGTTTGATATTAATGTTTGTAGGAATGACCGGACTATGGGACTTGGGTTATGTGGCCCATGGATCCTAATTCAGGTACGAGAGCCAATATGTAGCATGTGTTCTTATAAATACGAAATTACTGCTGTATTTCGCGTACTTTGCCTATTGTGATTGTCTTGAAGGATCCACATTTGGTCCAATTATATATACCGAATCCTTAAATCAGTGTACTCTTGATGGATCAAAGTTTGAAACGAGACGAACTGAATCGTTTGATCCATCGGATCGGAAATTGCTTTGATGGAAACTTGAGGTAGAACGATATGGTGTATGCTTCCATCAACCCGGTCGTCATCTTTATCGCCCTTGTGCAAGAATAGGGTAATACCTAGTATTGGTCCTGTGTTCCTGATCCAGGGACAATTTCCATGTCGAAAACGCGAACAAGCCAAGTGAGCTTAAACTTACAGACTACAAGCAACACTTCACCTACAGCGTCTTTATTCGATCAACCTTATTGCCTGTCATACCTCCAACCTTGGACCTTCAATTTCGTTTGATTAGGACTATTTCACAAAGTACGCGCATAATAATTTTTTTATTATTTAATAAGAAACGTTTGTTTAGACTGTAACAAGAAATTGACATCAAGGTTTTCATTGAGAAAGCACAAGCCAATCGATATGTAGTGGCTCTTGGCTTTTTTGATTACTGGGTGACAACGGAAAGGATCATCGATATTGAATTTTAATCCAGAAAGGATGATACACTCAGATGAATCGTCAGTTAGCGATAAAAGACCACCAATCTTAGTCGGTATTGACAGTGTGTTGACAACACTCTCAATTTCGAATCTCATGGGCATAAAGTGTGTCGCAGTTAATCCGTAAGGCGCCATATAGTTGTCGTATTTTTTCTGTGATGCTTTTGTTGTGGTAACAAATGTCAGGTACTTGCTTTTATGTAAGAGGTCGGCCGGAAAGGACAATGTGTTGCAAGGTAAACAGTCCAGTGTCAAGCCGTACAATTCCCTGGAAGATGAATCAGCCTTTTCAACCAAAGTAGCTGGTTTTATGCGAACAAGGATGAACTCGGAAGTCAAGGACATATAGTCTCGGTCCACAGTGCAGCAAAAGTATGGTTCCGTCCTGGTACATTTAAGGTGACTCTGAGGGATATGAACACCATTTGTCCCTGTCCATGATGGCAACATGCTTGGTTCTTTTTGTCTAATCGTAGATTCTTCATCCTCCCCATTCGAAGATTCAATGGGAGCACCGAATAGCAAGATGGAATGGTCTTTCTGCGCCATGAGACCATAGAACTGGATCATCAGATCATGTACGGGTTGATAATAATTAAAGTCGATGCCGTTCTTGAGTTCTGGAAATATGTTTGCAAGAGCAAATATTCGATCGTGCGCTTTGGTACTGGTCCGTGTCCTCGCATACCACAATGCCGTACAAGCTCTCCACTTGTCTACTTTGCCGTGCCGAATATTTGTAAGGAATGCGGAAGTTTTGCTAAATCTATTGATATCGTCCGATCTGATGTTATGTGACCAGAAATGTACATTGCGGCCGACAACCAGAAGGCTTCTCGACATATACGCTTCCTCAAGGGTCCACATGCGTTCGCTCCACTGGGCTTTGGAAAGGACATGGATGTTTGCCCTTAAACCGGAAATGAGTTCCAGTTCCGGTACCAAAGCCAAAGTAGAGAAAGCATTTTCGTAAATTCGATGCATCTGTCGGATTTCGCGTACTTTGGCGTTATGATTATCCTGGTCAATGCATACTTGATCGTACCAAATATACCGAATATCGAAATCAATGCATATTTGGCGAATCAAGTATCCAAATGAAACGAAGCGACTCGTCCCAGATGAACTTATTATCTTATGTTTGTGTTCATCGACTCGCTCATACTCATCATCGCCCTTGTGGATGATTTCACCGGACTGGCTCCAAGAGTACGATAACGCCCAGTAGTGGTCGTCCACGTCTGATCCACGCACAATTTCAGAATCCGCCACGCGTATGAGCCATGTAGGTTTGAACTTTGGCACTACAACCTGTCAGATAACTGTACATTCGATAATATCACGGGCTGCATACCTTCAAGTAACGATGGCGCGTTACCTATCCAATGCCCAATCGTGGCTCCGTCTGTATCCGATATCAAACGTTGGCTTCGTTCGTATACGATATACATTCTTGCGGATTAGATTTCGTTCGTTAACATATTTAAAGCAGGTATCAATTGCTCAAAGCGACAAACCAGCTGATCTTTTTTTGTGAACGGTTATAAGTAGATCTTAACTTTAGTATAGAAAAGTAATGAAGAAAGGACGAAAAACTGTGCAAGGGCGTCACTCCTTTTTGTATCCAGCCGGCTGTGTAACTTTATATAGATGGCTAGTAGAACCTGACCGTTCCACCAGCCAGGTTTCTTACTGAAACATAATCATATACCTAACCGTCGAATAAATCTCGTTGGGAGGTCCGATGCGAGACAAGTCTCCACTGTTTACTGCGTAGCGTCATATACTCATGTAAGCGATATGAATGCTGCTCAGAGCTAGTCTTATATATCACGTCGTAGTACAATCCACAGAAACTCCGTGAACTTCTCTACGACGTAGCATGTAGATTAACATATGGTTGTGTTTCACAACCAACTTGGGGTCTCATATATCACTAACAGAGGTTTAAACATCAAGTAAGTTTCCGATCTTATCAAACACGATCATCTGTGCCAGCAATGCAGTCAAAAATTTGAATAGCTAGTGTTTATGATATATCTTACACGAAGGGTGATTCGTAAGGACTGGTCCAGAGCGCAACCAACGAGCCGACGAAGCTGATCATTGCTTTTAGGTATGTTTGTCGTTCGTGGGTACGAGTCAGTGCTGCTTACTTTAATGTGTGATGTATGTTGCTCGATTACTTACTACTTTACTGTTGCATATTATGCAAGTGAGGATTAAACTTGTTTGCATCTATGTACTGCATAATATCAAACAATGAAATGTTTATCAGCCAACCATAGCTGATCCTTCAATGTAGTGTGTATCATGATAGTTTATTATTATACATGAGAGGGGTTTGCTTAGGCTGCGTCATGAAGGTAACATCAGCCATGTCAATAAGAAGACATAGATCAATCGACCCATAGTTTTTCTTGACTTTTTTTTTAATTACTGAACAGTACCAAAAGACATCCCTTTTCGAGCCTTACATCTTGATACGGGAAGGACGATACATGTGGAAGACTGCATTACAAGGTAGGCCATCACGTGTTAAACCGTACATGTTTCTAAGAGATGAAGGTCCTTCAGCTGGGGTGATTGGTTGTGTACGAGCAAGAGTAAACTTGGTGGTCGATGACATGCATTCGCGATAGATAGGACGGGTAACAGCACGAATCGAGGTGATGACTCTTGACGTGGTTTTGAGAAATATGCACACCATTTGGTCCTTTCCATGATGAAATCGTTTATTTATTCTTTTCTAATCCTGGATGTTTCTTCATTGATGCCCGATAAATCACGTACATGTTGGTAGTAACTGGAAATGATGGTGTTTGAGTTCTAGAAATACGTCGGCAAGAGCAAGTATTCGGTCATATGCTCTGCTACTGTTCCGAATCACTATGTATCACAATGCTGTACAAGCTTTTCGCTCGCTTACTTTGCTGCACCGAATATATGTAAGTAATACAAAAGTTTTGCTAGATCAATTGATATCGTCTGATATAATGTTACGTAGCCGCACATACGTATTACGGCCAACGAAAAGGAGGGTTTCTGGATATATATGTCTCCACAATAATCCATATGCGCTTGCTTCATGGATTTACTGGAAGCACATTGATGTTGGTATGTACAAGACAGGAATATCTGGTATCATTAGTTGGGGTGTGAGAGTCAGCGTGGCATACGCGTTATCGTACATTCGGTGTGTCTGTCGAGCGTTGTTTACTTTTTTGGCGTAAAGACTTTCTTGATCAATGCACATTTGGCTTTAAATGTAATGAAGCAAGTATGTGCTCGTGGTCAATTCATCGATGACTTCCGTATCATGAGGTGTATAGTGTGAAAGCGGCCATGGAATTATGCTGGCGGAGCAAACTTGACGTATATCTCGTGCTTAAGACCAATGATCCGTTCAAAAACCTTCATCGCCTTTACGAATTATATTGCCGGACTGATTCCAAGAGTGCGATCGTTCACGGTTAATAATCTCGATACAATTTGCATGCCAGATAGCCGACCAAGCCAAGTGAGTTTAAAGTTGGGTACTACGCAACCTCGTCAGGCGACTTTACATTCTATGTATTGTACATTATATACTACACGCCGTCGATCAATGGGATCCTATCATTAGTCGAATGATATCCAATGGTGCCAAATTCATGTATTCAGCGGTAATTCACATTGATTTCTTTCATATGCGATCCACAGTCGGTATATCTACTTGGCTAGTTATGTAATATGTGCAAAGTAAGTTTCACATTGTTCTTAATGGAAAACAAGCTGACGATTTTCTTACAAATGCTTAGAAGCAATCCTTGAACTCATGAAGCTTGCGGCAAAGATAGACAAGTGACAATCGAAGTGAAAAAAAAGAGGCAAACAACTCTGTTTCCAGGCGACACTGTAATACACCAATGACTGCTTCCAAAACTCGACTATTCCACCTTGTGGGTTTTTGGATGGAATGTAATCACTGTAAACGCCACAATGAATACCAACTATGGCTTTAGCCGATGCATACATAGAAATCTCAACAAGAAGTCGAAACCGAGTCACCTTCATTTAACAATGCTATATATATATAAGCATGTCGTTACTGATTCAGCAAGACTGGCAGACATGTGCATCCCCAATCACAACTAGTACTGGGGTCACCGCTTAATTTCGACTACAAAGAGAGTATCAGAACATTGAGATATGTGAGGGATGGGGTTAACTGCGAGAATAATTTAGCAGGCCATTCACTGTAATAGCTGCTTGAAGCGGGTAGCCGGTAAGGTTGAACCTATGCGAGAGTGAAACTAGGCGGGGACCTACACCACCGTCTTTCGCAAGGTGCTATACTGCATACATGGCCATAAATAATAAGCTGCAAATGTATATTCTGAAGATACAAGTGCCGAGCATGTTGCGCATCAGCGATAACGGCAAGAGCTGTGAAACCAATACGGGTTTCATAGCCTTGGTAATGGTATGCTACGGATCTACTCAGTAAATTGACTGTAAATCCTTCGCTATTATCATCGCTGCCTTCAACTATTATAATCAGAATCTGTCAAATGACTATTTTCATACATCCTATAGGTTTTTTACAATTTGTGTTGCCTCAGTGAAACTGGTTTCATCCCATCTAGACAAAATTGATAGATCATATGGCAAGTCAACAGAGTGAACTGTGGTATTACCATGCCTTCCTGCTCGCTGGACCTTGTACTACTTTGGGACACATGATGTCATGCCGAGCAAGATAATTGATGCAAGTGTGGAATCCATCTTTGTAAACAGCAAAATAAAGCGAGAGATCATATTTTCTAAAATATGATAGGCATTGCAAGCGAAAGAACGATTGACTTTAGACCCACCAACGACTTTTAACGTTACGTGAAGCAAAAATGGGTACCGCTGGAATAGCGTGGAAATTGGCACATGTTGTGGCTGAACCACGAACACAGTTTTCTCTGCGACTCGGGCCACTCGAGACTTTGGTTGCCAATCCCTGTTTCCAAGCAAACAGCCGCGTATAGCACCATGGTTGCGTCTACCAATAACAAGCGTACAGAAAACTTATCGAACGGCATGACCGGATATGGAAAAGGCCAAGACCATGACCTCATTACTTTTTTCGGTTCCGATAACACAGAGTGGGGTAGACAAAGTTCAATTCAGTTACCAGGAACACGCATCAACAGGCCTCCAAGGGAACCAAACCAGATAAAAAGGTATAAAGTTGTTTTCAAAGACGCAGGAGTAAGTTGATTCGTGACATTGAGTCCGGGGAGCAGAGGATTACTGCGCATATGACTTGTTTTGACCGTGCACTGACTTTAGCGTTTTGCCGATGTACCAAAACTTCAGTGTCACCATAAACTCAGCTGAGAAAGCGACTCTCTAACGGGCTTGGTACCCTAACTCTAGCTCATCTCTCTCTTTTTTTCTCACCTTCGATTGCAATGTATTCATACCCTCCACCAGAACAAAGTGGTGCCATGTCACCGACTTCCCCGGCTCCCGGCTATGGTGGAGGCGGTTATGGTGGAGTACCTGTTGGCGACTTTGCGCGAATGAATCTTGGTGGATCCAGCGGACAGCTCTCAACAAGTGGACAAGTCGTGTGTGGACCATTGCTGCGTTACATTTCGACGGATTACCGACGAGGAATTTATCGAGGTTCTTGCTTGATCGTGTCTGACCATGTGCAACCACCCACCTTGACTGTCACGTTAAAGACGGTTCGCAGCGGACGTCAACAAAAGATCAGTGTGCAAGGAGAACAACTCGACTGTTACCGCAACCAATATCGATTCTGGCGTTTCGAATTGCAACTTCCATACGCCGAGGAAGCGCAAACGGCCACTTACACGAGCAGTATTTTGAACAATCAGGAATATACGTTCCATATTCCCGGATATTTCGAATCGTTCCGGTTCATGTTCCATTCTTGCAATGGATTCTCGGATATTGCGCAAGAAATCAAGGATAAGTTTGGTGAAAAGGAGGCTCCGCTTTGGCAAGATGTGTTGGATCGCCACAATGTGATGCCATTCCATGTTTTGCTCGGTGGTGGCGATCAGTTGTATCAGGATCGTTTACTCAAGGAAGACTTTATGAAGCCTTGGAATGACGAAAAGGATCCAAAGAAGCGTATCAACATGCAGTTGTCGGACGCCATGCGCAATGGTTTCGAAGAGTTTTACTTTCACAACTATGTCAAGAACTTTGGGTAGGTTAGCTGCTTGAGCCTGCGTAAAACTGGATTTACTAAATGGGTTCGTAGCTTCAAGGATAACCCCTATGTTGCCACTGCCTTTGCAACTATTCCTTCGGTCAACATGTGGGATGACCACGTAAGTGTCTGCGTATGACGTCCATGAATACGATCTAAGTGGTTTGTTAGGATATCATTGATGGATACGGTTCATATCCCGTTGAAATGCAAGAGGCTGACTGCTTTGTGGTCTTGTTCCAAAACGCATGCCGGTTCTATTACCTCTACCAACATCACACCACGATGGCGTTGGCCAAGCGTGACGGCATGATCCAAGGCACGAAGCCTACCTGTCAGCATATTGTGACCACGCTTGGTCCTGACATTGGCTGCTTGTCACTTGATGCACGTGGTGAACGCACCAAGCAGGACGTCTGTCAGCCCCAGTCGTATGACATTGTCTTTGATGCCATTGCCAAATTGCCTCCCAGCATAAAACATTTGCTCGTTGTCACGGGTGTGCCGCTCATCTATCCAAGGTAAGTTCAAGGCCTTTCTTTTAATAGGCAGATGGCATTGACACGGATATTTGTACACAGATTGACGCTTTTCGAGAAGGCGATGGATGGTGCAGCCGGTTTCAACCTTGCGACATTGGCCGGTAAGACAGGTGCTTTGGGTGATTTGATCAGTGGATCACTCAACAAGTGGAACGGTGATCCCGAGTTGTTGGATGACATGAACGACCGTAAGTAGTTTTGTACGCAGACAAATATTGGGGAGGCAACATACTAACAATAGGAAAAAAAAACAGATTGGACTGCCGGTAACCACGAAGTCGAACGAAAGCGATTCATCGAGCGTCTGCAACAGTTCGCGCGCGACCGATCGGTGCGTGTATCGTTCCTGGGCGGTGATGTGCATTGTTGTGGTGCGGGTCGCTTGTACTCCAAGGACATGAAACAAAAAGAAGAGGGCGATCCTCACCTTATGGTTCAGATCATTTCAAGTGCGATTGTGAACGTTCCTCCACCACAAGCACTGCTGACGATCTTGAACCAAAACTCGTCGTACATTACGTTCAATCCAAACACGGAAGAGAAAATGTACAACCTGTTCAAAAAGTCGCCGAACGGCAACACTCGACAAAACAAAAAGTTGATGGGCTTCCGCAACTATTGCGCTGGATATTACGAAGAGTCGACTGGCAAGATTCACTTTTGGATTCAAGCAGAGGAACAGCCTGGAAAGAAGGGAACCAAGGGATATTTGGTGGATGTGCCCAAGTTGGTGTTTAGTCAAGTGGGTACTCGATTGCATTCGCATTCCAAGAAGGATTTGGTGCCACCCTTGGGTGCTTATCAACAACACCCCGGAAATCCTGGTCCTCCACCGCCATTGCCACAACGTCAAGGTACCATGCCTCCTCCTTTGCCTTCCCGCGATAACAGTGTTGCTGGATACGGCATGCCTCCTCCTCCACCACCCGGATATTAATTCTTCTAGTATCTATATAAATATGCTTGTTCTTCTTTATTCTCTGTGAATGAAATTTTTGTGTGTCCAGTCATAAATAATAGTCGGGTGTTATGATACAGTAAGGGAAAGACGGATATGTTACAATGAAATGTGGATGCAAGAAAGGGGTAAAGGTGAATGGATAAAAGATCAAGACAGCTCCATGTCGGCGTACGTTAAATTGTCGTCCGCCAGTTTGATCGCCTCTTTACGCTCGACCGCAGCTGCTCGTGTATTGCGAATCGTAGATAAGATATATCCAACCGTGGTGATACCGAGTGCTGTCACCAATCCACCCACTGTGGTTATGGACGTTAGCGTTTTGCGGGAATATGAGAACCGTGATACTTACGTAGACCACGCCAAATGACGTTCCATTTCAGTGATTCGAGCTCGGTGGCGGCATCACCTAGTGATACGGTGAGCCTATTATTGATGCCCTGGATTTGATGTTCTGTGATGGTCTGTTCGCCACGAATATCACCCCGATAATCATTCATGGTTAACTCGATTTCGTCACGCATGGAACCCAGGTCTTCGCTCAATCGTTGCTCCAGACTCTCGACTTCACGGGCTAGGGCGGTCAACTCCGACTGCAACAACGCCGAATCGTTACGGCGTAGCAACTGCACCTCCCTGCGGAACTCAGCGACGGCCGCGCTGATCAGATACGACTCCTATTTATAGGTGCGGTTAGTTTTGTTCTGAACAGAGAAGGAGGAACATCGTACATTTTCCAGTTGGGCAGAGGTCAGATAGTGATTTGTTTGGTTGGCGACACTTGTTTTTGCAAATCATGTTCAATATAAACAAGAGTAAAAGATGACCCAACACGATGTACCTTATCCGTAACAAGTATTGCAGCGTCTCCATGACAACTTTGGCTTGGCCTCGTGAAAATCCGCCAGACGTTTGCAACTGAGTGACTTGTTCATATGTATCGAACAGGTGGGATTCCTTTTTCAGGGACGTGTTGTTTTCAATGATATCAGGAGCAACAACAAGTTCGGTTGGTTTCTCGGACAGTTTCGTTGGAGGAGTACGATGAGGCGGATGGATTAAAGATTGGCGACGATCGAATAACATTTCGAGATGGATTGGGTTCCAGTCTACTGGTAAATGCGAATCGGTCGATTCAGTATGGACAGTACGTCTTGACGCATAAGCTTTACGAAAACAAACAGCTTGGTGTCTCGAGAATGCTTTGTTTTTTACATATATATACTTTAATATATCGTAATCAAAAGGGCTTTTTTTCTCTCTCTAAAAGATCTACCTTGCAAGGTGGGGGGTCGGATCATTTGGCTTACTAAAGGAAAAGTGAAAGACAGGTAGCGTAGGAAATTGGTTTCCACCCCGTCAATTTATTAACGTCTCGCCGCATTTTCTGGAGGCGCGTTCATCGAATTAAGCAACAAGAGTACACCGCCAAGCACGAGGTACCTGGATCGATTTTACGTTAATAATCCCCCCGCAATTTAATTTTTTTCATGTGCTTACCAATACTTTTGGAAGAACGTTTTTTCTTCTTCCACAGGCAGTTCGTCCATATTCTCTCCTCCTCCCTGTTGTCGTGGTTTCGGGGCCTGTTTTTGCTTGTTGCCACCAAAGTGTCCTAGCAACGGCCTAGTTTCCATCGCGATAAGCTTTCTTTCTTCAAGGTGAACCCTGTTGGTACTTACTTTGCACCAACGTCCGGTCGTTCAATAATGACACTGCTCGAAAACTCGGGCTGTACTTTGATAGGAAGCTGGTGACATGTAATGAGTTTACAAGAACGTTCACCTACGCGTTCATGACAAACCTCGGGAGGCGGGCATGCATCGCTTTCCGCATAGTAATCCACGTGGTACACTTGTTTCTGGTCATCCAAATGGATACGAAACTCGTCTTTCCAACCGCTATTCAATAGTTGACACTGGAACCACAAGCATCAGCCGGCGAACATACTTTAATGGATCATACACGTACGGTTTTCACCGAAGAAAGAATGATACGGTCGGTAACTTCGTCACGAATCTTGACTTGGTATAATGGACTGGTCAGTTCGAGTGGGTTGTTGGGTGCTGTGGCGACAAAAGATGGTGCATTGGGTAATCCCACGATTTCGCCACGCTTTTTATAGTCGGCGCCTTGCTTGTGGTAGACATGGAGCTTGTATTCGCTGGTCTATTTTATATCATCTTTAGTTCATTCCATGGTTCACCCGCGATGGTTTCAATGAACCTCTGCCAGCACTGCAACAGCCAGAATGGACAAGGCCAAAAGCGCGTTTATACATTGCCGGACGCGCATCATTGTTAAAAAATAAAAAAAAAGTCAAAGAGAGGCGTAGCGCAAGTTTTGCTTTTTTGTGTAAAAAACACCGTTTTATGCAAAAAGTCCAGGCTTGTAAATTATTTCTTTACACGGATTTTTACGTAACGTACTCTTGAGGTCCAGCGGTGGGGACTGTCGACATTCTACAAAGGAAGCCCGTCTGTCTGTGTCATTATCGTGATATATGCAAAAGGCGATAGCATACTCCCGCTGTTTGCTCCAGCCGTTTGCCTTTTTTACCGGCTTCACTGATACGAAAGACACCCGTCGATGGGGGTCGCGACAAGAAAAAAAGTTCGCGTACACGACGGATTCGACTCACGCAGGGTTGGCTCGAGTCTCCACCGCCATTGTGAGCTTGATTGCAATAGTCTTCGAAAGACTTGCTTTTCCCACTTGTGGGGAATACATACCATCCCCATGTCCATGATCAGCCAAATAAAGACCTATCGCCGGCTAGGTAGTAGCCAAGTACACAAGAAAGCTATTCTGACAATCTTATTCGTCGAGGTTTGGCCCAGAGACTTGATCCAAAGTGTTTTCTTTTCTTTATTAAGAGCCCCAGAAGAACCGTGACACGCTACCAACCACTCTGCCAAAGTACGATTGTTGTGGTGCTTCTTCCTTGCGTTCCTCCTTTCCTTCATGAGATGATGATTCCTCGTCGTCCTCGGTGACAATCATAGGCTGGGGTGTTATTGGCGTAGCGGGAGATTCAATGGCGTCGTGGATAGGCGATCGAATGGACATGTCGCGGAACGGTGACTCCATGGCGGTGTCTTCCATAACCAAATCGCTTGTAGGGTAGTGCATGGGGGATGGAGGGGTAGAATCATCGACAAATGATTCCATCTTGGTATCGTTATCGCCGACTTCCGGTGCGTTAACGGGCTCCGGGCTCTCAAGCGTACTTGGTTCCGGAGGAGGTGTTGCACTATCGTCACTTGTTAATCACTTAAATCCACGCGCCCCAACTCCGCGTTGTTTTTTTACCTTTCTTGCGTTTCGCTGTGTTGCATGACAGCATCGTCGGGAATATGGATCGGGGACTCGCCGCCATCCGAGCTGTTGTCGTCTTGTCTTTTGGGTGATGAAGAAGTGGATGTCGAGGAGGTATGTGTTGGTATAATCAGGTGCTTGCTGAGGTCGAGCATGTCTGTGTGCGGGTAATGGCGTAAACGGTCCAGTTTCTTTGTGATGTGATCCGGCCGGTCTCGTCGTCTGCTTTCTTTGTTGACACCGCTGGTTGTGCCAACGACGATGGGGGCGACGGATGGGTTGATGGATCTGGTTTTGTTGGGGAAGAAGGTAGGGCTTGCGTCCTCATCAATGTCTGGCGTATCGGTGGGCATGTTGCTTGTGTTTTGAAGTCGTAACCGTCGCCTTCGTCCATTCTTGGCTTTGGGAACTGCAGCCGGAGTGCCTTCATCCGACCCAACGGAACTTTGACGCGAAGTCTGTTTCTTGGCTCGATACACCTCTTCCTCTTCTTCATACTCATCATCCGATTCCACGATCGTTTTCTGATTATGCCGGAGCTTCCTTCGCTGTCGTTGCGCTGTATCACTGTACTTGATCAATGATCGACGCTTGCGAACAATCTTTTTCGGAGGAGGAGGCTCGTATTCGTCGTCATCGTCGTCGTCATCGTCTCCAGGAGGTGACGGGGAGTCCATTGCTTCATCCACGTTTTTCCCATTGGGTGAAATGGCATCTGCCACTCGTTCGGAAAATCGCTTAGCTCGGGGTGTGCTGTACAAGTCCATCTTGTTTTTCGCGCTGGTTCCTTTGGGAGGAGATTTTTTTATTTTTACGTATTAAGAATCAAAAGAAGTGTTCTACAACTTTGCAACAATCCCGTTACCTTCATCCATGGCAGTGAATGAACTGAAAGAAACTTCCGGTGATTGGCTGGTCATAAAAAATTGGAGTCGGATGACACGAAGAAACTTTTTACAATCCGTTTTTCTTTTTCTTGTTTCTTGTTGTTCAATTAAAGCTGCGCTTTTCTGTACAACGGAAACGGTGCAAGTCGTAATCATGCAACCTTTTTTTCTTCACTATTTCATGTGCATGTGCGCCCTGTGTGGCGATCACGGAGGTTGGCCGGTTTCATATTAATTTATTAACGCCCGTGAAACTAGACCTATCATCATCCGGGAGCAGTGGTGGATCACCGTAGTTGGAGTATCATAATTGAGTTTGTTTGTTACCTTTGTGGCCTCTTCGATGCTTTTCCTATCAGGCTATTCCCTATGACGTATGAATAGAGTGAGCATGTGCCCAATCACGCACCTACTGTCCGTATGACTTTACGATTTGATTATATGAAAACAACAGTCTATCCTTGGCTATTGATCCTACAAACGAGACGCTGGGTGCTGCTTACTATATTAAGGTAACTGTTCTAGGACTACCCATGGTCCAACTTCTATTCATCATGTACTGCACGCATACATTGAACGTGATATCTGACTTTGCGCAATTGTGGGACCTGCACTTGCATAGTGTTCCTGTGAGACGAGGTCGGTCATGCTTAACTTTCCGACTTTTTATTTATCGTGTTGGATAGGTAGACGTCCAAAATACATAGCTTGAAAGATGCAGCCAGGATTCGGTTATTATTGTATAACGCATCGAGGTCTTGAAAGCTGTCACACAGACGAGCAACAGGCATTCCGCCTTCATCCGGTGGACGACGAGCAACATGCGCGCCATCGATAAAAGCAATGTCTGCGTACGTAAAAAAACTGTATCGCACATCAAAGCGTGTTGTGATATCAAAGAATGACATTATTTCTAGCGTTAATGACATACAATGGTAAACTGAAATTCCCCGTATGTGGATGAAATCGCTTTTCTGGATTATTGCCGCATATGGCCTTTGTGTTGTTACACCATGGCCGATATACTCTCTCGATATCACCAAGATGGTCCCACTAAGTATCATAAAGTGGCTTTTGTAGATTTCCATTATATTGTCTGTTGTCGTATAGGTGATACCTAATGCTGATGAATAATAGAAGTAGTCCTTCATTCACTTCTCAATATATATCACGCTGGATTGAGAACTGTTGATTACCACGAGTCTATGTATCTCGCGGCACACGCCCTCTTTACGGTGATCACAACAACCGTTATTTTTTTTGGCTTGGCGCGAATAAGCCCATGCCTCAGGAGGAATCCTCACCCAGAACGATCGTTAATCTTGGAATAGAACGGTGACGGTTGATTCATCCTGTGCCTTTACGTTACACGGTGTTGGCGTCAGCCCCGCCATGTTTTCTATCACTGCCAAAGCACTGCTGCAATTCGAACAATCCCGCTGTCTAAAACGACAAGAGCACAATGAAATTGCATACCATCTGAGATCATTTCGATCATTTTTAAGTAAACATCATGACAGCGTCCTTCCAGAACGTGATCCATTCGAGTCCATTCAATTACTTGATGCGCAATTGTATGAGTACGTGGCAAACATGGATTACACCAATGCATTCAAGATAGCCATGCGTATGCAAGAGTTCGTACCAAGATCGTACTATGGATACCAACGGGCAGCACAGATACATCTTATCCAAAATGACTATTATCGAGCCTATCAAGTGTAGAGCGGCGGCTTCGCAATGGTCTCTGAACACCAAGACGGTGTCGAGCTTTTACCCCAATCAATCAAAGACACGAAGCATATTTTCGAGCAAGCAGCCATTGAATTGGTAAAGAACATCCAATTCTTCAAAGGCTACCAACTTGCCTGCGCACTGATTACCCTATTGCCAACATCATCCACTGGTTGCTTGCTCGCTGCGCCGCTAAATCAAATGCATGGCAAAATCAAGGTAGCGATCGGAGAATGTGGTCGAGGCATTGAGATGTGTGTTTCAGCGGCTGACAAGGACCTGCTTGCTGAGCAAATGGACAGCCTCCAGCGGCGACTCGATCAGATGCGATACACATGACCTCGTGGAATGTATGTCCGTTAATACTCATTGGAAAGATCGTGTCCAGCAGTGCCCAGAGGCATGGCGGGTCGTCAATATAAAGTCTCCGCACAAGCATCATCTTTGCTGCATTTCAATACATCAAGTCTTTTGTCCAAAAAATCACTCTGGAACAAGACTATACAAACCTATTCCTTGTGCAAGAAATCCTTGAATCAGTTGGCAACGGAGGATTTGAGAATCTTAGGTGTTTCAGTAAGTGATAAGTTGACTACAATAAGAGAAATCTGTATTAACATAGTGATAGAGATGGATTCCATCACTATGAAACCTCATTATAAATAGATCATGGTCCGAATACTTGAACGAGTCAATTTTACCGATTTGGATCTTGAATTTCTTTTTGCACGACAAGAGTCATATATTCCTCTCGATCTAGTGCTAAATTCGTGCTCTCATCTGAAGCTTTTAAGCTAGCACACGGATTCGTTTCCACTTCAGGTCAACTACGGTTTCTTACCACAGGAGCCCATAATGATCACTCATCTATTCATTGGTGGCTTTCCATATGATGATGAATAACTTGAAGACCCGGGTTTCTTCTATCCGCCTACCCCACTCTTCCCGCACCTTGTATACCTTTGTATAACCGCCAATGACCGGGAGACCTTGCAAGCTGTTACAGAACATTGCCCCTGCCTTCGTATACTCATGGTTTTGCATATTGATAGCCGTGAAGCATCTCATTTACGTCACGCTTACTGCGAAAATGGACCGAGGGGCCTACAGCATCTTATACTCGATGGATTTCTGGAACCGGAAGATGTTGTTGATGTTGTAACCAGGAACAGCACTACGCTCCAGACAATCGATATATCCCTGCGATATGAAAATGAAGCAGATGGTCAGCGAGTAGATCCAGATTGGGATTACAACAACCTTCCAAAAGTCAACTTTCCGGTGCTCGAGTTGTTTGACTTTTACTACGAGTACTATTGGCCGCTCAAAGAATGGATTGGGGATTGTCCAGTTTTGGAAAGCCTCAGAATAGAGTTTGCAGAAGATGACGCAGGGTATAGCCATGTTTGGACTGAAGAAAACTGGTGGGATGACGAGTGACTAAGAGTATGCTTATACGTAATAACTACTATTAGCGGATTCTGCTATCCTTTATATAATTGTGAAATACAAAGCAGCTTTATACAGACACATTAGGCACTTTTTGCCTTACTGCTGGCAGAAAATAACCCAATTTTTTTTATCAAGTGGCATGTTATAACGGACTATATATTGGCATATTTACAAACACACATGGTACAGGAGGGCTCTTTGGCAGAACTGGGACGAAATATTTCGAGTTTTGCAATACCCACAAAAGGCATGTGAGTTCTGAAAAGACGTGCGAAGAAACTAATTGGGGAACAGTGGAAGGAAGCTCAGCATTTCAGTATATGATTTCTGTCAACCGTTAATATGACACAATTTTGCTTTAAACCGCTGCGCGATATAGTATTCACACTACCAGTTATCGCCCATTCGTTATTCTTCTTTACCATGTAACTGTGCACAAAATTCAATGACTGGCTGCGAGAACAGCAATCCAGGTAACAGTTCATTGCTGAGCAAAAGCGCGTAACCCTGAAACCTGTTAGACAAAGTTTGGGCTCGACTGCGAACGTTACACGACAGTTACATGACAGTGGCGTAAAGCAAGAGTTACACGACAGCGACGTAAAACAAGAGAACCAAGTCCATTTTTCCCTTCCTTTTCCTTCCCTTTCGTCCTTTACACCTGCATCTGCAAGAACCAACTGTGCGCTGCTACGTAAAGCTTTGTATTTTACCCTCTTGAACCACAGAATAGTCTGCCGCAACCATGTATATCGAGTACGTCACACCGCAACAAGTAGCCGATCCAAACTATACTGAGTACAATTCGAAAAGAGGCGAATTCAGACCCACATGGCTCATTCGCGCTTCCGACTGGCAAAAGGTTCCTGGAACCGATGCTGTTGACGGCTACCATACCCTATCGTACTGCTGGGAGCAAACAGGCGAGAAACACCGACAAGCAGATGGAGAATACAGCTTGATTGACGGAGGGCGCCATAAAATAATAGCAAGAATGAATGAAACGGTGAGCGGCTTTTACGTGACATACGACAAATTGCTCCAGCAGATATGCAAGGACTTCGGCATCGAGTACTTGTGGTACGGCAAGATATGCATCGACCAGACCAATAAAGAAGAAAAGCATCACGAAATTAAGCAAATGCATCTCATTTACAGCAACGCGCGTTACACGGTCGCCTTGGTTCCTGAAATTTTTATCAAGGATCCCAAGGATTTCGACCGTACGAACTGGACGTACGGATATACTGAGGCTAAACGCAAAGCAATTACCCAGATAGTGCATTCATTGTGGCTCCAAAGGAGCTGGACACTGGAGGAAGTCATGATGTCAACGCGGATTTTGGTCGTCGGCCAAAACACCTATATTTGGTCTCTTGAAAATGTCAAACAAGATGACAAACGAAAGGAAAACGACGCTCTGGCCAATTTGCTGCTCGGATTCAAGGAACGTACAATGAAAAGCGCAAACCAAGTCCTCAGTCACGCGCACTTTCGTACAAGCACGAAAGAACACGACAAGATATTTGCGCTAGTCAACATTTTCGCAGATTTTATTTCCATCGACGCTGATTACGACAGCAACGTGTCCGCTGCAATGAACGCATTTTATCGACGCTTGGCCCGAAAGGATTTATCCATCATGTGCTTTGGATCGGTGGCGTATCCAAGCAGAGTTCCTCGATTTACGACGACTATGGGATCCTATAACCTTCCTTCGTGGACAGGCGTTGCTAGATTGCACTCACAGTGACCAGTAATCGATATTACACTGGACCAGAATTGCGATTATACGATAGACGAAGATATGGTGTTACGTATACGACGCCGATACCACACCATACACCCCAGCAAATACAACGACTACAATTTGTTCAAAGACGACGAACGAAAAAAGAAAGCAGACGAAAAATGCGACAAAGTGATCGGCTCAATGAATGACTTTGGCGACGAAAGCGAGGCGTTGGACTGGAGCCAATGGATCAGGTTTCATACATCCGGGTGCTATTCCACCCATTACTATATACCAAACAACCACGCTCAATTCCTCTCTCCGGTGTTGGCACTCTCCCTCACTGAAGAATGCGAAGAGTGTGTTATGTTGGGTGTCATATTTCACAATGCTGCTGGAACAACACAAAACCACATCTTAGTTTGCTTTAATCACACCTATATCTCCCCAGTTGCAAAAAAGTCAACTGGTGGCTACTCTTACAGAGTTATCGGTTCGGTATTTTTGAAATATTTCCTGCATGGTGAGACGCGCGCCAGCCCTCAAGAAGTTATGGACGAAATATTCAGCGATATTGAATGCGGTACTCATGAGTTTTGCATTAAATAAAGTGGATGTGGTGTTTTCCCTTCTATCAACGTCAATGGGATTAAGCTTCTGACTTGAAACTTTTGGATTGGTTTCAAATTTGGCGCTTGCCGTATCCTACAACGCGCTGCACCGAATATCTTCTTAAAAGATATACGTTCTCTACAAATATTTGAGAGTGATCTACAGTACTGTTTCACCAGAAATGTGATCCAGGATACTTTTAACCCATGAAAAATACTCTGCCTACGACATGTATACTGAGTATAACACGTAACAACGAACGGGCGGCCTAAAATGTATGGGTTGAAAGGGCACAAATACAAGCCAGCACAGTTCGGTTGTGTTCTCGTCTGGCAAAACGCTCCGGATAATCAGTCTATCTAATCAAAGCGACGAGCATCCAATCGCGCATACCCAGATTCCTGTAATTAGGCGATCCGTGCATTAGCGTACAAGGTGCGTTTATGATTCTGTGCAGGCCATGATTTGCTGTAACGCTTCAGTACATAAGAATATGCAAGGTTAGTGAAGCGGCGTCAGAAGATGTATCAAATGGTCCCTACTACAGTAGCCAGTACTGTCTTAGCAAGCGTCCTGAAATTTGCTTTGACCGATGACGGTAAATATTATGGTGATATGGTTTGGCAGGAGTAGCTGACATTTTGTTACCAGGGGCGATCAAACAAGGAGAACACCAGAGAAAGTCGCTTTAACCAGGCCTTCCAATGTGCTCATTACGAGCGAGCTTCACATAGTTCCCGAGGTCTCACTCGAAAAGCATCATAAACCGAACACCACGATTCGCTTGTCATGACCGCAAGCGAAAGAAACAGTCGACACACAGAAAAACGACTTGATTGGGTAGGGCTGGAACGGACACGGATTGTACTTTATTAGGAGAAAATCGCACCAATGTAAACAGCAAGTGGCAAAAACAACGCGTCGATCAAGTAGTAAAAAAAGCAATGACTTTATTGAATCGAGACCCTGAGTGACAGTCACCAACAGGAACGGGTCACTTGAACAGCAAGCCAATTAAAAGGCTTCCAGAAAACCATTCCAGTTTTTTTTTTTTCGTTCTCTTGTTTGATTGGGTAGATGGGCCACCAATTCCCATATCCCCCGAAGCAGCTTCTTCCACAAGGAAGGCTACAGTCCTCAGAAGAGCAGCAAGCCTCCAAGGAGGTTGATCAAGTCTCCAAAGAAGACAGGCCGTCCAAAGGAAGACCAGCAGCCACCAAAGCAGCTTCGGTATTTTTGAATCTCAAGCAGTAATTAATCACAACCAGACAAAGAGCATTGAGGGGAAGTCTATCTCTTCATCTGTTTATGCCATCCTCTTACTGGAGACCCTGGTGTCAGGTTTATTGAGAAAAGAAAGAAAAAAGCTGCCGATTCTGACCCCCTTTTATACCTTTTTGAAAGCGAGCAGTCCCTCTTTTTTTCACATGCCAGCACAGTCACCCAGACTATGACGTTTTACAGCCGCAGCAACAGGCCATGACCCACAGCAAACGGTGTGCAAGGGGAATAAAGGCACTGTATGGCTTGAAAGGTAGCTTTTTCTTGCTGGTCTTCGTTGCTGATCCACACTACTGTCATACCGACAAGTCCGCTTGACGACGCACAGTGCACAGACCTCCCTTTGTCCACGCCGGCTGAACCGATTATCCCTGCACACACGCCAATCAGTACCCGTTTCGCAAATACATATCCAGCAGACCATGTAGTATGCAGTGAGCTTAGAGTAGCACCACTGTCCACCAACAATATGTGTAACCTTCCACGATAATGCTTTCTCTAGCCTTCAAATGCACCAGCTCTGGATACCCGACAGTCCTGCAATAGAATGGATAGACTATATCAGCTTGACACGAACATTTTTCTCTCTGCTAAACTATGTCGACTTTCCCGCCATTCTTTGTCACTCAAGTGATGGCAATTCACGACCACATCCTTTCGTTCCTTCCATGTCGCAATCTCGATCTAACTAGCACGCGATCGACATTCGACCATGGGAATCCAACATATGCCTGACATGACTAATATTGTGCGGCCGAGCTATACACCCAGATACTGAATACGCTACACATTGATCTCGCGTCCGTCATTCAATTTGACCACGGAGCTGCACACGAAATGCACCGGGTGACAGTCAGAGTGTCAATCCAGTTGACACATCATGACGACCAGACCAGTGTTTTACTGGTGGAGACGTGCTCGTACTCGAAAGTAGTCTGATGGATGTATATTCGACGTACAGAAAGAGTGTAGCTGATACCGTTCCAAAAGCATGTCCTTAATATCTTAAGTATGCCTAAAAGATACCGGTATATGTACATAAACGCAGATAGTCGATGTGGAGGGATGGTGAAAGGGTTGCTGTGATACTGTTGTATTGGATCATCTCTGGTTAAAAGCAGGTAGAGAGACATATTACTTCATCAAAATGCAAAGCTGGATCATGACACAGGCGTCGCAAACTGCACAAAAGCCTTCGATATGCTTCTGAACGGTTTAACTTGGACGGCCACTTCTCGTTGGAGACCAACGCTGCATATTTATGGGTAAGATTCTGATGTCCAGCTGTTGAGATGAAAGTAGCTCTGTACCGCTAACCGTGGTTATATAAAGTTTGTGCATGGCTGTGAATGTTACATAATGACATAGTACAAAAGCCTCATACCCATTTTTCTTCCATTTCCTTCTTTTTCGCCCTTTTTATCTTTTTCACTTCCGTATACAAAAGCCAATCATACGCTGTCCAGTAAAGATTTGTGATCTAAAGTTTGACGGTGCCGCTTTGTAAAGCAGTAACAAGAGCACATGGTTCCTTGCATCACAGAATAATCTCGCACAAGCATGCATATAGAGTATATTACACCGCAACGAGTAGCCGATCCAAAGTATACCGCGTACGACTCGAACATACATACTAATGTTTTTAGAAGTATATCATGTAATAAAACTCAGGGATATAGACGCTCTTGAAGATGGTGTGCTTTCGTAAAAAGTAAGCTTTGATAATTGTAACTATATTTCCATTACGGAGATTGCTGTCACTCATAGTAAATCACTAAGCTTATTGACAAATTATACTGGCAAGAATGTTCATAAACGCGCATGATAGTACGTATATTTAAAAAAATTGATACTTAAAGCCCACATAATGAATGAGATATATGTTCGATATGACAATATTCGTATAGCCACCTAAAATACTCGGCATGCACGAGAGATGTTCAGACCAAACCCTGTACATAACACAAACGTCTTTGCTTGGGATACCGGCATATGTACGCTTCCCATATGCCCTGCTATCAAAAGGCTTGAAACACACATAGCGTTATCTGCCACAGGTAGTACTCCGGAGCGTAAAATAGCGGATGCTGCTTGAGCGGACAATATGCATATCACCCCTTCAACTAGGGTTGTATATTTGAAAAGAAAGAGAAAAAAACTCCTCCAAAGCACCTATAATATATATCCCTTTCACACACCGGTATTATGCCAGATAATAAGCTAAAAAAACAATGATCCAGAGCAGCAACCACTACTTCTCCCGAGGAACATTGATCGAAAAGAAGAGAATAATGGATTAAGCCTCATGCCTATGTCCACTGTCAGCTCGGTATGTGTGGGCAGCTTTGTCAAATTATGTGGCAAAAGCTCCTTTCCACCTCCAGGAATTAGTGTTGTCCATACATTACTTGAACTATCCTTGTGCTAGGTGTATGCGCATGGAAAGGTATCAATCCTTTTGGACCACCTCACGTTCGAAAGTGGCTCGTAGTATTTTGTATTCTCAGTGGGATTGTAATGGCTCTCAGTCCATCTGTGTTATGCATATGCCACTCGCGGATTTCACAGGCAAGCATCGCAGCTGTATTATGTGGCAATGAACTAACACCATTAGTTAGTGATGATGCAACTAGCTGTAGTGTTCACGCCAGTTCTTGCAAGCATTTCATTATATAGATGGAATATGCATCGTACTATGCTTGACCGGAACTGTATTTACGTATCGTGAAACCTCAGTTCTTGTTCGGAAGGGCTGAGCAGCTATCGCCTACACCCTCCCATTGCATCGCTTGTGCTAGCATTACTATTCTCTTTGATGAGCACCATGACACCCAAGATTCGAACCAATGTCTATTTCCTGGTTTTACAGCTTCTATTATAGCCTGGGGAGTCTTTCCTTTAATCTACCTTCTTCCCACACATTTATCATGCCAAAAAACTGGAACGCATATGTTTGGTTACTCATGGCTGGCGTTGGCCTGCCTTGAACGGGATGCTGGTGAACCGAGGGTAAGCTATTTCGAAAAGCACATTGCCTTGTCGCTTTTTAGCAAACACAGAATACAGTTAGCCCCAGCAGGTCCGGCTTCTATAATGAGGGTGAACTGTATTATCGTTGCAATCCCATTAGGCGTATTCGTTTTTCACGAATGTCCAGACGGAATGAGCTTAATTGGTATCTGTATGATAATGGATGGGGCTGGGACGCTATTGTATATTGCCTCGCGACCACGTAAATAGTTTTTACCCTACTGCTTCTACATCCATATTTGTTTTAAAAAAGAGACATATGTAATCCAAATAGTACTGTTTGTAATCCTAATTAAAAAATAGCATATATTACCACAGCCATAAATTTTCTCATGTGCAGTAGATGAAACAAGTTCAAGTTTGATATTCAAAGCACGGCTACATACTTTTTTTTGTACCTGCTATCTTCTTTCTTTATCACAAACTCAGTTCTGCTATTATACATGTACGTATACGTTTGCCTATTATCATTTTTTTTGCTTGATACTGTAGAAAACGGTAGAAATGATCTCAGTCTTTTCTATATTTCTATGCAGCTCTTTCTGGACAAGACGTTCAGAAATGATCTTTTATCAAAGACACACATTATTGCTGACAATACCAATGATATGTTAAGCACAAATCTTTATCAAAGTATTGCCGCACAGGGCTTATAGAAGAGTCATACAATTTAATGACTTGAGTGCACACTGCAAAAAATTTTTGGGTGAATTTTGGGTGAATGACTTTTTAAGGTGGTTAAACATAAGCTTTTTAACCACTAGTACTACCATTCTTAGTAGCTCAAGCGGTTAAAAAGCTTATGATTAATCACTTCGAAAAATTATTCACTAAAATTCACCTGAAAATTTTTTGCAGTGCCAGGTATATTTAAGTGATTTTACGACTTATATATTGCTAATGTATATACGTAGGGGATGCTGCGATAGGATGTTATAGGGCATGCGATAGGATGCACCTCCGTGTGAAACATGTACAAAGAACAAACGCAAAATATACCTGCGTCTCAAGTTGAAAAGTGTATCGATCCGATCACCATATCGGTCATTTTTTTGACGGAAAACTGGCTTGTCTCCAATGTTGACATCAAATGACCTTTCAGAATGATCATTGGTGTAGAGTACGTAGCATTTTACATTGTAACATTACCAGAGCAATTGACGGGTACACCAGTTCCCCGAAAATTTGGTCATCTGAATTGCACATGGGATATCCCTATCCGTTGACATAATAATAAAAAGGCAAAAGTAACTGACGCCACTCTTTTGTTTAGCACGCGGCCTGTAATGCCAGAAACCAAACAAAAATACAGCGTGGAAGAAAGGCAGCCACTTTACAGAAAAATAACCAAAAGGAAGAAATATACGGTTTGAGCCTTCTTCTGGGATCTACCGTTGCTTCAGTGGGCATTGTACTTTTTGTCAAATTGTGTGCTGCAGAATCGATCCCAACCTCAGAAATTATTATGGCTCAGGCAGGGACTGACTTTGTACTTGTTGCTTACGGATGTATGCCAAAAGGTGTCAACTCTTTGGGGCCACTTCACGCACGGAAATGACTTTTATTGTCTGGAGTTATTGGCGGACTCTTGCTGTTGACCAGTACATACAGCGAACAGCACATGCCATTGGCGGATTACACAAGTATGAATTTACAAATCATACGCCAATAAACTGAAAGCGTCCTTAGTCTTGACGCAACTAGATACAGTATTCGCCACCATAGTTGCAGTATTATTCTTTAGCATGCCATTTCGATATATAGACGGCACCTGTATCATATTATGCGTGACTGAAGCGATCCTTGTTGTGAAGCCGCAATTTTTGTTCGCTGGTGCTCAACAACTATTACTTTTACCAACAATTGGATCATTAGTAACAGCATTACTGAATGCTTTGATATTCATTTTGGTTCGCAGGGTCCGTACCGGTGCCTATTTTTTGGGTGTTCAATGTATACCTCAGTTTGGATAGCCTCATCATCATCTTTCCGTCGCTCCAAACAATTGTCATACCAAAAGATTGGAAAACATACATTTGGCTATTCATGGGGGTGGTATGCTTATTTTTGAACGAAACACTTGTAAATCGAGGGTAAGTCCGTTAATCACTCAATAGACATTTGTCATATCATCTTACGATGTGAAAACAATTGTGTAGAATGCAGTTAGCCCCTTTTGGCCCAGCTTCCATAATGAGGATTAACTGTATTATTGTGGCTATTCCATTGGGTATATCTGTTTTCAATGAATACCCAGATACGATGAGTGTAGTAGGTGCTTGTATGATTATGACTGGTACGGGTACCCTATTGTATGCCGCATCCCGAAAACCACGATAATACTACTTTCTCCGCTGCCTCATGCGTGATATAATCCTCCTTTTGTTGCGAAACCGTACATAAAAGCTAAAGTAGTTCTTTCTAATCATCAGTAAATGCAACATTACTTTTGTATACTCTCTTGTCGCATGGTATTTACGAAGGAACGTAGATTTTAGTATTACATACAGTACAAACTGGTCCCATTATCTTATAGAAAGAAAAAATAGAGCACAGCTGCCCCCTGCAAGGTGCAGCTTCGATAATCAGGGTAAACTATGTCACCGTTGCAATCCCATTAGGAATCTTTGTATTCCATGAGTACCTGGATTTAATGAGCTTCGTTTGCTCCAGTATGATCATGATGGGAACTGGCACGTTGTTATATGTCGCGTCTCGACGACGACAGTATTAATGATTTTTTCGGTAGTTTGCCTAATACGTATAATTTCTTTTTGCTATTAAAAAAATGCATGGATGACAAATCAATCAACAGCCGGTTATAAATCTCATTGAAACCGTATAGTATATTGCGACGTAGATCATTGATTCTGTATATTAGGATGGTGTCAATTGCAGTAATATAAATCAGTGATTAACAGTGGATCCGTCGACCACAAGATAGATTTGAACTACTCTGAGGAAATATTGTTTGATAGAATTAGCATGTACCCGTTCGGTATAATTCTCAAAAATGAAAAATTGCAACGCAACGTTTATCTCAGAATACTAAATGTCCTTCCAGGTAATTACTTGTGTATAAAGTACGAATTGGGGCTGCAGCAAGCACCAACTACTTACGCATCTAATCTGCCCGATTTGTACATCGCAAACCCTAAATACGCATCCATCCTGACTCATAGATAAAAAGGTAAGTAATCCCGAACAAACACGTAAGAAAATGATAGATTCCTTCGCACATTTTTGCAATGATGGAGAACGAGAGAGAACATGCCGATGAAGAACGGCAGCTGTTTTTACAGCGACGCAGCCAGGAAGACGAAACTTATGGGCTAAGCCTTCTCCTTGCATCGACAGTTTGTTCGGTTGGCCTAGCATTCTTTATCAAATTATGTGCTGGAGAGTCCCGTCCACCACCAGAAATTGCTGCCGTCCAAGCACTGTTTCAGGCCACACTTGTATACACTGGGTGCAGATGGAAAGGTGTCAATCCTCTGGGACCACCAAAAGTTCGAAAAGGTCTCATACTATTTGGAGTTCTTGGTGAACTCTTGTTGATACTCGACGCATACTGTGCATTGAACATGCCATTGGCGGATTTTATAGGTACGTTAGTAATATATATAAAGCAGCAAGCTAACTATGTTTTTTTAGTCATGGCACAGTTAAATGTTGTCTTTACCACAGTCCTTGCCATTTTGCTCCTTGGGGAGCGATTTCGTTATGTTGGCGGCATCTGTATCGCATTATGCATGACTGGCACTGTACTACTTGTGAAGCCACAATTTTTGTTCGGCAACGATCAGCCACTATCACCACTGCCAACAATTGGAGCACTTGTAGTAGCACTCATAGGCTCACTATTGTCCATTGTGAACCGCAAGATGAGATATGATGTTTATTTCTTGGTTCTCAGCATCTATTTCAGTATGGGTAGTCTCATTATCACTTTGCCTTCGTTCTCAACATTCATCCTACCGGAAGACTGGAAAACATACCTTTGGCTGTTTATCTCCGGCATTTGCTTATTCGGAAGCGGAAGTTTGATCCACCGAGGGTACGTACGAGGTACATACTGTGCGATCACAATGGTCTTACGAAAGAAAAATAAAACACAGTTGGCCCCTGCAGGTCAGGGTTCGATTATCAGGATAAACCGCGTTATCGTTGCCATCCCATTACGCATACTCGTATTCCATGAGTATCCAGATACACTGGGGCTGATTGGCACCTGCATGATTATAGTTGGTACCGGTACATTATTGTTTATCGCGTCCCGGCGACCACGAAGTTGATCACTTTCTCCGCTGTTTATGTGATACAATGTATTTTGTTGGGAAAAGAAGAGATGCATGACAAATCGTTTACAAGTTCCATTAAAAAGGGTCATATCAGGAGTTTCGCTTATTTTTCTGTATGTGGGAAATGCTATATTAATTGTAGTACTACCCTTAAAACCATGACAACAAATGCTGGCTCAAACCTTGTCCGTGACAGCATCTCCCCGAGGTGCAACGCCCGTGCGTTCATTTGGACCGTTCATTTCCCTGGCAATATCCAAGAGGAATACGGCCGCAACCCAACATCGTCGGTATTTTGGCAGAATGATTACCGGTTTGTTGTTCCCAACAATGGGGTTGCTGGGGGACGATAAGATTCAATGCATTTCCTTATGGAGACAGATTACTGGAGGAGCTCAATTTTTTACATCGCACTTTCCGACGTTGTGTAGCTTTTGTCTTTCTAATTGCTAAAGAACTAAACCGGTGTTCATGACATCTCGCGGTTCATCGGCAGAAAGGGAGTTGGAAGCACCACCATCCGCCGATTCTCCTGCATTTGAGATTCAGACGCTTGTACGCTCGTTTCTAAAGGAACATTCAGCCTACGATCTGCTTCCTGTGAGTTATCGGCTCATTGTCTTTGATACCCGTTTACTTGTCAAGAAGGCATTGGCTGGTCTAGTGCAGAATGGTAAAGAAAAAACTACTCTCCTTGCCTTAATCTTGCCGTTCTATTCGAAAATGAGAAACTCAATGGCCGTTCTGTAGGCATCGTGTCTGCGCCATTGTGGTCAAGCGAAACGCATCGGTTTGCAGGCATGCTTACTGTATCCGACTTTGTCAACCTGATTCAATACTATTACACACACGCATCGGTCGAGGATGCCTTGCAGGATATCGAAAAGTTTGAAATCGGCCACTTACGCGACGTCGAGAAGCGACTCGGGGCGCCCGCCCCACAGCTGATATCTATGCACCCGATGGCAAGCCTATACGATGCGTGTCGGTTACTTGCAGAAAGCAGAGCACACCGTGTGCCACTACTGGATCATGATCCTCTGGGGACTGAGATGATCATCAGCGTGATCACTCAGTACCGGATTCTCAAGTTTATCGCCGTTAACGTAAGTGAAAAAAAGGAGGGGGATCACAAGCTGTTTGATCTGCGTGTTTTGTTGATTTGGGCCTTGTAGTACAAGGAAACTCGCTCGCTTCGAAGATCTCTAGCAGAACTAAAGATTGGAACATACGGAAACATCGCCACAGCGTCACTGTCCACGCCCGTGATCCGATTGATCAACATATTTGTCGAGAAGAAAATCAGTTCAGTACCAATTATTGACGAAAACGGTAAACCTTGATTTCATGCAAAAAGATAGCACTCGGGTTTGGATTCACACGTGATTATTTAAGGTGTCGTCCTGAATGTTTATGAAACGGTGGATGTCATGGTAACAAATCCCCGAGAAGGATGAAAATTGGGAGAGAGAGACGCTCAACCCTCTAGTAGAGCATAGCAAGGTCGGGTCGATACAATGAACTGGACATCCCAGTCGGAGAAGCTCTGGAAGCTCGTCCAAAGGTATGGGAAGATACAAGGTAAACCGGTGTGTGAAATGCTGACGCGGCTTGTGTGTGTAGGACTATCCTGGCGTTCATACATGTACCTTGAACGACACACTCTACTCAATATTTCAAACGATTCGGAAGCAACGGGTTTACCGGCTGATCGTAGTGGACCAGGACAAGAAGCTCGTAGGCATCGTCAGTCTGTCCGATATTCTGGGTTACCTCGTGGGATACCAGCGTCAGTAATCCCAAGCATGTGCTGTACATACAATCCACCACCGCAACTTAAAAATCATTGACTTTTCTTTTACATAAACGATAACAACAAACAGACGAAAATGTAATTATGCAGATGTAGAGTGTGATTGGCGGGAGGTGTGGTTGGCGAGTGCTGCGATACTAGGAAAAAAAAAAGAAAACGGAAGAAAGCGAAGGCTGAGCGTAGTAAGTGGATATGTAGGAAGGGGAGAATAATATATAAACACAAGAAGAAAGAAAGGGATTATAGTATAGAGTAATCATGAGCTGTGAAGTAGCTCTCGAGAGTTCGTTTGAGCTCGAAAAAGTATGCTGCAGTACCTGTTGCTGCGGCATCGACTGTGGATGACGATGTAGACGGGGATATAATATCGCACTCATCGTCAGAGGTGGCGATGGTACTGCCGCTGGATGTGGAGAACGGTGTGGGGTTGCGATCGTGGCGTGGCAGAGACATGGGTTGCTGGTTGTGATCCATGCTGGAATAGCTATCGAGATCGCTGGATCCGTTCATGGATAATACATTGTTTTTGAGAATATTGAGAGCTGTACGCAAATTATCTTCAGCGCGCATGCGGATATGCGCGTTGCGAGACTCCCTGAGCTGTTTCATTGCGTCACATGCAATCAACACCCAATGCAGTTCCAGTACACAGGGAAGTTTGCAGTTGAGCTCCTGGAATATTTTCGCCAAGGCGTCGCAGCAAATGGAGACAATCACCAGGGCACGCTCGCCGTCGACCCGGTTCAGGGAGGCACCCACGAGGTCGGTCCGTGCTGGGGGTTGCATCAGGCGGGTTTCGAGTGCTAGCCAGTAGCAGTAGTAAAGCTTGTTGAGATAGAGCACATTTGGGTTCTGACATCGTTGCACACGTTCCGCCAACAAGTATTCCATCGGTCCGTCTGACAGGTGATACTCTGCAGGTAGCCCTCGCCAGAATCCAAACATCTGGCTTTCAAGATACTCAATGTCGCTGCTTGGTACTTGATCCATCGATCCAAGCATGAGTCGATAGCCGGTTTCGTCGACGCGAGTGGAGATGTGGCAATCGTTGATGCGGACGACGTGGCGATAGAGATGCACGGCCTCATTGAGATTAGGGTCGGCTGCTTCGCAAGGTAACACAGTCGGATAGCCAATATCATCGTGCAGAAGAGTCGGTGAAACGCTATCGCGACCGTCGTAGACAATGTGCATATTGATCTCGAGGTAACGCACCATATAAAACATTCTCCGCCATGATTCAGCCTCGGCCAGGTCGACCTCGCATCCCGACACCTCCTGACGCTGCAGGATCGGAAGGTAGAGGTCGCGCAGCTGCATGGCAATGCGCCACGCCATGCTGATGTATATGCGGCCCTCGCTATTCCGAAGCAATATTAAGTACGTCTGTGCGAGCATCAACAGGGTGCCAACAACTTCGACATTGGGTTCGTCGTCAAACATGGCATCCTCCACGAGGGTCCGTGCCTCTTGACGGAACACTTCAGCCATTTCCCGACGATTCGGTTGGAACTCTGGGCGGACATGTTGACACTGCGCGTGGCCGACAAAGGCAGCGATAGCCGATGCGAGCATGTTGTTAGGGTTATTTCGAAGGTAGACATGGTAATGGGGTTGGACGAGGATAGGAATTGTGAAGCCGTTGCAAAGGAAATAGGTATCCAAAAAGTGCAGTTTTGCTGCCGTGGTATCGTTGTATTGGTGTTGTTGCTGATGGTATAAACGTGGGAACTCGAGCATCATGCTGTGGTCCATTTTTTTCGCGAAAATGACTCGAAATAGATGCTCCATATTCAACATTTTGTTAGTGACGACGAGGTACTGCTGACGCCGATCAACAAAGTAGTTTGGCGATCGGTACGGTGTAAAGTACCCCATTGTGCTACGTAGGAATGTCGCTACATCGGCAACGCTTTTAATGCTCGTCTGCAGCTGCAGCCCGTTGTCGTCTCGTGCAAGTGTCAACTGCCATGAGTTGCGCTTCGCTCGTTTCTTTTCTGATCGTCCGTGTTCGTCTCGATTATTACTGCGTTGTTGCCGTAGCTGAGCTGCAACGTGAAGCGATCGCAACTGCATTTCCATCGCCGCTACTTCCTCTTCCAGAAATTGAACCTGATCCAACATCCGATTGCGCTTTGACATAGGTACGAATTTTTTGACAATGTTGGGTTTTGCTGTAAATTTGAAGACGCAGGGTAGTTCCATGCGGCAGCATCGCTCGCATTGCATTCCTTGTGATACAAAACATTTCCTGCGATGTGCACGACAGTTTTCACCTGATCATGGTGGTTAGCACACGATGTGGCTACAGCAATGGTAATGTTGGTATCCTACAGGGTCTATTTCGCTTTTGCTTGGAAGCGGCTTCCAAGGTCATTGTAAAGTTATGTGTGTTCTCTTTTCGTTGCGAAGGTTTGAGTTTAAGTAGAGAGAAAGGGAGTGAGCGGTGACCATCGCAAAATTAGAAGTTTCACCTTGGAAATGGCCATCCGCTTTATCCAATCGCATCAAATTATACGCTCGGTACTAAGGATTACCCGGAATTATAAAGTAATACAGATATGGAATCGAATCTTTTACAACAAACAAATATGGGGAAGTCTTGCGGTTTTGAGTGGAGAAAGGGGAGCAGTAAAGAAAGGGTGAGAGGAGAGGATCGTTCGACCACAGCAGAAAGGCTAATAGTATCTTCCGTTGCTCTGGTTGTAATTATTCTGTTGGTAGATATTGTAACTATCATGCTGGTTGCCACGGTCTTCCTTGTATGCCCCGTAGTAGTTGTTCGCATCCGCTCCAAAGTTATTATGCGAGCCGGCCGTCGTGGGCGTATCCGGCGACATGTCGTCTAGCCGTATGCCTGACTTCCTGCGGCGACGGCGCTCGCTTTCGTCTTCACCGTAGATCGATCGTGTGCAGAGCACGGTGATGGCATTTGTCAAAGCCAGCACTTCCACAGCCAACGCAGCAAAGAGAACGGCATAGAACCGGGTGAATGCCATATCGACGTACTGTGTAAGGGTATCATAACATGGTGGGTCTTTTGAAATCAAGCCTGCTACAGGGTTGCATCGGTCGGTCACTGCAGGTTGATCCATGGCATTATTGTATCCACAACAGGAAAACTGTTCAAGACCAGCGTCAGCCCACCCGTTTGCCCCATCTCACGCTATACTTTACTTCATTTTGTAGACTCGCTCTGTATTTTTCGCTGGCCTTTGACCAGATCGGTGCGACGTACGCGGGTGGATCGGCGCCTTGTTTGTAAATCTTAACGCCGAGGACGACTTGATAGATCAATGCTCCAATCACGATCACCATGTAGACGTAAAGGATCCATCTGCGTTTCACGACGGCACCCGTTATACCAAGGATGGCGGCGACAAGGATAACGGCTCCAAGAATGGCGACGACTATTTAACACTTTATGATGAGCTGGCCGCGAGTAGCAAAAAGCAGTGCAGAGGATCCATCCGCTTTTGAAACGTTACGTTTAAAGATCGAGTCTGGAAATAGGGTGGCGCCGTGGAAACCGTCCCTGTTGCCGATCACACCGAAAGCAATATAGGCGACACCGAGACATGCAAAGAGCAAATTCGTGGTTATCATATACCACTTGCTCAGTCTAAAATCCATTATATTTAGGACGGTTAAAAAACTCCTTTTCCAACGGCAAAAAATATAAACCTTGCGCAACATGTTGCAGCCATGTCGTTAGGATGAACTTAATTTCAGCAAAAGAGTGTGAATCGAGTCTACCTAAAAGGAATGGGCTGGGTAAAAGATTACAAAGGAAAGGGATGCGGAAATGAGAGAAAAAGTGAGAGAGAGGAAGGGAAGAGTCCCGCTGGCCTTGTCTTCAAGTGTCCGTGTGCGTGCCTCTCGCTTCACTTTTTTTTGGGCCTGTGCAACCATCGAATCTATTTTAACAATTGCCTTGTCGACAAATCAAAGATGAGGGCGGAAATGAACCAGCTGAGTTGTTTTGGATCGATGGCAGCTGCGACTATTTTTTTGCAAGGAGATGCTATACTTTGTTTCTTTTCATGCCTGGGAATTGCTCATGTGCTCTTTCTCCAAAATTTGGCCAAGCTTGGTTCTAATTAATGTTTCCGTATTTTGAAAAATTCCATCGCCATGGTAATAAATTTACCACCCGCTGTCAGCATTGTTTCCAAGCTACAGAAGGCGAAACGACTCCGTCTCTCAAAGCTCCAAAACATTGCGCTAGTGACTATAGCACCGGTCGGCAAACCGGGGCCCCACTTTCGTCGTATACTTGGAAACCGGCAATTGGGTTGACAACTTTGCGGTTTCGTGACACTTTAAGAATTTTCAAAACGGGTGAGTTTTGCAGAATATTTCTTCGAGATTAATCTAAAAAAATCAAGGGGGCATACTCTAAATCTGATCCACAATTGACAATCAAATCCTCATTGATAATATGCAATATTTACACACTTGTCATGTTACTGTAACAAAAGTGACATGACCAACAATGCTGTTCCGAGTTCAACGTGTCACAAAGCGGTCTACCATTCACAAACGTATCAGCACGTTGTGTATCGAGATACGTACTCCAGAATGTGATAAAGGTGGTACAAAGCTTTGAGTTTGCAGTTTTTTTTATTATATTCGTACAGAAGGGGTAAGGTGCAGATTTTCTCATTTGACAGGCTGATACTGCCTCTGATGGTAGCACATCCAACCGTGATAAAAGCCATTTTAGTATCTACATAACTCGTTCAGAGATTCGTTTCGGGTACTTTCATGAATGACTTAAGGGAGTAGTCATGAATGGGTCACAGCAATCGTACGCAATTTACGTACATAAGCAGTACAGAACGGTATTGTTATGTGTGCTGCTTATATTTTCTTATAAATGAAAGTGAAACTACTTCCATCGGATATCCAAGAACGAAGCCTCAGCAATGACAATATGCTTACTTTTGAAACATCTCTAATATAGTCGTATTAAACGTCCATATGCTTTACATTGCATTCTCCCTTAAACGCTATTAAGCCCAGTCAATATTAAGCTTTAAAAAAATTGGCGCTTCTAGTGATGTAGTAACTACACTGATCACCATGATCGTCCATAGGATCACCGTCTTATGCGGTAGGAGAAAGATTGAATATAACACGACAAATAAGAAGTCCTGTACTGGTGTCAACTTCTTTAATAATTGCAGTCAAGTTAGCTACCCGCTGGAATCTAAAAACATTAGATTGCTACCAAGGTATAATGTAGAACTTTTAAACTTAACGGTGACCGCAATAGTGAGATCGTTATCCGTTCCCGTCCATTCGCTAATGCAATTAGCCATATTACTGAATTCAGAGAGTCAGCTTCTTAACAGCCCTGAGCATTTCTTTACAGGTGAAAAACAAGTATCTATAGTAAAAGCATGATACCTAGGAAACGATGGCTCTGGATTGACTTCACTGAGTTTACAAAGGGGTCAAATACGTAATCAGGCGATAAACTGTAAAGATATTATGAAGCTATTGGGAGGGCAGTATCGACGGCTGAAAATACAACCGGGTAATTTACGGTTTTCACTGAATAATCTTTACCGGCTGGAGCTATATCGCCACTTTCAGAGCTTACTCCAGATTAAGTGTTTGTGTAACTTCAAGTGAGCTTTTAGAAGCAATAATATTGCTGACAACCAATTCATAGTTGTAAATCTCATTCGTCCCCTGCTAGCAATCTGCAGGAAAGCTTTTAGTATGGCTGGTCCATCTGTTGATTGATCGAAATACTATCCATCGGCTGCCGCAGGACCCGGAATGTTTGTGAAATTCACAATAATAATAACGCCGCTGTTTGATGCGATGACTATAAAGTGGTTAAACTATATGAAAAGCAACTTAATTGACTGTAGTTATAACGCACATCTGCACAATAAAGTTTCGTACAGTATCTCCTAATGTACTGATCTCTCCTTTAAGCGGACAAGCAGTGGTACCTAAATTATTTTTCCGTGGTGTTACGCATGTAGGTTTTTATATAGTTTAGGCACAAATAAAATAGATAATAAGTTGTCTAAAGTGTTTTCCTAGTAAAATTATGTGTAAAAGTTAGTTATACAAAAAGATTAGTTGAATGATCCGCATGAGTTCTTAAATAGTTGACTTCATAATTGAGGAAGTACACTGATCCCTGATCAAAACATCAAGGAAGTCGGTTTTCAACCTAAAGGGGGATCTCAATAGAATGATACCGATTAACGCAGTTTGTTAGAAACCGGAGATAGAACCGAAAGATCTGAAGTTATTTATAATCATCAAAGATGAGCTAAAATATTTTGTTAATTGAACCAACTTAATCTTTATATATGATTGTTACGCCTTATTTATATCTATCCTTAGATACTTACCTAATCCATACACTATCTTAAATCCGAAGTTTGTAGAAAATATAAATTTTGGATTGTATCTACGTATTGAACTATATCTAGGCATTGGCAGTCTGTATTTTGATCTCTATCTGGTCTTAATTAGAGAGCTGGCGTCAGAGTCATTATCTGCTGTTCTTGAGGACTAGAAACATCTAATAGATCAATATAATAAAGTAAGTAGTTACTCAGAGTAATTTGTCGCATAGTACATTGTAGCAATGGCCAAGAATAATGTTGCTGATTTGACGATACGCATTTAGATAAAGCATTGTTGGCTTTAGCTATTTATAGCGCATTGAGAGGATGATTCTTTTGACTAGAATGCCACGCATTTATATGACGCAGATAAAAATTCAAGTGCTGCATGACTTACTGTTGTATTTAGTTGCTTTACTAACGCGAAAAGAACACTTAATCAGTGGTACTATTGTCGCAAAGTATATATCACTTCCCACACCACTTGGCTCTATTATATAAGGGGATATGTAAGGCTTTTGCTTTCCATGATATTATGTTTAAGAACCAAGCCATTCGTGCTATTTCATCATCGCATGGAATATCTATCATTAGTTTCTTACTTCTGTTACGTCCCAGATTTTACGCAAAACATAAAGATTCATATTTATCGATGACAACTGGATACATATACGTCATAAAGAGAGGACACAGAATGTATATATTATATCTGTTACCATTGATCTTCTATAACTGCTTCGTAGTTGGAATCCTTCCGCGTCACATAAGGCTTTGGTCCATCGACACGGCTATCGTAGTTTACAATTAGCCGATAGCCACTGCCAATACTCTCGGTAACACTTTGGCACTCCAAGTTCATGTCGTCGTACTTTAAAACGGGGCAATCACCGATCCACCGTTCAAATGGCCAAAAGTAGTCTGCATAAAAGTCCAGTTTTTCAAGGAACGGGAAGTCGATTGAAGGGATATCTTCCCAGTCCCAGTATTTGTCTATCTGGGTAGCATCATATTTATCCTTGTAGCGTAAGGAAACATTCAACGTTTTGAGCGTTTTGCTGGCCTTGGCGATATCATTCGCAACGACTACCGGATCAAAAATACCATCGATTTCCAAATGTTGCAGTCCCTTTGGAGTACAATCTGAATCAGCAAAGGCCGGAAATGATTCAACAGGATAATTGGCAACGGTGATCTGCCGAATATTGGTGCACTCGTCCATTATGCGTTGTAGACCTCCCGCCATATATTCAGTTATACGTAGATAAACGAGGAGCGGAAAGAGGCGAATGAGAGATCCGAAAAAGTCAGGTTCTTCGACTAGAAAGTCAAACTCGGATGAATGACCGCCAATGGATAGATGGGTAATCGTTGTAGGTTCTACTTGTTTCAGACGATTGTAATTGAGCGGAAGAGCGAATAAAAATGTGTGATACTTCAAATGCTTGAGATGGCGGCACGACTCTAGAACTTGATGTAACGGAATATACAACTCACAATTATCGGTTGTTAGATCTAGGTCTTCCAATTTGATGCGATCAAGTATTCGCTTGATGTGAAGCACATACTGAGTTTCTGCTTTGTCAGGGACCGATCCTGTTATATTTCTGTTAGCGTAGCTATAGTATCAATGGCTAGTCCAGTGCTTACCAAAACCGACAAGATTTTTGAATTCTCCATCACCAATTGAAGTTAAAAGGTCTTGCAGAAAAATGGGATTGCTAGTGCCGTTTCTTATGACGATTTTTTCAACAAATGGCTTAATTTCTTGGAAAGTAGAGATATTCATATCTTTGTCGGGAGTATCCACAGTGATCACGTGCCATGCTTCTGGACACTGAAGTATGCGTTTCTTCCAGCCTTCAGAAACATTCATACTATTCACCAGGCTAGTGATGTCGAGGTGTCGTAGAATGCTAGAGGCTACTTCCATAGGGAGTTGCAATATAAAGTCATAGCGTTGCATTCGATCGATTCGCTGTTGTAGATCGTCCATACGTTGGATAAGTAGACTCTTGTCATATCGATCAGATGATAGTGGTTCTTCATAGGTTTCCATGGCTTTCTTGCTTTTGCCTTGCATCTCATATACACTTCCAGCGCGTAAATAGCCGATCGGGAATAATGGCAGCAGTTTCATCATAAGCTTCGCAACTTCGAGAGCATCGCCAAGTCTCCCGGCTTTTGCAAGTTCGGAAGCTTCCTGGTCAAATAGGTGGATGTTATCGTGGATTGACTTCTGCAACGTTTCTGTACTGCCAGGTTCGGAGTGCTGAGGAAGCCCTCCTATTATGTACTCCCAGTATGCTTTTGCAAAGTTACTTTGGATAAGGTGAATCTGCGCTTTACGCTGGTAGCCGTAGTATGAGTATTTTTCGAGCTTCTTCATACTCTCCGAATACTGCAGTGCCGAATCATAGTTGTGGTTTGCCACAGCAGCATGTAACAAAGTGTCGAGGCGTTGAAGGCGATTGAATGAATAATCCTCAGGTGGTGACGCTGCATCTGTATTGTGGTCATCGTTGCGTACTTGCTGTCTTTGTAGATGTTGCGTTCGTTGGAATATAAGTAGAGCTTCGTTATTTGCCGAAGACATCGACATCTTTCTAGAGAAAGAATGAAGGCGGAGATATATACCAAAGTATCCATTGTTTAAATGGTTAGCATTTCTGTGGCGCAGTTCGTGATCTTATCAGCTTCGTTGCTTATAAGTTACACAGTCCACGTGAATCAAGGCTTATCTCCTGCGCTACTACAGTTCTAGCTGCTTTGTACCAGTAATAGTATTGCTACTGTGGTGTCCAGCTGTAGGTGTTGACGTAATGTGCAACAGTCTTCTTTATGTTGTTAGGAAGACCAGTTGCTGTCGCTGAGAAACTCCGCAGCATCATGTACTACATTGTGGAAATGGATCCAGAAAGTTCTCATGGATCCTCGGATACTGGCCAGTACCACAACTGAGAGTTGAAAGCTGTATTTTTAACCGAAGCCTAGCCATCTGTGAGGCAACAACCCATCGCGATGCCTAAAGATATGTTCTGTACATTCAATCTTGATCAAAATAATTAACAATTTGAAAATGGTACTCGACTCTATGCAAAAAGCTATCTAAAACCAGTTTCCGATGGTTTCGCAGAATTAAAATTCGTTAAACAGGTAAGAGAGTATAAAGTAGTGCTTCATTTTGAACCGAATAATGCTAGAACACAGGCTTGCTTCTTGCTGAGTCACATCTAGCGTTAGAATTTGAGAGCTATGTACAAGTTTAAAGTTGTAGTCTCCGTGGCAATTCGTGTTTGAACTGGTCAATCACACAAACCCTACGCGTTTCAGAATTTTCACGGATCAGCATCCCCAGTTTCGTATTCCGATAAGTGAAAATGCTGAGTGTGGCTGGTTTAAGGATGGCTCACGGATACATAGGAGAACTCCGCAGTCAGGACTTGATGAAGACTTTATAGACGAATGGCTTTATGCATGCTGCCTGTTTGTTAAACTTACCTTAAAACTGGTGTGCGGTATCTTTTTATATGATAGTCATCAACACATTACCTCCATTCTAATAAGGCTTGTCATATAATATATGTGCTATATGTTGCGATGAAGTGTATAAAAGTGTAGTTGAAGATAAAAAATATTTGATGCACGATAACGTCTATAAAGTCTATATATAATTAAGAAGGAAAAAAGAGAAACAAAAAGAGAAAGAGAAATGTGTAATAAAAAGTGCATTTACGCTGGATAATAGCGAGTATATGGATGGTAGCCGTTGCGCGTTGTGTTTTGACGTCTTCGTACATTGCGATGCTGATGGATTACTCTCAAGTATCGATCGGTGTTGTTGCTTTGAAACGCATTGTCGAACACTTGTCGCTGGTTAGGGGGTAGCATATTTCTATATGCTTCCCGATCCTGCTGGAGTTGACGCAGCGAGCCTTGCAGTTCTTGAAGTGCTCGCTGATACTGCTGGTACGACTGGAGTAGACTCTCTTCAGCGTTTCCCATACGGGTAAACAAGTCATCTTCAGCTGCAACAGCTGGTTCCTCGTCATCGTCATCAATAACAATGACTTCACCGTCATTATCGTCAACTACTTCGGTTTCTTCATCATCGTCCGAATTCTCGTCATCCCCGTAGTCCACTAGCAAGAGCTGGTCATCATCTTCATCCTCATCAGCAAGGTCATTTTCTAACGCAGGCTGATTGATTGATGGATCTAGAGGTTGGGTTGAAGCGGTGATCTTAGCACTGAAGCGCTCTACCTCCATAATGATATTGCATCCAGTTAACATACCTTCCTGGATAAAGATATCCACAACGTCTGTAACTGGTAGATTTCTAGGGCGCTGATCGGAATGCTGGTTACGGGGTTGCCAGGGCGGGGGAAGTGCAATCAACCGAAAGGGATACTGATTACTCTATATATATATGAGCTATAATCAGAACAACACAAATAATGTAAGCGTCCATATTGCAAACGTACAGGCTTAATTTGCACATAAGGTATAGTATGAGCACGATGAATGTAAACCTGACGAGCAGCAAAGAGTGCTGTTGATCGTCTATGCTCATTGTACCGGCTAACCAAGTGCTTACACAGCATAAATTTGCTGGCAGCAAATGATGGGCAACCACATGTCCATTGTGCCAAAGATGGCATGTATACCTCATCTGCATCGTCACGTTCACCGACGTCTCGAAGTGTTTCGGTGTGAACCTGCCACGACTTCGCAAACTTCATCTCCCATTGCAATGCCTGGCGTCGATTTATAATCTTCAGCTCAAACTTTGCTCTTATGAGCGGAAGCTGCTGATTCGTGATTATATATACCAGCATATCGAGTCTTGGCCGAGGAAGGTTAAGGAGAAAATCCCTTTTCAGCACCCTCCACTGTGCCTCGATCATCATCGTTGTCTTGGCCATTGGGATGTCATCTTCACGAGAGCTGCGAGCCCATCGATTCCACCATAGCGCCTGGTACCAACGGTTGTACATATAAACCCATACGTCAGGAAGGTCGTTCCGAACGCAATAGTCGTACATCTCGCGGCCACACTGCTGCCATATGACGCTGGCCTGACGATAGCCAACTAATCTCGATATCAGCAACACGTCTTATATCTACATAAACCACACTTATAACGTACCACCTGGAACAGGGATACGTGGATGCAGATGATAATGTTCCCGTATCATAGACAGGATCTGCTCTCTCATGGACGCATCTGGGCAGAGCTTTCCACTACGATCTTCATATGGAACAAACTGGGTCGAAACAAAAGGGAATTCGCGACGCGCAGCGTAAACATCATAATGAGGATCTCTGATCTTATTCTCATTCAGTCGCAACTTAACGGCATGATCAATATGCCATAGGCACAGGCGCAGTGATCTACGACCAAAGACTCTCTCAATGGCGTTGATCTGGCCTTGATCTTTATCCGAAAACACAAACTTTGGTCGTAAACCATTGTTGTGAAGACCCCGGAAGAATCTATAGATAAAATCCATTCTAGAAGGTCTTCTCACTGCATCTGATACGCGCGCATTACTGGCTCCCAAAACCATATATGCAATTGGGAAGCCACACCCATTGAAGTTTGCAACGACACCAAAAAGCTCATACCCCATTCGATTCGTTTTATATGTCGAATCGACATGAAACTCGGTCGCATATGTAATAGGACCTGCCGCCACATTGAATAGTTCCGTGACGAATCCAACACCAGTAAAACCATCAGCAGAAAAATGTAAAATCTGCTTATTTTTATTCATTGTATATATATATATACTATATATTGTCTCTTCCATTAGTGTAGCATAGTGATCATCGCGTATATAGCTACCGTTATGCACACATGGTTGTCTTCTACGTACCTTTCGAATTCCATTGATTCCACTATCAATATGCATAATTGCAGATGTAAGTTGATTGGGATGCAATTGGTGCCGATGCCGTGTTGTTCGAGACCACAGCGCATAGATCTATCAATATGTCAACGTACCAATATCTTCGCTGAGCCATTGAACTTACCTGCGACTGGGTTACAGTTCCACCTGCAGCAGGAAACTCGCGCACCATGCGGCGATACAGTCGCTGAGGTGTATCGTTCTCCGCATTATCCACAACAAACTGCTGCACTTCCCTTGGTATTTCCACGCGAACGTGTTCCAGGGGTGCAGGAGGAGGGTGGATGAAGTTATGTTTGATCAAAACGTAAACATATTGATTGCGTTGATCAATATAACCAATAATCTTCCCATTGCAATCGTATGTCGTCATCCGAGAATGCAGGCGAGCGCGATCCTCGTCTGGTACCTGACGCTGCGTACTGGTATTTTGACAACATACGCACTGGAACGCGACAGCATGACGCAACCGTGTATCGCCGAGAAACCTGAAGTAGTATTTGTGGCCGACACGTGCTTCAATGAGACTGACAATGTACTGAAGCAACGCACGATCCTCGGTAAGCTCCAACATTGGTCCCTCGATACGAACATCAGCTTCAAACACGTAGGGTTCCCCCTCTAACAAATTCATTGGCTTTAATTAGTACTTTATTTTGAAAGCAACCTTTCATTCAATAATCCACCTTCAGTACGTGCTGGAAGTCCTTCAATTACTTCGTCCAGGGTCAGGGCAAAGTCGGACATAGGACGTCCCACGTTGCTCTGTCTCTGGCGGCACACCAAGCACGTCTTATAGCTATCTGCTTTTCCAGTAAAGAGGTCGACGGAGCGATTGCATTTGCAATTGGAGCAGTATCGTAAAATTTCCATGGTAAAGAGGATGAAGAAGTGGCTTATTCCCGAAAAAATAACATTATTACCCTCTCGGTGAATGAATTGTAGGGTGGCTGATCCGTGAAAATTCTGAAACTGGTAGATGTGCGGGTCAATCACTTATGTAAGATTAACAGCTTCTTTGTTGAATATATGTAGTACTATGCTATCAGAACGGTATCTTGGAAAGATATCAAGTTTAGCTGTAATGACTGTATATATAGGGCTGCGAATAAAGTACAAATCTAAGTAATGAATGTATTTCATGATCCTATAGTTGTTTTTGACGATTTTTCCATGGGTGCGGTAACTTTTTGTGGGGATTTGCCTATTTTTTGTGGGCTTTGCCACCCGTTTTTTGTGGGTTTTTTTATAAGGTCCGATCGCTTGTATATTTTGTATTATAAAATCTTGAGCTATGTTTTTTATGGGATATTTTTTGTGGGGATTTCATCTTAAAGGGTTCTTTTTTGTGGGTATTTTTTTGTAGGTTTTAAAAGCATTGCCTGAATTTATTCAATTCGCACCATTTTATATGGGACTATGCTTAGAAACTTCTGCTATGATACTTACCAACATCGAATCTGATCAATATACTACGTGTTGAATATGTAAATCTATGTCTGTATCTATGTTTATATATTATAATAATAACAAAAACTGTCGTTCTACATGGATTTTATATCTGATGTATTAATTCGATGCCACAAGATGTACAACCTGCAGTAAGTTGCTTTGCGGTATTTTAGTGGTGGACTTCGGTCTCACCACTGTTGAACATGAGCCATTTGTGCGCACAATTGCACCCAGACATGCTTTCATGACATAATTCCATCTTTAATGCCGTCGTGATTCTTTTGCGCCAACTGCCGCGACACCATCAATTTTTTTAAAAACAATACGTTCCACTTCACCAGAATTGTTGAAAGGCGAAGACATCGTAGTTTCGTGAATGAAGGCAGTAATGCAAGAAATATGGACTGGTTTTCCTCAGGAACGAAGTCGCTGCTTAAATTTAAAATCCCACAAAAAAACACGCACCCTTTTTCCATCATGGCAAGGAAGATATCACGATTGGTCATCAATACCCTCGTGACTATTGCAAAGTACATATTCTCAGTGAAGAGTTCAAAGTACCTTAGTGTTCTATTTAAGCAAGCTGGTAATATTTTTTTTGCTATGTAGTGAGAAGAATAACCCTGGTGGGAACAAATCTATGAAACAGCTCAGTGTAAATTTGATGAATCTCATGTTGAATATTTCTTATATATAGTAAGCTCTTATTCGCTGCCATTTGTCTGTCAACTTTTATTTCGGAAATCCATCCTTGGTGAATTGATAGAAGCAAAGCTGCAGGAGCTGGGAAATAGCTATTCCATAAGAATATTCTGAGCTCATTTACCAGCACAGCTTATTTGTTTTTTTCTATTTCTATGCTTTTATTCATTTCTCAAGCTATATGTGTTAAAGGTATACGTTTATTGGCTTAAGTTAGGATATTTTAACAAAACATATGCGTTATGTTTAGTGTGTCATCAATCTTTGTAGTATCCCGGATCGTTTCGTGTCATATAGTTTTTTGGTCCATGGAAGCGGCTATCATAGTTTGGGATAAGCCGGTAGCTACTATCTACCGGGTCGTGGTCGTTGTAACCAACGCAATCTACATTGGTATTACTGTACGTTAAAGCTGGACAATCACCAATCCACTTAACGAATGGCCAGTAGTAGTCAACATAAAAATTCAGCTTTTCAAGGAACGGACAGTCGAGTGAAGGAATATCTCTCCAGTTCCAGTCAGTGTCGATTAAGCCATAATCAAAAGTGGTTTCACTGTATAAGGAAACATTCAATGTTTTGAGTGTTTTGCTGGCCTTGGCGATAACATCAGCAACGTCTGCCGGATCAAAAACACCGTCAATATCTAAATGTTGCAGCCCTTTTAAAGTGCAATCTGACCCGGCAACAGTCGGAAGTGTTTCGTCAGGACAATCGGTAACGACAATGTGGCGAATATTGATGCACTGGTCCATAATAGCTTGTAAATCTCCCGGGGCATATTCAGTTGTACAAAAATAAACCAGGTCCGGAAAGAGACGAAGAAGTGGAGAGAGGAAGCTAGGGTCTTGAATTTTTTCATCAAACTCTGATGAATAGCCGCCAATTGATAGATGAGTAATCGACGTAGGCTCTTGTGGTAAACGAGCGTAATTGATCCCAGGTGCAAAGGAATCTGTGTGGTACCTCAAACGCTTAAGATGGGTACAGGCTTCCAGTACCTGATGTAGCGGAATATACGAGTCAGACTTATCAGTTTCCAAGTTTAAGTCTGTCAAATTAACACCATCAAGCGCTCTGGTAATATGAGACAGATATTGGACTTTCATTGTATCAGGTGCCAGCTCTGTTGTTTTCCGATTAACATAACTAGTATACCATAAATGACTACTATAATGCTTACCAAAGTTAACAATATTTTTGAACTTGCCATCACCAATTGATGTTAGCAAGTCTTGTAGAAACGTGGGATTGCTGTCGCCCGTTCTTATAATGACTTTATGAACAAATGGTTTGATTTCTTCAAAAGTCGCGATATCCATATGCTCGCCGGGATTATCCACAGTAAGAACGCGCCATGCATCAGGACTTTGAAGTATCCGCTTCATCCAACCATCAGCCACGTTCATGCTCTCCAAGAGGGTGCTGGTGTCAAGGTATTGTAAAATTTTTGGGACTATTTCCATGGGGAGTTGCGATATGAAGTCATAACGTTGCATTCGATCGATTCGTTGTTGGAGATTGTTGATACGTTGGATAAGCAGGCTCTTGTCATATTGATCAGATGATAGTGGTTCTTCATAGGTTTCCATGGCTTTCTTGCTTTTGCCTTGCATCTCGTATACACTTCCAGCGCGTAAATAGCCGGTCGGGAATAATGGCAGTAGTTTAATCATATACTGCGCAATTTCAAGTGCATCGCCGAGTTTCCCTGTTTTTGCGAGTTCAGAAGCTCTTTGGTCGAATATATGGATAGTATCGTGGATTGAGTTTTTCAACATTTCCGCGCCATGTGAGGTGCCCATGTTCCACAACCCTTTTCTATATGCGTCGTAAGCCAGCTTCCAGTTATCCTGGATAAGATGGATCTGTGCTGCACGCTGGTAGCCGTAGTATGAATATTTTTCATGTTTCAGCATATCCTTCGAATAATACAACGCCATATTGTATTTCCCATCGGTCACGCTATCAAACAATCTGGTGTCCAGGCGTTGAATGCAAATGAACGGATCATCCGGAGTTGATGCTGCATCGGCATTGTAATTGTCGTTGTACTTTCGCTGTCTTTTTAGACATCGCGTTTGGTGGAGTTGCAGTAGAGCTTCGCTGTTAACTGGGGTCATGTACTGTTAATGAGAGAAAGAATAAAGAAAAAGGTGCTAAAATATGGATAGCTGTAACGGTTAAAGTTTTCGTGGCGCAGTTTGTGGTCATGCTGTCGGATCTGTCGCTTGCTAGTAACAGTAGTATGCGTTTGAAAATGTGATTTTAAATTCTGTACCGCAAGCTTGTGGCGGGCTTGAAGTATCTGGGCCTGAAGTAAGGCGAATGAACGACCGAGCTAGTCTTTATGTCTTACCTAGGCAGCCTATGAAGTGTCGAGCTACGCTCGGTGTTTCACAATGTCTTACCTGAAGCAGCCTATGAAATGCTTAGCTACGCTCTGAGTTACACAAGGAAAGCCATCATCAACATTCACTACGACGGATAGAAGCAGAACATAAGTTGTAGTTTAGAAATTTTATATGCCACTCTGGTGCCCTTTTTTACGGCACCCGAATAAATTTCTTATCTACAAAAAAAAAGAAAGCCATTATTAAAGCATGTCAAAGACAGACGGACCACAACATCAACTGACAACCAAAAAAGTGAAAATGTTATTTCATAACGCTCGCCACAAAAGTATTGTATATGGAATTATAGCTAGTTTTCTGTATCCTAATGGAGCATCTCTTATATTCGACAATTGAATAAATTGCCTTCAATACAAAAGAAGAAAAACCACATTTGTTATATATATAAACATTTCTTACAGAAGAATGATAATAATGATTTCACATGGCGCTTTGTCATTGATTAAACTACATTCTTGCTAAATGATTTCGTTGCAGTAACTATTATGCTCTGATTTGGTCAAATGATAATGGCAGTAATCATTCCAGTCTTAAGCTTTTAGAATTTGGAAGTAAATTACAGTATGCTGCTGATAATGTATACGCTGCCTGGTATACCAGTCAAGTTCCAACGCGGACCATGGCAAACTACGACGCCGAAGCACAGGTTATGCGAGAGCACCTCCAGTCACCGGTAAGAAAAATACTAAACAGAAATCTGTCAGCTAATGTACTAACCGCTGCGGAAGTTGCTGAATCGAATGAAAACTCGCTTATGTTTGCACCGGTCATTTTCGCAAGTTGATGTTTATCAAACTCATATCAATCCCCAGCAACGATATCAGCCCATCAATCAGTAGCTCCCGTTCCTTCGCGAACATATCTATCGTTACTGAAACCAGCACCATATCCACAGTCTACATCAGCGCTTGGCAAGATGCCTCCCTATCCATTTCCACCGCCACAGCAGCAAATATATTACAAATGCCACAGACACCTTCACAGCAGCAACCGATACAATATGACAATATGCCACCACAAAAAAGATTTCGACACCTTTCAGCAGCGCCCAGTTCACCTATATCAACTCTTCCATTAGTCAGCGCATCATCCCAAGCAGAGATTCCCGCCAGGACCATTCGTACATATACAATATGCAAAACGATTGATTGCAAAGGGCGCGTAAGTTCAAAAATTGTGACACCGCGTCATAGTTTATATAATAATTAATAAAGTACCATCGCCTCATATAGCATTGAAGCGTATTTTGTTGGTTTACCGAAAATTCTCCTTTCTGGCTTCATCGAAACCATGCAACAATGCATTTATAGGCGCTTCCAGTGCCTGTAAATACATTCTTAAAAAATCAAAGAATTAATTACCTCGAGCCCAGACATGTTATACGTGCTAAGCTTGTCAACCACACTGTACTTATGAAACAGCCGATATAATTTTTCGGCCCTGATGTAATGTAAAGTGAAGCACGGGAATGTGCCCCAACACTACCGTATTTTAAACGCCCAAAAAAGAAGATTAAACAGATAGTACTTATAATGTCAGTGGCTACGTAATCGGATTCTGACTTGCGTATAAACGTGAAAGACTGTGTCTCTGAAGCAAAACGATCCAGCGCACTATTAATATTTTGGCACCGAACATGCCTCTTCCATTATTAAGCATGAGAAACACATGCTGTGTCACTCCTTCTCTAGAGTATACTCTTTGGAGAGGCACAGCATTAAAAGACACATGAGTTATGTGAAAGAGTAAGGAATTAGAATGTATTACAGTAGAATGACATGCCAACATAGATAGTGTGTGAATATATTCTTGAACTTCTTGACATTTCCATCGAACGTCGCAACGCGTGTGATTCCTAGATCCCTGGCGAGCCGGTGATATTTGCCGTATCCTTGATGGAGTGACCCTCCTTTTAAGCAAGTGTTTCTATGGAAAAAGTGGATGAAGCGGGTAAAGATGGGATCAAAGTATTACCAAAAGAAATCAGCCAAGCTGATTCAACAGCCCAAAGATCCGAAGGAGAAAATTGGAAGCAGTTCGGTGAATGGAAGCCTTAACAAAAGATCGCCTGGATCTTTTGCTTAGAACATGCAACACAGTTGAACATCTCTTATTGCCTGACCATACAGCTGCCATACCAGCCTACTGTCAGGGATTAACAAGAGTCAACAACTTTTCCTTCGGTACCCAGTGTGTGCTCCAGTGTTCGACCGAATGGAGGTCTTCGTAATCGAGTTTTACTTAGAACAACTGGAGAACGTTAAGATGGCGCTTCCCGTCTACAACTTATAGCTCCCATTCTGAGCAAGCGTAGAGATTATCCCGACATCCCACACCAAGCAAAGTTCTGTTGAAAAGAGAAGAAAGCAAACGGCAGCCTTTTTTACCGGAAATGTGACGTCAGGAAGAGGGAACCGCGCTCTACCTCCTACTTTCATTGGGTTCCGACGTTTTGACCTTGAAGCAGCTCTTTACTATGCAATCTGAAAAGCCAAAGCCTGTCTGCGCTCGCAAAAACTTTCTGTTGCAGGCTGATGACTGTAACTTACCGTGTGCTTCTGCTATTAGACGCACTGAAGGTTGATGAGTGGGCCGACCCATCACTATTAGATGAGGAACTACTCAAACAGGAAGGAATGCGCGTAAAGAAGGCGATCGAAGCTAAATCACGTATGACCAAATCGGTCAACATCATTAGCTCCAAAAGAAAAGACTATATCCCTCTTCGCAGCTACTATTCAGCGTTGTCCAAATATTACAAGACAAAAGAATTCCTGGGATCCTTTATCGAGGCGTTTGACTTGAGGAAAGAAAATGCCCTCAGCGTGCACCAAGGTATCAAACTCTCCCGCGTCGGTGCTTTACATTATGGCCAACAGCTCGATAAGATGGTTTTGAGCAAGGAACACCCGGCCAAAAACAGCAGTGGCGAAGATGAAGATGCAACTTACGATGATCGCTGACTGGCAACCCCTGAGGGGCAACTGTAAGAGAAGGATATGTCAACGAGACTCAAAAAGGTAACTGATTTATTGCATACGCTTTGCTCTCTCTATTTACAATACATGTTTATCCGCGATGGGTTTTTCTTACGCAGGTATTCCGTGAGTGATGTGTAATGTCAACCTTATTAGTGTTGAGCGGTGACGGATCGTGGTGATCGATAGGATGAATGCTAACAGCATATCCGTGAAGAGACGTGTTGACCGGAAGGTCGCGTGAATAAGTTACCTGATTCGCTTAGTATTTGGTAAGCATGAAGCTCAATGTTTCAATGTTGGAACTGGGAAGCGGCGGTAAGGATAAAAAACTCTTATTCGCTGACGAACAGCATAGATGACAAAGAAGCTTGTTAGGGTGTGTTCATGTCGGATACAACAACCCCGACCAAATCCAGACATACTTAAACTCAAAGGAACCCGATGATATTCCCTTCAAAAGCTTAACTTTGGCCACAAAAGTAAAGCACGGAGCTCTTGAAATCTTCAAGAGCTGGAAAGACGGTGCGCCTCTAGCAAAGAGCCAGGCCCATTGAATAAGTCGGTTTGACGTCACTCCTTGACCTTGTTGATGTACCATCTACGAGATGTTTCCTCAGTTGCGAAGACGACGCTATGTGGAACACAAAGGTCGAGCCACTCGCTGCAAAATGTCGCATGGGCGACTCGCCTTTGCTTACCATAGTCGCCCAGACATAGGATGTTGCCGCTGCCGTGTTGACTCGCACCAATGATGTTGAGAAAGCCAAGGAATACATCCACAGGGTCAGAGCTCCTTGTACTGAGACGAGGAAATTGCTTGACGTCATCCTAGTTATCCTACACACAATTGACACAAGTACTTTCCTACTCTACCCTGCCAACATTGACGCCGCAAAAGAATATGACTTTACAGTTCAGGTCTGGAACCCGTTGCTCAAAGGCATTGTTGACGTTCATGGAGCGTTACGAACGAATGTTGGCGAACCTAGCCCGAAGATTGGCTCGGTGGCTCTAAAACGGCTCTATGGCGAAATCAAGTGTGATTCAAAGAGGATCTACGTACGTATACTATACGATTCGCGGGACAAGGAGCACGATCTCCTATGATTTGAGGCTGCAAAGTCAGGCCGTGGTGGAGAAGCCAAGAACAACCTTGGCGGCGCCATTCTACACACTTCGAACGAGCACAAGGCATCCCGACCATCCTCCTTCTTTGTCCAAACGAATGGCGCTACCACCCACATCGGCTCACCGCACCTTGTACTCCCCGATCTATAGCTGCGGTTCACCAAGCCAATATTGACTTCCCCAGAAACTTTCCCGCTTTCGGTTCCTTGAAGTCCAAATTCATCTTCGTAGTTAACGTTATCTACAAGCTGGAGCGAAATGCGACATTTATACGTAAGTCAGTTGATTCCGTACATGACCGCCACTGCAATTCGCTCGCAAAATCTATTTACCGACAAGAAAGTACCACATCGAGTGACTGGGTATACGTTGTATGGCCAACTTATTACGATCCACCCGAAGATGTTATTGCCACAGCGAAACTGTCATTGGAGCTGTTTGGACCCAAGTCCCCTGCCAGCTTCAAATCCACGCCTCGTTTGCCCGCAAGTATGGAAAATGTAGATGAGTTCGGTTGGGTTGAGAAGGATGGTAGATTCTTCAATGTTTATACCTCGTCATATGCCGATCATCACCCTCTCACTGGCATCGCTAATGGCACTTAAATACATGGCCAGCGTATACAAAAGGATGCACGTATAAATAAAGTTTTCATGTCCATCTGCATGTGAATAACTTGGAGCGCTGTCGCAAAGGATGTAATTATCATATTTCTCGTCACTTCACAACGCCTAACAAGTCCATCACCACATGGCATTTGGTGCAGTATTTTGGCCTATCAATGACACAACAGTTCGATGCCTGGTGTGGATGTCGGGATAATCTCTACGCTTGCTCAGAATGGGAGCTGTAAGTTGTAGACGGGAAGCGCCATCTTAGCGTTCTCTAGTTGTTCTAAGTAAAACTCGGTTATGAAGACCTTCATTCGACTCTTGTTAATCCCTGACAGTAGGCTGGTATGGCAGCTGTATGGTCAGGCAATAAGAGATGTTCAACTGTGTTGCATGTTCTAAGCAAAAGATCCAGGCGATCTTTTGTTAAGGCTTCCATTCACCGAACTGCTTCCAATTTTCTCCTTCGGATCTTTGGGTTGTTGAATCAGCTTGGCTGATTTCTTTTGGTAATACTTTGATCCCATCTTTACCCGCTTCATCCACTTTTTCCATAGAAACACTTGCTTAAAAGGAGGGTCACTCCATCAAGGATACGGCAAATATCACCGGCTCGCCAGGGATCGAGGAATCACACGCGTTGCGACGTACGATGGAAATGTCAAGAAGTTCAAGAATATATTCACACACTATCTATGTTGGCATGTCATTCTACTGTAATACATTCTAATTCCTTACTCTTTCACATAACTCATGTGTCTTTTAATGCTGTGCCTCTCTAAAAAGTATACTCTAGAGAAGGAGTGACACAGCATGTGTTTCTCATGCTTAATAATGGAAGAGGTATGTTCGGTGCCAAAATATTAATAGTGCGCTGGATCGTTTTGCTTCAGAGACACAGTCTTTCACGTTTATACGCAAGTCAGAATCCGATTACGTAGCCACTGACATTATAAGTACTATCTGTTTAATCTTCTTTTTTGGGCGTTTAAAATACGGTAGTGTTGGGGCACATTCCCGTGCTTCACTTTACATTACATCAGGGCCGAAAAATTATATCGGCTGTTTCATAAGTACAGTGTGGTATCGCTTAACGAGAAAAGGCTTTCGAATGAAGAAACCAAAAAGTACGATAATGTTTTATTGAGGAAAACTACCCTCTATTTATACTAATGATGAGTCGTGACGGAGAAGATGAATATTTTTGTTTAATAGCCCAAAGATCCATGTTATCGCCGAGTTTCTGATGACCTTGCCGTCTAAAGTCAATGAGGCTGAAGGTCATACCGAAGCTTAGTTAACGGTGTTGCCCTGCATGATCAGTAAAGCCGGATCACGGTTGCACACGCAAGCAAATAGGGCAATCGATAACTGTACAGTTATTAATAGCAACGGATATAAACAAGGACTAAGGAAAAGTATATAACCATGGGTGATGGTGCATATCGGGAGTACGACGGCTAGCGCCGCAGCGTAGTTCTTTACCACATGATGGAAACGGATTCTGAATCGTTGTGCGAACCCCATTTTCCCACAGGTTGAAGATTCTCAAAATGCTTTCAGAAAAGATACCATTAAATTTTGATGATGCATAAGATACCACGAACTATAAAGTCTCCCACTCTTTTATAAAAATGCATAGCAAAATATATATAGTGAAAAAGATTACTTTTGTTGCCTTGCTATTATCAGGATTAAAGCACCTGCCCCAGTGGTAATCATCGCAATGCCTGCTAGACTTAGTGCATCTGGGTATTCATGGAAAATAAATATACCAAGTATAGTTGCAAAAACAATACGAGTCATTCGTATTACTGATCCTGGACCTGCAGGTGCCATTTGAAGTCTACAAATGTTGTAAGAAAAATGGTACATATGTGCGAGCAAGAATTACCCTCGGTTTATCAGAGCACCATTGAAAAAGAGACAAGCACCGGCCATAATCAGAGATACGTATTGCTTCCATCCCTGTGGCCATACAAACGATCCAGCGGATGGCAAACTGATCAATAGCGATCCAAGTGTGAAGTACAGATTGAAAACCAAAAAGTAGGCCCGGTTCCCGACCCTTCGGATTATAACAGGTAGCATAGCAGATAGGAGCGCAACTGCTAATGATCCAAGCGATGGCATGAGTGGCAATTGCTGGACCTGACCAAATAAGAACTGTGGTCTGAAAACAAAGATTGTCCCGGTCATGCAAAGTGCAATGCAGGCACCGTGGAAATAGTGAAAAGGCTCACTAAGGAATAATGTGGCAAGAATAGTTGTGAAAACTGGGTTAAGTTGTAACATAGCTTAAAGAACACTAGTTAGTTGCGACACAAAATTTTGTACGTTCTTCAAACCTGTAAAGTCAGCGATTGGCATATTGGTTGTGCAATATGCTTCCGTCGTCAGCATGAGCCCACCAACGACACCAAATAGCATGAGCCATCGGCGAACTCCTGATGGTCCGATAGGATTGACATTTTTCCATGAACATGAGCTGGTAATAAATACGAGCTCTACCAGGGTTTGTATTGTAACGATCTCTGACGATGGTATAGAGTACGAACCGCCTAGCTTAATGAACAAAGACATGCATGCCGAAGTAATGGATGAGAGCAGGAGGATACCGAGTCCATAAATTTCTGTTTTGTGATCCCCATACTTTGGTACGAGAGGCTGCTGTTCTTCATCTATTAGTTTGGTTTCTTTTGACATTGTAAAGTGTGGAAAAGAGTAGATGGTTTTAGTGATAGATATAATCTCCCTTATATGAGCTCAGGGGCATATTCGATAGGGGAGCACTGTGCGTGCACCCTGCTGATCAAATTTTCAGGGAACTATCGTCCTTGTCGGTAACTATCCGGTACCGTTCCAGTGTATCACTGGAGAGGTCACTTGTTCTGTATAAAGATCTTTGTGACTCTTAAATTACGAGTGAATATCATAATGTACGGAATTAAAAGCGTTCATTTCGCGCCACAGTACATCACTATTTAGTTGACAGATGCAAACATTTAATTAAGGTCTATACATGTGCAGTAATATACAATTGCGCATAAAACGTTCCTTCATTAACAGATATTTTCCTGGAGCATTTACTCTATATAATACTAGGTGCGTATTACTATGAATGGCATTAGCTTGACTTTATCACTTGGTTTCTCTATCCAAAACTAGACATGTTATCATACATTATTTTTCTTTTTTCGACCGACAAATGCTACTCCACAAAGGCAAACTTTTAGCCGTCGTTTCACATGTGATGTAGATTAACAGTTAGCCTGGTTTTACGGAATACGTTTGACGTAGCTTTTTCTAGTACATTAGTTACGTGTCCACATACTTTTCAAATTACACTGCTGGATATTGAGTTGCCACATCTTTGACCCCTATTCTACTTAGATATTATGAATAAGGCGACATTCACAATTTTTATCAAGAAAAGTCAAAAAATGTATGAAGCAAGAAGCTCACCGAACATGTATAATTCGAAAGTGTGATGTAAGTATACATCGCGACCAGTCAAAATCGAAGTAATCCAACAGCGATATAGAGTTCAGCATGCATGAAACACCAGAGAAAATATAAAACATTGTTTCTAATCTAAAAGCCTAGTTTGTTGCATAGCACTTCATTATAATCGAAAAATTGTACATTGGCTTTCTAAGAGTTGCTTGAAAAATGGCACGACCCTGTACTTGCTAGCCTAGTTTCGAACATACATATCTTCATACGATTATTATGAATGCAATAGTATCATATGCACGAATCTGCAGATATAACAAAATTTCCTTCTTATCACATGGATCAAAGTTGCACATAAGAGCAAATAGGGCTATCGGTAACTGTACGATTGTTGATGTCGTAATGACAATGGATACATAATCAAGGACTAAGTGAAAGCATGTAATCATGGATGATGATATGTCGAGGATGCTACAAATACTCCTATTACAAGTGCGGTACGTCAGTTTCGCTAGATGCCTGTGAGAGAGTTACACCGGCGAAAGGTAAAGTTCTGTGTCAATGAAAACGGCGAGCGACTGCATAGGCGGTGAATGTATCCGGAAGGAGAGCTGCAAAGTAGGTCATCGCAGCGGTTGCACGACAAATTCCTCGCAGGAGTATGTACGCATACTAAAAGAAGTCTGGTCGTTAAAACGCTGTCTTAATTATAATGGTGATACCGTGAGTGCTTATATCACTATAAACTGAAGCTTTTCCTGAAGCAAATTCTGCAGGTAATTGGCCAGGATATCCAAATCATCGGCCATTAACTTTGCAAAGACCCAGTGATAGGCCATTAAGATGTGCCACAGCTTAAGATTTTGCGTTCGGCGCGTTTCTGAGGCCTGGCTACCCCAAGGCATGTTATCTGCGCCCAAATGGACGCTTTGTCTTACTCTGGGAGGGGGATAAAGCATAGAGCAGCTCTCTCCTCTCCAATGACGGTGTGAAATATATTCATACTTTTTCGAAATTTGACGACGAATCACGATGACTATTCGTTTACCCAAACAAGTTTCACCTTTTATTAGTAATTGTGCGTTTTTTACTTTTTGCGGGAATGGTTTTGTTCTATACATGTATGATTTAAGTAAAGCCTTTTCTTCCTGCTCCTAGTCTAACGATAGAAAATTCTACACTCGTAAGGTTTGACAGTTTAAAAAGGAAGGTGGATCGAGGGGGTACCCAATGCTTGACGAATAGCTGAATTTGGTAACTAGGTAGTGAGTACAGAATGAGCGTGTTGGGGAAAGTCGCCTAGGTCAGATGACGATAGTAGTTGGGATACTGTAGTGATACCGTGAGTGCTGTGAGAAAGATAAACTGGAGTGTAACTTGAACAAAACTATTCCAAAGCGAACAATAAATGCTGCTATTTTTTTCTCGTACAGCTTTTAATATCCATTTGTATCATCATGGAGAAGTCATGGCTTGACGTATCCCCATCTCGTTCAGAATTAACCAGCATATTTTGACCCAGCCGGACTGCCAAACCGAGCGTTATTATTTTAATGAATGTTTCTCGTGGACAATATAAAGTATTAAAATTACTAGTTTCCATCAATATCTAGATAGTTGTCGTAATCAATTGGGATGGAGATCATAAAATTTGTAGAATGTGTGTCAAATCTCCATATGCATGTCTCCGATACTAGAAATTGATGTCGTAAAGTCAGAGTTTATCAGCTACGTACGTGATACTAGAGGAGTATACTTCCTATACATAGTAAGAAAACTGATAATATTGTTATGTATGGGCAACTCGGCATAAGTTCGATACGGTACAATAATCTTTGCAGATTATACAAAGACAAAAGTGCGGTTAAAAAGGATGTGGTAACCCAGTTGGCCATAAGTATCTGGATGTCGCTCTTGTATCACGCAAGACACTACTATCCACACTACCATTAGAGATTCCTGCTTGCGCATACCAAAGATGTGGCGAATCCCGCGGATGACCCGTTAAATATCGTTAGTAAAAACGAGAAACCGTGCTCACTTTTCGTGCATGAAGGCTGTTAAACCTCAAGATTTGATTGCAGCAATATAATGTAATTTGTTAATGTGCATTTGACTTTGTTTTTAAAGCACACATAGCATAGTGAGTGTAGGTCAGCTCCAACACTGTGGATAATCTGGGGCTGTAACACCAATTAGGTGTGGGCGTGACTTTCTGATAAGAGAAAGAATGCTTTAATAACGCCCATTTCTAATACAAAATAGAACGTTCACAGAAAGACGGATGTAGATCCCGGTGATTTAGATACAACAAATTGACACACTAGTACATTTTGCAGCTAAACAGCTGTTGACAGCAATAAGCAAATGGAAATTGATCGACGATGCACAGAAACACAAATTAATAAATGACGTGGCTCAAACAGTATTAGTATGTGAGATTCTATAGCCCACATGATCTCTAAAGCATAGTCATTTAATTTGCACAATTTTTTTTGTTGCCGGAATCGAGATCCATTTTTGTTTCTGTGATGAAATAACGACAAAAAGGTTGTTCTCACATTGTATTCTTTTGATCTAGGTCCAAAAGAAATATACTTGAAGCGGTTTGTGAAAGAAAGCCGCATCTTTAATAATACTCTAAACCGTGCTTGTGGTTTTCATATATAAAAAGACCATTGATGATGCATTCAAGATCTCTACCAAAACACACACTTTCCAATCTCCCTGGTATATTTTCCAACCCCTTCCAAATTCCTTTAAAAATGGTGTCTTTCAATTTGATCACTTCTGCAGTCCTGGTGATTGCTAGCGTCGCACCCTGGTCGGTAGTCGCAGCCCCCGTTGATTATGAAGGTTTCCCTGGCCTTCCCAGTGAGAACGAAACGGAGCCTACCATTGGTATTCCAACGGAGCCTACTAAAGATGAGCCCAGCATGGTTCGTCCCACAGAGACAACCACTAATGAGCCCAGTATTGGTCGTCCCACGGAGACAACCACCACTAACGAGCCCACTATTGGTCGTCCCACAGAAACAACAACCACTAAAGGTGAATCTGAACCCACAATTGCTCTTCCCAATGGTTTTCCTACTGGCTGGCCTTTCCCAAGACCGTCTAACTGGCCCACTTTCTCCTTTCCATCGGGCTTTCCATCTCTTCCTACTGATATTGAATTGCCAACGGGTTTTCCTTCTCTTCCATCCGATTTTGAATGGCCCACTGGCTTCCCTTCTCTTCCTTCTGATTTTGAATGGCCACCAGAATGGCCTTCGCTTCCCACTGGTTTTCCCACCCGCTTGCCTACTGATTCGGCTGCTCCTACAGCGACTCCATTTGAGGATTAAATCCATCAGTTAATCAAGTTGGATAGTAAAATAACCTTTAGGATAGTGAAACTATGGACTGTTGTTTCTTGTAGTATATACGCCACATAGAAATAAAGCCATAATGTCATTGATCCTGCTTTTTTTGATTCCCTTATTGATTTAAGAGCCATTGATTAATGTATCATGAGGCAAAACGCTTATTTGCAAATGCATACCATTAATGCTTTCACTTTTTGGATGCGACAATCAAATTACGATGGCACCAAAAACCAAGGCAGCGCATACCAAGCTTAATTCGTCGAGATATCCGTTAAACAGTACACTGATTAAAACGCTAGAATAATAACACTGTTACACAGCATAGATGCTGGGCCTACAGGAGCAATTTGGAGGCAAATACAGTACTTCAATTAGGAAAAGAAACGCAAGAGCAGTAGTATCTGTCAAAAAGTCAAGTTCAGGAGCGTAGTGACACTCACCATAGCTAGCGCCAGATGCTGGCTCCATCCTTGTGGTATGTACAACGCAAGCTTTGGCTGTTGGCAAGGCAATGGGAAGGATGGACAAATTAAAATAGTTAACGTGAACTATATGATGACTTGTTTCGCGATTTTGCGTATCAGGATAGCAAATACTGCAATAAGAGCTGCGATAATCAATGTGCCGAGTGTTGACGTAGACGGTATGCATATGAAGTGTATAGCGTGAGAAATCGGAAGGCGGTGGCTTTGTATTTAGTATCGATGCATCTGCTTGCATCATGCCCTGTACGATGTTTTGATTCGAGAGTTCGTATTTTTTTTGCGGCGCATGTGGTCTCGCCAATTGCATGTAGAACTGAAAATACGTATGTAAATAATTTCTGGTACGAGAAGCGGACTGACCAGGTTCGATAGCGTTATACCGATACTTGTTCCCATACGTAACAGAAACATGACATCGTGATTTTGATATAATGTATTAAGAGCAATAAATTAAACGCACCCCGAGGAGAGACTTTTTTGAATTGTTTGCAAGGCACATTTTCAATGGCTAACTGTTCACCTCTATATACTTGTCAGTTTTGATCTATCATAGATACGTAGCGCAATCTCCTGCTTCACCGACCAGCTTTTATTTTCGCCATACGAGTTTTTTCAAGCATGACATCTGCAGGTTTGTAATATTTAAACAAAACATAATGGAAGCAATGGTGAGACCTGATACCTCTAGGAACAGGTCTAAAATCATCCATAAATAAAAGTTATAACTTTTGAACTATGTAATCGATAGCGCACACTGTAAGTCCCATCAATACTACACCGCCACTATGTGCCGCACAATGCCAGTAGCATGTGTAACAGCTCACTTCTACACTTATTTGTACTACAAGCAGGCGCCCATAGGCGACCTGCTCTTAATTTGTTGAACATACGAGTTACAGGCCGAAAATCTCCTGTGGAAACTGCACGTCAGTTGTCATCCGCTTGCGCGTACCAGGGGAAACATTAGGGGATGAGTTTTGCCTCAACTTGGGTATGCAGTGGCACGACTTTTTCTTCCAGTTTTTTGAATCGCCTTATTGCGAGACTTTAGGATTCCCTGTTCATTTCTAAGATAACTTAATACAGGATAACATCGTACTTTTAATACAACTACGTAAAGTATAATCAGCCGATTCAGCACAGTTCGTGAGTGGCTTGATCATCCAATACCTGCATACAAGTGTAGAAAGTATAGAGCGACTGTTTTCGGCATCTCCCAACGAATGTATAGTTAGCCATCATCCGGCAAATACCGTATTGGACCGACAACTGTTTGTCGTAAGCACGGCACCATTACTACTGATGACAGATCTTTCGTTAAAGTCGCTCGGCATAACGAGTCTTGAAAAAGCATGGAATTGACTGCAAATTAGGATTTACTAACACAGGAAAATTGTGTTATAGAAACCTAACACACTTTGACGACTATATGATCGAGACGCTTTAGCTGGATCATAACCGTTTTAGCGCCTTTAATTATACCAAAGGGATTGCGATTTGAAATGCCGAAAATTGGAGAGTATGTGGTCTTAATGCGTACCTGGATCGACAGAATTGACTAGAATCAGTGGCGACTTTTTTTTTTTAGCGCGGCCATAGATTGTGGAACCTTAAGGCGGATATACACACGACTGCCATATTACACACCGCTGTCTAAAGCACATGTCAAAAGGCTTGGCAATCACGACGGCTTTGGATATGCTACTTTTTTTTTACTATACGACGTAAATGTAATGCGATCAACCAATGATATGAAACATTGGGTGCGAACGCCGTTGAACAATAGTGACGTTTCAAGACATGTACCTGAAAATCAGGTACCTGGGGGCCATGTATATATATCTATCTAGAGAGAGCACATGGAATGTTGGTAAGGTTATTTAGCCAGGACCAAACCCCCTGTCATTCTTTGATCTGAATCGTCATTCCTTATTCTATTTCAGTGGAACACGAAATCCATCATAGTGTAGAATCGATTGCGGTGGTGTAAGAGATAAGAGCCAATAGGGATGGCGCGCGTAATCGTTATCTGCACAACAACGAGTAAACATGGTGACAAAATCGGACAGTAGTAGATGAAAAGTAAAGCAAAAAGAAAGCAAAAGCAAGTACGGCAACTTGTGTTGTCAAGGGAACAAAGTGGAAACACAAGGGTAGTGCCATGATAAAGCAATAGATTGGAAGAGCGGGAACTAAACGAAAGCGAGAGACGCGCGCTCAATATCATCTCAGCAGGAGCCCTTCCATTTTCTCCTTTTACTCTCTTTTTTAATCATAAAAAAAACCATGGGTTTAAGTTTCTCCAAGCTATTCGATCTCTTCGGTAAGAAGGAGATGCGCATCTTGATGGTTGGTCTTGATGCAGCTGGTAAGACCACCATCCTGTACAAGTTGAAATTGGGAGAAATTGTCACCACCATTCCTACTATTGGTAAATGAAGCAAGCTTTTTTTCATCTACAAACAAAACTAACACTCATCAAAAGGTTTCAACGTCGAGACTGTGGAATACAAGAACATTTCGTTCACTGTTTGGGATGTCGGAGGTCAGGACAAGATCCGACCATTGTGGAGACATTGTAAGTTGAATGGGTGGTGTGGGTGTGGTTTGCAAAACAAGTACTCATCCAATATAAAATAGATTTCCAAAACACTCAAGGCATCATCTTTGTTGTGGACTCGAACGATCGCGACCGTGTTTCTGAAGCGCGCGATGAACTCCAGCGCATGTTGAACGAAGACGAACTTCGTGATGCTCTTTTGCTTGTTTTTGCCAACAAGCAGGATCTGCCAAATGCCATGAATGCTGCAGAGATTACGGACAAGTTGGGTCTTCACTCTCTGCGTAATAGACATTGGTATATCCAGACGACTTGTGCCACCAGCGGTAAGTGATATTTTTTTTTGGGGGGGGAAGACTTGATACACAGGAGTCTGATGATTTGTTTAGGTGATGGTCTGTATGAGGGTTTGGAGTGGTTGTCAAACAACTTGAAGAGAAGAAACTAGATTAATATCTGATTATATTACAATTTTTTTTTTACAAAAGAAAGCTGCGATCCCCGTTTAAATCCACACGTTATATCTTTCCCTTGCTGTTTTTATATCATATATAAAGCTACTCTTTTTCTCTTTTTCTCTCTCTTTTTTTAGTTCCACGCGTTGCAAGGGTCGAAACCCGATCGGGCTGAATTCAATTGACTAAACACGGCTCCACTCGTGTGTCGTTTAAGTTTGGATTTTCTGAAACCTATTTTTTCTTTTTCTTGACTTTTTTTCCCTTACTTTCCTTTATATAACCAATGGATCTCAAGCCAGCGCAAGTAGCTGCTGATCTTGACGCTGCCCGTTGTCGAGGCGACTGGGCAACTATACCCGAACTTGCACGTAGATATAAACGACATCATCCAGATGAAACAGGTACCTGCAACATGCATAAACGTTGGAAATACAATTTCTTATGCAACCCCATGCTAGTGCTGGACGCTGCAGCTTGCATCGAGGCTGAACTTGTAGAGCAAATACGACCTACGCCTAGCTCTGAATACGCCAATGACACTCCCGATTCAATTTACCTTTCGGCATCGCTCGGCTCATCTCAAGGACAACCATTCATTCAACGCATGCAAGACATTATTCGAGGAAAATCAGACAATCTGGAATTAGCTGATGATCGTCAAGCACAAGTAAGACCTAGTGGACCGTGCTCTCTCCTTTTTTGTAACACTATTGATCGACAAAACAGTTTGCCAAAATCCTGCTAGGCCGCATTTATTACGAGATGGGCGACTATGACAAGGCATTAGAATCACTCTCGAACCTGGCGCTGAGAATAGAGGATGCAACGTCAGGTTACGGTTTGGTGTTGCTGATTCAAGCCCGTGCCATCAAAGGTGAGAAGGGCGTGGGAGCTAAGGGCGAATGATTTACATGACTCACGTGCGTTTGCAAAAGGCATATGTTTCGAACAACAAGACAAGATTGCCTCGGCCATTGAAGCGTACAGCACAGCATGGGATGTGGTCGAGCAACATTTGAAAGCCAAAAGTGACATGCTGTGGGATTGGATGGAAGAATGTCTTTATCGAGGCATTTTGTTGCAATTACGGTCAAAGTAGGCAACAACAGCACAAACAAAGCGGACAAAAAAGTTCTTACGCAAATATTGATAGATCATCCCCGTTGCGTTTGATGCGAGCTTATCTGAAACTGTCCAATGCGTACTGGCGGACGAATTGGCGCCCACACAAGCGATGGGTGATATTCAATCTGTATGCGCTGGAGGCGGATACAAGGTAATATTAACGGCTTCGTGGGGTTGAGTGCGTGTGTAACGCAGCAAAGCTTATTCATGTGACAGTGTGGACGAGCTTATACCCGTAATGGATATTCTGCGCAAGCTTCACAAGTCTTTTGTAACCATCGACACGACCACCGAATTGAATCAGCGAACCGTTGAACTGGCCAATCTCACGAGCCAAGTTCACGATCGTGTTGGTTGGGGTGATGTTCGACATATTCGTCGGGTGCTTCAAGTAAGCCTTTTTTTTTTCTCATGCTATTCGTATTGGTTGCGTTTAACATGACATGTTGTTTAGTTCCTGTATCAGGCCAAGGAACACACCTTCAACAGCGCCTGCATTACTCGCCATTTGCTGTTCACCCTGTTGCGATTGGGCAACTTTGATGAAGCCAAACATACCTTTGCATCGTACATGGATTTGGTGGGGGCCATCGACATTGACAACAGCGACGAGCCAAAGCATTACGAACCAATCACGGTTCTGAGGCGCGCAGCCATTGTTGAAGAAACCCAAGAGCAGTTGATTACGGTGTTGCTGGCTGGTGCGTATTTCCATGGACACATCTATAGCAACGGCAAACTGGCAACAATCATCATGCACCTGGCAATCAGCTTGGTGGAAGAAATCGACCAGGGCAGTGATATGCAAGAATTAATTGCGCGGTGCTATCGATTGCATGGAGCTGCGTGCGGGGTATATGCTCGTCAGTGTGAGTGTTTCTTTTTTTTCCTATTTGGCTCAAAAAGAGATTGGCAGAAAGCAAAACAACTAATCCGTTAAAATATCAGGTGACGATCCTGACACACGATCAGAGTATCACACCAAATCCATCGAATCATTGAAGAAATCCATTGAATTACAAGAAACATGGCAATCGTACTACGAATTATCTGTGGAACAAGCCGTTACGAGAAACTTGTACGACGCCACCGCTTCCATCAGTCGTTCCATCCAGTTGAACCAAACCCACCTGCCTTCGTGGCACCTGCTGGCGCTCATCCATTCGTGTCAGGAAAACAAGGAGACGCAAGCATTACAGACGTTGGAAACCGGATTACAACAATCCAAACTCCAAGAATACAGCAACATCACTTTAGCACCTGTCTGGTCATTCACCGACGAGAAAACCGTGGCGCTGTATGCGACGGTGGCCGAAAGTCATCTTGCCATGGCCATGACAGAGGTTCAACTGTTGGAAAAGTTGGAGGGACCCGAAGCGGTATTGGATCTTTACACGGATCTGTTTTCAATGTATGCCAAGTTGTCGACGCATTTGGAAACGGATCAGGAGCAGGAGCAACCACCCATGGTAGAAGAAAAGATCAATGGAAGACAGAATTCCATATCATCATCACGCCGCGCGTCCCGATCACTTTCGTTTTCTCGCAGACGATCGAATAGTGCAGGAACGAGACCAACCATGGAAAATGGATCAAGTAATTCGGATTTGCCGCCCATTTCGCCTTCTGGACAACCCAGACCCCCAAGACGCATGAAGTCTAGCAGCAGCGACGAGACTCGAAGTGATCGTCGAGGCAGCGATATGCTGCGTACTCGATCATCGTCCATCAGCAGAGAAAGTAAATCGCTTCGAAAGAAGAGCATGCAGTTGATCGATATGGGATTCGCACGACGCATGGGAACAAGTCAAACTAAGCAATCGTCTTCAGGATCCACTCTTCTTGATGGTAATTTGAAACTTGTCTCTACGTAATATCTTTAAGTGTTGTTTCTGACTCGTGCTATAGAACGGCCCACGCCCACTTCAGAAGGTTCATCGGCCACGCTCATGTCGCTACTCACGCCATCGTTCTCCACTGCTAGCATGAACGTGCCTGAACGTAGAGGCAGCAACACGTCGACCATCAGCGCGATCATCACCAAACCGACGCACTTTTACACGCGCTACCAACGGGATCGATGGTACCACCTCCTGGTCAAGCTGTGGCTCATGTCGACCACCACATTCATTCGCGCGGGAAGATTGGAAGAAGCCACGAAAGCAATTGTGGAGGCCGAGCAGCAACTGTTGGCGGGACGAATGAACGATGCGAGCGTATGGTATCAGTTGGGCATGGTGTGCATACAGAAAGCCAAGACGACGGACCAACTGTATGAAACGGGACTGGACGCATTGAAGAAGGCGTTGGCGATTGATCCTGATCACATTGATGCGTTGGTTGCGATGGCGCGTTGCTTTATTGATTTGGAAGAATGGGAGATTGCGGAAGGATTGTTGGATCGCGCAACGCACGGGTTTGGATGGGACCATGCTCCTGCTTGGTATTGGATGGGCGTCTGCTATCGTCATCAACATCATTTAGAACAAGCCAAGCATTGTTTCCAATACGCCGTCGAGTTGAGTGAAACTACACCGTTGCAGCCGTTTGCCCTTTTGCCTCGTTTCGTCCAATAAGTCATTTTCCCTCCCAAATATATATCTCTTTTCTTTTAATAACAACAGACATATCGTTAAGGTTGATAAGCTTTGGTCATATTGTCACAAAAGGATATGTTATGGCCAGTCGATTTCGTCCATCATCTTGTCGTTGCTGGGAACAAAGTTTGGCATGCGGATGGTTTGCTGTGGTTTGCTCTCGGGTACCGGTGGCAGCATACGCAACAATGCATCGCGCCACTTTTGCTGCACAATGGTAGGTTGAGTCTTCCCTTGAGCCTACAATATAGATCTCGGTTACCTTGGCAGCTTCTCTTGCTTGAAGTTCTGCTTGTTCAGCTTTCTTTCGAACGGCATTGATCAATTCGTAACGCTGTTCGCGTTCTTCCCACAGTCTCTTTTGCTGCAGGTACTCGGAATGCTGTTTCAATTGTTCGTCTTCATTTTGTTCGAGACGATGATCGCGTGCTTGCGCATACAGCTGACGTCGGGCCTTTCTTGCTTCTCGTTTTCGTTCTTTGCGAAACTGTCGACGTGGTTGCTTTTTATCAGTTACCTCTTCATGAGGCGATGGCATGAGTTTTTGTTTCAGGAAAAAAAAGAAAAAGGGTCTTCGGTTTTTGAATATTTACGAGTAAGGAAATAACCCCTGGGGAGGGAAAAAGGTAACCAAGAGACCTAGTGACCAAGTGCATATTTGATGGGAAACGGTATGCGTGATCGAGTAGATCATCAAATACGTTTTGGACCACAAATGACTTGCTTTACGTAAAAAGACGCGTGGTGTGGGTGCTTGGGGGCTCGTGCGTTCTGTCTGCAAAGTGCTCCGCTAGACTTTAAATCAACACTTTCCTTTTCGAACAAACACCCCTTTTTCCTTATTTTTTGTATTAACAACACAATGCAAGTCAATGGTCCTTGGTTCATTGAACCGAAAACTCAACGAACGGTTCTTTTTCGCGGTATTAACTTGAGCGGCGGTACCAAAATACCTGTGGCGGTACCTTCACACGAACCCAACGGCTTCTGGGTGGATTACGATCGCAACGTGTCGTTTGTGGGACGACCATTCCCGCTTGACGAAGCAGATATTCACTTGCAACGACTGGTAGACCATGGATTCAATCTCTTGCGTTTCATGGTCACCTGGGAAGCTATTGAGCATGCTGGACCGTATGTACTATAAAATATTCGTTGTCAAGGACGCTCCACTATAAGCAACTCACTCTATCTACTTAGCCGAATCTACGATGACGACTATCTCAACTATGTGATTGCGGTGTTGGAGAAATGCAGGTCGCATGGATTGAAAGTGTATCTGAATCCACATCAAGATTGCGCAAGTGTTTGATACCTTTGGATAAGAAGATATGCACTAACAACCGAAATAGTGGTCTCGACACTGCGGCGGATCCGGTCATCCGGGATGGACGCATACACTTGTTGGATTGGATCCTGCCCATTTCGCCGAAACGAACGCAGCCATTGTTCACAACGTATACCCAGAGCCTGAGAACTTTCCCAAGATGATCTGGAACACAAACTACCAAAAATTAGCCGCGGCAACACTGTTTACGCTATTCTATGCGGGGAAAACATTAGCTCCGAAATGCATAATCGACGGCATAAACGTCCAAGATTATCTCCAACAGCACTATTTGGACGCCTACACCGAACTGGTCAAACGGGTCCATGACAACGGGTTGGAGGGCCACGTTGTCATTGGTTACGATACAATGAACGAGCCCGGTCAAGGATACATCGGACGACAAGACCTGTCTCGGTTGCCGGACGACGACGTTGATTTCAAAAAGGGATGGACGCCCACATCGTTCGAAGGCATGAAGCTGGGTATGGGGATACCAACCGAGGTGGATGACTGGGTGTTTACCTGGCGAGGACCCAAACCCAATGGACGCATCACGATCGATCCGCAGGGCAAAAAGGCGTGGTTGGATGCAAAGGAACAAGCAGATGCGGATCGAGTATTTGGGTGGAAACGAGCGGAAGAGTGGAAGGCGGGATGTATCTGGGCCAACCACGGGATCTGGGAGGGAGAAAGCATCTTGCGCGCAGACTATTTCGCGCAATCCAACTTTGCAAAGCACTGGACAGAATTCATGACGGCCTATTCCGAGAGGATACGAAGCATCCATCATGACGCCATTCTGTTTGTCCAGCCGCCGATTATGGAAACCCCACCGAAAATCGGTGGCGAGCGTTTGGCGCTAGCACCGCATTGGTACGACGGACTCACGTTGGTCAAGAAAAAGTGGTGCAGCTACAACGTGGACTACATCAATTTGAAACGTGGCAAATACGGAACGGGACCATTGCGGTTTGTCAGGGCGTTGCGCATTGGAGAAAAGGCGATTCGGCAGTGCTTTGTGGACCAGATTGAAACACTCAAAGTGGAGGGGCAGGAAACGCTGGGCCCTTATCCATTTATCATTGGCGAGATAGGCATTCCGTATGACATGGAGCCGGTCAAGCAGTCCAGCATCTTGGGCATGTTGTTTGGATGGCTGTTTAGAGCCGCAAAGTATTACCCCATCGATAGTCCCGAGTCACCGCAAAACAAGGCCATGGACGCATCGATTCAGGCAGCAGAGCGGAATCTGGTCAGCTATACGCTGTGGACGTATGTACCGGACAATCATCCGACATGGGGCGATCTGTGGAACGGGGAGGACCTGAGCATCTGGCAGAACGAAATGATAGACGATGTCAGTCAAGAGTCTGATACGAGCAGTGAAACGCTGCTCCCTGAAACAATCCAAGGCAAATTGGGCACATCCACGAATATGCGCGACATTGTTTCGCTTCATCGACCGCATCCTCACAAGATTGCTGGCCAGCCCACGTCCATTGTATTCACCTCGCCCACCGACAAGCAACGTGCGTCGTACGACTTTGCGTTCCAAAGTAACGTTGACGTCCAGGGTCCAACGGAAATCTATGTTCCGACCGTCCATTTTCCGATGCCCGACGCACCCGTCAATCCTACCGAGGTCAATATCTCCAGTGGCCGCTACAAGGCCCAGTCGTACAATGGGAAATACTGGTCCCTGTTATGGTATTGCGACGAGAGTGGAGATCAGGCGCTGCGGTTAATAGGCCAGCCGCTGCAACAGAAAACCGGCTATTGACACGTTGCGTGTCACCCTCTACTGGTCTCATAGATGACAATTGCCTCTCAAAAACAATACATTTCAATCTTGCCGATGAAACTCGAATGTTGTGTAACATGGGACACTGCTGAGTTTCCTTGTTTGATAACGACGAGCACTCATTTTCCATTTTCAACCAAAAGCATAACTCTCCCTCCACTCCCCCCCCCTCTTCTTCTCAGAGCAATGGCCATTCAATGATTAAACTCTTGATTCTGAACAATTCCGGAGACATTATATATCAATCGGCAAACCACCCACAATCCACCGAAGGCAGCAAAATCCTGTACTTGCCTCTGCTATTAACCAAGGACCTGTTCAAGGCCAACTTCCACGACCGGATACAATACCTCCATACGGGCAAGAGCACCATTGTGTTGTTAGAGGTAAATGAGCGACACGTGGTAACATTTTACCAAACATTGTTGTTGTTGTTGTTACTATAGAAACATGGCCTACTGTACATTGCGTGGACCAAACGAGGTGACATGCCAGTCAATCTCGTACACCAACATCTCCATGTTATCGATCGACTGTTGCGGTTTCATTTTGGACCCCAGTGGCACACGCATGTTGAAAATGTATCAGTATCTCGAAGACATCGAGTGCGTCGTGATATAACGTTGGCGGAGGTGTCGGCTTGCATTGCGCGATTGTCGCTGATAAGCACGCCAAAGGCCTTATACACATGCGACATGCTGTGTTGTGTCGAGCAGGTGGAGCTGCATGACGATCTGCGCAGTAGACTTGCACAGACGCTGCACGATTGCTGCGACATGGCCTTTTCATCACCACCTTCGACGGCCACCCGCTTCACTTCATTCTTTGCCACGCCGCCAAGGACCATCCCGCATCCATATGAAGCGCCGCTCATGTGGTCCGACGCCTTTTTATTTGCCAAAAACAAGATCGTGGTCAAGCGCAAACGCTCCGAAATCGATGAACTGTTGGATGAGGATCTGCCGCAAGAAATCCTGTTCTACTTGTGTCACATGGCGTCTGAATATGCGGATCAAGCTGCTGCCAGAGAAGGTACGCGTAGTTAAGCGCTCTCTCCGTGTGTGCGTCGCTAAGATGAAAATAAACACAACCGTGCACAGATCTGGCCGGCCAACGACATCGACGACGACACGGGTCGAGTCGATCCCAGAACATTACAGAATCAAGGTAAAAAGTGCAAAAAAAGGGGGAATAAGGTTTGGTGACAGGGTCTCACAAATGGGCTCTTTTTTTTTAAAAGCTACACAACGCTTGAGAATAAGCCCGTTTATGCAACCTCATCCGATTCCACTCCAACTCCGCAAGCTTCCTCCTCCGAAGCCACCAGCCAAAAGTCATCCGTCACCTATGTGTATGACTCGTCCTCCATCACCGCGCCCTTCAAAGTCAAAGAAAAAAGCAGCTATTCCATCACCGTGGCCTCGTCCAACTGCTCGACGCCCTCGTTGTCATGGAGCTCTCCGCCGATGCATAACCAGCTTTTATCTCGACTGACACGTCGCAGCCCATCGAAACTCCATCACCCGCTTATACCAAAACAAGAAGAACTTCCACCCAACGCCAAGATTTTCCATTCCGAGCCAAACGATGACGAACATTGCTTATCCAGCAGCTTACCACTGGAGAAAAGCGAGTTTGGTGGCCGTCGACGTAGCTCCACGCCAAAACCTGTCCTCTTCCAGAGTAGTGCGCCCTCATCCCCCGCCATACGATCACGTAGTCAAAGCAACGCATCCACCAAACAGTCGTTACGCAACATGTTTAGTTCGTTCTTGCAACAGAACGACACCCACAGCGATGACGAGGTGCCTGAAAACGAAGGCAAAGTCATGTCCCGATGGATCAAGATTGGACACCGATTGGTATTGTGTCTCATACTGTTGATTCATCTCGGCGACGGATTATGCGCTGCCATCATTTGTCGTCGTGACCATGATGTAATAAGCAGAGAGTAACACAAAAAAATGAACGTTATTGACTTTGAATATTTTTTTTTGTAGGATACTCACACCACTGTGCGTGACAGAATGACCAACCACAGTTTGGTGAGAACTTTGCGAACGAGTCTGCAAGAACGACTGCAAGATTTCTCCACATTCCTATTAACAAAGGAAGCAACGCATTTCACCATATTGTCCTTTATTACGGCCTATCCTGGACTACTACACTTCATCCATCTCAAGAATGGAGTCATGCTTGCTCCGACAATTGTTGACTTGAACGAATTCAACCATAATCATCGGTTGTTGCTGGAGATTGGAGAAAAGTATGAAGAGTGGGCCACCGCGCGGGAAACCTGGGGATGGCCCTCTCTAACAAAGCTGCAAGATTTGGTATGTGTTCATTTTACTTCTTTGTTTGGGAAACAAAAAATATTCACACACAAAGATAGTGCGAACAGATGGTGCAGAATGAATCCCACGATCAAATACGTCATGTAGTCAAGCTAGATTCATCATCCGGTCGTGGATTTCAATGCGCTTATCAACGAGGCAAACATGGTGATTTGTTGATGGCCTTATACTTTAGTTTCATTCCAAAACATGCGGTTTTGGAAATGCATCAACGTCTCTTCATGGATGTAAGCCAACGCTTACCTTAAAAAAAATGTATACCCCCTCTTTTTTTTGCTATATAAACCTTTTTTCTGTACATATTTTATTATTATATATAAAAGCAGCTTTTTTTAATGCATGCGTTTCCACATGATCACACGTGGTATCATTCGCGCTTCTTGACAATTATTTTATGTTTCGTTTTTAATTGTCAAACTTTCGTTAGATTAAAAAGTCTGAGTTTTAGTGGTTATTGATGTCAAACGATCTATTGAATTTAAAGTTTGTCGAATTGGCGTTGCCATGAGTCCCTCCGTGTATATACGTATGGCAGTAGCAAAAGCCAAAATTGTAAGGGTGGCACTGGGTCGGTCACTACAGCGTCGACAGCTTAATGCTGCAAAGTATTGAAAGCCAACGCTGCGGTGCGGTTAACACCAATACGCCGGATTTTTGAGGCAACGAAATTGGCGGGCGGAGGTGCGTAAGCTAATGAGTTCTGTACTTGAATAGAGGAATATACGGGTTATATGATATATATAATAATGATTTATTTGAGAGCTGTGCTCCATGTTTATATCGTTGCTAACTAATATTATATCGTGATAAAGCTTGCTATTGGTGATTGTGGTGGATGGCGGTAACCGGCAAACGGCAAGTGCTGATGGTGGAGTGATCGCAAAGTAGCGGCGTGATCTGATTGGCCTCGGCACTTACACGGTTACGGTTACGGCCTTTGCAGTTCCCATTCAGCATTATGTCACTTGATCTGTAAATTCGTTGAACTGTCACAAAAATACTGCCTAAGTTTATTATGAGCGATCAGTAGTTCAGCAAATGAATGATCAAAATATACGAACCAATACTACAGATTGGCGGTGGCAGTCAAACAGTGAACAGAAGGGTATTACAGAAAGAAAGGTGATGAAACAGTGAAAGGGAGGGTCGAGCTAAACTTATAAATGAGGGTACAAGATTCGGGTTACAAAATAGGCAAATGGGGAGTGACTTCTCACTACAAAAAAGTTGGGCTCCCACTTCACACTCCCTTACCATTTAAGACCCGGTACAGACTTAATGTCTAAGCAGGTTATACAAGATCAAGAAGTTATCAACATCATCACCCATCACTTGACAAATACAAAAAATGACTACATCAGCAGCAACAACGAGTGGGCAGACGGGACCAGATCGGACGTTGTACTTGAACCAAAGAGCAATGTATTGAACCTGCCACCCATCATTGTTGAAATCCAGCACCGTGTTAGCGAGGACTTCATCAAGCGGACCATCGGATACAGTTTACAAGCATTCAAACGATATGAATGCGGACCTGTAGTTTTGATTATATGCACGTCCTCGTTGTCAACGTCTCTCAAGGATGATTGCACAGTTAGCAAGCGGGCAGCGTGCTTCGAGATTCCTTGTCGTTTTTGGGCGCAAGAGTGCTTAATCGTATGTAAGGAGAGCATCCAAACCGATGACACTACGACACCACTGGACCCATTTGTCGCGCTTGGCCTCTTTCTTAGCCATGGTGCACAATCACTCGTCGGCACTCCCAACAGCGATGATATGACAATGAAACAACTTTTCAAGTTGGCTATGGATTACTATGACAGTCTTTTGGGTAGCGAACGCCACTTGATAGAAACTCTGAACGAGGCACTAGAAGCACAAAGCCAGTAGTACCAACGCCTACGGACGCTCGTTGACAGCAACGTACCCACTGACACTCTCGGCAAAGCTATTGAAAACGCCCAAGCACGGAACTTGGAACTAAAGCGAAAATACAGTAGTATTATCAATGATCATCCAGTCGAAGTCCAAGGATCCAGCAGTGCCGATGTTGATGTATCAACCCAACCTGACAGCACCTACATCGCAGCCATGAATTTCGTCACACGGTTTAAGGAAGAAAGGGCGGCTAAAGGAAAAAGGATGAGCTGGGTAGAGTGTTTTTCCGAGGGAAAAAAGGCCGGGATGTTCACTTACAGAAACGCTGAAGCTCTTCGTGTTCAGTACTCAAAGTACATAAACAAAAAATAGTCACTGTATATATATACCAATTCTACTACATTTCCTTGCCATCCTCTCTTGTATAAATCATGTCACGAGTAAAGAATGCATCATTAAAACACTGCATATAATAGTCTTTATTGATTACACATATGTAAACGCTGGATCGTAGGGTCACAAATATTTCGTAGTTTACGGATGCGATCTCGATCGGCCGAAATATACGTAGCAAGCACCACTAGAGGATCACGGTGTTCCTCGATTCCATCAGGACTCCCGCCAGCAGAATCGCTAGCGATGATCAAGCACTCTTTAGCCCAAAGAGTATGATTTAATGTCTGCCAACAGGGATTGTGTAACGTAGGTGAAAGAGACGACTTCACCGATAATGAAACTGTCGTGCACAGAAGAACAAGGTGTGCTTGGATCGCAAACCGGTCCTGCACCTCCAAACATTTGCTAATCGAAGATCTCATCGATGCTTCAGTCACAATTGGCTGAAACGCCAAAACTATCCCGTGCGATTTGAACTGTCGCCGAGGTAAATAGAGTGTAAAGTATGGACCCTCACTAGAATACTCTGTCTCAATATGCACAAAATCACGGTCATCAGCGTCCAATATAGATGTAGTAACAAGATTGATGACCATTGGGTCTTGCACAATAATCTTCCCTAAGTAAACGATATGAGTGCTGGAATACCTTCAGCTAAAAGATTATGTCACTTACATCTCCAATCCATGGTTTAAGGAAGGCAGGAAATAAAATGCAACTATCCCCAACCAGAATGATGGTCATAGCCGTAACCGTAACCGTAACCGTAACCGTGACTGTTACTGTCACCGTAACCATGCCATAATTTTCGTGCAACTGGGTAACAGCATTTGTTGTCATGTATTGTCAATAATATCACGCAGACAGAAGAAACAACATTTGGAATGTCTTTGTACATCTCGCCTTCAATGACACAATGACCATTTGCGACACATTACGTAAAACGAGGAATAAAGTTTACATTGAACATCCCGATTTCGGTGCAACAGCTCATTACGCGTGTTCGAAGACATCACCAGTACTGCAAGAACAAGAACGTACAGACAATAACACTCTGCTCACTCAGGTTTCCTGCAAGTATATAAGTAACGCGTTCTTATCCTTTACCAATATGATACCAACCACTTTGTTTATGATTTTGCCTGGAAGCACTGGTGTACATGACAGTGCGAGTTGTAATAATATGAGGTATATATCTGCGCACGCGCGCGCGTGTGCGTGTGTGTGTTTGTATTTGTGTGTCTATACGATTCTGTTACGATGATACAACGCAATGATCAAGCATACACACTAGTCTGATTTGGCGAAATCTATCTATAAAACGATGGGCTCCGTGAACATGTCTGTAGCAGACTTTTGTAATTCAAACGCAGAATCATTATCTTTTCTTTGTATTGAAAAACAAGGACTATAGCTGCGTAAAAGGACATGGGCGACGTAAATGCTTTTTACATAATATAATTTCAAAAAGTAGTGTCGCTATACGATGAAAATTAAGCATCAGGTGAAATTAGTCTTGTGTCCAGAACAGCATGCATGCGTAGAATCAGCACTTACAAACTCTTGGCGCTTGAGCTATATAAAAAGTCGTCATATCAACCTCCGTACCACTTTTTTTCTTTCACTGCGTCATTACAATTTACAACATGCGTACACAAAATTTTACATTTCTTTTTGAAGATGGGAAGTGGAATGTTGTTGATGAGGCTGGCAACCCTGGGCCCATGGATTATGTCGTTGACGAAGAACGTTTTGTAGCTGAAACAGTTGCCTCACACACCAGCTATCTGGAGAATCTTCCAAACTTAGCTTCAGAGTCTTTTCGACAGCGAGTTCCTCGTCGTCGAATGCAGATAGATAGGCCAAGGGATGAAGACGTCCATTTGTGGCAAGCAACTGATAAACGAGATTATACTCGGTATACCGTCAAGGAAAAGGAGCAATTCTTTCTGAGAAAGATAGAGAAGTGTTTGAGTGCATATGCTGCAGGCAAACAATTGGACATCGGTATTCGTACTGGGCAGAGATGAGCCAAAAGGTATGGTAAGCGTGGGGATAGTTTCTTTTGAGTCGCTCAAAAAGCCAGGTCGTAAACCAATTCTGACAGAAGAGCTCCAGAAAGTTATTGAAGCTTTCGTCGATGAAGATGCACATCGTACTGTTGTTGAAGTTGTCGAGCACTTACAGGAAAAGTTCCTTGACTTTCAAGTTTCTCGTAGTACGGTTCATCACTTCATGACCACAAAATGTAATCTTTCGCTAAAGAAAGCAGACTTCCACCCTGAGGAAAGAAATTCCTTAGAGAAGATCGAGGAGCGTTATAAATGGGTTAGTCAATGGGAAAAAACTAACATGGACTCTGAGACAAACTGCGTATTCCTTGACGAGTCTGCCTTCCATATCAACTTGAGACGCTTTAAAGGTTGGTCTAAAAGAGGTACTCGTGCAATCGTCAAGACGCCTAAAACGAGGGCAGAAACAATGACCATATTAGGCGCCATCTCTTCTTCTGGCCTGGTCAATGTTAGTGTGAGAGTCCCAAAGGCAATTAAGAGACAGAAGGCTAACGGTAATGAATATATAAGCACGGGCACTATAACAGGCCACTACTTCAGTTTCTTGAAAGCGACAATGGATGAGATGGACAGGCATGAGAAGTATAAGAACTACTATATTGTCATGGATAATGCACCCATTCATATAAACCGAAATATAGAAAAGTACATCAAGTGGCAAGGATACCGATGTGTTTACTTACCGGCATACTCTGGTAAACTTACATAATCCAATTGAGAACTTCTGGTCAGTGGTAAAAAATCATGTTAAGCGTGACCGGCTTTGGACACAGGAAACTTTTAATAACTAGAATTAAGCAAGGATGCCTCAAAGTGAAGCCAAGTGATTACGAGGGCTTTACTAGGGGGTGCGCGGGAGGCGGTACATGATATACTCGATGGGATGTGTCAGCATCGGGTTCTGGCATATTTCCAAATGCATCCTTTAGTTATTGCACTTGTGTCTCCACAAGCTGACAAATAACAAAGTGTTCACGCTTAGCCTTGATTTCCCCACAGGGACAATCTGGTTCGTTGTACGTCGGTGGAAGCCTGATTTTTATATAAATAATGGGCAACTTTTATGTACAGTGGCCGCTTTATATAATGATGTTTTATATAACGATAATTCGATATAACGATACAATTCTCGATGCACCAAAACGGTAATCACTGCCAAATCCCATTTTATATAACGATAAAGTTTGGGTTGCACCATCGTATCGTTATATAAAGCGGCCACTGTAGCGTCTTTTGTTTAAGATAATGGAAAGCACCATTCAATACTATTGAGGCTATCCTCTGCCGAAACACCCTGGGAAATAAAAACCATATCTATGTGTTATACAAAGAACGAAAGATAATTATGAAAAGCAAGCTATTGTGATGATGGCAGTGGAAGAGGAGGAATAATTGGGAGCAGTGGCTGAAATGCGACATTTGGAGCTACATCTGTCGTCGTTCCGTGCCTTTGTTCTTTTATTTTTCTGTATGAAACTAGATCATATAAGGCGTTCCACCCGCTCCCTTCTTAGATTATATAAGGCTTTGCGCCCACTCTCTGCTTAGATCATAAAAGACGTTCCACCCACCGTCTGCATAAAATTTCCATGATGGTGGATTTCTGCTTGAGAAGGGAGTATGGACTCGTGGAAGTGACGTTCGTGTTCAAGGCTTCGCACGACGTCGTTTGTGGCTGTTGAATCAAACGTGTTGACTTGGCCAGTTGCGTTCTACCTTGTTCTTGGCGCTACTTTTTGGCCATGAGCGCTCGATTGGGGAAACATTGAATCGGCATTTGAAGTTTGTTCCTTGTCTTCGCGGCATGTCAAACTAAAAAGAGGTACCTTGATCGCGTGAACCGACTGAGGTTTGCTGCTGATGCGCCATTGCTGCTTGTTGCTTTTCAGCCAACACTGCTTTGCACAATCAGTTAAATATATTATGAGCATTGAACTACTTAATCTTTGGCTCGCTCACGAGTATTGGGTACCTTGGGAGGCACGGTTTTGGGAGGCATAGCGGTGAAAGGAGGATCTTTTTGCCGAACTTGTGCATGATTATCCGGAACTACGGAACGAGGAGGAAACTCTAGATAATATTCTGAAGAGTTTATCGCGTTCCAATACCGGCCTGACCCGAGGCAAATGGAAGACGGCCTGGCAAGCACTCCCGCATGTCCTTCGAAAGATTGGCAGGCTGCGTCACCCGAACGAGGATTACGATGATGACGGGCTGGCGTCAGAAGAGACCTTCAAGGCAGCACATCCGAACCTGCAAGAAACCACACATAGTGTGGTTATCTTTATGTTATCAAGTGACACCATCTCTCTGGCATTAAGCTTCCACAGCTTCCATTCTTTCTTGCTTTACTTCTTATATCATCATCTCGTCCACCTCTGCCTGTCCTTTTCCCATTATGATTTTTTCAGACATGACATCCGCTCTATCTTAAATATCTCTAAACATTCGTACCCAAAGGAAGCGACCACATGCCTACAGGAACAGGTTAACAAGTCTTCCATAATAAAATCAATACTTTTCAACTAGTGCATGATTAAAATAGAAACTCAGAACACTTTGTACTTCCACACCAACATGTCAACCTGTCATTGCCCGTTCAGTTCTTGCTGGCGAGGAGTGTTCCCTTCCCAGGGTGCCGTTCTTGCGCACATGTGTGCATGTCATCCAAATCAGGCACTGCCACTGCAACAACAGCAAGCAATGCCGCCATTGCGAGACGCCGAAATCAACATTGCTGTATGTGGGACAACGATTCCAGATCGAGAGATCCATTAAATGATATCTTTTTTTTAGAACAATCAACAACAGCACAATTTAATTCGAGAATATGAAGAGGACTACGGATATATGCAGAAGACAGGAGCAGACATGCCGCCACCGTCACAATCCAATAGTACCTCCGCGAATAGGACAGGACAAAGGATCAGAGAAGTTACCTCCATTGCGAGAAGGTATATAATCCTGCTAAAAAAAATAAACAGTTTATTTAATACCATTTAACTCGATCCGGTGGCCTTGTGTCAGCATACGAAAGTTACTCCCCGGCACCAAAGAGTATTAGATATAGTTCCAAGTACATTAACATTTAGCAGCCGACGAAACATTTTGGATAAATTATTTCGCGCATTAATTTGGTCGTGCAGGGAGAGAACTAGGCTGAGTAACCATGCTTTTTTTGTAGGACGTTTGATCATTATTTAGTATAAGTACAATGCACAGATTGAAAATGATAGGATGTCAAGAAGATGCATCGCAGCAGATTAATGGTTTTGTGTGCGTACTGTACGCAAAAGTTCAAGTTGCCTAATTACGCGGCACTTTTTCACACCAGTGGCATCGTAAGTTGTTAATCGGCAGAGGAAAACAACTGAACATAGTGTAACTGCTTTTCCATTTACATCACATACCTGGCATTAGTTCGCATACCTATATCCGGAGACCGACAACTCGGCACCTTGGCCGGTGCTACATCTGAATCCGTCGGCGTTGTCCGATGCAATACGGCGCGAGGTCTACTCCCGGGGTACGGTTAGGCTAGTAAATGTGCTGACATAAAATACACTCGTTTGCACGAAAATCAAGGGTCACAACATTACAGCCATTTGTATTTGATGGAGTATATGTGTAGGTCCTTTCGAACGTAGTATTGATTGTCACTGAAAAGTAGACAAACCGAAGCACAGTTGCTTAGAACACCAAAGTGGCGCGCGGGAATCTGATATGTAAGCACTGGAAGCAAAGTGGCTAAAAAATATCTGGAGACCGATTAGCATCCATATTTCCAAAGGGAGTAGGTCTGTGCTGAGCTGTTGAAGCGTTTATGCGTGAGAACATGGGCACATTGGCTGCCTCTCAGGGTGCTTCGTTACACAGATCCACACATGGTCGATCGGACGGAGTACAACCGAAGACACATCTCAATCATCCAGGATGAAACATATAGGGTTAGCGTTTTATATTAGCAAAAAAAGAAAAGCTACGGAATGGATAAAGACCGGGTACTTCGACTTGAACTAGTACAATCTAGATATACTAGGTAGGTTGAGCATCTGTTCAAAACCTAGGTCATACCTTGCATGGAAGAAGTAAGTCCGACGCATTAATTGAGAAGAGCTGGTTCCAATTATTCTTTTTCACTCATTTATGTAGAGTGGCTTGATGTCAACACAGTTACCGACCTGGTAAAAAATTACTGTCGACCAGAAGCCGTAGGCAGGATTGGATATACCCACGTGTTTGTTTGTTTTTAGCCATACCACACGGCGTTGGTTACAGCAGCCAATAAGAGCACATGCCCTTTAGGCTACATCAATTTAGCCGAAAGAGCTGCATACTTTTTCCACTTCTTTCACAAACGCTTTTCTTTTCTACGCGACTGAGCAATGGCAAATTACGGCAAAAAAATCAAAGAGGATGAGAGGATACAGCTTCTCCCTGAACCATCAACGCCATCCTCATCTCGAGTTACTGCTGCGCTACCTACGTCAAAGCGGGAGGTGCTTGGATTAATTGCCATTGCCATGTCCGCGCTGGCCGTGTCGGGTGGCGCTATCTTTGTCAAGTTGGGAAGCAAGATATTCCCTACATCTCAGATCCTCGTCTTTCGCTTTTCTTTTCAAGCCGTACTGAGCCTGGCAGGGTGTTATTGGCTTGAAATTCATCCGTTGGGGCAAAGGGATGGGCGAAAATGGGTACTCATCCGAGGTATTGTTGGATCATTTTCTTCCATGTCGTGGTACTACGCCATCAAATGCTTGCCATTAGCCGATGCTACAGGTAAATGGATGCGAAGGCTGATATAATATTTGCCACTGAACGATGTTTGATGCATATACAGTCATTATGAACATGAATCCCATGTTCGCCGCGATCTTTGCCGCAGTTATGTTGGATGAACCCTTTGGATGGTTTGAACGAGGATGTGCGATGTTCAGCTTAATGGGTGTGATTCTGGTAACCAAACCAAGTTTCTTGGACTTTATGTTCGAGTCCACACTACCATCCCATGACCACGATATGATGTTGGCCGCAGCAGGAATCGATCCTGATCCAACACGAACTATCGGGATTTTATCGGCCCTTGTAGCAGCTATCACCTCAGCCGCCGCATACGTTAGTGTGCGCATTGCAGGTCCCCGCGCACACTTTCTGAACCACATGCTCTCGCTATCGGTCATTTCCATCGTTCTGAATTCCTTGGGCATGAGTGGTTTTGTAATGCCGCAAAATTCTTATCAGCTGGGCGTTCTTTGCATGGTCGCATCTACAGCATTCATTGGTCAGTGCTTGCTGAACCGAGGGTAAGTTGTTGTTGATCAATCAATTCCAATGTCATTCAACGCCACTTTAGGTTACAACTAGCTCCATCTGGGCCAGGAACACTCATGTGCATGAACGAAATCGTGTTTGCGTTTTTGTTTGGCGTGTTTGTTTTTCACGAATATCCTGATTGGATGAGTATTCTTGGTGCAACCATGATTGTCGGCGTGTGCACGGCGCTCGGATTGAAGAAGTGGAGTTCACATTAGTAGATGATGCAAGGAGAGAGAACAGCATGGAGAGGTCGAGACTACGTATACATGTAAATAGTTGGTTGCCGGCAAGAGCATACCTTTATATCCGTTCGCCAGACCCTAGTGTTCTTTCGAACGTGATTCTGATTTCTCAATAGTGTAGTGCAAGGTTTATGGTGATACAATAATTTGATGGATCGGATCATTCCTTTTATTTGCTCGCAGGACGTACGTGTGTAAACTGCAAATCATAAAAATATCTTTGAATAACCAACTCACGTACCTGGGAGACAAACGTTTCTATATAAAACTATGACGTATGGCAACAAATCATCAGGAACTGTGGGACTTTCGCATGATGCATGCAGTACTTTATCTTTACAGACGCCACCAGATTAACTCCTTTTTTTTCTCTTTTCCGCAGATCATGGCGCATCAGGAAGTTAATATAGCTGAGGATGAAAGAGTACCGCTTGTATCCCCAGATCAAGAACGATGTGAGACAAAGAGTCGTGGAATCCTCGGCTTGATCTTTGTTGCGGGATCCACACTGGCCATGCCAACCGCTGCAGCGTTAGCCAAAATCAGTGGAGGCACCTTCCCATCATCTGAAATTGTGCTTGTGCGGGGAATCATCCAAGCCGGACTCGCGTTAATGGGATGTCTCTGGATCGGTATCCATCCGCTTGGGAAACCTGGTGTACGTAAATGGGTCGTTTTCCGAGGGATCGCGGGAGCATTTGCATTGGTTCTTTATTATTTTGGTATTTTACATTTACCACTTGCTGATGTATCGGGTAATAAGAAAAAAACGTATCAGCTATTGTAGTACGCTGTTCTCACGGATTATTTTCGATATGTAGTAATTATAAACTTACATCCTATGTTTGCTGCTGTATTCGCTTCTGTTTTCTTAAAGGAGCCGTTCGGACGGTTCAAGCGAGGATGTGCATTGTTATGCCTGACAGGCGTTGTGCTCGTTGCAAAACCAAGTTTCCTGTTTGACGAGAGACAGGGTGGTCAAGAAGAAGGGGACAGTATTCGTATTATCGCCATATTTGCGACATTGATGGCTGCAGTACTCTCAGCAGTAGCTTATGTAACTGTTCGTAAGGTGGGACAACAAGCCCACTTTTTGAACCATACGCTATCCTTTGGTGCACTGTCTGCAATTTTAAGTAGTTTGAATTTCCACGACTTTCAACTACCTCAAGAGAAATACCAGTATGTTACACTCTCATTAGTAGGAGTTCTAGCATTCATTGGTCAGTCTTTAGTGAACTTAGGGTAAGTCAGTAAACCAACTGACCAGGTTACCTTGACGACAAATCGAAACTTTTTTATAATTGTTTACAACTGGTTCCGGCTGGTACAGGAACAATGGTGTGTATGAATGAAGTCGTGTTTGCAACCCTTCTTGGAGTTTTGGTTTTTCACGAGTATCCCGATCTGTTAAGCATTTTGGGTGCTGTCATGATTGTTACCGTCAGTGTCGGGTTAGGATGGAGAAAATAGACTTTCCACGTATTAGAAGATTTCCTATATAGTTTGTATAAATTAAAAGGATCACTATAATTTGTTTCGCACGATACGTAGGGCGTATTACAAAATCGTAAGTACAAATCTTATTGTTCGGTAAACATGTCTTTTATCATCATTGGTACGACATTGGCGGGGTTACCGGGATGCAGGTGTCTGAGACTGTCGTTACCCAGGGCAGCAATCAGATGACAGCATCATCTGGATGCACAGATGCCGTGAACCTGTGCATTACATTTACAGTACTTCAGTTTTTCGTGGGCCCCTTTTTTCTTTTCTGTCCGTTATGGCGCATCAAAAAGTAGATACAACGCAAGGCGAATGTACGCCTCTGCTAATTACCCAACAACAATCATATGTAACGACAAAACGAGAAGTTATTGGTTTAATTTTGGTTGCTGGATATGCGCTCGTCACATCCACAGCTGCTGCGCTAGTCAAAGTTGGCGCCCATGCTTTTCCTTCGTCTCAGATCGTATTTTCGCGCTCAGTGATCCAAACCACACTGGGATTAATCGGATGTCTTTGGATACGCGTACCTCCTCTGGGACAACACGAAGTACGGAAATGGGTATTACTTCGTGGTCTGGTGGGTGCAAGTGCACTTGTCCTGGGGTACTATAGCCTTGTGTATTTGCCACTTTCTGATTTCACAGGTACGTATATTTGAAGAAAATACTATCTGACTCTCATGTATGCAAACAGTGATGATGAACTTGGAAACAATTTTTGCTGCTATCCTTGCAGCAATTGTGTTGCAAGAACCTTTTGGATGGTATGAGCGAGCTTGCTTAATCGCGTGTATGGTGGGCACTGTGATAGTGACCAAGCCGACGTTTCTGTTCGGTCGTGTTGGAACGGATGATGATCCAGAAGGAGGCGATTCAGTGGGGTACAGTACGCATCTACCCGCAGTCCTCGCGGTACTAGTTTCCGCATTATTATCAGCAGTAGCCTATGTAATTATCCGCAAGGCAGGTCCACGAGCACATTTTTTGAATTACGTACTTGCGTTTGGAGCTGCGGGAGTCATTGTAAGCGGACTCAAATTCCAAGATTTTTGCAAACCGAAGGAAACGTACCAGTACTTTGTGCTTGGATCGATTGGCGTTTTATCATTTGTTGGTCAAAGTTTCATAAACTTGGGGTAAGATCCTACTAGTATCATTATCCGAATTTCCATAATGATTTTTTACTTTTAGATTACAAATGGTGCGAACAGGTCCAGGAACGTTGATGTTGATGAATGAAACGGTGTTTGTATTTTTGTATGGTGTATTTATCTTTCAAGAGCGCCCGGATACCCTTAGTATCCTTGGAGCCATAATGATTGTCGGGGCAAGTGTAGCACTTGGATTAAAGAAAAAGTAATACTAGATCGGTACTTTACGAGCACACCCCGAAGCATGAGTACAACGTTAGTCATCATGATACATATGATACGGTTTCATATGTATCTTTTTCACCAATGAGATGTATGCAGGTGGATGAATGAGTGTGGAATATATGTTGCATGAGTTTATGCGAAGCAATGAAATAATCCACGTAAGGCGACTTCTATGACAATATCTTTATTCTAATACACGATGGCTCAATTGCACATCACTTTTGAGATCTGCTTCTCTGCCGACGCTCACTTTTAAGTATGTATATGTGAAAGTCTGATACTTCTGGTGTACTCGTTGTAAATCTTTAGACAAGGCTAATCACAGCAAAAGGCACATGTTATGAGTCCCCTCAAATGATCGGGTCCGTGAAGCCGAGTATTAGCGGTTGGAATAGGCTCGTCGTATTGGATTACCACACTGATGTGCAACAGTGATCTTCGTGTTAAATTGGATTAACTAAGTTGTAAATATGTATACGAAAAAAAGATCCATTCATACGATTTATCGACTCCTATTATTTTTTTTCTTTCATTGATTTTTTTGGGTAGCATCTGTACACCCACGTGGCATTTTATTTGTGCCATACCACCGTACACTGGTCCAGCAGCGAAGAAGCCCTTAATATAAATAACTCCAGCTGAAAGATTTTCTGTGTGCTAATATACCTTCTTTTCCGTCAAAAGTACCTTTTACGTATACTTTGCCAAACAATGACGACTTACGACCGAAGAAATATGAAAACTGAGAGAATACCACTTCTCCCAGGGCCACCATCAAGTCCTCCATCTCCCCGGCTCACTTCGGCGCTACCCACAACAAAAGAGGAGGTTCAAGGTTTGGCTGCAGTTACCGTGGCTACGCTGGCACTGGCAAGTGCCGCCATCTTTGTCAAGTTGAGCAGCAAAATATATCCTATGTCGCAGATCCTTGTTGCTCGTTACGCATTCCAAGCTGTGATGAGCCTTGCCGGGTGTCATTGGCTTGGAATCCATCCGCTGGCACAAAAGGATGGAAGAAAATGGGTGCTCATTCGAGGCATTGTGGGATCATGTTCATCGATATGTTGGTACCAAGCCATAAAATATTTACCATTGGCGGATGCCACAGGTACGCAAAAGAGTGCGAAAGTTCATACTTGTCACTGAATTATTTTTGATACACATCAAGTCATTATGAATATGAACCCCATCTTCGCAGCAATGTTCGCGGCAATCATGCTAAATGAACCCTTTGGGTGGTTTGAACGAGCATGTGCACTGATTAGTATTACGGGCGTGACTTTGGTAACCAAACCAAGCTTCTTGGGCTTTATATTCGAAGCAAAACTGCCGTCATCCAATGTTCCTGATGCAACTTTGAACGCAATGCAAAACGATTCTGATCCAGCGCAAACCATAGGCATGTTATCTGCATTTTTGGCTGCAATCCTTACAGGCGGATCCTTCGTGAGTATCCGTATTGCAGGCCCGCGTGCTCACTTTTTGAACCACATGCTTTCGCTGTCGGTCATCTCCGTCGTTCTGAATTCTTTGGACATGAGTAGCTTTGTTATGCCTCAGAATACCTATGAACTTGGTGTGCTTTCAATGGTTCTACTTATGTCATTCCTTAGCCAGTGTTTGCTCAACCGGGGGTATGTAATATCACTACGTAAATAATTTGTTTTGTAACGATTACTAATGAGGTTATGGTTATATCAGACTGCAACTAGCCCCATCGGGTTCAGGGACACTTATGTACATGAATGAAATCGTGTTTGCATTTTTGTTTGGCGTAATTATTTTCGACGAATACCCAGACTGGTTAAGTGTCCTTGGTGCAACTACGATTGTTGGTGTGTGCACAACACTCGGGTTGAAGAAGTGGTTTTCGTGGTAACTGATAGAACAAGAAAATATAAAAATGGATACACAGATATAGCTTGACGCTTTTGCCAGTATGAACTTTTACTTATTCGTCTGAATTGATGTTTTTCCATTCACGGGCGCGGTTCTTCCGATCAGTTGACTTCGTGTCTCCGTAAATCGCGGTTATACAGCCATTTGATGCATCATCCAGATGAAACTATTCTGTTTATTTGTGGGGATCCTCGAATGCATATGTGATTACGTATGTATACGGTGAAAAATGCTTTGGATTTGACATATGTAAAGGTTATCTCGTATTTCTAGTGCCTTTCCATAGACACGTGACAACAAATATCTGTGTGTCTGCTGTTACAGACTCGGTACGGGTACTTGATGTTTAGGATGCAGCCAAGATAAAAATCTTTCGAATGGTTTCAGCAGCATATTGTGTGATGCGAGGCACGGAAGAAAGCGCGTATCGTTTTTTTGTATTATGTGAGATGATGCTCCTTTTTTAAGCAACGATGGACTAGGAGGTGTGGCGACTCAAAGTGTACGACCTTTTCTCCTGCAGGAGCATAGGGACGGGCGACAGTTGATATTCATAAACCTAAAGCAGGTCACTGATACTAAAAATTGTCTTAAGCCATCGATAAACCTCGTTGTACATCTACGTATAGATTTGATGCACCGGATCCTCTTCTATCTTGCGGCATTAAAATAATAATACAGTCCATTTGGTTCACTTACAGAAATTCTAAAGTTACCCACGTCTGTATCTTATAGCAGCTGTGGTATTGTAGGACCAATAGATAACGAGCCAGGTATCTACAATTCTGCATGGTGCAATTGTTGACCACGAAGCCATCATATGGCACCGTCATCAGGTTACACAGTATTCGCGAATCAGTGCATATTATATGCAATAATCTTCCCGGATCGCCGCACAGTCACCGCTACTCCTTTCTTCTCTTCTTTCCGGTTGCGTATTTTCGAATATGGGGCATCAGAAAGCATATGTATCAGAAGATGAACGAGCACCATTATTATTTGGCCGTCAGCAATCTCGTGCAACAATAAAGCGAGAAGCCATTGGATTGATATTGATTGCTGGATATGCATTATTTATGTGCACAGCTTCAGTATTTGTCAAAATTGGAGGGAACATATTTCCATCGTCACAAATTGTGTTTGCGCGCTCAGTGATCCAGACAGGTCTTGGATTCGTGGGATGTTTTTCAATAGGAATTCATCCACTTGGACATCGTGACGTACGTAAATGGGTTCTCTTGCGCGGTCTCATGGGTGCAATTGCGCTGATCTTTGGGTATTACGGTTTAATGTATTTACCGCTCGGTGACGCCACAGGTAAAGTATACAACATTATCGAACCCACTTTTCTGACTTCGTCCCCGTAGTAATTGTGAATTTGCAAACTATCTTTGCGACTATACTTGCGGCTATTGTGCTTAAGGAGCCGTTTGGGCGGTTTGAACGATTGTGCTTGGTGGTGTGTATGACGGGCACGATACTGGTTGCAAAGCCGACATTTTTGTTCGGTTCACCGCAGAATGACGGCAATCAAAATGGAAATGGCTTGGACGATATTGCCGAACACACACGTTTGCTTGCTGTTCTCGCAAGAATAGGTTGTGCATTGCTATCGGCGGTCGCTTATGTCACAATCCGAAAAGTTGGTCCTCGAGCTCATTTCTTGAACTATACACTGGCATTCGGTGCAATAGCAGCTGTTGTGAGTGGCTTAAAGTTTCATGACTTTCGTATGCCCGAGGAGGTATCGCAGTATATTGTGCTTGCATTGGTTGGAATTTTTGCTTTCCTTGGGCAGTGTTGTATCAACTTGGGGTAAGGGTAACATGCTGCTAGGCTCCATTCATACTTACATATCGCAATTTTATTTATCTTGGTAGGCTGCAAATGGCACCGACTGGCCCCGGAACACTGATGTGCATGAATGAGAATGTTTTTGCGTTTTTGTACGGTGTATTTATATTTCATGAGTACCCTGATTTGTTCAGTATTCTAGGGGCAATCATGATTATTGGTGTCAGCGCAATGTTGGGGTTAAGGAAAAAATAGATCTTAAGATGAAATAGTTACATGAGCCAATATAATATGTAGCGCCTTTAAATTAGTAATGTGTGGATGTATGTGCATATACTCGATTAAATCCATCCTGCCCCTAGTGGGATCCCACTATCATGTTCGTTTCCTCTGGTCAAATACAATGTGAATATCTGCATATGAAGGTGCAATGCTTGTCCTGTCTTATATAGCATTACAGTGCTCGCTTCATATAATGATACGATGGTGGAGCCCAAACTTTGTCGTTATATAAAATATCATTATATGAAGCGGCCACTGTAATAATGCTATACGTTACCCTTCTGAAGTATATGCCCTATATATTTAATTATGCAGACCATATTTACTTCGGAAAGCAAGTAAAGCATTGCCGAGTTATGGGCAGCGTTTACCGGTTTTTGGTCTTCATGTCTCACGGATTTCAGTAATAGGGTCCTTGAATTTAACCATACTGCGCATATCGTAAGAATTTAGAGTTTTCATCAAGATTACTGGGGAACTGGACTTATTATTAATCGTCCGTTTCTGGAAAATAAACTCTAATAAAGTTACAGACTAAAAACATCTCCAGCGAAACGCCATTTTACGTGCCTTTGGCTCTGATATTTCCATTTTTTTGTTTTTGTAACGTTAAAGTTTATATTTGATCCGATACGAGATAGAGATACTCACTGCCATAAATCAACTTTGGTGATAGCTAAAAGTCTCATTTAAAGAGCCCCTGGGAAGATATCTCGTGGCCCACGGTTTTGAGTTACACGGATTTAAGGTTCAGGGAATGTTGAATGCAAATATTTTGTTTTTGATGCTGCGGGGAATTAGGACCCTTTTCTTCCTTCTATAGCACTATCAGTCATGACACATCGGGAAGTTAGTATAAATCAAGACGAGCAAACACCTCTACTGTCAACTAGCCGACAGCAATCGTACGTGACGACGAAACTAGAGGCCATGGGGTTGATTGTAATCACCGTGTCTTGCCTTGCCAAATCGTCAGCTGCAGTATTTGTCAAGTTTAATGGCGATGTGTTCCCGCTGGCTCAAATCGTGTTTGCACGCGCACTGGTTCAAGCGACCCTTGGTATGGCTGGATGCATTTGGAAAGGAGTTCATCCACTGGGTACACCCGGCGTTCGCAAAATGGTCCTGTTTCGATGTCTCGTGGGCGCTGTATCTATGGTTCTCTTCTATTATAGTCTATTACATCTGCCGCTTGCTGATACCACTGGTAACGTATATACGTGCGAAAAGGTTAATTTGACAAATTGCTAATGGAACCAACAGTGATTATGAATTTGCAAGCAATTTCTGCAGCTATACTTGCGGCGATTGTACTAAAAGAGCCATTTGGGTGGTTCGAGCGACTATGCCTAGCTGTATCGGTAGTGGGCACTGTGTTCGTCGCTAAACCGGGCTTCTTATTCAAAACTGATGATGGAAATCAAATCGGAGACGACATTGGCAGCAACGAGACTCAGGTGACTGCTGTGCTTTCTGCAGTGGGATGTGCAGTGCTGGCGGCGATAGCCTATGTTACAGTCCGTAAAGTTGGTTCCCGCGCGCATTTCTTTAGTCATACAACGACGTATGCTGTGATTTCCATGATTTTAGGCGGCGTCTACTTTCATGACTTTATACAGCCGGCAAATGCAAAGCAATACTTTGTACTTGGTATGACCGGAGTTTGTGCATTCTTTGGACAATGCTTGATTAATCTTGGGTAAAGATAATGCGAGTATTGCTTTTGTTCTATACGTACATATTAATGTTGGGGAACGATAGATTGCAAATGGCACCGACAGGCCCTGGAACGTTGATGTGTACAAACGAAGTTGTATTTGCATTTCTTTATGGCATCCTCATTTTCCACGAATATCCTGATTACCTAAGCATAATAGGCGCCATAACCATCATGTCTACAACTATCGGATTGGGTTTGAAGAAATGGAAGTCTTGACGAACATGAAGTATTAACGAGAGGCAATAGAACAACCAGTTAGATTACTGTTACAGAAATAAATCCGTAAATAAATCTCTAGTGAGCAACATAAAATTGACAGTAAAGATGAAGTTACATAACCTCTGTGTAACATCAATCACACATTTCGCTGACAACTTTGGATGGATTTGCAGGAAAGAGCAAGTGTGAGTTATACATGATCAAATTATTGGCTGATAGCCTCTGCGATAAACTGAGGATCATAGTTCCGTTTTCGACCCTTTCAAGGGTACTCTTCGCAACTACTTTAACGTCGATGTTTTTGAACAGAAGGTTTTCAGTCGATTAGAGCCTCTGCCTTCACCGACGTAAAGCATATTTTGGTTTCTTCGGATTCAGACTCTCTTAACGATGTTTTGGATATATCCTTCATCTTGATATCCTCACCTTTATCGCGTAGACAAAGACAACGAATCAGCACCCTTAATTTCTGTGCCAGTGTATTGCTGTAATATAAAGTTGCGTACCTCCGTCCATCTTATATCTCATAAAGAAAAGTGCAGTTCCGCTTGAGCACGATGGATTGCACTAGGCAAACATCCTGAGGCATCGAGTACTTACTTTGTATGGGAGGGGGAAACGCCGCTTTCGAATGAAACTAGTGACAGGACTGCTAGTGGTTGAGCAATTTCGAAAAGGTGTATTGAATGCCAACGTCAACGGTCAAGAATGTCCAACTTCAACTTCCTTTCTAATTGAGCCGTATTTTAACGTGTTATATGTGATAGACTTGATGCGGGACTTGAAATGCCAATCGCCTTGCAAAAAGAAGGCATGACAACAAGAACTATGCGAGTTGCAATCCCGGCAATTCATGCATTCATATAAAGGTGTGTGGCGCGCTTCAGTACCAGAAGTTAACAAGTGTTTACGAGTTGTTCACGTACAGAAATAATATCTTTAATCCTAATTATAATAAATGACATTCATTGACGCTGTAAAAGGAGATAGCACCTACATACAATCACTTTAATTTTGCTGTTGTCATAAACTTCACCACTGGTTTGATGACAGATGACTATCTTGCTCCAACATTAAGGGAGTACTTATTGCCAGAATACGTAGTCGCTTGGTATTCAGCGGTTGCGTATCGCTTAAATGAGATCGTGCGTCTGATGATGCATGATGCGGGTAAAGAATTTCAACTGACAGATCCGCCAGTTCTGATTGGAATAATATTCCCTTATTTTTGGGAATTAGCTTATGCTTTTTAACAAAGGAATTCACTATTCCGCAAGTCTTTTACTCTTACTTTCTACATATCTAATACGATGCTAAGAAGGCGACGTGAAAGCAACGCGTCGGCAAATCGGCGCAAAAGTGATGAATCCGATGTGGTGGAAATTAAAAAGGTGAACTAATCACACCGGTAAAAAAAAAGCTCAAATTAAAGAAATCGTGTATATGTTAGAGGTACAAACGCTCAAGGATATCGAGTCGCACGGCGTGCCATTTCATGGTCACCATCGCTGGCTTTTTCATCAGCTTCTACAAGATTTGGTGGCCTGCTGAAGTAGTGTATGTAAAAGGAGCCTAGAGTCAGAGCGACCAAAAAAACTTATACATAGTTTACCGTAGGTTCGATGAAGTGCACTTTGGAAAGTTTGCTGGGTACTACTTGAACCGAACATTCTATTTTGATGTGCATCCACCTCTTGGCAAAATGATGTTTGCAGCAATGAGTTTATTGATCGGATACGATGGGCATTACGATTTTGCCGAAATTGGCGAAAGTTACACTGCGAACAATGTGCCGTACGTGGGTTTACGCGCGCTTCCAGCATCTTTAAATGTTGCTAGCGTGGCTCTCATGTATGCGATTATGAAGCAATCCGGATATTCTACACTTGCTTGCGTTCTCTCTTCCTGCATGTACATTTTCGGTACGTTGTCATTCGGATACAGACAGAGTAATTTGCATATTAACATACTTTTTTTTGAAAAAGACAACGCAGTGGTAGCACAGCATCGTCTTATCCTTTTGGATAGCTCGCTTATCTTTTATATGCTGCTGACAGTGTATACGTATATAAGGTTTTTCAAGTTAAGACATCGGTATGTCCAGCGTATGCAAAGCAAAGGCGTAAAGTACTGATGGAAAAGAACTTAAAGCTCATTCACGACCAGTTGGTGGCTCTGGATGACGGCAGCAGGGACTTCCATGGCAATGACTCTCAGGTATATAATTGTGAATATCACTGCTTCAAGGAGCCTCACTCCCAATATAGTGTCAAAATGGTTGGACTTTTCATAGTTGGTGCAGTTGGTGTAGCGGTCGCGTCTGATCTCTGGAGTCTTCTTGATGTTCGAAACGGGCTTTCATTGGTATGATATACTCTACGATGGAAAAGAGGTATCGTCATCGCTAACTCATCCCACAGAAAGAATTTGGAAAGCACCTGACGGCGCGCGTGTTTGGATTCATCTTTGTGCCAATTGCCGTGTATTTGTTCTGGTTTTATGTACACTTCGCCATTCTTAATCAATCTGGTCCCGGGGACGTGTACATGAGTGCTAATTTCCAATCGTCTTTGGAGAACTCCCCCATAACTTTGAAGGCGTTAGGTAATGTGCAAATCGACGTGGTTATGTATGGTAGTTAACAAAGAACCATGTACAGATATCCACTACTATGACAGTATCACACTTTTCCATCCAGCGACATCGGTGTACCTTCATTCACACGACCATCGTTACCCACGCCGATATGATGATGGCAGAATTGGAAGTGGTGGTATGTAAAAAAATAAAATAAAATGTCAAATGTTTTCTTCTCATTATGACTGTCATCGTTGTACAGGTCAGCAAGTCGTCGCGGTGAGCGAACCGGATCAAAACAGCTACTGGAAAGTGAAACCTACTAAGGATATTCCTGAGGGTAAACGTACTGCGGTGCGCCATGGAGACACTATTCAACTGGAGCATGTGGCGACTGGGAAAAATCTGTTGACACACAACGTCGCATCACCACTAACGCGTACAAATCAAGAATTCACTGTGGTACCACAAGGCGAACAGTATAACAATACACTTTTCAAAGTGACGCTTAACGATCATTCGAATGGGAATGTATGGAGAACCCACGCAAAGTCGGTAAGACTGACGGCTAAAATGACACCAGTGGCGCTTTGGACATTCGATACAGAGAAGCTACCAGAACATTGGGGATTTGGCTTCCAGGAAGTCAATGGAAAGAAGAACTACATGAAGGAAAAGTCTACTTTCTGGACTGCAATGGAAATTCAAGGCAAAAATGGTACGCGCATACTGCTTTCTTACAAGGTGCTTTGACTAACAAGACGTATTTTTGGATAAGCAACGGAAATCAATCTGAAAAATAAGAATAAGGAGAAGCCGATGTCTTTCTTACAAAAGTTTATGGAGCTTCAAATCCGTACAATTGAACACAACGCGAAGTTGACCAAGCCTCATCCATACAAGTCCAAGGCCGTGGATTGGCCGCTGATGCGACGAGGCATATCGTACTGGAGAGACAATGCAACAAAGGAGCAAATCTACATGACTGGTAACATTTTTGGATGGCGATTTGGACTTGTTGTTGTGTTGCTTTTTGCTGGTGTTACAATCGCACAGCTTCTTGCAAGACAAAGAGATACACACGCTGTACAAAATGGTTAGTGAATTATAGAAATATCCGAAAAAGCGATCTCTAAACAATGAACGTTGTATAGCTGCCGTAAGACAAAGATTGTTCCGTTCAGCTGGATTCTTTTGGCTTCTCTGGGGATTCCACTACCTTCCATTTTTTGTTATGGGCCGATCGTTGTACTTGCATCATTATCTACCTGCCCTATCGTGTTGCTACCTGTTGGTTGGCGCGTTATTCGATCTTGCTTGCGTTAAAGGGATCAACTCTCCTACATCCGCTATGCATACTTCTTCGAACGAGAACCAACGATCTTTTACAGCGATGCGAGCGCGTCCTACCTACTGGTCGTATTTGATTGCATGTGCCATTTTAAGTGCACAATTCGCCGTTTTTGTGTTCTTGGCGCCTATCACGTACGGGTCGCCTGCTTTGACCGCTGAACAAATTTCGAGGAGAAAAATTCTACAGACATGGGACATTGCATTCGCTACATGAAGTCTCTAGAAGCATTATGTATTTATTAATAAAACAATAGAAAGCATTTAAAAAAAGAAAAGAGCAGTATCTACATGGGTGTCAGCATCAGCACTTGGCACTGACCAGGTCGAAGTCGCACACTGTAACTTCCAGTGTGCACTCCCAGTTTCTCCCCTGACCAAACATCTTCAATGGCTGCGCTTACTATTCCCAGGTCGGTCAAGGTCAACTTGATGTCATGACTTATGCCAAGCATAAAGATGTATGTATGCGCATTGAAGAGACCAACGCATATCCGACCATCGGGCATCCGCTTCCACCAGATTTGTCTTCGATTGTACCAAACGTTACCAGTTCCAATCGGTCTGGCCATATTTCCAGCTTGGTGGATCTCCAAAATTCCGGGGTGATTAAACATAGCAAGGTATTTGTCGGGTATCATACGAGGATCGGCGCCAATGCAGAACACGGAGCTCACGATCGCCCAAAAACTGATATATGATCTTCTCACGTCGTCGTTGTCAAGGCCATCCACGCATTTGCCATTAACCACCATGCCCACCAGCACCACGTCCAGATCGATAAAGAACCCATATTCCTTGCCAACAACACCAGTATCGACCCATCGCGCTGCTTGAGTGATACGCTGAAACACTCGATGAGAGCTTGTCATGGTTCGTGTCGAATAGGATTCGATATCAATAAATATCCGTGCGCCGTTGGAAAGGCGAGCCCAGTCGTCTGCGTATGAATGGTCCATGTACCAAGATAGCTCCATCCATATATCGTAGCGCTGGAACGCCTTTGCCATCATTTTCAGGCATTCGCGAGTGTCAGGTGATTGGTAAGGATAGAATTGATCGCCACCGCCGGGTCCGCATCCATCGATTTTTACAAAACCAACGCCCCATTCTGCAAACAATTCCGCCATCGAATCGTAAAAGATCTGAACGATCTCAGGATGCGCATCCGGCATGTACGTCGCGCCCTTAAATCCGTTTCCTTCCCGTTTCTCGACCACCAAATCCTGCATCCGGTACTCCGTGCCTTTCACTTGCGCGTTCGCTTCGTACGCGTCTTGCCGTATACCAGGCAATATGTAGACTCCCAGTCGATGTCCATTTTTGCGCAGGTGATCTGCCACTGTCTTTAAGCCGTTCGGAAACCGATCTTTGCGATACGTCCATCTGCCGTAACGATCAAACGTCTCGCACCTAATTGTTACTGAGTACTTGCTGCACCCCATCATAAGTCTACATATCCGCTTACCATCCAGAGTCCATATTAATGTATTCGTACTGGGGCATCTTGTGCTTCATCGCGTCAGATATCTGCTTGATGCTTGTCTCGTTGAACCTTTTTGTTGTGGTCGTCAGTGACAACTTATCTCCATGGGTATTAAATAGCATACCAGGGCTCAAGATGTTTCCCTCCATATCCAGGAACGTCGTCAAGCAATTGTGTTGACCATGTTGAAAATCCAAGTAAGGGTTTACGTGCCCATTCTGGTTTCTCACTGCATTCGGAATCAGACACATGCGTAAGGTTTCGGCAATTCACGAGTGTGCGGCCACGCGGCATTTTACCTCAGGGGTGGACGAGAATCCTCCACGCCATCGTAGCTTGATATTGAGGATTCAGAGGATGAGGCTGCGGCCAACATCATTCTGCGTTTGGTTTTTCCCAGACAAGCAGTGATTCCCAACACTTTTAAAGAATCTAGTGCGGACCGGTCCTCCAGAGCGAATTGTCTTTCGTTTCCCTTTTTATAAGCGAGAGAAATAAAGGGGGTGCGGGATATGTTTATATGCGGATCATATAAATATGAAAGCGTTGGCAAAACGGTTATAAGTAGCCGATCCGGTCGTTTTTTCTTGCCGTTCGATTACTGTATGTTACACCAACAATTGCATTTAGGTTACACTTTGACGGACAAGTTCGCAAATCAGCACGGGTTCCGGGCTACATGCCAAGCAATCTTTGCTTTGTGTTCCAAAGGAACGTTCAATGGTCATGACACTCCCAATACGATATGAGCAATTGCGCTTGCTTCCTCAAAGCGAAATTCTGTATTCCACCCACCGCCTGATTGTAAGCTTGGCCGCCTCTGCAAACGACGTAATACAGCTCATCAAACAAACAAAGATGTCAAGTGACCTTGCACAATCGTGCATAAAAGGGTCTCGACTTACGAGAAATCTCACTGGCAAGACATTATACTTTTTAGTGTAGGAAAGAATTCTATGAAACAAAGTCATACTACTTACCCCCTTAGCACATCAGAAATACGTTTATGACCGAATCGATGTATTACTGTACATATACAGCCGCGGGGCGCTTACTCCATGCATTCAGGGAAGCTCTGGAATTGATGCTATAATTGGAAAGCGATAACATCAAAATAGCACGTATTACTTGGCATTTAAAAATATTCTCTGAAGATGGTGGAAGTTCACGCAAAGAATTATAAGCTGGCATACCAGCTTCATATATAAAGCCTTGTGTATCACACGTCTATAGCCATCGCTAACCGCAAGTCAAGACCATCTCCAGACCCACCTGTGTAAGTTTGGATGTTACAGCGCACTTGCGCATGGCAACCCAGGAGCAAAAATACAATACCCTTCTCTTACCCACGTTCTACAATTACAGTTGTGAAGTACAGCCAAGAATTGGGTCAGCAAATGGTTCTCTTACTGAATCGGAAAAGCGGGACGTTTTTGTATTTCTCATCCTTGTCCATCCATCACATACCATTACTAAAATATGTCGAAACAGCGGTTGATTCCCACTCATCCAATTTCCCATAAAGCTTTCAATATAGTAACGAAAAGCTCAAAAGATAGACTCAGTGTAACTGTACGTATTCATTGACACGCTTACACAGCGGTTTATCTTCTCATCGACCAGCTAGGTAATCGATCGCAGTACAAGCGGGTAATATATACTTTTCAGTTATGTTTATTGAATTGTGAAAAGACATCAGGAGGGGGGGGGTATCATCTTCAACATAGAGTTTGCTATAGCTTTTCATAAATTAAAAAGTGCACCGACAGAAAATCTGTCCGTTACCGTTTAACATAAGCAAACAGAGCTGCGTTCGTTACGGCTATCTACCCAACTTTTGTCGCTGGTTACTTTTAAAGATTATGATACTTTATCCACTTAAATCTATCTCTGCAGTACGATTAACTTGAATGATTTAGGTAATCGTTGTCTCTCTCTTCAATACTCTAGACAGAAAGTTTTCAGTTGGAGTGACGCATCCGCGCCATATCCATACTTCTTCATATGTACAGTGCACTCACTCCAAGTAGCATGGTAGATCGTACCAAGATAAATTATACTGAAAAAGATCAATAGTACTTATAAATACTGTGTAGTCAACATCTTTTTTTCTAAATATGCAGTTTACTTATGCTCACCCAGTTAAACATTAAGTCGTTTAAACTGAAATCACTGTTCAAGTGAATTGAACACTTTTTCGGTAAGAAGAGTATTGTAGCACATGGGTCATATCGACGTAATATTGACCAGGAAAACCATTTTTCAATTATGAACGATCAGGATCATGTAATCCTCGGAAGAATCTAGGTGTCTATATTCCGAGTGACTGAACTAGATCAAAATTATGTGTGTAACTGCCTACAAGTCACTTTCCCTATAGGAAAGCAGGATGTCATCATCCACAGAGAAAGAGCACAATAAGCTTACAATGATACTGCGATATGCGAGTATGGCTATCAAGGATTTATATATACATGTTTACGAAAAGCTGTCTGGATAAAAGGAAGATTACTGGGAACAGTGATCTCGACCAGGGTATACACATAGTGAATGACGCTAACCATCCAAAGTAAGCCCCATTATTCTCAGCGAATATCTTCGAAGGAGCCATAAATTGCATGTACCAGGTACGCTAGCTTGGTATCCCGGATTCGTATATTTATCCCAGTCGGCTTTTACTGCGTTAGTCTAACTGTTAAAGCTTATCAACATGTTTATCGTTGAAGAGAAGGTTAAGCTATATAAGGGCATCCATAGTGATGCTTGTTGTTGTTTTGAATGTGTGAGACATAAATTCATATCCTTGACTACGTATATTGTATAAGCATCCACCAGAATGGCAACCTCAGGAAAACACTGCCACGCAAGGTTAGTGAACTAAGTTACACTGTAGTACCTGCTATAAAAATCGTCATTGCACCAGCAATTTTGTACTTTCTGATCCGAGTAGAAATATAGCAGCACACATATTCGCCATTCTAATGGACACGAGTGAACACTGGTGTAGAGGCAATGCAGATCAAAAGTTAACGCGCAAGATTGTTTGAATAGAAAGCCATATATATGCCAATCATGGTTTGCGTACATGATGCGGTGGCTTACAAATTTAGCTCACTTTAGTGCCAAAGAAATGGAACCACAGTATAGAAAATCATGTATCAGAAACGAATTTAAAGTCTGCGCGCACTTTATAACAGTGATTTTGATCTTGAGTAACCAAATGTATTCACTTGCCGCGGAAAAACGCTTGTGGTTCGCCGTTTTAGTGACACACAAGTTGGTAATATGATAGCAAGGGCGATGATCTAGAATTGAAGGACACAAAAAGCTAGACGGTGTGTGTCAATAAGATCAAATTCACATTGGCACTTGCAATCGCCATAAAGGTCGCTGTTTTCGTAACGCATGGGAGTTGGAAAGGCGACTATGTCAACAGTTCAGTCACCTGGAAAAGCGTGAGACAAAGGCTTTCATTGATCTGGAACGGGAACAAGGAGCTAAACGGGGGTATGGTCAACGTTCTTGTTCATCATACCTAGAAACCAATGGGGCTGAGCACGATCAGCAAGTGTTGTAAATTAACAAGCTTAGTTACCTTTATACTGCGGCTATGTACTACATTGTCAAATATTTGTGAGTTCATTTGTGGATTCCATGCAGTGATCCGGAAAGTCATCTGCACATGTCAGTCGCCTGAGATACAGAATAAGAAAGTGATACAAAGTTTTGACGAGATGAGGAATCATGCGTCATGCACTCTAGATATGCGTTTTTCGTTTTGCTTGATCGTTGAAAATAGCATCTAGTAACACTAAAGGTACCTCAGAGGCGCTTAATTTACAAAAAAAAAACCACTCGACAGTATACGTTTTACCCAGCTGATTTCGTTAACGTAGAGCTTGTGATCTGTTTTAGTAAATTGGTCCAGCAGCGCCACTACTGTTACTTACTATACTCGGCGTCGGTTACACCAAACGAAACCTGTTACATAACAGGTATTAAAGCGATGACCCACCTCGCAATATCTTCGTCATCTTCTCTCTTCCCCAGTTTTTCTATTATACCTTGAACTCATGAGCGCTGTTGGAGGTCTAGTAATTGCTAGTAGAGAGCAGTTTATACTGCATGTCCAGTCAGCTCAAGCCATGATTGCACTTAGTGCTGTTACACTCATCGGTAGCGGTGTTCAAGCCTATCGCTACCGACGGATCATGCCCTACACTCTGATCGCTGTGGCGTCATTCTCATTGTTGATTCAAGCTGCCATCACAGGAAGCATGGATCAATCGACACGCGAAATCGAAGGTGTATTATCGGCTGCGATAGCGGCCTATTTCTTTGGTGCCATCGTTCCAATTATTGCCTTTGTTCTGGTATTCTATACCTTCCAGGCAGCTTTACCTTCGGGCCAGGGCAAGACAGTTCTTTATGGCTATGTAAACAGCAAGCTCTACGGAACTTTTATGGGCTATCTCTGGGCATTCATTCTCTTTATCTCGACCATCGGCTTCGTTGGAACTGTGGCCTCCCTCGCCTTTTCATCATCCCTTTCCATGAGCTCATACCGAAGTGCCGTAAATGCTGTCTATACTGGCCAGTTCATCAACTATGGCTTATGGGCCTTTTTCGCCTTTTTCGGCTATCAACTCTGGGAGTCGTGGGGATACATCCGCCATTTCCTTTACACGTTTGCAGCATATGTTGGCCTTCTTTTCCTTGTTGTCATCGGCAAGAGTGTCGGGGCATCCTACTCAGCTATTATGACTGATCCGAAATCTACTGAAGCAGCGGAATTCGCAATGGGCAGACTGTTCATGATCTTCGCATTGGTTGTAGTCCTCGTCTTTGGACATACTTGGACTGCTTCCGATGATCAGCCTGTTCTCCCAACCACGGCGCCTGTACAACAACAGCCTAATCCTTCTTCAGCTTCCGCTGACAAGACGGAAGTCACTGAGCAAGCATAATTGGATATTCGAATCACCCTTTACCCCTGTATCTGTTATTAATCTTTTTCCCTGTCTTGTATCATTAATATATCGTTCCATACCATTTGTAACTTTTCAATATTTGACATATTATATATCCGGTGAGCCTTTATGTAACATGATGTGTACCGTTTATCCACTTAGTTTGGTCAGCAGACAATTTTGATTGGCCCATGTAAGCCTTTTGCTGGACACTTGTTTGGTGACGGTCTACTCCTTTGTGCATTTTTGAAAAAAAAATACAACGGTACCATGTAACACAGATAAACTATAAAGTTTTGTAACAATAAGCATTGCAGAATCTGACAGCTGATACATATCTATGTATGTTTTGTGTGCATCCTATGTACATTTGCATTGCCTGGAATGATCGTCACGATAGCAGTTTAGTGTCAACAGCAATGCCATGGTTGCAACTCATCTCAACTAAGAGAACAATGCTAACTATCCTATGTTATTTTCGCTATATAGTTAAGGAATGAAGGAGTAAAAGATCAAGAATGGCGCTTTTAAAACAAGCATGCTGATGACTAGAGTAAACGATAATAGTGCTTTACAACAGCCACATGCCCTGTCAATAATCAGTCTAAAAGCAGACAGGGACCTAAATACTTTCCGCCAGAAGCTAGGGTTTCTCGATGTCGTCAACCCACGTGGAAAATTTATGAGTGGCATAAATGGAAGAAAATGGGCAATGGATCAAACATCTTTTATCACAGGCAAAATCCTCAAGTATTAATAATACGGACAACCATGACTGTGAGTGTACTTCTACACTAGGCCAAAAAACATAACGTAAAATTAATTCACCCTGCGACTCTAGTAGGACGCAGCTAGGAGGACTGTTGTACGAATTAAATTTTCGTCGATTCCTCCTTTAGCCTATGTATGTTTAAGCGTATCAGCAGACTGTCACACAGATATGCTTACATTAAGGAGTGAGGCTTACGAAGAAAAATGTCAGATATCCATGGGCTTCTGAAGACTTTATAGGAAATATTTTAGCATCTACTGTAGATGCACGTTATTTTAATTATATTAAAGGCATTTGCAGGCTTACCACGTCGTTGTCTTCCATTTTTGACGGATTTTCAACCAAAGCATGCGCTGTTGTACAGTCTGATGTAGTACGATTTGGACTAAGCACCGCACTAAGGGGGGACCCACCTCTGGGGGGCAAAGGGGTGAAGTAAGTGCCCCGATGGCCTCTGCGCACCCGTTGAATTTAAGCCGATGGGAGAGCCACACATATGGGCGTTTTATGCGTCTAGGGAGGAGAAAGTAAGACTTCTGGAATCCAGTGGCCACTTCCGAATGTTTGTTTTCATTGGTCCTGTTACTCAGATTGCAAGCTGTGTGCCCGCCTGCTAAATTCCCGTCTGCGGCCCACCACTTTGTAACTCTCTTTCTCCCTCTTTTTTATTTTAGTACTTAATGTCACGTATAGCGAGGCCACTTCATGTGACTCTGCATGACGACTCTGTTCAAGAGTCCAACATTGCGCGAATCTCTGGTTACGGTAGCAGTGTTACGTCCAAAAAGCGATTAGCTCGAATCCCTTCATATACGCGAGATGATCCTATGGGACCAGCAGTACCAGACGCACCGAAATTGCAACGTCGGTCAACCAACAATCCAGTAGCGGCAAAGAGACCGAGCAAAACAGCAAAGGCGACAATGAGGACGTCAACGTCTTCAACGGAAGAGCTGTCCGAGCCAGAGCCTATTCTACGTTTCGCCCCGCCCAAGGCAAAGACACCTCGGTCACCTAGCAACCGTTCACCGGTGCAGAACGAAGTCAAGCCAGGGAAAAAGTCTCCGTCGAACGGGATTGCGATCGGATCAAAAGTGTCAGTCCCGAGCATGGGTGTGTCTGGTACACTTCGTTTCCTCGGCCCCACCGAGTTCAAGCCAGGTGTCTGGGCAGGCATCGAACTAGATGACTCTGGCAACGGTAAGAACGACGGTTGCGTACAGGGGTAAGCCATCCTTTTGTCATGCATATACACTCTGGATACGTGTGAACTCATGATGACCTTTTAAGAATACGCTATTTCACGTGCCCTCCACAGAAAGGTCTTTTTATCGGCGATTCCAAAATCGTCGCCTTGGATGTAGATCCGCCGGAAGAAAAAACCATGGCACCAAACAAACTGTCGCCACCCATACAACGACGAAGCCGTCAGCCCATACCGGAATCCACCCGGTCAAGTACATATGCCAGACGATCCAAGACACTACAGTCATCGCAGAAACGCAGCAAAATATCGGCCACTCGCTCAACCGATTCCACCAGCAAGTCATCTCGATACTCGGTAGATAAATCCGTGGAACCCGTTCCGCCGCTCCCAGAAATTATAGCACAGAACGATGGCGCACAAAAGCCAGAGCAACGGACACCGGAGACACTTGCGCCACCTGCTGTTGCTGCAGTGGAGCCCGAGGTCACCGAAAAAGCTGCATCTCCAGCAAGCGGAGAGTCACAAAACAGATCAACCCCCAATACGGTGTCCGAGCAGGAGCTGTATCACATCTACGAGCTGTTGGAGAAGGCACAGCGAGAAAAGGACAAGCTGTCTGCCGAGATCAGCAGCAAAGAAGCAGCTTGGGAGCGATTGGTGACCACCAAAGAGAGCTATGCTCTGCGGATCAAGGAAAAGGACGAAGAGATGACACGGTTACAGCAGCAACTGTCCGACTTTCAGGAGAAATTCGAAACGGCGCAGCAGCAGCTTCAGGAGAAGCAAAACATGCTGGACAAGAGTGTCAAGGATGATTCGTCACAAGAGCAATCTCTGCGGCGGATCGAAAAATTAGAAGGGATCATTGAAGACATGAAAGCAAAAGCAACCGGCACCATGGAAGCCTACGAAACACAGCTACGTGAATCTCAGGGGCAGCTCGACCATCTGCGAAACAGCTTAAAAGACCAAGAAACGATGTCTGCGGCATTGGAGAGGGAGTGTGATGATTTACGTAAAGCTGGTCTAGAGGCGATCAACGCCTATGAAGCCTCCATACAGGAGCTGAAACGGCAGAGTCACCAAGCGGAAGAACAAAAGAATTCCGAAATCACCGAGCTAAACAAGACCATTGCTAACCTGCGAGGTGACGACTATGTTGTGGGTGGCAACTATGATAGTCACGATCGGTATGCAGATGAATGGCATGACCAACGAATTCGATTAGAAGAACAGCTAGAGCTGGCAACGGATGAAGTCGAACAAGAGCGGATACGAAACGCAACGCTTGCCAATGAAAATGACAAACTACGCAAGGAGCTTCAGCTGTTCCACATGTCAAGTGCTACGTCTGATGATCGATTTGATGCTTTGCGGCGAGAGCTTGAGACTGAACTTCAGGATAAGCGGCGATTGATGGAAGAAGCGGATGCTGCATTCGAAGCACAAGCGCGTGCTGAGGATGAAAACTATCAGATGAAGATGGCACGAGTCAAGATGGAGAGAGAGTTAGAGGAGGCGCACATCAGAATCCAACTCTTGGAAGAAAGCGGTGCTGCACCACCAGCGGAAAACAACAGCTCCGAAGGTGCCCAGCTGACAGCTCAGCTCAACGAAGCTCTGCAAGCCAAGAAATTACTCGAGCAAGAATGCGATAAGCTGCGTGAATCTCAAAGCGGGTTGGAAAAAGAGTGCATGCGCTTGATGGATGAATTACTAGCCGAACAAGGCTCAAGCAGTCCCCACACCGACGATGCCAACTCTGTTGAACTGCGGAAGCGAATCCAAAAGCTGGAGGATGACCTTTTGCAGGAACGGCTACGCTACAATGATCTCGAGCACGAAAAGCGAGCCGAGATCAACCATTTGAGCACCGAACTTGCCGAATTGGAAACACTTATCGAAAACGGTGTTTTTGAAGATAATGATTTGCAAGAGGCATTGGATGTCGAGCGGAAAAAGGTTCAGGCTTTAGAGAAGGAACTCAAAGTTTTGAAGGAAAGTAAACCTGCTCCTGAAAAGAAGATGGATCCGTACGAAACAAACGATCCATACTGTGAGCTCTGCGAGGAGTTTGGTCACGACGTCATGACATGCGCGTCATTATCATCCTTTGATGCGCACAAGAGCAAAAAGGAATTGGTATGTCTGTCTTGATTCTTTTTCTTTGTGTTTGATTCTAACAGATAGTGCGATAGTACTGCGAGAACTGTGACTTATCTGGCGTCCACTCGACAGTTGAATGCCCGAAGCAAGACGAAGTTTTTTAAAAAAGCAACACTTATCTAATGCATACCCCCAACCACAGCACACAAACATCTACCTGCACAACTGCATTAAATGTAAATTTCATTTTCACATATTCACCGGCGATGTATCTATCATTTTAGTTTAGTTTTTCAATGCATAATACACGCATCTAGTTTCCTGTTTACAAAAAAGGTAGAGCTCATTGCAGTTTGGTCACAGCGAATGCATCAACAAGCGAGATCAGAGTCATTACATTAATCGGGGAAAGGAGATGTAAAAGTACAGATTGTAATTAAGTTATTGATAATGTAAATAAAGCCATTCGTTGGGGTCCTCGATGCCGACCAGTTGCTTCACGGTATCCAAGAGTTTTTGTAGCTCGTTGATGAACGCCGAACTACTCAGCATGTAAGTGCAATAGCGGGTGAACGTTGGATCAGCAATTTCGCGCGATCCGATGCGAATTTTTCGCTCAATATCTTCTGTGAAGCGTCTACGCATTTCATGTGGCTGGATCATATATGGCGGGAGTGTAGTTTTGGCCGCCAGTGTGGTCGAAATCAACTTGAGTGTAGTCATAACAGTTGCAAGCTATGTCGTCCGGGTTAAATGGAAAGAGATAATAAAAAAGTAATCAATATAAAAGGAGCGTACATACGTAGTCGCGTCGATCATTCATCAAGGTGTGTCCAATGACTTTCTTCCATTCTGGATTGATGTACAGCACAGACCTTCCCTACACGGCATAAAAGTCGTTATTAATCCGTGTAGCGTAGTACAAACGTTAGAAATAAGGTTTACCATGCTATGCACAAGGTCAGCCATGTTATCCACTTTATCGATCAACGCTTTGTACTCTGCAGTCGGAAATTTTCCGCGTAACGGTGGTTCGTACATTGCGTGCGCCAATAAGTTTCGTTCATCCGCTATTTGTCGCCGCAGTTCAGTGGAAAGCTTTCGAAAGCGCTTAATTTGAGACTCTGTTGGCATTGCACCTCGCTTTGGCTTGACGATATAGGATGCAACTAAAATCCCGTATAGTCTGCCAATGTCGCGAACTGTTTTCGCTAACCGCTTTCGGAGTTCAACGCGTCCAGTTACAGGAGAAGGAATTAGAGACAAGATCAAAGAAGAAACTAATCCAACGGCAATCATTGCAAGTCTCTGACATAACTGTTTAGCGGATTTTGTTCTTATCAAGTAAAGCGCATATACCTTTGCAGCGATTACATAAACCGGTTCATCGGTATCTTTTCCCCATTCGACGTTGTTGTACTCGTATATAATGACCTTGCGTGGAAAACTGTTTAGATGGTTACTGAATTCAATTCTTTCATCAAAGCCATATTTACCAGGAGGAGCGTCACTTTACTCAGAAACATTGCTACCTTGTACGTGGTTGTGAAGAAGAAAATGTAGTATATTGGGACAAAGAATGCAAAGCACAACACAGCAATACCGTAAGGATTTCCGCTTGATATCTCCCAAATGGTGACGCCGATCAAACACCCCAGTATTGACCCAGACACTCTCATAATCAACCTAAAAGTGCATGCTTCATATTAGCCACTTGACTCTTGTAATAAACCAAGCACTTACAAAAAGATATATCGACCAGTGGTAGGAAACATCCAAAGCACCATAGTAATGAGCGCCCATTGACCACGCCACTCATAGTATAATTGGGCAGTATTGACTCGCCATGAAGGTATAGCAAGCAGAACCACACCAGTGGCCGCCTTGAGTGCCATCAATGGCTCATGTTTCGAAAGCCAGCGATGCACTCTATGCAAGCCGTAAAATGCCCATTCACGAGTCGTCCCTGGTGCCATCACATCAGGATCTCTGTAATGAACTTCCCCGGTATCACCTTTTCGAAAACCACAGTTGTCGGCGGGGTCATCAAATTGTTGCGACTCAGACCGTGGAACCGATCTGATGACCCCTTCAGATACATTACTTTGACCGGTCGCAGTTCGTTGGAGATCACTCATTGGATCGTCACCAATCAGTGCATCCAGATCTTCCGGCCGAAACCATTTCCGAAGAGAGACGCACGGAAGTCGCAAACGTCGACGACCTCGTCTTGTGTTTTCAAGCTTGTTAACAAATTCGAGTAAGGCTATGATTGTAGTTGTATACATTCGTAGACTGAATTCGTAAAGAGCCAATAGATGGAGTGGTCCGTATTCAGGTATCCATTCTGGGGAATATGGGCAGTTTTTCTTGATAAACACTTGCAAAACCTGAGCGGCATTGGCATCCCAGATCCTTAAGCAATCCAATACTTGCTGATACGCATTGACAAGCTTTGTGTCCTCCAATGGTTCGTTTCTGGGTAAAGTAAAGAGCCGCGGGAATGGCCACAAAATGCTCCCCCATGTTGTACGTTCGCCTCCATGAAATTGTTTCGCTCGATCAGTACATATTTTGAGTGCAGCATGACATGCGTCTGTCAAGTTTTGAGCTTTGTCTCGTATAGCATCCAACGCTTCATGGAAGCTGTCGATATCGTGGACATCGTGTAGGAATGGATTGGTTCTTCCCTTTGTCGTCAAATTTTGTCTCAAGTTGACGCTCAGACCAATACCATTGAGTGGCTGTCGCATGCTTTTGATGATTCTTGTAAGCTCACTGAGGTCTCCTGCCGATATTTTGGTGAAAAGAACCTCTCGTTGTGCTGCACGTTTGCAGTCGATCAAGAGAAGAGCACTTCCTTTCAGGCGACGGTTCGGTGTCTTTTTGGACGTGTCATTGATTGCCGGTGACAGGAAAGCGTCCGAGTTTTCGCGAAAGTAATCGTTGTAGTCCTTGACCGTTTTTTGAAATATGGTAAGGTATTTTGCTAAGCTGTCATCGGGCCATAAGAATACATCAACAGCAATTGCAAGTGCACCTGCAGCTGAAATAGGCCGTAGATAGGACCACTAAGACATGTAAGCACATGATGGATGGGGTAGCTATGTAGAACTAGTTACCGCAAGTTCTGCATCAAATCTATTTCTCAATGCACTTTCAGTCATCGCAAACTATTGTTCCTGAAGTTGAGATGTCATGTACTATAGATTCAAACAATTTACAGCTTACGACAAGGAGGTTGCATGCGTTCACACAGGCAAAGTTGGCTACCGAATCAGACAATTAGTATGACAACAAATTACCAATTGAGTAACATACCTTTGCTATGATACCGTCGCCGCACGTACACCAATACGAATGTTCCAATGAACAAGAATACGGCAAGGATCGCGCACACTCCTGGCTGTAGAGCAGTATCCTGAGTTTTATCCCTTGCGCGATCGGCAAGGTACAGTCCTTAATAATATTTTTCCCAAAAAAATTTAATAGTTAGTTAGCTTTTGTGTACTTCAGTAAAATCAAATGTAATTTTCATACCTAATATACTCCATCCGGCGCTAATCAAGGCACCAAAAGTTCCATATAAGACAGCCTTAGAAAAGTTATTCTCTTGCCTTCCTCATGAACTTATCCTTATGAGCCGAACCTCGATTTGAACACCTAACAGGATCGCATGTCAGATGCTATTGAAAGACGGATTATTGCGAACATACCTACCTATCGCCCGAACAGGAAAATAAAAAACCATGGTGATCGGAACAAGTAATACTGCGTCACCGATTGCTCGACGGACATTGCTCTCTAGAGCAAAAATTACTGCGAGTTCCAGGGCAATGGCGCCCTTGAGCGTTTTTCGTATTTGTGCATATGTTGGCAATCGTTTCTTGATTCGCTCCTTGTATAAAAGCAACTTTTTATGAAACGGTGAATGTTCGCTGTGATCATCCTGTTGGTGTTCGTGCTGCTGAACGGATCGCTCGTATACGGTGTTTACGCTGAATTCATCATCGTTTCGATTGAGTTTGGCATCATCAATGGATAAACGCGTGTCCGGGTGTGCAACATCGATATGGGCCGATTGCTTACGGTTGGAGTCGGGCATATGGGTTTTCTAAGAAAAAGCAAGGTAGATTATTGATGCAGTTCTTTCATCTTATCAGATTTTCGGAAATTTTTCATTGTTGAGTTCGGTTCTACGTGGTAGCAAACAAGTGACGCATCCATACTTGAATGTCATGCTTTTTAAAACTGCTGATTCATCTCGCAAAAACCTTGTCTAGTGTGTCAGCGCTTCTGCACGCTGCTATTTTGTAGCTTAGAGAGAAAAATTTTCCATAAGGATAGGACTCCGAGTTCTGCATCTGTGAAAGGCCAGATAAAAGCAAATGTGACGGAAAGCAATGCAAATAAATTTAATATGTGTTAGATGGCTATGAATAGTTTGTTGGCTCCCGAGTGTAATAAAAAACTGTACTCACACTGGTTAACCAATCTGTCCATGCTTCGCACGTTATTACAATTGCTGACATAGCTCTAATGATGCTTTCGTTGGTAGAGCTGTTCCCTTGTTACATCCAAGCAACCAATGGGATATTAAACTTGAAACTAACTTGCATACTTATTCGTATGCTGCCTGTAATCAGATTCTCTAGTGCTGGAACAATACGAAAAACAAAAGGTACATTCTTGATCGAGTTACCTGGGCGTAACAGGGTCCTGTCCCCACCATGATCCTTTGGGAGTCATACGCTGTGCTAACTAAGCATATGAGATTGGAATTCGATCCATTTTTTCTCTACTGTTCAACTCACTTGTACAATACTAATGTTAATCTACGATTAATTGTTATACATTACATAAAGCTCTAGAATTGGTGTTCTCATCACTGCAATTTTAGAATTGATTGATCGGTTGCCGTCATTCTAAGTACTTGCTTGAATGTACTGTTTTGGTAAGTAATTTTTTTGTGTGTAATGCCTCAATGTTTCGAGGCTGTACTACTCTTCATCCCAATGCTTCGGTGCGATTGTAATATGAAGAGAAAATCGGGGACAAATGTCGTGATCAATGGGATCTGCCATATTTATTCCAAAGAGGCACGAATCATCGCATTCTGGATATATTTGATAATAGTTCTTGTATTCGACATCAATTCTCGTCTGATGCGGTTTCTCAGACGACGCACTGTAATTTGAACTCATGGCTCATCATGCAAAGTGAACCGGACAACTTTTTTTTTCCAATGACCGAAGAATTACATTCCTAATAAGTCTTCACCCAATGTCCTGCTTCCGGCGACGGCGCCAGTTGAATCGATGATTAAAATGGCAAAGTCAAAAAAGATCCAGCAAGATGACTTACCCTTGTGTTACATCCCAAATATAGCAACGATTACATCGGGGCATTGTTTGCACTTTTTGAACCATTTTTTAGTCTCGTGGAATAATATGAATATGTGCCGGGAACCGTTGTTATCTTCCGATACAAGAAAAGAAGACCTTGTGGAGGGTTCCATCCAATACAATTTACTCGGCGACGTCGCCGGTTAAATAAAAATGTTGTGCATATTGACCACCACGTGATCTATTGAGATCTGCATGTCAAACCTTTCAAGAGGACTAATATGCTGGTGCTTTGCTATTCTCGAGTACTACCAAGCCAAGATTACTAATACAAGTCTACCAGGTTCTAATGTCCATTTTGGCTATGCGTGAATATCAATTGAGCCGTTTTATGCTGTGTCTACTTATATTTAAAGTAAAATGTTCTTGATCTTTCTCTGCACATGCACACACATGTCAGTAGCTATTCATTGTTATTGATGCCAGGACAACACTTTCTACGCTACCATAATTTGTAACATCTTGTTTAAATATACATTTAATGCGCCCATAAACATAAACTGTAAACCGGGTATCGCATTTTTAAGGAAATGTACACAATAAGGAGACACTACATGACGCGATCTGATGCATTCTGAAAACTTTGACACTCTCAGGCTCCCAAAAAAAACCACTGGATTGATCATACATCATCCAGCGCGCGTACATATTTTTTGTTCCTCGAAGGACTATACCGATATACCTACTGTCTGCAATGTATACCGTGTCAGTCGTAATCAGGTGCAAAATTGCTCGTTATGCATAAAGTTGGAATATGGTGACACGATGTATACCTTCCGGATATGGATCACGCGTATCAACTGCTTCTGCAAGCGACAATTCCTTTGAAAATTGCCTCGCTGGAGTGACCTTTGCAGCCCAAAAAGTCGGGTAGATATCACTTTGATGTGTAAAGAGGTATATCACCAAACGCTATCCAACCAATGCTTACAACAAATAGCCGAGATTGATGTGATATCATTGGCAACGAATCTTCTCCATCTTTCGAAACAGGAATTTGACGTACGACTATCGATGATGATTGCGATGAATAATGGGCCAGAGAAGTGATATATCCGAACCCGGAGTGGCAACCTATGCTAGCAAGCTTGTAGCGGTGATGATACATGCATGCAAAGTTTAGTCTGGCAATCCGCTGTGGGAGTCAAGTGTTCCTTCACCTGCATCCGCCCTTGCGTGTTGTCGCCCAGTGCAAACAAAGGTGTGGGTGATACGATGGCTCTTGTTGTTCCTTACCAATCAGTGACACTTTAGGACATGGAAGGCTACGCTTCTTCCAGGCATTTAGAATATGGAATGGGAAACCTTGGCAACTTGCGGGCACAGTCTCCGGTTTCATGGCGCCCGTTTCCCCCGAATGAGTCTTGTACCACGTATGCGCGGTGAAAACAAATAAAAACCGCGGTCGGCGCCAAAGGCCATCCTCTTTTTTATTATTATTTTCTATTCTCCCGTTCCTGGGTTTTGCCCTTCATGTCAAAGTCAAAGGACAGCGTCGAGGTCGAGAAAACAGAAACCAACGCCAACGGTGTTCCTCTCTTCAAGTCCAACTACACGAAACTTGATGTCAAGCTCGACAATGAAATCGTGTACGAATTCGGAGGACCCATTGGTGTGTGTGCCATGATGGTGGGCTTCCCCGCTCTCATGTACTACTTTTGGGTCTCGCTCGAGTTCCATGAAGGTCGCTTGTTCTACCCCTCGGCATACACCAAGGATGGCTTGTCCGACTTCTTCTGGAACGAGTATATTGGCAAGATCGTCCAGGCTGGTTTGCCCAACTGGACTGCCACCAAGATCTACATGGGCTACACCTTGCTCTCGTTCATTCTTGCTTGGGTGATGCCTGGCCCTGTTGTTGAAGGTCTTCCAATTCCCTCCTTGAAGGGCAAGAGAGTACGTTATTTCGCGCAATTTTTTTAACTACTGCTGACTTTTTTTTGCCTACAGTTGAAGTATGTCTGCAATGGTCTTTCTTCATGGTACTTTGTCCTTGTCTTGTCTGCTGTCCTTCACGTTACCGGTATCTTCCGCCTTACCGAAATCATTGACAACTTTGGCCCTATCATGAGCGTATGTGTCTGGGAAAAGCAGTCGGAAGAGGATGGCAATGTTCGGGCTGGAGCGTTTGGATGCTGATTATTGTTGCTATGGATACTTAGGTTGCCATCATCTGGGGTTTTACCATGACTACCTTGGTGTGCATCAGCGGCTACGTCCAGGGCACCAACCACCGCATGTCTGGCAACTTCTTCTACGATTACTTCATGGGTGGTCCTTTGAACCCTCGCGTCGGACCTGTGGATTTGAAGATGTGGGCTGAGATTCGTGTCCCTTGGGTTATTCTTTTCTACTGCTCTGTTTCGTGCCTCCTCAAGCAGTACGAGATGGACGGTCAAGTCACTGCCCCTGCTGCTTTCATGGTGCTTGCTCACTTCTTCTACGTCAACGCTTGCCAGAAGGGTGAAGAGTGCATTCCTACTTCGTGGGATATGTTCTACGAGAAGGATGGTAAGGGCATTCACAATATGCATATCCTAGGATGGCAAAAACTGATGTGCGATTTCTAGGCTTCATGCTTATTTTCTGGAACATGGCCGGTGTCCCCTTCACCTACTGCTATGCCTCGATCTACTTGATGAAGTATCAGCTGTCCACTGGCACTGCCATCACCCACTCGCTCCCTTACACAGTCTTCTTGTACACCCTCCTCATCCTTGCCTACTGGGTCTTTGATACCGGTAACTCGCAGAAGAACCGTTTCCGCATGGAGCAGAACGGCTCCTTCTTTGCCCGCAAGACCTTCCCTCAGCTCCCCTGGGGCCATATCAAGAACCCCTCGTACATCAAGACCGAACACGGCAACTTGTTGCTCACCTCTGGCTGGTGGGGTATTGTCCGCAAGCCTCACTACACTGCTGGTAAGTTGGAATAGCAAACCGGTTCAATACACGGTGTTGACTTGGCGCGTAATAGATTTGTGCATGGCCATCTCGTGGGGTCTGATCACTGGTTTCGGCTCGTTCTTGCCCTACTTTTACTTCTGCTTCTTCCTGGTTGTGCTCACCCATCGTGTCTCTCGTGACATGGAGCGCTGTGCCAAGAAGTACGGCAAGGACTGGGAACGCTACTGCGAGCGTGTTCCTTATATCTTCATCCCTTACATCTTCTAATCTATTTAGTTCCGTTAACACTCAGCTGTGCATCTTGGGCTGCACCAGCATAATTGCACTGTAATTTTCTTTTGATTAAAAGTAGTTTTTGAAATATTTATACGTCGTGCGTGTGGGTTATATCCGCGACGGATGACAGCAAGCAAAGTTTATTTCAATGTGCTAAGGATGTGTGTGTGTGTGTGTGTGGATTTGCAAATAGTCAGCCAACTAGCTTAACCGCCAAAGCCATAAAGAGTGCGGCCTTGTCTCTTGAGAGCGTAGACGACGTCGAGCGAAGTGACAGTCTTTCTCTTGGCATGCTCAGTGTAGGTGACGGCATCACGAATAACGTTCTCCAAGAACACTTTCAATACGCCTCTTGTTTCCTCGTAGCTGCGCGTAGTAAAAAAAAAATTAGTCAATCGTTCAAGAAGTGTAGGCAGGGCAGCTTACATGAGACCAGAGATACGCTTGACACCGCCACGACGGGCAAGACGACGAATGGCAGGCTTGGTAATACTACTCTCAGCATTAATACAGCCGATCCCAAAAGGGCGGTTAAGAATTGCTTTCTGCACTTACCCTTGGATGTTGTCACGAAGAATCTTACGATGACGCTTGGCACCACCCTTACCGAGACCTTTGCCACCTTTACCGCGTCCAGTCACTATCAGCCAGTTGTATTAGCGTGGGTCAAAGCAAGTGAATGCACGACAATGGGGTCCAATGTAAACTGATGGGCGAGTACTCACTTTTTGAATAAGTTTTGGAGGAAGAAACCAACCCAAAAGGTCACAGGCCCCCCCCCTTTCTTTAAATCGCGGCGACGCGTAAAAAAAAAAGATTTCTGCGCCCTACGCGCGGTTCCAAAAAGCACGCGAAGATAGAATCGTCTGTTTCGTTGCAAGTGCACGCGGTGCTTCTAGATATTGTGTGTGCAGTATTGACCGACGCACAAAGAGAGTTGCCCTCTTGGCTTTTCGTTGGTGCATGCTATCCTCACATACATTGCTTTTAACTGTTCGTGCTGCTTGTATAAAATCAGGTGAGCGACAAACGGATTCGCTTTGCCTCCTCTTCTCTTTCACACAAGCAATGTTTTCACGTATATATCTGTAAACCGTTGATCATTACATCAACTCCCGTACACGCCCCCGCCAAACAGGCGACTATTTTCTTGGTAGCGCTTCCACTCGACCAGAAAAGGATGATGTTAAGCTCAGCATATCAGTCGTTCAGTACACAATAAAGAAGGAAGAGCGTGATTCTAGACAGCTTTTTGAATCCATTTCGCACGATGAGCGCAGTAATGCTACCAGTAAGGGTATCGATCAATTGTGCCTATTGCTACCCAAAGGTGATCAACGATGGAATCTTATTCAAGGATCGTCCTCGGAAGCACACAAAAAACTTGATGTTGCACTCGCTTCCAGACGATGATAAAATGATGGCACTGGATGTCCGCCGATATATCTTAAGTAGCTTTTTACTGCATATATAATATTGATATTATAATAAATCATACGTATGTTTCAATAACAACAACAGTGGATCCTAACTCTGTATTTATTTATTTTTTTTAAAAAAAATAAGATTCGCGGAAAGCTGCGTTAGCACAGGGCGCAATTGTCATATAGGTAGAAGACGTGCCATAATAATTCGGGCGATATAGTAAGAGGTTTTTGACATTTGGTACCAAGAAGAAAAAGGAATGCAGGATTCGTACCCTTTTTTAAAATTATGTATTGTCCCGTGGTACATACATAGTATTCATAATGGATCAAACTTGGGTATATAAGATGAATTCAATCGCCCCATCGAATACTATGCTGCCATGAATACATAGTAAGGTCATAGTAAAGGAGAAAAGCATATATGCAGGTAAGATGGCTCAAAGTTATCTAGGAGTTTTTAGAGATATTCATATGGGTACTACATAGGTTTTTCCTTTGGGGTAGTGTAGATATTGCAGAAAGACTGTATGTTTCATGCTTGAAAAACCTAAAAACTAAAAAAAAAAAAAAAACCGAGTGAGTTGCTATGTGGATAGTGGGAGGAAAGACTATTTCCATAGTCAAATTTATGATCATGTAGAACCGCGCATTTCATGTGTGATTTCCTGACAGGGTGATTGTGTCTTCGATGGACCTTCGGATACTTAAATTGCCATTTTGGCTGTTGTCATTTTTCGGGCAATCTAATGGAAGGCTCTGAGTATAAGAGGTCATACTTGCTTCCGTTTTTCGCGGATGAGGCCGACACCTGAATGAACGCGACGGAGAGGAGTACAATAGGATGATTCCATTAGGTGTATGCTTGTCATACGTAACTGTAGCTTCTAATCATGAGCTATCATGTATTCCAAAGTGCAATTTAGTACATCGATGTGCGATATAGTAGGGTGTAGTAGTGCGGCATCAGACATTTGTCGATACACACGGCAATTAAATAGAGAAGAGGGGTACCAACGGTGTCGGAATGGAGCAAAAGGCAAGCACAGCAACATTGACTTCCAATATAGCCCACTCGTCCCATTCTTGTTTGTGATCGATAGTGATAGGATGGATGAGAGAAATCCTGGGCTATTATCGGCTTCCGGTAATGGATGGGTTATCCTATTGCCTGAAATACTATGCACATCTGGCTCCAATGAAGCAATCCCCTTGAATACTTTTTTTCGTGGCTGACGTGATGCTTCAGTAGAACGAGAAGTGGGGTAAAAGTAATAAGGGCATATATCTCTTAGTGCGAGTCTGAAGAGAGGGCTGACACATTAAAGAAATGAAAGTACACCAAAGCAACTTCCGATGAGAGAAGGGGTAGAACATCATAGCCAAAGAAGATCCGAACAGAACATGATAAAGTACTATCATAGAGTATCTAGAGGACCAATATTGTATCAGAGCTTTATTTTCCGGTCTAAGCGACTTCCTACTGTTAATAGTTTTCACTTGCCTTTCTTTTATCATACTCAAGTCATCCACGGAAGCTATCACATTATAGTAACTTTTGTCCTCGTTATTTGTTGCCGGCTTATATGATGTAGCCTCTGTATTTTCTGTGCAATTGAACGGTACTTTCAATCGTATAGCCAAACTCTGATCCAATGTGGTGTCGATAACTGGAACGGCTGGGTGTCTCCCATAAATATATATCCAGCAAGGAAGGGCGTATTCCTCGAATCTAAGCAACATACTCGTTCTTTTTCGCTATTTCCTCCTGCTTTATATTTCATGGTCTCCTCGAGTGTTTACGACTGCATAAACCACTGAAACTCCAATATTTGATTAAGCGCATTGGTTTTAACTTGAGTGTGTCTAAAATATTTTATTGCAAAAACTACCATTGTGTCATGATATTAGAGATAGCGTGTGAGGGACATTCACTGCAAAAAATTTTTGGGTGAATTTTTTGCAGTGATTTCTCAAATCTGACACTTATATGCTGTCTTGTCTATCAAAACGATCGCGGTTCGTCGCGACAATCATTCACAGTTGACATGTCGCAGTCTCGTTTTAAACCGCTGTTCTGTATAGTACCTAGCGACCGACAACACTACTCAGTGATCTCACATTAGTTATACTCCTTCATTACGTAACTGTGTACAAAATGTAATGACTGACTGCCAGAGCGGCAATCCAGGTAACGGCTCATGGTTTGTACCCCTGAAAGCAGTCAGACAAAGTTTGGGCTTTGCTGCAAACGTTACTCTGTAACACTATAGAAGAGAACCAAGCCCATTTGTTTCCTTCTCTTTCGTCCTTTTCACCGGCGCCTGCGAAAGTCAACTGTACGCTACCCTCCAAAGCTTTGCGATTTAACCCCTTGAGTCACAGAGTAGTCTGCCGCAAGCATGTATATCGAGTATGTCACACCGCAACGAGTAGCTGATCTAAACTATACCGAATACAATTCGAAAGGAGGCGAATTCAGACCCACATGGCTCATCCGCACTTCCGACTGGGAAAAGGTTCCCGGCACCGCTGCTGTTGATGGCTACCATGCCCTATCGTATTGTTGGGAGCAAGCAGGCGAAAAACACCAACTTGAAAATGTAGAATACGATTTGATCGACAAAGGGTGGCATCGTATTAAAACTGTCGTCGAGAAGCGTAGCGCATCCACTTTTTTCGAAAGCATCAAACAACGGAGGTGACATAAGACAAATTGCTCCAGCAGATATGCAAGGGCTTTGGCATCGAGTACTTGTGGTACGACAAGATCTGCATCGACCAGACCAACAAGGAAGAAAAGCATCGCGAAATCAAGCAAATGGATCTCGTTTACAGCAACGCGTGTTACACAGTCGCTTTGGTCCCCGAAATCAACATTGAGGATCCCGAGGCTTTCGACCGTGTGGACTGGTTTACACGCAGTACTGAAGCTAAAACCAAAGCAATTGATCGAATGGTGGGGTCACTGTGGTTCCAACGGAGCTGGACACTGGAGGAAGTCATGATGTCAACGCGGATTTTGGTCGTCGGCCGAAATACCCATGTTTGGTCTCTTGCAGATATCAAACAAGGTGACGCAATCAAGGAAAACGATCTTCTGGCCAACATGATGCTCGGATTCAAGGAACGTACAATGAAAAGCGCAAACCAAGTCCTCAGTTACGCGCACTTTCGTACAAGCACGAAAGAACACGACAAGATATACGCACTGGCCAACATTTTTGCAGACATTATTTCCATCGACGTTGATTACAACAGCGATGTGTCCGCTACAATGAACGCATTTTATCGACGCTTGGCCCAAAGGGATTTATCGCTCATGTGCTTTGGATCGAAATTATTTCCAGACAGATTTCCTCGATTCACGACATCCATGGGATCCTATGGCCTTCCTTGTTGGACAGGCGTTGCTGGATTACATTCACCCTGGCCAGTTACTGACATTACACTGGATCAGAACTGCGATTATACGATAGACGAAGATATAGTGTTTCCTATACGATGATGATACCACACAATACGCCCCAGCAAATACAACGATTACAATTTCTTCAAAGACGACGAAAGAAAAAAGAAAGCAGAAGAAAACTATGCCAAAGTGATCTGCTCAATGGATGACTTTGTTGATGAAAGCGAGGCGTTGGACTGGAGTCAATGGATGAGGTTTCAAGCATCAGGCTGCTATTCCACCCATTACTATATACTAGACAACCACGCTCAATTTCTCTCACCGGTGTTGACACTTTCCCTCACCGAAGAATGCGACGAGTGTGTTATATTGGGTGTCATATTTAACAGTGCTAGTACAATAGCACATAACTATATCGTTGTTGGCTATAATCATACCTATATGTCCCCAATTGTAGGAAAGTCAACTGATGGTTACTCATACAGAGTTATTGGTTCGGTATTTTTGAAATATTTCCTGCATGGTGAGACGCGCGCCAGCCCTCAAGAAGTTATGGACGAAATATTCAGCGATATTGAATGCGGTACTCATGAGTTTTGCATTAAATAAAGTGGATGTGGTGTTTTCCCTTCTATCATCGTCAATGGGATTAAGCTTCTGACTTGAAACTTTTGGATTGGTTTCAAAATTGGCGCTTGCCGTATCCTACAACGCGCTGCACCGAATATCCTCTTAAAAGATATACGTTCTTTATAAAGACTTGAGAGTGATCTACAGTACTGTTTCACCAGAAATGTGATCCAGGATACTTTTAACCCATGAAAAATACTCTGCCTACGACATGTATACTGAGTATAACACGTAACAACGAACGGGCGGCCTAAAATGTATGGGTTGAAAGGGCACAAATACAAGCCAGCACAGTTCGGTTGTGTTCTCGTCTGGCAAAACGCTCCGGATAATCAGCCTACTTAATCAAAGCGACGAGCATCTAATCGCACGTAGCCAGATTTCCATAATTATGCGATCTATGCATTAGCGTACAAGGTGCGTTCATGATTACTGTAACGCTTCAGTACATAAGAATATGCAAGGTTAGCGAAGCGGCGTCAGAAGATGTTTCAAATGGTTTTTTCTATAATAGCCAGTACTGCCTTAGCAAGCATCCTGAAGTTTACTTTGACCGATGACGGTAAAGATTATGGTGATATGGTTTGGCAGGAGTAGCTGACATTTTGTTACCGGCGCGATCAAACAAGGAGAACACCAGAGGAAGTCGCTTTAACCAGGCCTTCCAATGTGCTCATTACGAGCGAGCTTCACATAGTTCCCGAGGTCTCACTCGAAAAGCATCATAAACCGAACGCCACGATTCGCTTGTCATGACCTCAAGCGAAAGAAACAGTCGACACACAGAAAAACGACTTGATTGGGTAGGGCTGGAACGGACACGGATTATACTTTATTAGGAGAAAATCGCACCAATGTAAGCAGCAAGTGGCAAAAACAACGCGTCGATCAAGTAGTAAGCGCGCAGATTATGTGGGAAAAAAGCAATGACTTTATTAAATCGAGACCCTGAGTGACAGTCACCAACTGGAACGGGTCACTTGAACAACAAGCCGATTAAAAGGCCTTCAGAAGACTATTTTTTTTTTTCGTTCTCTTGTTTGATTGGATACGTGGGCCACCAATTCCCATAATCCCCCGAAGCAGCTCCTTCCACAAGGCGAGCCACTAGTCTCCAGAAGAGCAGCAAGTCTCCAAGGAGGTTGATCAAGTCTCCAAAGAGGACAGGCCGTCCAAAGGAAGACCAGCAGCCACCAAAGCAGCTTCGGTATTTTTGAGTCTCAAACAGTAATCAAGCACAACCAAACAAAGAGCAAGGGGAAGTTTATCCCTTCATCTGTCTGTACCATCATCTTACTGGAGACCCTGGTGATTTCCCGCGAGCATAACTTTCTCTTGGGATTATTGTGAAAAGAAAGAAAAAGCTGCCGATTCTGACCTCCTTTTATACCTTTTTGAAAGCGAGCAGTCCCCCTTTTTTTCACATGCCAGCACAGTCACCCAGGCTATGACGTTTTACAGCCTCAGAAACAGGTTATGGCCGCAGCAAACGGTGTGCAAGAGGAATAAAGGCACTGTATGGCTTGAAAGGTAGCTTTTTTTTTTGCTGGTCTTCGTTGCTGATCCACACTACTGCCATACCGACAAGTCCGCTTGACGACGCACAGTGCACAGACCTCCCTTTGTCCACGCCGGCTGAACCGATTATCCCTGCACACACGCCAATCAGTACCCGTTTCGCAAATACATATCCGGCAGACCATGTAGTATGCAGTGAGCTTAGAGTAGCACCACTGTCCACCAACAATATGTGTAACCTTCCACGATAATGCTTTCTCTAGCCTTCAAATGCACCAGCTCTGGATACCCGACAGTCCTGCAATAGAATGGATAGACTATATCAGCTTGACACGAACGTTTTTCTCTCTGCTAAACTATGTCGACTTTCCCGCCATTCTTTGTCATTCCAGTGATGGCGATTCATGACCACACCCTTTCGTTCCTACCATGTCGCCATCTCAGTCTAACTCGCATACGATCGACATTCGAGCATGGGAATCCAACATATGCTTGACGTTCATCGTTCAACTTGACCATGTAGCTGCACCGGGTGACAGTCAGAGCACCGCACCATATCAGTTGGCCTGTCATGACGACCAGACAAGCAATTTTACTGGTACAGATGCGCGCATGCTCCAAAGTGAGCTGATAGATGTATATTCAACATACACAGTGGGCATAGCTCATGCTGTTCCAAAAGCACGTCCTGAACATCTTAAGTACGTTTAAAAAATGCTGGCATATGTACATTGGCGCAGTTAGCCGAGGTGGAGGGATGGTGAAAGCGTTGCAGTGTATGTGTTGTCAACTCCTCTGTCAGCAAGGCCTCAGAGGTGTGGACCGTAAGATATCAGGAAATTTTTTCACGTCATCGTAGACAGGCCCACGTTTTATTAGGCTATTGATCCTGCGAAATGCAGCCATAGCTAATCATCAAGAATCAAGAGATAAAAAATTCAAGCGCCAGTCATTTATTCATTTCAAAATTCTATTAAAAGCACCACCACGTATGATATGGTCTCACTTCCCGATAGCATCAGTTTTTATTCCTACCACTTAGTGACACCGCTCCTTTTATGCGTAAATATAAGCTAGTAACATGTAATCCTCAATGTTTTCGCATGTGAGACTATACCTTCTTTCTCTCTCCAATAGACCCACTTTTTCGATATCATCAACAGAATTCTTCTCCCAAATTCAGACAATTCATTGCAGATGCAGCAACAGCATACTTTGCAGTCGGTCGATGTACATATCAGCGTAGTGTACTAAATAAAATTACGACCCGAAATGCACTTATGTACTCATTCACAGAAAGAGAGTGTTCAATTTCCATGTACCTTACTATGCATATTATGAGTAGGGATCAGAAACAGCATAAACTATACATCGCTTGGGCATTTTTAACTGGTGTTTAAACTACACTACTTAGGCAGTTGGTTGGACCACTGGCGCATTTCCCGACTCATTCATTCATCTGGATTCACTTTTTCCTTCCCAAAATGCATTGAAAAGTAATTTAATGATCCAACTTTGAATCCGAACCGAACCAAGTAATTGATGAACAACAGGTTTTCAATGATTAGAGTATTGAAAGCATGAGAAAGGTGAAAAGTTACTCAGTCTTTCAGGTAGTAAAGTACTGTAATACCGTGCAAAGGAAAGTACGAGATATCACGTTACATATTTGAAGATATATGTATTTGTGTTCATTTCAAAAGTAATGCATCATCGAAACACCATGTGCAAAGTATGCAGTCACCGCTGCTACTGCCTTAACGTATTAGACAATGTCTAGCATCCCAGAAGAAATGGCACGTAAACATCATTCTGCGAATGCTCATCGACACGTGGGTTCATTAATAGCGGTACACGAAAACAATGAATACCAGCAAAACCACACAATGGTACTTAGTTGAGATTGTTACGTAACTTGAGGTTTAAGTTTCCTCGTATACATACCATGCGCTATTTGCGTCTTGACAATGATCCTCGCACAAATTTTTGGGCATTTAACAATACATATCTGTGTATGAATACAAAGAACATCTCCCACGTATGCAATTTTTAAGGCAAATGGGCATATATTTAAGGGTAGATGATATGTTGTCCTTGAGAAATATAAAAAAGGTTGCCTTTAATTAAAATGAGCAACGAAGATATCAATAGCAACAGGTCATGGTGGACAACAGCTCCAGAGGAAGCATTGCAGGTGGCTACTACGCGGCGTTCTGTCTTGAAGTTTTTAAAGCGCATTCCAGTTTTTCGAACCAAAGCCATTACTAATCTTTGGAGATACCACGCAGAGATCACAGCCAATAATATACATGAAGCTGAAGAGTACGCAGAAATTATTGAAAAACTGACACTCAGCGATGAGACAGTTTTCGATGAGATTAGTTCAATACATTTTCCAAATCTTAAGCACTTGCGGTTACGAAACGTAAGAATGTTTCCTCGAGAAATGGATCTTACCAGTGAACTCGAAATATTCGAATTCGACGGGTGCGATGCTATATATATTGATGAATATCGATATCAAACAGCACCAGATTATGTGATGGAAAACATATTTACAGACACGCTTCTTACATTTCTCGTGTCGTCTGGAAGGCGCAAATTTAACAGAGAGGAAAAGACGTTTATCCAAGATAACGCTCCTAATGCTCGAATCGTTCGTCGTTGGTGGTAATAGGAATCTTCAAATGGGCTGAATTGAGCACGTACTAAGGCCTGTCTATACGTACGTACGTACGTACATGTATCCAATAAAGCATTAAGTTATGTTAATTGACCCTTTTATATTATATGAGGTCAAGTACGGCAAGAAGTCGTCTTCGGAGATGGTTATGGTGAATTTTAAATCAGCGGAAGTAAGACGAGCGACGTGAGCAGATTGAATTTGGTCATACCGTATACAAACACAATCAATCAGATTTTACTATCTTTTCTTCGGCTTTTCTAGTATGCAATGAACCGGATCGTCGCCCTGACCGTATTATACGGGTAACCAAATATATACGTGACTGGAAACACTTTTCATCGTGCCAAAAACAATATATTTACACTACCGCGACTTCTTGCTGAGTCGCAGGAAATCCACTGCAATATCCACAGATTTTTTCTTATGGAATTTGTACATCATTGGCACATCAAACTGGGAGAGCACCAATGGTTAATCCGTATGCATTGTGACCGAAACTTTCAAACATACCTTCATTTCTGCCACCACTTCGAAATCCACGCCCCATTCCTTTGCTTTCTTTTGGATATGCTAACCACATTTCAGTTACTACGCAATCATCTTTTATGCACAAAGGCTTACATCGCGTGTGGAAGTCTTGTGAAGAGAGTACACGGCTGTTCCTGCCAGCTATTCCAAAAATCTTGGTAAAACATTCAACGAATGCGCATCCGGAAACGGTTACCTCGACTGCCTTTTTAAGAAACACCATGTCGATGCCTTTGGTTTTGGTGCCGAAGGGAGGGTTCATGACAATAGTATCCAGATGGAATCCGTCCAACTTGGCTTGGTTCAAATCGGTCAATATAAAGTCGATATCCACCTCAAACTCATCAGCGTTCTCGCGAGCGATACGAATAGCATCAGGATCAACATCGAATCCCACCGAGTATCTTTTCAACTGGCGCAGGTCAGTATATGGATCTTGCATTGAAACTTTTAGCAGCTTACCCTGCACCGAGGATGTTGGCTGCTATACTAAGAATACCACATCCACTTCCAAAATCCCCCACAGCTTTGTCTTCGATATCGCCATAGACCGTGTCGGCAGTGTACAGCATACGCGCTGCCAAGTGGGCAGTTGTCGGGTACTGCTCGTACTGAATCTTGGGATTGTCTGATGACAATGTTAATTTTAAATCTGATCTGGCTGATCGCCAGCAAAAGAACATGGAATTACCGAACACTTCGCAATCCTGAAGTATGCTTTCTAATTCTTTAAGTTTCATTCGCGCAAGAAAGGTTTTTTTCGTACTTTGAATTTATTCACCAGTGTCAAGAGAACCAAATTTGACAACTCTAGATAGTCCATTGAGTTTGTATGCGTATGCTACTACATTGTGCTATACATCAGTAACGCTTCATCGATGATTCATAGATGACAGAAAAGGTTAATAAGCAAAATGTGTGCTTAAAAATGACAATGCTTATGCTGCTGTGGAGGATGGGAAGGGAAGCAGACTGGAATTCCTCCAAGTCATATCTCCTATGTACATACCGCGCAAAGAACAGACATAGGAAAGTCTCGCGCTAAGTGAACTGTTTCTTCCGAAGATTTCGTCGTATATCCTGGTAACAGTGATTATTACTGAAGCGATTGGTCAGGCTGTGTATCAAATACTGCTTCAAAAGCACTATACGCGCAAAGTAGTAATCTCCGTATCGTTCTGCAAGGCGTGATGCATCAATGATATTGTGATTTTTAGAATTGCTTACCTTTGGACACTAAGCGACCAGATAAATAGATTTCGCTGTCGCGTGATCAAACGCCACAGTCTCTTCCCTCGAAAATGGGCATAAAGGACCTGTGGGAAGTCATCGAGCCTGCAGAAAGACAATATACTCTTGAAGAACTTGCTGGCGATCGGGAACAGCGTAGTAATGCTCTACGCATCGCTGTTGACATTGCAATATGGACATTTCACGCACGATCTTCCAAAGGTGGCAGGCAAGTATTGAATGTCACCAAGTATGTGTGAAGAAACGATCTCCAACCCATAATAGATATCCTGAGCTACGCTTAATGTTTTACCGGTTCTGTCGCCTTGCTGAGCTGGGTATCCGGGTCGTGTTCGTGTTCGATGGACCATGTCGACCGAGCTGGAAACGCGATCGTGAGATCAACACGCAAGCACTTGACACGGAGTTTCGGCAGGCGCTGGTAACCATGATGCGATTGTTTGGGTTTCATGTCTGGTATGCACATGGGGAAGCCGAAGCGGAATGCGCGCTTTTATCACGGCTGGGGTACGTTGATATGGTCATGACCAGCGATGTCGACGCCTTTCTATTCGGTGCACAACGCGTGATCAGGGCGTGGCCTGCCAGAAGAAATGCACCCGTTCCCTGTTATGACATTGCATGGATTTCCCAGGCCGTAGGACTGGATCGTTCAGATATGATTCTGATGGCCTTATTGCGAGGGTCCGACTACAGCCATGGCAGTGCCAAAGTCGGCATTACGATTGCGGAGGCTCTTGCTCGGTGTCGAAAACATAAGGGATTGATGCGTTATGTTCAGCAGCTAGAGGACTACGACACGGATGAATTGGATGGCCTTGCAGATGATTTACGTGACACACTCAATTACGAGCTTAAAACGGGTTGTCAGGGAAACTTACAAAAAGTCTATTCCAGTAGCACCATTGGTGACGACTTTCCCGACCTTCGGCTCCTGCGCGACTTTGTGAACCCCCAAACAAAGATTCAAAAACAAAAAGCGCAAGATCTCGCGGCTTGGATGAAGAAACCGCTTTCACCAGATTGGAAGGAATTGGCAGTGTTTTGCAGGGAGGCGTTCTACTGGTCATCACCCTATATTATACGTCGCTTTAGTAACCTGCTATTTCCTGGATACCTCACGTGTTGTCTTCGTGGGTCAACTCGTTCGATACCTGTCCGACCCAGTTTACAGCAGGGTCACATCAACAGTTTTTTCCGTGTGACCAAAGGCGGTGACCGAGTTGAGAAGGGCAAGGATATTGTTGTGCAGGTCACGAACGAGAAGATGGTCGGAACTTTACGGCTGTACTATGTTGAATTCCATACAAGCGCACTGACCAAGTTTCAAGATCTTCTCCGAATACGCTTGGACCAAACTTCTAAACAGCACCAATTCTCTCATATCTTTGAGTCTTCAAGGAATTTATGTCTAGATAGCGATGATTCGGATGACGAAGACATTCCGAATGAAAAGGATCCTCAAAAGCTGTGTCGCAAATGGATCAGCGCATATCTCGTCGAGTCGACATATGCGGACGTGGTACACGCCTACAAATCACGCAAAGCGCAGAAAGAGGCCAAGAACCGGACTAAGAAGCGAAAACATGACAGTGGACCGGATGAGGGACAGCGGCTGCTGACCGACTTTATGAGATTCACCAAGATACCCAATACCCGCTAGCTCAATGTAGATATCTTTTGCTTTATTACAGATGGAACTAAATACTTATTCTTCCATGGGAATGTCATCTTCTTCAATATACTCTTCATCTTCTTCAAGATATTCTTCATCATCAGCAGTAGCTTCTTGGTACTGCTGGTACTCGGACACCAAATCGTTCATGTTGGATTCAGCCTCGGTGAACTCCATCTCATCCATACCCTCGCTTGTATACCAATGCAAGAAAGCCTTGCGACGGAACATGGCGGTGAACTGTTCGTTGACGCGCTTGAAGAGATCCTGGATAGCTGTACTGTTACCGATGAAAGTACCGGACATGCGCAAGCCAACAGGAGGGATATCACACAGAGATGACTTGACAGAGTTGGGAATCCATTCGACAAAGTATGACGAGTTCTTCTGTTGGACAGCCAACATTTGGTTTTCGACTTCCTTGGTGGAAAGACGACCACGGAAGATAGTGGCGACGGTCAAGTAGCGACCATGACGGGTGTCAGAGGCAGCCATCATGTTGCGAGCATCGAACATCTGAGCAGTCAGCTCGGGGACGCTCAGGTTGCGGTACTGTTGCGAATTGAATGCGGTCAACGGAGCAACGCCGACCATGAAAAAGTGGAGACGAGGGAAGGGCACCATGTTGACGCACAACTTACGCAAATCCGAGTTCAACTGGCCGGGGAAACGAAGCGAAGTGGAGACACCCGACATGACAGCAGAGACAAGTTGGTTCAAGTCGCCATAGCCAGGGCTGGCGAGCTTCAATGTGCGGAAGCAGATATCGTACAAGGCTTCATTGTCGATACAGAAAGTGGCATCACAGTTTTCAACGAGTTGGTGGACGGACAGGACAGCATTGTAGGGCTCGACGACGGTGTCAGAGACCTTGGGGGAAGGCACGACCGAGTAAGTGGTCAGGATACGGTCAGGGTATTCTTCACGAATCTTGGACAGCAACAAGGAGCCAAGACCCGAGCCGGTACCACCACCAATGGAATGAGCAAGTTGGAAACCTTGCAAACAGTCGGTGCTTTCGGACTCCTTGCGCACAACATCCATAATTGACTCGACCAATTCGGCACCTTCAGTGTAGTAACCCTTGGCCCACGAGTTACCAGCACCAGACTGGGCGTGCACAAAGTTATCAGGACGGAAAATCTTGCCATACACGCTGCTTCGGATGGCGTCCATCGTGGCAGGTTCCAAATCCACCAGCACAGCTCTGATTTTTCATATATGTCTTTAGAACGCACAACTCCCAGTTTGTCCTGCATATACTTGCCTGGGGACATATCGGCCCGCGGAACCTTCATTGTAGAACACATTGATGCGCTCAAGTTGGAGATCGTTGTCGCCGGCGTAGATGCCATTGCCGTCGAGACCGTGTTCGGCACTGATAGTTTCCCAAAACTTTTGGCCAATCTGCAAGAACAAGACGGATCAGCAAACGCTTATCGAAAAATCATATGCACGCACCTGGTTACCGCACTGGCCTTCAAGGGGTAACAATGACAACAGTCCAAATGTCAGTCAAACGCTGCAACATGGCTATTTTTTGCACCTACCGGCTTGTACGTGAATGATTTCTCTCATTATAACGGATTAAGGCTAGGGTGATTGAGGGGGACTGAGGCAAAAGACGGTAAGACCACATGCACAACGAGAGGGTGGCACACTTACAAGTAAAGCTTAAACGAAGGAATGACGCTTTCGGGAGAAAAAGGACAAAGGGGAAAAGAGGTGTTTGGAAAAAAAACAGCAAAGAACCAATACAATAAGAATAACGTGGGACGTTGCACGAGCAAATCATTAAGCACTTTATTAAGTCAAAAAGACGTGATTATTTCCGAACATGGACCACATGTCTTTAGCGCACATGGCGGCCACCTGTCTTTTTTTTCTTAATGATGACTTTTTATTGACAGTAAAAAAATCACAACACGCACTGTTTTTTTTTACTCTTCATCCTCATCAACGAGAGTCATGGCGATACGGTCCAAATCACGCTGACCGTCCTGGGTGATACGGCGGCCACTAATAGAAAAACGTGTCGGTCAGGATGACAGGTTGGACCGTCTAGCACTTACCCCTTCTTATCCTTCTCCAAGACACCGATCTTCTCCAAGGACTGGAGGACCTTGCGGTTGATGGAGCCGGAGGCATCGACGTGGTGCGAGGGGCGGGAACCGCGGTTAACACGGCCACCGTGAACCTTGTTCAAGGCACCGACACCAACGCTCTTGCGGATGTAGATGTGGCGGGCAACCGAGGCTATCATATTCAGACTATCAACGCTGCTGCTCCCCTCTCTATCGGTTATTAATGAAACTTACCAGCACGGACGAAGTACCAGTCGGGATCATAGGGAGCCAATTCCTTGAAGGTACCGGTCTTGACAATGTCGACCCACTTGGGGACTTCGAGCTTGCCAGTGCGCTTGAGGTAGGCAGAGTAAGCCTTGATGAATTCTAATAAAGAGGTGGAATTGTTCAGTTTCCCAAATGTTCACAACGTCCAAGCCACCAGCCCCCATTGGCTCTCTTTCTCTCCAATTTGACAGGTACGAGCATCGTTTAATCACAATGCAATGTCGACGCGTGGCATTCCGTCATAATAACGAAAAAAATATTGCGTGTCGATAAAAACGAGTTGATTCGTTCGTGGTTGTATGCTTCTATACCCGTAATGCCCAATGCTGATTTTTTTCTTCTCTCTGGATTTCCATTCCCCTTCACGAGACGCCACACCCGCCAAAAAAATAGTGTAAAAATTTTTGTGTTTCGTACCGTGAGCGTTAACGTCCTTGACAGTAATACCACCCATGGTTCTGTGCGTGCTATAAAGAGGAAGCGAACAGGAAAAGAGAAGGAACCCTTTCAAGCGGTGGCAAGCCGCCTCACAATAAAAATTTTTTCAGACACCGCGTTTCCAGCTGTGTGAGTTCTTTTGCCTTACACATCTTTAACAGGCCGTTTCCTATAACCCAAGCAGCTGTTGTCGTAGCGACAGAACATATATGTAGCCATGGCAACCGATATGATATTTCATAAAATTTACTTTTCTTTATAAAATTCCAAAAAAAAACATATATGCTAGTTTATTGCGGCTTGGCAACATCATAAACATGCACAGCAGCATCCTGTCCGACACTGACAACACCGATATGGGCATCATCACTCAAGCTCTTGTTCAAAAATCCAACATCATTGACGGCATCGACATGGGCGTTTTTGATAGGCACCTTCTTGAACGGCTGCTCTCGGTTCCATACAAAGATATTGGTGTCGATACCACCGCTGACCAAGAAGACACCACACTTGGACCAGTTCAATCCAGAAATGCGACCTGAATGGAACACCCACTTTTGGTTTGTAATATCACCACTTGTCGTATCATACAAAAAGATCTTGCCAACGCTGTCACCAACGGCAATCAGATCGAGCGTAGGATGAGGTGCCAACGCAGAAATGTAACCAAGGTGGTTACCGAAATCCTTGGCGTGGTTGAGCTTGTCTCCATCTAATTCATACACGTGAACTTTGTTATCCTAAAAAAAACTTGTCTCAGTAATTAAATCCTCTCTGTCAATATGGCTTTTACCTGACCACCAACAAAGACGGTTTTGCCAGATGGATCGATGCTTGCGACAGTAGGAGTGAATCCAAGGTTGTCTGCTTGGCAGATCTTTTTACTGTCGGCATCAAAGACTTGGACATTTTCTGCGGTTGCTACGACGGTCTTTCCAGCGACTGTCGTCAAACTCTTAGGTAAAGCACCCGTCGATACTAACTTGCCACTAAAATTCCGTTATGAGTTGACTTTTTTCTTGAAGGAGTTAAAGTAAAAAATAAATACCCAAAGCTCTTGCTAGCGAGATCAGCAACACGGATTGTATCATCCATACCAGCAGAAACAAGCTTGTTGTCATGAACATCCATGGCAACGACTTGATTGGAATGGTTTTCGCCATCCAAGTTCTTGGCTTCAGTATGACCACCCTCATCACCAAGCGACCAAGAGTATACGCGGCCATCATAGGATCCCGTGAAGAGGGTATCGTCCTCTGAAATAGCTAATGCAGTAATAGCTTTACCGTGACCGTCGATCGTTCGTGACACCTTGCCACTGTTCTTATCCAAGTAGTTGATTTCTCCAGACAATGAAGTGCTGAGTAACCAGTCATTTTGCCACAAATTACCAACTTGCTGGCTACCCACTGCGCTCGATGTAAATTCAAACGTGCTATACTTTGTGGTTAACGAAATTGATCTTCAGCAAAACATAAAGTCACTTACTTTACAACAGATTTGGCAGACACGTCCCAAATCTTGGCAGTGCAATCAGCGGATGAAGTAAGGAGTTGTGTACTGTCTGGCGACCAGCTGACAGAGAAAATACTGCCTGTATGAGCATCATCACCACCCAGCTCATCGATCTTGTCTCCCGTTTTGCCATCGTACAAGAAAATCTATACAAGAAAATGCATAAGATACACTATTCTTTCTTTTAATAGGTAGGTACATACCTTGGCATCAGCACCAACACTAACGAAATGATCGCCATTTGGTGAAAACTCAACGGCATGGATGAAACGGGTATGGTCACGGATGGTCTTGGCGTATTTGAACGGAACGCCGTTAAAGAATGCAACTGTCATATCATCGGAAGCAGTGACGGCACGGAAAGGTCGTTGTTGACGGATACTGACGCTGTTGATCACCTTGGAGTGACCAGTAATTTCACCAACAGAAGACAAGGTGTCGAAAGCAAATGCATGGCCAAAGCTAATACACAAAAGTTCTAGACCCCCTCATTTTGCAATAGGTATAAATTCACAAGCCTACCGTTCCTTGCCTTCACCTACAGCGATCAACCGCTTGCTTTCCGAATCCCAAGCAATGTCGCTGATTTTTCCGGATACAGGGCGGATTTCGTTCTTTAGCATGTGTTCCTCGTTTACAGTATCCCAGATACGCACGTTGCCATTGACATCTATTTTTTTCTCGGTTACTATGGTGAATTTCTTGTATAGAACAACCTAGTATTACCTCCAGACGCAATATAGAATCCACTAGGGCTGTAACGCGCGACTGTCGTCTGAGCATTATGTCCAACATACTCGGTTGCCAACGTTGGGTTCTAACACAACTTGAGTTTTCCTCTTTCGTAGGGTTTTCAAAAACCACTTACCTCAATATCACGAATAAACACGGACTTGCCGTTGGTGTACACAAAGTTCTTTCCCTTGGGGTCCTTGCCGAGTTTGATACCTTCACCACGGTTGGTTTGAGGAAGCGGTGCAAACGTGTATTCTATTTTCGCGTTTAATGACGAATGACATGAGCCGAGATGTTTTTTTCTTTCCTTACTTTTTGTGTAAGACATTATAAATTACTGCAAGATGGGAAAAAGATAATGAGGTCCGCGTCAGTTTAAGTAGCTTAGCGTAAGCGGCGTTTCAACCCTTGCTTGAATGGGTCCATTCCGCCAAGGAACCTTGTTCTGATGTACTCGGATGTTTTGGCGCTGTGTCACCGTCGTGTTTATGCAAAAGCCCGTTTCCTTGGCAGTGCGGCTGATAAGCATCTTTGACCATTGGATCCTGTGCACACCGTTTAAGAAAAAACGCGCGTCATCAAGCGGTGCTGATACGTAGAGCTGCTAAGCGTATTACCAACAGGCTGTCTTCGAAAATAGCAAACACCAATTCGTCTACAGCACTTTGGCTGCAACAAGTTTCGAGCCAAGATGTATAAGACGGACACATTATCATGGGTAGGAACGGAAAGATGGCCATTGAAATAGTCGTCTGCAAAGCCATCGGCATGGTCGCCGAACAAAAGCATGTACAAAACGTTATAGAGGGATTCTTTGCGCCCAAACATAGTTTTTTATATGCGTATGACTCATTTACATTTCTAAATCATGTCTATATTACGCCAACTGTACCTAGACCTCCCAATTCGGGCGGTTGGCCTGGAAAGCCGACCTATTACGTCCGACTTTTACGGGCATACATAATCGGTCAAAAGATGTATGGCCGAATAGTTGAAAAAAGTATGAATTTTATTTGGAAGTGTTCTTGACTTGCTGCTATAGGTATATGGTTGCTTCCTTGCGGTATAAATATATAGATATAATAACAGAGATCAGATGCCATATTTGAAAAATAAACCGTTGTTGGGAAAAAGGCAGGCCTGTGTCAAAAAGTTGCGAATATGTATAGAATAGAGAGAAAAGAAAAAATATCGTAGGCAAATGCCAGAGAGGTAAACGTGTTTAAGATAGGGATACCACACTAGGTGTAAATATTTGAAGGCGCGAATGGTCAGCCTTGAAGAGCTTCTTCCGGTGCTGGCTCGTCATCATCGTACTGCGCGTTTTTGTGGCTCGGCTTACCAATCTTGCGGAAGACCTGTAAGAGTGCTTGTCACGTTTCTTCCATTTACCCAGGGTCTGTCCAGTATGGCCAAATACAGATACCCGAACGGACGCGGATATGAATACGTGACCGACTGTTGATCCAAGTATCCCAGTCGGACCTCCCGGATCAATGCAGTGAATCGAATTGTCAGCTAGAAACCTACTTACAAGGGGCTGCACTTGGATCAATGGAACTGAATACAGGCGATACAGTAGTATGTCAACGAGATCAAGCTATCTTGCTTGAAGAATACGTTAAATGCATCGATGATCGTGGCTCCTTACGTTGTATATACAAAGAAGGCGTCGAGAGCAATGAAGTGTTATAGCGGACACTTGTTTTATTTTGTCCTTTTCCGAGAATTCATTTGGTTGATAGAATTTATTGTGCCAGAAGTCCAGTTTTAGACCTTCCAGCCTCTAACCATGTCCAGCAATGAGTGATCTTGGTCTGAGTTAGTCATTACGACACCGGCAGCTCCAACATGTCAATTGGTTTACGTTTTTACGGCTACTCGAGATAATAAACAGCAATTACATACTGTGTAATTGTTGAATTATCATCTCGCAGCTATTATCGTTATCGTGGTATTAAACCGGGATCGAAGTGATTATGATTAATTCCCAATGAGTGTATGGAAAAAATATGACCTTATCTTCCGACGAGCAATAGAAATATAACCAAAGCAGCAAGGTCATTTTCTGCGACACAATCGCCATACTAGCAAGTCGAATAGGGTCACTGCAGAAACAAGTCCAAAGGTATGAAATTAAAGTCGAATTAATCAACGAGAAAACTGTTTCAATCAAACTTTTTTAGCTTTATCATATCGACAAAGGAAAGTATCTTATGTAGATGAACATGTTACTCGAAACTCAATCTAACGAACCCTTATACAAAGTAATTTTAAGTCGGAAAAAGCATCTCAAACATGCCTTGTAATGACCAGACGTTCGAGACGTACTTTAAAGTCTAAAGGATGTAACGCTTACTATCAATATGTCATTATGCGACGGAGGTTTTTTTTTTTGCTTTATGCGTACGTACATAATTCTTGATATTCAGAGCAGTCGAATTGGCGAGCTATTTCGCTCATAAACTCTTTGGAGATTTTGCGTAGCTCATTAATGCGAAATGTATTCAAGTATAGTACGTAGCTCACGATGCATTCATCGCATTCTCCAGTTGGTTAAATAATGAACAATAAATGCTGGTATAGAATAAAAGGGCTGGCGAACAAATTCTTTAAGTGGTAAGATATTCTCCGTTGACATTGCTGGAACATTATGCTCCAGGGCGCGTGCTTCCGTATCAAACTATTACGCTTGTTTCGCAAGAATATCTGAGTCATTTAAACGCTATTCACCTCTGTCCATGACGGCAACATGCTGTCTTTCGACTGATTTTAGATGTCCTGTCGCTACATAGCATCTGCATCGATAGGAGTGCTGAATTCCAATATGGGTAGGTTTTCCTGTGCTGGAAGATAGTAAAATTGGGTCCTTAGATCATATACTGGCTGGTGGTAATTAAAAGTGACACCATCCTGGGTCTCTAGAAATATGTTGGCAAATCCGATGTGATTTCCTGCCGGTCAGTATTCTTGCATACCACAGTGCCGTACAAGCCCACCACTTGCAATTAATACTAACCCGAATGTTGTTAAGAAATTTAATAGCTATCCTAGAATTACGCACCATGACGCTGCCTCATCGGGAATGCAGAGTACTACCAACAAGAAGGGTACTTCTAGACATAGACGCCCACTCGACAGTCCGTATACGCTTGCCTCAGTGTCAATCCAGGCAAGGCATTGATATTTATGAGTTTTCTCCAATCTTTATTTTCATCAATAGCAAGTTCGTATACAAGGTCAATCTGAAACACGCATTTTTTGTGAATAAGCACATCTGTTGTATTTCGCATAGTTTGGTTTCAAAGTAGCTTTGATCGATGAACATCTTGTCGTTCCAAATACACTGGATATCAAAGTCTTTGGATATCTGCTGAATGGGCCCTTTGAAATCGACTTTTTGCTTTCCTCGGTATGGTTTCCCTCGTATTTCTGTATAGTACTTCTCCATGTTAGTTCCAAGAATAGCAAAGCGCCCAATAGTGTTCTTCCACACATGACTCACGCACGATTTGCAGGTAATGTGCCATGAAGAAATAATGAAGATCACAAGCTCTGGCCCTTGCTTAGTTGGGAAATTTCCTTAGTAATACATAGGAGTCTGGCGAACCGAAAACAGTTAGGTATTGCCCTCGCTGGACACCTAGCACGGGGCAATTGAACCTTCAATGTACATTTACTGTCATGGAACCCGATAACAGCGTCACTTTAAGTATCGATTGCTGTGGAGGGATGGCTAGGATATGTACTGAAGTGTCACGAATGAACTCCGAGATCATGCGCGTCAATACAAAAATGGGAGTCTACCATACTGCAAAGCAACGAAAAACAAACAAAACCTGTTGCCTTAAATAGACATACACTCTAACTTTCCAACGACTTATTGCTATCGTAGCCCAAATACGCGTTGCACCATCGTTACTGCAACTTCTAATGAATCATGCTGCTGAACCTCATTGCTAGCAAATCCAACCCGGGGAGCAGACTTTAGTTTAAAGGGTTTTTTTATTTTTCCATAACAAATCTTAATACTTGATAAGACCTACGCAGTTACTCTTAATAATGATCCGTGATATAAACAGAAGCACGTCTTACATATATGTGCGATCCATATGCGTTATGCCGCGTAATTGACCGATCGGCATGTACAGCAGAAAGTCAATCTAGTCCATAAGAGCTAGAAACCCTATAGGATGAGCATTCCAATCGATCCATCACCGTAGTTACATACCAATTTGAACGCTGTGGATAAAACCGACTGAGATCGATGTAAAGGTTACACGTCTCGTCCAGACCTACGCCCTGGCGCGAAGGAGACCAGGGCAATGGCAATGCACTCAACGCGATGTCCTTGGCAAAATGACCCGGTGACACCAAGTTCAACCTGATCCGCGTTTACCATTTCGCGCGCATTGCTTATTTTTATGCCAATGACAAGATTTGTGTCATGACAAAAAAGCAACGCGATCAGCTGTTGTAATGTTTAATGTTACAATTGCAAGCAAAAGAAAAGCGATGGACGTACAGCGAGATTGGAATGTCGCCCGAGTTTAGTTGGTTCCAAAACAAAGGTACAGTTCAAACAGAATATTTTTCCGTAGCACACACAGGAGCTTGTCGGCATCACAATCTTCACTGGTTACAGAGATGCTTGGCGCAGCCCTTATTGACCGATGCATGTCCGGTATGCGAGGTCGCAGATACTTGGGGCTTCCAATTAGGCCCGGCCGAGGTATTTGGACGACAATGAAAGTAGCAAAAGAGACGGTATATTTGAAGTGCTACCCAAGTCATGCTCTTATATAACCTTATCTCTTTTGAATCGGCGCTGACCCGCTTTCTCCATAGAAGGAATGCGTTTCTTCCTTTGAGGTTTCCATCACCATGGAATATTGCGGGGCACCAGTGTTGTTGACTCTTTCTACACGCAAAACATAAGAAGATCTTTCCAATATGTCTGAGGGGCCTTTCGAATAAGGGCTGGAGTTTCAAGGAGCGCGGAATATTTCCTTTTGGCCCTTTTCTGATGTTTTATGATGTCAGTCTTTCTCCATGGTATCTTCCAAGCGATGCATTCGATGCACTCTCCAGGGAACGTTCCCAAGTTCATTGTGCACGTTCAATGTATATCCGAAACAGTTACATGAAACGGGATCAAAAGTTCAGATCAGTGTGCTTCGCGGCAACAACGCGACTTTTTGCAAACTTAAAAAACTTGTAGCGGCTATGGCCGAATCGGACGTCCTTTTATACTTCCTACACTGTGCGAATTTTTATTATATAAGCACCAATTGTTCGAAAAGCGTTAGAAAGAAAGGAGTCGAATCGTTCGCGTAAATATGTTGTGCATAATAGATCCGAAACACAAACGCGTGCGGAATACCTTGAGCTGCGACTCAGCTTTGAATTTGTGTCCGGGCACAGGGGTGTAAGTCTCTGAGTTCCCATAGGCTGGATGATCATTCTGCTTGATCTGCGCATAATCATTTACTGCCCAGTATCTTGATTGCTTCTGTTTTACAGCGAAAACATGTGACGGCGCGTGTCTCCAGTCGTTTGCTGTCTTTTTGCTAACTCGCACACGCCATTGGCAAACCTAAATTTTCTACGTAACTGTAACTTGACGTCCACACAGCTTGTCAAGCGTACCCATCAATGGGTATTTGAAAATGACTCTATGCTTGTAAGATTTGCATAAGATGGCCAGACAGCAAGTATGCTTTGCTTGCCAGATATGGTTTCAGACAAGTAAAATCTCTGTTGCCGTTTGAATAGCGTATAGCAACTTTCAATATGGCAGGGATGTACCTTCTGTAATAGTCATGCACGTATCAAGATGAGTGTAGAATGTCAAATGGTGACAAGCAATGCTACACGAGTTTCTCTCTTCGAACAAACCTGATATTGTCCCATTTTTTATTATGGATGTCAATTCCGAAAGCATCATACATTAATGATAGTAGTGTTTCCAGTAAAATGATAACATACATTGATTGATGATTTATACCCACAGAAAGTAAATAGATGGAATGCACAGCTGGATCCCTGCCTTTCGCCGTAGTACCTGGGTACAAACTTCCTAAATTTTGCAGAAATCGTTGCTTATACGAAATAGGGTGCTATAGTAAAGACGTATAATTCATTGCTCTCTACGCATGTAGTGACCATCGCGTAATCGGAGGCAGTATTAACCTGGACACTTCTTTTTGTTGTACTTAACATCTGGGTCGTCGTCTGCTGCTCAGTTTCTTGATTATATAATTCGCAAACCGCAGCCCATGCAAATGGAGGGGTAAACGGAAGTTTTGCTAAATCAAAGTGATATGTGTAGTAGACCACCCGCGCAGGCAAGACCCGATTATTGCGAATATGCCCTACTTACTCCAAATGTAGATAGCTTCGGATCAAAGAACTCTTGAATATGGCTACTCCGTATCAATGCAGTGATGGTATTTTCCCGGTAATAAGCAGCTCTTTCGTACAACACACCTATGTTTATCATCGTGGTGCTGACGCTATAGCATTTTGACCGCTCTGTTGGGACTTCTTTGTGATAGGACATAATCATTTGTATCTTTCTGGTGTATATAATACATGAAATCATGGGTAAAATACAATAGAAAGAGCACTAAAAGAAAACACGCACCGATTGATGATTGGTGATTGATATATAAATAGAAATGAGGGTAAGATATACATAGTGGGATTTTGGTAAAAAAAAAATGCATAACAGCTGCAGCTTCTCCTCGACTTCCCAAAAGATCCTCAACTGTAGTCTACAATCTACATAAACCGAAACATTAGAAAACATATATCTAGTTATCTGTATAAATATAACAAAATAGTTACCTTGACTGTCCGTCTCAGCTTCAATATCACAAGAACCCCAGTTATCATCATTGAAGGAGGAGTTAATATATCGTAAGTTGGTGTTTTCCCCAAGCACATCGGATCTGGATCAAAGCTGAACGAAAGCTCTCTGCCTTTTCATTTTGGAGTTCTCTATACTTACGGTAATCCCAACCCATAATATATATGCCTGAGAGAGCTAAAAAAAGAATGTCCTGTTAATCCGCATACTAACCTTTGAAATAACCCTTGTGGCGTAATCGTGTCTGATCTTTGAAATCGACGTTTTGATTTGTGTATTCTACAGGTAATACATGTAGTAGAGCAGCTGCATCTTTGCTGTGTTAAATGTCAATATGATCGCTCCGCACGTTATCATTGGTAGTAACGTAAAATTCCGCGTTTACCGTTTTAAAATCTCTGCATCACCTGCCGCAGTAGAAGAGGTAGTAGTAGGAAGAGTTATACCTTAGAGCGCACGTCATGGAAGAGAGGATAGTGTGATGCTTAATGTCCAGTATACGGATGGTACATTTGCAAATTGTATAGCGCAGCGATAAGAGCATCAAAGTGACAAAAAGCCAATTCAATACACTTTATGGACTACTTGGGCACGTAGGTCATGAAGATACTTGCACGGTTACGCCCCTAGGATACGCAATCCATAACCACTCGGGCAGTTTTAACCCTGATAATAGAATAATAAAAGGGAGTAGGAATTAAGAAGAATGGCGCAGCGATAAGAGCATCAAAATGGCAAAAGCCAATTCAATACACTTTATGGATTACTTGGGCACGTAGGTCATGAAGATACTTGCACGGTTACGCCCCTAGGACACGCAATCCATAACCACTCGGGCAGTTTTAACCCTAATAAAATAATAGAGAAAGAAAAAAGACGGAGTTGTGACAAGACTAAATAGAGAGTGTATTAGTTGCATTGAAGTGTGAGTCAAGACGATTGCTTACCAAAACAACTAAAAAGTGGTATCCAGATATGGTTGGTGCATTACAGTTACTAGGTGACTGTTTTGAGCTGTTCAACACGATCTTGTTTGCCCACTGATCACCATGGAGATCCAACAAGGTACCTTAGCGATATTCACTCAGATGTCTATACGGACTACTAATACCTGAGAAGTTATTGAAAAATATATACAGAATACTGTGGCAAGCAATCAAAAACCGACGATCAGTGGATTTTTAACAGCGAATGAGGAGTTCATAAAGAATGCGGATATTGAAGAGGATCCGAAGACATTTTGGCCCATGCAAATAAAACAGGTAGCATTGAGCCACAAGATCAAACTTGTAAGTCAAAATATTTGAAATAAACGTAACGTTTTATATTGAACCACTCACTTAGGCGAGATCCAAAAGTATTGACTGGAGCAAATTTGTTCAGGGTAAAGTCGCTATGCCTGTTGTCATAGGTGTGACTAACTGTTCAAGGTGTGTATAAAGAGTCGAGTGTAACACCATCGGATGAAAAGATGTCCCCATTGTCCAAGCGCTCCCGTTCAGTAAGTTAATAAAAAGGGAGGGGAGGCGAAGGCAATAGATCGTAGTAACCGGGCTCACTTTATCAATTAGATATCGAATGTGGACTCTTGCCCAATGTCTACTACGATGATGAATGAATACCATTCAACGCACGCGAGTTTGCAGGACTCTAAAAAAATGGAAACTAAAGAATGGCGAATATGTTGAAGACATAATGTACAAGTATGGTTCCGGCTGTGACCATCAACAGTAAGTAATCAGAAAAAGTGGAATCCAACTTTGAACGCTTAAAAAGCAATTAGCCCGGTCCATTCGTACATTCTGGACATTGATGATCCGATCTGGGCTCGTGAGTTTTCAGAAGAACAGCTGGAAGAGATCTCTTCGGCAGGACGGTCCGCTCTTCCGGAGCTCAGCGACGGCGTCAAGAATATCTTCAAAGTATGCTCGGATACGGTAAAGCCGTTTATACCAACATCATCATCATCCGCAGTTACATCAGCAATTGACGAAAAAGGTCTCATTGACGCTATCGATGCTGCGGTACAAGGCTGTGGCTCGTTCGACCCGTATACCCACTTTGATGAACGACGATTGCAAAGGACGTTACAAGAATTTTTCGACATGTACCGTTTCAACATTTTGAATTGGCTTGACAGCAATGGGTCTGAGGCGGATTTCGTCGCTAACATTTGGTCGTTACTGGATCGATCCTTCCAAAACCTTGGTGTGCAAACAAGACGGTAATTAAACGAAGCAAAGCGGCATAATTGAATGCGTAAGCTCACTATATTTTCAAAGCGGTCAAACTCCTGTGGCAGCAAAGTTGGGCTGGAACCGAGATCGTGCCGTATCTGTGGATTCTGAGCAAACCACCTTCCATCCTGGTTTGGTGTTCTATCGCAACGACAACGAATATGGTGCAGCGGAGTGCGGAAAGGAGATGATTGAGTCTCAACTACACTATCCTAAACTCTTGAAAAGTATGATCAACCTCGCTGGATCGAAGGTTGATCACGACGAACAAACCATCCGCTCGATGCGTATAATCGGACTCATCCAGTTCCGTAAGTATCAACTTATTCTGCTATTTGCAGTGAAAATCTAATTCATTTCTAATAGACTTGCAAATGCGTGTATCAGTTCTTGATTGTCCCGCCGGATATGTGTGTCGCGTACGGACAACGCCAACTTACACCATATTCACACAGCCATCGATGATGACCACAGGACTACTTCCCATATTAAAACTGACATGGAAAGCCAAGGTGATCGTTTTTGCTATAAACAGATGCATACATTTTCTAATGATTTGATTTATATGGCTTGTAGGCCGCGGTTTGGGAATCTATTGAGAAGGTGGAATTGCACATGAGGAAGCACGCGGATGACGAGCCAGATGTAAAGTCCAGCACGAAGAAAACATCCAAGCTGATCCTGCCTCCGGTTGCTTGGTCACGCGAGAAGAAGCAAAAAGTCGAGGAGTAGAATCAGCGTCGAGATAGCTTACCTGTGTCCGTTTACATTGTTACCCGTATCACTCATCATTCCCATCGATAATACCATCACCATTACTTGCCTTTTTATCCCACTGTATATATATAGCACAAACTTTATTTTCTTATGTCAGTTCCCAATGAAAAATCTTGTATTACCCCATGAAAAGTGCTTAAATCTGCTGTCGTCTTAGATGCTGCGATGTGTGATATGCTTGATCTGTACCTTTATTATGAACAAATCTCCGCCGAATCAACGCTACTACATATCCAATCAATCGCATCCATGTGAGCGCTAGAAATATCTGATTTCAGTAACAGAAAACAAAAAGTATATTTTACATCAACGTACCATAAGCAAATGGAGCATATGATCGGATATAGCATAGTAGCGTTGCATACAGCGGAAAAATGTTCTTCAATAAGTATCATGCTCTAAAAAGCTTCTTTTAAAGTCACCTACCAAGTAAGAGTGGTTGATGCTTCTACCCGAAGGCCACACCAACCACAATCGCCGACGATGTTGCTGCCTGTACCGTGGCAAGACACAGTACCTTTTAGATTGGTACGTTGCCCTATTACCAGGACAGCAACGGCGAAGGAAAGATGCTTGATAAAAAAATACTAGAAGTACAACTGTCGTCAGCAATGCAACATCGTGTATTATATTACCCAACCGCGACTTTGTGACCCAAGGAATCTTGAAAATTGTTGTGGACGTTTTCGTCACTAGAAACGTTACATATAAGATCGATATACTCTAGCATTGTCATAAAATAATACAGCTCATTTTTACGAAAAAGTCCAAGGAACAAAGGTGCTTTGGCCAAGCTGCATATTTATACCTGACTATAGGTAAAATTAATCCCGTGATTCATTGTTAAAACTGGTTCATCAGTAAAGTGGTTCACTGATAAAAGATTTTCAAGCGAAACGGAAGCACCCGATGATATATCACAACAAAAGCGGACACCGTGCCATAAATGGATGACTTCCAAAACGTTTATACACTGCGCGATAAAATAAAATAAACGAGAATTGTTACACGGATTTCCTAATTCGACGATGGATAAACCTTAATCACCCCTCGATAAACAGCATTGGGGGGACGGGGATAACTTTTTTTTACTTAGTGTTTATCCGCGATAAACTTGGATATACCCGACGGTCTATTGGATGACTTCCAAAACGTTTATACAGAATCAATAGATGGGGTGATACAAAGTAGAATAAAGTTTATTCGCTTTCTATTTCCAAGAAGACTTCCAAAACTCGGTTTATCCATGATAGACGTACTTCTTTAGTTTCCTCTATTTCTTTCTCTCCAAACACCATAAAATACAGTGCGTATCTGGCTGATACCAACCTCAGGCACACAGAAATTGTGTGATTTGAACAATACATGCAAGATTTGTCTATGATGATGCTCATCGGATGTCAACATCTTTTTTTACAGAAGACGTAGATCCATACGATGATGCAGGATGTGCACAGGATGGTGAGAGGCATGGACAGCACTCTCTGCATCCAGCTGGAGGAGATCCGGAGCAGATTGGCCGAATTAGAGCGCAAGATGGAAGCCAAGGTCGGAAATCAATAAATGGCAAAAGTTTATTGAGGGGGGTCAGAGGGGGTCAATAGACCGTCGGGTATATCCAAGTTTATCGCGGATAAACACTAAGTAAAAAAAAGTTATCCCCGTCCCCCCAATGCTGTTTATCGAGGGGTGATTAAGGTTTATCCATCGTCGAATTAGGAAATCCGTGTAACAATTCTCGTTTATTTTATTTTATCGCGCAGTGTATAAACGTTTTGGAAGTCATCCATTGACCCCCTCTGACCCCCCTCAATAAACTTTTGCCATTTATTGATTTCCGACCTTGGCTTCCATCTTGCGCTCTAATTCGGCCAATCTGCTCCGGATCTCCTCCAGCTGGATGCAGAGAGTGCTGTCCATGCCTCTCACCATCCTGTGCACATCCTGCATCATCGTATGGATCTACGTCTTCTGTAAAAAAAGATGTTGACATCCGATGAGCATCATCATAGACAAATCTTGCATGTATTGTTCAAATCACACAATTTCTGTGTGCCTGAGGTTGGTATCAGCCAGATACGCACTGTATTTTATGGTGTTTGGAGAGAAAGAAATAGAGGAAACTAAAGAAGTACGTCTATCATGGATAAACCGAGTTTTGGAAGTCTTCTTGGAAATAGAAAGCGAATAAACTTTATTCTACTTTGTATCACCCCATCTATTGATTCTGTATAAACGTTTTGGAAGTCATCCAATAAATGCTGATGTGCCTACGTACATTCATTCAGAACACAGCTGCACCTATCGCATCGCGGCAACAGCTGTATTATAAGCAAGTTATTGATAATTGGAAGTAGGATACTGACAACACAGCATGGCATTCGAGTCTTCTCAGCTGTTTAAATAAGTGTTGATTTGGCGGATATTGCTCGTAAATCAAGGTACTCTATGCATTGCCCGCCTTATCACGTATGATAGCACGCGCTTCATGCTGTAACTGCCAAGTCCTGCTTAACTACAACCGCTTTTTCTATTATCTACGTAATAAATTATTGAATTGGGGTTCTCAGTAGCAAAGTATTTATCAACAGGAATTTTAGCTGAAAAGCACTCTACTCAGAGAGTATAAGAACATAAATCATGACTATTAGGGAGACGCGCTGTCCTGGTTTAGAAACAGATGTCAAATACCAACAAGACAGGGTCTCCGCCCTTTGCAAGATACCACGCTTGAAATTGGATGTGAGTCCCACAGTCATCTTCCACCAATAAAGTAAGTTGTTTCATGTAGGCCAAAGACTCAGTAGCAAGATACCTTCCATGTAAAGAGCTGAACTGTCACAAAAAGCAAACTCGACAAAGTCTATCGTGAAATTTTCGTATATTTCTTCTGTAAATATTGTGTTTTTTCTTTTTCTGTGTATCTATCAACATATGTGTACAAATCTGAGTTTTCATTGAATGATATTTAAATTGGGGATTAATATCGACTTTTTGAAAAACTGGTTCACCAGCATGAGTAAAATAAATCAATCAAGTATTTCTTTTACTTACGCCTTCAACCATAATTTTGTGTAATTCTGCAGTCGAGTGCAAGCAGAGAAACGTTGACACGCATTGCTACAACAACCAGTGCCGTACTCGACTTCAGAAAAACCAGGACCATGAGTTACAGTGGATGTAAGTACTCATTGGGTTCACATTGTCACAGAGCGTTGTTTCGTCAATGGCCGATGTAACTGCGGATGCTGATGTTGGTATAAACGGCTTTACCATATCCGAGCATACTTTGAAGATATTCTTGACGCCGTCGCTGAGCTCCGGAAGAGCGGACCGCTCTGCCGAAGAGATTTCTTCCAGCTGTTCTTCTGAAAACTCACGAGCCCAGATCGGATCATCAATGTCCAGAATGTACGAATGGACCGGGCTAATTGTTTTTTAAGCGTTCAAAGTTGGATTCCACTTTTTCTGATTACTTACTGTTGATGATCACAGCCGGAACCATACTTATATATGATATCTTCAGCATAATCGCCGTTCTTTAGCTTCCACTTTTTCGAGTCCTGTAGATGCGCATGTGCCGCGTGGTATTCATCCATCATTATAGCGGACATCGGGCAAGAGTCAACTTTTGATGTCTAATTCATAAAATAATCCCAATTACTACGATTTATTGCCTTCGTCTCCTTTTCATTAACTTACCGAGTGGGAGCGCCTGGACGATGTGGATCTCTTCGGAATTATTTTCGGACAGAACAAATAGCGAGAATAAGAAAGAGCAAAAAAGTTACCGCTGGTCATCAGCTATGCTCATAATAGCGCGTTCAAAAGCATAAACTACTTTTCTGGAATTGACTTGCATTCCGGCAGAGGCATCTCCTTCAACATCCCTTCTACCTATACATAATGATAGTGAATTAGCTATGGAACGATATCAAATAGTTTGCTTACTTACCAAGCTTTCTGCCAATTTCAATACCATCCAAAGCCAACGTTCAGCAATCATATCCAATGGGACGGCTCCCTTGTTGGGTAGGAGATGCTTACAAGAAATGTTGAAATTAAAGTGTATTGGGCAGACGCATTGCTCATCCTGGTTAAAATCCAGCTTTTTCTTCTCTGAAAGTTGGACCCTGATATTGTCGATTGCAAATCTGGAAACCTTGCCATAGATCTCATGAAGTCCCACGCTTTCATCATCAAGTAGATATGGATCACGACCGAATCTTTCTTGCTCTTTTCGATGAAGTGCAATATCGTGCTAATACGTATACGTATATAGTTAAAGCAGGTGTAAAACAGTTAATCGTCTGTGGTTTTGATGTAGTACCTGGTAGCGAATATAGTTATCGATCGTTGTCATGGCGTTGGCAAGACCACTAGCGGCATTCAGCTCTTTCTTGATTACGGCGTGTGCACCTTTGACACGTTGCGTTGTAATACTGTCAAAGTGTAAAAGCTGGGAAAATTTCAGTGATAGCATCGAGCTCGGTAGAGGCATTGTTTAAAGCAAGGATACTGGGGAATCGATCGACAGGCATGTTCATTATCTCATTCAGTTGCGTCAACGCCCATCTGTATGACTCACTTCTTCCATCGGATACCCAGTCACCAGCGACAGCAAACGACAAGAGCTTCTTAACGCCAACATTTCTGATTCCAACGATGTTGAGATAGGGCATCTGGTACTTTCTGAGTTTGTAAGTTGTATCCAGGACAAGAACCTCGTCGAAACTCTGAGACATGAACTTCGATTCCTCTGTCACACTTCATCGAAACTCCGAACTTTGATGATGCTTTTTCCTTGGTAGAAAGAATACTTGATAGCATTATATCGGTACCGAACCGGAGAACATTTGATTTCCAAATCTCAGCAATGCTTGAAAGGTAGTCCGTTTTACCGTCAACAACTGTTTCAAGCCGATAACGTTGATTGGAGAAATCCTTTGGCAGAGATCGCAGCTTGCCATCATCGATACGAAAAGTGTTGGCAATTGTCTTGGGTGTAGCATGAGTTTTTATTATCTTGCTAGCGACTTCATGTTTGGCAGCCGGCAACTTGTGATGTTGAGGAAAAATTGTTGGTGTTTCAGGCATTTCATGTATAGCCTAACAGTCGTTGACGCGCATTACCTTGACCTTGTATAGACAATTGATACGGCGGGATGCGTGTTTAACTTGCACAGTACTAGCATCCTAATTCCAGTTGTTTCAAAAGGTGCCACCAAAAGTGCACTGATATCTTCGGATTCCTTTTCCTTCTTAATAAGTAGAACCAGAAGTAGCAAATCCATTGGCTCTAGCGTGCCATTAACAGGTAGTCTCCATATCATCTCGTGACATGAAAATAAGGCTGATTAATTCAACATTGGTTTGTTGTTTGTTTGGGAACTAGGAACACAAAAGATTAGATGATTTACAAATATATAGCTCATAAGAATAAATACCACAAAGAGGACCAGCGAAAGTATACGATTTTCCACGCCCCCGCTTTTTGCATCAAGATCTCGCCCAACCCGCTCAACTTCTATGCCAATTCACCCGCGATTTTGCACACCGTCAGCTTTTGAGCTACACTTTCTGAAAAACCGCCTATGCAAAAAACAGAGTTTCACTGTAGTACTTTATTCCATCAGTCATTCCACTATTTATACTATTGTTCTTTAATACCCAAATATGTACAGTATTGCTAACCAAAGAGGTAAGTTCTTCTCACTACGTCAAGGTATATTATATGTGTAGCATTTTCAATAGACTATTCTCGTTTCTTTTTTCGATATGTAGTAAAGATGCATATATGTGCACTACTACATAGATTAGGTATTACAATAATGTACTATAATTGAAAGCAGTTGTGCTCTTTTGCGACTCTCACTACTTTTTCTGTCCGAGAGTGGCGGCTTTTGTTCTGTCAGAAGATAATCCCACTCCTTTCATCCGATGGTGTTGCAATTGTCTCTGTATGCACACCTTAAAAAGTGAGTCAAACATATGAACGGTAGGCACGGCGACTTTACCCTCGACGAATTTGCTCCAGTCAATGTTTGTGGATCTCCCCTAAGTCAGTGGTTTAATATAAAATGTTACGCTTGCGACAAATATTTTGAACTTACAAGATTATTTTTTTTTGGCTCAACACCACCTGTTTTGTTTGTGTTGACCAAAACATCTTCGGATCCCATCAATATCCGTACGTTTTACGTACTCCCCATTCACTGCTAAAAGCGGCATGTATCATGTGCCTAGGCATCAGTGTGGTGTCCAAGGGCTAAGTCCGATAAAGAAGTCCTAATTGAGAATACGTCACCTACGTGTTACCAAATCTGTTAGCATCGATCTATCAATACTCTGTTACTTCGATCGTACCAAAAGATACTAAGAGGTACTAAGAAGTACTAAGGGTACCAAGAGAAAGACGAAGAGAATCTATGATGCAAGTCCGGTATATGAATCGAAGGAAGCGATTGAGTATGGAAGAGCCATCGTAATAATAGATAGCAAGTTGCTCCGATTTTCGGAACAACATCTTTTCTCAAAGGATTCATCTTTATTGCCTCGCTTTACTCTTTCTATTAACCCCATAACACAATCTGTAACTTTTCTCTTTCTGTGTGACAAACTTGAATGTCATGTTACTCATGAGAATGAGCAGCTTACCTTTTGGCTCTCGCTCATTGCAAAGGCTTGAGAAGAAAAAGGAGGCAAAATCTTGGCACGCTGTTCTTATTTTCCCACAGCCGTACTTGTTGGTTTCATTTATGCAACCTGCTACTCTTTCATCACGTCACTGATATGAACATCCGATTGGCACCATGCCTGCCCAGGTAGAATGTATCAAAACATCGAAGCCAGTTATGTGAATGCTCAATGACGGGTGTATGACGCATCCTCGGTCATTGGCCTCACCAAGCTCTTGATGGAATCTTGCTTAATTGAACCAATCTACTAAGCTGTTTACCTCACATTTACCCCAACGGCGACTAAGCCACTGCCACTGTTAGATGAGTTTCTTTGGCAGTTGAATCTAGCCTTGCATCTTTAAATAAAGTGCAGTGCGTTTGTGACCGTAAATACACAGTTCATTTTGTATCGTTTATCTGAAAACTGTTATTACCCAAAGCAAAGTAAATTACACTTTAGAAGGCATTATGTATTTCCTGGGCCATCAGTTTTCGATGGTTAATGACAGTAATGGATCATATGCTCCTTCACGAGAAAGTTTTCGCGCAAAAAACTGCGTTGCATTTTTTGATACATGGGATCCATAAGAGTTGAAAGCAATTTTGACCAAATTGATACAAAGTAAAGTAATAGCTAGCGCCCATTTTAGGAAAGCCGAAGTTCGTGGAAGTTTACGACTGAAAGGATCGAGAGAGCTGCCACTGAATGAGCATGAAGGTAATATCCAATCTTGCCTTGGTGACATTAGCGTAGCTCAACAATTTATATTTAGTTAAGGAAAGAATATCCCTATAGGGGCATGTCTATGTACTCGCCTTCCACAAATAAATACACTACTTTTCAACTAAGACATAGTGAACCATTGGCGTAGCTCAACAGATTGCTTACGTAGGCAAGACAAGGATACCATAGCTCAGTTGTTCATTCGCTTGCCTTCAGTTCCAGTCGCTTTAGGTGCGCCAAAAACCGGTGATATTTGATTTCTCACTTTTTCTGCTGTGTACTTGACGTATTTTTGATAGCTTGGAGCTTTTTTTTTTGGAACGACGTATGTATGTTCCTTTTAAAGGAGAAAATAACAATTCGTGCATCCAAACTCTTCACTCGTCCTGATGAATCTATTAATCTCACCTGTGAGACCCCACCTCAGGAAAAATAAATTCAAAAACAAATCAAAATTTTAAAATTAACTCAAAAAATAATTCAAGTTTTCAAAAAGAACTCAATAATTCAAAATATATTCAGATAATAATCATTCTTTCAGAAAATATTCAAGAAATATTCAATTTATAATGTGCATATCATATATATTCCAAGCCATGATCTATAGGCAGATCTTGATGGGGAGGGGAATTTTGACGTTTCCAATAGACGTATTGCCGTGTATTCCATCCTTGTGCGCGACCGGCAAAGCCAACGATGTTGTCAATATCCACTACAAGATACTTTGATCCTCCCGACTCTGTCATATACGGATACGGCCCGTCAATTTCTATGGTACGGTAAACTTCAACAAATGCCAGAAGCTTTTCTGAGTCGCTGAACTGATGCTTAAAGAAAAACTTGATAGACCCGAAATATTGTCGATGGATGGGGACGACATTCTGATTCGTACGATTCTGCCGGCTTTTATCTACCCATACCTGTAAAACGACAAAGGACTCCTTGTTGCTTCCTCCGTATGTCACTCCGTCCTTAAGCAGTCGACTACCAGTTTCAAGAAGCTCTTCCATATTGATATTCACACCTGTGTACGATCGATTTTGCCATGCCCAGAAGTCTCTAAGGTAACTACGACAATTGAGGTCGCGAACTGTATCTTGCGCAAATGGGCCCCAGATTTCTGGACTATTTTTCTCATCCGACACGAAAATCACACTGCTCTTCCTTTGAGTTGAGATGTCGACTTGTTCATCGTCTTGGTCCTCTTGTTGGTTGTGGTTTTCGTCATTGCTCTGGGTTTGTCTTTTACGTCGTCGTATAGCAGCCAAATCGATCAAAACATTACCAGCATTGGTTCCCGGATACCTTGTTGAGTTCATTCTACGCTTCACAGTTCCAATTGCGCGCTCCATAGCAAACGCCGCAACGAATGGCAATGGTCCAACTCTTTCAATATACTTGTAAAGATGGGACAGGTAGTGAACATTGGGAGTAAAGACAGTAGGAGTAATATTGCCTTGATCAACGTGACCTTGTAACCATGAAGTGAACGAAGTAGACGTTGCCTTGAGTTCAGCAAGCTGATCCACCTGTAACTCGCGACTAAATGCGTAGTGGTAAATCATGGCTAAGTCAAGAAGCGCATTTCGAGTGTCGCTGTTATCGTAAAACTCCAATAACACAGTAGGCACAAAGTAGCGCACAAAGTGTATCCAATCTACGGCCCTGAAGAAGCTGCTCTGGTACGTCAGATCACCGCAATCGCCAGCAAACGACGAGGGAATCAAAGTCCGGGACGCGGATATTCTCGCGCCAAGTAACTGCCGTTGAGATCCGTCTAGATACAATGGATTGTTCTCTACGCCGAAGTCGCCACAAATGACACGCCACAAATGCTTCCCTATACCAGGCCCAAGGAGATGCATCACGTCAATCGGGAAAAAGGTAGCGCCGTGAAACGTCGGTAAGGATGCAAACGGAGTGATTTGCTTTTGACCAGTGGCATTCACATCAGTTACTTCTGTGTACGAGGCTGAAGATCTTATCTTGAGTTTTAGACGGGTTTCTATAAAAGTTCACGCGAGCGATTACTCAGCTGCAATGTATGTATTACTAGATCCATACCTCCTTCGCCCCTCCTTTTCATGGGTGGAAATGTCATAGTATGGTTGATGTAGACACCTTCTATCGTACAGAAACGACAACCACGGTAATGGCTGTGCCCCGAATGCCCAGCCAATTTGGATACAGCAGGAATGTCGCCGCCCGCAAAAAAAAGATGTGCTTTTGCAGTAAAATCACCTTTTTCAGTTTTGACAGTAATGCCACGGTGGCAAAGCGAACTAAGATCCTCCAAAAGGGGAGCCAGAAAGCTGAACAAGTCGTGGGGCTTGTTTGGGCCAGGAGTCACGCAAACCTGCAACATGTTCTTGTCTTCATACCGCACATCAGGGGGGAGATTGAGGACTACAAGATGGACGATCATCATGGATTGTCCGCCACGCCGAAACCGCGTAAAGTCGTCAGTATATAATCCCAAAGCGATATCCATATCGTCCTTGAACAGCTCGTTGTTCATTTCCATTTCCTTGTAGACGCCTCCATCAAACACATCTTTCAAAACGCCTTCTGTCCTTTGACGAGTAGATCTGTACTTCAACAATTTACGTGTTTCTTCATCCTTGATCAGAACGGCCAGCTGTTGTTTCAGTGGCAGTTGCTGCATCTGCTTAACTGGCGTCGTCGACCCATCCTTGTACCGTGGTTTATTGCAATGTTCACATTCGACACGAGTATCGTCATCTTTGTACATTTTACACCCGTCAGGGCATACATCGTATGGTTTTGGTTTGACAGGATAGCTCCGCCGCAATTCGTTTTTTGCTCGATAAAAGCTCAACAATTTTGGACGTAAACCTTCGATGTAAGCGTTGACGCGTCGCATCATAGCATCAAATGTTTCTCGAGGTAAACCGGCATCCGCTGCCATTGCATACAAATCCATGCTACATTGAATATGGCTTTCGTTAGTAAGGTGAAATTCGCGCAGATCGATTATCTCGGAGCCGTCTGCAGCTGTAGTGGGAGAGTTTGCATCCAATGACTCCAAAAGTCCAGCTTGCAGCTGTGTGTTGAATATATTGCTTAGTGACGGAGTAGTTTGGCTCAAGCGCAGTTCAAGGTCGTCAACTTCCATGGGTTCAGGAGCTGTGCTCAATGGGGCGTGAAGGATGATCGTTGGAGCGTCAAGGCTGCTCGGCATCAGGTAGTGAGGCATCAGTGGTGATCGATGAGGCATCAGGGGCTATCGGTGGGGCATCATCATCTGTCCAGTGGTCACCATAATAATCGTAATCGTAATTTGGACCCATGTTCTCCAAGTTACTTCCAGCATTCTGCAAGTACATACTCCATGAATATTCGATTATTAATATAATGTATCGGATCGTACCTGACTAGACTGATTATTAAGATCAGTGAGAGGTGCCAGGGCACCTGTAGGGTGTGCTTCAGGTAGCATGGCAGCAGTTGAACTTTCACCATTTGTCTATGGGGCAAAACGATATACTTAGTATTCCTTGTCAACGACACGAACAATTGCACTTACTGATCTTCCGAATGCAAGGCTTTCACAATCTAACCGCACTCGATCTTGCATGCATTCATCCAAATGATCCTTGATTTCAGTGGTTGTACCAGTAATTATATAGCAACAGCCATAGCACTGGACGCTGGGCATGGTGGCAGTGATTTAATTAAGAGAGTGAGATTATTGGGAGTGACTGACTGTACTTAGTACCAAAACAACTTTACAGCTTTTACCACATTCACTCCCATGTCCACCGACACTGCGCTGACTCTTTTCACCAGTTTCCGTGAAGATATACGGGAATTCAGGGAACTTGTCATATCCAAATCCGCAAAGACAACTGCTGCAATTGATGAACTGAAGGCTGCTGTCACTGAACTAAAGGATCGTGTTACAGATTTGACAGAAACCGTCAACAACTTCCGTGCGAATCGTGACCATTTCTTGGAGCAAGACTTAGAAGCAAACATGACCGAGTTTCCGCGTGCGCGTGCTGATGCCAACCCATTCAAAGACGTGGAGTTTTCACGAGATGTTTCTTTTCCCGTTAACGACAATGGTAGCCAAAAAACACCCAGCTGGGAGCTATTCGAGATCCTGGGTAAAGAGATTATCGGCGAGGCGAAGTGGAAGGTCCGGTATCTCAACACATTCAAGAAGAACGCCAGAATCTACTCAGATTCACTTGCACGACGCGCACGATGCAAATTGAAGTTGCCCTCGGACGCGACATGGAGTGACGTTGACCCTGAAGACCAATACATCATTGTGGATATCCTTGAAAAGGGAATTGGCGGCGAATATCCTTTGAAAGCATGTGTTGGGCAATGGGGAGCAAAGGTCTTGATGGTGAAGGCTTTTTTCCGAACGAAAGGACAAGGTGAGCTCTGGGAACCATTAGTTAGCTCGAAACCAACTAATATTTTTATTTTTCAGGTTTGGTCGAACCGGCGAAAAAGTCTCGAAGGTATCACTATTATTTCCTGTTTTCTTGAATGAGATATTAAGGTATTTTATCTTTAGCGCAACCAATGCACCGTCTGTGGAAGCCGGATCCCAAGCTAGGTATTGCTTTTATTTCCTGTTTTCTTGAATGGGATATTAAGGGTGTTTTATGTTTAGCACAACCAGTGCATCTCCTGCTGATGCTGAATCCCGCCCAACAGGCTCAAGCGTTCAAAGGTAAGCTATACAATCATATAAAATTTCTTTACACTGAGAAATTATTACTTTTAGCCCAAGAATATCGATTTCGCCATCTCGCTCTCCAGAACCAAGCGTTGTTCCCGAAGCACGGTATGTAATATTTACTATTATGATTTTATAAACAGAAGGCTAATGGAATGCAGTTCAAACAAACGAAATCCTGTTGATGATTACTTTGCCGCATTTGACGCCGTATTGACAAGTGAGGACGACTCGGATGAAGTTCCTGATACAGCTGCAAGACTGCCCCAACGAAAGCGTACACAACATTCCCAAGCAACTACTATCGAAACTCCATTGCCAAGTGATGATGAGGATGTGCCTCTGGTGAAGAACAGGAGGGTGACCAAAAGGTGCAAGGCTCCAAGGACAAGGGCAAAAAGCGTGCGACTCCGATCGGTATGTATTCCAAGCAACTGAGAATGAGCTTCATCTCACCATTGAGTATTTTTTCCGTTAGAATCTGCCCCCAAAAGAAAACGTGGACGCCCGTCGAACGCAGAAAGGCAAGCAAAAAGAGCAGCGCAGGAAGCGGCACAGAAAGCAGCAACATCGAACAACTAATACCCCAGATACCCAGGAACGTCTTGATATTTTGTTGTCATGGTTTCATTGTTTCACTGGATGTAATAGCATATTGATACGTCTCATGGATAAAAAACAAAAATAAAAGCAGTTCAAAGCAATTATTTATATTCAAAATCAATTCAGACACTCAAAAATAATTCAAAAGGAAATTCAAAAAAGGGGCCATTTCGAATTTATTTTGCGTTACGAGCTTTTAAATATTTTTTGAATTTTTTTTTTCTGAGGTGAGTGTTGTTGTACCATCACCAATAACTAGAAGAACAAAATCATTGCTGATATCCAATATTCATGAGCATATAGGAGTAATATTGAATGCCTTATACTATACGTTTGAGCTTAATAAAAATTATTTGCAGTGAATCCTCATTTCTTCTTCCTACGGGGATGGAACCTCCAAACCTCGGAAAATAGAGGGTGAGAGGAGAAAGAGAGATGAAGTAGACATTAAAGTCGAGTGGATAGTATGCTTAAAACGGGGGAGGAAAAAGTCACGGCTCACTGTATGTGAACTTTGGTTAACAAGCCTTCTTAATATTCATACGTGTCCTGTGTGGCGACTTTGTCTCCACCGACCGTCTACTCCGCGTAGATATTTAGCGCATTTCATTCTTATTGAACGAAGTTACCGGAGTACCAGCTTCTGTATACAACGGTGGGTCAATGCCCTGAAGCTAATAACATATAGGTCAAATTTAATTAAATGATACACATCGGCGTTAAGAACTTACTCCGTGAACCTTGGTATGCTGGCTTTATTTTCCTATAGCTTCATTGAAAATACCTATAAACAATGACATATATCACACCTAGGGACCCGTCAGCAAGGCCAAAACCGTAAATAGCTGTATGTAAATGACCATTTCGTCTGTAGAAGAATCAAATCATCATGCTATGAGAAAAAAGACGGCTATCTACAATTTATCAAGAGCTGCATTGCGTTATTTGCTTCTACTTTGGAATTGAACGCATGATAGTTTTGGTGAGTGTAAGCTGTACATAAGCAGCACCGGGTTTTTAGATAGAAGTATCAAATTTTGCAATATGCACCGAAAAGCTAGGAAAGTGCTTGAAAAAGCTTAATAATTAGAGAGGTCCAATCGATTAATTGACTTTTAAACCTGGTCATAGCCTATAAAACTCCTGCTATACGCCCACAACTTACGATATTCAACTTTGTAACTGGTTCGGTTCCAACTATCTATCCTGTATAAATGCTTTACATTAGACTTTCATTTCCAATTACTCTTCATCTTTTACCTTCCCATTTTCCAAGTTTTTTAAATTTGTCACTTTTCGGCGCTGTTTCTTAGCTAATTTTATCCAAAATCTGCCTACTTCTGGTCATATCTCGATCCCAACGTTCGTTAACTACACAATTTAAACTTCCACGTACTACTAACAATTATTAGGATCATTTATAGATGCCTTCCTCTGCGTCAATTTTTTTTTTTTTTGCATCTCGGAAAAAGGCGAGAATCACTCTATTTTAAATAATCATTTTCTCTGTCACTGGTTTGACTAACTGTTGGTATTACGGAACTTGCCTTTGAATTATCTATAGAAAGTGCTAATATACCAAGGAAATCTAATCGCTGGATCAGTTTCTATTAAACGAAAAAGGATTCAAGATGATTTTCCTGGGCACTGGCCTATGGTTATTTGACTTTATTCGATTCCGTATCTTTTTCATTTCATATGCTTTTCATCACCGACGTCTTCCTAAAAACCCTGTAGGCACTCTTCCCAACCGACTTGTTTCTCTCCTATGTTCCTGGTATACATCATACACTATGTTCTACCGACAGCCGCACGATAGACAAATGTTACATACATAACTAGAGTAATACTTTGCCATCAATAAAAAATACTACCACAAAAGCGCTCTTTCATCACACGTGTGATACATTCAATACAAATGAATTTGCTTTTATGCGATTGACGAGAGAGTGGTTTAATAGATTACTCGCATTGGAAAGACGCGACTGCGACTATTGCGAATGTCGTAAATACGCTAGCAATTCATGCAAATATAGTCGTTTCCAAATGGATCCTACAATAGAGTTGCCTTGAGAAGCGACTAGATAGCTCCTCCTATGTGTGTCAAAGTATAATTTGGTCAAGAGGAGCTTGATCCAGTCAATGACAACCGCCCATGTAAAAACCAAGTCGTGAAACGTGATTAAATCCGTTGGCCTCCCATAGGCTGGATGATCATTCTACCTGAACCGTGCATAATTATTTACTGCTCAGTAACCTGATTGCTGTTGTCTGTGAAATAAAACATACACATGTGACGTCGCGTGCCTCCACTCGTTTTGGTGTCGTTTATTCACACACGTCATTAGGCAAAAACCTTTTAACCAAAATTCGACATTCTCGTGGTTTAACTTGTCAATAGTACTCAAAAGGAAACACACTGATGGATCGTTGAAAATGGTTATGGGCTTATGCAATTTTGTTTAAGGTAACCAGGGCAAAGCTTCCTTTCTTGCAAACGGTAGATTTTGGTGCCAGTTTCGTGTATACCGAATAGTTTGTGGACGCTATTAAATTTCCGTTCGTACCCCTTTCGTTCGTCGTTGCTCGGCTATTTAATACAAAGGAATGATTGCCCTTCCTTTCCCCAAAAAAAGAACGAAGGCCCGCTTTTTATATGCAATTGGCACAAGTTACACATAACCAATCTCTGGGGTGGAAAAAATAAAAGTCAATGGACGCTTATCGATAGGTGTCACCATACCGTCAAAGACCATGTTACTTTTGGCTTTTTTTTATAAATGCAGGTAACTGATCAAGCTCATACAGAGGCACATGATGGTCTTGGCCCCCGTGCGGATATCTGCAAAACCTTAATTCTTGCCAGCAATAGTGAGAAAATCCGGCACTTATTTTGTTATTTCTCGCTGTTGCTTACCCTACTCCCCAACATTAGCTTATCGAGGATTACACATGGGAATTCACATGTCCGATAACTGTAAATCCTTTTGAGAATGGCCTTTCCTCTTTACCTAAAGAACAAATTGACCAAAAAGAAAACGCTTGTATCACTCAATTGCCAGGACGTCGCGTAGATAAAACGCAAACGGTGGCGCTCCAACGATAAACATCGAATTGTCATCTGACGGTAGCGGCTCACCAGCTCGTCATTGTATGTGATCGGTCAATGTATGATGCAGACACTGTACGTACAATATTCATACAAAAAATCGGCATATATAAACCAATAGACTATTGCATGGCGACAGCGTGATCCCTGCTCAGGTACCAGAGCTGTCAATAGGGTTTCAAACAGCACCGGAGACCTCCTTTTGTTGCGGATGCCATCTTTGGAATCATTCCCAGTTAAAACACGTAAACAACGCTAACGGTTTTGAAGATACCCCCACACTGTCCCCCCATTCCTGCCTTTAAAAACGGACGGGAGTTCCAAAGTTGTTTTAGCATTTACTTTTCCTTCTTCTCTTTTTATTATTACGTCAAGCTATGAAGTTTGGTAAAACACTGCTAAGGAACCAGATTCCCGAGTGGTCCAAGAACTATTTATCCTACAAGTCTCTGAAAAAGTCGATCAATGAGACAGCGAGTGATTCACCGCCATCCGAAGAAGCCACCACGGGTACAATGAGCAAAAAGAGTCATTCCGGTTTTCAATGCTGACGTATCGCCATAGCGATATTTTTCCAACTCGACAGAGAGCTCGAAAAAGTGGACACGTTTTATTCATACAAGCAATCACAGATTGAGCGACGATTGTGGATCTTGACTGAAACGTACAACACTCATTACCCTGCGAGCGAAGAGGGGCCGGATATCCAAGAAGAGCTTGTGAGTGCGCTCCAGGAGACACGTGCACAGATGATCAAGGTTATGTGGTTTGCCGAACTCAATGCCAAAGGGTTCCGAAAGATCCTTAAAAAGTATTTCACGTAATCGAGTTGATTCATGCACGTGCGACTGAACAATTGACACCCTAGGCTGGACAAGAAGTTGGCGCTTGAAACTCAGAACGTCTACTGGCAGACAAAGGTACCTTTGCACATTGGTATAAAAAAAGGGAAATCGAAACCCTTAGAGATAAATGCGCCATAGGTTGCCGTCTTGCCATTCGCCTCGCATGAGCATATCCGCACGGAGATCGACAAGGTCACGCAGTGGATAAAGACGTTGGCGGTGTCGGATGATCGGTCGCTGATTCGTGAGCCAACCATGCGCCATCCCGCGTCGGTGTCTGTTAAATTACCGATGCCATCGACCATGCGGCGCCACAACAGTTGTCTGAGCGACGAAGAGAACGATCAATGCGCGCAAGCAATAGAGCAAGACGACGCAAAGCAGCTTGATAGGCTACTGAATGATGTCAAACCCAAATCAGACGCCGATCAGGTAAGCTAAACTGGGAAAAGTGCTGGAAAGGACCATGCTAAGCCAAATCGGTAAAATTTTTCCCATTAGACACGCTATACCCTCCTGGAACTGGCTGCTCAACGGGGCTCCGTTCAGTGTTTGGAGCATCTGATCAAGAGTGGAGTCAGCCCTTTGGATCACCACGACATCAACGATCGCAATTTGTTGCACAAGCTATGCATTTTGCGCGGCGAAGGTCAGCCCGAACAAAACGCATCCAAGATTCTTGAAACACTTTTGCGTTTGTTGCCGGAGTTGCCCAAACAAACGGATTTCGCTGGTCGTCGACCCTTGCACTATGCCTGCGAATTCGGACAAGCTGAAACGGTCCGCTTACTCTTGAACCATGCGGTCGAACACAAGTATTACAATGCCAGAGGGTTTGCGGATCCGGCTTGGCAGGATCGGGAAGGGGATACTCCGCTGTTCCTGGCCGTTCTCCATGGCAATTATCAGACGTTGAAGGCCCTGATTGATATCGGCAAGATATCGGATATTGATGGCGTCATTGCTGGTAAGTTTGTTACGAGGTTACGTAAAGACTGTACGCAGACGCTGATAGGCTTCACAGCCGCTTCCAAACAGCAAACGAACGGTAATGGTGTTGCGACTGACAGTGACCTTATCCCTGAATTTGCTCGGTTATCGCACCATCCATCCGCTGCGGCCATTGCCTGTGGACAGTCTAACCTAGAGCTACTGAACCTACTGATCGATACTGGGGTTAAAGTGGATCTCGCGGACGAGGATGGCGAGACGGCTCTCCATATCGCGATTCGTACGCACTTTACAGAAGGTGTTCGTGCGCTTATCACGCGCGGACATGCAGACGTCAATCTTCCTGAGAAAATCAATGCATGGACTCCTTTGATTATTGCAGGTAAATTGAACTGCGTTGGAGAAAAAAAAGGGATGGTTGTACGCTAACCTTCTTGCGCCATAAAGCCATGGAGGGCTGCTTAGACATTGCCCAGATCCTCTTGGATGCCAAAGCCGACAAGTCATATACCGACGGTGGTGGCTGGGCAGCCTATGAGCATGCGGTTTTCCGCGGTCATCTTGAACTGGGCCGACTGACCAAACCTGACACTGATGTACCCGAGTTCAAATACCCGAGTCCAAAGTTGACCGGCAGTCCCAAGAACGGAAGCTTCAAAGGCAAGGCGCGTACAAGAGCCAGTCGACTTTATGGACACAAGTATCTCACGGACCAAAGCATGATCATTATCAATCTTGGATCCAACGATATCCGCAATCCACTCTCGCAACGGTTCCTGAGACTGAATGACCCTGCGTTGGATGAACAACGGTTATCCATCTCCGTATCGGCCATCAATGCGACCGGTGAATTGCCTATTCTGGATTTGCCGCCAAATAATCAACAGCAATTGCTGCAGCCGGAACCCATGGTCGTCTTGGCGTCCAGACCCGAGGATGTGGTTCTGCGCTTCGATGTGCTGGAGACGTTTGCAACGCCCGGGACTGATAATATCATTGCTCGTGGCACGGCTACGCTGGCAACGGATATGATCTTTACGCAATCCAGGGGATTCAAAGGACAAGCGCCTGGAAACACGTCGTTGAGAGGACAACAGACGGTGCCATTGGTGCGGGCTTCCACGTTGGAATACATGGGCTCGATTGGGTTCGAGTATTTCGTGGTGACCCCGTTTACGCACCCAAAGATGACGGTGGGTGATCGATACACTTACTACAAGTCGTTGGAAACCAAGATTATTGGCCACCGTGGATCGGGCATGAACAAGCGAACATCGAATTTGCAAGTTGGCGAGAACACCGTCTTATCCTTCATTACAGCGGCTTCGTTGGGCGCCGAGTATGTCGAGTTTGGTAAGCGCTTGGATATGTAGCGCAGTATGCATTACTTACCAAGAAGTAAAGATGTGCAGCTGACCAAAGACCTGGTGCCTGTCATTTATCACGATTGGACGGTGACAGAAACTGGCTTTGATATTCCGCTGAACGCCATCACTCTAGAGCAGTTTCTGCATCTGAGACCATCGGGTCATATCAAAGAGTACCACACAGGTGTCAGTGACGGACCCCACGGCGAACTGCTGCCAACGCTAAACGGCAACCACGACATGATCGAAGACATTGAAACCACCGGACTCAAGGTCCCGAAACAGCGCATGAACCGATCCAACTCGTTGAGTGCGATTCGAGGAAGAGCGTTATCGGAACAACGCAGCGTTGCCACGTCTCGACTCGAGTTCACAAAGACCAACAAGCTTGGCAAGTTGAAAGGCAATGGGCCGGAAAGCATCCAGGCGCCGTTCACGACGCTGGCGGAAGCGCTGACCAAGATCCCGATGAGTGCTGGGCTGAACATTGAGGTGAAATATCCCATGATAGACGAAGCGGAAGGCGACGAACTGCACTTGTTTCAAGAAATCAACATCTTTGTGGACACGATATTGCAGTGCGTGTACGACCATGCTGAGCAAGATCGCCGCATCATCTTTTCATCGTTCCACCCGGAGATTTGTGTTGCCTTGAATCTAAAGCAGCCCAACTATCCGGTGTTTTTCCTCACCGACGCAGGCACCTTACCCATGGCGGATGTGCGGTGCAATTCGTTGCAGGGTGCTGTTCGGTTTGCCAAGCAGGCGGATCTGTTGGGCGTGGTCACAGCCAGTGAGCCTATCCTGGAAGCACCGAGAATGACGTCCATCATCAAGGAGACCGGCTTACTGCTGTTCACGTACGGGGTGCTGAATAATGAAGTAGAAAACGCGGTTGCACAGAGGAATTACGGCGTGGATGCGGTCATTGTGGTAGGTTCTGCGTGGCGTGCTTGCGAATGGACGGTTGCTCACACAAGAGTAGGATTCGGTGGTGGCTGTACGAAAAGGGCTGCGCGGCGAAACAAGCGCATAGAAAACATAGACGTGTCCGTAGAGTTTCAAAAAATGAGGAAAAAAAAAGATACACTTTTCCTAGTCCGAAACATTCGCTTTATTTCTTTCGGCAGGACCAATCCAAGCCGTCAGCTTGTAAAACTACAAAAGAACCGGGTTGTGTCAATGAGCTCTTTTGAGGACAGTGATGATGATTATGCGCCCATTGTCGCCACCTCTTGGGGCGAGCAAGCAGGAGACAACAAGCAAGACTCTTCTCTTTCCTGGAATGATCTAGTCGATCCAAACTTCAAAGTGGGTCCCAATGGCCTAGGTGGAGGTAACCTTCATCGACAAGGTTCCAATTACAAGCCCATTTCCGAACAGTATATCCTCAACCAGCGGTTAAAAATTCCCAATCCACCGAAAAAGGTATTGAGAATGACACAATGATGCTCATTTCTTTGAATCAAAAGTGAATTGACACCATTCGAAAAAATAAAAGAAAAAGGGCCCTCCACCAGGGGCGTCGCGTGGATTTGCAACGCGTAAACCACCATCGACGCGACCACCACAACCAGCATCATTCTCGCGTCCTCCTGCTCAAACGCGACCGACATACCCTCAAGCAACAGCACGAACGGCGCCACCTCCATCAACGACTCGCCCTCCACCGCCGGGTAACAATGCGTGGACCAGCGGTGCATTAGTGGATGTGCCCTTTTGGGAAAACAACAACAGCGTAAGTCAAATATATCCCGTGCAAAAAAGGGGTTATGCTTATGGATTGTACAGAAACCTGCGCATGGTGGCGGAAACGGTTGGAGTAATCAACGGCCTGATGTTCCTTCAAAATGGGACGATAAACCACAAAACGAACGACGTCAGCCATCATCGCTTAATAGCAAACCGGATGTTCCTTTGAGTTGGGGTGATACACAACCGCAGCAGCAGCGGCCTTCGGGAATGCGTCCTCCGCCTGGATTGTTCAAGAATGCCATTTCCCAGATTGGAAATGACGTTGCCCCACCGGGTCTGGCGCCTGTTCCAACGCATCAGCAGCCTCCACAGCAGCAGAGGCAGTCTAATTATAAACAATCGTCGGCCTATCAGCAGCAATCATCGGCCCAACAGCAAGGCTACCAACAATCTGCTTATTACCAACAGCAACCGAGTTACCAACAACAACCGAGTTACCAACAGCAACAAAGCTACCAACAGCAGCAGACGTACCATTCGCAGCAGGCTACCAACTATCAGCAACAGCAACAAGTTTACCATTCGCATCAACAAAACATGGAGCCACCTACACCGGCACCGACGCCACCGAAGCAGGTGCCAGAAGAGAAAAGCAAAGAAAACCCAGTGGTCATCACAATCAACATGGAGCTGGAAACGGCGACAATTCCTGTGCCACTTCGCCTCAAAGATGATCCATACCAAATAGCGGAAAAGTTCAGTTACGAAAATGGCATTGCCGACGCAAACATCATCTCGTCTTTGCGAAATATCTTTTTCACCCAGCATAGGCAAGCCATTCAAAAACGAAATGTAAATAATCGCAAGCATTAAATATACAACCGAAAGAAAGCAGCTCTATGTTTTTCTTTAATAATTCAAAACTTCCTTAGTTTTTAACTCGTTGATTGCCTCCGTTCACATAAAATACAACAAACATTTAGTCGGCAGTCTTTACCGTCACCGTATAAATTTTGATGCAAACCACAATACTTGCTTGTTACGGCGATGAAGGAGCTCGGTAAACCTGGCTCACCTGACTACTCTATCCAACACTTACAGTCGAACATTAGTCTCGTTCAGTTGTTTGATCTTGCATTGCGATCCGATCCATGGGCATCGCACACGATTCTTTTGGCAGGCGAATCGGGTGTAGGTACGTTATCCATTGTGGCGCGTTCATCACGAAAAAGAAAACCAGTGCTCAACAACCGGGTACAGGAAAAACCACTGTACTGAACATGTTGGCTGCTGAATACGGACTGGAGATACGACGCGTTTGTTTAGGCGAAATGGCAGCCAGATATGATGGGAAGCTCGGAATAGGATTGGAACGTGTCACATGGCAATCCGGATCCAAGACGTTGGTTGTTATCGAAGACATCGATTTGTTTTGTCCGAAACGCGGTGAAGCGCAAGATACTGGGTTTCTTCAATCACTTTATCGTGTCGTCCATGATACACGTCTTCTCTTGGTAAGCTTGGACTCCCGTGGTTTTTTTTTGCCTTTATAATTGATGTGTCTTGAAAATAAAAAGGTGGCAACGACGCGTGATGCATCTGCTATAGCCATGGATACATATACCTTGTTTCAAGATCAAATCACGTTGCAGATACCCACACCAGATGAGCGTCTGGCATTCTTGGAATACCTTGTACAGCCATTGGACCTGAAAGACGTTGATTTGGGTGCCCTCAATGCTCAAGCACACGCGTTTGTGGCCGCGGATTTGGCACGGTGGTGTGAACTTGCTCGACAAGTTGCAGGCAACGGTAACAAAAAAAAAAGATAACGTCGGCTATAAAAGGCAACTGAAAATATAGATAGAATCGGTGGCAATGACACATTTTGAACAAGCTCGCAAGCGAATACGTGTCAGTGGTGTACAAATGGCTGAGAAACCAGAGCGGGTCCAGTGGTCAGATATTGGTGGTTTGGAATCGACCAAGGTAAAACTTTTTACTCAACTGTGAATCAAAAAGACAAACTCGATTGATGGATAAATGCAGCAAGCGTTGGAGGAATCTGTGTTGTGGCCATACAAGCATGCGGATGCCTATAAACGGCTAGGCGTGCGCCCACCTCGCGGCGTCCTATTGTATGGTCCTCCTGGCACAGGCAAAACACTACTCGCCAAGGCCGTCGCCACGGAATCCTCGGCCAACTTTTTGCCCGTGAGCATACCTGATTTGATCAAAGGTGAAGTGGGCGAATCGGAAAAGGCGATTGCCAACATGTTCAAAGTGGCCACGCGATGCAGTCCGTGCGTGATCTTTTTGGATGAATTGGAAGCGATCTTTGGAACACGAGAAACGAGCGGTGACGTCGGGAAAAAGGTAAGCGTTTTTCAATAAAGTGAAGTACAGAATGACTCATGGGATGATATAAAAGCTGATTTCTCAATTCTTGATTGAAATTGATCATATTGGAGATCATGGGGTGTTGTTGCTGGGCGCTACGAATCATCCTGACGCCATTGACCCTGCTATTCTGCGACCTGGTATGGAAACAATAGCAACAACAAAAAAAGGTTGCTGGGATCACTAAGTGATGAACTAGGTCGATTGGATCGGATGATTCATGTGGGCTTACCAAATACACAAGAACGTGTGGGAATCTTGGAAGTGTTGAAACGCAAAACCGTGGTTGCTGACACTGCCGATCTGTCATGGATCGCAGAACACACGGAAGGTTACACAGGTGCCGATCTCAAGGCTGTCATGCGGAAAGCAGGTCTTTTGGCACTCAAGCGCAGCCTGTCATCCCCCTCAGTTGTTATTGAGCACCAAGATATAGAACAAGCCATTCGTATCATATCGGCATCATCATTGTAAAATTTATTGGTCATGGAAGAAAAAAAAGACAGGCTAAAGCTTAAGTTCACCCATGGATGCCATGATGAGACCACGGAAAAGGGGGTGGGGTTTCAAAGGGCGAGTGAGGTACTCTGGATGATACTGACAGCCCACAAAGAACGGATGGCCCTGCATCTCGACAATTTCCATACGCTTCCCGGACTCATCACGACCCACGAAGCGCAGACCTTTTTCTTCGAACGTGGCAACCATTTCAGGATTGATCTCATAACGATGACGATGACGTTCTTCAACAGAAGCGGCACCACCGTGCAAGCGCCGGACAATGGAAGTATTTTCGGTGCCGGGCTGGAAAAGAGTTGAGCGCAAACCCAAGCGCATAGTGGCACCCATGTGGGTCTTTGAAATCTCTGGCATGTAAATGACAACGGGTGTTTTACAGTCTGGATCCATTTCTGCCGAAAAAGCATCTCGCATGCCACACACATGACGTGCATATTCAATAATGGCGATATGCATGCCCAAGCAAATGCCAAGGTAAGGCACCTTGTGTTCGCGCGCCCATTTCGCAGCCATGACCATGCCTTCGATGCCGCGGGAACCAAAGCCGCCAGGCACCAGAATGCCGTTGGATCCACACAAACTTTGCCACGACTCGTGATACTTGACTGGATCGGATTTCATAGTGTCCGGCTCGAGATTGGAGGCTTCGATCCATTTGATTTCGAGTTTGCGACGGTAAGCCAGACTGGCGTGTTCGAGAGCCTTGTAAACAGAAATGTACGAATCATGCAAATCCGTGTACTTGCCAACAATCGCGATTGTGACCGTTTCAAACAAGTGGCCATAGCTTTTGGTCAGTTCGAGCCACTGGTTCCACAGCTGTTGTCCGGCCAACAGTCGGTCCTCGGGAACACGGATGGTGTCGAGAGACAATCGTCGTCGAAAGAATCCCATGGCACCGTGGTCACGCAACAGGACCGGCACATGGTAGACTGACGACACATCATGGACAGTAAACACCTGTTCTGGCGCCACATGGCAAAACATGGAGATCTTGCTGCGGACAGATGCGTCGAGCGGCTTTGTGGATCGACAGGCGACCATGTCTGGACTCAAGCCAGCCCCACGCAAGTCGCGTACGCTCATCTGGGTAGGCTTTGTCTTTTGCTCTCCGACAGAACCAACGACGGGAACAAGGGATACATGGATCAGACAAAAGTTTTCGTGGCCGACACGGAACTGGAACTGACGCATGGCTTCGACAAACGGGGCAGATTCAATATCACCCACCGTGCCTCCGAGTTCAATGATGCAAATGTCAGGTTTTTCACCAGACTCGTCGATGGGTCGTTGAGCCACTTGCTCAACCCAGTTCTGGATGGCATCCGTAATGTGAGGGACAACTTGGACGGTCTTGCCCAAATAATCGCCGCGACGCTCTTGTTCAATGACCTGCTGATAAACTTTGCCCGTGGTGATATTGTTGATACGACTCAGTTCAACGTCCAAGAAGCGCTCATAGTTGCCCAGGTCAAGGTCAACTTCACCGCCATCGTTCAAGACAAACACTTCGCCTTTTTTGCATGTTAACCACCAACACAACGCTGTCATGAGATATAAAAAAAAAGTTACCATGATCCAAGGGACTCATGAGACCAGCATCAATATTGAGGTAAGGATCGATTTTGATGGCAGTTACTCGCAACCCCAAGCTTTTGAGCAAAGTACCCGCGCTGGAGGCGATAATACCTTTTCGAACACGGTGGTCATTACAAGAAGGTCATTACAAACTACTTCTATCGCCAACCTTTTCCAACACCACTAATCACGCCTCCGGAAACTACAATGTACTTTGTCATGATGGTCAATGGCCCGCTTCTTGAAAGAAGGGGAAAGAACCATCGAAAGGTTTGAAGCGCGCTATTTATATGCCACGACGCACACAATTTTTTTTTTGACACGCGCAGGTATCTTTGCTGCGCATTCGTGACATTAACGCGCCAAACGTTTTTCCGTGATAGATGATCGCTTGTCCGACCATATCATGCACTGTTGCCTGTAGTCAATACAAAGTGCCTCTTGATACTATGACGATTGCCGCTGTTTCATAGTATATATACATGGGGTCGTCTATGCCGGTCTGTCAGGACGCTGACAAACTATCCTTCTTGAAGGATCCAAAAGTAGTCAGACCAGTGCATTGATGGCGGAACGCTGCCGCAGCATGATGCTTTGACATATCAAGCTTGTTTGGATGATGGATGACTGTTCCCAGCACTAGAGCATCAGCATGTGCTGCACGATATTCACTTTGCATTGACTCTATATCGGTCATGCAAATCTGTTGTCGTTCAAATCCGTACGCGTCGGAGGTATGTATGTTTTCCACAACCACAAGCTCTCAGCCTGTTCCTCGACCCTCCGTTAGCGCGTTCCCACAGCAACCAAGATTTATATATGTACACAAAAGAATTCTACGCACTTTGCTCATCTTCGTCCTCCCACTCTCCTTCGTCGACAGCCACGCCATCGAACTCTCCATCCATCGACACGACGTTGTAACAATTGGCAAGGTTCAGAAAGTTGAGCCGCGGTAGTTCCGTTGTCAAGCATCGCACGCCATCTTCCGTTATCCGCTGGCAATCCGACACATCGAGTGATTCGAGCTGCTTGCAATACTTTGCGATATGTTTCAGGGTACGATCGCGAATGTTAGTTGCTCCAATATCCAATCCGCGTAAACTAGCAAGTCTTGGCAGCAATTGAATCATGATCTTATCATCCACGCATCGATTTTCGTTGAGTGAAAGGTATCGCAAGTCTAGATTCTGTACACAAGAGACGAGGACATCGAACCCGCTTGAAGCGCCGTTACTTTTTTTCCTGCAAGCTGTTTGCCAATAAACAGGAAAACTTACATTTGACACAAACACAGGTTCAGGTCTACAATGCGTTTGGCTTTCTGTACAAGTTCGTCGACAAGTCCATTTGTTTCTGGCTTCCATCGATGATTCGTCGGACTGAGATCGATCACTTTGAGGCAGTCGGCGGCTTTGTTGTTGAGATTGGTGACAAATAATTGGAATTGGCTGATGGTGTTGAACGTCGGTGACTCGTATAGGCGATGGAGGGATGCATGATGGAGTGTTTTTGAAGTGGCGTTAATGTGGGCAAGTGTTCGTTGATCAAGGTAGCTTAAAATGATTTGCACGATCTCGCCGGGAAGGTTGTTCATGCTTAGCCGCAAAGTTTAAATTCATGTTCCCCAGCAAAATTTATTAGTACCGTATCAACAACCATTATCCCATGCTGCCCTTGCAGGAATTCGTCGCGTTCTCAAGGCAACAGACTCTAATCAAGCCTTGACTATCAAGGATTGCCAGTTTCCAGTTGACCTTTTTCTTTAAGCGACGGTTTGGTGCTAGCATATCAAGATCATTTTACATTTTGCTTCTATTCAAGCTTTTCCGTAGTCAGACGTATTCTGCGCACTAGAAACATTTATAATTTACGCAATATACTTCCACAAGAGTACGAGCATAACTAACTGCTTACAGCGCTGTCCTAGAGCACAGCATTCATGCCCTAGTACCCAGTTGCTATCGAAGCATCGGTAACGGCCCGTGTTCCACGTTCAGTGACATTACCCGAATACTTGAGCCCAAGTCGCTTAAGACCAGACAAGTCCTCGATCATGTCCAAATGAATCTGATCCATCAATGCATCGATGCGATGAAAAATAAGTGTCCCGAGGTGGCTACCGATATCTTTAACGATAGCTGCGTATTCTTTGAGTCCAGGCAACTTCCTAGGGGTCATATATTTCGAAAGTCTGTCAAGAAATTTAGTACACGCTTTTTGCTTGCTTGATTATCATAGAATTTAGATAATGAACTGTTGGCTACTTCGAGTTGTTGGAGCATTAGTAACGTTGTTGACCAATGGGAAGGTGACTCGTCCATATACTTGAATTTGCATAACGAAGCACCCTCTCAACCCTTAACGTGTTCATGTCGACTTGACGGTGAATGAAATCGAAGAACAGGGTCGACTTTTGAAACAAGTGTGAGCAAACTATTGATGACATACACCTATCATACGTGGGAGACAGATGGCTCTCTTCAGATAGTCGACAGGACGTATGACATGAGAGACATGCAAAAAGATTTTGTTTGCACCAGTATCACACAATGATGAACAAAAGACGAGCTTCAGTAGCAGGATGACAGTTGAGCGTTCGATGGATTACGCGTCCTGAATGGCAATATTTCATGGATAGATGGATCGGACAGTCGTGGACAATAAGTGCTTAAACAGCGCAGTATCTTCTGATGGACAGGAGGGATTGCAAGTGTGTTGATTTGGTTGGTAAGCCTTGATTGAGTTTGGATGATTTTTTTTACCTCGTTCGACGACACTGCTTTGACAGCTCAGAATAACCGATCCTTTGTCGTCGCCGTGGTGCCGAAACAACAGCAAGCAAACCTTCTCCGCTCTAAAACAAAGAAAATGTGTCTTCTATTATTCACTGAATATAGCCAGGGAAGTAACCCATGGTCAATTGGGATAGGATGTTGTATTTATGTATGAAGTTCTAACTGTGGAGTATGTGGTACAAGCATATCTGGTTTGGCTGGTCTCTAAATGCAGCACGAAAAGACTGGGTGTTGACTCTGGGACCACTTTCGCATGTTATCCTCAAGTTGGTCAGTCCTTTTGTACGTAACTCCAATCCATTGGAACATTTTTCCTTACTTTGCAAATAGCATCGTGATATATATTGCCACTGTTTCCAAACAGACGTATTCACAAACATATGGTAAGCGATACATCGATTCTGTACCAAACAATGTCTGATGTGCACAGACTTATATGCGCTGTGGGAATCCCGATCCTACATATCCAACGTCTGATCCAGTTGCGAACCTTCGCGTGTGTATACGAAAATTTGCAAGTATGGTGAATGTAAGCCATATAAATTGACGACGAAACTATATATATTGATATGAAAGTATATGTGTTTTTGATACAGAGAATGGGAGTGGGCTAGCGATGAGTGCTTTTGATGGATATTTAATGATGGGTTGAACTCGTGATGAGCACTTTTGAGTGGATATATGAAACAATGGATTGAGTGCGTGGCCAGTGTCTTTGATACAGAACATAATGTTGAGCCAGCAATGGATGGTACTTCAATAAGGCAGTTGTGGGACACGTTTGGGGTCTGAGGGCCTTGGGCCAAACCATGTCTGCTTGAGAAAGGATCGGGGTATCTGCGGCGATTGGCTTCCAAGCAGACTGTCATCTTTGTTCAATGCATCCTGGAGAATGCGAGCGTTGGTTTCTGCAGTCTCCTAAATAATCTATTAGAACAATACACATCAATGGCATTAACTGGTAAACACATACCCTGAGATAGTACAGCATTGGTAAACCATTTTCAAGGAAGTTGCGGATTTTGGATACTGTATGTGGGAAGCGAATAGTTTTACCGATTGTGCCAGCGACATAACCTTGACCACTGGCGTCCAACTTGATGCCCGTTAGAAGCATTTTAAGTCCTACATAACACTAATAAGCTATTTCTTGCTTACTTCCGCTAGAATAAATTCAAATTACCACATCCTTGCACGTTGACCACCTGCAAGCGTCGGGCCTTCTTGTGTTTCAAGTTCGCTGTGCGCACGATATGGTCGATAATGCATTTTCCTTCTGCAACCAGCTTCACGTTATCTGTGATAACCTTCCGCTCCAGTTCACCATTTTTGGCAAACTCACAGTTGCTTAGATCGTGGCTTTTCCCACCACGAACGAGTACCAGTCGTAGATCAACTTTGTAGGCACCCCTACTATTTGCTGTATCACCCTTTGAGATCATGGTGAAAACGTCCTTCGAGGCAGTATTCTGGGTTTCACCGCTATAAATATATAACTTAGACATACATTTCTTACCCGAATCATCTCATACTTACGAACGAAGCTTCACCATGCTATCTGTAAATACAATCTCAAGAATGGGACTGAAGAAAATCCGGAAGATGTCAGTCTCGGATAGTAGGCGCCATTGATTCATCGTATCTTGATGGAATGCGAAAATAGATAAACTAGTCAATGGTAAACCAAATAAGCGATCTCAATGCAATCACGGAAGCATTCATCGACGTACAGATGCATATATACTCGTAGCAGTTGGGATTCCTCCGGTGTCTTGAAATCAAAACGAGTACATTCGCTCCATAATGTCACGGCGGGTTTCACTTTCATCTCTTCTTGCACAGACTCCTAATACACATGTTATATAAGCTTCAGAAAACACAATCATCACATTTGCTTCACCTCGGGATCGGCATGATCTTTTAATTTTTCACAAAAATCTTTCGCAGGTGTATAGTCGACGAAGCAAACAGACTTGAAGCTATTTTCACGTACATACGACTGCCAGGCAACAGGATCCACTTTGGCCCAACGAACATATTCGTACGACAGATTGATTATTGAATTCAGGCCCAAGCTATGAGTGGTAAATTAGTTATGAGAGTCCAGTATACGATGATTTTATCCTTACAAGGTCGCAGCTTTCTCTTTGGAACTGAGAGATGCATAGTTACAGTGCAGTGCCGCTGCCCGACTCCACACTTGAGACATTGGTGACTAGAACAAATGAGATATTAGACACTGTAGAGAAAACTAGCTATGCTGCTCGGCAGTACCCCAACGATCAAGTCAGCGCGCTTAAAGTCCGCTGCAACGTTTTGACGTTTGCTGGCTTCAGTTGACCTGCCTTCCGCGCTCAACATATTGGCAATGTCCCTGGTGCGTTTCTGCGACAACAATCTTTGCAAGGTAATCTCTTCCTTGTTGCGATCCTCAATCAAAGCAGCAAATTCTTGGTTTGAATCCGACCTAGAGGGATCGAATTGGTTATAACATGCCTGCAAAATCATTCTGCTACTCACATTATGCAGAACTGTGGAAAGATACTTTTTGAAGGCGCGCTTGAAAGTGGCGAGTTTTATTTCAGACTGCGTCACGATGAGTGGTGGAAAGAAAGTGGGGATGAACATAACAACAAACTAAAACTAGGTAATTGTTTTCTGCTATTCTACGAGCCATAAGGTCGTGGATACTATTGATAACGTGTTGGGGGATGAGAAGTTTCATCGAAAACGAAAGCCTAATGGACCTGCCAGATAGAGTGTAGTATTGATTCAATGATAGCGACACTAGCTATAATCGGCGGATCTGGCGGAAATTGGCATTGGGGTATGGCGGCGCGCGCTTTGTGGCTGTAGTAAAAGGCCTTGCCAAAGACGGAGCCAAATATATATCTTCTTGCGACATTGAAACAGGAAATGGTCAAAATCCTCAGGAGAGTGCGCAAAGATACTCTGTTGCATACACTGTCGGAAGGGATCGGCTAAACATGCCCCACCCTCGCACAGCCCACCCAGCACTTGTGACGTAGGCGGCCAATTTCTTGCTAAGTCACCCTCAGGCAAGTGTTTTAGGGCCCATATAATATGACCTGGGGGATGTTGAATGCATTCTTTCTTTTTCAGAAGTGTGTAAACGGATATAAAGAAAAAATAGCTTTCCATACGCTCTATACCTTTGCGTTAAGGTAGATAAACATTGAGCTTCGATGGAGGGAAAAGTCATATGTAAAGGATAGTATGTATCCCTGTTTTTTAGTAGGGTTCACCTGGTGAAGAACCCTGTACAGCATAACATACCATAGCGAGGGGTTCAATTCTACAAATTAATGGGACCGAAGAAGTAAAATCCAACCTTTTCACATTAACATAATCAAACAAGGGATGTGCTCGTTATTGTGTTCATTTCTAGAACAAATTGTCTATCGGATTGCTTTGAAAGTACGTCGTTTTCAGTTTGTTATTGTACTATGCATTTAGACGTAAATGAGCGGTTGTCATATTAGATCAGCGAAAATATCTTCTAGTCATTGTATTCATACAGTATAATATGGTATATTATAGAGAATAAAATAGATATAAAGTATCTATTGCGATGGGACAGGAGGAGGGTGCGGCAGTATCTGTTTATGAGGGTGGTTGTTTGTACTACTATTGGTATTTGGCTTGGCCTCTTTGTGCGTTTTTTGGCAGATCAAATAAATCAAACGTGGGACGGTCATGCCAAATTGGGCGTATTAGTATTGCTGCTATTGGTGGCCGACAATGATATAAAAACCGGTAGAGTCGCAGCAGCCGGACGAAGGGAACGCAAAGGTGAAATCGATCGAGCAGGAGATACAAGCGGTATAGAAGCAGATGAGTTGGCTGCAACAGGACGAGGTGGGTAAGAGTATGGTATAGGTCTAGCGTGAGCCACTGGTTGTATGGAAGTAGTAGAGGGACGCAGAGGACAGAAGTATGTATGGTGAATGGAAGCCATACAAATTTACGGCGAAACTATATATATAGACATGAAAGTATATGTGTTTTTGATACTGGAGATAATGTTGAGCCGATAATGAATGGTACTTCAATAAGGCAGTTGTGGGACACGTTTGCGGTCTGAGGGCCTTGGGCCAAACCATGTTTGCTTGAGAAAGAATCGGGGTATCTGCGGCTATTGATTTCCAAGCAAACTATCATCTTTGTTCAATGCGTCCTGGAGAATGCGAGCGTTGATTTCGCCAGTCTCCTAAATAACCTGTTAGAATAATCCGCATCAACAGCATTAACTGGTAAAGCTCATACCCTGAGACAGTACAGCATTGGTAAACCATTTTCAAGGAAGTTACGGATTTTGGATACTGCATGTGGGAAGCGAATAGTTTTACCGATTGTGCCAGCGACATAACCTTGACCACTGGCGTTCAACTTGATGCCCGTTGGAAGCATTTTAAGTCTTACATAACACTAATAAGCTATCTCTTGCTTGCTTCCGCTAAAATAAATTCAAATTACCACATCCTTGCACGTTGACCACCTGCAAGCGTCGGGCCTTCTTGTGTTTCAAGTTCGCTGTGCGCACGATATGGTCGATAATGCATTTTCCTTCTGCAACCAGCTTCATGTTATCTGTGATAACCGTCCGCTCCAGTTCACCATTTTTAGCAAACTCACAGTTGCTTAGATCGTGACTTTTCCTGCCACAAACGAGTGCCAACCAGCAGATCGACTTTGTAGGCACCCGTACTACAGTAAACCCCGCTTTTTGCACTCTCGCCTTTTGCACACACCCCCTTTTTGCATCAAGGTCTGGCCCGACCCGCTCAATTCCTCTGCCAATTCACCCTCTGCTTTTGTACACCCTCAGTTTTTGGACTACATGTTCTAAAAGCTGCCGGTGCAAAAAACGGGATTCCACTGTATTTGCAGTATCATCCTTTGAGGTCATGGTGAAAACTCCCTTGGGGGCAGTGTTCTGGATTTCCCCCCTATAAATATATAGTTTAAATATACAATTTTTACCCAAATCATTTCATACTTACAAACGAAGCTTCACCATGCTATCTGCAAATACGATCTCAAAGATGAGACTGAAGAAAATCCGGAATATGTCGGTCTCGGATAGTAGGCGCCATTGATTCATCGTATCTTGATGGTATGCGAAATACACAAACTGGTAAACAGTAAACACAATAAGCGATCTTAGTGGAATCAAGAAAGCATCCATCAACATACAGATGAATATATATTCGTAGAAGTTGGGATTCCTCTGGTGCCTTAAAATTAAAACGAATACATTCACTCCACAACGTCACGGCGGGTTCCACTTCCATCTCTTATTGTACAGACTCCTAACACATATGTCATGTAAGCATCATATTTGCGCCACCTCGAGATCGGCATGATCTTTTAATTTTTCACCTAAAACCTTTCGCAGGTGTGTAGTCCACGAAGCAAACAGGCTTGAAGTTATTTTCGCGGACATATAACTGCCACCCAACAGGATCCACTTTGGCCCAACGAACATATTCGTACGACAAATTGATTATTGAATTCAGACCCAAGCTATGAGTGGTAAATTAGTTATGAGAGTCCAATATACGATGATTTTATCTTTACAAAGTCGCAGCTTTCTCTTTGGCACTGAGAGATGTATATTTACAGTGCTGTGCCGCTGTCCGCCCCATACCTGAGATATTGGCGACTAGAACAAATGAAATATTAGACACTGTAGAGAAAACCAACTATGTTACTTGACGGTACCCCAGCGATCAAGCCAGCGCGCTTAAAGTCAGCAACAACGTTTTGGCGTTTGCTGCTTTTCTCACTTGCTTCGTTCGAGCTGCCTTCCCTGCTTAGCATATCGGCAATGTCCCATGACACCTTAACCTCTGGTGATACATCGTGGCCTTGCCTTCCTTCGTGTGTTCCTTCAAAATCACAATCGTTTCTACGATACGCAGTTGCACTCGCAGTTGAAACGGGACTTGATCGAACATATATGGCTCTCGGAGGAGAGAGGAAAAAAGAGATCTTGTTAAAACAGGAAGAGTCAAATGCAGTTTTTTTTTTTTACCTGTTTTCTACTTGCGTGTTTGTCTGTTTGCTTATTTGTTTGGTTTTTAGGTCATTCGATATACTAACAAGAAAACAAGTTAAAAAAGCCTGCCACGACAACTCAGTGACACCAACAAAAGTTTATTCTCCTTGCTCTTCCTCTTCATCTGTTACTCCATCTTCATCTTCACTCAATCAATCGACAATACTTTGTCTCAATATCTCAAAAGGCTAGTGAGTCATCCCATCCATCGCGGAGGTATCTCTCGATAAAATGGCACACTAAGGCGCCGTCTCTATGATGTGCCAAAGCCCTGGTATGCTTGCGCTCCTAATCAATCAATCCTTTTCAGAATGGCGCTTGTCCACCAATCGATCCTTTCCTTGTTTGCGACCAATTGGTCGCTCGTTGGGGACGTCATCGTTGGATCTATTGCTGTTCTCGGAAGAACCAGCACGTCTACGCTCACGCGGTCTGGTTGCTCCGTCCCGTTGGATAATCGTATTGGGTTCAGTCCCTTTCATTTTCTCCTTAAAGTCTGCATGGATTCGCGCCCAAAGCGTGTCCAATATATTCAGCCACGAGTAACACAGCTGCTTATGCTCGGCAATACTGAACTTCTTTCTGCGTTTCGTTTCACTTGTGCAGCGGGACGTACTGGTGTGTGGGTGGGCGTGGCAGTGGCAGTGACGACAGTGCCGTTTTCGGCAGTGTTTGGAGTGGACATTGTATTTGTAAAGGAAGTTATAAAAAGAATACTAAAAACCAATTCAACTCAAAAGCTCATGCGTATTTATAAGAAGCAAATGTCATTCTCTTTCTTCGAGTTATGATGAAAAGGAAACAACGGATCTTAGCAACATTTAAAATGGTGTATGGTGTCGAAAGTATTTCAACTACATTCAAAATACTCTTCTTTTGACAGGAACTAACAACGAGTACGCATTGACGACAGGGCGATTTCGGACGAAAATTATAGGTTTGCCATATGGGCAAGCGAGACCATGCTCTTAAATCCACACTGCTCTGTGAGACTGTTTACTTGTCACGATTACCACCTATTTTATTAAGTAAGTGTTGGGTTCTTCTACTTGTGAAGGGCTAAAACTATGTACCAATTCTACAGATTGGTGGTAACGATCACTTAGTGAACAAGTGTAAAAAATACAGTAAGGGTTTGAGAAAATATGCAAATGATAAATTGGGGATATTTTATATACAGGCTGTGGTTATACACAACAAGGAAAGGTATTCTACCGATGATTGGCTAACTGATAAAAATTGATCCGCTGTTCAACACCCAGCTCGCAAAATACGCATGACCTCTGTATACCCATCGCTTATTTGAACATTGCATATAATCCTATTTGCAACTGAAGTTGGTACACCTATTGAAATGATGCACTTCTACAGTACTCTATTAAACATTATAGCTATATGGATGTCATGACCATGTCAAATTTGCTGCGCGCGATTTTTGCTTTCGATATTGGGCATATTCCGACGTTTAGCATCTGCGGCAAAGATTGGTGTGTCTGCCTGAGCTGCTAATGCTTTGCGATAAGGTATATGTAGCGGCAAAGATTGGTGTGTCTGCCTGAGCTTCTACATGCCGCCTTGTTGGAATATTCCCATGGAAGCCGAGATCAAGTTCTAAACAGGTATGAGCGACTCTTTTGCTTCCGTATGGCTTATGTATGTGATGTACTAACTTACCATACATTGAATCTACTCTCGAATCAACCCTCAAGGGCCATGGTACGATCAAGAAGCGGGAATATTCCTACGTTCAGCAACTGCGGCAAAGATTGGTGTGTCTGCCTGAGCTGCTAATGCTTTGCGATAAGGTATATGTAGCGGCAAAGATTGGTGTGTCTGCCTGAGCTTCTACATGCCGCCTTGTTGGAATATTCCCATGGAAGCCGAGATCAAGTTCTAAACAGGTATGAGCGACTCTTTTGCTTCCGTATGGCTTATGTATGTGATGTACTAACTTACCATACATTGAATCTACTCTCGAATCAACCCTCAAGGGCCATGGTACGATCAAGAAGCGGGAATATTCCTACGTTCAGCAACTGCGGCAAAGAGTGGTGTGTCTGCCTGAGCTGCTAATGCTTTGCGATAAGGTATATGTAACGGCAAAGATTGGTGTGTCTGCCTGAGCTTCTACATGCCGCCTTGTTGGAATATTCCCATGGAAGCCGAGATCAATTCTAAACAGGTATGAGCGACTCTTTTGCTTCCGTATGGCTTATGTATGGATGTATTAACTGACTATACATTTAGAATCTACTCTCGAATCACTCCCCAAGGGCCATGTACAATCAAGAAGCGGGAATATTCCTATGTTCAGCATCTGCGGTAAAGATTGGTGTGTCTGCCTGAGCTTCTACATTCTGCCTTATTGGAATACATCCAGAACGATATTTGTCTTGAAATTTACGCGAAGTTGGTAAGCACGCAATCTGGGTACAACTTCTGATGATCCATAGACACCTTATACGATAAGATGGATGAGCTTCTAGCAAGGCGAATGGCATCTTCAATTTAAAAATAGTATTTCCAATGTTAATCCACTGTATTAATACATTATCACGATTATTCTTACTTAATGGTCGATACAATGACGGTGCTTACATTGGTAATACGACTACAGTCTGGATGGAAAGGGGTATTATGACACAAATCGGCTCCTACGTATAATATGTACAAATGGAAGTTAGATGCACGGCAAAACGGGGCAGCTAAGAGAGAATTGCAAAGGATAGCATGGGAACGAGTAAGGTTACGTGTGGATGAGATTGTTGATGTGGCTCTTCGAGCTGATGACGGAGGTTGATTTGCAGCGTTAATGGATCTAGAGATTCCTAATAATACTTTTTTTATAACCATTCCTCTCTCGGTGCAATTTATTTGCATGGCAGCTTTTTGACACTTAACGAGAATCATATTTTCCAAGTAATTGGGTCAACAACAAATTGGAGACTGTAATATAGAAACGCCTCCATCAAGATGTAACTCATGGCTTTTATAGGCAGCGTTGAAAATGAATCGGGAGTGAATAGACGATTTATTATGGTACTATGGACGCAATACTAATGTATTTCACGAACCGGGTGTCAGTACGTAGGTATCAGGATCTGTAATACTGAGCAAGCGATCTTCCTTTATTAATATCATTTTTTAAATTATTGCGCTGCAAATTCTGTGCTTCGAAAACTGCTACCTTTTTTCCTCATCATTGTGTTTGCGGCACATATATCTGACTAATACCTCAAACAACGGTACCCCAGACAAAGACAAAATGTCAGTCATTAGGAAAACTACAGAATAGTTTGGTATACTCCCCGATATGCCTAAGCAATTTTAAACTACCACACATGCTACGTAATATACGAATTTTTGGCCACACTTGAGCAGTTTCCAAATTTGATATCTCTTGCGATATATAAAGTATACAATAAAACGAATATCCTTTGCTCTGTATATTACTGTATATACGTTAATGTATAGCCCAAACCTCCTGTAAATTGTATTCTTGTCGTTGAGATTCGTATCTGAAATTTTTAAAGTGTAGGACAGCCTTTTTCAGTTATAGATAGCATGGTAAGGAGTTCTGTAGGAAAAACAGTTGGTCCTTCAAATGTACTGAGAAACTCAAACCATTATATACGAAAGCGTGCCTCATAATGGCTTGTTACGTGGTAAAAGTAGCGGGCTGATATTGAAAGTATGCTTCTGAAGAATGGAGCAATGACAAGTGACATATGATGACCTTGTATTTGTTGCTACATGTGACGAGACTTCATTTGTCTACGTTGAACAGTTTCCAAGCTTAAACAGAAACAAGGACAATCGTACCGGCGTAAATGAATCTATTTCGTGGTATCAGAGTTATCATACCCAATGCACCTGACAATAGCCAATATAGTATCTAGAAAGGTTAACCTGCACCGGAAAGAAAAAACACATGTAACCCGTGGGTCTAAAGCGTGGATAGTGGTAATTTTTGCCATTATTAAGGCAGTCTTTAGCCCGATGCCTTACATAAAAGCACTTCAAGTTACATTTTCGCATTTAGTGCTGATAGGATTGATATTTAAATACCTATATAAATATTTCGCTGAGACATCATTAAGTATCGTGCGCACGTATATAAAGAGCTAGAGTACTTGAAACGAAAAGCGTTTAGATAAACAAATTTAAAAAATGATGAGTATCACTTGATACATTCTACCAAATAGAGGCTTTCTTTAACGTTTAGGAGTTCTCTTGCGTGGGCAATAGCACTTGGGCTTATCAGACGACAATTCATGATATGCAGTACTGACAGACTTGTTACCATTGAAGCGTCTGCAATTACACGTAGCCCATCATCGGTGATAAGGTTTAGGGAGCAAAGGCCAAGCAGTTGAAGTCGGGGTAAAGCGTAAACCAGGTCAAGGACTGTTCGATCTGTCACTCCATCTAATTCGTTAATGGAAAAGGTGGTAATGTGATTATCGCTGCTAACTTTTGCTGCTAGTAATTCAAGTACGCCACCCGTAATGGAGCTGCAATTAGTAATACACAATCTGCTTAAGCTCGTGATGTTCACCAAGGTAATTAGCATATCAGTGTCAAGAACATTAATGTTTGAGAGCTCCATAAAACGTAATCCTGACTTGTATTCGTGGGTCATTAATCCATTGAAGAGCCTTGAAAGTCCCATATGAGTGAGGTTTTCGCACTCTACGGTGAGTTGAATTCGAGTTAGTTTTGGCAGCTCTTTGAACGTTTGAAAAATTGACTTGTCCGTGGATCTGCAACGAATTAAAGCACCCTCTTCAAACGTCGAGTCATCATAAATGTGATCTGCCGGACGGTCAGACCGTGGGTGATTCAAATGGTGATGTATGATCAAGCACTGGGAGATCAACGCCTTCACCGGCAGTACCAACTTTGGTGCTCGTGTTATTACGGTACGTATGTTTGAGTCTCAGCTCCTTGAGAGTATGATGGTTCCGGGTAATAATTTCCGTAATGTCGTCGGTGTAAATATCCGTAATATCGATATTTATATATTGTAAGCACATGGGCATATCATCTCGAATCGTATGGCTGGGAACTGTTTCACACTGATAATTATTACCAATTGACAGCCAACGAAGATTGGGACAGAGTTTGGTGATGGCTCGTAGATCACGTGGTCCACATTCGCTTATATGCAGCTGCACAAGTCGAGGAAATCCAGGAAGAAGAAGTTCATGGAAAAGCGTGTCTTTTTGACGAGAAGTGACATAGATATTGTGAAGCTCCAAGTGAGTGACCAACGAAGGTTCTAGTGGTGTACGAACTTCATAAGGAGCAAAGAATCCAAGATCATTCGTATCATATTCCAAGTATTTGAGATGAGGTGATAATTCCAAAAATTCACGAAGAGGTGTAAGGCGTCCATTTTCAGTAAACGTGGTGATCGATAAGCCCGTCAATTTGACACGCTCGACAATTTCGTAGTAATAGGAAAGATCAGGACCAGGACCTCCATTAAGATCCAAATCTAATTCTTAAGGTTAGCGCATGAAATCGTCACCATCGCCTATTATTTATAAATACCAATATCAATAAGGTTTACGAAATCTCCATCCGTAATAGCTGTTAGCAAATCATCTATGAGGTACAGTTCGTTGGCCGCATAGTATCCAGTAAACTTGATCTTTTGCACGAATGACTTGAATTTTTGAATTGCAGCCACATCAATGCTACGATCACAGCTACTGACAGTGACAACGCGCCATGCCTGATAGCATTGTTGAACACGTTCCTTCCAACCCTTGGAAACATCCATGCAGTTCATGAGATCACATGTAGTGAGATTCTGTAGAATGTTTGGTACAATTTCTGGTGGAGCTTGCATTATAAAGTCGCATCGACGCATTAGGGCGGATTGCTGCTGAATGTTGATCTTGTGCTCAACCAGGATCTGTATATCGCTTGCTGAAACATAAGCCATACCTTGGTTGTACACCTCCATTGCTCGTTTCGCATTGCCTTGCATCTCATACAGCTTTCCGGAGCGCAGATATCCTGACAACAATGCTGGCTGCAAACAAATAATCATGACGGCAACCTGCTGTGCTTTCTGAAGCTGACATGCTTGAACGTAGTCGTGTAACGCTTGTTCAAAAATGGACTGTGCATCCCCAACGGCAGTTCGCAGTAAATCCAGTCCGTCTTGCTGGCAGACGTTCTGAAAACCTTGGCAATACGTTCGGCATGCTTTAGCGAATTCGCTACGGACAAGGTGGACTTGTGCCGCCCGTTGGTATCCATAGTAAGCTCCTGGTGCATATATCTGCATCTCTTGGGCTGCATCTTGTGCACCGTCATATTCCCTGTTTGCAATATGAGTGTGTAGCTTGGTATCCTATTGCTTAATATGCTCGAATGAACCGACTTCTCCATCAGTAGATAATGGTGAATCAGTGATAATACAACTTTTATGTCTTCCCAGCATCGGATGTCCATCAATGTCGAGCCGGTTGCCATTTTGCTTCTTCAGAAACCGAGATTTTTTGAGCTGCGATAATGCCTTTTGAGTTATGGGAAGCATGGTAAGATATAGAATAGGAAAAAAATTAGCGTATCATTTCCAAACATTATATTATCAAAGGCTATGACTCATCTTTACTCGTAGTAAGATGGAAGTGCCATAGCCGCACATGACCTTTTTATTGGAATATTTTTTTTGTGTGACATGCTGCCGACCGAGTAATAACATGGTGAAAGGCTTCCAAGTCTTCCTATATATGCATTCAAAAGACAATCCATCATAGAAAGTGTCAGTTATGATTCTTAGGCACATGCTAAACGTAAATAGAGAAAGCGCATAATTGCATAGCAATAGGTATGTTGTACGCGAATTTTAGTTCATTGATATGGTGCGCATTGAAATGAAGTATTCTTCATGTAAATTGGTAATAGTCGATCATACTAAATGCTGGAATATTGTCATGCAACACTTTCCATCCATTCTGAGTTAAACCATGGACATCAAACAAAACCAATAGCTCAAGACTTTTACTAGTCGCCAGTACCTGGGCCGCCTCGTCCGTGAATACAACTTCTCCTATATGAAGGCTTGACAGTCGCGGCAATTTGGAAACTGATGTTGCGAATGACAGTGCGTTGTTGTCATACACACGACCTGGTCCTCTTATCTCCAACCTTTCCAGACTTCTCACATTCCCCGCTGCTTCCAATATGTCACCATCCAGCCCATCGCACCAGTAAATAATCAGTTTTCGCAACATTGAGCCATCGCCACGCATCGCATGCTGGTCCAACAATCGCTTGAATGCGGAACCACGGATACCAAGATAAGTCAATTTTAGACAGGAAAGATTGGACATTTCGGCTATGGCATTGAATATGCGGTCCGCATCCAAGGCCACGACCCCATCACCATCCTGTCGCGTATTCTCCATTTCCAATGTCTCAACGGACGGACATGCACGTAAAATCTCGGGTAAATGTTCGCAGAAGGCTCGATTGTACGATGTGTTGATGTGCAAGTAAGTCATTCCGGTAAAGATAAAAGACGATAGCGGCCGCCAATTTCTTTGATTGCCCTCATCGCGGGCAGGCATAAGTTTCATAGCTTGAAGTGCGTCATGGCAGCTGACTAGTCGCGGCAATAGAGGCTCTGCGGATCGAATATTGTAAAGAGATAGGTGATGCAGTCTCTCGCCCCATTTGGTTCTGGCAATATTCATGAATGGCCCTATGATCGGAAACGTTTGTACGGATATTACAGCTAACTCAGGACAATGGTGTTCCAGAACCGATAGAAAATCCCCTCCGATTTCCTTGGAATGGATTTCCAAATTACGTAGCCTAGGTGAGTGCTGAAATAACGGCTTGAAATTTGAAATAGTAGCGATCGGCACGAGTGTCCATATTTTTACTGCGGTAAGTAAGGTGTCATGGGATAGCGACACTACATCGGAGCACTCAGTAATTGATCCAACGCCGAGAAAGATAGACGTAAGCTTTTGACATATGGATAGGATCCTTCCCATTGATATACCAGCGATCGCTGAGGAGTCCAGTTTGAGCTCGGTCAACGTCTGAGCTACGAATGGTAATCCACTATTCACAGAGTGGCTGATGTCAAAGTCGCCGTTATCTATCAAGCCGTTATTCTCTTCCTCTTTAAAAAGTTATCTGGTGGTAATCATAATACTTACGCGCGGTATAATACGCTATAAGCGTATGAAGACGAGAAAAATCGTACTTTGCAAAGTTGTCAAACAATTGTGCAACCTTCTGTGGATCAGCATACGTGTCTATCGTTTCAATGTGTTTGGATATCGTTGGCAACAGGTTGACCGCACGCGTACTGCGCCAAAAATTCGTTCCCAACGTAACCATGACGCGCCATGACTCAGGACATTCCAGAACCTTGCTACGCCATGTGCGACAGGTGTCCATACATGTATTCACCGCATCCACATCAAGATATGAGAGAATCTTGCATAGAACATCGTACGGTGCTTGAGCAATAAAGTCGATCCGACGCTGTGCTTTTGCCTTGACGATTGCAATGTGTTGAGTCAACAGCGCTTGGTGATCATCCAAAGCACATATTTGAAGCCCTTGACTGAGTATGTCGATGGCCTTCTGCTGGTTCCCTCGGATCGAATGGATCTTTCCTGCACGGAGATAAGCGTCGACATTATTTGAATCATATTCGATAAGCAGCAGGGCGTCTTCCAATTCGTTTTTGAGACTGGCTTTTCTCTCCCAAGCTGATGCTCTCAGTTCCAGTGCTCTGGCAGCTATACTGGAAGAGCAGCGAATCAACAACCTAGAGGCGCTGCTGATTGCTTGATCATATTGCTCATCTGCTAACGCCTTGGCAATGATTGTCAATTGGCGTTCGATGAGAGGATCTGCAGCTGCATCAAGATCTTGGTGCAGCGTGCCATTTTCAAAATTTGATTGATCGGTGACCATGCCTCAGAGAAGGCGCAGCGAACCTGGACCTGGATTATCATCTAGTTACACCAAAAATTCAGGATGACAATGCGGTTGCTTTGGTTAGGCATGTTACTATGGATGCAACCTTCCATAAAGATTCTCACAAATCTGTTTACATGCATTTTTTTTCTCTTCTTTCAAAACAAGTTTTCTCATCATTCTAGGAAGTCTTCAAAGAACCTTGCCAACCATGAAACAAAGGCAAAATGTTCATCCGTGAATCAAGCTAAAAACAGGTTGCGGGGGAACCTATCTATGTATTTCCTTTTCATATTAAAAAAAAAAACTAATGTAACATGAATCCGAATGGGATCCGTCGCTCGTTCCATTCCACAGCAAGCGCATTACGACGGAAGAATCATTACGACGTACTGAATGTAAAGCACAATGCCGACAAACGAGCCATCAAAAAGCAATACTATCGACTTTCGAAACAATTCCATCCTGATCTCAATCCGAACAATCCCGAAGCACATGCCATGTTTCTCCAAGTCAACGAAGCCTATGCCGTGCTAGGCAATGAAGCAAGTCGACGCGAGTACGATTCGGACATGGATCACAATGGATCCACCACGAATGCGGCTGCAGTATACAAGGCAGCGTGGCGAACAGGCCCGTCGGCGTCATGGCATGGGCGTGCTAAACGAGCAAGGGCTACAGGATCATCCAGTGCACGTGCTCAGTATGAAGGAATGAAGGGTGCACAGACGGGAAGCACGTTCAATTACAGGGAACATTATGCACGTCATTACGAGGCTGAAGAAGTGCGGCGTAAGCAACGTGTTTCTCAAGCAGCCGAACGACGGAGGAACGCTGGGATGGATGACGAGAATTCATCGCATCATAGCAAAATGGATACCGTCTGGTCTCGACTTTGGCGTCTGGGTGTGGTGTTGATCGGTATCACGTATGCGCATCGGAAATGGAAGGAACAAACACATGAAAAAGAACTAGCTCGTCAGCGTTAGATTCTACTGTAGATATTTTTATACACCTCATCTTTAGACATTATATATTCCCTGCTCTTTCTTCTTGTTGAATTCTCATATAAATCATACCATATTTCCTATTTACCCAAGACTCATTGTGATTCGCTGGTCAAATGGATGTATTGCACCTATGACAGAAGAGGCACATAATGGCCGAAGGCAGTGACAGTCGAGATATCAAACATGGAGCAGTAGTGGGATCGATTCTTTCTGGCGAACGTGATAATCGGACATCATATGGTAGTTATTTTCATTTTTTTTTTGGCACGTTTCTTTAACATATTTCAAAACATCAGTACGTCTTAAGATAGCTGGTTGGGTTCCGTTGAAGTAATTATAGTTTGATAAAAGGATAGAATTACATTGATAGCTTCCGTACCAAGATCCTGATCCTCAATTCGTCCATGACATATTCCACCGCTATCTATGTGTTGTGATATATGAGTCTGGCTATTGACGAGGAGCAAGCCAAACAGTGGTGTATTTGCATGTTCAAGATTGCTCAGCCGTTTTCACCGGTATTGGTACTTTATTGCCGACCACGAACAATTCAATTCAATCCATCAACCTCGCTGTTTGAACAGAGAGACTTCAAAGTACATAGTTTGACAAACATATGTAGTCCATAGATTAGATAGTATCGAAATTGACTCACCCATGAAGGCTCGAAGAGTACCATCGCCGACATTGTTGGTGGCTGATCAAATTTAGAGACGATACTGAAATCAGAACGTACACTACTGGATTGGCAATATCACCCAAGATCACCAGTACTCAGGATTCAGATGTAGACCATACTTCTCTGATTATCATTTGGTAATGAAGAGTTAAGTAATCCTATGAATTGTTCAGAACGTACAATCTAGAGATTTATTGTAGCGTCAGATACTGTAGATGATGCTGTTTCGAGGCTTTTGTAATAGCGGTAGACAATTTTTCTCTTTATGGAGTCATGAATAGCAATACAAATCAAACATTCAAAAAGTGTCGAGCGCATTACATGTTGATTATAAAAGGGATACTCAAGTTACGCTTAGTATGGGATTTGACAGCGGAGCAGCCGCAATCGATGTGGGAATACCTGTATCTTCCCCCAGCAGTTATTACGCTACGGTGCATGATGTGCATATCTGTATAAAGCGATAGGTACATGAATCTCATGATGATCATTTGTTATTGATAACACGACGCCAAGACGGCCGATGCATAGATGTAAACCAAATGACTTGCATCCGAGTTTTCGAGAGAGCAATTTTTTTTATCGCAGATTGATAGATAACATCATCTGCATTGCCACACTCTAACAAACATGATGGTCAATCAAAAACTCAATCACATGCTTTAGTATGCTCCCTGGGGATTATTCATATAATATGCAAGGCTACATAAAAATAAACTATGGGGTTTGATGTTTCAGAGTAATTGAGCCCCTGCGACCGAACCCCTTTGATTTCTCGTGTCTCTGTAACAATAGGTACATTGTCACTGAGACATAACGCACTGAAGACTTTAGGGTTTTAGCAGCGGGGAAAAGTTAACTTGGTTGATCTATTCTTGGTCGGCAGTAAATGTTTGTGTATACAAAACTGTAATGCATCCAATTGTTGACTGATCGGATCGTCTTTATATATATATATATATATTTAGATACGTCTGCAGTCCTCCTTTTTCGGAATATCGCGTGTCTGACGTCCATTTTGGCAGTGGCTCCTGGGTGAAGTGATCAGTCGAGAAGTTGCATGTGGCACCGGTATATAAAAAAAACTGAAAGGGGCAGTGTGTTTGTGTAAAAAAAAATTGTCCGATAATGGTATTTTTATCGAATTATAGTATTCGAAAGGAACGTTCATAGAGTCAATAAAAAGAAATACTTTATTCAGAAAGAAACACGCACATAGCTACTTGAACAAAGGATATAATTAAAGATTGTGTGAGGGTAAATGCTACAGGCATCATAAAAAGGTCTACTACATTACACAAGTTAACTTAGATACGCAAGAATTTCAATGCCAAGAGCAACAAGACAATGAGTTGCAAAGAGGGCAATAGAGTGATTGCGGCACTGTTATCATCGCTTTGCTGGGCCGAGGAAGAAGCACTTGAATCCGAACCAGAAGAGGAGGCACTTGCTGAAGGCGTCGAGTTCGTTACGGAAGGATTGGCTTCAGTTGGGTAGACCCAGGACTCTTCCCAATAAGGCTGAGTAATATTCATACATTGCTGAACGGTAACGACATTGAACGTTTGTTGAAGCTCGGGCAACCATTTTTCAGCCATGGAAACGGTTGAATTGTTCAATTCGTGTTCAAGGATGATATGACCTTGTTGATTGTCGGTGCCATTCTTGCGAGCATCAATCCAGCCTTCGAAATAGCCATCGACAGTATCTGGAGACAGATTACCGCCTCCATCGCCAGGCATGTTCCAATCATTGGTATCTTCATCCCAAATAATTGTACGCATACCCATTTGCCATGCAATGGCGCGGACCCGGTCGTCCACATCGCCGTAGGGTGCTAAATTTAGTCAAGCTGGTTTAATTTTTTTTTACTTTTATGGTTATTTTTTTTCTGTAAATACTTACGACGCCAGCAACGAGGAGTGACTCCGGTCGCTTCTTTGACGGCACGCAGAGACCAGTAGAACTCAGCAACGACCAATTCATTCGTTTGAGCAGTCATTTGGGGATGGGACCAAGTGTGAATGCAGATAACATGGCCGTTGTTGATAGCGCGTTGCGCAGCTGCGGGATAAGTCACGACATTGGAGCCGATATACTATATAAAAGCGTGTCAAAACGATCATCTTTTAACACGAAAAGCGAGAAAAAAAAAGACTTACGAAAAGTGTAGCGGTTTGTTCATGTTCGGCCAAAAAGTTATACAAGTTGGGTTCGGCCCAGGAGGCATTACCGGTATCGGGAGGGTTGAAAGGACCGTCATCGTAGGTCAAGCCCCAATCGCCGGGACGTGGGCAATAGTAGATATCCTCTGGGAGATAAGTGACCTTTGGCTTTACGCAATTGGTATTAGACCACCAGCAGTAAGGATCACTGGCATCATAGCCGCTCATGTCCAAATCACCGTTGGACTTGGCCTTGTTCACGGTGGCATTGGGAACGTGACTCCAGTCAATGGCATTGATCACGGCCTGAATCTCGGGATGATTGGTGGTAGGAGAAGTCCAGGGTTCCGGGTAGGCAGTCAAATTGAGCGTTGTGCGATCCAGGGTAGGATCCGTGTTCCTGCTCGTTTGATAACTGGTTGCTACGCCCGAGGGGACAGGAAATGAAGGTAACCAAGTGGGGGAAGGAACTGCTAGGACACCCGAGTCTGTTGCCGATGGAGATGCCATCCTTGAAGAAATAAAAAGAGAGAGAGAATGAAAAGAGAGACGAGATGTTTGAAATTGCAGGATGCGGGACAGGGGTTTTATATATGACTTTGAGTACATGTAAAATTAGAACCCTCTCGTATTCAATTGCTTTTTTCAGCCCGCCAGCCTGTTTGTTATGGTTGCACACGAGGACGCGTTGTAAACAATAAACGTGATCACGCTTGCAAAAAAAAGGGACGCTCTAATAATAATAATTCTTGGCATATGGAAGCAGTGGGCGGTTGTGTGCCGGACTATGTTTTACCCTTTCTTATTTTTACTAAAATTGGTGAATTTATCTGCCCATCGGGGATCACAAAAAAAGTTTGTTTTCTGCGCGTACTCGCTCTCCTCATTTTTCAAAAAAGTGCGTGTACAAAATTTGCCACTTGGCACGCCTCCCTTTTTCTTCACAGCGCAGGAGGGAATGGGTGAATGTTTACCATGCTGCCGTATAGAATGCCAACGTCCAGTGTAACACCAACGTGCCTCACCCATACAGACACATGAAAGGTGCTTTTTCCCCTTTAAAAAACTTTGCCAATGTGCCTCTATTTTTTTTTAAACACGGTCATTCAAGGGGACATGGAAGGGGGCGGCGATGTATATTCTCTGTAAACGCCCACCGAAGTTTCTTTTTTATTTTTCAAAGGGCGTTGCCAAAGTGCCGCCCGCGTACAGAAAATGATAAAAGTGATACCCTTGGTTGCTTTGTACAACCCACAGACGACGTGCTTTTTATATACGCCGGACTTGCATTCTGTTGTCTACGCTTTATGAAAAAAAATGGTTGGTTGTCACGGAACGACGGAACCCGTAACCAAAGCTAAAAAAAAGGTAACCATGACTCAAATAGAGTCATGTGATTGGTCAATACCATGGCAATATGTACACATTGAAGGCAGACACAGTGGGAAAAGAGGCATGGTGGCGAAAAAAAAAAAAGAGGGAGAGCGGCGGTTGCTTGTTTTCAAAGAACAAAGTGTTGCTTCAGAAAGCATAGGCGCACACGCATCACACGTCCGACGAGCAAATGAATTTGTTCTTATATAACTCTGTGTGATGTTAGCAATGATTGTGCTACATGCAACTGGAGATCCGCTCTTTTGTATGTATTGATTGAACAAGCGCGCGTTTTTCACAAGGATATGCCAGCGCACCCTTAGATCCCCTTTTTTTTTTCCAGCGATTCCTTGTGCCCCTCGAGCGGGCGAGTACGCACTGTTGTTGAAAGCGATTGGGCGATCAGACAATAAAAGCAGGGAAGAGATCCGGCGGCGAGAAAAAAGAAATGCGCGGGAGTGGCAGCGGGCGAGGACAGGCAGCAGAGACAATGTATTGTTGTTGGCGGTGGCCATAGGTAGATACTGTGAGTGGCCCCCCTCAAAAACCCGGAGTTGACAACTCTTGTTCCCAGGGGAATTGGAAATCGGAAGTCTAATCTTCTTTTTCGTGGGCACTGGTGCACAGTTTAGAAAAAAGTTATATAACAGTGTTCGCTATTGTTGGGGGCAAGTCGCACACCGACGGAGGAATGCCTATCGCATGAGCGGCTGACTGACAAAAAATAATAGTAATTTAACCAAGCGATCGCTGGGTCACCCAGTCAGCGGTGGTGGGGGTGACCCGGGGCCAGAAAGTCCTTTTTTCTCTGTTCAAACAATGAAAAAGAGGCACTCATTGTGCACAACAAGACGCAACCCACACCATGTTTGAAAGTCAGTTGCGAGATCCCAGGCCGCGCAGGTTTTTTTTGTTCCCCTTCCAAGAAAGACACACAGTGGCTCGCTTGCACTATACACATCCACAACTTTCACCATAACAGCATCCCGTCCCCCCTTTCTTTTTCTTCTTCTTTACTCTTTTTTTTTTCTTTTACTACTTTTCTTCACTTTCCCCCTTCCTCTTTCTTCCCCAGCAAACACATCATGATGCGCCTTTCCTCGTCGTCGTCCCACAGCGACGCGCCGCCCGCCGCAGGAGTGGGATCCGCCGGCCCCTCGTCGTCGTCGTCGTTACTGGAACTGGCGCCTATTCTGGACCTGTCAAGCAGTAAATACCAAATTGTTCTTAAAGTTATTTGGTTTTCTTAAAAGCCCCTTAACTTTTTTTTCTTGTACAAAAAAAAAGGTCGACGACCGCGAAAAGATGAGCACAATGTGGGTGGCGATGGGCGACCATTGGACATCTCGCCGGCGTTCCTTGAGCCGGCGGTTCAGCTCGACAACCATCGACAATACGAGAGTGCGTTTCGGCCGCACCTGTTTTCTGCGTTGAAAGAAAAATTTGATCGACGGCCTATCGAGAGGCAATACCCTCGGAAATGGAAATTTTTTGCCCACAAGATACCCTCGCTGCAGATACCCGTTCCGCGCCGATCTTCTTCATCGACCACACCACCGTTGCAGCCCAAACAAGCTGCCAAGCAAGAGGACTACTCGCCCATGTCGCCCACAATGGCCAGTGCAAGTGCCGCCGCCGCCGCTGCCGCCGTGCAGCATCATCCCGGCAGCAGCGTGGCGGAATCGTTTCTCAACTGTCTCCGATTGTCGTCCTTGCGCAACAATGAGACGCCGCCGCCCTGCTCCCTCTCCTCGTCCTCGTCCACCAACGACTCCTCGTCCAGCAGCGACGACGAGGCCCTGCTAGAGGAGCAGGATGAAGCCACCCGCATGGCCGCTGAGGCACTCGCCGCTGCTTCAGCGGATGCGCATCACCGCGCGGCACAGGAGGAACACCTCGTGTCACTGCTGATGCAAAAGCAATCCACGTCAAGCGGGCTGGATCACACCAAGTTCCTCACCAAGAACGCCCACATCAAGCGGCCACGGAACGCATGGATCCATGTATGCGTGTTTGTTTATGCTTTGTTTTGTTGTTATTAACCACCTCTCCCTCCCTCCCTCCCCCCTTATTCTTTGGCATAGTTCCGCTGTCATTACGGTCAAGCCTTAAAGACCCAAGACCCTACGTTGCGTGCAGAGGAGATTTCAAAGTATGCCGTTGCATCCTGCGACATCTGGCTTGTTTTCTCACTAGTAACCACGCATTCTTTTAGACGTGCATCGCGGCGCTGGGCCCGCTTGACGGAGAAAGAAAAGAAACCATGGCATGATCTGGCCGAGCAGGAGAAGCTTGCGCACAAGGAAGCCTTCCCAGAGTACCGGTATTGCCCCAAGCGTCACTCGTCGTCGTCTTCATCGTCGTCGTCTTCATCCTTGTCGTCGCCCTCGCCCACCACCACCCTGCTTTACCAGGATGCAGTCGAGGCACATGCTGCGGAACCCCAATCCGGTGGTGACACCAGCGGTCACCGGTACAAGAAAGCCAGACGGCGGACAAAGTGAAAGCCTATCCTCTATACATATTGTACAAATTACAAAAAAACAGAGAGCCAGCGAGGGGAAAGTGAGAGGGATCACCCAAAAAAAAGCACATACGCACATACACACACGCACACACACACCCACACTCACACATACACATAAAAAAAGCACATTCCTCTCACGCAGTATACTTCGCTCATCGACAACACCGCTATTCTACCTGCCTCGCTCTCCATACCAACTTGTCACCATGCGCACAAACTCACCACTGCAACACACACACACACACGCACACACACACACACTCGCACACACACACACTCGCACTCGCACTCACAAAACACTCGCACACAACACACGTCGTACTTTACATTTCTTTCTCTTTTTCTTCCACCCGTTTTCCTGTTCTTTTGTTGTTTGATGATTTCTTTCTTTTATTTAATTTTTTCCTCAGTTAAAAAGAATACCATTACTTTTTTGTTTCGATGCCTCCTTTGCCACGCGCAGGTGACTCCCCCCTCCTTACGATGGGGCATTTTTTTTGTAGTGTAAAATAAAATGCGTTACGATAAAAAGGTTATTGTTTATTTTAATGACCGTGAACCTTGTGTTCATTTCAGCGTATGTGCTCTAGGTTTTGCTCGGGGCATAGCTAATCCCAAACGGGAGCCCACCCCTCCCCCCAAAAAAGCATAGGCCGATCGTGGTATTGTTGCCGATCGGAGTCGCACTTTTGTATTCATTGTATATGCGCATTCGCTGGCATTGAATCTATACTTCCGTGCCTCGATGGGTTTGAGGCAAGCCATATTTGGACCATCGAACAAGCCATGCCACATCGTCAACAAAGGGAATAAAAAGTATCGTCCGAGCAAAACACGGTTGTCATGGCCCGCGCCAATCGCACAAAAGCCTAACTAGGCTGGACGCCCTATTAGGGACAACGTATCAACAAAAAGATCCCACCTTTACTAGTACGTATAAAAAAGCTGACCAAACGTCACAGCCTTAGCCTTTCCGTGCGATGGGGCGGGTTAGCATGAGTTGCACTGACTTGCTTTTCTTGCACAGGATAATGACCGCGATACCTTGGTTTGCTGACACTGCGTTCACGTAGAACAACATGCCATCCACTGCATACGCATCGGATCCACCAAGGCTTTCTTGCGTCCCTTGACATATCAAGTGGCACATTCCCTTGCGCATTTGGAGACGCCTTTTATGGATACCGTCACTTGTGTAGTACAACCCAGCATACAATGAAGTCATCTATATATACATCTAGCAGTGTACGAACGTACACTTGCGGCTTTGGGATGGAATCCCATTGTATGAATCTGACTTGGGATATTCGCGACCATGTACCGTGGCGTGGTACCTTTTTGCGTACGCCAAGATAAGGATCAATGGCAACAACAGCATACTATTTCTTTGCTGCACTCCATACGTATCGTTGCGATTGTACACTCGCTTACGTACGCGTTCCGCCCACATCCACTAAACGGCCCCTCATTCGCAACGAGACGCCTATCCGCCTTCGCGTACCCATTGCCTTGGACCCAATGTATCTGAATTCTCACATTTATATATATAGCTCACGCCTTTCTTTTCACATGGGCTGCCAAGTTACATCGACAGATATGGCCTGTCATACAGTACTTGATTGGCAACCAAACAATTGCAAAAGGAACTCATGCCCACCGACTACCTCTATTTTTTTTTGGCACCGGTACGACTTTTTTGTACGTAGCTATTGCTTTTTTTTATCTGTCCATGGTATAGCGCGTATAGGGGCTGAAATCGTCATGGCAACCCACATGGTCGTTTGACAAGTCGGACATCCAACCCTATTATTGTTTGTGCAGTTGTTGTCATCCGGAATGCACCGAGGGGATTGGGAATAGAGTTAATTGTATACTTCTTTGGGCCTAGCATTTGTCGCGATTGACAGATGTTGGTAAACGACACTGTTTTATTTATTTTTTTCAACTGCGATCGTTTTGCATTGAGCGTTCGAGTCGCTTTTCCTGATGCGTGGATGAATATCATTTGTGAAAAATAACAAACAAAAAAAATAAACTCACCGCAAAGAATTGTCGGATGTGCGATTCCGTCACGACTTGTCCGGAATCTTTGAACGTTTGCAAAAAGTCCTTGATCTGCGACGACAGCGCCTTGTACGCCATGATGCTCTCCATGGCCTGAACTCGGTCCATGCGCATGATGTGCTCCATTCCAGCATCCATCAGTGATTTTCCTGATGTCGCACAGGGCTGAGTGTCACACAACAATATAAGCGGTGTTTCGTTACCTGCATCTTCATCTTCTTCGGGTTCAAAAGTTTCTTCTTCCGAAAGAAGAAATTCAATCTTGTGCTCCTTGAATGCCACTGCGCACTAACCACCCGCGTTTGAGCGCGTGTCTCTGTCTCCGCCAAAGCAACGACATACCTCTTTGCACTGGCACAGCTTGGATCGCCACCCTTCGTTCAAGAACAGTTCGGCTTGATCATCCTCGTACGTCACTACGAGACCGATTCAGCCGCTTTATGAAACTGCAAACCCAATGTCCCGCTTTTACCTCGCAGACAGGCGGACGCATCCATGGCGTCCAGTTTGCGTTTCTGACCGGCCAAGGTGGACGATGGAGTGATCCACCGATGGATGGTCTCATTGTTCTTGGACAATCCAATGCTGATCCATGCGTCGGGCTTTTGGATCAAGAATGGATGCTCCTTTGTGCAACCGCGGCACACGTAGCTTTCAAACGCTTCCACATCGGAAGGGATCTTTTTTTTTGCTATGAGCATACGATCACACGTTGGCATTGCCGCAACCTACCTCGCCAATACATCGATCGTGGAACCAATCCTCGCAGACAACACACTATCCACCAAGCAGTGAGCTTATCAAACCCCGTGGCTGTGATCCATACGTACCTGATACATGGTTCCGTCCTCATCTTCCGGATCGTACACCTGATCGCATCTAGATACGCCCGAGTTTTTTTTTTAAGAAAAAAGGAATGACGGGAAACAGAGTAACCGCTGTACCTGCAGTAGCGACCGTCAAAGTTATGATTGTAGGCGTTTTCGGTGTTGGGTTCTTTGTCGGAATGCAGCGTGCAAGGCGAGTCCTGGAGGCCGCAGTCGCAGCGAAAGTGTCGCTTGGGGAACAATTCAAACAGTTCATGGTCTGCATGGCAAGCGATGGAGCAACTGTAGCAAAAGCCTGCGGTGGACTGACACGTCTTGCACGAGTACAGTTGCTGTCGGATATAGCCTTGGTCGTAGGTGCACTTTTCAAACTTGCCCGGCAGCGCCTCTTTTGCTTCTTGCTCCAATGCTTGCTGCTGATCGACAATATCGACTGCTGTCACCACTTTGTCGTTCGTCTCTGCCATTGCTGAGTTTTTGCCCAACGAAAAAGAAAGAAAAAAGACGCGTCTCGGTGATAGGTGTCCTTTGACTTTGAAATTCAATGTCCCTTTTTTTGGATGGTTTATGCAGAAAAGAACGCACGATGGTATTTTTTTTGTGTGTACGGAGCGGTCCATACAGCGTACATCTTTGATCAAAGCAGTAAAAGGCTTGTCATGAAACAGGTTTAGAGCGCGTGACTTTGGGGGCGCGTCCCTGAGAGCAAATTTTAGGAAATTTCTGAAAGCGCGTTCTCGCGAGAAAACAATTTTTCTCTCAATCTTTTCAGCAATGGCTTCCTTGGGTTGGGATCGTGGTCAAGTCTACTCAACGGGTGGTGTTCTCCCTGGCGAAGAACGCACCAACTCCCATGCTGAGCTGACCCTGCTGTTCCTGGAATTCATTCAGAACTTTCGCATCGACAATGCCTTTGTTTATAGGCAAGTGACATATATTAAAAAATACGGAAGCGACACCATGATCATCTAACTCTCTTTTTTTTGCGGATACAGAGATCAACTGTCAGACAATCTCATGCTGAAGCAGCACTTTATCGAAGTCGATATGAGCCACCTCATTAGCTACAACACGGACCTCGCCAACCGATTGATTGCGCAACCTGCTGAATTGCTGCCCTTGGTACAGTAAGCCTTGACAACCCGACGTGAGCATATATTAACCTGGACAACGCAATTCACAGTTCGAGACGGCAGTCAAGGAGTCGGCGAAACGTATTCTTAGTCCCAATCCTACCATGGCCATTGACGTTCCTGATTGTCAAGTCATGCTAAAGTCGGATGCCAATGTGATTCAAATCCGCGATCTGAACGTAAGTTGCGCAAGCTATGGAAAGGAGAGTGAAAGACTAAAAAAAAGGTGGCACAATGCATGCATAGTCTGATTATATTGGCAAATTGGTGCGTATTCCTGGTATTGTGATTGGCGCATCGACGTTGAGTTCGCGTGCAGTCTATGTCAACATTATGTGTCGTTCGTGTCGTCATACGAAAACGATTCCCGTCACCGGCGGATTCGGATCCATCACGCTTCCACGCACGTGCGACAGTGAGGCATTGGAGGGAGGCAAAAGAAACGACTGTCCCATTGATCCATTCGTGATTGTGCATGACAAGAGTCGATTTGTGGATTCCCAAGTCTTAAAGTTGCAAGAGGCACCTGATATGGTACCTGTGGGTGATCTTCCGCGCCACACGATTCTCAATGCCGATCGATGGCTGACCAACCGCGTTGTGCCTGGCATGCGCGTTGTTGTGATGGGCATTTACTCGATTTTCCAAAACAAAGCGTCGGTAAGTGTAAAGGGAGGGAGAAAAAGGGGGTGGTCAAAGGCAGAAAAACAGACCTGGGTAACCGATGGATAAATATAGAAATCGACGGGAGCAGCAGCTGTACGAACGCCATATATTCGCATGGTGGGAATTCAGATGGATCAACATAACAGCAAAGGTGGCAAGGCGGTGTTTACTGATGCGGAAGAAGAGGAGTTTCTGCGAATGTCCCAGCAAGAAAATCTGTACGAGACGTTTGCCGACAGCATTGCACCATCTATTTTCGGCAACCGCGATATCAAAAAGGCCATCACCTGTTTGTTATTGGGCGGATCCAAAAAAGTGTTGCCAGACATGATGCGGTTGCGTGGCGACATTAGCGTGCTGTTGCTTGGTGACCCCGGTACGGCCAAGTCACAGCTGTTGAAGTTTGTTGAGAAGGTTGCACCTATTGCAGTGTATACATCGGGTAAAGGTAGCAGTGCAGCTGGTTTGACAGCCTCCGTCATTCGTGATCCTAGCTCCGTAAGTATATATAAAAAAAGAAGCCGTGGTTGCATATCCAATTGCTTATCTGTATGCATTAGCGAGATTTCTACTTGGAAGGTGGTGCTATGGTGCTTGCGGATGGTGGTGTGGTGTGCATTGATGAATTTGACAAGATGCGCGATGAAGATCGTGTAGCCATCCACGAAGCCATGGAACAGCAGACGATTTCGATTGCCAAAGCGGGTATCACCACTATTCTGAATTCGCGGACTTCTGTTTTGGCGGCTGCCAACCCGGTGTTTGGTCGTTACGATGACATGAAGAGTCCCGGTGAGGTAAGATTTTTTTTGCGTCTCCTTTTTGCAATTGCATGAATGTTGATGCATCTTATTTTTAGAATATTGATTTCCAAACGACCATCCTGTCGAGATTCGATATGATCTTTATCGTCAAGGACGAGCACAACGAAGCCCGGGATATGGTATGGCCCATTGGCTGCATACGAAGCACGGGTCTTCAAACTAACACACTCGTTTTTGGCAGTCCATAGCGCGACACGTGTTGAACGTGCACATGAATCAGCAGGGCATGGAGGTTTCCATGGGTGAAATTGGACTGGAGAAAATGAAGGCCTACATCAACTACTGCAAAGCGTAAGCATTTTGCCGCGTCCAGGGAAACATGGGTGGGCTGATGTTTTTTTGATCGTATAGAAAATGTGCTCCTCGTTTAACGGCCGAAGCAGCTGAGAAACTCAGCAGCCATTTTGTATCGATCCGAAAGGAAGTCAAGGAGTCTGAGCGGGACACCAACGTACGTTCATCCATTCCGATCACGATCAGGTTAGTTTTTTTGTTCAGTCTGTCAAACAACGATCTTCCATGTTTGGACACTAAACTTTAAATATAGACAACTGGAGGCCATTATCCGTATCTCCGAATCGCTGGCAAAGTTAAGATTGTCGCCGATCGCGACGGAGGAACATGTAGAAGAAGCCATTCGTTTGTTTAAATATTCCACGATGGATGCCGTGCAGAGTGGAGGTGCGGATGGCATGTCCCGCAGCGAAGTCATGCAAGAAGTCAGACAGATTGAAGAGGAGATTGGCCGCCGTCTGCCTATCGGCTCGCAAGTGTCTGTGGCCAAGATCAAGAGCGACTTTCTGATGCAGGGTTACTCGGAGGCTGCTATTCTCAGAGCGCTGGCCATCCTGGGTCGCCGCGAGATGCTGCTGTTCCGAAGCCAGGGCAAGGTTGTGTTTAGACAGGCGGTCTAAGCCAGTTTCATCCTATATTTTTTTTCTATTTTCTTTCCTTATGTACATATCCACACGGCAGCAATGCTAAACCATAATAAAGCGCGTAGCACAAAGTAAGCAAAAGGCAAATTTAAATCTGTATTACTTAGTGTAACAAATGAAAGATAAAAAAGTTATAGAGTATAAAGATATATAAAGGTAAAAAGTAGAGAAAATTAAGCCAAATAGCAAGAGATATTAAAAGAGATTAAGGGATAGACACAAGGAAAAGAAGATAGAAGAAGAATAATGCTAAATTTGTTGGTGTGTTGTGTGTTTTGCAAATTTACGCCGTCGCTTGAACGGCAGCAGCAGGCGTGGTCGTCGCAGCTGGAGCAGGCGCTGCTACTGGCTCGTCTTCTTCCTTCTTTGGCTCTTCCTTGGGCGCCTCTTCCTTGGGCGCCTCGTCCTTGGCCTCTTCGGCGACCGCGGGGGTCTTTTCCTTCTTTTCCTTCTTGGTAGGGAAGCGAAGGATCTTGGTCAGACGGCGGCCCAGAGGCGAGGAGGGTCGGCTGGTTGTGGCGGCAGGCTCCTTGTCTTCTTCCGGCTTGGATTCTACAAAAAAGTTACACATGTTCACATGTAAGCATTATACAACACATGGTCTCACAAAGAAAAAAAAAGGTGTACGTACCGGCAGGAGCAGGAGTGGCAGGTTCAGCAGGAGCAGGAGTTTCGGTTGGAGCAGGGGCTTCTTCCGAACTAGAGCTCTTATCCTCCTTCTTGCCAAAGAACTTGTTGACAATCGAATGACGCTTGATTTGGTCAATCACGTTATCCTTATGCACGGCTTCCTTTGGTTGTTCGGATGCCTCAGCTTCAGGCTTTGGTGCTTCTTCCTTTGGCGCTTCCTCCTTTGGCGGCTCTTCCTTCTTTGCTTCTTTGGGAGCTATATATTGTGTGTGTATGTGTGTGTGAATTTTCATGTTGCATTAAAAAAATTTTTTTTTCGTACCTTCAGGCTCAGGAGTGGCGGCAGCGGGTTCTTCCTTGGGCTCGGGACTCTATAAAATCAGCCATACAAGGTTAGACTATGGATCGTCCGCGGTGATTCAAAAGAGTCGTGGTACAGGCTATGCCAAACACAAAAAAGAAAAAGCGCATCATCGTTTTACCTTGCTGCGGTTGAAGAGGCCGTTCAAGAAGAGTGATCGACGCTTTTCCTTCTTTTCTTCAGCGGGCTTTGGCTCGTCCTTTGGCGCTTCAGAAGTCGAAGGCTCCTCTGCGGGCGCAGGCTCTTCGGTGACTTCTTTGGCGACGACGGGTTCTTCCTTTGGATGCTTATCCGAGAATTGCTTCTTGGCCTTGTTCAAGAAGAGCGACAATCGCTTGGTGGTGTTGGATCGCGACGGTGCTGGTTTGGCTTGCTCCTTATCGGCTGGCTTTTCCTCAGCAGCAGGTTCTGGGGTGGCTTCAGCCTTGGGAGTCTCCTCGACCTTGGGCTCCTCAGCGGGCACAACAGGATCAGTAGGTTTGGCGGCGTCGGTCATGAATATAAAAAAAAGTTACAAGTAAAAAAAGGGAGGGACAGGAAATGAAAATGTCTTTGTGTGTCCGTTTTATACCATCACGAATCGATCAGCTGAGAAAAAAAAAAAGTGGCAGCCTCACGTGCACACCCCTCAACTCTCCCTTCCCCCCCCCCCAGTGACACCAAAATCAACCCGGGCACAAAACAATGGGGGATGTGCAAAAAAAAAAGCAACAAATTTATTGGATTAAAAAAAAAAACGCCTTCTCTCTCTTTTTAGTCCATGTCTTCGGTATAATTCGCAGGGAACATGCCTTTTCTATTCCCGATCTCGCCCTGCCACCAAGCTTGACGATCCCCTTTGCGTTGAGTCACAATGATGTGATCTCCCGCCGAAAACGTCAGATCGCCTGGCTGCTCGCCGTGGTAATCGTACTTGGCCACCACCACCGTCTGCTGCTGCTGTTCTATAGCTGGTTTCTGTTTGGTATCATTGCCGTAATAGTGCTCGTAACCGGATGACACACTGTAGCCCGGTGCTGCATTGCCAGTGCTGATGGCTGCATCCTGCTGGCCTGCTGATGATGTTGGCGGCGGTGTTTGTTTCACGTCGCCTGTTGCGTACAGATTGGCATTGCTTGCCGGCGAGTAGGGTGGCGGTGGCTCATCGAATGCAGCGTTGGGCTGTTCCGGTGGTTTTTGGAAACTGGATGCATGGTTATTGAACGCCTGTACCGGTGGAGCCGATGATGGTGGCTGGTATGGTTGCTGTGGTTGGTATGGTTGCTGTGGTTGGTATGGTTGCTGGAACGGCGACTGCGGATGCTGTTGTTGTTGCTGAGGAGGAGGCATGGAAGTGCGGCCCTTCTTTGGAGCAAACGGCAGGCCTTGTCGTCTGCCCGCGCCAAGCGATGAGAGAATATCGTACAACGGCTGAGCAACTGGAGGAGGAGGAACGGCACCTGTCAAAATCTCTCGCGCACTGATATTCCTCCCGTAAAATGCTGCATTTGTATTCACACGTTCTGACACTTTGGATCCTTCAAAAGAATAGCCTGCATACAAGAATTAAGCTTCCATGACCACCGCCACTAAGCCTTATTTTTTTCTTCTTACCAGCAAACAAGCCCTTTGATGCACTAAAAAGTACACATGACGCACCCCATGTGAGCCTTTTTTTATTCCAAGAAAACTCTCACACAACCAATGGTCGGGCTTACCTGTAAGCATATGTTGCGGCAATGTGCTGACCACTGGATGCGCTAGCTGCCACATTTGCGGCGCGACCCAGTGGACCGGCACTGATCGATACGTTGGCACCCAATTGCAATTGTCCTCCACCATCATAGAATGACTTGACCGCTCCTCGATAATTCATGACGATAATGGAATCAATGACCTCCACACCCGCTTGATGTCCGAATCCCTATCCATCCACTTGAGCTGTCATGTATGCGGCTGTAAATCATTTTACCGTACCACTGCACCCATAGAAATTCCAGAAGGAGCGGACCAGCCTAGTGTTGTTCAAAAAAGTTTAATGTTAAGCCCTCAACCCACGCGTAAGAATACGTACTGCCATCGGGTAACCTGGAAAAAAAGAAAACAGACGATAAGCGAATGCATGGTATTGCTCATGTGCGCGCTTACCGTGCAATAATGATGCCTGTGCCTTTCTTGGCCGACACCACCAACCCTCCTCGATACAGCCGAATGAAAAGGAGACCATGTGCTTCCGCCAGTACGCTTTGAGGAATCAACATTTTGACATCGCGTTTTCCGGGATCTATACGCAAGGATGGTCAATCCATGCACGATCAGCGAATGCGCATAATTTTCACCTGTGAACAGTTTTAGGATCTCTATGGCGCGAGCAGTATCGTCTGTAGTATGGTGTCAGCATGCATGGCGTGAATTATTTAGAACAGCGAGCTTACTTTGCAGGTCCTGTGCGCTTCGGACGGCCATGTTGTTAGTGTGTATATATATATAAAAGTAGTTGCGTAAAAGTAAAGAGAAGAGTGCGCATAAAAGTCGGAAGCAACGCTTTATATAGCGGGTGCGCAGTCACTCCAAAGACGTTTCCATGATGGAAGCAACAAAAATAAGTCGCCAAGACTTTTTTTTTCTTTCTTTCTATGGCCACCAATCGACCGGAATACCGCGACCCAAAAACGCCGCGTGCCGTCAAAGTGTACACCATCGCGCAAGAGTCGCGCTACGTGCTGTTTGAGAACGTGCCCGCCTTGGGACTCGTCGACAACCTCCTTGCTCAATGCCAAACGCATGGCCAAGTGGAACATCACTGGCCGCTGGACACACATGCTTCGTCGGATGAGTTCCGCGATGTCATTCTGGTGGTGTTCCACAGCGCGGTTGCGGCGCGCAAGGCGAAGCGCGCCATGGACGATCGTCCGTTTTTCGCCAACCTTTTACGCGTATCTTATGCACCGGAATATGAAACCGTGGATGATGCACGAAATAAACTTTTTGGATCGGCTTGGCGGCCAAAGAAAAATAGATTGCCACAACGACGATCTTTGGGCCCACAGTTGACTCAGCAAGAAGCCAAGAAGCGGAGAACAAGAATTTAATGCGCCTCAAAGAGTCGAGCCACTTGTGGCCAAGTTACACCATCCATTTCTTTTTTTTAACATGGACCGATGGACATCATCACTTGCAACGCTAACAAGTTATATATACTCTGCAACTGTTTACTAGTCGATATGTCTTGTTTATTCCTGTTCGTTGGCCAATGCTTTGTTTGTGCCATATTTGGCTTGGCTGCTGCTGCTTTTTTCGGCAAAATGTGCTACGAAAAGACCAATTTTTGGTAGCGTAATTTTCATGCTGGAGCCTTATGAATGACACCGCCTCTTGGTTCCGATATTGAACGTGTCAACATGGATATTTGGTGGCGATCAAATGGACAACTGCCGATGTGGGGTCTTTTTCCCAATTGTTGCCATGGCGACTTTTAAATTGCTCAGCTATAGTTTGGTGCCAAGATACAAAACGATCTAACGCAATTTGACAGATTTGGTCACCTCAATGTCCAAAGTGTTCGCCTCTCAGCGGACCCCTATATATGCGGCGCTAGTTATCAACTCAACGATATAGGTTCATGCGTAGCGAGATCATCCGAATTAAAAATTGTGGATTTACGTCACCAAACGCGGTTGATCCGGTTACTTTTGTTCGTTGACGCGTGTCAGTCATCGATTACTGCTCTTTAAACCCTTTTGAAGCTGGACGCTGTCAAATTGTACTAAACGCCAAGATAAAAGCGGTTCCTTGCGCCTTATGAGTATTGTTCAACGCGATTAATCTATTTATCATTGCACTATGTAACCTATGTGGCTTTGAGCTGTCTGTCTCGACAGTTCACCATTACGTTATGCTTGCATGACGTAAAACCAAAAAAAAAGATATGGAGAGGAAAAAGCCGATCCGAATAACTCCATTGTCCCCTAAAATTTAGGCGCTAAAAGCAACTTGTGATCCATCACAAGCTATATGAGAACAGCAATTTTAAAGGAAAATCACACTGTTCATTTGAAAAAAAAACAATCATGTACCACAGGTCCCCCAATGACGGGTAAACTTGTCGCTTAGTGTCATTGTACAACAGTAGCACCACAAAGAATTCGATGCCGCACAAAAATATAAAGGGGGCCGGCGCGGATCTTCATCTAATAGGTCCCGGGTAAAAACTGCCTGGGATTAATGCCTCGCGCTTCTTTTTTTTTGGCTTCGGTGACGACTTGGCGAGAATCAGGGTTAAAATGTACACAAATGACATGAGTCATGAGACAATAAAAAGAAATCAAGGATAAATGAAAAATAATAATAATAATAAAATTCTCAGGAATAATGTGTATATACAATGAGCATGCTTATAACTAGAATACTTTTTTTGTTTGAAAGTCGGTTCGCAACAATAAAGGCTGAGTTCAACATTGTTGAACGTTGCAACCCTGGCGCGGGGTTTATCCGAGACAAAAAGACGGGTTCACAAAGATTCTGTTACTTTTATCCAACCAAGTTGCAAAGTGTAGTACAATACTGGGGGGAGGAAATGTTACCTATCAAAAGAACAAGGTAACACATGTTTCGTAGTGACAGGAAAGCAAAAGAAGCTATTGACAAAAGGGTATAAAGAAGGAGGGAAGGGTAGGAGTAGCTAATGTTGTAATAAACGGGGTAATGGCAATAAATACTAAATAAATGCACCTAACGCAGAAAACACATGCAGGGATATAATCAACCACGGAGAGACCATTGGGCTTTGTGTTGCTTTTTACCATAATGGGCTTGCTATCCGCGGTAGTTGATTTTTGAGTTTTGAAAACCACTCTGCAGGTGAAAAAAGCTTCCATTTCCTCACGAGTTGAGAGCACCAGACATAAAAAAAAAAAGGCACGCCAGATTCGATTTCGCACAATAACCACATGATTGAAATCCATTGACAATGCGATATTCCTATCCTCTATCACGCCATCAACTGCATAAACGTTTGACACGCATAATCTACATGCAAATTGAAGAGAAAGAAGAGGAAGCTATGTAGTACTGGATTCGCATGTGAATGAATTTTGTCTGGACAACTCTTTTTTTTTCTTTGCAAAGGAACAAAACCCAAGTGGCACATGTTGTATGATAAGAGACGCATGACATCAGTTGGTGGATTTACTTGTGCACATTGGTCTATACAACTTAAAAAATTGAATCGGGTCCCATGATTGTTCCCTCTTGTATGTGTATACCGTCTGTAACACATTCACTATCGTCCTATGTAAGCTGATGGATTGGCATTAAGAATTTCATAGAACGGACCAGTGGACTTGTTGATGTAAAAATAGATCTCAAAAAAAAAAAAGCCGAGGAATGGTAGACGAGCTTCCTTGGCTCAGCGTTTATGTCGTTGAAATGGGAAGTAGATATAATAGGCAGTCGCGTTCGAAAATGGACATGGGCGTTGCAACAAAGTGGGACATTCTTTGTAATGCATAGACACACATGCGACAAGCATTTTTTTTTCAGAAAAGACTGTTTATTTTGATACGTAAAGCTAAAGGATGCGATGAGCATAGGAATAAGGCGGTTATTCTGCAAACGCGCTTATTCTTCAGAGAGTTTTGAGATCCATGAAAGTGTTGATGCGGCTTTGGGTACATCGGGCTTATCCATGATGCGCTTGACGTTTGGATCAACCCAATAGTCGATCGCATCGAAATATTCGTCATCACTCTCATCTTGTTGTGGTTGTGATCGTTGTGCGAGATCATTCGACGTGACAGACAGCGAACGGGACGCAGCCGCAGCTGACTGTTCGGGTCGAATGATATTTTGCACACCACTGGACACTTGCGGGGGCAACAACACATCTTGTTGCAGTGATGATTGTGCGACCTGTCCTCCTGTTATCCTAGGGTCCCTTTGGCTAGGATGACTGAGTTTTCGGGTCTTCCTTGGATGTCCATCTTCATCTACGTCCGTAGATGTATGGAGCGATGCCAGTGCTTTTCCGCGCAAAAATGCGTGAAAATCTTCAAGAAACTCTTGTGCTTTCTCTTCTGGCATTAGCTTCCTTTTTGGCAATCCAGGCATTTCAATACGGGGCGGCAGAGGAGGCATAGACTCCTGAGACAGTACAGGCGTCACTGAAGGTCTTGATATAGTACCAGAGGCCCTATACATTGCAAGAAAAGGGAATAAAAAAGATTAAAGTAAATGGATGTGCATAGGGGCACCTAATCACACTTAGCTGCTCTTACTCTAGTTCTTTTCTTGCTTTATCCGCCATGGCGCAGGCTTGGTCGTTGTGCGGCAACCCCACGCGGGAAGGGACTTTTTTCTAGGTGGAATGGGCGGTGAGAGAGAACGGGCGGTTTACCTTTAATTTTTTTTACCTATTGTCTACTTACAAAGATGACTCGGCCTGTGCGACTTTTCACCAAGCGGCGTAAGCTGGTTCGAACCCTGGCGACCTCTTCCCAAAACTCGGTGTTCATTTTGTTCTGGATGGCTATACACGACACGGACATGTTGAGCAAAACGCGTTTATAGACTCGTGTCAAGCGCGTATACATTACCGTTGATCACCTCGCTACTGGTTGTCTTGATCAAGATACATTCATTGTTTCGGCAGATCTGCAACACTTCGTGCACAGCCGCGAATTCAGCGTAGACGTTGGACTTTCCACGGCCATGGAATGTCTGGACTTCGTTGCGGTAGTTGCCCTTTTCCCACACAATGGCATAGGCCCCCGTGTAGAAATTGGAGCGTTCGGTTTGGTTTCTCGCAGAGACACCCGTCCATACAATAACGTCTGCAGGAGGATCGGCCGGGCCGTTCAAGTACTAAAAAGACAAGCGCGGTCAGACCATCCCCGCAGTGAAAAGGAACTGTCCGCAATTTACCTCTTTCAACCTTTTCTTCTTCTTGTCTGTATTTGACTATACCCAACAACACGTATGAGAAATAGTCATACCCATTTCAGCACCCATCATTACCTGTTGTGGTGGTGTGGCCATGCTGCTTCCCCCGTTCAGTTTTGGAGGAACGTAACTTTTGACAGTCGGCATTGTATGCAGAGATACATTCATTGTTGAAGATGATGCGCTCTCTGATGCTCGAACTGAATCTGGGGCCCTGGTGCCGCGTGGCAAGATTGGAGTAGTGTTGGTGCCGGTTATTGCTAAAGGAACCAGCATTGTTACTTTCAAATCAGGATTTTTGTTTCACTGAAAAAAAAACAAACCTTTGGCGGGCATGATAGGCAATGTGGGTAACTCATATGCTGCGTATGCGTCTCTTGAGCTTGTTCGGCGACGGTGGTAATCCTTTGTCGAGCCTGAACGGTATCGATCAGGAGAACGCGAACGTCGCTGCGGCGAGCTCGAACGAGATGAACTAATCATGCGAGCTCGATCGGGGTGCTCAAAAGAACTACGTGGAGTCTCGGGCGGTGATGGGGTTCTTGCCATTGGCTGTCAAACAAAAGGTGGGTAAAAAAGACGTACTCCCTGTGAAAGCTGAAATAAAAATGTATGGTCACACAAAAAAACTTGTTGGTAGCCAGTAAGATGTCATCGTTTGTCACTGGTGCAAAGTGTGGTGGATGGTTGAAGGTGCCTATGGAGCAGCTTTATTTGCTGCTGCTCGAAGCCATGGGTGTTTTTTGTTGACTTTTTGCTGCTGGTTAGCCATGTTACGCAGCCACCATGTGGGTATTCTTTATCACACTCGCATCACCAAAGATAGGTCTCACAGCACAAGCTTTCTTGCGCTCGCCAGGTGCTCGGCAGGATATAATCAGTCTGATACTGCTGCGTACGTATGAGAATGACCAGATGCGTTTTGGAATCAATGTGAGTCATGTCATGTATCGCTCCTTTCTTCGGGTTCGCTGATGCAGTTGCGCTTTGCATCTTCAACTTATACATCAGCAAATGAAACTAGCCTATTTTACGAATACAAAAGGATGCAGATGAATGCCCCTTCGCTATTCAGGAAATGTGCACAGACGCGCTCGCGGCGTCGGTGCCACAAAGAAAGGAGTATGCGCCTTGGTCCCGGCTGCCTTTCAACTTGTTTAAAGAAAGAAACGCCTGCTATTGCAGAACGGGGATCATGCTGAGGGCAAGTGTATGGGCAAGCACAACAATGCAACAGTCTATTAACCACACGTGGTGGGCTCCATAGCTACATCACGATCATCTGCTATACTCGAAGCATATTGAAAGTCATCGTATATATCCGGATCATCATACTGGACCCGGTCCTTTCGTCGACTGCGACCGCCCTTTGACACGACATGCTTTCCAACAAATTTGGGAGCCGTAATGCCCTTCAACATTGGATTATTCGCGTACGTGCGTGCCGATCCATCGTCCACATGTTCCTTTTTGGCAACAGGTAACTCTTCTGGTTCAGAATCCGAAGACGAACTGGCTTCATCGACGACCACTTGACGCGTTTGGACATTGATAGACATGACACGACGCTTCTGGTCGGATTTCAAAAGTCGTTTCATATTGGCCTGCTTCTTTTTCATTTCCAAGGCCCGTTCCTGCGGTGTGAGCCATGGATTGGATTGATCTGTGGGCAGCGTAAAGTCTGTGGCTTGATCTATAACCGTGGTGCGTTTCGCGCTTGTCCGTTGGAACTCGAGCAACTTTTCCTTGTGCGCTTCGGCCTTTTGTCGGTTCTGTTCCTCTCGATCGACATCGAAATTGGGTTCTTGGTAGGCGTTGAGTGGGACGAATTGTCCGCTGACTTTGCTGGCATAGGCCACGGATGGCGTTGCCGGTGCCTTGCTTCGTTTTTTGCTCGACATTTGCTCGGCATTCATTCGTTGCTTTTCCTCCGCACGTTTTCGTTTCGCTTCGGCAATCAGAGCTACTTGCTGTTCTTTGGAAAGAACCGGAGTACCACAGAACGAACATGGTCCGGTGCCTTCCACAGTGCATATGATTTTGCCACAGTTCAAACAGTTGGGTGCAATTGTTAGCAGCGGATGCTTCGTTGCTAAATCGTTCGGATTAAGTGAAAATGCAGCTCTTTTTCCGATGGGTCCTTTTTTTTTTTTACCTTGACATTGACATGGCCGTCGTTTGCCGTTTTCTTCGGTAGATGTCTTGATATCTAGCTCTTTTAATGCTGCCTCAAGTGTCATTTCGTTCTTCTTTTTCTTTTTGGAAGATTCCGAAGTGGTGTTGGACTTATTCTTATTCTTCTTGTTGCTGCTAGTGCTAGATAAGCATTAATCTACTGGCTTCGCTTGTTCTGGATGTATTTACCCAGAATAGTAGTCGCCCTGGGTATCCTTCTTCATATAGACATTGATATTGGCGGGCCATTCGGTTTGGTGTCTTTCTTCGGATGGAAGGGATGGAAAATGCTGTGGCGGTTGTTTTGGTTGCTTTGGTTGCTTTGGCGGTTGCTGCGGACTCGATTTGCCTACTGCTGCGGTAGTTGTTGGCTTCTTGTCGAATCGACGTGTTGCGAACTCTTGAATGAATATCAAAGCTTCGCCCTCAGTCCCAAGCATGTCCTTTTTATCAATGGATTGTTAGTTTATCTTTATCGAGATACGAAAAAGTTGTTGACAGGTGGTTGCACGCGTACCATCAAGTGCGCTTGCAGTGCATCAGGTGAATCAAAGGAAAGCAAGTACGGAAGTACTTGAGTTTTCAATGTCTCATCGTCAATGCCGAGGAATTGGCTTAATTTATCGACTGCCCATGACTCGAGACTCATTTCTGCTTTTCTATTAAAAGAGGTAAGTTTTATATCTCAAGCTGCGTGAATTCAACTTGCTTTAAAGTGCCCAATCAGCAGTCCGACTCGGAATGGAGTCCGACTCGGACACTGGCAAGAGCGCAGCAGCTGCGTGGATATCATTGTGGAAGCGTCTCGCAGTTGAATCCTTCTTTCCGAAAAATCCTATAAGCAACCATGGGTACGTTGAAAGGAATGGATAGAGAAAGATAGAGAAAAAAATAGATGGATGGATGAGATAAAAGATGGAAAGGATTATGGATTGAAAAACGATACACCAGTTGGAATCATAAACATCACCATGGCTGGAACCGATTACAAATTGACTCATTAACCTTTCTTTTTTGTGTACACGAATAGGTAAGGGACAACCTAGAGGTTTGAATGCCGCCCGTAAGCTTCGCGTTCACCGTCGTGAACAGCGCTGGGCTGACAAGCAGTACAAGAAGCGTGCTCTCGGCACCGCTTTCCGCTCCTCGCCATTCGCTGGTGCTTCGCACGCCAAGGGCATTGTCCTTGAAAAGATGTAAGCTCAGCAAACTAATGAAAAAAAAAGGACAGCAATACTGAACGAAACATGGATAGTGGTGTTGAAGCCAAGCAGCCTAACTCTGCTATCCGTAAGTGTGTCCGTGTCCAACTTATCAAGAACGGCAAGAAAGTCACCGCTTTCGTTCCCAACGATGGTTGCTTGAACTACGTCGATGAAAACGATGAAGTCCTCATTGCTGGTTTCGGTCGTAAGGGCGTAAGTACCCAAATGGTGTCATGACACACTTTGAGCCTTCTGCTAACCTCCAATTCCTTAGCGTGCTATCGGTGATATCCCCGGTGTTCGTTTCAAGGTCGTAAAGGTCGCCGGTGTCTCGCTTCTTGCTTTGTACAAGGAGAAGAAGGAGAAGCCCAGATCATAAATTTGCTGTATTGGATACAATAAATCCGTTGAACGAACTCGCATATGCGTTCTCATTGAAAATTCACTAATTTTGGAATCGGGTATTCACGAGGGATCACATATCATCAATGGATTGCGTACCGGAAAAGTGCTTTATGCTGTCATTGGCAGTAATCATGCCAATAGTATGTATGGTGATGCTGTTACTATAACAATGGTTGCCATGGTAATTTACGAAGTATGAGCATGTGTGTAATCGTCGACAGGCATTCTAAATCTCAGGATTGTTGAGGAAAGAACGTAAATAATGTAAACGAAAATGAACCATCAGTAGCTAGTCACCGTTCCTAGTAATGTGTAAGTTCGTAGTGTATATCTCTATGGTGAATCTACTTTATAATCGACCTAGAATATTCCGATTTTTGAATGGCAATAACTTATTCAAACCTCAATATATCACAAAAATAGCCCGTAATAATGAAATATAAGACCTTTTAGAGTAGTTATTACGGCTTACACTTTTTTTATTTCATTCAAAAAAAGAAAGTTATTGGACTCCAAAGTTGATCGGTTTACATAAGGAGACGCCCCAAATACCTAACTGCGTTTTAAATATTTTTCCTTGTGATGACTGATGTCATTGGCTACATACGCGTTTCAGGTCCTCGCTTTCGCCTCTTCCATATTTTTTGAACCGAGAAATGGGCTTGCAATCAAAACGTAAAAGGGCAGCTTCAAAGGCTAGGCGCGGACCAGGTGGGAGGTTTGAAAAAGCTCCCACCGAGAATAGCGACGAACTGCTCGAAATGCCACTGGGACCTACAATTGAACAAGAAGACGCGGAACTTCTCGGCATGACAAGGAACGAGCTTATGGCTACTGCCAGTCGTTTATCTTGGAAAGAAGGCGCTGATGAGGAATTTCGAGCTCATTATGATGGTAGCTCACGCGCCAGTCAGTACCGTAAGCTGAACAGTATGAAAGCAGCGCTTGCACCCACTCCAGATGGCAAAAAGCAAACAAGAATTGAAAGCTTTTTCATCGCTCATCCGACTGAGAAGCGTATTAATGGCGATGATCGTAATGACATTGACAGTGACGATGATTTCCAAAATGATGGTGCCATGGTCTCTGACGTGCACAAGAATATCAAGCAGTAAACCAATCCTAATCTCAGCGAAGTGTCTGAGTTCAATACTCCTCTTCAAAATGAAAATGTCATGACAAAGGACACGCTGGCGAGCATTGCTTTTCAGCTGCTGCTGTCCTAAGTGAGAGGCGCCATGCGTTATTAGTGCGAAATGGAGCGCTTCTGTATATTATATGGCGCTCCCGATTTCCATTCACTCTTAAAAGCCACGGAAAGACAGAGGCGAGCACCAAGGTAATAGTTAAAATACCTCTGACTACAATGGGAAAGATATTAATCTGTTTTTATAGCAAAAAGTATGAAAAGAGCATTGGGAATCGATTGCGCGCATGGCGCAATACTGGTACACTATACAAATATATACAGTCGTGTATTTACAGGTGCCTGCAGCGCTGGATATACAAACTGAGACTTTGGGTGCGATGATGGCAGCCGCCCCTTCCGCCGCAGCTATATTACAAGACCTCTATACCGAGGATCATCAGGAGACGCCACTTCAGCATCAAAGCTCCCAACAACAGCAACAGCCTGTCGGGCACAACCAGTTTGATGAGCTCAATCATGGAGGACCCGTGCACTCATCGGCATACAAAAAGGTAAAACTTCTGGAGACATTCATCCAATACCAATATTAACATTTTTACACCTTAGTTTGGTGGTACTGCGCTCAAGCAAGGTGAGAAAGATTTCCTGAGGGCCATCGCTAGCGGCGGAAGCGTATAGAGTACCTTGGTGTACATCGCCGCCCAAGCATTGCTCCACGAGCAAATCAATTCCCATGACACTACAATGATCAAGTAAAGTTATTACTTTTCCGGGCATATACGTCAACCTTGCTAACATTGTAATCTTTAATAAATAAGGTTCAGTTTGTCGCATATCGCAAATCTTACCAATCCCAAAATCAAGAAAGAGATTTACGAACGCTTGAACGAAGAAGCGAAGCGCGACCTGGCATAGTTGAACGAAAACGTCGCCATGAGCCATATAGATCCGAATATTGCAAAAGAAATTGACGCAATCCTAGGTGTCCGAGAAGATGGGTCGCTTCCAGAGTAAGATATGGACAACATTAACTGCTTGGTGATCGCAATTTTGGAGAAGTTAGAGCTGTGCCGAAAGAATCAGGGAAAAACCCAGCTGTATATAGCGCTCACATGTTTCGAGCAGATGTAATATGAAGGCAACAGAGCCAGCTTTTGGTATTTTCAGCTAATCAGATTATCGCTTATGAATTTTAGTATTGAATCATTCCAGCTCTGGCAAGGTCATGAGAGCAGCGAAAGCGAGCATACCTATTATAGGCGATGCGCCACGCATCTGGATACGATGTTCGAATATACAGTGGCCGCTTCATATAATGATATTTTATATAACGATACAATTTTCAATGCACCAAAACGGTAATCACTGCCAAATCCATCTTATATAACGATATTTTGGTATAGCGATAAAGTTTGGGCTGCACCATTATATCGTTATATAAAACGGCCGCTGTACAAATGTTCAGCTGCAAGAGTAAGTTTTTTGATGCATCTACTGTCCTTTAACGAATAGGCCGTTGATTTCCCTTTATTTGTTGCACTTGCAAGTGGTGAATCCGGTTGCTCTGCAAGTAGGATGGAAATTGAGACGAACAAGGCTATATCCTCATCAACAGACATGTCGGCGAGCTACTCCCGGAAGATCGATCTCTTGCTAAAGTGTGATGACAAAAGAGCTGTTGAGCTTTCGTCCAACGAATGGAAGCGTGCGGCCGTCACCAATGCGACGTCGCGGGCACAACAATGTAAGAATCTGCGTGTGAATGCCGCCATTTTGAACAATACGAAGAAATATGGCATCACCCAAACTGCAGCTATGGATTTCACTGGTACGAATATTAGTATTTTGCTGAACATAAGGATGCTGGATATTAAGACGTTTTGCGTATAAACATTCAAAGGCAACTCCGGATACTTTTACATCCTCAAGTGGTCAGCCAAGGAAGATATTTTTGTTGCGACAAGCTCCAATGAAATCCATGTAACCAACACATCCGTTGTTTGTGAAGGATATCAAGCCGACACTTGGGGTGTTATTTTTCTATAAAGTATGTGTGATCAAATGGCCCATTTGAAGCAAATACTGAATCTATCCTATTCATTAGGAACTTATGGTCAAGAATTGTGACACGATCAAAGTCTCCATGGGACGTGCAATGCAGAAAAGAAAAGTACGTTCGTTGGTGGAAGTCTCGCCGGAACCCACATTACCAAAAACAGAACCATTCATATTCTTCACTCCGAAATCAAACCGTACCAAAAAAATGCGTGTTGTTATGGAGGGTGATGATGCGAATGATGAAGCTCTGTGAGTACTTTTCCTTCTTTTTTTGTCCTTTCCGAAATTACATTTTCCCTGCACAGACTGATTTGAAATATTTGTTATAAAAAAATTGTACTATTCTGAAGCACATGTTGACCACATGCTTATATAATGATCTTTATCGCTCTCCTCCTCTCAAGCTTGTATGTATGTAGAAATTGCCCAGTCTTCCACGCGCTCTCCATATCGTAACAAAAACTATAGCGGGTAGATATAGCAAAATGCTCATGATTGGTATTGCTTCCCGCACGCTGTCGATATCATAGCCAAGCCTCGATCAAGTCAGTTTCCTTTGACAATCTGGCGAACAAGACAAGAAAAAGTTACATAGCTGCTCACAATTAAGCGATGACACCCATCTACAAAATCAATGTGAGCAATTAAAGCATCATTTTAAGGTATTGGTATATTAACACTAAACTTTGTTAAAAGGTCCCTTCTCGAATTACACTTGCGTTCCCATCCGTAATCACCTCGATCGTTTGTCACTTTGATATCACAACATCATACCGTTCAGAGAGTGCAGATACGAGTGCATTGGAGTTGTATACGATGTGGCGTCCCCTACCTACAATGTTTCCCAAAGGCCATGGAGAGACGGAACCAATAGTATCATGGTAAAAGTTGAAATATTTTGAACACGTATAATGGAGGTACATATTGAAACGATGTAGCAAAAGTAAGACGAGGAGTATTGATGATCATTAGAACGCATGGTAGCAGCATTGATATGATAGACATATTCACAGTCCGTAAAAATGGTGTCTTATACTGTACCTTTTATAAGTGCATACGATGTTAGATATTCAAATGGCAGTGCTGGGAGCATTGTCGACGGGATGCTTCCCTCCTGATCGCCTACAGCACAAAATTCATCTGCTGACAGCGCTGAAGAGTGGAAGAGTCGCTACCCAAACCCACGAGTAGCAATAGTAATCCTAAAGGAAGCGGATGGCATCATAACATATTCAGCACGTGACAGTAGGTTGGCTCTAATCCGACTGATTACTTTGATTTGAGTTGCGATGATACTCCACTGGGTGCAGTTACACTTGAAGTCAGTATCCAAAAAAATACCGTTTAGCGGAATTAGTAGTATATTTTATATCAAAGCAACAAATTTAATCAAATCTATCGTGTGTGAAGCTGGAGCTGCCAGATGTTGCGGGCGAAATAAGTTTTTAGAATTGAACCATCTCAGCTGTGGCAAGGTATTGAGGGCGACGAAAGCAAACGTAACTTTACAGGCGGTATTAAAATGGATACATGAATAAGTTTCCTGCCGGATGTACTGTCGTTCAATGAACGGACTGATTATTTTTCTGTAACATACAGTGGCCGCTTTATATAACGATACGATGGTGCAGCCCAAACTTTATCGTTATACCAAAATATCGTTATATAAAATAGGATTTGGCAGTGATTACCGTATTGGTGCATCGAGAATTGTATCGTTATAGCGAATTATCGTTATATAAAATATCATTATATAAAGCGACCACTGTATTGTTTTTAGCAGTGGTGAGTCCAGTTTCTTCGCAAGTTACTTGAATTTGGTTTGGATTTTGTTAATGTTCTCCTTCAAATACTAAATAATCCTTATGCATATTATAATAACTGAGCCACATATGTGTATTTGCACTAAGACATACGTATACGTAGTAAAGTAGGAAAAAACGGCTTTCTGGGTCATCCGTCGACGCATCCATGATCTTTTATGCTTTGGTGCATAAAATACGCATTTCGTCACAATCACAATTTAACTGGACAAACGAACGGTTACTGAGCTTTTGATGAAAAACAAAGTGTTACAATGATGTATCGATTGTACATAGTAGGGGGTTTCAAAGTTGAGGCTAGTTGGGACCATTTTTGCTAGATAGACTCCGTCAACTAGCAAATCCTATCTAGCAGCGCCGGAGACGCTAGATAGAACAACTAGATTTTGCTTCTTCACTGCTTTTTACGCAAATTTTCAACCTCTTTTCCAAGATCACCGTGCCAAAAACGTCTGATGGTCAATGAACCCTCTCAATGAACGCTGTCATTCTACTTTCAGTATTTGGAAACAAACCATGAAATAAACTTTCTTTGATAGTAAATAATACATTTTCTGCTTACTAATGCGCTTACAACGAGCAGCAGGTTTAGCGCGCTTATTAGAAGGACTTGAGGAAATAGCGGCATTGGACACGCTGAGAATGGTATATATTAATTGTTTCCGGTATGCCTTAGAAATGGATCATCCGTTTGCATCCAACCTTGAAGCAGAGTTTCTTGCCGAGCGTTTGCGAGAATTAGTCGCATTTTGTTTTTGGGATTGATTCACGAGGAGGATGAATTAAGCGTAAAAAGGTTTATGTAGCAAAAAATCTTCTCAACTGGTAAAAATGGCCCCAACTAGCAAAAATTAGAGCTCAACTTTGAAACCCCCTAGTTACAAGGGCATATGGTATACATTATGAGTAGTTATGATCATAGTGTACCTGTTTAAATATGTGAGCGGGTGTAATCATCCGTAGATAACGATCCATTAGGAAAATATTATGGATTCTGAATAAAAATTGCGGCATTTGTCAAGCAACATCCATGAGTCAAGGACTCGGGAGGATTTGTTCTGCAAAAGAAGAGTGGATTTATTGGTACTGTATTCATAAATGTGCTGGTAATCATTACCTTGTAGTCGGCACTCCATCTGCAAACCCCTTGCCTTGGCGCGCGCTTCCAGCAACACTCCAAGTAACACTAATAATGTTACGTGCAGCGCCCCTCACTTAGGACAGCAGCTGAAAAATAATGCTCGCCAGTGTGTCCTTTGTCATGGCATTTTCTTTTCAAAGAGGAGTATTTGTCTAGTTTTGGAGGTTCCCATTTACTTCCGTCGGCGTCACACTTCTGAATGTACACGAAGCACATCATATCACAGTGTCAACAGTTCTATTTCTATTTGTTGTCATGCTTATTAAAGCAATCATTATTTTGACAGTTCCTCTATTATATGGGTTACTTTCAACTCACACTACACCGGACGTCTAGGTTGTAATCTACGTAATTGATGCGCTGCTGTCACCGTATCACTAGGTACGTAAATCCATAAGGACGGAGCCTGCGAGGTGCACTCGGTGGTGAGTGCTGTTAGCCATCATAGTATTTACTGGAGTCGAAATGTTAAGCACATATACACCTTCGAGGTGACTCGTTGCAGAGAAACCGATTGTAAAAGTTGACTGAATGTCATGTTATATACTGGGTAATGGTTCCAATTTTTATACGATGGACGTTGTGGCGTTTAGATCCCTGTGGTTCTCTTTCTTGATTGTCGTACGTATTTGAACATGTTTTCGACACGCGACAAACTTAGTCTTGCTTATTGTAAGTAAGAATGTCAGACAGGTTGATGCGCCTGCGTTGGAAAAGTACCGAAGTGATTTTCTTCGTAGACAAGGTTTCTATTGGACACCCATAAAAGGCATCCGTATAATCATTGCTGACGAGTCATCAAATATTAGTCATCGAGGGCGTCTTTTTACATCTAACTTCTTCAGTAACTCAATAATATACGCAGTGACTTGGGCTAGGTGCAGGCGATCAGACTTCTACTGTCAATGCGTTCTAGATCCTTGAGTTCCGAGTTGCTTTGGGGGGGGGGGGTTCAAGGGTGAAATGTCCAGTTGTTAAGGTGGCTGGGTGCCGTTGGAACCGTCGAGTAAAGGTACCGAAGCGATAATTTTACCCGATCATGGTGTGTTTGAATTTGGATAGCTGGTGCAATGTTCTAGCGATAATGTACATTAGGATACCTTTATGCTTCTGCCGCCAGCGTTGACTGTCAGAAAATTCTTCTCGCAATGATGATCAAGCTCAACGCCGATAACTGAAATTAATAAAAGAGTTTATATTAGCAACGCAATATATCTAGATGTTAGTCATGGCTTTATGGTGTCTATTTATGCGAAGAGTAAACGAACACAACTTTTTTGAACCGCATAAATTCATTGAATTGGTTATACGGGCGTATGTGATGGGCTTTATGGACTGGTAAGACAATCAGAGTTGCAGGAGAGCCACAGGTACAAACCGGTGCCATAGCTCATCGATAAGTACTTGATACATTAGTTGCAGCAGTAAATATGAAGGGAAAACAAGTCAAAAAACGGATTACGTAACCAGTAAGCAAAAGTTTTCATCTAAATCACACTTGATTTTGTGCCCCCAAGAAAGGCATACACAGAGAGTTAAAGTGGAGATAAGTTTATACGTAGAAATCGAACAAGGTTGGGTATTACAGGATTTAATAAAACGCCAGTAGGTAGTTTCATACGTGAGCAGGATCTTCGCAGGTTCCGTAGGCTGCCCCATTGTAGCGTCGACAGTACAAGTTGTCCGAGCAGACGAGGTTCTGCGAACATACTAACCCATCAAGATAAATACATTGATTCAACGTTCTACACGTATCATCTTACACTCATGGATTGATCGGAACGAGGGTATCTCGGCGGCTTGACCAGTCAACGCAATCAAAGCCATTGAAAGTACAATATACTTGAACATGGTTATCGAAACAAGTAGCAAATGTCTAGAATGTTTTTTTTACTCATTATATATAGACGTAGCCATTTCTTAAATTAAGGATGCTTCTAGTCCAAGCTTCAACAAACTTTTATGAATCTATTTTCATGCTTTGATGGTGCTAGTCAAATGGCCAATGGGTAACAAAGTGAATCGTGGTGCCTGAGCAGCGACTGGAAGGACATTATGCTGTTGCTGTTGTTGACCTGCAGCTTTTCTCGACCTATTGAAAGAAGTATAAGAGTTCGGTAGTTACTATTATGAACTTTTTTTAACCTTTCAAAAGCTTCGCGGTTGGGACGGGTCAATACGCCGAGTATTAATGTTTGTTTCAGGCAGAAACGTTCTGCATTTGGTAGAAAATGAGGTTCAAAAGCAGCCCAGTTGATCGGATCAATAAACTCCTTGGTCTTGTCTATGAAATTACGCAATTTATCGGTCATGACGCCGTCCTGGAAGACGAGGTTTAGGAAATGCATATCAAACACGAGTTGAATAGCACCCTTTTCGGTAATATCCGGTTGACCCTCGTAAAATTCGGATAAAGCCTTTGTTACGGCTTGAGCAAGCTGCTGTCGTAATGTTTGCACGATGGGCTATACTTTTTCGTTAGCGTATAGGCTCGGAGTTGTATCTAGTTCAATTATACCTTATCCAATAAAGCACTATTTACATGTTGCAGCTCGGTACATATTTGATATATTGCAAGCTCAGTAGCGTTTGTTGCTTGGATCGGCAATCTGATATCTCCGTCACCCATGTCTGCACACATACATTAACAATTTGAACAAATGAAAGAAATAGCACCTTTGACCAACTTTACCTGCCCAAACCAGAGCTGCGGAACATTCATCGTCCCATCGGGTTCTTGCCAGACCTGCTGACAGTTGTCGACCAAACTCTTTGGCCACCGTTGAAATCCAACTTTCATGTGAAACGTGGAATATCTCGAGCAAGGTGTTTTGCAGTTGCGTGTACTTTGGATCTATTCAAAAGTTGGTTATAAAGCAATCTTGGGCTGCATTGTACTTTTTTTTTTACCTTTATCAACCCCGCTTTTTAATTCAAGTGATGCGGATTTGGTCAATGTCAACGTTCGGGGCAGTTCCTTGGATAAAATGGCAATGGTTCTAGCTAGTCGACCCACGAAAATAGACGCTTTGTTTGCTAAACAAAAAAAAAATGGTGAGCATATCTATTTGGTTCAAAAAGTGTGCATTATTTACCTGCTTTTTCATCCGTCCAATCTTTCAAATCGGCCAGAAGGTCCCTTAACCCGGATGCATAAGCGGTGATTGAAGCAAAGCATGCATCTTGGAAATAACTTTTGATCATGCTGGTATCTCTGTGCATTATATATACATTAGTAGAAAGGAAACATGTACAGTCTCGACCGCCCTTACGTTTTGGAATGAAATTGGTCTTTTTCGGTACTGGAGTTGTGGCACTCTAAATCGGTTCGCATGGTTTGGAGGATGTTATCGAATGCTTGCTGAAATTCTTGAATTAGCGGGCTTCGGCCTTGAGATGCATCATTGAGCGTTTTTCTAAAGCTTTCAATAGCCTCGCTCGAGGATGAGTTGGGTAACGGCAGTGACGTGCTGTTGAGCGATGGGCTCGATAAGATATCTATCCTTCAAAAGTGAGAACACCATTCATGCTAATAGTGATGCCGTAGGCTACCTCTCGATTCGATACTCTTCCAGATACGCTGACGTGGCTGGCTAGCCAAAGACTTGCAATGGGCATCGATTAATTCCTTTGCACGGTTATTGAACGCGTCGCGAAGTAAATTATCCCAAATGGAATACGACTGTTCAAGCAACCCCTGACAAGTTTCTGACCAGGATGCCGAACGTCGCTCTGCCACAATTCCACTTCGACGATGCTGAGGGTTCGTGTTGGTTGTCTTTAAGAAGTCCCATAATCGAGAACGTACGTCGACAAGGACCGCATGACTATCGATTTGCTCCAACAGTGGCCCAGGTGATTCTGCAGCAACTCTTCGATATTCTGCAACCACGACTGGGCAAACTGTTGAACATCGCGTGGCAATAATAGTTCGCCTGCTTCCAGATTGGGTGTATAGTTCTGTACGCTTTCAGGCAAATATCGCATCAGCAAGTGGACGTTGGTGCTAGGTGAAAAGACGCGGGTAATGGCAGGCGTGTTTTTCGACATGAAGTTTTTCTCCAGCTCTTGCACATACTGTGTGACTAGCTGGTGCTCGGTGTATATTTCGTAAACGTGGGTCAGGGTTCTTTGCACAATCTGAATCACTTCTTTGAGTTGGTATGCCAGCCTTGACTGTTGCTGTGGTTGTTTCTTTGTGACGATATCGTTGACAGCTGCCAATCGACTGTCAAGCAAGTGTTCGATCGTATCAAAGTATGTCTGGTTGTCAAGTAGCATCAGACACACAAGGACCTCGGCCACAGTTTCTGAAGTTTGGTCAGGGTTGCGAAGGTACGAGATTGATTTTTGTATAATCTGTGGTCGGAAGAAGCTCACAGCGTCCCACTGACGTTGAACCACTGGAAATGCTGCCTGTTACGTATTGTCAACAATATCCCACTTTTTTCCCGCACTCATATCTTACTTGGATATTCACGTCCTCATCTTCCGCATCTAGATACTCATAAACCATCTTGGCAAGCTCGTAAAGCCGTGCTCCGTGCAAATACCTGTGGTTCTCTAAAGCATGCCATATCTACATGTATCAATGTGCAATATCAGCAAGTATCCATGACAGCCGTTGCTTGGCAGCATACTTGTTCGGGAACATCAGCGAGTGACTTGATCAGCGCGGCCAAAGCATACAAGTAACGGCGCTTTTGATCTGAAACGTGGAAAACGAATGAGCGGGATTCAATAAGGTACACGATCCAACGTACCATGTCCTTCTTCACTTTGGCCAGCCCGGGCTTCGGCAGCCTTTTGTCGAACAGTAGATACATCGCATGCTGCCTCCATACGGTCTAGTTTGGTTTGTACCATGTGTGCGTTCTTGCTCATGGCAATGATGGCGTCTGCTGCCGAAATAAGGTCGAGGTACTGTTCTCTGCCATGCTTGTTTGAATTGTCGGCTCAATATAATGTCATACTGGGCGACTTACCCGACCATCGAGCGAAGTTCTTGCTTTTGAGTTTCGATGCTCGATCTATTCGATTATGCATCAGGGCTTTGAAAAGGACAAGTGCCCCATGGGGATTGTTGCTAACCTTGTACGTCGCTCGATGGCGCGGACCTCAGACACGCTCACTTTGACAAGAAGAGTGTCTGGATCCTGGTCGAATTCGGCGTCGTCGAGCGATGGGGATGAGGTAGCCATTGGGGCGCGTTTAACGAGTTGTGACACAAAACGTAAAAGAGAGGGCGGGTGATTTCCAGCAAAGGGCGATTTTGTTTTCCAAACAAGACAAATAGACTTTTTTATACAATTTAAATGAAAAAGCTGTAAAGAGAGAAGAAAGAAAAGAATACTATGCTACATTGGTGTCGACGTTTCCATCAATCAAGTTTACCAGGTCTGACAAGTCGCGTAGCAACTCAGCTTCCGTTGTCGGCCGCAACATGGCCATCATGAGCATCTGACGCACTGCGCTCATATCCAGCATCCGGTGCGCCATTTTGACCAGGTAATCGTGAGGAACGTCGCTGTCGTCAGCACTGGACGGTCCATCGGCCTCACCTGGTCTGCGGACCGTCTGCTCGCCGCCGATAAACTTGCGCACGAGCTCCATCCCTCGCTTGGTCACCACAATGTAGTGCTGGTTGCCGGTATCGCCCAGAGTGATACACAGTCGAAGAATCGTCATGGCCACCGTGCGGTCGCTTTCAAACAATTCTTCCTTGAGTCTCCGTTCGTCGTCGTGTTCGCTGAGAATGGCAACGATGCTGTACAGTCCCATGATGGTATATTCGAGAGTCGCCAGCTGGCTCGCTGTCAGGTTATGCACGACTTTGCCGTCCAGAAGGAAGAAGTCTCGCCGGATGAGAGATGCCAGCTCAACCCAGATGCCCCGTAATGCGTCTAGCGATGTTTGTTCCACCAATTTGGCAAATACTTTGCGGTTCTCATAGTTGACAGCCACCTTGGCCCACGTTTCAGCTGCCAGAAGCGAGTAGTATGTGTCTGGCCCGTACGTCAGGAAATCGTACGTCAGCCGCAAGAATGTGCCTGCCATATCGGGCTGACGCAATGGCAAGGTCATTGCAATGTTGGAAAAGATAATCAGGATGCTTTTGCGAAAGTCCAGCGTGTCCATCCGTCGCACACCAATGTACCATGCTTCATGTCCCGTCGTGTCCTTGCCGTCGACATGCGCCACGTGTCGTGTAGAATCCATGACGCGCGCCATTAGCGGCACAAATCGCTCGTGCTTAGCCAGATACTCCATATTGTCGGGCATGAATGAAAGATTGCGGAAGATGTTGAAGATGCATAGACATCGTTCTCGTAAGGACAGCCACAGATCGGATGTGGAGTCTTCTAGGTGCGGTATCAGGCTCTTCATCTCGTCAAGCGACATGTCGAACAGCTCGGCGTACGTCAGATCATGCTGCGCATCTTCCTCGGATATGATGGCCTTGCGTGCAGCCACGTCCACGTAGTCTCCCGTGACGAATCGCGAGCATGTTCCAAAGATATCGCGCTCCATGTAGTCCAGAATCACATCCAGCATATCCTCGCAATACGCCAATCCGAGTCCATGGTGTGCTGTGATCACTGTCAGGACGTTGAGCGCGTTGGTCACTTCCATCTTCATGCCGGACTTGAGCGACATGATCAGGGCGTGTATATCAATGATGCCTAGTTACGTGGGTCAGCATTGCGTGCAGACTGCGCCGTGGTCACTCTCTTACCCAGTTCATTGAAATGAGGTATCATCGGTTTGATATCGAACTTGTCAAAGTACTTTAGATCGACGCCGCCGTACGTTTCGACGTTGCGCGTCTTTGGGATATAAGGGATGGTCGTGGCTTGTGATGCGTTTTCCTTGTCGCCTCCTGCCGTTGGAGCCGGCGAGCTTGCGCTTTCGCTCTTTGCTCCCGGCGACGGCTTCGGTGACGGTGTGTCTGTTTTGTTGATCTGGTTGGATGAATGACTGGCGGGCGATGGATCTACCATGCTCTTTGCAGGCGATTCCGGTTTTACGGGTGTCTGTGGCTGTTGCTGTGGTTGTGTTGGTTGCTGTGGTTGAGGATCAACCTGGCGATGCTGTTGTAGCGGTGTAGACGCCGCACTTCCGGGCGTGGCAGACCGTCGTGGTGCCGGTGACGCTGCATTCTTTTGCATGGGCGATTGCTGTGCGTAGTTTATAGCATTGGGATTGAAATTACCTTGTTGCGATGGAACCTGCGCGTCCTTTGCACCTTCACCTTGGCCCATATGCTGTCAAATCCATGCATACTTTAGACTGAGCTTCCCTTCCTCCTCCTCTGCGTCTGTTACCTGAGGTGATGCTTGTGAGGGTATATGCCTGTTATTGTTAGATGGTGACGGTACGTTTCCTTGCATCATTGCTTGCTGTTGCGCGCTCATGTGTTGCATGTAGCGACCCATAGCTTGAGAGGGTATCACCCGGTTCTGTCACCGTATCAGAAACCCCATTGCCAGTCCACAGATCGTCCAGTGAAACTTACCATTGGTGTGCCGGGACCCATACCAGGTGTTTGTCCTTGCACCGGAGATGATATCGATGCTCCCATCGGCGACGATGCTACATTGTTACACAATGGATCAGCCCTGTCGATCTGCCAATACCTTTCACCACACGACAACTCACCGGCAAAGTCGCTGGGCATCCGATTGCTTCCGACCTGTGGGCTGCCTCCGATCACCGGCGAGCCTTGGAAGTGTGCATTGTTGAGAGCTGGAGACTGACTTGGTGATTGTCGCACTAATTATGTCTCAGCAAAAAGAACGCCTCTGTACGGTAACCACACAATACCTCTGTTCATTGCCATCTGTTGCTGTTGCTGTTGCTGCTGCTGTTGGAACATGAGACTTTGCGGCGTGTTGGGCGACATCATGTCACCAGGTTGGTACATCCCTCTGTTCTGCTGTTGCTGCAACTGGTTTTGCAAAGCTGCCAGATATTAGCATCATCCACACACAGCCCTTGAATTTCCACTCACCACCGTTTGGCGCATTCGCAGGAAACTGGCCCATCGTTTGAGGCGACGAGAAAACTCCTTGCTGTGCCTGTTGTGCAGATTGTTGCTGTAATAGCTGCTGTTGGTTGAGTCCGTGTAAACCAGCAGCTTGCGGCATCTGGGCCAAGAGTTGCTGTTGTTGTTGGTTGGACATTTGTCCCAGGAAAGGGTTCATGCCCATCAAATCAGCCTGATCAAACTGACTCATGTCAGTAGCGCCTTGACCAGCGAACGCCATGGAGCCGAGATTTGGTGTACCGCTGAAACTCATGTTTCCCATCGCGGCGGCAGCTGCTGCTGCAGCGTTATACGGATCGTTCACTTGCTGCTGCTGCTGCTGCTGCTGTTGTTGTTGTTGCTGCTGCTGCTGCAGCGCCATCATCATCCGAGCATTGACTGCCTGTTGTGCTGACATTGGCATACCCTGCTGAGCAGCCGAAAAATATTTAGGGTCCATGAGTCAAGGAAGAGAGAGAGAGCGAAAGAGACAAGTGAAAGGATCTGTGAAAGGGTGTTTGCAAGAAAATACAGGGAAAATGAGTAACGATTATTTTTGCAGCATTCTCTTTTTTTGCGCGTCATCAAACTTTGGCTTTACCGTTTCTCGTTTGTAGGAAGAATGCGTTTCTTGGGCGCCGACAATGCCACGTTCAACAATGAAATACGATTCAGATGTGTCACGACAATCTGGGCTTTGCAAACGTCAAACGAAATTGTGCCTGGCTCGAGCGAGTTTGAGCGACAAACGGATTATTTGAATAAGTCTGTCTGAAGACGAAAATGACTACTTTTGATAGCGAAGGAGAATAATAGCAAATTAACGTCAAGCGAAAAAGAGCCTTGTGCTTCTAACGATTTGTGTAATAACGCGTCGTGTTGCTTTGATTCATCTTTTTTTTCTGCTTATGCCTCCGTCACCTTGTGACAGCCTTCGATGTTCCTGTAGTAATATGCGAGCAGCAGAGCCTACCATACGTCCTGTTCCACATGGATCTTTTGATGCTTCTGTTGAACACACCGATACACTACCACTGATCGACTTCCTGATACTCATAGTATGAGTTATTATATGATTGCGCCCTCTCAATAGATGATTTGTCGCAGAGGTACAACATATATCGATTGGGTAAACTGCACGCATTTGTCTGGCTCCACTTACCAACACCTTAATAACTGATCGTAGCGTGGATACGTAGTTAACAATCACTAAGCAACAGTTCTCACCATACGTGCTGATGGATAACAGAACGAATAGACATTGCTGTATCACTTGAAATACATGATTATGTACATAACAAACAAAGAAAGTGCTAATGAAAAAATGCGATTTGATAAACAAAAAGCTATTTTCGTATTTTTTTTACTAAAACACATTCTTTATGTTCTCTTTTTAACACAGGCAAAATAGATTACGAAACTTTACAATGGGGATAATGGAAAGAAAAAAAAGGAAGCTGCAATTTGTTAGTTTTACACTTGTGGTTTGATGCAGGGGTGAGGGTATTTTTTTAATGGTTGTGGAAGACAGAAAAGGGAACGGATCCACCAAAGGCTGCTGGGGATTGGAAGGGCGAAAAAAACGCCATATCGTTTGCTCCGGCAGTGCCTCCTGCTTCACTGTTGGCTCCAGCCATCCAAGGAGCAAGATACCCCATAGGCAATCCGCCCTCCGGGAACGATTGCTGAGGATGATGCGGTTGCTGTTGTTGATGCTGTCTTTGCTGCTCGCGATTGATTTTACCCTGGATACGTTTACCGTAAGGTGTATTGCGGATGGCCGGAAGAAGTGGTCGAATACAATCGACCAGCTAATATGCCAATAATCAGCAAACCTGCGTTACTATTTCAGCAATAATAATGTTTGTACCTTGGCACGTTGAGTAGGTTCAGCATAGTCCAACGCAGTTTGCACGACATAGTTTGCGTACGAGTCCCGAAGTAGTTTTTCGAGCCGAGCACGATTAGCCATTTCCTCAATAAGGTGTCTTCGTGTATCAGCTTCAGCCACACGGATGCACTAAACGGCTTTTTGATTAAAAAATGACACATTTTTTTGATGAAAAATAAAATCCAAATGCACCTTTTCCATGACGTTCGAACTAAACTTTTGAACCGATAGTGAACCGACATGACCAATGAATCGACGGATCAAAAGATCAGAAAAGTTCGCGTCTCCCAAATCCAAGACATATTGAACGACATAATTTCCAAAGGGGTCTTGCACCAGTGTCAATGCGTGGTTGATAATCTCCGTAACGAGTTGAGCCTGGTTGAGGGAAGGTTTTAGCCTTAATTAGGGGTTTTGGGGGAGATTTTCTTTTACCTTTTGATTTTCGGCTGAATAGTCGATGCAGCGTTGCAGCACGCAGCAACCATGACGATGGGTGGCAACTTCTACACAGTTTGTACTGACTGCATTATAGATAAATTGCTTATTGTCGGATGACAAACGATGAAGACAACGTTGAATAACATGATTGCCATTCAAGTCCTTTATCAACGTCACAACGTTAGGTGCCAATGCAACAACAACTCGGTCGATCTAGACTGCGTATGAGTATGCAAAGCATGGGCTTACACATTGCATTATACCTGTTCCGGAAGAGTGATAAATTCGATCATTTTCTGGACAGCACGCGTGCCGTGCATGTTGAGTGATATATTCACCATATCGTGAGACACCTGCTCAACAATCAACGTGCGCTGATCGTCCGTGCAATGTTCCATCAGTTTTTGGCATAGATAATTGCCAAACGGATCTAGAATACAAGACAACTATCAGTAAACTTGCATTTTCTTTACACGATTATTATTATAATTTTTACCAGTCATGAGTTCCACAAAGTGTGGAAACACCTTTTCAAAAATGATATCCCGTTGATCATCTTTCTGCTCTTCCAGTTTACGCTGTAGGTATCGACAACCATACTGATCTTTGCAAAGGGTATAAATCTCGTTAAGAATGTCTTCAAAGCGAACGGATGCGAATCGGTCCTGGTCATTGTGTCGTCGAGGTGTTACAGGGGCCGACTGTTGGGATTTTTTCGAAGTGGGTGAAGGTGGAGTTGAGTTGGAGCTAGCATTGGATGATGGCGGCTGATTCATATGGCGCATCAGGTGGTTCAAGAGTAACGGGTTCATATTGGCATTGTTGCATGCAGCAGCTGCGGCTGCGGCTGCGGCTGCCGCGGCTGCAGAGGATGATGTAGGCGTCGTATTACTTCCTTGCAAATGTGGATGTTGAAAAAAAGGATGGCCCATCAAGGAGGGAAGAAAGGGGGGTACCATCCCGTCTGCATACTGGTGTGGACTCACCAGACCGCCGCCCTCTTGTTTTTGAAGCCGTGCTGTCTCCATACTCGACAACCGACGAGCTGCAGCCAGATCGGGATTCGAGTAAGAAGGTGTCAACCTGCTGCCTCTTGTACCGTCCACCAAATCCAATCGTTTGTTGGCAATAGCATATGGTACATCAACCGAATACTTTCGAAACAATTGTGATTGCATCATGTTGATGGGATCGCCACGTAACATGTTTTCGCCATTACCCCATTCGGACTGACTTGTTGAGGACGACGTGCTTTGCTATTTAATGTGAATGGTTAAAAAACAGGGGGTCAAAAGTTCTGGGGGGTATAAGGGCACTCACGAGGCACGGGTAACTCTCGCGACGGATCAGGGCCGGAAAGTGGTTGTGCGTGGCATCCAACGATCGCCGCATAAAGTTCGGATCGGTAGTTGCCATGCCACCTTGACGTCCTATATCTTGGCATTTTAGTAACTATGACAACTATGTTTATCAACCATATTTTTTGTATAAACCTTCATCTGTAGGTGGAAAGAGGAACCTGTCGCTTGATTGAGGAGTAAACGCCGTGCTGTCCGGAAATATGCCACGCATCGATCTCGGGACAGGTCTCCTGAAAATTGTTACACGAAACCCATTGTTGCTCAGTTTTCTCTTTTTTTCTTACTTTTTTTTCGTTTGACACTTACTTTTCTAAAGGGTGCTGGTCAGAGAGGCTCAATCCCTCCATATCGGCCAACAAGTCCTGCTCGGACATGGCTGTCATGCTCCCATTAGTATAGGGAAGATCATGTTGAAGCCGGTCTGGCGAACTGGGTGTTTGGCTCGTTGTTGTCGTGCTACTATTGTTGTTGGTGCTATTGTTATAGTGTCGACGGACATTGGTGGGTGTTGACTTGAAGGTATTATCCATATTTTCTTTTTCTAAACCCCCAGGGCAAGAAAAGAACAAGTATATATAATATAAGAACAAAAATGAAAGAGGGCGAAAATAGAAAAAGAGCAAAAAGAGAAAGTAAAAAAAAGAGGAAGAAAGAAAGAAGATCCTTTATTTATGAGTAGCTGTTTTCTTTTCTTGCTTGTTACTTTGATGATTTGCCCTCTCCCCCCTTTCTTTCACCCCGCTCATCCTCCCTTTCACACTTGCCAAATTTTTTGGAAAAAAATCGTCGATAATAGATTTAGTCGAAATACAAATATACATGTGTGTTGAGTGCATTTCAAAGACTTACCTCACATATTTTGCATGTCGCATGACGACAAGCCTTAGCCTTTCTCTTCCTCCGCTTAAACTTTTCCGTCAACAGAAAACAAAGTTTTATAACAGTAAGCCTCCCGTGACCTTTTGCGCCTCTTTTTTTTTTTTTAAAAAAAAAAGAACTTTATTTCTTTTTTCTTTCAGTTGGTCAGCTTAGTTCTATCTCGTACTAGAACGCTCTCATATCTCGAATACTCATAACGTAAACAAATTATAGGCTGCTTATATGTGTTTTCTTTTGCAGCGTTGTGGCACATCAAATATTTGCTGCATGGGTAAGGAAGTAGTAGTTGTATAAACAAGTCCTCGTACATCTGTCTATACTACGGAGTATTGCCGATATTGCCGAAAGTACTACCGATGATCGAAGTGACGTATATGGATATATAGTTTCCGTGAACTGTGTCCAAGCAAAGTAAGCTTTTCGGTGGCTGCCATTTTTTTTTAACCAGAAAAGTTGCAACGCATGCACCATATTCATTTTCATATATTGCAAGCACATAATTCACATGAAAGCAAAAAGAAAGAGTGCCTCTGTGGACATTCCATAAAAAAAGATCTGCATCATTAAAAATGCTGCGGCTCAAGAAAGTTGCTGCTTGTGCCGCAAGTTTGCCACTCAAACCGGAGGTTCGGATGTTAAGCATGCGGCATGGTTCTGGTCACGCGACTTTTTGGCGATACTACACGATAAGTACACTCTTTCCAAAATTATTGTCGCACCGCGCTAGTTTCGTGGTCATAGCTTGAAAAAAGTGAGGCAGCAGATATGTACCCCTATATGAATGCGTTAGCTTTCTGATTCCGGAAGCGCTTTTCTTTATCGTTTTTTTGAAGTACATCAAATGATACAGTCACACTGCAAATAATTTTGATGGTTAAAAGTGGTTAAAATGGTTAAACATAAGCTTTTTAACCACTTGTACTGCCACTTTTAGTAACTTAAGCGGTTAAAAAGCTTATGTTTAACCACTTCGAAAAATTATTCACCAAAATTCACCAAAAATTATTTGCAGTGTCACTAGTATAGGAGAAATGTGCCTGTATACGGCATACACCGATCAAACGAAATGATTTAAGGCGGATACTTGAGAAGGCCTTTAATGCACAGCAGCTAGGCTGGATCACTACCCAGTGTGCATTGGTTAACTTCTAATAGCTGTAGCTGAATTTCTTGTTTATCACATATGGTCTCTGGACGCTCCTTTCCTGCGTGTGGTTAACGAAGCTCGATCGTTGAACTTGCGAGTCCATACTCGATCTTTGAGGGTGAAGGCGAGCGTAAAGATATATGGTGTAAGCTGTACTTGAAGTTAGGGTACAGCGTAGCGTACACAGAGAGTGGGCAATCACTGCAAATAATTTTCGGTTAGACGAAACTCAGATTGGTTAAGTCTGGTTATTGTTGGTTACCAAATGACCAAATTTAACAATTTTTTTTTGGTGAATGTTATTTCTCAAAATTTGGTTAAACATGGTTAAAATATGTTAATCCCTGTAACTACTAATCACCCAGATTAACCCTTAGTAACCATCGTTGTTATGCTGCTACGTTTTAGTATATGCACATCCATCTTTCTTTCTTATACCCATTTATTACAACACTATACTATCAAAGTGCACTGCTTCGCTTGAAACTTGTGATGTTCAACAATTGGTAAAGACGAGACTCAAGCAATGACTGATTTATTTCGTATGTTGAATCATCACTTTAAATAATAAAAGTTTATACTCGAGGGGTTGAATCATTGACATGTTTGTAAGGCACATGAACCGCTGTGCTAACTAGGGTTATGTGGGTTTCACTAGGATACCCAAGATTATTATGAGGAACGCATGTCAAGTACAGGGATGTGGCTGCAGATCGGAAAATTAAGTAACCTGTTGTCAATAAGCGAACAAGGGTGAATGATGCATAAGCCATAATCATATTGTGGATACAACAAAGCTGCGAGGGAAGCCTTCCGAACTCTACAAAATCATCATCAACGAACATACAAAGCCAAGTGTGTCTTACCTTATCTGGGCTGAATTGTGGATCTCCCAAGTACTTGTTTATCCATTCAATGATATCATTAGCTGGTATGTAACTGATATTCATTTCGTTGAGCAGCATGATTAGCTCGAGGCCTTTTTCTGTTGCAAAAGATATTTCACTGTTGGTTGGCAACGAGATTGATACGTGAATGCCATCACCAGGTTTTTTTTTTGTTGTTGTAATATTTCGTCTGGATAGGATTTCGAAGTTTGTATCGTCAATATCTTCATCGTCGCTGCTGTCATCCTCCTTACTACTGTTCTTATCGTCGCTGCTACTGCCATCTCTACTAATACTGCTCTCATCATCTCTGTTGCTGTCATCCTTACTGCTTTCGCTATTGTCATAAGTGGGTATGTGGTTACTGTTGGTCGGATCAATACTTGGAGCAGTGTGTATATTATGACTAGTAACATATAATAAGTTAAGGAAGCCTTTACGTGCTATTATCCACGAGTTACCAATAGCTATCGTTAATGCAGCGCCGTTTACGTGGTTGAAGTTCAGTACTTATGAGATTTTGAGCTTGACCATCGATCGTAGTTTCATCCAAATTTATGGAGCCATTATTGGATTGCGTGTGGCACTCTTTCCGATGCTTTTTCCAGTTTTTGTCACTGAGCCATTGTTTGCAGCAGTAGCGTATCTTTTTAACGTGCTTTTGTGGACTTGGACACCCAGTAAGGTCGCATTAAAATTTTTTTCAAGTCCTGTTTACTTTGCTCCTTAGCTTTTATCAATTAACATGGTATTGCATCGTTTTTATAATCTATATTAATGATGCCAATTTATTTAATATATTCCAAAGCAATGAAAATGATACTGACCGCGCCTCCCTTGAACAACTCTTGGAGTTGAATCAAGCGTGTTTAAACAAATTAAACACCAAAATGGCTGCCTTCAGTGGAACTGGAGCGACACAATGGCCAATGGCGACATGAGCATACAATCAGGAAGGCAGTTCAGAAAAGAGGTGGCACCGGTACCCAAAAAAAGGATAAGGCGAGTGTCTTGAAATTCATCGCGTTCGAGATGAACCAAACCGGTGATTCGACGCTTACTGCCTTTGACCCCGAGGTTGATAAAGCATACAACACGATAGTCGGATGGATCAAGCAGAAAAAAATCGTTGCAACTTGCAAGACAGAAGTTGGTATCGACCTAACTCTTTGTGAAAAGAACTTGCTGATGGAGTATATCGTGCAACAATGCTGGCGTAACAATGCAAAGTACTTGAGTGGTCAGGGCGAATCAGCAGCGGTGCCCCGTTCAAGAAAGCTATTGGAAAGGTATGAATACATCACTGTTATAAACGGACATTAAGTATTTGATTATTTAGATGTAAGTCGAATGTTGTATACAGGTATTGTTTCACTTCTTTTATGACCTTCGTAGTGCCCACTTGCTACTCTTATTGTATAGTACACAGTGTGAATCGGACGGCAACCAGGAGTTAGGGTATGTCTATGTTTTTTGTTTATCATTCTGATACTGATTTTTCATCTTCATAGTGCTACTGCTACTCCACTGAACAAAGGTGACGACAGTCAAGATTCTTCCTTCCAGCCTGCAAGTAAGAAAAAGCGCAAGGTGGATACTGAGAAACCCAAGAAGCACAAGAAGCACAAGGATGGTGACCACCCGGAAGCTAAGAAGTACCGACCAAAGAAGTCGAAAGGGACGAAGAAATCAAAGCGCTAAGGGTTTGTTGGGTACGATATCACAAGTAAGCCTTATGTACATGAGTTATCGAATGATACTCAGTATGTTCTTTTTATCAGTTTATGATGAATGCAAATGATACACAAATTAGTTCAAAAGTCTACCTTCAAAGTCATATAGGAATTAGCTGAACCAGAGATGTCCGCATATGAATACTCTTCATGTAATACGGTGCTTGTGGTAGGCTGTGCCTGTAGCCATGCCAGTATACAATAAAGATATCCGTTTTTATAAACAATTTTGGTTATTACTGCGGTGTCAAATGGTGAAAAATAGTTACTTTTGGTTAAAGGGCGCCAGTTTGAGTTAAAATAAAGCGGTCAAAAGTGGTTAATCACTATATGGTATCGGTGAATATCGGTCAGGACTATTGGTTACTTTTAGTTACTTTTGGTTAAATGGTGGTGACTGGAGCGGTTAAAATTGGTCAAAAGGCTTATATTTAACCACCTTAAATTCGGTTACGACTGCTAACCGTTTATTAACCGTTTTTCACCCTCAAAATTTTTTGCAGTGATATTAATATGTACTGGCAGCTGGAGATGCACTTGGACAACGAATGCACAGTAATGGTCTGTACTGAACATAAACCTGTCATTCACTTACCTCCAGATCAAGCACAACAAGCGGCAAATATGGGAGCCTGCCAACCATGGAATGCAGAGGACAGTATATTTCATGCGGTGCCGTTCGTAAAGTTGGATCGCTCAACAATATAATTTATCCTCTTGTGCATCCGATAAGCATTTTGCGATCATGGTTATGACGTTCTGGTCCTTCTAATTATGGGTTTTCTAGTATATTTGTTCTGGATCTGCTTAGCGGGAAGGAAAAAGCAATGATATTTCGTGGTTATTATCAACCTGTCATACGTGAGAAACCGCTTCGTTTTTATTCCAGTAGTTAAAGAGTAAGAAAATGCTTTATCCAGAGCTGTTAATACAACCAGATAAAAAGTGGTGCGTATCGTCGTCAGACATATCGGCTAAGCCGCAGTGCTTCTTTCTGAGTATTTCACGCTGTCCCTGTGTACACGACACATTTTCTTGTGCTTAGTCCAAACAATCAAGCAGATATTTGATTGCTTAACAGGTATGATGTTATTTTTCTGACAGAGTTGATGTGTCTATCATCTCGGGTTGCTTTCCATTCCCTTCCTTGTTTTACTTTTGAAATCCACAATCGTACTTTTTTATAGCACGGAGAAGATGGAGAAGCCCGCCCAATTTCAATTACAACTTCACGTGAAGCATAGATCATCAGCACGTTCAGTTAATGAAACCTTGTTGCCGACGTTTTGTTAGCAGACAAAAATAGTAGAATGTCTTCTTTATAGAAAAATTGGAGGTAGCTAAATATATCCGGTACAGCGACAAAAGGCTTTTTTAACAGCAGGTATGTATCGTATGTAATATAAGCGCAGCGGGATACTATACAGACGCGAGAAAGGGAAAGAATGAAAATGAGTTACACCTAGGTAGGGTTATAATGATGGATATCTTAACGAGGCCATATTCGCTACAGAGTTGTAAAGCGCAAACTTACTACTTTTGATTAAATATGTGGCAAAAATTATTTGAGCACAGACATTTTGTGAGTAACAAGGATAGCTACTTTTGACATTGTAAAAGAAGACATATCTGCTATATACGACCGTACGCTATAGATTATGTACATCGCTAAACTGAGCTGCATGTAGTAATACTCGTGACTAAACCGATGCCCTTCAATCAATTGCGTAGATGTGCGTAACTTTTGATGTATTTCATTATGCAGTGACACGCGATTCATTAAGTGCCAACCGGCATCTTTTATTTGTCCATACCCGTTATAACTAGTATATGTCGTCGCACGACCGCTGACGGATCGCCTGAAAGATGCTTACGGTTTAACACATAACAATGAAATGAGGGCTATATTGCCCGATCCCGTTTTGGGAAGGCAAACAAAGGGAGTCACTAGCGACGCATTAAAATGATTGCAGTTTCTTTTATTATAAGAATATAAAGATTTTTGGTCTACCAGAAAGCTAATAACGTGTGCTATATGGGGCAATAATAATATACAGCCGGTATGGGAGCCTTCTGTATATTTCATATGTAAAGCTGATACGAGCGACGTACCAAAAAAATGTTACACACTCTCTGTGCCACAAATGGACGAGCAGCGCACCAAACTGTTGTGCATACTGCGCCTAGGATGAGCCACCGAGCAAAGGTTTAGAAATGAATTGCGCAGCATTAGAAAAGCTATAAAAGCACTCTAACCACGCATAGATGGATTAATGCCGTTATTCGCATCTTCTCTACAAATGTCTAAAAACTACAACGACGCCTTGCCTCTCGACACAACTGTATCATTGCTTTATGACGCCGAAAACGATCTACTCGACGAAATTAAGGTGTTTGCTTCAAAAGAGGGATTTGAAGTATCCAAAGTGAACGGTAAACCCAATGACTTCAATTTTGTTTGCTGCAAACATCCTCAAGCTTCCAATCCTGTGGTTCATGACGATGGTGACACCTACGTTTGCAAGAATGGTGTGGTCAAGAGGTATACACAAAACTAAACGCGAGACAAAGGATTGCCCATGGAAGGTTTACATCAGCAAGACGAAAAAGAGTAGGAACAAGTGGAAGGTTACAGACACGTCGTTTCAAGCCTCAAAGAGCACAGCCATAAATCAGAGACAGGAGCAACCAATATCTATGTCTCTTACAGATGAGGAAACCGTACTGGTGCCACACAAGTACCCATTATTCAGGATGCTCAAAATGATATTTCCCCAGCCCAGACCTTGTTGCTTAGACTAACAAGAACTAAAAATATTTATGATAGAAAGGACTTTATGTAGATAAAAATTTAATGTTGGGAAGAACTTGTGCTCTAACGATCATTCTACCGCTCTATTTATACCTTTAGCTAAGAGAATATCATTTTCCAACTGATTTCTTATCCCTAGCAAAATATCATCAGTTAAAAATGCTTGACGGCAGGATCCTTTCTTCCGTACAATAATTTTATATGGAGGCTGGACCAATAGAATTCAGTATTACCATCTTACCAGGGAACACCAGAAATGTCGTAACAATACATCTGATATTTTAGCTCTTTTTTGAGCGCCAACAGATTGGGAACTTGACCCGCGCTTCAAAGCCGAAGTACAGGCCTTTGAACCGTTGTCATTCTTGGATTTACGCGTTCTCTTCTCCGGCTTGCGAGTGGCAGTAGTAGCGGTGGTGGGTGGTGGCAGATAATGGGTCGGTACATTATGCGAGGCTGTTATATGATCCTTTTCCTAATCATATCGCTCCTGTATACGTGCGGTCATTTCTAGAGTGAGCGTCTAAGACGACTGCAATTCATATCGTCAATTATAACTGATGTATGATTGATAATAGAGTCAATGCTAGCCTTAACTTGATACAACGCCTCGACAACACTACCAATGTTTTGGACGTTATATGTTTGCTTGGGTAGATCGAATTTTCGTAGTTCAACAAACTTGAATATATGCGCATGGCTTATTTCTAGTTTGTAGATGGAGCACTCGTACCCTGGTTTACAAAATTATTTGATAATGTTCGTCTTTGCAATGCCGTTTAGATAAAACCCACAATGACTTACCGTTGACGACCATCCCAAATACGACTGGCCTCACAATTTTGTCTTTGACGAGTACCTCGATCATTTCCCGCAGCATGTTTCCAGTTTTGACAACATCTTGCCCTTTTGGTCCGCCTGGACGTTTTACAGTGGTCGCTTTATATAACGATACGATGGTGCAGCCCAAACTTTATCGTTATATCGAAATATCGTTATATAAAATGGGATTTGGCAGTGATTACCGTTTTGGTGCGTCGAGAAATGTATCGTTATATCGAATTATCGTTATACAAAATATCGCTATATAAAGCGGCCACTGTACTTCGATTGAAAACAGGTTGTACCGGTGCCGGTTTACTTCAACGTAGGAAGTGAAGTCTGGCTGCTTGGAACCAGACTTCTTTCCCTTGCAGTACATGAGGTTTGCGTTTGCCCTATAAAAATGTAATCAAGTTAGGCTTCTATAGAAGCATTTGCTAATACATCATACCAGTTGTATTGCAGTCGTTGTTCTGCAGTAAAAAGCCACGTGATTGGAGAATGGAGAGCTGCATGGACAAGCGTGTCCTCATTGATTCCGCTGTAGTTTTTTGGTGGTAAAACGCGAACAAAATTGTGTAGTATTCGAGGAATACGCAATCGTATAGTCATCTTCTGTTTTGATTGCATCGCATTGAAAGCTCAATGCCAGATTTGCTATATCGTACTTATTTTGATCCTCGTTTTCCAGGACCTACGCATATAACGTTAACCTGAAACTGCAAACAACAGTATTTTAATCGATTACCTGAAGAAGATCCTTCGCCCATAGTGACGTGATTCCTGGCAGTCTTTTGAAGCCCTGTCGTCTGTCAAGTTGTATATGGATTGGAATACTTGTGTATTCTTTTATCGCATCTTCGATCGCAAAGAGGTATACGCAATTGCGGCTCCTAATAGGCATGAAGCAAATGTTACTGCAAGTTTCTATGCTTGTACAAGCAGTGTTGGCTAAATATATCTGCAAAACCTTATACTCACAATGCACGGTATGCTGTAATTCCTTTGTGGTCTTTGTTATTTTCCTTAAACGTGTCGTGGCTGACATGATAATTCGCATAAACATGAATTCGAATAAACATTAGTTCGGGATAAAATAAGAGTCGGATAAAAATATGAAAGTGGAACAATCAGAGTGAAGAGCGACACTCAGTGAATCATCACTAGATGGCAAATGAACCAAGATGTGCCATAGTCAACAGTATAAATAAGGGACTAGATTAGCATATGAAAAGACAATCAGAACAGAGATTATTTTACGGTCTCAGCGACTCCCTTATTGTTACCAATTGAACCTTCTGCATCACAAAGCGATAGCTCACGGTATCTGTTCAAGATCGAAGCCATGTCCACTGACTTATCTCCGTCTGCGATGATCCACTATTTTTTAAGAGCGCGTTATTGTATAAGAACAGAAGCAGAAACAGTCGTTTGCACCTACCCGATCCGCATTATCAACCACTGGAAGCTTCTTTTGATAGACGGAGATATGCGTATCTCTTGTGATTCTTTGTTCGTTATCATCCTGATGGATACGATGAATCACGGCTCAAATGCCAACCTTCAAGGATTTCATTTGAGCGATTGTCAAGATCAATAAATGAAGGGATTTAGTCATCTTTTGTGTAATGCAAGTAAACCGGTGTTTTGGGAGTGGTCAACTCCCCGGGATCATTTCGCTTTCTTCCTGTTGCTGCGATTGTTGCTCTGACGAGGAGGAGGCAACACAGGGGTTGTAAGCATTTGAGTTCTTGTAGGTGTTCATTGCACACACAGTATACGTTGAAAGATTATTCCTAGTAGGAGAGTGAACGGTAGTTCACAAAGACAAGTTTAAGAGTAAAAAACGGTTTTGTAGGTTGGGTGAGTTAACAGAAATAATAGATTTTAGCACTTTTGGCGTATTCAGACCAAGTCTTTGTGTGTAAACAATGACTGGTTCAAGTTACAGCAACAGGCTTGTTCTCTGCTACACTCACCAATTCATCTTACACTTATTTCGTTTTTCGATGTCTACGTCTGGCTGTATTAATCCCCTTTTTTCCTCTTCTGCGCCAGCTTTGTTCACCACAATCAGCGAACTGGAGTCACCCTTTCTCGCACGTGCTCTGTTGCATGGCACGTCAGTTTTGGATTCTGGAGATTTGTATTAAGGTCGTTTAGATATATATCCATCCTACGCCAGACTCATTGTTGACAATCGGCCTTCATACCTGCAGTATTACCTAGATCTACCGCCGAAAATGTCATAAAACCGTCATCAGGCTGGATGCTATCGCTGACCCTGCTGCCTATCCGTAGCTCATTCATCTTCAATAAAATTTTTTCTGAAAATCGCAAATACTACCTTTGCTCGAACGATCTGGTGGAGTGTTATACATAGCATGCTTTCCTGTCACGAGGATCCGCTCTGTCCACATGAAGATCATCAACTTAATTTGGCATAGTACTTTCTTTTCCGTGACCCAGAGAAATGGTAGACTTGGTAAAAAGTGTCTTTTTACATTTGAAGTATCCCAAGAATCGACCACCAACGGTACGTTGTTCTTTGACTTACCGTCGTATAATATGCTTAGACCATCACTTTCTCTCATTCAACCCATTTAATATATCATGATCGGAATCTGGCAATCGCATTGGTACTTTGGATATTTTTCAATATCATTTAGCTTCCATTTATATTGTTCTCCCATATTTCCGTTTATACTTGTGTATGTAGCAGAATGAAATCACCTGTTGTTCACGTTGTTGTAAAAGGAAATTGTTTGTATAAAATAAATCCTGCATGGATCGGGGTCCACGATTTGGGCTATGGTAAGAGAAATAAAAAGGGTTAGTTAACCCAATACAGAGGTAAATCTCTGACTTGGCTTCTGACAAGGTATGATTAAGATAAACCTGCAATAGAAAAGATCAATGACGTACTTCAAAATCTCCGCATCCTTTGAATCGCAAAGCGCCTCTACTTAATGTTGGTATTGGTACCCATTCAAAATGATAAATCAGGTAACTCTCATTGAAAGAAATTGGGTTTGGCCCATTTTATGATCGGACTATCCATCCTTTTTCCCAAGCGTCGCTTTGATATTTGTTTTTGGTTGACCGTGCTACCATCGTCACCATGGTGGATCGAGCTTGACTGATAAAAAGGTGACAAAGGGCCCTCGTTTGTTGAAGGACTTGTTAATTCAAACGACAGTCTGCTCTACTCAGTTTTGGATGAGGCTTGATGGCTATCCCTGCCGTGACACACGGCCTTTCTTTGTGGTGATTTGCTGCTACTAACTTTGACGTTGCTCTGGGACGGTAACCACAAAACTGATATTGCCTTCAATCCAAAATTTTTGGTCAGGAGATGTGAGAATTGTAGTTTTGCTTGAACCACTAACAGTAAAAACTAGCGATGTGATTTGCTTTCGTCGGTTATTTGCTTTTAGCGATGATCCGCTGTGGTAATATGTGTGCTATGAGGATGTTTCATACCTGGCAAATTGAAAAAACTCACGCACCTTATTTTCTGGCGTGTACTTGTCAAATAAATTGTGAAGGTGTCAGCCGGTCTCAAGCCGAACATTGCCGAATCCATCTTCGCGATCAATATCTATCCGTGCCCAGACGACGATTTTCAAGTCACTGGCTTTATCTTGATCACCCTAGACTGTGCTTCGCCTGACTGTGCCACAAAAACACGTATTTCTCGATGGATTCGCTGCGCCAGCCATTTTTCATTACGCTTCCTAAGTTTGGATATTACCAGTCTTGCTAGTTATTATATTGGAATCCTTTACTCACAGTTACAACAATACGCCTTAGACACGCTGAATTATATATGTTATGTGATTGACATATCTTTCGTATAGGAAGCTATGATATCATTGTGGGTGACCCGAAGTTGCTGCTGACTGTTATGAACTTGGATAGCGGTCAGTAATTTACCCTTGCATCATTTAGGCGCTATTCTGTTCCCTAACGAAAGCGTTTACGCTCAGTTGTTTCGTTTATTTTCTTTCACTCTCCAACAATCGATATCTGTATCTCATCCAAGCACACTGTAGACTACACGTTTACTATTCAAAGACCTCGCTTTAGTCACCACTGGTCGTATGGAACACAATGTCCCAACTCGTCAAATCATCAATATACGTACATGTGTGTCATAGCTAATACACCGTTATGGCGAAACTAAATGGAATGGTATAGCGGTAGCTGTTTATTTAAAAAGAGTATAAGGTCGATATAAAGCTCGCAGTGTGATTACTTCAATTTACAGGATGTGTTATTGTCTGCGGATAAACAAGGTATCAACACTATCGAAGCTATACTAAACAGTGTGCGTATGTTATGTGTCATACTGTGGAGGAGTTAAATGAGAATGACATTCCGTACATTTACCAGTGACGTGTGAAGCTGTCTAAGTGCCGACCGGTTCATCTCGAAGGATCCGATAATCCACTTCAGCTCTTTTTCAGTATTCGTATGCTGACTTTTAAGCGATTGAATGGCTGTATTCTCCTCTAGTGTCAGATCAGATACTTTTGCTTCGACCATTTGCTGTAGTTCATAGGGGTTCATCAGTCGTGAAAACGTGTATTGCTCTCGGAATTTACTCATATTCCTTTGAATATCCAATTTAGCATTCTTACTATAGTCATGTACGCTAGTAATATTAACTTACAAGATCGATTCGCATAGCCACGACAGCTTGTCAACCACCCACTGGTCAAATGTGGATGCTTTGAGCCTTTCTTTGAGTAGTTTACATACGTATCCATACTCTGTAAGTGTTTCTGGATGACGAACATCCCAATGATCTATTGCTGCAATGTTACTCGTATGTAATTATAAGAAAGTAGTACCTATATTCCTTACTGGATCTTTGGATACAAGCGTTAAATAGCGGTTCTGCAAAAATATTGGGATCCCCAACTGGATCGAGTAAGCTATACGGTTCCATAATCTCAAGCCATTGAGGGATGGATTGTATTGACGGACGATAATATTTTAATGTAACCCTATTATCTTTTTGGTTAGCTTTCTGCATCATAAAATATTTTGAGAAAGGATACCTCATCAGAGCCAAGTTAGCTGCTTTACTAGCACGCTGTAAAATCTCAGTGGCTTCTTGTACAAGTGCACCAGAATTAGATTCACGCAACATCTTGTACATTTACAAAGCATGTTAAATTATCTCAATTCAAAATAAAGCGGATAGCTTACGTCAAGGTACTTGGCGACTACATATTCATCGTTCGGCATCCACGAAGGGTTATACTGTGACCTGCGTGGAATATTCTCGCATCGGTGTTTAAGATACTCTCTCCAGCTTCCAGTAGTCTTGCATCCAGTGAAAAAGCCTTGGATATCTTGAAAATCTTGACTTTTATGATGCACCGCTGACCAAACGTAGATAGTGTCATCGATTGCGGCAAGATTGCCTGCCTCCATGAGTGCTTCGATATATCGCAAGAAGATTGATATTTTCTGAGAATCAACACGGTGACTATATATCTTTCCTGTCTTTGGCCTCCATCGATATATCTTTATACCTCTTTGCCTAAACAATTTCGATGTGCTGCTTCAAGATACGCAAGTGTATCGCCACCTGTATTTTTCGTCAACAATAAACCAGTCTGCGCAGAAATCTCCAGTTGAATAATTGAGACAGCTTAACACCGTTACTTTTACCTCATAGTATTCGGAAACTTTATAAACGCCAGTACTAACAATACTGTTGAACAGTTGACTTGCGTCTTCATATTGCTCCTCATCAATTAATCGGCACAAGGCACGTTTCGTATCCCCAAAGATACTGGTTGAATCAAAGTTCGGATTCAACCAACGGTCTCTATACTTCTTCAATTCGCTATCCATACTATGTAAGTTAAGAAAACAAGAGTAAGAAACAAACTTGGACAAACAGGTAAATGTGGGAAGTAAGGATACCCCTTAGCTGTTTCATGTCAACTATGTTTATGACATCATATCGAAAACTGAAAGTACGGGCATATGTAATGTATTTTTCAGCACTAAAGGTAGTGATAATTTTCCGTCACCGATCTCATATGCTTCATAGAATAGTACTCAATGCGTAAGATAAAAGAAAATATGGCAGACCTTATCATGCCAATCCTACATGTGTAAAATAAATTATCTCGTGGATTGATGTTTAAGACGAACCACTACCCAGCAATTCGAGTAGCCGATTCGTTTCTCTGGAGTAATGAATGCCGTGACATCCAGCAATTCAACGACAAATATACGAGATCAAATTAATTTACTTCCTTCCAACTATGGAATTAATGCTAGGTTGAATCCAGATACTGTCTCTACTTTCGTCACTAGGCTCCATTGTAGGAAATGATTAATACACCAGTAAACCTGGTTACTTTAAGAATATCTTCACTGGAATTCACCTGCTATTGACTGCAAATGCGTGCGCACCATTATTTCGGATACGATTCCTGTATGTCTAGCTAGCTATGGCCAGCAGTGGCTACACATGAGTGTATGCGGAAATGAAAAACATTGCGCAAGCTACGCACACCATTCGTTTCCGTGAATTTTAACAAAAAGTATGGAACTTCCACTTTTACGAAAAATAAAACTAATTGTGAAGCAAGAGCTCCAGGAATATCTATCTACATCTATAATATAATGGATGATATTTAAAACACTTGATTCGCACGAATAAAATAAAGTAAGCTAGTGCTACGATGTTGCGTTTCCTCATTACGACGAAAGTAAGCCTTGCTACTCTCTTGATAAGCTTAAAAACCAAATAGTATAAGCCTAATTAAGCGTCTCTCATTTTTTTAACATTGCGAGCGAGGTGCTCCATTATACGACGAATTATAAAGCTCTACTTTCTAGTGCTTCCTGGCAAGTAATCGATGAAATTCCTACAAAAGTGGAGCAACATTCCTTGCTGCCAGCTAGTTGTTGTAGTTCATGTAGAGGCTTTTGATACGCCTGACCGGCTCGTCGTTCCTCACCCTGCGACTCTTTGCTTAGTATGTTGACTTTACACTACATCTCGAACTGAAGTTCTGCTGCTGCAGGTGGCAAATCGTTTGGAAAGTTAATACCATTGATGCTTTTTGACCTTCCTGATCATTTGATGTTGCTTTTACACTGCTGGACGGCATGCGGACAGGGAAGCTACTGAAGTCCAGAGATTTTAGAAATTGTTTGGGTGTGTGGAGTGGATCCAATGACGCGATAAGTGACCTGAAGCGATGATACATAGTAACTTTTCATGGTCTGGGACAATACATTTTCAAATCGAAACAGAACAACTTAATGATAGCATTACTTGTCTTTCTGCAGCAGGGTCAGTACTATATTATATTCCGTGATTATATACCGGTATTTATTTACACCATACTATGCACAGCGTAGATAATGGTGGGTAATGAGATTAACAACGGTTTAGAATCATGGATGATCATGTTTGATACACTTGACCGTAGGAGCGGTACTAATGATGAATCCCTGGTGCGTTGCCCAAATACGTGCTGTCTAGAACGTAGACACTGATATTGTAACACGAGTTATTCAGGCCTATATCATATACCAGTGCTTCCGTACATTACTTCTTTCTGCATGACTGTGTGCAGCATAACTTGTTTCTACACATGAGCACCCCTTGGTTCTCGCTCATTGCAATGACCAAAGAAAAAGGAAGCAAAGTCGTGACACGCTACTTTTTATTTTCCCACTGCCACATTTTCTTGCTTCAGTTATGCAACCTGCTATCCTTTCATCACTTCACTGGTATGAATATCCCATTGGTTACATGCTCAGGTTGAGCCACTGTTATTAAAATAAAGTAGAGCGCATTTGGGACCGTAAGTACATAGTGCTAATGTGCATCTGGAAGTCGTTTGTTACACAAGAAAAGAATATCACCCTTTTGAAGCATAGTATACAGTGTGATTCATCAGTTTCCGATGGTCAACGACTGTAGCGGATCGTATTTCTCTCCACGAAAAAGCTTTCGCGTCAAATCCAGGTTTGCATTTCTTGATACGTGCACGGGATGATCCAGGGTTGAAAACAATTTGACCAAATCAATACCAAGCCAAGTAATGGCTAGCGTCCATTTTATGAGAGTTGAAGGTCACAGAAGCTTGTGTTTGAAGGATTATATCCAGCCTTGCCTTGATGACATGAGCGTAGTCCAACACGTTATAGGTTGCTTAGATGAGACAAGTAGGCTCGCTCGGATGTTCATCCGCTCGCCTTCAGGGGTGGCTACTTCAGGCCGTCGCTATCCAGTGAAAAGTTTCGGTCAAAGAAACCGAATAAGGTAGTAGATAGTACACATTCGCACGTAAATGGATGCGATCATATGAGAACTTGCATTGAACGTCTGCAGAGTGCATGAATTCTCCTGTCGGTAACAAGGAAAGCTCTGCTTTCATGAGCTTTCTATACTATGGTTGCTATAATATAATTGTCCATAGACTGGACTCTACGTCGGGTGAATGCGATTGTATGCGAACAAGTGACAACAAATAACCGAATTTTAATCCCGCCATCACTGTTCTCACGTTTCCACACCTACTCTGCTAGGTGCGTGCGGGGTGGAAAGCATACTCAACTTTCCTAGCTTTGTCCATACCTAATGCCATGTCACAACACTTGTTCAGGGCGGGAAGCCAACTTTTGAATACCTCGCGATCCGCCGCTCGGTCAGCATTCCCAGCTCTTATAATAGCCAGGCGCTTTTCTCACGGTCCAAGCGTTCGACCTCAATGTCACCTAGTTACACGATCCACGTATCCACAAGTCCGTCTTCGCATTGCGCATGCCAATTACTCCACTCATGCACAGCCCTATAAGAAGGTAGCGCTCTTTTTTTTTTTATCTAACTAACGAAAGGAGTGTTCTGTGACAGAATGACTGACTTCCGGGCCTTTATAGACGTTTGACAAACTATTGATTGCGAATCGCGGCGAGATCGCCTGTCGAATCATTAAAACAGCGCGTAAAATGGGAGTACGGACCGTTGCGATATATTCCGAGCTCGATGCCAACGCACGACACGTTCAGCTGGCTGACGAAGCCGTGTGCCTTGGTGATGCGCAATCCTATTTATCGATACCCCGGATATTAGATGCTGTACGACGCACAGGCGCGCAGGCCGTTCATCCTGGCTACGGATTTCTCAGCGAGAATGCGGCATTTGTGAAGGCACTTGAAAACGAAGGTATTATCTTTGTGGGGCCATCCGCCGACGCCATCGCAGCCATGGGTGACAAGATCCAAAGCAAGTTGATTGCTGAGGCCAGTGGGGTGCATTGCATTCCCGGTTACAACGGCGAGGTTGCGACGTCTGAGGCAGCTTTGGATGTGGCACATCAGATTGGATATCCGGTGATGATAAAGGCCAGCGCTGGAGGTGGTGGCAAAGGCATGCGAATTGCGTGGAGCGATGCCGAATTGGTCGAAGGGTTCAAGTTGGCCAAGCAAGAGTCCAAGTCGGCTTTTGATGACGATCGCATGCTGATCGAAAAATACATTGATCAGCCGCGCCATATTGAAATCCAGGTGCTGGGCGATAAGCATGGCAATGTTATCTATCTTCCAGAACGTGAATGTTCTATCCAACGGCGAAATCAGAAGGTTATTGAAGAGTCGCCGAGTGTCCACGTCGATCCTGAAACTAGACGCAAAATGGGTGAGGAGGCGGTTGCTTTGGCTCAGCATGTCAAGTACAATTCGGCAGGTAAAGGAAAGCTGAAAAATCCAAGTCTGGACTGGCGCCTTTAATTGTGTTTACATCAGGCACTGTTGAGTTTTTGGTGGACGCGGATCGCAACTTTTACTTCTTGGAAATGAACACACGACTCCAAGTAGAGCACCCCATCACGGAATATGTCACCGGTTTAGACCTTGTTGAGCAAATGCTTTATTCAGCAGCTGGCTATCCGCTCACTATCCAACAGAAGGAAGTGCAGTGCCGTGGCTGGGCTATTGAGTCGCGCGTGTACGCCGAAGATCCGGCAAAGTATCTTCCGTCTGTCGGAAGGCTCCTGGTCTATCAAGAACCTCCTCAAATGTCGGATCGAGTGCGTTGCGATTCCGGAATCAAGGAAGGCACCGATATCGTCGTTGAATACGATCCTTTGTTATGCAAGCTCGCTACGCACGGAAAAACTCGCGACGAAGCAATCGACACCATGTTGCACGCCCTGGATGAATATGTTATCAAAGGTGTCACTCACAACATTCCCTTGCTGCGAAGCGTCGTTGGACATCCACGATTTCGTTCAGGCAAAGCTATCACTACCAACTTTTTAGCTGAAGAGTATCCGGACGGTTATCGTACAGCTCATATATCGGATGGTGATCTGCAACAACTTGCTGCGGTGAATGCAGCCATGTGGGCCAAGAAGGAAGCGTTCGTTGGAGACAATGCGAATAATTGGCATGTGTGGGTTCAGGTGACTGACGAACAAAGTGGAGAAATGCGAGAAACCAAAGTAAATATTACAAAGATTGGAAACGACAGCTTCAAGGTAAATCACAAAGATTATGCATGCACTGTGGCTTTAACAATGAAGCTATAGGCTTCATCGCCGTCCTTTGAAGAGCTCAGCTTTTCGACACACTGGCCATTGGATGGGCTACTTGCAAAGGCATCGATGCACGAGACAGGGCAAGAACTAGTCGTGCAATACCTCGATGTTCTTGATTTTGGATTCAGGATACAGTATCGTGGCGACAAGGTAAAGATGGGAAGCATGTATCCATAGAAACGGGACTGACAACATACAATAGTTCAAAGTTGCGGTTTTGAATGAACGACAGCATGAGCTGGCGAAACACATGAAGCAAAAATCTGTTGAGCAAGCCAGCGACCTAGTCATCAGCCCAATGCCTGGACGTATTATCAGTGTGGCGGTGAACAAAGGTGACCAAGTAAGTTTAGATACTAAAATTTTTCTTTGTGTTTTTCGGAGGTACTGACGAAGTGGGTGTTTAGGTCATTCAGGGCGCGGAGGTTGCTGTGGTCGAAGCGATGAAAATGCAAAACATCCTGCGAACAAGTCGAAGCGGAACTGTCAAAAGCGTCAATGTACAAAAGGGAAATACTGTGAAATCTGGACAGGTTTTAATAGAGTTTGAAGACGACGTTGATGTATGATAAAATATGTACAATATACAGTGTAATATATGGTTTATTTGGCCTTGGTGAAGCGATACGTGAATCGTTTGCGCGTGAATGCGAATTCGCCGAGCTTGTGACCAATCATTTCTTCGGTAATGTGTACTGGCATGTAGTCCTTTCCGTTGTGAACGAGGAATTTCAGACCGACGAATGAGGGAAGAATGGTGCAACTCCGGGCTATAGATACAATAAGTAAAATGACTTTCAATCAAACCATAGGGACACTATTACCTTGGGTAGCAATGGGAGTGCCATTTTGGATCGCCTGTCGAAGACCAGGGAATGCAACGAAGAATGGACCTTTCCAGGCGGCGCGAGGCATGTTGACAAGTTGCAAAGGAATTCGGTGTGGCCTTGCCATAACATTTTGATAGTCAGTCACACACGATTTAAACCCACAAAAAAAAAGAGCTAGTACACTGCAGAATCAGATATTTTAATAAAGATGCATATCTATGTCACGGTATAAAGCACAGAAAGAAAAGCGGATCAAGGTGGGATAGAGGGAAAATACCAAGCGAAGAGGATGGGAGTGATTAGGGGTGGTTGATGCATGGTCAATGAATTATCGGCTTCTTTGGAAATAATCCTCCTTGTCGATAACATAAAAGAGTTTATATGTGTTTTGGCAGATCTTATACTCGTGTCCAGAGTAGAGCACTTGGTCGGTGTTCCGATGTGCTGCCCGCACTTTCCGTACGTTACGCTGTAAGAATCGTGAGGTCATGTTTGACGTATCAACGCTCGGATTCATTGTCTCCCAGTCCGTAAATGCCTCTACATAGCCCATGTAATCTTTGAAGTCCTCATCGTCGTCGTCGTTTCCAAGCATAGATATGGAGAGGGTAGTGCCGCCAGCAGCACCAAGCTAGAGATAAATTTGTTAGCACTCTTGGCAACAAAAGTAGCAAGCCAACCTACAGTGGACAGAATCATGTACAGGTGCTCGTTCCCTTTTCGTATGGACTCAGCTTTGACTTTGTATAGCTGCAGCGATGATAAATTTTCCTCCGGAACCCGGGTGTCTTCTTGAATGTATAAATCAACAAGGCTGCGACAGTTGGGCTCAGTGACACCCTGGTATACTTGATTGGATAAAGCGTCCAACACTTTGTCGAATGTAAACAAAACGTAGGCTTTGAGACCAAACATATATCGGGTGCACGCTTCATAAGTGCCTTGGTCGATATCTCCTTTCAGTAGCCGTTCGATGAGATCCAGCATTATTGGGTAGCAGCCATTTCTAAAGTCCAGGTCAATTCCTATGCGCTCAAAGTTAGTAACAGTTAAACGAATTCCGTCGGTTGATCGTACCGTGGTGCTTCACTCTATTCGTCGTTATATCCATCTGCGCCGAAATGGCTTGCTTGGTCTTTTTTGGATTGATGCAGTACTGCTGTGAAATAGTCTTGGCTATTTCAAGGCGCTCATACGCAATCTGGCAGTGATAATACATCAGCTTCCACTATATCAGTAGTTGTGCAAAGTGCAGCATACCTGGAATATTCTAAAGAAGCAGTATAATCCGTCATTCACGAAAACACCGTCTGCTGTACATGGCAGTGTATCAGGATCTGCGTTTTTTTTTTTTGAGAACAAGTTTGTCAGTGAACGAGATCCAATAAAGCCAATGCTTGCTTTTACCATCGGTGAGTATCGGCTCAAACCCTTCGACCTTCAGTAGCGGAAGGACAAAGGATGAAAAGAATTGCTCCATCGTATCCTTCACTGTCTGGCTGTATATGATATGGTGCTTGTTGAAGACTCCCAGCACCCGTATGACGTCGGTGATAATGTCGAGATCCTTAAAGTCGAAACTTATTTGCGGGCCCGTGTTTCTGCGAGCCTTGTTGCTGCCAGTGTCCTGTTGTTCGTAGCTGATTGCTTCAATCTCGGATATCAGCGACTTGGGTAACAGGGTCTTTTTGTCGATCTGTTTGAATGTGTTCGATCGACTATCAAGTGCTTTGTAAAAGTTCTCAGTCTCAGTCATCTTTCGACTTTTGTCAGCCTGGATCTGTAACGGCAAAGTGAGTGGCCACTGGTTCACTATCTTGATGATACAGTACATACTTTCTTTTGCTTCCACTCTTCCACTTTTGTGGTCAGCTTTTTCAAAACGTTGGGAACGCTTTGTACGGGATTGTTGTGCAGCTGATAGATGGTTTCGCCTACTAGCTTCTTGTCATATATCTTGGTAAGAGCAGGTTTGTAGACCATTTCTGTTCCTCCGCCCAGGTGCTTTTGTGGGCGATAGCTGGAAAGCTGGGACGCGGAGAGTGTGTCCATGTAGTCCTGTATCTGCTGGAGCAAGCCGATAGTATTCACTCCGGAATCGATGCACCGATCCTCATAGTAACGCTCATCTTCAAATCGATGCAAAGCTTCTTCGTACTGGTTCTTTTTGGAAGCGACAAACCCGCCGTCTTCACTTGCCCAGATAGGATGTGATGCGTATTCGTCGTTCAATGCCTCGTTGCACAGAATATCCCTTCCGGAACATTTTGACTTTGCCTTTTCGTTATTAAGGAAAAAAAAGGTTACCATCTGTCGTCAAAGAAGAGAGCGTTTTGCTGCTTACGGATTTGGGAATTCGTCGATAACTTGGACCTGGTCCGAATTCAGATGCAGTATGGCTTCCGCTGAGACTGCTTGCACACTGAGTGTCGTCATCGAACGGGCCAGTTGCTGTTGCGGATTGTATAGAGCTACGGCGTGTTGCCAGTTCGTAAAGTGTAATTTTGCGTGTAGACGACGTATGTGCTGACTTTGAGCCAAAGCTTCTTTGAGTGCTCGCGCTGGTTTGTCGAACATGCGAGTTCTATACACGGTTTAGAAATTTTACTATGTTTGGAAAAGAGATTCTGAAAACCCACTGTAGGCTGGAGAACATCAGGTGCACTGGTAGTGCCTCGTACAGAGCTGACAGGGCTTTGGTCTCGCGTTTCAGATTTCTCACGATGGCCAGTTATGACTGTTTCAGTTCCATTCATTGATCTCGTTTCCTGGAGATACAACAAGTTTAGTTTCTTGGCACTACGTTTGGTGTGAGAAGTGGATGACATACCGAGACTTCGCGAAGTTCGACGTAACCCACAAACGTCTTGAATTCTTTAAGCAATGGCCCATCGCTTTTAAGATATTCCGAAGCCATGCGTACTGTGGTGCCGATGTCCAAGACACCTTGGTTGAACAAGCCGATAAGCTTCAAAAAGTCATTGTAAGTTATTTCGTTGCCAAGCAACTTCCTTATGCGCGTGAATAAAATGGTGGTTTCCCAGCCAACAGGCAGCTTGGGCTGACCAAAATAAGTCTTGTGCTTTTTGGATTGCTGCGCAGCCTCACTGTTAATTGACTATTAATCTAAAGGTATTTCTGATAAATGTACCTGATTAACGAGGTCTCTGTCGTTAGAATGTCTCCGGCCTGCAGTAAAGTTATCGTAAATCAAGCTGTACGGGAAGATAGTAGATTGCACGTACCCAAAACCATCGGCTGATCCGGCAGTGGCATAAAGTGGTTGAACTCTCCCAGAAGATACAAGTCCCCGGCCAAAAGGTTACGCACTTCGCTGTGAATCTAAACCATCAGAAAACGATAAATGATTCGCTAACTTGGAAATCGGTTTGCTAAGTAAAAATAGCTCACCGTTACAAGGTTAATCTTTTTGCAGCTGTAGGACTCCAGCAGCTGCGTGAACTTGTTGTATATCTCGGGCTGATCAGCAAAGCGGCTCTGAATAGGATCGCGTAAATAGAATGTTCTGGATGGATGGCCACAATGATACTTTACTTTGAGAAGATTTATGAAGTGAAATGCCGAGGTCAGAGGAGCAGGCCCAGGCGTACCAATCGGACTTGATGACTGAAATTCCATGTTAGGCTGGACAACCATACCACAAGACGCACATACTTGCTCCATGTTCTCGTCGTCATCAGGGAGATCTGCAATACGATAATCCGCAGGCAGAAGCGAGTTGAAAGCCGCTATTAGGTCCTGCTTTCCGTGCAATATCTTCTGGACGCGACCGACAGCTTCTGAAAAGGGCATACTAACCGATGTTGCATTTGAATATACGTTTCGCCGCACTGGTTACTAATAATTTCGCTTACTTTTGGGTGCGTGTCAGGCGCATGATATCGACAAATGAGCTATAGACGTCAGGATGGTGGCGAAATTCTTTTCTAATCGAGGCAAGGAACATGGCGGTGTCATCAACTGGACTGTTCTCCTTGTCGATGCTGTTACTATCGTCTTCTTCTGTCGTCACAGGAACAAGATCGACTTCCTCCTGTACTTCCTCTTCTTCCTCTACTTCTTCAAGGACAGCAGTTTCGTCTGACACGCTGTTGGCTTCAGGCACTTCCATCAGGTCTGGCTTGGGATCATTGAGCAACATGGACAGATCCGGTCGCATCGATGGACTCATTTCTTCCGTTTGCTTCGTAAGAGGCGGCGTAGGTGTGGGTGTGGGTGTAGGCGATTCTGTCATGGCATACTCCTTTGACCACCTTCTTCCTGGTGGATCATGTCGGGTGAAATTTACTGAACTGTTGACATCCGGCGCTCGTCCAGAGACGCGCTCGACACTATTGTTGGTTGTCAATGGAGTTGCTGGGGCCGGCCGTGGAGGTGCAATGATGCTGGGCGTGTAATTTTGATACATTATATCAAAAGGGTGGCGCTGCTGTGGTGGTTGCGATGGCACTTGCTGCTGCTGCTGCTCCCGTTGAGAGGACATTGCGGGTAATTTAGCACTACGGCTATTTAGAGAAGGCAATGGTAAAGGGCGCAAGTGACGTGAAAAGCAGGTTAGGTCGCACACGCACTTCTTTGCTCAGGAGGTTTGAATGCAAGACAAAAGGGAAATGTGACAGTGAAGAACGAATTTAAAAGCGGAATCTGCATATGAAGGCGTTATCAGTAAACGCATCTATTTGGAAACAATATGTGTTATGCTGTAAAAATGACCACTATAGCTCTTCCACTAACTCCTCATCCTCGTCGTATTCATCGTACTCGTAGCCGTCATCGTACTCCTCATCATCGTCTCCGAATTCCACGCTGACGATGCCGTTGTATATCACATACGCCAGGAGGAATGTCACGCCGCCGGCTATAGACCATATCCTCTTGCGCTCAAAATCTACTTGTGCATCAGATCTTTCCTTCTTGTCTTCCTCGTCGTTGCCCATGTATGCCATCACATCGTCCTTGATGTTGCTCACAAACGCGCGCGGGTTGTTCCACAGCGTCCGCCACATTGATGGAATATCTTCGGATACTTCTGATTCCTGTTGTTCTGATGAAAAGTACAAGTCTTTGATACGGTCGCAGAAGCGTGCTAGTCGCGGATATTCGTTGGTGAGGATGTGCTGTAGTCGTCGATGTGCCAGGTTAGGATATAGATGGAGTGCGAGTTGGCCGAATACCACGCAGTCCAAAGTCGTCGGGCTATAGACATGTCAGCAAACGGCCTGCATAGATGGAGCCGCTTAGCCATACCTCTCCCCGAACATGAAATCCTTGTCACCCAGCAGTGTATCCAGCACACCATAGGTTTCACGCACCAACCTGTACATCTATTTTGCAGTCTGAGCATATTGCCACCCACGCTCCATGCGCCAACTCACATAGTGCCATCCTGATTGCTGCAATTCCTTCATTTCCTCCACTTCGTTTTGTGGCAAACCCTTATCATCATCCTTGATTTCCACGTTGTATTTCGACAAACGGGCTTTGGCATTCTTTTTCAGTTGAATCGGGACGAGATAGCGTGATGGAAATGACAGGATTTTGGCATAGGTAGGGCGAATATTCTTGATAAAGTTGGTCATGTCGGCGTACCACGTAAAGAGCTTCAAAACGCCAAACATGAGTGTAAGCATGAATTGCATAAATTACGTAACATTATTGTCCATACCAGACAATCATAGAGCTTCTCTTGCGCCAGGGCAGTGTATCTGTCATGTTGCATTCAGTTCTCTCACTTTACGAAGTTTCTCTCTGCGTATACACATACGCCAAGTACTCTGCTCGTTGTTCTTGTGACAAATCGTGATTACCATCGAAACCACGCCTGGCCAAGTGCGAGATAATTCTGTCCACGCCGGCAATCCAAGTCGATCCGTCCTTCAAAAGAGGAAGCTCGCCTTTGAAAATAAATTGAGTTTTGTCAATCGAAAGGCGCGTTATGCAGTGTATATCTTCATACCTGTTGGGCTGTATTGTGGATCGTTGGCATTCACAACGGTGTACTCGACTTGAACAAGGCGAAGGTATGCTTCGACTATAATGCATTTCGGATCGATTGAAGGCGCATTGAGTGCCGGGCTCCATACATAAAGTTGCATTGGCATGACGTTTTTTTTTTTTTGCAAACAAAGACCCTTTGATCAAACTGGCTTTAAAAATGGTATCAAGACGCTATTTTCAACACAGCAGGTTCAGCTTGACTTGTCTCAAGGTGTGCCACGTCGCTTTATATATCTGATGTTCCGTTGACCACATTAGCAAAAGTGATCGTAGTTTTGCGCCAGATAATGCTCGGGTAGATTATCAGCTGCTGCTTTTGAACACACAGGAATAAAGCGAACTTGTCCTACACAGAAAGTTATAATTTAATGATAATTATGCCAAGAACAAGTATGCATCGTGATCGGAAAAAACATAAAGTACGTACGATATTACGCGTGTTGTCAGGTACTACGTAAATAAATGGTCCGTTTCTATAGTGACATGTGCTGGCGCGTAACAACAAGGAAATGCCCGACATATGTGATGGAGACGACTGATCAACATTAAATTGGAAGTTATGTCGATCGACATATCCGTGATGCTACGATATACAACCCTGATTGTGGGCGGTGAATCACCTTTGGCCAAAGCCAATGAACTCTGACATTAAGATGATTTGTTAGTGCGACGGTGTCTTGTTGCACAGGTAACAAAAGCATAATTTAGAAAAAAAAAGTTGAAAGATCAGTCGATGCGGATGTGTTTCATTGCAGTTTATCCTGTGCCCTAGAATGACCTATCTAAAAGAGAAACCCCCCGACAATGAAAGGCGAAATGTATATATGAATGCAGAAGAAGAAAAAGTAGCGCGAAACGAGGAGAGATAGACAACGCGAGAAGGAAGGGGGTGATGTTGGGTCAGGTGGGATTTATTTTGCACCGTTTGTTGCGATGCTGCTCGCGGCAATGCTGGCCGATTCCGAAGGTGATGGGACAGAGATGGCGGGACCTTCGTTTCTCCTTACATCCAAGTCCTTCTTGATCTGCTCTTCCAGCTCTCGGATGTCCTGAATCGACATGCCGTACCATTGATCCATCCAGCAAAACAGTTGTCTACATGTGACGGTTAACATATATGGACAATGGCCATTGTGTCCGCCGCCTTACCTATGGAATTTGATAAATAGATTGTGAATGGTCTTGGCAAGGAAAGATTCCACCTTGCCTTGGATGCCGAACCACTTAAACTCAATATATACCAGCTTATAGCAGGTCATCACTGGCTCGCAGGTCTGGGTCCAGTTTGGATCGGTCAGCGGACCACGACCGGTCTTAATCGAATGCACAAGCTTCGGATCTTCATGGGGCTTATACTCCTTGGGGTCGATCTTGTCGTTTGCGACATCGATCATGACAACTTCGCGCTTCTTGAGATCGCCATTGGAAATTTTCAGAGCGTTCTCAAGCTCACCGCGCGAGCCGTCGACGTGCAGGGTTTCGTAGACAATCGAAAAGTTATCCTTCATATAGCCATTCTAAGGAGCCATCGGTTAGCGCCGTGTCCCAAGGTCAGTGGGCGTGTTTTGTTTACCTTCAGCACTAAACAGTTTCCGGTTGAATGGGTTTTTTTGCTAATCGTTAGAGATTTGTCCTCCGAAAAAGCTCCTCAAGCTGGTGTTCCCCTAATCATTACCTGTTTTGCAGTACGGATAAGCGTTCCAAGCCTATGACAACAAACAGTAAGCAAACGGGCTCAACCACTCCCCAAAGCCGATATGAACCTCTTCGTAAAGATCGAGAGCGCCGGCGGGGGCAAGCGCGCGTACGAAGCCAGGCACACGCGATGCCAAACGGAAGATCTTGTATGTGTACTGCCCCTTTTCGCCATTCTCCTTTTCATACGGCTCGTTCTTCAGAACTTCTACGCCCTCACCACCACCGGTCTGTTCCTTGGATGCCATGGCTGTGGCATACAGCTGACCTGCATTGCGAATCAACCCACAGGTGTTTTCCCAGATTAACCATCTGACAGTTCATCGGATGACCCGATTACGCTCATCACTTACCGACTTGGTATTCGGATTCTGTGCAGTTATTGATGACTCGGAATTCCTTGATGAGCATGAGTAAAAAGGTGTCGAAATGAAATGCGACGTGAAAAGATGGGAAAAGGGCGAGGCTACCAAAAGTTACTTGCAGCCAAAGACTTATCGGCTCCGTCGTCCGACATCCCCCAGGTTCAAACAGCGCCGGAGCGAGAGAGTTGCTCTTCCAAATGCGGTGGTGACGTGGCGGTCAGTCGACCATCTTCGCGTATACCATTCATCCATGGGGCGGATCACATTGGTCTCCAAGGAGAGGGAGAAGGGCTGCTAGCTTTTCCGTATAATAATCAAAGCCCACCTTTTGACATGCTTACTCCGTGCCTTTTCTATGGATTTCGGAGAATTCTGCTGTCGCCTGGCAGTTTTACTGCATGCATACCGACTTTCTTAAAAAGGATGCCTATCCGTAGCCTCATCAGTTATGCTTGGCCGTCCTTTCTTGCGACTGATATCCAATTGTACATTCGTGAAACGTCCCATTAATTACCTACTGATGAGCAATTACTACCTGGTAAGCATCCGCATTGGCCAGATCGAAACTCGCAGAAATACAGGAGAGCTTCTTTCCTGGGCGGCATTGTGCGCACCACTTAATCTTGCAACCGCATTATGTAAGTCTCCCCCCTTCGTAATTTTGACATAACGGCACCAACAATCACCAAGTCGGTCTTAGTGTTACCTTGTGGAACCTTGGTGGAACAGGCATTGTGATCTTCAACAAAGCATAAAATTCTTGACAGGCTGCTGTTGAGTAACTTTGCAGCAACCGGCTTATACCGGATATACAGACCGTTGTACTACGCGATGCAACCGTGGCACGCGCCGATCCCGTTTATTAGATCGCTTGTATGCATTTTAAAATCTTTGCGAGAAATCGGGACTAATTTTCCACACTGACATGCATCCATTAAATTCAGCAATAGGACTACATATATTTGCTATCACTTTGGGTGCATGATTTCGGTATGTACTGCCAAAGTTACGGATAGAGCAACGAAATCTATTGTTTGCAACATAATGCGGCCTTGTCATTCTGTGCAAATGCACGATTATTTATGCAGCGGCCTATAGTATTCACCCGATACTTACACGCTGATCAGATGCGCGATCTTACTGACATAGCTGCTACTGTAGGCACACGCTAAGGGTTGCAGTTTAAGGGCAGTAATTAATTTTACTGATAGACAAGAAAAAATGAAGAGCGCCTTAGAGATTATGTAGCTAATGCTCATGGCCATGCTGATCAAAGGGCATTTGCACGATACCCTTACTTTCTTTAGACTATTTGCTTCTTTTTATTTATTTTTTTTTGCAGAAGTATATCAGGATGGACAGCACTTGCTTATGTCATGTTTAAAAAGAAAGGTGCCCAAACATATGGCTGCTGCGGCAATCTAACGAGGAACTGGCAGTTCATAATACGTGTATAGAACAACCTTGTGCCCGATACTCCAGCATATTCTCTCTTACCAAGAATTGAGTGCCGCGAAAGGCTTGGAAAATATGTTTAATTAATGCCCTCTAAATCTTGTGCGTAAACTAGGATTAGCCTACTACACCATATTTATATTTCTAAACGAGCAGACAAATAAATGAAGGGTATAGTCCACGTAGACAAATTCGATCCAGTAGGTATAGGAGCTTGCAAGAATACTAACCAGTTTAGGTACAATACATTGACAATACGCTGATTCTCACAAATAGCTGACCAGCAGTAAACATTTTAATAAGTCAATGAGCATCAATACACAATTCACTGCAAAAAATTTTTGGGTGAATTTTGGGTGAATGAGTTTTTGAGGTGATTAAACATAAGCTTTTTAACCATTTGTACTACCATTTTTAGTAACTCAAGTGGTTAAAAAGCTATGTTTAACCACTTCGAAAAATTATTCACCAAAATTCACCCAAAAATTTTTTGCAGTGGCAAGTAACTAGTGTACTTCATCGTACTGCTTGTCTAACCTATATTATGCCATATCTACGATCGTCCATGGCTCATTACTGTCTCGAACATAGGTAAGTCTGGCCTTGGTATCACCAGAAAGTTACACGTGCACATCCAAAACCCACCTTTATCCACGGTATTCATTGACATAGCCAATATGTGAAAGATCTCAAAATACAAATTTAACACGGGTGTCACTTACTGAAAGGTTTACTTTTTTATTATAAAAGGGAAGGAACCAAATTTTTGATACGGTATCAAATAGCTGGTACTTTTTCTCAAAAATACTTGCCCAAGATGATGGGAGGAAAGGTTGCCTTAGAAGTAGCCTTTAGCACTCCAGAGATCGCCGAGGCTTCTAAGAGAGCTACTGATGACATTTATATTGGTCTTGCCAGAATTCCTGGCTGCGAACATTGCGTCGTGGATATTTTAGACACTCGTCTCAAGGACAAAGATACCTATGACATTGGCTACACTATTCTGTCGCATACCGTTCCCCAGTGTCCAGGGCATTGCCGACAAGGCTGAAGCCGAGAAGGCCGCCACGCATGTGAATGGCTATGTCGCGGGCAAGATCAAGAACCATCGCAACCGCTTTGGTGCTTTTGCTACCCTTTCCATGCACGAAACCAAGCAAGCTGGTGAGGAACTCCGTCGTGTTGTCACCAAGTACGGATTCTATGGTGCTTTACTTAACGATATTCAGCATTGGGTCCCAATGGCAATGACTTGTTGCATTATGATCAGCCTAAAATACGACGCATTCTGGAAGGTTGTTTGTGAACTCGATGTTCACATCTATATCCAACCCGCTGCTCCACAAGGTAGTCTCTATGAGAAGTAATACAAGAACTGTGGCTATTTGATTGGTCCTCCTCTTTCGTTCGCCAACGGTGTCAGCTTGCACCTTTTGGTACTTGTCTCCAATGGTGTATTTGATCGCTTCCCTAAGCTTCAGATCATTGTTGGACATCTTGGTGAACATATTCCGTTCGATATCTGGCGTACTCATCATTGGTTTGAGGACGTCGAGAAGCCAAGAGGAATGGTGGCCAAGAAAACACTCAAGGAGTACTTTGACCAGAACCTCTGGATCACTACTCCCAGCCACTTCTCCAACGAAACCTTCAATTATTGTATCTCTCAAGTCGACATCCACCGTATTCTTTTCAGTGTCGACTACCCTATGAGCTCATGTTAGATGCTTGCAACTGGTACGACCACAAGACCGAGATGGGCACAGTTGACAAGCTTAAGATTGTCCGTGAGAATGCCAAGAAGCTTTTCAAACTGAAGGATTACCGTGATTCCGAAACTCCTTTAGAAATCGATCATATTTAAATTAGTTATTGTATTAAAATACTTCTATTTTTGCTGTTATCAATATAATAAACGACCTTTAGTTAAAAATCATATGATGATTAGAAATTCAATTTTAACTTTGGTTTGTGTGAATTTATGTACACAATATAAGCTATTAAGCACGAGATATTTGAAGATACATGAACCAGGATGTTCAAGCACGAACTATTGAGACAACGTTTTCATCAGGACTTTGTTATTGCTGTAGATTGTTGAAATGCCGAATTTTTATGTTTATAGATATTTCGACGATATAAAAGTCTTCATCATCCGTTGTGGATCTCTCAATAGGGTTACTTAAAAATACAAATCTTCCAACTGGGATACCGAGCAGCGCTGATGCAGTACCTGGCAAGATAGAGTGCTGACGACGATATCCCAAAATTATAATACAGTATCAACGATGTTTGAGGTAAGTAAAAATAGAAATCTAAACACCCATTAGAGAATTTCAGATCGCGTGGAAATTTTCATTTTGCACTTTGAATGAATCCAGTTTTGGCAATAGGGGTAGATGCAAATGAAAAATGCATTAATAAATTTCACTTAAATCAGGAAAGTAAGTGAAAACTTTTTCATTTTCACTTTCCATAGTATGCAACATCGTAGCTTCATCTGAAGCGCTGTATAACTTACAAAATATGATTCACAGCGCATATAAGCAAATCCTGTTCTTTACTTTACTGTACCTTGTAAACCTTTTGAGAACAGGCACTATATAAAAACGTGTCTAATGCTCAAGAATGAAATTTTCACTTTATGGGGTACCCTCAAGATGAAAATGCAAAATGATTTTTCCACGCGATCTGAAATTCTCTATTATCAAACAAAAAAGCGCAGGTAAAATTGCTTTTCATAGCAACCCAAAACACGATAGAGATGGGGCCTAGCATCTTTGGTATACCTACCAATTGTTTATTAATTGCTGCTTTAGTTTGCGAGCTGAAACCGTTTTCAATTGGCTGTAAGGTGTTGCATTAGAGTTTACTGTTTCGCTCAGGATGAAGCTGTGAATAGTTCTCGTCTTCGTGGTGGCGTGCAAGTTCCGTGTAACTATTGTGATGCCGCCTCTTGCATATATCTTCGCATTATAATCATATTGTGCACCAGAACAGTTAAAAGAACGAGGAAGAGGAATCTTGGCAAATATGACCGGCAGATGATGAACTAGTATCCAATAATAAGCAGATTAAGATTACCAAAAAGTCAGTGAGACCAAAGGTCGCTTAAATTATAGCCCGGTCACTGCATTACACCTCTTGCCTTTTCACTCGTTCATGATCTGCAACTATTGCCATCGCGATCAGAGCATCAGAATCGATCACGAGGCCATTTGCACCAACTGTGGCACTGTGTTAAGCGATGACATTGATCCGCCTGATCTTGATGCCACTCCTTCTGATCGAGAGGATCGACAAACCCCTTTTAAACGAAAACACACTCGGAAGGTTTGCAGATGTTTAAAGGCTCTACACCAATTTACTTAAAACTTTATGTAATCTAGGAGCGATACTTTCTCGATTCCCTCATCGGCTACGCGAGCGCTCTCGGGCTTTCGGCATCAATCCATGAAATTCGCTCATTGTACTATACTCATCGCGAAGGCCTTTCAAAGTATCAGCATCGCTACTCTGTGGAAGCAGCCTTGAGCCTGATATACATTGCGACACGGTCACAACGTGGAGGACAAACACTTGCGGACTATGCTGGAAGACTAGGACTGAGGGACGTTAAGAAGCTGAACAACGCATTCAAGCGAGTCAGCGCCATAGTCAATGTGTCTCCAGGCCAGCCTGCACCAATAACGCGGATCTCAGCCATGGTCGGGAGACTATACGAGCCGTTGAAGATAATGATAAATTTCGATGCGGACGCTGTAAAGCTAGCGCGCCAAGCACGCCGTGTTTACCATTTTGCTGAGCAAGCAAAGCTCGAAACTGGTCGCCACGCATACCCGTTGAACGCGGCATGTATCGCCGTCGCTGCGTGCTCCTTTACTACAAACGATCAGGCATTCAGCCTTATCGACTGGAGTATGCTTGCCCAGCACATATCGTACTCTTCAAGAACCGTTCTAGCGCGATATCAAGAGTTGATGAAGATTCTGTTTTATCACGCCAAAACCCTGCCATGGCTTGCTGGTGCCAAGGTAAACAAGGCTGCTGTACAGAAACATTTGAATGATATCATACAACTTTTCGGCACGGCATCAGATCCAGATATCGAAGGACCATCAATTAGTCGCCACCCACCGGCATACATGCAGAACGTACAGCGGCTCACACGGCGCTCGGAACAAGTCTCGCGTGCTTCCGAATATCTAGAATCTGACGATGCTCCGGATCTGTTGCTACTGGATGTAGAGACTCGAATGATATACTTTCTATTAGCAAAGCAAGTTCCCGAGTCCGAGATCCAAGAAATGAGCTCCCATCATATTTACGAACGCGTACATAAACTTTACAGACAAGAAGAGCATTCTTTGTCGCCAGAAGAGATGAATGACCCAGAACTCACCGAAAGAGATATGGACGATAGGGAGCTTGCACAATACTTAAAACCCAATGTACATTAGCCTTCATATATACCCTTGGCGTCACCGCTTGTAAATAGTCTAATCTCTACAGTACCTATGTTTGAACTACTCAGATTTGGAAAATGTTTTCCCCAATCATTAACGTAAGGACCCATTCACAAAATTAAAGAAGGAACTGGGATACGTAAAATATATTGCAGGTAGATACGTATGCATGAATCCCTAGTTCGTCTGTAAAACTATGTAGCATCTTGCTACTATTGAACTATGACTTAATTGGCGTTGCAAGATTATAAATAACAGCTCCTTCGCCTGCAGATATAAAAGTTAGCTGCACTATTTCCACTCTTTTTCAACAGAAAGAACTTACTATAATCTTTGCCTTCCTCGCGCTCATAGGATGGCGGGAAAAGCTTGCGTTTCTCGGCGTAGTAATGGTCCCGCATATCACCTTCTCGCTTAGCATTGTAAGTAAGGTAAACGGCGACTCTTGAGTTATTTGTGTTGTTATCACCGGATCGGTGTGCTAAGTAGGCGCCAAAGATCAAGACGGAGCCCTGCATAATATTCAATGAGTTTGTTTTGCATTGACGAAGCAAAACTTACGGGCTTGCAATAGACAGACTTCCATTCCATCTTGTTGCACCAATCAAGAGAAATAGATCCATCATGCTTTTCCTGAGGCAAGATTCCTCGTTCGTATTCGTTCTTGTGTGATCCTGGAACGACTTGGAGACATCCATTTTCACTTGTAGTTGGATCAATAGTAAACATAACAGTCATGTGTGATGATTGACCGAATTGGACAAAAGCAGGAGCATCTTGATGCGCGGGAAAACCTGTCAAAAAGGTAGAATCCATTAGTCGGTGACGGTGTTATTCTATCAGGACTTGCCTCCTCCACCGGGAAGTTTATAGTTGACCTTTTCTTTGAAAAGAACATATTCTTCGCCATGCAACTGTTGTAGCACATCAAGTAATCGCTTGCTTTTGACATAGCCTGCCATAGCATCATGATATGGCGTAAAGTTTTCGGTACGGCAAAGTTGGTTTTCACCAGTGGTTGTATTGACTTCATAGTACTGCATCCACTTGCCCTTTTCTTGACCCCATTGTCGGAATTCAGAGCAGTAGCTCGATAAGGCAGCATGCTCTTGCGGAGAAAAGAAGTCATCAATAAGTAGGAAGCCATCATCTTGGTAAGCCTTGAGCTGTTGATCGGAAAGCACGTAAGGGTGATTGTTCTGTACAGAAGAAGCCATGACTGTGTTTGTTTATCGATCCAATTGAACATTCTTCTATCGATATTATATATATCAAAACTGTTCCTCGGAAGCGATCATGGGCCCACGCAAACGATTCTCACGTACCCGCGTAACATCACGTAACAGAGCTGCAGGACCCTTCTAAAAGAAGAGATAGTGAGAAGGGTGCAGTTGGGGCCCAGGTTTTACTTTAATGTTAAAATTGCCCAAGTATGGATATCCACGTGTGTTTTTTTTTTTTGGGGGGGGGGGTTGCGTAGAGTAGTGTGCCTACGCATCAACACGATGATAACGTCAGTTCCGAATCAGGAATAACAATGTCCTCGATCCGCGCCCTTACGGTTCCGCGGAACAATTGAAACCTTATAAGGGTTTACGCTCTTTCCCCTGGAATTTTTCACAGAAGAAAAAAAATGAACGCCGAACGCATCGTTGATTCCATATTCCAGGTGCTTGTCGATGGAAGCAAGCAGGACTATATTGGAGAGAAAATTTCACAATTGGAGCATAGTCTCCAAGCAGCTGCTCAAGCGCTTGAAGCAAGTAAGTAATGAAAAAAAGATAGATAATGAAAACCGATAGCAGCTAAATTGTGATATGAATACGTAGATGCGGATGATGAAACAGTTCTTGCGGCGCTTTTGCATGATATTGGACAATTTGCCACCTCAGCCGATCAGAAACAGATGATATGTGATGCCTCCGCGCTTACGGAGTTGGATCCAAGCACACGCACAAGTAGTGCAACGATCAGCGTAGGCGTTACTGGCCACGAACGAATTGGAGCCGATTATCTCCGAAGGCTTGGATTCTCTGAAAAAGTTGCACAACTGGTGGAGTCGCATGTTGCGGTCAAGCGTTATCTTACGGGCAAAGATTCGACGTACTACGATGGTTTGAGCGGTGCTAGCAAGCTATCTCTCAAATATCAGGTGAAGTGGGCGCAGAATCGCCAAACCTTATCACAGGAAAAGACCGCTCTAACATAATTCCTTGTTTAGGGCGGTCCGTTTACCCCAGAGCAAGTGGAGGAGTTTGAGCAAGACCCTCTCTTTGAGCTTAAGGTTCAAGTGCGCAAATGGGATGATGCCGCCAAAATAGTCGGTCTAAAAGTACCTGACCTTGAGACCTATCGGCCCATGGCTATTCAACATCTCATCCAGCAAGCGACCGCCTAGCGGATTTGCGTGCATACATGCGATTCGAGTATGAGTATTTTATATAATTGTATGAATAATCAAATAAACGGATCCAAGATATCTTATAAGTCGATGAGGTTTGCTTCCTCAACTGGCTTTGGCTGTTGTTGTTGTTGTTGCGGTGGTGGAGTATGTGTGGGGACCGTAGGGTAAACAGCCTGTTGTTGAGGATATGGCTGGGACTCATAGTGGTATTGTGGTTGGGAATTATATGTCGATGGTGGAGGTGGCGATTGGATAGGCTGTTGATGAGCCGGTGCTGGCGATCCGTAGTTCGGATTACCTAGCGACGCGTGTGATTGGTAGGGTTGCTCAGGCTGATACTGGTATGATGTTGGAGGGGCATTGGGGGTATTGTTTTGATATTGGGCTTGCTGAGCGTACGGTGCACCGTTGCTGGTAGGTTGCTGCATAGTTGGATATAATGCAGCTGGTTGCTGTTGAACAGGCGAAGTAGTTATGTTACTGGTTGGGTATGTGCTGTTTGAATAATAGTTTTGTGTTCCAGATGACAGAGATGGTCTGGTGTACGAGTTGGCGACTCGTTGCTGGAGAAGTTGATCGTATGTGCGCACAGACATATTTAACTTCTCATGCAGCTCCGCAAACTTTTCTATAGGGCAATAAGTGTTAGTTGCGGTCAGATATGGTGAACAACACCAAGCTACTTACTATGCTTCTGACTGGCTTCATCCAGGTTTTTAGCCAGCTTGGGCTGTAGCGTCCCAATTTGCGTGTACAATCGATTGATCTGATCATCATTCGCTATGCTTCCTCTAGTATCATTGATACGATGCATCAGCAACGAGAACAATTCGATATTTTCCATTTCGACAGGCGTAAGCTCATCGCTACTGTGGCGTGTGGATGCCTTTTGGCTACTGTAGTATTCCAGCGTCGACTTTTGCGCGTCTTCCATATCTTTTAGCGACGCTGCGATCGCTGCTGCTAACTCTGGATCATCCTCTTCCGGGCCGCTCGACGGAGTTGGTTCCGATATGGCTGTCTTGGCATCAGTTGCCACGTAACCTGATCCATACGCATGCCCGGCTTCCTTCTTGGAAAGTTCGAGCGCCTTTTTCAAATCCTCCTCGAATTGTTTATCGTCTTGCGACTGTTCCGGTTGCGATGGTTGGGAGGCAGATGTAGACGCACGTGCTGGGGAAGATGTCACCTGCTGCTGTGGAGCACCTGGATACGGAGGCAACGGTCCTTCTTTCTTGGCAACACGCGACAACTTTAACTTGATGTAACATCCATAACATACGCGAACAGCCTCATCGATTGCCATATGCGGCAGGGGCAATGTCTTTGAAGAGCACTCTTGACAAAACGTTCCTCCACAGTTCCGGCAATGGTGCTGTGGGGGGAGGGGAAGGTGATCAATGTTAGTTTCTTTTTTTTAACTCCACGTGTCAACAGATACCTTACGATTGGTAAGTGTGAATGCGGTTCTACATCGCTCGCATACATCAGAGTCAGTCCATTCAGGGGGCTAATCATTTTTGTTGTTAGTCCAGGTCCACGTATCCAAATCAACAGTGCGTACCGCGATGGTCTCCAGCAAAAACGAATTAACTGGCTCGACAAACGTAGGGAATCGAATTCCTTCTGCGCGGAAGAGGTTGTACGTATCGGTCAGGTAGCTGAGTGAAGGTGTGTTCTTGGCAGCTAGAGCCCATGTTTGGAGGATCGACAAAGCTTTGAACTTGATGTTATTACCGATGTTCTGCAGGGTTTCATCAGGTTAGTGTCTTTGGCACGGTTCAACAATGTATATACATACAGGCGAGTGGACCAGCGTTGAGAAGGCTTCCATGAATTCCCGGCTGGCTATTTCACGCACAAACTGATCGCCTCCGTTCTTCACACAGGTATCTGTCAGCTGTTGCGTATCCATAGCAACGAATATCAGTATCACCGTGGGGATATGTACCATTGATGCGTACCGATAACGTAAACATTTGGACATTGGGGTTTTTATGTTCGAGACGACGTTTCAATGAGCGCATGGCATCCTTTGCATTGACCTTTTTACTGCGGATTTGGTCGCTAATCATAAACTGGAGCGCCACGTCTTCTTGTCCGGCAGGCTGATTTTCATTGGTTGCCTTTTCTATTTGGTGTTCCAAGAGGTAGAGAGACGAAGGCGATCAGTACGCTGCATATGTGCAGGTGAGGGGGCATACCAATAAGCTCATCCAGAGCGCTTTGACCCCACCACAATGAAACCATTATGCAAAAGTTTGGAGCTAAAGAGCGCAGCACAGCGGTGTCGTGGCAATTTTGGACCAAGCCCGAAGAAGTCACGCAGCACGAAAGGAAATTCGTGCGTTCAACTTTTGTTTTGTATACGTGGATCCATCCTGGAACATATCCTGATGGTCAAGGCAGTGAAAGGCGTGCTCTTGGAGTGTGATACCACCGTGAAACAAATCGTACTCAACCTAAACAAGCAAGGCAATTTCGTCATTGAAGATCTTGACGAGACACATCTCTTTGTCGAAGCCTCTTGTGTCAAGAATCTGCAGTACGAGCTGGATCGTATCCTGGACGAAAACTCGTACACCATATCCACTGAGGATCGCGACAATCGGAAAAACTGACGCGGCGCCGTGCCTGACACACCCACACTCGCTCATTTCTACTCTGTACAATACTAAACACCCATACACACATACACACACACGCATATACCCGACTCATCATGAAACTACGCGAACCTTGCGAACGCTGCGGCACCAAGCGCTTCAAGAAGAAGTCGGACGGCACTCTCGTATGCAAGAACGGTCATCTGCGGCTGGGTTGGCAGGAGGAGGCCCAGGATGAGGGGATGGTCTATATGGGAACTAGACGGAAAGTGCCCACACAACCGACACAGGGCAAAACACATCAAGAACGTAGGTCTGGCACGGCGGTTTAGGACGGGTGAAGCTAAACGAGTAAACATAGGCTTCAAGGGCGTCGATCGTGAGACCGTCAATCTGCAAATCTGTCAAAGAGGGCTGAATATCGCTGTGGAGCATTGTGCCCGCAAGCTTCATTTCCCGGAACAAGTTCAAACGATCGCGCTGTACCTGTGGCAGCTATACGTCAGTACAAGCGGCAAAACGATGGACTTTGATATCTTCAATATGGACAAGGAGGACGATGCAGCGGTGGTGCAGCCGACACAATCCGCTACGGCACAGACGATTGAGGAGGAGCTTGACATTGATTTGAATGTCTCGGACGACGAGCAAGAGCGAATTGAGAATGACGAGCGACAAGAAGAGGAAGACGAAGAGTATGAATGGCCTGCCATACACTACAGCGACATTGTGGTGTTCCTATTCCTGACGTTCAAATGGGTAGCCATTCCTGTTCTGCTCTCGGACGTACGGCGGATGTGCAAGTGCCAACAAATACCCTATTCCAAAACACTGCTCGATATTCCCAGGGCAGTGCTGCGTCGCGTGGACAAGGCGTACATATACACCACGCAGCGCATACCATCTGTCCATCAGCTATACCAACGTGTCAAACTCTATCGCAAAGGCTTTGACAAGATTTGCGGACTGACGTTCCCGGAGATCAGCACACCAGGCTTGGTGCGGCGTTTGTATCCCCATCTCGGCTTGCCAGGTAGGCTACTGGGTGCTTCTTATCGCTTGACTGTGTTTGACTGAGCGTGATATAGATGTTTTCCTGGGCCATGCGCTTGTTCTTGCCGACAAAATACGCGAGTTCGCGCAGTCGGATAAGTGCTTCGTCTTTGACAAGTACGATGGTGTGCAAGCGGTCGTGTGTTTGGCTGTTCTTGTCAAGCTCCTCTACATTTTCGACGATAAACCACACGGCATCCGAACTTCGCGCGGAGACTATGCGCTTCCATCAGCCCCTGCGAAGGACCAGACGATGGCGGCGCTGCGAGCCGAATTGAAGCGTTTGCAGACCCTGAAGCAAAAGAGGTACTTTTTTGCACAACCCGCTTCTTTTATAAGCATCAGCGAACTCAACCATGCACATTAGTGATCTTGCGCAAACTGGCGCATGTCAGGCAGCACGCTTGGCATTTCTTCGTGACTTTGCGGAGGCTCTCAAAGGCGCAGGCTACAATAAGCAAGGTACATTGACACACGCAAAGTGGTAGATCTATGGGCACTGACTAGCCTGTCTTTTTTAATAGATATAGTACTGGTGGGAGAAAAGGATCGAAAGCCATCGCAAACAAGCGAATTGCAAAGCGATGATCTCTATCTTCTTCGCAAAAGGCTGCCCGATGCAAGGCCTCCGGTGGAAAAGTCACTTGCTGAAAAACAGCTCCGTCGCACGAATACCGTTTATTCATTTGCTCCAATCCGCGTGCGGAAAAAGAAGCCAAAAATGTCCAAGGAATGGCAGACCGTGATCGAGCTTCTAGCATGCCTAATCGATATGGATATCGACAGAGTGCATCGCTCGTTAGGTCGCTTTGAGAATTACCTAAAGGACGACTTGCTGCATTAACCCATATGTTCTTCATTTGTAAAGAAATAAACACATGCAAACATTTGCATTTGCGCACGCAGTTTTCTCGCTCTTTCCCTTTTCTTAAACTCACAATGGCACGTTGCGGTGCTACGCCAAAGAAGCGCAGATGGCTTTCAGCAACTGAAAAGAATCAAGCTACTGGCATAAAACGAGTGGGGATAAAATTCTGCAAGATTGCCCGCATGACACAGATAAAACGCGAAACTATCAATGTGTCATCAAGGATCGGAACTGTTAAGAACAAGCCCAGGGGTGGAGGATTTAAAAAAAGTTGACGCGCACGGGCCAGATCACCCTCACACTTAGCGCAAAGAAGAGTCCCACAAAGCCAATTTCTTTTCTTCATGTGACGATTAAACATGCCGGTGTTGGCGTCTGTAAAGAAACCGTGGTCACGCATCCTGCGAAAGGATATCTTTGAGTCATATAAGCTGGCCTGAAAGCCAGGCTTCTTGAAATAGTGTCAATTGAAGTATCTCATCTGTAAATATTCAACCATTGCCTATTTAACTCCCTTGTTATCGCTAGTCCCATTTTTCGTTGCAATAGCTTGTTGCGTATTCAACACTAGCAACCACTTGCTATCCACCGCCAAACTCGTTGGTATTTCGCCCTTTGGCATCTCTCAATTTGACCAACATGGTCGTCATAAGGCGGCTTTTGGCCTGGAATAAACTATTACTTTCCCATATCAGGAATATCAGACGCGTCGCTATATTGCTCGACGACATATATTGGACAGAATTCACATAATTACAGTAACTTCTTATTGAAAGTAGATGGCTAGATGATTTGCTCTTATGTAAGGATCACTGGTAGGATACACCTGATTAGCGTGCAATCAAAGCTGCCATTCGATATTCTTTTCCAAACGTTGATAGCCGTGATATTTTTGGCGGTTATATCTTTGATTTAAATGCTGGAAGCATCCAAGACGAGGTTTTGCTTTGTGTTTTGCCAGTCGTTTCATCTCTAGCAGCAAAGACGATAGTAGTACTGACTGTGGAAGCTTTGTATTCTGATGGTATAAGTGCCTTCCGTATAATAATTAACTGGATATGCAACTCAGAAGGCTAGTATATGTAGCGAATTGCATGAGCTTGGATGGCTGCAGTCTCGGAGTATTATGCTTGCGACTGTGTCCCTACATATTATGGAGTCGTGTTGATCCGGTATGTGTCGGATAGCCTTCGAGGCTACCACCGGAAAGATATACTGCAGTACATTTTCGACTCAACTCAACCATCCTTTTCAATTATCTTTAGTTTTGCCGTACCATCTGGTCGTGCTGTCTGAAACAGATACTTTCTGTTGAATCGTCTCGAGAAGTGTACAGTGGTCGCTTTATATAACGATACGATGGTGCAGCCTAAACTTTATCGTTATATGGAAATATCGTTATATAAAATGGGATTTGGCAGAGATTACCGTTTTGGTGCATCGAGAATTGTATCCTTATATCGAATTATCGTTATACAAAATATCGCTATATAAAGCGGCCACTGTAGCCTATTTCATCGTCGACATGCTGCTCTTTCGAGCCCTTGACGCTCTCAAAGAAAACATGGATGCTAAATGGTGGCTGCTGTTCTGTTATAGCTTCTCTTCAGTACAACACCGATATCAAAGATTGCCTCGGTGAGCTCCACTGTTGCACATGAAATGTTCAAAATCGCTTTAAAGCAAGTGAGTCTCCGACCAGCTACGTTACGTATTCTATTGTCTTTCCATTTACACGCGTAATCTAATCAGCAAGGTACTCCGGCTACTGTTTCGATATTCCATTCTGTTCTAATCCTTGCTTTTCCCAAACCTAGAAAACATGGTATGTCTTCTGGCGAAGTAGCAGTTTATGGAGGCACCTTGCTAAAATTATGCCGTAGCTTCTTCGAATCCGCTCCAAAGAAGGCATGAGCCGAGTTCAGGTGGAACCCAGCGACACCTTTGCAACATTGGGCGAGAAAGTAAATGTCCTGCCATATGTGCGGGGAGTTGTAGCTTTCACACTTTTTCTTACGCTGCATCGTTCTAGATCGCGTCCATCCTCAAACTCGATAGCACAGACACCATTGCAGTTGGTGATCAACCTCGACCTGATGCCGCCCAACCGATTGCACAGCTCAAAGACCAGACCATTGGATCTACGAATTTAAAGTAATGCTTTCAAGATCGTAGCAAAGAGGCAAGGGTGACTAATCCAAAAGCGAGCAGACATGGTGACATTGTCTACGTTTCGTTTTCGGAACCTACAAGCGCAGCAGAGGCTTCGGCATCATCCTCGCAACCACAACCCAGGGATTCTTCGGGATATATTCCGATTGATGATCTTTCATCTATAAAGCAAGACGAAGTTGACAACTTTTTGGAAAAACAACGGGGTCTGATCCAGCGAAACAAGGATCCAAACTTGTACGTTAGACGATACAGCGGTTTCCATGGTTACTAACATGGCATTTTAAACAGCTGTCGTCATGGCGATAATGCAATGTGCGATTACTGTATGCCGCTTGAGGTGGGTTTTAACCGCCTGGTTCCTGAAAGAAATTGTTGACAAATCTGGATAGCCGTATGATCAAAAATATCTGGAAGAACACAAGATCAAGCACATGTCATTCCATGCATACTTGCGACAGATTGACGCGGCAAAGCAAACAAGCGCACCTTCCTCAACAGTTCTTAAGCAGCTGCCACCCCTAGAAGAGCCGAATTACAAGGTCAAAGTACCATGTACGGGCGGTCACGCTCCTTGGCCTGAAGGTATCTGTACCAAGTGCCAACCAAGCGCGATCACTTTACAGCGACAGGTAAATATATCAGGAGATACAGGAAATGCGGGTATCTAAGGCGCAGGTTGCTTAGACATACCGTATGGTGGACCATGTGGAATTTTCGAATGCTGGATTGGTCGATACGTTTTTGAATTCATGGCGTGGTTCGGGCTGTCAGAGACTTGGATACCTGTATGGTCGTTATGAGCCGTATCTGGATGTACCTCTTGGTATTAAGGCTGTTGTGGAGGCGATTTACGAACCACCGCAGGAGGACCATATTGATGGCATCAAATTGGCATTACCGTGGGATGAAGAGGCAGCCATGGTAAACAAGGTTGCGGAGGCTTGTGGACTGTCGCTGGTTGGCATGGTGTTCACGGATCTTGTCGATGATGGTAGCGGAAAGGGCACGGTTGTTCCAAAGCGTCATGTCGATTCATACTTCTTGTCGTCGTTGGAATGTGCCTTTGCTGCCGAAATGCAGAAACGTCACCCCAGTCCGTGCAAATACTCTGCGACCGGCAAATACGGCTCCAAATTCCTGACTTGCGTGATCTCGGGCGATTTGGAAGGCAACATTGATGTCAAAGCGTATCAAGTATCGGAGACAGCAACCGCGTTGCAGGAAGCAGACATCATTGAGCCCAGTCGCAAGCCTTCGGTTATGCGTGTGCGCGAAAGTGTATCGCACGAGCGCTATGTTCCTGAGGTGTTTTACAAGTTCCAGAACGAATATGGTGTTCTTGTGAAGCAATCGGCCAAACCGACCTTCCCAGTGGAGTACCTGCTGGTCAACGTATGCTTACATTGTACAGATGGTCTGTTTGTTTGCTCTAACCTCACATTTAGGTAACCAACGGCTTCCCGCATGCACCTGACCCTCTGTTTAAGGCATCGCCTGGTTTTGCAGTGGAAAACAGACACGGCCAAGATGTTGGCGCTCTTTCGAAATACTTGAGCTCTGCCTCGAATGCGGAGCAACTCAAGAAGCTCTTATCGGATTTCCATGTGCTTTGCTTTATCAACACGCTGAATACTCTCAGCCAGGCAGAATTTGCCAAGCTGTGCGAGATTGCGACAAAGCCAGATGTACTGGCAGATGTATTAGACACCATGGACGGATGGAGGACGTTGATGGTGCTGTTGAAGGAAGCAGGTAAATGTCATTATCCAAAGCAGCAGATCGATGTACTGAGATTGTTTTCTTGGATGTAGAAGCGAACCCTCGTTACAACACTCCATCGACACGGTCGGCAACCACGTCGGGCGCGGCCACGCCTGCCGAGTTTGCGGCTGAGATATCCTGCCGGCACTGCACCTTTGCCAATCCTGGAGGGGCGGTCAACTGTGAGATGTGTGGGTTACCTTTGGGAGAGTAGTTGTATCGCGCAAAAAGCAAAGTTTACATAAAAGCCATTGGTTGCAATTGGGTATAGAAAACACTCACAGCTTCGTAGCACAAATGCCTCTTTATCGGACCATGCCAACTGACTCCTTGTCTCTCCTTCTTTCTTTTTTTTCCCAACTGAACAAACCGTTCGGCAATGATTGGCAATGTCCTGACAGATCAATCAAGGCAACATGGCGGATTCATGGACGCATTGCCGCTGGACATATTGCCGCTGATCTTTTCCTACCTTTCTCAGCGCGACTGCGTTCGCTGCATGTCAGTCTGTCGAGGCTGGTATAGTCTGGTGCCGCTGTACTCCAAGCGAGTGTGGAAAAAGCTTATTGTGTCTCCCGCATACATCCGACGGGGCGATCATGCGCGCTGGGAACAATGCCTCGGTCGACACGTCAAATCCATCACTTTCAACCAGTTCCACGACGAAACCGAGCTATACCGTATGATGCAAAAGCTTATTGACTGCGGATGTCTGCATGCTGAGCACGTTGGTAATGTAGCCCGGCTTGCACCCTGCGTAGCGTCTTTTTTAACCAATTTGGCTAGCATTGGCAAGGTGCAGTACTGTCACGCAAACCACGTTTATTAATATGTTGCGGCAATTTGGGTCACAATTGACTCATATGTCACTGAGGAGTCATTTGTCCAATATCTCGTTCCTTCATGTCATGAACGCATGTCCAAAGTTGACGCATTTCATGTTCTGGGCAGATCTTTTGCGCACGGACCATTGCATTTACAACAAAGAGCCGCCAGTCCACGGCCCATTGCCCTTGTATTTTCCTACTATCACGTTTCTATACCTCGATGCGATTATCGATCAACAACAGCGACTGGAACCGATATTACGAATGTGTCCGAATCTACGCTGTTTTATTGGCGCCAGAAGCAACATCATGCAGTTGCGAGGGACTGGTGTGTCTTACAACGCCATTGCCGTACCGTTGGACTCGCTCTTTGATTGGTGTCCGAAGGTGGTTTACCTGGAAAGCACGTGCTTCTGTTATGTTCCCAAAAAGGTTGGCCAAATCGAGGCATTCCGTGGCCATGGACTCAAATACTTTGGTGTCTGCGATGGGTATGGTCGCGATCAGGTCCTTCGTCACTTGTTGAAAAATCAGCATACTCTGGAGCATTTGGCATTTCGCAAATACAATCCTTTCCACGGCAACGACGATTGGTCAGGCGTGCTACAGTCATTGCAACTTGCACAACTGCGTACGTTGCATTTTGACGATAAAATTCGGTTCAGTGCTTCCTCGCTCGTCGCTGTATTGAATGAATGCCCAGTATTGCAAGAGCTGGTGGTCAAGAGTACGCCGTTGATGTTTGATCGAGCTATAATCCGACCGCTTAGGCGCATGCTACACCTGCACACGTTAAAGTCGCAAAGCATCGCGTTTGACGACGAAATGACTACCATCGCGATGCTTGAGCGGTTACCTGCGTTGGAAACCATCAATCTCAAGGCCCCATCGCTTGAACTGAACTTTAGCAAGATCACCCAGCGGTTGAAGCATCTCAAGCACCTTGGCCTTGTGTATGTGCGGCTCAAGTACGATGGAGAGCCCCACGAATCAAAACTGGAGACGATCCAGTTACTCAATGCGCCGTATATTACCCAGCAATTGCTCCTCGCCATAGCCAGTATACCCACATTAAAACGGTTGCATGTTAACTTTTACCAACGTTCTCATGAGGAGGAGGATGTGTTATATCTGTTTGCCAACAAGACGCAGAACAATTCAATTGAAAGTCTGAAACTCCGTGGCGTGCGTCGATTATCGTTTGCTGCGTTAAGTGCCTTTGGTGATTTTTCTCGACTTACCGAACTTGAAATGCTTGAACCTTTTGACGATCAGCTAATCACGGCTCCCATTCAAGTCGATCAACTGGGACTGTTGCAGATGCTGCGCAAAAGCACGAGCTTGGAACTGCTCTTTTTTCGAAAAATGGTACTGGTGGACGGTGATCAAGTAGTCACAAGCGATCAACTTGTCCGGTTGATGAAACGAGAATTATCGGATTACACGTTTGTTGCTGATTTGGGTACAGAGCGGTTGAGTGATTGGGAGCGTGCCAGGATTATGTATAACCTGTCTATTCGGCGTTTATCCCCAGCAAGATAAATGTAAACTTTTGCATCGAAATAATTAAACCCAGAGATGTTACTTAGTCAATTCTCTCTACATGTACGCAGCGGTGCAAACTAATACAATGATGTCCTTGGTGTTCGACGAGATCCAAGTCAGCGGCCAAAAAGTGTGTGAGTAGTACTTACGCTAATATAGCATAGCAAAGCCAAATTGGTCAATGCTCGGTAGTTGATCAAGTGCATGTAACAATGGTTATGGTGAAAAATAGCTGGACACTCGATGCCAACACCTAGCATCTTAATCCATCAGATGAAACAGGCTGGCGGCATGATCAATCAAAGGAGATCATATAAAGAGGCAAAAGGCACAGCAGACACCGGAAGCAATTATCAAACAAAACATGGATACCCTGGCTCATGATAAATGATGCTTAGATTAAAAGGTTTACAAATGTATACTATTACATAAATATCAACACACCGCCATCCAAGGCACGCTTTACGTAAACTGAGTCGAACAGACAAAGAGTATATAGTATCCCACTTGTCATGCACATTTTGTTTGTTGAAATGTTTATATACCAGTATAGCTGCAACAACCATGATCATCGCACTTCGTTTATCTATATCAAACTGGCGCGCATACGATCTTAAAGCGGTGCAACGGGTTTGCTCCCTGAAACGTTAAAGTACTTACGTACATCATGGGGTCACAAGCCTATATCTGTTGAACCCAGGATTTTGCAGTGCGGGAAACGACTCATGACTAAAGAGAAATAGGGAGACGTATGTTGGATAACGCACTATGGTCATCATTTCGGGATGCATTCAAGTCACAACCATTCGACCTAAAACATTTTATTGGCTCGAGTCTTCCCACGCGAGCTGGAAACATTTGGAAAACCCAAATGTTTATATATATATATATATCCAACTCCCTTTTGCCGCCACGGTCATATGTACAACGAACGTGCATAATACAAGCAAGGCATAAACAACACCATTGTTTAGAAAGGGGGAGGTTGTAATACAATATGCATTTTAAGTAGGAAATAACCATAATGGGGCAACCAGTAAGTGTCACAACAAGTACGGTGATATCGCTAATATGGTACCATGCATTCAAATGACACAAGACCCGCTGCACTTAAGCTTGTATTCTATTTGAGGTTACTTAAGACCCTATATTCAGAATACTTTGGGATCGTGACCTTGCAGTCTACGTGTGCCTGTTCTCGGCGATTTCCTGACCCCTGACATTTATTTATCTTTGAAAAAACGATATAATTTCGGGGTCCTGCATGCGTAATTTTTTGCATTCATTCTCTCTTTTTCCCCTCTTTTTTCGTTAAAGTAATAATCATGATATCACATGGACCAGAAGATGTTGAAAAGAAACCAACAGCATTTCCCGACGGAAATGACGAGATCACAGAGAAATCCAAATCAATCTTATTACGGTAAATTTCATTATCATTCCTTTGAACGATATATACTCAACCACGAATAGAAAGCTTGATTTCCGATTGGTTCCTATTCTTTCCGTACTCTATCTGCTTTGCTTTCTCGACAGGTAGCAGGAAAATGATATTTCAAAACGAGAAAGGAAAGTGACTGAAAGAATGTATTTAGATCAAATATTGGCAATGCAAAACTCGGTGGCCTGGAGAATGACCTTGGCATGAGTCATTTCGAATACCAATGGAGTTTGTCGATATTTTTCGTAGGATATATCCTTTTCCAGGTACCATCAAATTTGATAATGCGAAGGTGGCGTCCGTCTCTGTGGCTCTCCTTTTTGATGGTGTAAGTATAAACTCCTTACTATTGTTACTGCTTTAATTAAACAAAAATTCCTGCTTAGCTCATGGGGCACTGTCGCGACATGTATGGCCGCTTGCAAGAATGCTGTTGGGTTGATGATATGTCGTCTTTTACTCGGCTGCTTTGAAGCAGGTAAAATGAATTATTCTTTTTTCATGCCAGAGGCTTTTTTTTACTCCTATTAACACTTCAATGATCCGAACGTTTATGCAGGATTTTTCCCTGGCGTGATTTATAGTAAGCTTTTTTATACATAGGCGATATAACCTACTTATCCCCTGATACAGTGTTAAGTCTTTGGTATACGAGGCGCGAATATGGTGTACGCGTGGCACTATTTTTCTCGTGCGGGTCGCTTGCCGGAGCGTTTGGGGGGCTGATAGCTTACGCGTAAGTCACATTGTTAAAGTGTTTTCAAAATATTTTGACACATTCTTTCTTGTTATAGCATAAGTCAAATTCCCACTCATGCATTGGCGACTTGGCAATGGTATAATAGCAGCATATGCATTGCAACAGACTTAAGCAAGTTTACAAACAATACAATTTAGGTTGTTTATAATTGAAGGCTCCCCGTCGATTCTCATTGCGCTGTTTGCCGCTTGGTATTTGCCAGATGATCCTGAGAGGGCCAAATTCTTGACTGCGGAAGAACGGCGATTGGAGATCGAACGTCTAGCACAAGGTATCTGTTTAAAAAGCAACGACTGTTTTTTTCAATACCAACAGAATTGCACGTATAGATGCTGGTAATAGTAAAGATAGGTCTTTCTCATGGGCGCAAGTGATATCTGTGTACAAGGACTGGAAGCTGTACGTCTACAGTTTTATTTACCTAATGGGAGCGACGGCTTTGCACGGTGTGACACTATTTTTACCTTCCATCATTGCTGGCATGGGAGAATGGTCCGACGCACAAGCTCAAGCTCTCACCACCCCACCTTATGTTCTGGCATTTGTTACAACAATTGCGATTGGCCGCAGCTCAGATCGCTTTTTCGACCGAGCTTACCATATGGTTGCGTGCAATATCGTTGGTATCCTTGGCTTCTTGCTCTTGATACTGGTACCTCAAAGCAATGTGGCGGCACATTATGCAGCTTCGTGCCTGATTGTGGCGGCTGTATACTCAAACACACCTCCAAAAGTGGCATGGTTCACCAACAACTTCTCTGGTTTGACACGACGGGCAATTGCCTCTGCTACGATTGTTTCTGTGGGACTTGTCGGTGGCATTTTCAGTGGCCAAGTTTACTTTGATCCGCCAGGATACCAGAATGGGAATACAATCGTGTGCTGTTGTGTCATTGCGCAGACTCTCGCTGTCCTTGGATTGAGGTTCGGACTGGCGTGCGAAAACAAGCGACGAAACAAACTGTCGGCTGTTGAGAAGGAATTGGAAGTGCAGAAATATGGCGGTGGTGAGCTTGTTGGCGATAGACACCCGGATTTCCGCTACGTATTATAAAGAGAAGCATTTCGTATACTTTGTAACTTACTACTGAGTCTTTGACCTAAATGAAACAACATACTTTATTGATGGAAGATGACTGCGAGATTCACATCCCAATCCCAGTCGTGGTATTGCAAAGGGCGGAGACTCTGTCTTGTCGGTATTTGCCATCTGTGTTGAAATCAGTTCAACACTTCTTCCCGATAGTCATAATTTATCCCCTTATACTTTGTGAGCAGATTGCTTTGCTGTTAAAAATTCTTTTGATAAGCACTTTGCGTACCGAGAACCCAATCCAATAACCTATTACGTAGGTAATAGAAGAAGCGGTAGTAGTTAACAGGACTTGGCAGTACCGTATGAAGTACATGTTATTATATGTGACAAAGGGAGCGATACACACAGTTCCTTTAGCTGAAAAGTTATAAATTTAATGTGGAAGGTATTAGACCTGCTCCTATTGCATAGTATCCTTAGTTACGAACAAATCTCCGCTGAATGAACACTAGCTTTTAAACAGCTGAGAAGACTCAAATGCCACGCTGTGTCGTCAGTATCCTACTCCCAGTTATCAATAACTTGGTTATCCTACAGCAGTTGCCGCGATGCAATGGGTGGAGCTGTGCTTTGAATGTATGTACGTAGTCATTTCAGCATATATTTATGGCACGGTGTCCGCTTTTGTTGCAATATATCATCGGGTACTTCCGTTTCGCTTGAAAATCTTTTATCAATGAATGACGGTTAATTTTACCCATAGCCAGGTATAAATATGCAGCCTGGCCAAAGCACTTTTGCTCCTTGGACTTTTTCGTAGCAATGAGCTGTATGTATTTTATGTCAATCGTACAGTATATCAAACTTATAGGTAACGTTTCTTGGGACGAAAACGTCTACAACGACTTTCAAGATTCCTTAGAATACAAAGTAAGTTGCGGTTGGGTAATAATACGCGATGTTACATTGCTGACGACAGTTGTACATTTCAGGTTTTTTATCAAGTGCCCTTCCGTCGCCGTTGCTTTCCTGGTTGTAGGGCAACGTACCACCCTAAAAAGTCCTGTGCCTTGCCATGACACAGGTGGCAGCACCGTTGGCAATGGTAGTTGGTGCGGTCTTCGGTAGAAGCATCAACCACTCTTGCTTGGTAGGCGATTTTAAAGAAGCTTAGGAGAGTATGATATTTGTTGAAGAACATTTTTCCGCTGTATGCAACGCTACTATCCTACATCTGATCATCTGTTCCATTTGCTTGCGGTAAGTTGGTATAAAGTATATTTTCTGATTTTCTGTTACATGAAACCCAGGGTATATGTAGTAGTGTTGATTTAGCGGAAATTTGTTCGTAAATAAAGATACTTATATGTTTATTTGTGGACTTGGCAAAAGAAATATGGGCTAGAATAAGAGAAGAAAAAAAAAGAAACGCAAAACAAGCACAAACGGGGGGAGGTGGGGCTAAAGGGAACAAAGAGCTTCATGGGGGGTTGTCTATAGTACATGCGTTTGGTTAGAAGTCTGCATTATTATGCATGAGCGTATCGTCGCCATCATGTTCAGAATCTGACGAGTAGCCCGGTGCAGGAGAAGTCCGATGTACATATTCAGGTACGGTTGGGTGTCGCGAAGACTCTGGAGAGGAATGCAGATGTTGTGATTGTTGTGAGGGTTGTGGTTGATTATGATTGTTGTCCTTGTATCGTTTACGCATCCGCTGAGTTGCCTCCTCCAAGATTGTATCCGTATCCTCGCCACTGTCACTGTATCCGTCATCCAGCGCCGATGATATGCCAGCATCGTCCGACTGATAGCCTGTGTCCCTACTGCTTTCCGCAGGGTTTCGTACCGTCAGCGTGACCTTGGATTGCGCATGTTCTAATGGAGCAGCCTTGGATTCTGCTGGTTGCTTGCGTTTGCGGCTGGCTGCTTGTCGTTTTGGTGGGGGCTTGGGTCGTAGTACAAGGTCGCAGAGTGCATCGATTCGTCGAGCAATCACCAGGTCCTTGGGCCACTGCAGCTTTTCCATCACCTGACTTGCGCCTTCGCCTTCTGGATCTTGAATGTTTTCTTCCTCTACGATCTTTTGTTTGACATCATAGAAGGGCAGTTCAGGATCGTTGATCAAAAGATCGTGGCGACCGATACCGTGCTTGCATATACCCTGAAGCAGACCCTTGTCATGGAGAGGCACTTCCCACCATCTAAAGAAAATTGAGATGAGACTTTGTTGTCATGGTAGCTATAGCAATAAACTTACCCAGGCAACCCTGAGGTTTTGCGCGCGTTCAGTAGCAATGAATCGAGTTCCGGATGGACCATCACCTGTTCACGAATCATCTTCATCTGGGTAATACGCTTCAATGCACGACGAGCCTTGTCGTAGGGCACCAAATCCACATCGCCAATCTCCTCGCGAGCTTCGTCGTTTTTATCGTCAACAGCAGCGCTCGCTTGATCGTCTTGAGGTAAGGGAGACTGGGGTGGTTCAGCACTTGAGTCGCGGCTGGCCAAAGGCTCCTGAGGTTGGAGCTGCGGAACTGTTTGGGAAGGACCAGGTGAGCCGCCCTCTGCAGTACTATTAGCGGCCGCACCCGATTGCTCTTGCTTGTGGCGTTTCAGGACTTCTTCGCATGACACCACGAACTTTTGCAGATACAGATCCAGCGACTCATCAGTCTTCTTGTCCAAGCCGGCGATTTCCTTGAATCGTGTCCATCGTACATCAGGCTCATCAGGGTGCGTTTCAGTACCAAACGAGAGAATCGTGCGCAAAAAGTCGCTCTTGTTCTTCTTGGACCAGCGATTGGACACTTCTTGCTGCTTGGCTCTTGCTCTTTGGGCTTGTCGCGATTCGCGTTCGCGTGCTCTTGACTTTCGATCGCGCTCCTTCTTTTGCTCCTTTTCTTGTAGCTTGCGCTTGCGCATATCGTTGGCCTGTTCACGAAGGAAAGCGGCAATGATGCGGCGCAAACGCATACCAATATCGGCTTTGGATGGCCACACGTAAATCTGTCGACCGTCGTCTTCAGCTGGCTTCTCCTCATCGTTCTCTTCAACCTCTGGAGTCTCTTCATCCTTTCTGCCGTTGCTTGCTGGTCCATCATCGTCTTCAAGGGAACCGGCTCTACTGTCATCGTATTTGCGACCGTAGAAGCAGAATTCAGAGTCGTTGCGCATGGCAAGGTATTGTTGATAGCCGTGCTTGTAAATGCCGAGCAACAAATCGCGATCCTCATCGTCGCCCCACCAAGGAGCAGGGGCGGAGCCGGTAACCTTGGGAATGGCCAAGACCTTGGCATCATCCCAGCGCTTGGGCACGATCTTGTCGCGGATCAAATACAACATCTGTATACGCAACAAAAAGTTGCGGCCCTTGCGTTCGATATGCTCGACGTAATCGGCTGGGGCTTGGATCAGGAACGAGCGGAACTCGGTGGTCTGCTTCTTCGTTGCGCTGGAATAAGGCACGGTGCGGTCACCTCTGACTTCATCACGACAATCGGATTCCAGGATATGCTCGATATCATCAACAAGCTTGCGATCTTCTTCGTTGTTGCGCTCGATGGTGGGCAAGACTTTGCGCATGAGCGCACGCGTCACTGCCTTCAAATCCTTCTCGGATCGACGAGGGAAATGAGGCTTCATGAGGTCCCAGCGGCCGTAGCCGTAGATCATCAATTTGCGCTCATATTTGGTCTTTTCAGACAGTGACCATGGACGCATCTGATCACGCTTTCGACTGCGCTCCTGCTCTTCTTCGTATGCGTCGGAATCATCAGCGTTGTCGTTGGATGAATAAGACCCGTCGATGGGGCGACTACCGAAACGCTGTACAGCGCGTCGTCGTCGAGGCTCGTACACAATGAGGTTGTTCTCATCGACTTCTTCAGTTGCGTCAATATTGGCCTTGGCAGCCCATTTCTCCCAAAAGTCTGGATCGTCGATTTCGACACCGAGACTGTCTTCAGTCGCAGAGAAGGTTGCCTTTGAGAAGACAGAGCCCTTTTCATTGCCTTCGTGACGAATGACCGTTGTGCGTCGTTCGAGAATCTGATCAATGTCTTCTTCGCAGAACTTGGTGCTGGCTTCATCGTCTAGCATGGCACCGTAAGCACCCTTCTTCAACAGATCCTCGATCTCCTTCTTGGACAATTCGCTCTTGCCACCATTGCCGTTTTCGTCGTGCGAGGTGGGACCGGATCGCTGCATGACAGCCTTGTCCAAGCCAAGCTTGATGCCTGCTCTGTCGAACATGTCCTTTTCGTAAGTGTTGCGGCAGATGAGACGATAGATTTGGACGGGCTTGGTTTGACCGATACGATGGCAACGAGCTTGAGCTTGCAGATCGTTTTGAGGGTTCCAATCGCTGTCGAAAATAATGCAGGTATCGGCAGCCTATTAGGCACGATTGAGTAAACGAATGCAAACATGTCATCAAGGGACTTACAGTCAAGTTGATACCGACACCACCTGCTCGGGTACACAGCAAGAAGACAAATGAATCTTCGATTGGCAAAGTGGTGAAGCGATCGATGGCTGCTTGACGCTGGTCACCGGGGACACTGCCATCAATACGCTCGTACGCATACTGGCGGCCACGCAAGTAATCGGCCAAGATATCCAAACAGCTGGTGAACTGCGAGAAGATCAAAACCTTGTGGTTGCCCTTGATCAACTTTCGCAAGAGCTTGTCAATCAACACCAATTTACCGGACGACTGGACCAAGCAATTGAATTGCTCACGAGGGCCGTTGGCGTGGCATTCAGACAAGATAACTTCTTCAGCACCCTCCAAGAGATAGGGGTGGATACAGCATTTACGAAGCTGCATCATGATGTTGCGCAGATGAGGCATTTCCTTGTTTGCTGAATACCACGTTTTAGCTTTCGCTGCAACAAATACGCGCAGGATGGAGACTTACTCTTTGAGTTCTTTTTCAAGAAACTAAAGTTCTTTTCAAGAATAGCACGATACCATTTCTTTTGTGGGTTGGTGAGTTCAACTTCGATCACCGTTTCCTCCTTGACAGGGATCGTCTTTTCGACATCTTCTTTGAAACGTCTCAACATGATAGGCTTCAAAAGTGCCTGCAACCGTTCAACTTGAGCTGCACTTTGAAGAGCTCCGAATTCCGCAAAAAAGAGGCGCTCATCACTAAAGGTAAAGTTAGCATACACTAGTGTGTATTGGTTGGATCTATAAAACGCTTACTTGAAAACTTCAGGTTGCATAAAGTTCAACAAACTGTACAGTTCATCCAGGTTGTTTTGCAAAGGAGTGCCGGTCAAAAGCAGCTTATGTTCTATGTAGAATGTCTTGAGGATTTCCAAGACTTTCGATTGCTACAAGGATGACATCAGTCAGCCAACAGTTTCATGGCGGGACAAATAGGTGGGATTACCTTGTTCTTCAGACGATGAGCTTCATCAAACACACCGGCCTTCCATTGGACTTCACGCAGCAAAGATGCACCAGCAGAAGCCATTTCATAAGTAGTGACAAGAACATCATATTTGTAACGATTGGGAATGGTATTGCCTTGCATATCCTTGTAGTAAAACTCGGTTTCGACAATCAAGTTACGTGCTTGATTGCTACCACGGAAATCGATCACGTTCAAATCGGTCCATGCGTTGAAGGCACGAATCCAATGTGGAACGGCTAAAAGAAACATTTAGTAAGATATAGCACGCAGGTGAAGGGAAAAAAAGAACTTACTGGACAGAGGGGCAACAATCAAAAATGGACCACGGATACCCAGGCTGTGATAGATATCATTGAGGAGAGCAACGGATTGAACAGTTTTACCGAGACCCATTTCGTCCGCCAAAATGCAGGAACGATAGTTGAAGTAGCAGAAGCGCAGCCAGTTGAGACCTTCCAATTGGTACGATCGAAGTTCGTTGCCATAGCGATACATTGGTGATTGTTCGTAGTGCGCGAATGGAGTCACCATGGGAATAGGGCGTTGAGGAGGATTGGCCAACTTTTGTGGAGGGATTTGGCGTCTGCTATGGAACTCTTCAATGGTCGAGTCGTCGATCTGGCAAACAGGTTGCAGAGTAAGCATACAGCTGAGAGGCGTTATCGCTTATATATACCTTTCGCAAATCATCTTCCGTTTCCCAGGTGCTGGCATCGTAAAACAGGCCATTCCACTTGACGAGAAAGTAAACCTTGTTCTCTCCTGTCACAGGATCTTGCAACTCGCCTTCGTCAATAACGCGATCAGGCTAACAAACGGCTTGAGCAAACAGAGAAAGACAGCAGCGTATAAATCGTCTTACCCTGAGATAGTCTCTAAAGTCTTCGCCACGCTGACCATCCTGGTTCCATTTTTGCAAGAATTTCTTGACACGATGCTTGCCCAGATGCTCTCCTTCGATCTGTTCCATGGGGACCCACTCGACGTGGTGGAAACTCATGTTCTAGCAAGATAGTGTTAGTACATAGCGACAGATATTGCGAAACCATCCGCTTACCTTGTACTTGACCAGCAGCTGGTCTTCACCAGTCTCCTCGCTCTGGCGGTAGTCGAGAATTTTCTCAAACACCTTTGTTCCGATAGGAATAACCACGGCCTCCTCTGGTTCGATAGTAGCATTGACAGCCTGTGGACCTTTCTTGCCCTTCTTCTTGTAAGGAGAGCCTTCGTCGTCCTCGAACTCGCTTTCGTCAGAGTTTTCAGATTCCTCTTCCAGGAAACCCAAATCCTCCTCCTCTTCTTCGGATGACTCGTCGTAAGTAACCTTCTTCTTGGCATTGCGCGTTGGTCGTCTTGGTCGGCTAGGCTGCGGCGGAGCACGCTGGTGCTGCTGGTAGTGCTGTTGAGCAGACTGGGCCTGAATGAACTGGCGCTGGTGCTGTTGCTGCTGGTGCTGCTGATGTTGCTGCTGATGTTGCTGCTGCTGCAACTGAAGATGATGAGGATAGGCGTTCATTGGAATGGGTGCACCAGCGGGCATAGGATAGCCGTTGGCTGGACGGGAGAAGGTGTTGATGAACTGGGGATTGGCCATAGGACGCATACCCTGTTGCATTCCCTGGGGAGACATCATAGCGCTGTTGTACATCATGCCTGGATGGCTCATTGCCGGATGGGGATGGTGGTGTTGCGGTGGCGGACGCTGATACTGGAGATGGCCTGGCTGGGGGAACTGCATACTCTGGTTTGGAATGTAGCCCATGCCTTGGGAAGGCGGGCCATAGTTCATATGTTGTTGCGGCGGTGGCTGCTGTTGCTGTTGCTGTTGCGGATAGGCCTGAGGATGGTACATCTGGATAGGGTAGCCGGAGTCGACGGACGAGAAGCCGGGGTTTGGCTGCATGTTACCAAGGTGCATCTGTTGCTGTTGCTGCTGTTGCGGGGCTTGCTGGTCGGCACCGGCCATCTGGTAAGCGGGCGAGGGCACGTACTTCGGGAACATATCCTGCTGGTGGGCCATGGTGTTGGGAAAGGGCGTGGAGGGATGTGCTTAAAAAAGAAAGTGGATAAAAAAACGAGAGAGCCGGCCCGCGAGCAGTCTTTTTTCTTCTTCTCTTTCACTTGGAGCAGCTTTGGACAGAAGCCTTTTTTTGCGAAAAGAACGGTGCCTAAAGGAACAATGAAAGTCAGAAAAAGCCCATTCTTTCACACATGCCCCATTGTGTCGCTCGCTCCATGGTCCACTGGCCCCCTCCCCTGCGCTCCGCCTCTCCGCTCTCTCTCTGTCTCGCCATGGCCACCATGAGAGAGAGCCTCAAGCCAAAGTGCTGTGTGCTGCTTGACCCCATTTCAGGCCCGCCTTTTTTTCCCTCTTCTTCTCTCTTCCTCTCTTTCCCTCCTCTCCCCCTCTCTCTTTCTCTCTCACACGCAGTCCAAGACCCCGTCTGCGGCATGAGTGTCACATTGGGGATCAAGCCCGCTGGGGCAATGCGGAACTCACGCGCGAATGTATTATTTTCCACTTCTAAATCGCTGATGGCTCATCTGGATTCCAACGGCGCCGCACCCCTCCCTCCCCACGCTCCTCCCCATCTCATCAGGCAATGACGTACCAAAGTCAACTGGGATTGATTGCGATGCTGCCGTTTTTCTACACTCTCTCCAAAACTTGAAAGTGGGGGGAGGCTCCTAATCAGTACAGTCCACCTTCTGTTGTCGTTGGTCAAAGTGTGCTGAACCAGAAGGGAAAAGGCAAGGAAAACAAAAAAATCTTATTCTTCTGTTCTGTTCAAATTTTGAGCTCGCCAGCAAGTCAGTCAGAATCAAACGTAACCCCGAGCTTTTTTTTTGGCCCAAAAAAAAAATAGAGAGAGGGAACAAAAAGAATGAATGAATTCGGCCTCGCTTTTCCTTTATTCCCTTCCTGCTTCCCTGCCATCGTCCATTCGCCCGTCTGTTGCAGCTGTTGCCACGCCAACCGCCCGCCCGTCGCACGCCTTGTCCCTCACCCACTCACTCCCCGTCGCTGGTTCGCGCCCACCGTGCTCAGCCGCGAGCCGCCGTTGCCCTGACAAGGTCGCCCGTCGCGCCTGCCCCATATCGCAGAGCCAGCGCCCAGCATTGGGGTTTTGTCAGCATCAGCGAAGGCGGCTCCCCACACCGCCCAGCTGGATCGTGTAACGACCCGTTGTGCAACCACCCTTGCAACAATAGCCTCTGCGTCTTTACCAGAAGTGCAGGCGTGTGCCGTTAAGGTGCCATGGCTCGCTGTTTTTTTGGGTCCATATCTCCCTCCATCCTCCCTTTCCGATGGCCCCCAGAATCCACTCTTACCAAAATAGTGCGCCGGCTGTCGATCCAAACAAACCCATAGTCGGATATTGAACTTGGATAAAGCCGCACTGCAACAAGGAGATTTCATCGCGTGAACTCGTTAATTTAGTCTGAGAATAATCCTTTTCAGAAGGAGTATACGCTTTCTTTTATCCAGACGAAAGCCACCGCGATTTGCTGGCGTCTAACGTCCCTCCCCCTCTTTTTTTCTTTTCGTTTGGCAGCAGAGTATAACATTCGCACCGAATGCTGCAAGTCTGCCAAACGCCCACCGCAGTGCAAACAGATCCGGTGCAGCTGCCGTGGATTTACTCTTCCGAAAGCCTGCTTCAGGTTATTTCCAACGGCCAGATCCAATGGCGTTGTCGATGCCACCTGCTGAACTTGATTGGACAGTCTTGCAAAGTTCTGTCTTTGCCGGCATGCTCATAAGAGCAGCAACGTGTTTATTCCAAACATATTTTGGCAATATTCAGTATTTAACGGCCATGCATTGCCCATTGTAAGTGCTGCCCTGGCTGCTGCGACAGCATAGTGCATTGTTCCTGAAGCTTGGAACGGATGACACGTCTGGCGATCGCCGTCACTTGCATGGTGCAAAATTCAAATGTGTATCGCACATGGCGCAATAAGAGGGCTTCTCTGTAAAACATCTCCGTGTGAATACCTATTCATTGCCTATTCCTACTGATCGGACACCCTATTCGTATCTTGCTTATTGCTCTTTTATGTACCCTAGTTGGATTCCATGAACTGAGACCAGCGAAGGTTTTCTTGAGCAAAGAATCTTTGTTCGCATCATATTTCTGCGCACATACGTAGTGCACGTGGACAGTATGTTGCCGTAAACCCTTGCTCCGTCAATACTTTTATATATCCTTTTGGGTTATTCGGCACCTACGCGCTATAGACCTCTTAATCAAGTATACTTGCACATTTCAATTATACTATTGCAATTCTTCTACTTTTGCAAGCCTTCGTTCAAATCGGCCCGTGCTCAAGTGTCCGCGTCTGTGAGCATATTGATATGCTTGGGACAAGCATGTGCAACGATCAAACCCTGATACTGTCTTTACCCGCGCTCTTGATTCGCTGTGAATGTCAAGCAAGGCCGTTAAAGATGTAAATTGAAAGGTGGACAAGGTATCGATAGTCCCCGAAAGCCAGATGTTTTCATTTTCAAGAATAGATAAGCAGAATTTGTCACCAGAAATTGACGAAGCCACGTGTTATCCAAAAAATTGTCACTGGTCAAGACTTGGTCAAGCCAATAAAGTTGATGATTGGCATGGCTGTGTGTATCGAGCAGGACAGGACAGTGTGTGTGAAGGAAGTTCGCTTAAATATGTACGTAGTACATTAACTAGACGCGACACTTGTGACGACATCTTACTGAGTATCACTTTTCTCAACTGCGTATTGAAGATGTTTTAGTTGAAAAAGAATGAATTTTATTTGGAAGGCCAATTGGCCTATCGCGATACGTAGATCTGGTCGTAAAGATGTTTTGCATATCTACAACAACACACATCAAGATAAACTTGATTCACTCTGATCCCCATTCTTCCGTTGAACTTGGCACACTTGTGTTGATAGCGAATACGCAAGACCGTTTGCCAGCTTCGACTGAGTACTGTTAGCAGTAAGATCCAAGACCATCTGCTGATCCAAAACGTTAGCTGAAAACATCCGCCTTTCCTGGCTCCGTTCAAGTACTTGCAACGTCAATCATGTTATCCATCATTGTTTATCCACAGCCAAACTTTTGTGAAACAAAGTCAAAGCGCTGTCCTACGACACAATTTTCAAGACATAATCATATGAATTTTGTAGAGCTGTAAAAAACGAAAGCTCATCGACTACATAAAAAAATGGCGGTCATCATAAACGCCTATCATAGTATTTATGTTTGTCATCAAGCATCTGAAGACGGAAAAAAGTTTATTCAGATGGTTTCCAAGCTGCGAAAGCAGATGAGATGGACATCTTACAAAAATGTCCAACACCGAGGCAAAAACCATAGGAATAGGTGCTAATATATGAGAGACGAGAAAGTTTTTCCAGCGTTCTTTGTGAAAGATCATCAATTGGCTTGCTCTAAGGACATGAAAATCATGTTGCATCCCGGAAACAACCCCGGTTTTCGATTGTATCGTGATCAGGTAACACAAAGGAGCAAAGTTCAGATGCGTCAATTTGTCAGCCATAAAGTACACTGAGGCCAGCATATTCATTATTCGAGTGTCTATTAAACAGAAATGAAATAACGTATCTAAATGGTATCGATAGACTAATATGCAATAAAAAAATAAAAACAGAATGCATGCAGTATTTTTTTTAGATCTTAACAACGATGAGCTGTCGCTCACCAAATGCCTGGTGCCATGTTTTCAGTTGTTCGAGAACAACAAACGTGATGATAGTTTGTGGGCCCAGACGGATAAATGCGGGGGTCCAGCCTTTGAAAAATGAGCGCATTCCTTCCATCTTGTACATTTGACCCATGATTGTTAATGATGATATCTTCCGCTCCTTGCCGCTGGCGGCCATAATCCGTGTCTTGATAACATCAACGGGTGAACACACCGTTGTTGCCACCAAACCCTGATATAAAAGCGTTAAAGAACAGTCCAACCATCCTTTACACGATATACTTACAGCCAAAACACTAGAGGTAAAGTGAAGAGTCAGGCCATCCTGCATTGGTGAGTGTCGTAAAAGAAGATCCTTGAAGATATCATAGGAGACACATTGGGAGGATGTCATGAGGATGGCTCGGTTGACATTGGGCCCTAAACCTCGGAATAGTGCTGTCACGCCTTCTTCTCTGCTCATCCGTATAATACCATCCAACGCACTCTTGTAATTGCGGCGCTGGTGTGGTGGCAACTGGCCATCGTTTTGCATACGCACATTGATCACGTCGCCGGGGTTACCACACGCGCCACCCAGCGCACCTGCAGCGCTTGAACAGATCAACAATTGCCACACACTGGGATCTGAGAATCATGGATAATAAGCATGTGCGTTGATTAGAAAACAGTAAAGACTTACTTTGCGTCGTGGATGCCAAATTATGCTTCAACTTGTCGTAAACCCCGAAACGCACGGTGGAGTACGTTGCTTGTCTCAGAATACTGGCTGACAGCCCGGCGTACAGTCGCAACGGACCTTCATTGCGCGCAATCTTGATCATGGTCGCGAGCATGCCAACCTTGCCATTGCCCTTCATGTTTTGCAGACGCACCTTGGTCAGATCAAGTGGATGCACCACCATGGCAGCTACACATGACGACAGGCCGCCGAAGTAAAACGGTGTTGATCGCTTGGCAGTGCTCATCGAGTTAAAGAAGAAAAAAAAAGGGGGAAAGAAGTATATAAAAGAGAAAAAGAAGGAGAGGAACGCTAAAGTAATCTATTTTCAGGTACGAAAATATTACATTTCGATCTGTTTGAAGAAAGCATTACTATAGGACGCTTATTACAGATATACACATAATAGAGTTCCGGTGGAAAAACTTGTACCCGTGAACACCCGAGCCTTGGCTGCAATGAAGGCGTCGAAGTTTCTGTTCTTCTTTTTGTCAATAGGGGATCGTCCTTTTCAACATATGGACCTATTCTTTTCTCGCTATCGCAACCGTTGCCACAGCAACCGCGCGATCAGATCACCCGCTCTGTCTCGATTTACACTGCCCTATCTACAATAGCAGGAGACCTCCTGTTCTACTGAGTTACCGTGCCTGGTTCCCCTGATCTGCATCCATGCAGGTACAAAAAAGGATTGCACAGGATATTCTCATTGAGCAACTGTTTTGCAGCTCGACATACAAATTCATTATTGACTCTTTGCAGAGAAATCGATGATTTTGGAAAAAATAAATGCAACTCCTCCGCCAAACAAGGGCCGATATCGAGCCGGATCCTAGAGGTATTCGAGTCCGTGTGGGAAAAATCAACTTCTCCACATTTTTATACCCCACACTCTCCAGAATGGATATAATTCCCATTGACATCCACTGTTTACACATGTATTATTGGTACGGGAACTGCAGTGTAGAGGCGCGGGCAAGCATAAAAATAGATGTCGTTTTTTAAAGATAAAGGGAGGTTTATAACAGTTATCATAAAAAAAAGTTTACTTTCAGCAAGACGCACTAATCTATAACGAAACCATCTTTGTCTCTCTGCTTCATTACGCTGACTACATTAGCCCGTGATGAGAAAGATGATCCTTGCGTCATAATTTAGCCTCGTTCCGGAAAACCTGATCAAATAATGCCGGCACCATAATATATCTGAATACATGGACTCATAAAGGCAGACGATCTCGCTCCTGATGATATTGGGAAGCGTAGAAACCCCTTGAAGTGGTCGTCTTATTTTTATATTCCCGCTCGTGCAGGCGCCCTCATCGTCGCAGAATCTTTGAACAATCGGGTTCTGAGAGAATTATATATGCCTCAAAGCAGCTCTCTTCTCTCTTGCAATTGTGGAGTACATGATTATCCGAGATCATGTTACCTCCCAACAAAATGCATCATGCCCGCTTATCGACGGCAACCCGTATATTCCCTTTGGTCAGAACTTAAACCTGTTAAAGCATTGGCCACAAAGTTCACGTACATCCGGCGTGTTTTTCAGATAGGGCACCATCATCCAGTATATGAAAAAGTGCACAAGATGGAGTTGCGGTATACTGTCCGCTAGTACGACGCATGTACCATTCGCTGATTATCTGACCTTATCTTGGGTCTCAATGCATAAGTTTTCTCGCCCTGAATCGCTGGTATCATGCACTTTATCAAAGTGAATATCAGTGGGAAACCATGTAAAACAGAGTTTGCAATGGGAAAGAGACGTTTTGAAAATGCCAGACTATCTGTGGAACCACTCTCTACTCATACAGAGATCATCCGTCGTCATTTGGTATCGTACGTCTTCTCTGTAAAGCCAAGCTGTTGTAGGAGTCTGGGTATACGACATCTTACGTATGCAATATGAAATGGCGTGGTTTTCAGGATATCTATGATTGGAGCTCGAAAAAAACTGAAACGATGAGTCATCACCCCAGTACTGCAACGTAAGCGCTCGCCAAGCTTGCTGGCGCCGTACCATGATTCTAGGGATGGATGAGATCCAACGCGAGCGTAAGGATGACTCAGGTATGAGCAACTTGCCAAAAAGAAGAGAGATTTCCTGATCCATGCCAAAAAAATAGCCTGATCGGGAGTGTATCCTGTATGTCCTTTTTCGGCGCCATACATCGATGCACGCCAGGGGTGCGGTGAACTCCATTTAAACAGGAACACGGACGGCAATACAATCCAGACAGGCTGCTGTGTATGGGCCCAAGTGCTAGACAAAGGAAATGTTCGAAGGGATGGTCGGGGCGCGGGAAAACGGTTTTCCATCCGGAGCCACATTATGCAACGTGTACGTGCTGCTTGACACACAGCTTTAAAATGGATTTTCTCTAAAACAGAATGTTTCACTCTGAACGTTTCTCTCCTTCTTTGCACTTTCTTTTACAATGACCACAATCAAACGATCGACTCCGTTCTATTTTGGCGGCGTCTCGTCATGCATAGCCGCCATCACTGTTCACCCGTTGGATCTCACCAAAGTACGATTGCAAAACTTGAAAGGCACCGACAAGGTCGGAATGTTATCAACCATGATCAAGATTGCGCGCAGCGAGGGACCTTTGCGGCTGTACGCTGGTCTGTCAGCCAGTATCTTTAGACAAGCGACCTATGCCACGGTGCGCCTCGGAGTGTACGAAAAGCTCAAGCAGCAATTGCTAACAACGACAGACAGTAAGGGGGGAAATAAGTCAAGGAATACACAGATCAATTGATAAACGTGTGATATAGAACCTACCGTACTACAGCTGCTAGGTTGCGCCACCATGGCGGGCGCGTTGGGTGGAGCATGTGGTAACCCTGGCGACGTGATCAATGTTCGAATGCAATACGACGGCCAGTTGCCGGCACATCAGCGTCGCAATTACAAGCACGCTTTCGATGGATTACTGCGGATGGTCAAGGAGGAAGGTGTATCGTCACTATTCCGAGGACTGGGGCCCAATGTTAATCGCGCAATTCTCGTAACCTCGGCGCAATGCGTGTCTTACGACACTTTCAAAGATCTCCTCCTGAAGCACTCACCACTGTCGGATGGGATGACGCTTCACTTTACCTCCAGTGTGCTAGCTGTAAGTTACATTGCTGGATCGATCCTGTTATGTACCCTTTCGTCTAACTTGGAGAGCAGGGATTGGTGGCCACAACAGCATGCTCGCCGGCTGATGTAATCAAGACTCGCATCATGGCTGCAAGTGGAAAGGATGGAAAGATACCGGCAACCACAGTGATGATGCAAATGTACAAGACGGAGGGATTGGGCTCCTTCTTCAAGGGATGGACGCCTGCCTTTATCCGGCTGGGCCCACAGACCATCATTACATTTGTTGTTCTCGAGCAGCTGAAGAAATGGTACCAAGCCTTCAACGAACGAAAGCTCGCTCCGGTAGTAAAGATTTAGATCGATACATGATACACACTATACGACTTCCCTTTATGTACATAGATAGTTTTGCTTAATCATAGTAATATACACACATACACTTCTTCGTTTCACCTGGGAAGTGACTCACTTTCTGTTTATGCCGCGTCAGCATTCGTCATTGCTTGACCTGAAATCCGCTTTATCGCGCCACTCTTGGTCCGCTAGCACGGGGTTTCGCGATTTTGAGGGCTTTTTGCTGCAAAATTCGATCCAATGAAAGCGTCCCTGTGCGCTTCTTTACAACGAGCTTTTTGCTCCAAAAGTTTGACTCGGTCACATGCCTTGCCTTTTATGTGCAAATGCACGGACTTGCCCAAAAGTGCCAGCCAGCAAGGCGCGTCTTGACGATGAACATCACGTGCATGATGAATGCTCTTGTTCCAGTCCACACTGCATTTCATCAGTAACGTCTACTGTGCTCGAGATATCAACTGCTGAGCCATACAATCCCCCCTTTTTTTTTACCAACCATTGTTTCTTTGTTTTCCAAAAATATATGCGTATCGATTACTTTTACGTGTGTGGATCTGGGACGTCTGCGGCACTTCTAAGATGAAATGCACATGAGGGTTTAGCGATAGCAATCCTTGCTTGTGATAGGAATGGCCATTGCTGAGTTTTACCCGTTTGCCATTTTCAACCTTTTACATGTATTTTGTTTTCGCACAACAGGCAAGTGACCGCTCGTAACAGACCAATCTACGGATACCAATCCCACAAAGGGCATCAATGGCGGCGAAACAATGTTATATGATGGAATGGAGGAGGCCAACTTGACACTAGTGATATCGACACCGTCGAGACCATTCAAAAAGGAACCACAATGCTGAATGAACTCAACAAAGCTCGAGCCAAACTGCTTATTATTTGTGACACGGTGTTTGCAAGGTAAGCAAGGTTCGCCTAAACAGTAACAGATGCGCCCAAAACCATCGACACGTGCCCCACACCGCGTTAACTCTACATTACAGCTGGTGAGTTGCACAGTGTGCAAGGGAAATTCAAGCTAGCTATCGACGTACTAGAAAAAGGCACGAATATACTCGGTTTTCCTTTCAGGATAGCCTGTACTATACAACTGGAGAGAAGCAGTAAAAGCCCTCCATGGTTGCCAAAGTCAGCTTTGCGTCTAGAGCTCACAGAAAGAAGCTTTAAGTTGCCGCTTGATGATCCGGAGCTATTCACTTACACTTTAGTTTCTAAAGAGTGATGTACAGCAACTTTAGGCTGTCCAAGTTTGCTGATCATCACTCTGACGAAGCAAATGCTGCCTTTGAACTTTTACCGTTGATGCGTAATCTTATAAATGAATTTGGCCCCTGCGACTTACCGAACCGACAAGTGCAAACATTACTAAACTAGCAATGCATGATATGCTCTAATCTGTAACAGTCATGTCGTCCAGAAAGTCTTACAGCAGTTAATTAAGGACCAAATTAATATGGTCAGTAGGGTCTTAAATATTAGATACCGAGCGGCAGCTGATGTACGTCTTTGCAAAGCAACTTACCGTGCCTAACGTCACGTAGCGTGCATACAGCGATGATGCATATCCTTTTGACACTTTTCTGGCCAAGCGCCAGAAGTTGAAGACACTTACTGCAGGCTGTGAGGGACGTTCGATAGCATATATTACCAGCTCCGTTCATGGAGCCACGCATGTTGAAGCTACTAGTGATATCGACTGTCAATGATGACGGTGTTATACAACATCTAATTCCACAATGCAGTCAGCTCTGCTATTCAGTCTCGTATATTGTCTACCAGATATCTTTAGATTTGTTATCAAGCATTAATTACAACTTGAACAATACTATAAATCAATGCTGAACACCTGTATGCATATTTTTAGACGGAAGCATACGATAATCGCCGGCGGCCGTCTAGACTGCTGGGGTTGGAATACTGTTTCGGCGAGGGCAATAACGAACTACGAGAGTCAACGCCATGATGGACCAGTTACACGGATGCATTACCCGAGATGAACCTCTGGGTATTGAGCCGCGATGATGAAGCAATTGAGCAGTAGGATTGCGATCCATTAGTTTCTGTTCCATATCCCAAGTTGAAGAGAAGCACTGGGCTTTTGCCCACGACCAGGCAACAACGCTACTTACGATGTGGCGAAGTGGGTATGTAGACTAGAATTAGAACTATGAAAAGCAACTAATGGTAGAAAGTAGCTATAAAATTGATATCACTGGAACTAGTGAAGGATGTAACACTTTCGTTTATTTTACAGTTTTAGCCCTACATACTTGTATAGTACATATTAGTCATCATACACTTTACTAGGTATGCATTTCTGGCGTATTCCTACCACCCTTGCATTCATACTCGGTAAGCGGATCACTCTTGTCTCCGTTGCGTATTCCTGTTGTTTTTCTTTAAGCACAGCGAATATAAACAAAGTTGGTTCCTGTTGAACGACTCAGGTAAATATTGCTTCTGTTTGCAATCTGATAATGCACACGCATCAAATAGATACATATGCCGGCAAGTCATTCTTGTAAAATCGACCTGCTGTTGGAGTGGAAGGGCAAAGAAGCTTTTGGGCTTCCTCCAATGAATGAAGCACGCGGTTTTGGAGGGTGTAACTAGACTTGCACAACAATGCGAGAAGTTACGGACCAATACGGCTATTATAAGCAACCAAAAATTACCCATCCTGATTCATCAAAAGATCAAGCATAACGAAGATTACAAGTGCATTCGCTGGCAAAAGTTGCACCAGTTTTTATCGCATCAATTTCCTTCGAGTTGTACATGTGCTTTACGCCCAACCTCTTTCCTCATTAGCGTTACCGTCAGCTTACAAATGCGTACAGCACACAGCATCGCTCAATGAAAGTTATGCCACGCATGCCGCGATAGTACATCTGAGCATATCACGCTACTAGTGGGTACGCAGGATGGGCGTCCCGATTCAGCAGGATTGTGGACCAAAGAATGCGCTGGCGCTGTTTGTCATGTTTCATATTATGTTATGGATGCTTTGGGTAAGCCGCCACGCTTTACGATCCCTATGATTGGATAAGACAGTGCTTCGATAAGGTCAAAGCGCTGGACCGAACAATGCTCAATGTCCATGAGTACGGCGCAAACGAGGTCGACCTTGCATAGCTGGATGGGCGCAAACTAAGCAACTATTCTAGAACTTGATGCCACGGCTGAGCGGATCCAAGCAATTCAAATCCAGAGTGGTGGAAATAGCCTTTTATGATCACAGCCTTTGACTCGAGCCGCCCGTTTCTTGGCTCTCTCTTTATCTCTCTTTTCTTCCTCACTTACACCTGCAACAGTAAATACAATGTCGACGATTTTCGACCACTCACATCGAATGTACGACCCCGCTCCACCTATCTCCTCACCCACTCCGGGGTCATCTCATCCAAACAGTCCGGCAAGCGGCAGCAGTAATAGCGGCAGCGGCAGTAACAGCAGTGCGAGTAGTAGCAACATTACATGGAATGACTCTACCATGGAATGCAACAGCAGCTCAGAGAATCTGGGCAGTTACGACGAAAGCACCAACAGCAATAAGCGTCTGCTTTTGACCAAACAAAAAGCAACAAGCAACAAAAGTGGTGTGGTTTGCCACCACTTTTCTTCCTCGCACGCTCGACCGCAGAGCACACCACCGGCACCAGCTGTCCATGTCACGAATCACGCATCGAATCGATCGGCCGACATTATGAATTTACCAGAATCGACGAGATCAAAATCGCTACGGAAACGACGGCTGAAAGAAGCAAAGTATGATTACGAGGCTCGCATTGAACAGTATTTTCAGCAGCTTACGGTTGGATGCGGGCGATCAGAATGTACTAACCGGTTCTGCGCTACCGGCAAAGGTATATAGGAGACGGAAGCGCAAAGGCGTACGTATCTAATCTGTGTGTGAATAATAAGGTGGTATCCGTAACCTGCACCGACAAGCAGCACTGGTCATGTCGATTCAGCTTGCATCCAAGCAAGAAAGCCGTCTCTGTCAGCATCATACCCCGCACGAAACCACCGTTCAGCATGCGTGGACGGAAGACGACGAAGAAGATGAAGATCAGGATCAGCGACCAGCACGTGCAAAGCCGTTTTTACAATCCCTGTTTTCTTCGTCATCCTTTCTGTCACTGTTCGGTATGCAGGTGGAGCACGAGCAAGTCGACAAGAAGACTCGACGGCGGCGGCGGCCCAAGCGAGATCACGGTAAGAAAAGGGCGAGACGGGTGTTGGGGGTGCTTGTATTTTTAATAGCTCTCCCCTTTAGACGAACTTCCAAATAGGTCAAATCAAATGCGTGCTGGACGAGGAGGACTCCTGGGACCATCGTGTAACACCGCTGTGGCGGCAAAATCGCAATCGGAAGGCGACGATGTTGACAACAGCTACTACTACCAGCTAGACTCGATGAGCGACTCGACACAGGGCAGTTTCTACGAATCCGACACATCGAGTGAGGAAGGCATGCTGCTAGCCATCCGTCCGACCATCATCACGGACTTGAGCGCTGGAATCGACCAGATCAATCGAACGGCGAGCGATATACAAAAGGCCAGCCATTGGTGCCGCGCCGTATTCCAGAACTGGGAGGGCATCGGCAACAGTTTGCTGTCGGTGGAGGCATTACCGTTACCGCCACTAGAGTCAGCGTTCCAACGCATCGATTTTGACTCGCTAGAGGCCTTGTACAAGGCCATCCTCCATACCCGCAGTGCCCGGATATCCGAAACGCTGACGGAGAGCTTAGAAACTCTGCTGGACCGAATGAACATGAACAGTGACGCCATGACATCACTCATCACCGTGCAAGACGCCGAGACGTCGTGTGTCAGCACCATTGTCGAGTGGTGCCGGTCCCTTCTGGCCATAATGGAATGGATCAGGGTCCGCCAGAAAACAGAGTCGGCGGAAGAGAGTATGGCAGCCACGGCAACGGCAGTGACAACATCCTCAGCGGATATGTGGTCAGGCATCTTGTCACTCAAGTTTATCCAGGTGGTGAATAAGATTGCGTCCAATCGCCAATGTCTTATCCGCCAAGTGCTGAAACAGACCCTTGCAAGGTATCAATCAAAAATGCTGAATTCCTTTTCTTGTGTGTCTCACATGAAAATTTTAATAGTCTGGATGCAGGACGGATGCGTTCGATTGTAGCACATTTGCACGACTATCTGATCGACCACTTTCATACCGGACCCTACAAGCACGGAGAACAGGACTCAGTTGTTATGGCAACGAAATTTCTGGAGCTTGCATGTAAGTAACCGAAAACCAGAAAAAGATAAATGGAATTAAAGCTATTCTTTTTGCAGACGAGGCCAATTCGTTGCCTGCCAGCACAGTCATCCCTGCGAGCGAGTTCAACTCTGAAGCAGTATGCAAAAAGCTGAACATAAAGAACGAATATCGGATTTGGCGACGCGTTTTGCAGTACGGCGAGGGGAGACATTCGCTCTCGACCATCACAGCTCCCCCGACAACCTCCTCAAGCAGTCGATTTTACGGACTGAACGAGCAACAGCGACGCACACGGCTATTCCTTACGACGACATCCTCGTCTGTCTTGCTACCGTATCCATTTGCGAACGAGTACCAATTTTCATGGTTCAGCTACCCGTTTTTGCTCCCCCCGGCCGTGAAGCGCAAGATATTGCAACTGGACGCCATGTCTCAAATGTCGGCTGAATACGAAGACGCATGCGTTAATCACACGCTCGTTGTACACGCTCGACGATTACTATCGGACGCTCCGTGCATGGTGCGCAACCTGGAAACCAACCTCAAGAGTGCGACATGTCCCTATCTGCTATTGGAAATCCGGCGAGCGCATCTAGTCGAAGACACGCTGCACCAGGTGTCACGGCAATGGGTCAACATCAAGAAGCCGCTCAAGATCCGATTCGTGGGAGGTGGCGAAGAAGGCATGGATCAAGGTGGCGTACAAAAGGAATTCTTCAACGTACTGTTTGAAAAGCTCATGGTGCGATCCATGGGGCTGTTTGACTCTGACCCAGAAACTCGGGTTCAGTGGATCCGACCCGTGGTTCACAGCGAGGAGACATTGAGGATGTACGAGATGGTCGGCGTAATGATGGGTCTTGCCATATACAACGGCGTCATCATGAACCTTCAATTCCCCCATGTTCTGTGGAAGATTCTGGTGCAGCCCAGCGAAGCACAGATCGATGAACTGGCCAGCAGTCATACGCTGTTTACCTTCCAGGATTTGTGCGAAGGATGGCCGACCTTGGGGCACGGGTTGCAGCAGCTGCTGGATTGGCCGGAGGAAGTGCAGGACGTATATTGTCGCAACTACGAGATCTCTCTGGATGTCTTTGGACAAGGCATCGTCACATGGCCGCTCCAGGACGGTGGGAGCGATATACCCGTGACAAACGCGAATCGACATGACTTTGTGCGCGACTACTGCACTCACTTTTTGTACTACGCTCAGCGAGACCAACTGCTGGCGTTGCGACGGGGACTGTGGAGCGTGATGGGCGGATCTGCGATGGATCTGTGCACTGCGCAGGTGCTAGAGGTGGTTGCTTGCGGACAGCGCCAAGATTCAGACCTGGATCTCGCCGAACTGGAACGCGTGACCGAGTATGATGACGGGTACAGTGCTGAGCATACGCTTATTCGGTAAGAAATTCCCATTTCGCTTCTGGCTCAATAACAAGCCTTTCTCACTGAGTTGATGCTTAGGCACTTTTGGTCGATTGTTCATCACGACATGACTTCGGAGCAGAAGCGCAAACTGCTGTTTTTCGTCACGGCGAGCGACCGAGTTCCTGTGGGAGGACTGAAGGAGCTTACGTTTGTCGTGCAACGCAACGGACCTGACAGCGATAGGCTGCCTACGGCGCTCACGTGTTTCAGCCGGTTGCTGCTTCCAGAGTACAAGTCGCGGGAAGCATTGCGCGACCGGCTAATCACGGCCATAGAGAACGCCAAAGGATTCGGGCTTGTTTAAATAGTGTACCATAGTTTTGCTTGTTTGTGTTTGTTTCCACGTTATACCATGAAGAAAAAGAGATTATATATTTACCAAAAAAAATGCAAAACAAAAAAGCAAAGAACATTAGAAAACGGCAGGATAAATAATTTACGCTCCTGCGCACAGAGCAATGTCGGCGCTATGGCTGTTGCCGTTTTTCGTATTATCAGGGGTGGACGTGGGCGAGGGTGATGAGGGGGTGGAGGCAGAGGAGGATGTGGATGAGGAAGACGTCGAGGAACGCATCATGGGGTAGGGACTAGGAGATCTGACAACTTGGACATTCGAGGATAGCAATGGACCCCTGACGTCGACACCTAGTAACGGTGCCACCGGGCGATTGCATATGTTTTCCCACCATTCGTCGAGTATCCGCTCGACTAGGCGGACGGTATTGGGGTCGACGTCGCGGTAGCTGTGTGGAGTGATCATGGCGCACAGTGTTGCGTGGATTTCTGCTTGTTTGTAGGGTGCTCGTCGCAGCTGGGTATTGATTAGCAATGGGCGGAGGACGCGAAGGTACGCATCGCGGAGCTACACATGCACGAGTTATATAAAACGAGGAATACATAAATTGCAGAAAGCTTATGCGTACCGCGGCAGCTTCACGTTCTTCTCCCAAGTCGCACACCTCGCGCAGCATGACGTCAACTAGAACGTAGAGGTCGTTGGTGTAGAAGTATTCGTAGAGTGCGGGGCGGGTGAAGATGCCATAGAGAAGCTTGAGAATAAGCAGCTTGACACAGGCGTCATCTGCAGGTGGAGTGGAAGTTGAGTAACCAAACAAGAAATCTAAAAATACCGCAGTTAATAATACCTGACCGATTAAGCATAAATATCAAATTAGCACTGAACGTGTTGGACGTCCCTATACGTTCCGCCAGCACATCCAGAAGCTTGTTGTCCTGGCCCTTGGAAGCCATGAGGAATTGCTCATTGAACACAAGCAGCAGCTGGATGATGTCGTAATTGAATGTCTCGTCCGAATCGTCCACCATCGACTCGATGACGTCCAAAAGGTGGTTGAGAAACGCCGGAGTGATGGCGTCTAAATCGGAAAAATAGGGTGAACACAAACAAGCGACACCAAACAAAAGCGGCAAATCTCTGTTTACCTTGGTCAGCTGCACGCAGCTTGGACACCTTGCACATTTCGAATGCAAGCACCACCGAGGTGCCCATCAGCGCATACCCGCAACTTGCAGTCTCCTGCAATATCTTTCTAAACAGCCGGTTCTGTCGGTTCCGCCGTGCATCGGACACGATGAACTTCATCCACCGCGGATCCTCTTTGCCGGCGTAGATCAGTATGGAATAGGGGATCAGCAGATCGTCGTCATTGTTCTTCTCAAGAGCATATCGGTGGAGGACATGGCTCAGGATGGTTGTACTGTGTTCCAAAAACAGCCCCGAGTCGATCAGCTTGTAAGCCATTTGCGCTCGTTCTACCGTCGTCTGACAAAATTCGTCTGTACAAAAAGAAAAAAGAAACGAGGCCTGTTAAAACCAGAAAGGCTCTTGATCCCTCTATGGGAAACATACGTTGGAATCGAGTGACCAGTCGGATATATTGCGACGTTATCCGTTCAGCGTCTTCTATGCTCTGGCACGGCTGGCGAAGGATGTCGTCGAGTTCTGAAACCAAGTCAGCAACCTTTTATTTTCTCCATAGAAACAGCCATGGCGACGAAGATCACACATTGTCCATACCGGCATGAAAACTGTCAGCATCGTCGAAAAAGTAATCGATGGCATCATAGTCCATTGCTGCCGGGGTGAGTTGATGGAAGAAGGGAAGGGGGTGGGACAGCGAAAGGAAAGAGCTGAAAAAGTGACCAGAAACCAAAGTGCTGCGAATCCCAGCGAATAAAAAGTACCTCGGGTTTAAGCGACTCCGCGCACAAGCTGTCGTTTTCTCTTCTTTCCCTCTCTCCTTTAAACCCTTTCATCCCCGTCCACGTTTCTTTCTTCCTTACAATGATGAATATAACAACCCAGGATATTCTAACCTCACTTGATCCATCCGCGATCGATCCATGGACCATCGAGGCCATGTCTGTCTGGGTTCCTATTGTTGCCTACTGGATATACAGCATTGCATTCCACTTTATGATGAAGGCCGAGATTCCGTTCTTTGAAAAGTACCGCATCCACACATCTGAGGACATGGCCAAGCGAAACCGCGTCACTCTGTCCCGTGTGTTGCTGATGGTGGCAAGTCAGCAAGCGATCCAGTTCATCCTTGGTGTCATTGTCATCAAGCCTCCTGCCGATCCTGCAGCACTGTTGCTGAAGCAAGAAGCTGTGCAGGCTCATCTCGCCGTCCGTATCAATGGCTTGTTGTCACTTGTCATGCCTTCGTCCAAGAACTCGACCTTGTTGGCAAGCAACCTCGCGTCTGTGCTGTACAACAACGTCTGGCCGTGCGTCCAGTTCTTTTTGGCCATGTAAGTGTGATCAAGAGATACTTATGGGTAAAAGGCAAACGGTATTATTTACACTGTTGCTAGGGTGATTATGGACGCACATCAATACTTCCTCCACCGACTTTTCCACGTCAATAAGTTCCTTTACAAGCACGTTCACTCCCATCACCATCGGCTTTACGTTCCGTACGCATTCGGCGCGCTGTACAATCATCCCGTCGAAGGGTTCTTGTTGGATACGCTTGGCGCGACCATTGCGTTTGAGTTAACGGGCATGTCTCCCATGCTCGGCATGCTTTTCTTCACCTTCTCGAACATGAAGACAGGTATACAATGAAATAGGGATGCGGAACTGGTGACAGCAAAAATATTGACGGATTTGGAAATAGTTGACGATCACTGTGGTTACTCGTTCCCTTGGGATCCACTTCAGTTCATGTTTGGCAACAACGTTGTCTAGTAAGTTTAATCACCATGGATACAGTAATGCGATCATTTTGTTGACACGCAGCTTGTTTAGCCACGACATCCATCATCAGCCCTATGGCATCAAAAAGAACTTTTCGCAGCCCTACTTTACCTTCTGGGATTGGATACTTGATACCCAATACACCGGACCTATCAGATCTTCCAAGACTCAATAATTCATTCACAACACAAACAAAATATCTCTCTTCATATGTATTTGCATTAACCCTTTGTAATACCGAGCATTCCCCGCCTCTTCCATCATCGGCGACTATTGTCTTTTTCCTTACCTTATATTTGTTGTAGTACTTTCTTATAATCTGATTTTCTTTTTTACGTAGATCTCTAATTTCTGTCGACCGATGAAAATGACATGATTTCAAATTATATAAAAATCGGATGTTTACTTCGCACACCCGCAATGCATGAATCTGAGTATCGGCCTATCCCGCCTTTTCTCACAAAAGGCCCACCACCCATTGCTTTGAATTGGATCAACCTGTAGGCCCATTACCCCGCCTTCTACTCGGTGCTTCTTTCGTTTGTGTCAGCTTTTCCGCAAGGGTTACTTTTACTAGCACCGCAATTGTTGATAAACATTGACAGCCCTTACCATCCGTTGCAACACGTGAGTGGCTGATGGTTGCACAGAAGTAAATGCATACAAGCGCACAGAATGATTGGCCTGCACGTCAATGAGGGGAATACATCAAAGTGTTGGAGGTCAGGCCAAAGTTTAGGTAATATCGCCTGTGCTTCCTCAATTATATTGCTCATGGTTACCTGGGACTCTTTCCTCCATTAAACCTTCCTTATACAACGGATAATGATTGAGTTTTGGATGGTTGTGTCGGATTTGTGCACACTGGCTGTTCGAGTGACACCCAAGCAAATTAGTACAACGGTGCAATATGACGGACTGCGCGTATCAATCGGCCACAGTTTTCGACCGGTTTATAGTCATAAGCCTCAATAAGGCACCGTTTCAGTGTTCTGATGTATGCTATTATGTAATAACGATTGATACATTGTTGGGTTTTTTAGTTGAGTAAAAGGAATAACCAGAGTGTTCGTTAAAGCGGCGCCTTGGGTGAGGATCTTGCACCATTTATGGGAATAAGTTATCAGTGTAACAAAGCCGGTTACTCAGCATGGGCTATGATAACATGACTGGATAAATTATCCATGGTGACTACGACTTGCAATGCCCATTCACCCTTCCATATGAACGCAGGCGGGATCCTGATTAATTGAAATGTTAGTTACTTGTGAGTGCTCAAGGGAAAGATCCTATTACTGGTGGGAGCAACCGTGGGAGAGTAATTCATAGCAAGATACGACTTGTGCTGTTTAGTTGTTGTTGTGCCGTGTCAGAAGGGGGGAAGGCCAAACAGTTCTTCACAATCATCTTGGAAAGACTGATGAGAACAATGTTATGGCTGCCGATGCTGTCTCTGCTCATCGTCCTGCTTCGGAGCTAGCGACTGGGACTGAACTAGTCTGGTACATACGGCAATGCAATCGCTTGGAGCAAAAAGGGGATGTTCATCACCGATTACAGTGCAGTACCCTGACACGGAGCACATTGCTTTCTTGGTTTTCCTTGAGCGTTTCCTTGGATGTCCATGTATCGGGCTATTGCCTATATAATGTTGTCAGTTATGAATCATGTGCTCACCTCCTTTCCATACATTTGTATGTTTCTCTCTTTCCACGATGCTTTGTTAAAAGCGTGGCACTATAAACTTTTTTGTGATTGTGTACAGACCTGACAACAAGGCAATTCGGCTTAAGCGGTTGTTGCTCCGGAGGAGTAGCATCGATCTCCATTGGTTCTAGTTCTTCACTGGGTCCATGGACAGAGAAATCATCGCCGCCATCTTCGGTCCCGTACAATACTGGGAACCTGTCCATATATTCGAGCATCAATCTCAATGTCGGGCCGTCGTACAAGACGTAACCACGATCTTAGCGTCGCTTCCAGATACAAAAGTGTTCGGGGTTTGCAAGCTGAATTCTTTAGTCTTTGAAGTGATCTACAGAATAATATAGGATCAGTGAAAAATCATGTAAATGCTTGCAGAGAACTACCTTCGGCATAGAATACTTTGGCAGAGGCTGGCCTTTGTCTAACTTATACAGTTGATACAATGGTTGCCGTCCTGATGCCAATTTTTTTACGGGCATCCTCCATGGTAACCCATTTTTGGTCAGCTTCTTCCTTTGCTTTCTTGTATGCTGGAATGCTTGCAAAACGCTCGTTCAAGGTTATGCAATTGTTCCCCTGTTAGCGGAGCAGTCCATTTTTTTGTACAAGTACATTTGCGAAAGCTTTGTCTGTGCCTGTTTGAGCGAGCCGAAGGATTTCCTTGGTCAGATCCTGCACCCTTTCTTTCAAATTTGGAGGCTTTGCGGGAGTAATCCGACCTTTCTTTTCCTGAGACGGGTAAACAAACGGCTGAACTTATACTTGCATTGACTCCTGATCCAGGTAGCGCAGCACGCACAAATACTGTCGATGTGTAGGTTGCCCATTATTAGACGAGGTTGGGTTGCCAGTTCCCTTCTGCTTCAGCCACGTCTGGTGTGCCATCAGAGTTCTTGCCGTTCTGAAGACTTCTCTTCGGAAACTAGGCCCCACTATCATCAAGTTCCTGTCTACAAATCGTTTCCAGCAGTCAGTTTTGCCACCTGTATCCGACCTCGCAATGAAGGTAGGCTGGGCGTTATTGATACGTTTGCACCATATGCTGCTTTGCAGCTACACTGCGTCCTGCCATGGCTCCACCTCTGGGTCGTCTTTTCAGCGATCTTTTGCTATGCCGATTGTTCGCTATATACATCAAGTCAAATCATATGCCCTTTGTTCAATGAATGCTCATGGTACTCTACAAAACTAAATTAAAGTGTAATTTTCCAATGGCTGTTGGAAGTTGCACAAAAGGCGAACACTTTCTGAATGAAATTTTCCCATGATGGATCAACGCTATTATAACCCTGTCGCCGCCTGCCCTGACAGTGGATACCTTTCCTCCAGGCTGTCTATAGCGAGGATTCATAAGAACATAATGTAGTTAATCGTACAGGTACATATCATGGATGTGAGCCATTCTGCCAGTTCTGCAAAATAACACAACAACTCGGACCCTTGGACCTTCTCCATTATTAGCAAGCAATGTTACGGCTATTCCATCAGCGATTGATACAGTGTACTGACGACCACGACACAAATCACCGGATGTTTGGATAGACGCACTCAAAGCAGGATTCTCACGTAGGTGCTCAACCGTTATTCGAAATGCTGCTATGTGTACTGCCAGAGAAGAAACGTCAGACGATATTAGCCTCAAAAGTAAAGGAGGGACATTCAAGTGCCAACTCCAATGTTTTGATTGTAACTGAAGTTCAAAAGTGCCACTTCGTCTATGATTTGCCGCTCAACAAAATCATAGATATCTATCAGGCTGGAAATGGGGAGAGCAAACCCCTTGGGGAGTAGATGTCCGGTGCGATGGTAGATCGCGCTTTGAATACAGACTGCCGGTATAAAACCTCGAGTATTGATATTGTTATGAACGATGGTGACTCCCAAGGAAGCAAAAATAAAGGGAGAATTGTGCTTGCGAATAGTATTAAGAAGTTGATTACTGGTGAGATCTGAGCCATTCGGCAGGTTGGAAAGTGGTAGGCTAGAAACAACAAACAGAATAAATTTGACCTGCTTCTTCTTGATTTTTGCGGTTGTTTTCTTAGGACCACATGCGCGCACCACATGCAACACATTCTATATTCCCTACCAGAAGTAAATGTTTGTGTAATTATGTGAAACTTCATCATCGACAATATGTTCGTCCGTCACACCAGAAGCAGCGAATTCATCATGATATCTGGTATGTCGATGTGGGATGTTTTCGGACCGACTTCTACTGCAACCTCCGCGTTACGTGCAGATGTTAGGCGAGTTAGCTGAAGTCAGCCTGCGCCTTCACAGCGAATGCATGGGCCTGTTTCTACAGCTACAGCCGCGGATACTATAATTGAAGGCACTAACGGAATCCAGGTCTTGCTTTTAAAATAACGCCAACGCAATTGAAGTACTAAATTATAAATAGGATCTTGCGCTATCGACATGCACATTTGTATCCGAGACCTACAGTGGTAAATTCTCGGGACATTTTCAGTCATAGCAAGATGGCTAAATGAAAGCTTTTCAAGAAGATAGTTAGTGAGAATGAAGAGACTCTTTTAAATATCCGGATAGCAATATGCTTCATAAATTGTACTGGCAAAATTTAACATGGACTTGTGAAGCGATTGATCTACTGGAGAACCCAAAGGTTCTGGTACGTGATATTGGTAATTTTATTCTTCAATGACCAAGAAATGCAGCCAAACAAGTCTGGCCGGCTTTTGCTATGAGATTCTTTTAAGCAAACTGAAAATATAAACTACTTTTCACCCCCAGAAGTTAGATATCGAATGAGAGGTACAATTGTTATGGCAAAGCGAGGCCATAACGCAAAAAAGGCGTATCGCCGACATAAGTGATTGCCTACAATATTCGCACACGGATACACACATCGATGATGAGCCATTTGGTAGAGTATTTTTAATTAAACAAATGTAATGATATTGGACCTAGTAATATTCCTCGGGAAGAAATATAATATTAATATACTAGCACGCCCCCTTTTATATAAAAAATCAATTTCCATTAGCGAGTAAGTGTCTGCAGTATGCTACGAGCGGCTTACATATAACATTTGCCTCCTCGCTCCTCCTCAAGCAGCTATTCATCGACCATCATACCTTTGATCATGGCCAAATGATTAACAAGGCATCAGGAGGGAAAAGGAAAATAGAGTAGGTATATATGGGTAAGTCAAGCAAATGTCGAACCTGAAGTGTCAAATAGACCTTCTACTAGCTGGAACCATTAACCGAAAAGCATTGGAATAAAGTGCTATTGGCGTCAGATGTGGCTTGGATGAACCTATATATCTTTGAGGGCAATATCGCCTATCTTTCCAAAGCTACCTTGCTACCATGGGCTGGGAAAGCTTATTCCCTCATACATCATTGCATTTACATATATTTTAAATAATAAAGATGGATATCGCTCCAAGAAGACTCGCCGCGTCTGGCGCACGATAGATATATGTTAATTAAAGTTCGAATCTGTCGCCCAGTGTGGCCTAAAGAAAACCAGTATATTAAATGTGAAGGCAGGACATTAAAGAGCAGCCGATGTTAGAAAAGTAAGCAAGTGATCGAAGTAAACAATGGTCCGAATGGAAATGCTCAAATAGGAAATATAAATAATAGTAAGATGATCATAGCAGAGCCTTAACGACCTTTAATTAAGCTTTCTGCATCAGCCCCTCTCAATATGGTACGAATATTGTAGACACTTGCTTTCATGGTCATATTACGGACTTATTCATATACATGGCTGATGGGAATATGGAGGAAAAACAATCACAATATATTTTTGGGTACGACAATCTTTTCATCTGGTCGTGACGGCGGGAACCACGATCCCCTGGTCCATGGTTCAAACATTTCATCGTCACTGTCGTAGGAAGGTGATCTTAGCATTGTAGTGCTTTTACGCCGCTTTGTTCTGCTTTCTTTGTTGATTATCTTCGTCAATAGTTTCGCGTTCTTCACTGCATGCTTCTAAATTTCTATTGGTTAGACATATCCAACGGACATTAGCAATAGTTAGTCTTACCTTCATGTACACTAAGCGAGGGACACATTTGGTGCGGAGCCAGTGAAGATTTGCAGGTTGGTTGGGCACGGAGAGCGAACCCATATACTGCGCTGTGTACAGTCCTGGGGCCACGAGTCTTAACACCATCATCTCTCCATCAATGCCGGTTGCTTGGAAGCTTGGAGCAACAATTCGAGAGACCTCCTTTCTCGATATAAATTGACTTTCAGCGATCTTATCGATGATAGATTTCGATTCTCGAAGCATTTTTCCATGTTCGGAAAAAACTTCGACTTTGGGGCCGCGTCGCTTGCAAATCCTCCATTCTATATATCATATTGATCGGCATCGATCGCTGTAACCAAGCGCATATTAATGCGATCACCGAACATGCGTGCTTTCCCTTTATCGCCAAGTAATGATTTTTGTGCAGCTGTTGATGTTTCTGCAACCGAGTCCCCCCTATAACACAGTTATTACAAGCTTTCACATCAGGCGCTGTCAACCCAAAAGACATGCCGTCTCCTACGAAACAACTTGTCATCAATCACAGATACAAACATGGGGGTTCATACTTGGTGTAAAAAACTTCCTCGATGCATTTCCTTGGGTCCATGCGGAGAATGGAGTTCCCTCGTCGTCATGAGGCGAAGACTATGAGTATGAAGGACTATAATTTCAGCTGTTTGTGCGATCAAGCAATATTAAAGAACACATTCAACTTACATATGAGCATATATTTCGTAATAAGGCTCATATTCTGTAAATACATTGTCCTTGAGCATTTCAAAACTCAAGACGCAAGCGTGCTTTACGTTTTTGCTCGGGGCCTAAAAGTAAGCGTTAAGTACAATACTGAATAACTTATGAGATAGAGCACATACCTCCTCGATCACCTTAAGATCATTAATGACAGAGTCAGACGGTTGAGGCATACTTCGGGAAACATAAGCACGATTCTTGAGCTCTTGCCATGCTGTTTCATTAAATTGCCTGCATTGGGAGTCTGGTTCGTGGCTGTCGTAGGAGGGATCGATTATTGAATTCAAACCGCAACTGTGATGTATATCCGTCAATACCACTTTGCTTCAGAAATATAACGTCCGGCCGGAAAAAACGTATACAAAGGCTGGTCGCTTACATCTCCACGGAATCACCACCATTTTACATGAACAAAAGCATTTGATAGCCAGATGATTAGATGCTTTTTTTTTTCATTTGGCTTCCAAAAGCACTTTTCCTGTTATGCATGCTTGGTGTCTAGTAAAACAATTTATCAGTTATTTCTTTTAAGAACGTTTTCGGAGATTGAGTACCAACCTTTTTGCATTAATATTCAGTTTCAAGAGAGCTATCATCTTCAACAACTGCCACAGAATGGACAGCTGATGCTCATCGTAACGATATTTGCATTGAATGACCGTCTTTCTCCACAAAGATCAGAGGTCATTCGAATGCACTGCAGCAAACAGGCGGTACAGTCGATGTGCGCTTCCTACCGACATTCTCCTATTCTTGGACATTGGGCTTTGCCTTTGACCGGCCAGATGATTGTATTTTCTTCAACTAGCTCAGCCCTGAGACTGTGGTTCTCCTTATAAACTGCAAAGGCACCAAACATCATCAACATCGGCTTATGCGCAGTTTGGTTGACGACAGTGTCTGGGACATAGTACGTCCGTCTGGCGTGATGGTCTAAGTGACAATATGACTCATCAAGAAACACCTCCGGTTGGATAGGCAGCTCATTACGATTCAGATTGCTCAAGCGTCTTTCCAGATATGTCTTCCTGTAATTGACGATGGCTTTGCTGGCATGAAGGATGTTTTGCCTTTTTCCCATCGCATAATGAAGTTCAGCAAGCTTCAAATCCTCTTTTATAACCGAGAGAGACGGCAATCAAATCCTTGATCCTCGAGGTGCATGCAGATACGTTTTGTTGTGGCTGGCTGACCGATCTTGGTTCATTCTACCATGAAATTACGAATTTCATTAACATACTTATCCGAGAGTACCTTCCTCAGGCGACCTAGCTACTTACTTTCATCTTGCAAATTCATGTCATTAGAAAGGGTAATGATCTTCCCGCCGCCGTGTCTCCAATGCAAAAGAGGTCCTGCAACACCTTGCGTGGGGAGTCGTGGATATTGATGGTTCCAAGTCTTCTGTGCTCACTTATGTACCGATGAGCGATAAAAGATGAAGTTCATTCATCTTTTGTAATGCGCGCTTGAGTGCGTTTTTATTTGAGTGATGCCATTGTATGCAACGAAATGTAAGTCAAACGAAAGCGACGCGCGTTAGGAATACGAAAATCGCAGTCTTAACGTAGAGAAATGACATCACGAGGAAGCTCTCTTAATGAGCACTTTTTGCACCCCATATTTTGTATATATCTTTTCCGGCCTGTCTTTACCACACTGCACTTCTTTGCTGATCGTTCATTGCAGCGTATGATGACTTTTTGGGTAGTTTCACGGCATGCCTTTTTATTACGGATCCGGCATTTGTCTTTATCTTGCTTAAATTCACACCATCTTTTTCGTACAACCGGTAATTCCCACAAACGTTAATATATACTCCAAGGAAGAGGTGCACTGGCATGATATTCCATATATCTGTCCATCGGCGGGTCGTTTGAACTTCGAGCGAGTCTGAGTAGATAGACTGCGAACTTCTCTAATTGCAGTCATTTGCATATCCAACACGTTTTGCATGGATAGTTCGCGCAAACGCAGGACATTCCAGTAGTTTGTTACCAGGTTAGTTCGCAGTGCCTGCCGTTCAGTGTCAAGTTGAGTACAAATGGAATAACGATGTATATATACACTTACACGGTAATCGCTCAAACTAAGTTTTGACGCAAGTTTTTTCAATGCGGAAGGACGTAACCCGTCTTCAAGTATACAATCAACAGCGTTCTTGATTTCGGGTTCGATCAACGTGCGAGCAGTTCTTGGACCAAGCGCGTCCAGTAGACTAATCACATTAGAATTCTTATCCTTGTAATGCTTTGCGATATAATCGAGAGGTGTTGTGGTATGTCTAGTAGTACAGTCTTTAACTCCATCGACATCTTCATTATCTATTCGTACTTACCTCATTTTGCGACTTCGAGTAAAAGATCACCAGTACGGCGTTCTGCTCAATGTCTTTACAAGAACAACGAGTTAGGCTATACGGGTTTTGAATGCTTGGCTCGTAACGCTCTGCCGGGAAACATGTATCTAAACTTTAAACTTCGATAACCTGGCGAGTTCACAGCTGCCTTTCTTGCTGATGGTGTTTATCTTTACACCATGTGGTTGAATTTTCAATGCGTTAATACAAACTTAGACACTGCATGATATTCCTCAGCAGAATCTTCTTTATCCGGTCGACATTGCTCCGCTGCTTCCTTCCGAAGCGAAATAAGATCACCGCATTTGACTTTGGAGAATAGCTCTATATCTGATGAGAAATCTCTACTTCAGTGCAGATGGGGATGCGATTCGATGCAACTTCCTACTTCACAATTCCCCAAAATCCTTTGATTACCTGCAACTCGCAGTGGTATGGTACGGTCTTCTCGATCTCATAGCCGTATTTCCTTACAATAAAGTGCGTTTCAAATGTCTTTGAATGCTCCATATTCAACCAGTTTAAAACTTCCAAGACATGTTCTTGGATTTTCTTGTTTCAAATGGTGCCCCATCCTGATGAACCAGTCGCGCGTTTCTTGGCCATTTGATTGACTGCTAGGGCTCGGGCCATTCGGCCAAGCTAATAGCTTTTTATGTCGTTTCTCAATACCGAGAATGTTCTGTACCAGTTTCTGCCAGAGGGATGTGGATGACAAAGTTTCCCAGTTCGCGAGGCTCCATTAAAAACTTGCATATACGAATAAACGTGATCCACTCATTTTTTGTAATGGTAGATTGAGAGAGTTCTAATGAGAATGAATCGGTGCTGGATGGTAAAGTATATATATAACGAAAGCACGCCGTGTGAGGAACACGAATATTATAGTCTCACAAGTGTACGGCGTCACCTAAAGAACTTGGCATAATAAGTCCACCAATTTTGGACACGCGGGACTTTATAATCTAATGTTCGCCTTGACACTTATTTGAAACCATATCAATTACCGTTATTCACTATGACAAAGGAACGTAAAAAACAAGGAAGCACATAAAAAACAATTATCGCGCGACCCAAACCAACGCCCAAACCAACGCCCTTCGATTTTTCTGCCTCTCCTTGACAAGTCGCCCCCGAGCTTGAAGGAAACGCCAAAAGCACGACCACAGCAACAGAAGGAGAGCTCGCTCGTGTTGGAGAGCTACTTGCTGAGATGGATTTCAGTGAGGAACATTCTAGTAGTGATGACACTGGCGCTATCACTGAAAATTTAGTTGAAGAAATGGACGACGAAATCGATGGCTAAGAAGCAGAAGATGACGATAACGATGATGAACTTGATCTCACCCCCAATAGCGTTGCACCTCAGTCTGATCAAACCAAGGAAACGAAAAGGAGAAGACAAATGTAGTCTGCTAGTATTTGAGGGAATTGCAAAGTGAAATTGGCAAGCAAGTTAACGAGAACAGAAAACCAGACGCGTACAAAAAAAAGACATTCTGGATAAACCCACCAGAAGCTTTCTTTACTTGAGTAAACCGCAAATCAACATTAAGGCGCTCTATAAACCGCGCGTTTTGGTCGGGATCCCTCATTCGCTCATCAAACTTGTCAGCAACAGGTTGAGTGTAAAATGTCCAAGTTAAAAATACGCAGGCAATCTGACATCTAACGGATTCACCACATCGGCTCGTCGTGTAGTGGATATGGAAAAGTAAGATCAGAATGCTTTATGCTTTTATAGATTACTCACATTATCAGTACGATGTTAGCTGCTTATACATCCTTGGACATAGATGCGAGTGTACAAAAGGCTGCAAGGAAGAGGGTAAATTTAACTGCCACGACGACAGACTGTACGTCAACTTCCACTGTTTCTTCAATCTCAATACCCTGGATATATCACCCACCGAAATGCGCTGTCCAGACAAGTTGGCGATTTCATGCGTCCGCGTGTTCAGAATTCGATTGGACTAAAAAGATTCCACAAAATTCTTCGCGAGATGCATATGCTTAAACATGATCGACTCGATCTACAATATCTCAACGCTTTGCTATATAGGCGCGACAATACCACCATTGAGCAGATGCTGAAACCGCGGAATTCTCATCCTTCAACGATCGATTTGGCTACCCTGGGCATGTACCATCTGCCCAATACGTACCTGCGTATTCTACACAAAGTACATCGACAACATCCGTGACTTGATTGAAAAGCAGATGATGGTTCTTGGGGGGATATTTGAAAGACGATCATTCTTTTAAAACCATCAATATTTTGGCCAAAATCACCGGTTCACTTACGTTCACAGCTCTATATACATTATGCAATGAATATGAGGAAGTCCGTATGCAACTACTCACACCAACCAAGTCACTAAGTCACCTACAACTTGCATTCGAAAAAATGCGATCCGCTTGTGATCTTTACCGTGATGAAATGCCTGAGATCTTTTTACGGATAACGTTACTGGCGACAAAAACTTTTCGAGAATATCTAGCCATCCCTGCTTAAAGATGTCCCACCTGTTACGGACCCAGAACCATCAGACAGTTATGCTGCCGGTTTACCTTTACTTGGCTCCGAAGAATTGAACAAACAATTCACTATCTACGAGATAGTGAAACGATTGGAGAAAGCGCTAGAGATATTTTGTCAAGCACGGTGACAACAATCGCAGGGGATGAAGCTAGAGAGCAGACAGTGGTTGTCGGCTTCGATTGTGAATGGCCCTTCGACCGAGTGCAAGGACCTGAAAAGATTGCGACGATACAGGTAGCATTCAAGAACGATATCTACGTGTACCATGTCAGTCATTTAAGCCAGTTACCTCAGCCTTTGCTTGACTTGTTGAAGAGTCCAATGGTACTAAAGATCGGCAAACAAGTCAACGGAGATTTAAGCAAGATTGAAAGAGATTTCGGTGTGAAATATGATGATGGCCGTAAACTGGGAATGTTTTGCAAGAAGCGCGGTGTAATTTGCAATGCAGACATAGGCCTTTCCGCCATATGTACGGAGATCCTGGACCGAGCTTTGCCAAAAGAAGGTCAAGTTCTTTGTAGTAATTGGGCAGCTACAGAGCTGACAAATGATCAAAAGAAATACGCGGCACTAGATGCTCTCACGGCGCTAGAAGTATATACCATGCTTAAGCACTGCAGTGCTATTGGCGAACGTGTGTCTCACCTACTGAATGGAGGTGTGCAATAGATTTAAGCTTTCGTAACGTCAATATTAATTGACTATACATAGGGGACTCGTATTTCGTTCAATCCCGGATCCGACATGCTATCAGCAGCATATGGAGAGATTGCAAAACACGTAAACAAATTTGACGGACGCAAAGTCCCATTCAACTGAGCAATCATCCTTGTAAAGCAAGTCAACATACCTGGCGCAGTAGATGCTTATGGAAAATCGCTATCTAAACATGCCCCAGTTCCTTTAAAATCGTCGTTAAGTTAACCGGCTTGCACAAGTACACTCCAGTCGAAGTTCATGAAACAGCCGAAGAAGAACATAATGTTGTGAGTACTGAAAGATGCTTTCGATTTGATGGATATGATTCCTGTTTCACGTAAGCATGGGCTTGATGCTTTAATTTTATAGGTGTCTCTCAGCTGCCCGAATGGAAAAGTTACAGAAAGCACAAGTAGGGTGTATCAAAATGGCGCTCAATTGCAACAAATCGACCGAGTTTCCTACCATTGTAGCAATGGTATTGGCCGATATTCCTTCCATGAAACTGCGCACACCCACTTTACAGATCAAATTCGTCACCAGGCTTCAATCGCTCCCGGTGACTACTATGGCCCGTGCGGTTGAGCTATGTCTATACATTTGTACGCAAGGAAGCGACCATATACCTATAGGAGCAGGTCAATAAGTCTTCCGAATAAAGTTCATACTTTTTCAACCAATGGGCCAATATCGACGAGATACCGTGCAGACATGATTACACGACCGCCTCTCGGGCGATAATATTATTTACGATCGAATTCATACGTGCGCTGACCAACAAGATTCCCGGGAGAAATCTTTGTACAGACAGGTTGTTTATGTAGCTCTACACTTGTCTTCCGATCGAACCCGATCTCACTGCTATGTTATTTAGCGACGCAGAGTACCAATTTTAGCTCGATGACCGAAACTAAAACAATGTGTGTTGCCAGGAGCTATTAAGCTCCAAATAAACTCTCGCAAGACATGTGGCAGCTGTATTAGGGGGGTACAACTGCAACGCATCGCCAGCAATGCGCAGATAAATGAATGTCTTGCAATAAGTGCTGTAGGTAGCAGCCGTCCAAATTAAAATTCGAGACAATGTGTGTATATTAAGCATTACTAAACTCAACCGCCGCCGCGCTACCGGGCTAACGTGGACAGTGATGTTGCGAAAGACATCAATTAGAGTTTTAAAAGACTTGGCCAATGCAGGTGAGTCCAGGGGATTTAGAGTTTTGATAGATAAAAAAGAAGTTCGTTATATTAGTGAGAATTTCAATCCATAGAAGCAACAATAGGCGATCGTTGAAAAAGGGGATAATAGACTCGCTGCTTGCTGCAATACGTATATAGAAGGGGGACAATCGTATAAGGGCATGAAATGGGTTATAAGTAGGGCGTAATATATAGGAAAGGAAAAAGAGGTAAGTGATATATGTATACTTAATCATCACGCTGCAAGTTCCGCTTTGCGAGCATGCTTCTGATGCGCAAGGTGGAGCCTGGGCCGCGTTGCTGAGGATTTTTGTTTTCTTTGGTCTTTTTCTCATTCTGTGCAGTTATTGCTGGCGACGGTGGCGGCGTCACTGTGGGAGGAGCAGGGATGGCGCTACTGGTTTTGACTGGTTTTTCTTTCGTTGCCTTATGCGCAGTTAAGGAGGACGTGCGTACGCGCGACACGCCTGTGCTCGCTCTGACGGGCGTTCGAGCAGCTGCAGAATGGCGGTGATTGATTCTCTTTGCAGCGGCAGCGGCGGTGGAAGCTGCGTTTGGAGGTAGAGGCGGCACAGGTTGTTGTGGGACGGGTATGGCAGAGTCCGTGAGCGATGAAGTGCGGCTGTGTGAGGGGCGTGAGTCGCTGCGGGTTGATAAACTGTTGCGCATGGAGATACGTGTTGTGCTGGACGACGACGGCGTTGGCGATCCCTTGTTGGAGTTGTATCCATCGAACGACATGCGCGATGGGTGGACGGGCAGCTACAAGGCAGAACAAAGATCAATACATATTTATGCAGGCGGCAACAAAGACGTACGTTTCTAGCAATCAGATCATCCTCGCCATCCAAGACATCAATGATATCCTTTCCATCCACGAGCATCGGAGCGCCTCTTGCATACTGCTTCCATAGGGACACGCTTTCCCTGATTTTGGTTCCAAGCTAAAAGGGCACAAGCGTATGTCAGCAAAGGGGGGGACGGTAGGAGACACGCAGGCTGGGGGGGGGGTTCGTTGCTTTACCATTTTGACTTCTTCCGGGGCACTGCGCCGTCGAGCACTCCGTAGTAAAATCGTCCGCCGCTTCAGATTGCTCTTGGCCGACAGTGCGATTGTCTTTGCGATGTCCAGATCGACCTTGGCCTTTTGCAGTGCTTGTACGTCATCTACAGCATCACGAGTTCAGTACAGGACCTGTGCACACTGATAAGGCCGCTTACCGGTGCCTCCGATGCTTTCGTAGAACTTGGCAGAGTCTAGCTCCAGGTCCCGCAACAGATCATTCAGTTGGCGAAGAATATGCTTTGTGTCCGGCTTGTATCGGATGCGCGTGGTGAATCGCGCCGACTAATGAAACGGCGGCTTTAGTATGATCCACTGTAAAGGCGCATTATCCAACTTTACCATTCGACGCTCTGTCGAATCGCTGGCGGCCATGGAAGGCCGACGCTGCTTCTTGACAGGGGCATCGTAGAGGCTGCTTGCGGATTTAATAGCCGAATCTAACGTGGCTTCCGCATGCATCAGCACCGATTCATTGCGTTCGCCTGACAGACCCAAGTCCTTGAGCATGGATTCGATCTGCGTGGTGGTCGACTCCACGTTGATGATGGCCTGGTTGGCCAGTTCCAGCTGGGCGATCAGCTCGTTCAGTTCTGCTGTTTTCAGCGTCAGCAGCGATCGCAGGTTGGCGATGGTTTGCGTGCCCTGCGAATATTAAGCTATCAGTTCTATCCGTAAACAAGCAGGCGGCGTGGCTCGCAAGTACCTCGTCCAGCTTACTTAAAAGCTGAATGACCGCCCTGTCGCCCACATTGTATTCATCTTGCTTGTAGGCGGGTGATTCGTCTTTGGTGGCGCTGGCAGCAATAACTGCAGAAGGCGTATTGTAGGCCAATTCCGACATTATGAGAAAAGAAAAGGTTGGTTCATATAAGAGTGAGAAGAAAGATATATAAAAAAGAGAAGGGAAGAGAGACAAGTTTATGCGCTGTGTTGTAGTTGATTTAATTGGGCTCCTGTCCAGAGGAAGGGATCGTAGACAGAAGCTCAATGAGGGAGGTTACCACAAAAGAAAAACGAAGCCTGCACGCCAGGAGAACAGCGGAGAAAATTGCTGTGCGTGTGTAACAGCTTGCAAGTCATGTCACGTTTTTATTATGGTTTCTGTGGAGTGCTCTTTTTGCACGGTGGAGGTATGGGCGTGCTAGGGTCGATCGCCGCGTGCTCCACCCGCCCGATCTTGTAATACGTGTGGTGGTTTTCATAGAACTTCTTCCACCCGTCGATGCCCTTTCGGTAGGCCGTTAGCATAGCCATCTCCCCTAATAGCTTATTTCCTTCGTTCCCTTATTTACCTTGAGTTGTGCTTCTGACAAGCCGCGGAGGTCATGCGTAAGGTGATCCTGAAAGCATCCCGTCACATACGCTCTCGCAGCATCCCGCCCCGCAAAATGGTGGTAACTGCCGCCATAACCATACCAACCGGCACCCTTTGTCACATCGTACACATCGCCACTGCGCAGCTCAGTCAGCCCATGTCCTTTGGCCTTCTTTAACGGAGTGTTCACTTACTCGACTGCAAGGTAAATGGGCAGATTTGGATTGCTTCCATCATAACGCAGCAGCTGTTCTTCTGTAAACACGAGTTCCTTCCTCTAATAGATCTCCCACGTTTTCAATCAGCACATGAACCACACAGTTTTGGCAAATCAATGACGGATTACCGGAATGTAAGTGTTGATGTTGGTCCATTTTCCACGGTAACCCCAGGTCCACGATTCAGTAATCAAGTACGAAGCACCAAAGAACAAAATGACCATCCATACGATTGCTGTTGCGATGGTACCCACAATCGATGAAGATTTAACTTGCTTCTTTGCTTCATTGTCCTTGACAGCAGCAGAAGGTTCTGGTTGTTCGGGTCGCTTCCGTCGTTGCACGTTTGACATTATCAAGTGAAGGCAGGACTGTGCGTATGCAATGACAATTTTTCAAAAAGCGGACGTTACACAAGCAAGCTGGAATCGTTCGATTCGTCGTTGTAAGAATAGATCCACATCATATTCTTTGTTCTGGCGGCCAAATCAAGCATTGCAAAAAACATTGTTCTGTAAATGGGCATCCGTCGACATGGTTGTCGAGAATAGACACGAGTGCATGACAACGCTGCGGTCAGCCAGCTGTCACAGTATGTCAGATGTCGCTGCTACGGCAATAACGTTTAAGGGTAAGTGACGTTTGACGCCATCCATTTCTAACATTCGTTATCCAGCTGTTAAATTCACAAGTCGGCGCTCTCCGTGCAAACAGTGGCATACCACCGTTCCGGCGAAATGCGATTGTAGCCCAGCATATATATCCTGTTGACATGAGTTATGGCGTGTGACAATAATAGGGACTTGTATGACAGCGGGGCCCGACGGATTTGCTGTTGGCAAGGTGTTAGGGATGGAGAATCATAAATGCAGGAACTGCCGTTAAAGGGACCGGACCCATAGACACATTATGCTCGAGAATGACGACATGTTTCTCCTCTGTCTCTTACTTTCACACACGGGAAAAAAAAAAGGATGGGCGCGCAGCACATATCCATCCAGCAAATTCTGCAATTGCAGAACAGTATCACCTACTTTTAATTGGTACCCCTGGTCCAATAATGCTTACCGCGGACAGGGGCACACCTGGGTTTATTATGCGCATATTATATTTTTCCCCGATGGGCCTATACAGAAGACACAGCACACCATTCATGAACACACGTCGGATTAATCGCAATTTAAACACAAAACCCGTTATCCAGGGATGAGGAATGCAACCAGGGACTATCAGGACTTGACTAAGACCGCCATACGCTTGCAAAAAAATCAAATGACGTATGAGCCAGCGCTTTTTACATTGGATACATACTTTATAACTGGTAAGAGCGAATGTTCGGGGGAGAGGAAGATGGATTACCCTGAGAAACTTATGCAAAGTATCGAGATCAGCTTGTTGGCCTAACAGCTGACCACAACCAGTTTTTTTGCGTAACCTATTGACTGTCATGGCATACCAGAGACAAAGTGTGCTATCTGCAAATGAATGCATGAACGTGTTTCACCACGTCCATCACTCACCTGAAACACTAAAAGATAGGTTGGATGGGAAAATATTCTTTTATTATGTTTATGCTTTGCAACAACATATACAAAGCACAACAACTCATTCGGTGACCATCTTGATTGCAGCTTTGTATACTGCTTTGACGTTTTATAAGATGTTGAAGGGCGCGAAAACCTGCAGACGCCTTGGATTTTCGGAGCTTTATCAGATTACACAGCATTAAAAGTGGACCTACTAAAACCTTTTCAGCGCCCAACAATGCATATTAATACCCAGGAAAAAAAAGAACTGCTGATCATCCCTTCTATTGTTCACTGGATCGCAGTTTGCATCTCTTTTGTTGTGCATCACAAATAATACAGTGCAAAGCGGCAATCTACTCTGTTTTCAGTAAGTATTAGAAAACGTATTAGGAACTATATGTCGTCAGAAGGTACACTTTCTTTACCCATGACCAAGTTTACGTTGCAAGTCCATATTAACGAATGAATGTGCGTGTAACGTTTAATTTTAAAGTAAAGTCCTCTTAATAGCGATATATATATAAAAAAAGTCTCATACGGACGCAGCACCGGTCATTTCCGTTTGTGTACACGTTGCGTTACATGGCTGGTATCACGGGCCCTGATTATCTCTTTTACGTTCCTTTTGTTCCTCGGCATAAAGTTCAAAGGAGTTCATTTTGGTCGTTTACACTAATTTTCTCCAAAAAAAGGCGACTGTACCTTGCCGTTTCATTACATTTGCATCAAGGATCGATGAGACAGATAAATTGTTGCCGATGTATATGCAGCCCCGCCCTTACATGTACCATGCATTCATAATCGTCTCAAGCTTTTTAGGCTAGCGAAGGCCCATATACTTAGAGTCGCTAAGATACAATCAGGTGAGAAGGAAGGGGACAAAGGTGAATGATATCAGAAGGGAGCACGACGTCGTACTCACCGGACCTTTCGAACAACCCCCCCAAAAAAAAAACATCCATGACGAAAGTTTTTCTCGACTGACTTACAAAGCGTGACAATGGTCAGTGCGTGCATTTTTGTTTTTTGTTTTTCCGGAGGCTGGTGTTATAAAGGATCCATGTTTAATTACCAGAGCGACAGAAAAAAAGGCTTGCTCTGAGCGAGCAATGACATTCTCCCTGGTTGCAATTGCAACGATGCAGTGTATAAAGAAATTAAAAAAGCTAAACTTGTTCCTCTATTTTTTCTCATTGACCGTTTGATCACGATGCATAAGTACCAAAAAGGAGAAGGCAAAAAAAAAAATGGGTCATTACCATTGCGGTAGACATACTGAATATAGCGTTACTCCCGATGGGTAGGAGTTGATCTTTCTTTTTGTATACAAGCTATCCGATCTATTCAGCATATCATCGGATGGATTGGCCAACAAGCTGGAATGCAGCAGGATGCACGGTGTGCTTCTCTTGGCGTGGAATCGGCTAAATTTGAACGTCATATCCGCGCCTTAACGCAAACAACTCGTCCATTTTGGAATTATGGCGGGAAGTTCAAGGCAACAAGGGGCAATGCCATGCATCTCTTTTTCAAGTTGGGGTGATAGAGAAAAAAAGTACGCTATAACGCCCCGTGCCTTCGTAAACTTTTACAATGCCCCCCATGATCCTCCTCTTCCTTCCTCTTTAACCCCCAACACACAAACCCCCCAACTCCCTCTTGTCCCACGCCAGTTTTGGTTCCACCTGTATGCGAGCTTCCCTCGAGGCGCGAACGGGTATAAAAAGGGGATTGGCGTGCTGCGTATCTATAGCAACCTTTTCTTTTCCCAACTCACTTTTTTTTTCAATAAAACGGTTTTCCCCATATGGCAGCATCCATGTACCAGCACCACCAACATCCGGAGCTGCTTCTCATCAAAAGCCCAGAGCTCACTTCGGCTCCGTCACCTTCAACAGTTCAGCGACGAGCACGACAAACTGTACCAAAGAAATACTCGTACCGCCCTTGTCCCATTTGTCAAAAGCGTCTATTGGTCCGAATTCACGGAAGTTTGGTCTACAAGTGGATCATTGAGCATTTTGCTGTCAAGCATAACGAATGGCTCCATGTCGTTGTCAACCTCCATAAATCATGGAGCTGAATGCAATCACCATTTTTCATATATTACACACACAGCGCACACCACAACACATACCATTCCACACATTTGATACCTCTCCAAAAAGAAGACTCCCGTCCTCCATGTTGTTTTGTACATACATATTCATCCCTTCTCTCTCTCTCTGGCTATACCAAAAAAAAGCACATACACATAGTGACATATACATCGCATCCAAAAAATTGTCTCTCCCCCCCCCAAAAAAAAAGTAGTATGGATCTTTCATAAATATAAAAAAATGTTTCGAATTGGGAGTACTGTATTTCTAATTTGGGATAGCCTACTTTGGCGAATAGTGATTTTAGTACTGGGAGAGGAGCATTAAAACTATTGGGAGCATATCTACTTCCTGGTGAGAAGGCTGAATAGTATATAGGCTTAAGCAGTTGCCATCATCATTTATGCTTTAAGCAATACTTTTAGTGTCATCCTAAATAGATACACGAATATCGTTTAGTAGGCATAATTACGTAGGCTGTACTACTCGTTTCGTTCCGTTTCGTTCATATCCTGCAGGTCCATTTAGATCAATTGTGACGAATTGTGCCAGCTGAATCCAAGCTTTGAAAACCAACAAGCCACTGTGCTCCTCCTAATCTTCGATCCCTTCAAGCATTGGTTGTACTGTTCTCGTATGATACATACGTTTAATGTTATGGCTCTTATCGACTTCTTGCTTACACTTTTAAACTGGTACTCACGCACAGCAGATAAAAGAGAAAGACCTGATCTAGCATCGACAGCTCGGTTTGCCACGGTCACATTTACCGCTGTACCATCACCAAATGTATAAAGTAAAGTACTAAGCAATCCATTGTCGCAGATACTCTTCACAAGGTGACCAATTCTCGTCCAGTACGCCTACCTTAAAATGTGTTCTTGATTTCAAGCTCGTTGTAATATCCTACCTTACGCGAGAAAGGATATACAGAATCCACGACTTGTGCGGTAGCGTTAGCGTACTTCAAGCCTTCATGGCAACATAGCGAATGTGATGAAAGACGTTTTGATCCTTATGGTGCTACGGCCGATTATTTGCTAGATTTGAATCATAAGTATGTATGCTTATATGTTAACAATCACATGACTAAGCTTTTACAGCTTTCCTGTATGAGTCCGATTAGAAAATCATAACACATAATAATACGTACTAAAGAGATAGAATATTGATAGCAAGAGGGCATGAATGCATGACATTATTTATCCACTACTTGTTCATTTCATGCTACAACTCTTTATTCGTGATCATCATCATAAACCTCACCGATTGATCTTTTCCGTGTACGTTTTGGAGTGAAGAAGATCATGGGGAGTGCTTCACAATCGTCAGTCGTGGGCATATAAACAATATCATCTAGCTTCTGTTTCATAGTCGTCAATTTTAAGATCCTAACTTGCTCCTCAAGAAAATCCTTCCACACAAAAAGTCCCTTGATCGTGTCAATGAATGCTGGTAGTTGGCTCATGTCAGTGGGCAGGAACAAAGGCTGAATGACAGTTGGCACGTATATATTCCTCTTTAACACGAGAAGGTACATGTACCCGATTGTTCCTGTAATAGTAGCAGTCAGTTACACTTTAGCTCAAAAATATATTTAACTCCTTACCAACGAAATCTACAGCCATAACCGTGCTTACTTTGCCTTTGCTAGATATGTACAGGTTGTTTAGAATGGCAGCGTTACACCTGAGATTTTTGCTTTGCTGTTGGAGGATCAAATGCTTGGAGCGGAATGTCTTCCACTCGTTAGATGCCAGTTCCAGCTCGCGACCTTTCGTAACCAGTAGCAAATCGATTTTTCGGCCTTGTGATTGAGATATCTCGTGTTCATTCTGTTCCATAGCTGACCTGGTTGCTTCAGCAATGACTTCGCCACTGGAAAGAATATTATCAGAGAACATCAGAGATAGTTTACATACTACTCTTACTCTTTCATTTCAATGTGAAGGCCAGCAAACAAAAGATCAAGCAGAACCGCAAACCGCCTTTACACACTTGCCTCGCTCGTCTTTTCGTTCAATGGAATGTCCATGTACTCTCCACTAATATTGAAAAGAGAAAAAGGTAAAATAAAAGGTAGAAAGTATTGAGGAGCTGACTTACACTGTCTCCAGTATGCATAACATTTTGTACATATCTGAGTCACGCTCCTTGTTATCAATCAAGTCAATTTTGGCTCGTAAGACCGTTTTAAGTAGACTCTCCAGGCTTTTGCTAAACAAAAACATACGCTTAGCGCTATCTCTTTTACTACAAGACATTTCCATGGCCCGTACCAGTTTTCCACAATTTCATTCAGTTTCGCGAGCGCCATCAAATCAATGCCGTACTTTTCTTGATCGAAAGTGTCATTCTTCATCAAGTTCTCGAGTTGTTTATCAGTGAATATTGCTTTCATTGCTTCGTGCGCTAATGGATCCAACAAATTGACTACACTGCAGAGCAACAATCTACAGGGAACGCGGTACTTGAATTAAATGCCACTCCTTTTTTCTATCCTTACTTGACTAATTCAGTCTCCAGCAACGTGAGATTTTTCTTTGACAACAGGTGAATTGCATGGTTCGTCATTTTATCTCTGATTGTATGCCCTTCTGTCACATATGTTTGCAACTGTGCTGTCTCAAGTGGGTCGACTTCATTCCTCAGCTAAAATTCAAATTGTAAGATCGATGAATATATTCTGCTGGCCGTGTTACCTTTTTCGCGGCGACAGAAAACAGAAACTCATTGGTTTCTCTCTGTGGTTCTGGATAAGGACGACTGCTACTTGCCGTTGCGGTTGTAGGTGCAATGGGACTACTGTTGTTCATGTGTGTGGTCGTCGGCGGACCCGCACCGTTATTGCTTGAAGAGGGCCTGGACCACTGTTCAATTGCTCTTTTCGCTTCACGACTAGCAAGCGGTGCTACCTCGGTCAATGTATTGATGCCCTCATCAATATACGTCTTGGCTAGTTTTCTCTACGTTGATAAATTGTAAGGTACAGCCGCTGTAATTCTACAGAACGCTTCATTTTCACATACTCGCCTCGATACACTTGCCATAATATCATTCCATAGCAATTCTTTGAACTTGGTATTCTTGGCACTACATAAAAGGAGTACCCTTAAGTAATCGAATAGGAGTATCATCACTTTTCTGTTACCACACAGCAGTCCCGCGCACTTCCATTAGAACCTGCTTATACCGCTCAACCCAGATACCATTGAGAATTCGAGCGGAGTATGCCCCGAGATTGACAGACCATATCGCAAGATTTCCCTGGTTCTCCTTTATAAAATTCTTGAAGATTGGCTGCTTGTGATTTTGTACAAAGGCTTTTAATTCTGCCGAGAGCGCGATCATTCAATACATGTTCTAAGGCAAGAATGTGTTCCGGATCGTACCTTCATAACCACTGTACTTTGTTGAAGAGTCCATTGTCCGGAATTGTTCAAGGTAACTGTGGCACGTGTTCGATGTGGCCACCCAATACGAAATATCCTTGGATTCTCCGTGACTGTAAATAATCCATTACCTACAAAAAAATAATCCAGCATAGTCCTTTACGACAAAGGAATTTGCTGGTTCGCTGATTGAATGGTGCCAGTGGTAGTCTTGTGTATGCAGACACCCGAAGTGAAAGTGATGGGATCGCTGATTGTCATGCGCCTGGGACTTGTCCGCGCGTATGGACCGTCATGAGTAGCGTATGCCTATTGTATGTGCGCGTTGCACCACAAGGTGAATGTCTCTACCGTTTTTGACAACGTCTAACAAGCTTCTATAGTGCTCCCGGCTTCTGTTGGCCTAACCACTCAGAAAAGGCAAAGGAATCTGCTGGTTCGCTGATTGAATGGTGCCAGTGGTAGTCTTGTGTATGCAGACGCCCTAAGTGAAAGTGATGGGATCGCTGATTGTCATGCGCCTGGGACTTGTCCGCGCGTATGGACCATCATGAGTAGCGTATGCCTATTGTATGTGCGCGTTGCACCACAAGGTGAATGTCTCTACCGTTTTTGACAACGTCTAACAAGCTTCTATAGTGCTCCCGGCTTCTGTTGGCCTAACCACTCAGAAAAGGCAAAGGAATCTGCTGGTTCGCTGATTGAATGGTGCCAGTGGTAGTCTTGTGTATGCAGACGCCCTAAGTGAAAGTGATGGGATCGCTGATTGTCATGCGCCTGGGACTTGTCCGCGCGTATGGACCATCATGAGTAGCGTATGCCTATTGTATGTGCGCGTTGCACCACAAGGTGAATGTCTCTACCGTTTTTGACAACGTCTAACAAGCGTCTATAGTATTATCACTTCTGTGTATATCTGCTCCCAAATAAACGATCAACAGTCAAGGCCATATGGACTTACTTTGATGATTGCTCGTTATTAAAGGTGGCTAATATCCATATGGATGTCTCGATACCTGTGAATCAAGCAGATCTTGTTGACATACGAGTCGTTCAGCTATACCGGTGTAGTTATGGTATAATCATGTTGATGTAGCGTTTACTATAGCTATTCTTATAATGCTTATCTAGTGGGGGAGGGGGCGGTAAAGATACTACTTGACTGATAACAGCATAGTTTCGATATAACGATACAATTTTCGATGCACTAAAACGGTAATCACTGCCAAATCCCATTTTATATAACGATATTTTGATATAACGATAAAGTTTGGGCGGCACCATCATATCGTTATATAAAGCGTTCACTGTAGCGGTTCAACCCCATGACGAAATGTGCTTACATATTAACTTGTCTACACAAATCAAGGTTTACACTGTATCAACGAATAGGATAAATCGGTAGGCCAAGGAGTTTACTCCAATATGTCAATGCGGTCATTACACTGCAGAGCAGATATCAAAGACATCTTTAGATCCACATGGCCAGAACAAAGAAAAGGCTCCTATACGTCCTGTATCTATTCAGGCAATTCGGAAGACGAAGCACTATCTAAACTGCCATCGATGATTTAATACATAGAAAGATATAAAAGCATAGAGCGTATCCGAAACTTCAAAGATACTTTTCTAAGTCTCTTCCGTTCTTTTTACCGTTTGATCTATCTCACTCCCAATAAGTTTAATGTGCCTCTCCCAATACTAAGATCACTATTCCCCAAAGTTGGCTATCCAAATTTGAAATTCGGTACTCCCATTCGAAAAATCAGACCTTCCAAATTATGTGAAAAAAATCCAGAATGAAAAGGCTGAGCCCAGGATTGAATCACAGAATGCAGTTAGTACCATTTTTCCACTGCCGGATCCTGTCTTCCGTAGGTTGCCCGTTTCACTGCTGGGGCCGGGTCTTTTCAACAAAACTCTTTCAAATTGAAAATTAATACTCTTTACATTGCAATCTCCCCGGAGATTTCCGTTCATATAATGAGCTACCGTATGTATTGCCACGGCAATCAGCTCGTTGGGTTGTCAATCAACTTCTTTAGCCGAACGATACAATGGCATCCATTACAAAAGATTCCGGTTGCACATAAGGTGTACGATATATCGATCGGCGATAAGGTAGCGTGACCATAACAAGAGAAGCAATTTAAGGGGAGGACACGCCCTTGTTTTTGTTACTCAGGGCGATGGAACCTTCCACAAGCAATATGTGTTCCGTGAACCACCAGTGCATTTGCTTACATGGGCTTAGTGTAACAGCCTCAGTTTTTTACATGGTATAAGAAATAATATGGTTTTTACTATTACACGCAAAAATAAAAGGGGAAAAATAGCTACGCCGGGTTTTGGGAACTGTTCCTGGGTGATACAGACTTGGCGGAGCAACCATGTTTCTGCAATCGCTGCTGAAACTCTGCGTACGGCCTCGGTTGCGCGGCGTTCTTCTCGCGTTGCGTGATCTGATCGTAAAGCTCCCGATAATCAATGGCCTGATAATGTTTTTGTCCTGCGTTGTCGATGTCCAGGACGGGGATCGGATCAAAAGTGTTTGAAGTCGAAGCTTGTGCCTTCTCATCTTCCGAAACTTGGACGCTTCCGGGCGTGTAAGCCGGTGGTGGTTCCTCTTGTCCATAAGTAGCTTGGCCAGTGTGGTCTTCCAGCGATGCTACGTACGTCCATTTTTCATTAAACTCCTCGCCCTGTTCTTGTGGCTGCTGTGACGTATTGCTGATGTCTTCATCCGTCAGCAACTCAGCGTCATCGTCATCACCGCTCAACATGTCCTCCAAAGCCGTTGGACGCTCATCCTCAGCCTGCCAGCCTTCCACTGCAAGCTTGCAGTCCATCCATATCATATCGGTATCCTGGTACTTGGTGTACGGCTTTTGGGATGCCCTGGGTTCGATGTCCAAGAGGTCGACCAGGTACAGTATTTCCAAAAATTAATGTCGCTACCCAAAGGAATCAATGTCGTTCCAAAAATGGAAGTCGCTGTATATTTTATATTATAAAAATTGGACCTTGGCGACATTGATTTTTATGGATAGCGACATTAATTTTTGGAAATACTGTACTTACCGAAACCAGCAACCATGGCTGACTTCTCAGCAAACTCCTGCAGTGCATTGAATCTAATGTAGAACGCCTCACGGAGCGCCAGTCGTTTGTAGTCTGCCATCTGCGATTCCTTCTCTTCCAATTCCTTGGTAAGTTCCCCTAACTCTTGTTCGAACTGTGGGATCTTCCGCGACTTGTGATTTGACTTAAGCAAATGCTGTAGCCTAGCTTCGACAGCTCTTTTTTTTTCGCGCACCCCTGACAGCACGTCTTCGTCTCTGTCCCGAATGGTCTTGAGGACTCGACGATATTTTTGGTACTTTTCTGATGACTTTATATATTAAGAAAACACACGTTTGCTACATGATCAAGGCACCTTACCAATATACTCGCGTTCGATACCCGTATGCATATCAATCAGTTGTCCAAGTTTATCCCCAATATCCTAGCACCTGGCCTGATAAGGACATGTCATTTCTTTTTTTCAAAACACTGAGCTATGTTACATGCAGATCTTCATCTTGATGTTCGTTGATCCAGTCCGAGAACGACTTTGTAGTTTCAACTCGATGATAAGCCGAGACGCGCATAGAAGCGAGATCATTGCGTTCTTCAAAGATCCACATTGACAGAGCCTTTGTGTCTGGCTTTTGCAACGGGTTATTGCGAGCTAATTGAGAACGGACATCGGTTTTGAATTTGCCCAAAGAGTAATGGAGATTCTTAAAGGTCATGGTTATGTGGCACTGCAACGTTTCACAGCAAGCATTATTTTTAGACAGCACTGTTTATAAGCGTAATTTAGCTGCATCATCACTTTGTAAGCGGCCTACACCGAGAGCTTGACAATATGAGCTCTCCTTAACGACCTATACCGTACATAGCAAAATCCTGTGTACATATCCATTTCACTGGCTTGATCCGAGATAATGTGCATGCAAACTTAAGTCATCCTTTTCTTGTGCTCGGTATATTGAGCGCGCATCTAACATAGGAGAAGGCTTTGGTACAGCAACATCGTCAAAGTTTCGTACAGTGGTGATTGATTCACCCGCCCTCCCCGACAACGCATCGCTCATTATTTCAATGCACGAGATAACAAACGATCATATAGAAAGTCTCCTCTATAATTGTGTTCACAAAGCAACAGACCCGAGATGTTTGTTGTCTGCACTTTCAAGCATATGAGATGGTCATACGTCACTTTTCAAGTACTATATCCAATAGCTCATGTCTCATTTGTTTATTTGACAAGCAGTCCGTGATAGTAGGCAGGGCGATCCCAATCAAGAGTTCGCTCGCGATAAATTATTTATGCCAACCCCTATATAGATAAGGTTTGAGAAAGCGCTTTGACTATCTCGATGGATAAGCAGGCCATGCGTGTGATGCTCCAATTGCTCTGGTTAACAATCTAGATCATCATCATAAAATAGACTACTTCGTACCTTTTAAGCAGTAAAATGGAAACAGCGCGCTACATACCATGGCATATGATCGAACGAAATTGGGCAAGCGTACTTTTCTTTCAATGGCAAGGTTACCCTGGAGAACCTTCCGTGGTCCTCAAGTTATAGAACATAAAAGCATGACATAATTGCATTGTGCAACTTGATTCACATCTGGAGCTGCGGTTAACCTGAAATAGACGAGAGCTGGCTTGATTCTTTAAAGGAACATGACAGGTAAAGGGAATATGGACATAAAAAAAGTATAAATAGTGTTTGAATGGATGCGATATACGTAACCTCCTGCTACTGATCGATGATCCATGGGGGGTTCGTTAATTCCTATGCAACTCACCTCTTAGTTAGGTGAAATGTACGTAATTTAGAGCTGGGTAAGCACTGCAAAATTTTTGGGTGAATCTTGGGTGAATGAGTTTTTGAGGTGGTTAAACATGGGCTTTTTAGCCATTTTACTACCATTTTTAGTAACTCACGTGGTTAAAAAGCTTATGTTTAACCACTTCGAAAAATTATTCACCCAAAAATTTTTTGCAGTGATAAGTGTAATGAGATGGTATTCTAAAATTGAGTTTGGTATACAAACATAAACAACTACTTCTCGAATGAATGCCCAAAGAAACATAATCAAAATAAAGGAGGCAATGTCTTGCTACCTTCTCTTTTAAAATAATTTTTCGAAGTCCCCCACTCAATCATTACTTGGCAAGGCATCACTGCACACCCATGGCTCATATAAATCCAGAAATATAGCCGTATTTTTTTAATAAATAAAAGCACCTATGAGATACTATATACCTCTTGCAAACAAGTTTACAGTTGCTTTGAGTCTAAATAAAGTGACATCCTCCGGATATTGTCTTCTCTATATATTGCTGTAAATATAATTTATTCATTTCGATCGCTTTACCGCTTACCCTCGAGTTGGTATAGAGCGACCACCTATTATGAGCTGTTCGGTCGCGAAAATACTGTACCCTTGGTTTCGATACATACGTAATACAAAACAAGAAGGTGAACTTTTCCAACAGATGATATCTAGTAATGCATTGTGCTTACCTGGTGTTGCGCTATCTTCCACTTGACAGCACCCCTCAACCAAAAAGACTCCATCGATCAATACTACTCGCTTCTGCAGCAAGGCTGTGATATCGTGAAGCAGAGAACAGGATAAATGACTGAGTTCAGAGTGACCTTTAACCGTACGAAATTGAAAGGTACCAATGTCGTATATCGCAGACCTGCTGGTCGCATATCCTAAAACCTATTGCCATGCTGTGAATCAGATATGAAAGGTTAATATGGGGATGTGACCATTTTCTCTCCCTAGACTTTGCTTCCCGGTTATACATTTAAGCGGTAAACCAAAGTAAATAAGCATACATTCCAGATGTCTTAGTGATAAGCGACTCTCCTGTATATCAAGTCTGTAAAGGGCACAAAGCGCAGTCTCATGCAACTGGGTATGTTGGCTGCTGAGGGATTTTATCCTTGGTAACATCTAAAGTAGATATTTTTCGTCGAACACTTAACTCACCTTTCAAAAGCTCCTATCGTTTTTCAAACCTGCAAAGTTGGTATCTGTGAATCGGAATCCAGATTCACTATCCTCGTCGTAGATCAATAATTCAATTGTCTTAAGCATGATGAATTCCGGATAGCAGAAGTCTGGGCAAACGAAACTGTTTTATGAAGGTCCTAGAAAAAATCCTTTTGGTACGCGATAACCTATTATTCAAAATAAACCAAAAAATGCAACTGTATGCAGGCCAATTAGTCAGTATAAAAGTAATACCTTGCGCCCGAATTTGTTGGGAGCTTACACCGTTGTTGCGCGTAGAAGTGCATTGTTGCTCTTTAAAGATGTCAAACCTTTTTCAGATCAGCAGGTACAGCGTAAAATAGCACTTGCTGGTATGAATCATATTCTCGTATAAAATTGATAATGCTTCATGGAGTTTTTGACGATGTAAGCTACTTGACCTATGGATTGATCATTTTGGCACGGCGAATAGTCGTACCTTTCCATCGAAGAGTGATACACATTTTACGCTGGGATTATGCTTGCTATGGAATTCTTTTAAGCAGTTCTATCGTTCAACGGTCGTCCGGAAATGGAACATGATAGTGGCCGCAACGAGAATCTGCACAACCTCACTTGGAAGCTTTTTATTCTACTGAAACGGATAAGCTTCCAAAGGAACTTGAATTCTTCCCAACCCTTCCTTTCTCACTCCATTTTATATTTTAGTTGTTGTCGGCGCCTCTGTGTTTACTGAAAACCTCAAGGTACTGGCTATCTGTCTATGGTCTATAATACAACTAGATGAGGTTCGGTAAATTTTTATCCTAAATTAACTGCTCATAGTATCCGAAGGTACAGCAAAGTATGTACGCTATGAACCCGTGTGAAAGTTTAACTACGTATGCAATTACCTTTGTGGCGCAAAATATAAGCGCAAACAATCTGCAGTCGGTATGTCGAAAGCTAGAAACAAATAAGCATAACCTTGCATGGCTCGTAGTTATGAATAATATCCATAGCAATGAGATTTGCGTACTATAAGATATCAGGTTCGCTTACACATATCCAAAGTTATGCTTTTATTTCGCTTGATAAAGTTAACATTTCGACCGGGGTGAATTTGCTGGGCGTCTTCACACATTTTTATAACCAGCTTTTGTTAAACTTGAAAGTATTCCGATGCCCTCCATTGCATTGAGCCAGATAGATGAATGTAAAGGAGCGCATGCATACTCATGTGTTATACCATGCATGCTCAAAAAGAATGAAAGTCAATAAACTGCATTAGCACACAAACTCTTCTGGTTACTTACGTCACTCTCTTTTACTTTTCCAACCCATTTATTAAAAAACAAAAGGCGCCGCCGACAGAGTAAAGAAAATATACGAAAAGGAGCAGTAAATGACAGGCATATACGCCCTACAATTTTATCTCGGCTATTGCTTTTTTCTTGCATTACCGCACGCCGCATTTGCCTTATACTATGTTAACAGCCAGGTCCAGGCTCAGCTGATACAGCGTGCAAGCATGTCTGTCTTTACACGAAACGATTCTACATTATACATGTATGGAGGTTTCCTTAAATCACATTCTCAAAACAATCGAAGTCTACCGGGAGGGATGCCAGCGACGAACGTGTTTGATGCCATATCAATCGACCCACACGACGGAATGGTACGTCATATAGTATTACCGCCGGGCGACACCAAAGTTGGACTCAGCCAGGCTGTTGTTTTTCCCGATCATGTTTTATTTATTGGCGGATACTGTCAAGACTGCTTCAACGCATCAGAATTATTTTTATCACAATACTTTTTCGATCAGCAAAGGTGGGATTCTCCCCCGACTTATGGATCCGGTCCACCTCAGGGAACAGTCAGCGCAACGTTGGCGGATGATGGAAAAGTGTATATACGGTATCAGCAAGGCCACCCCAATGACTTTTGGTCATACGATCCTTTCAGTGGACAGTTCGAGAATCTCAGTGTAACACTGTCTCCACGTGATCTGTATCCAGTACATTTCTCGTGGAAACTTCCGTATGTATAATATGACACGCATAAACCCACGGTTGCCGTGCCAATTTTTTCTCAGAGTATTAATTTTGGATCATAATGCAGAGATGGAAACGTTGCGTTTCTGGCAGAGAATGACGCTGACCATAATTACAGCCTGGATGTACTTCTTGTATATAATACGAGAACAAGAGCTTGGAGTTCACGACGTATTGGTGCAAAAAATCAGCAACATAAAAACATACCGCAGAATAAGAGATACTTTGGTATCACCAATGGTATGTGGTATTTCGAATTCTCTGTTTCTACCTAATGTAGTTTAATCGTGTTACTTATAGACCAGTCTAGTAAAAAGATATATCTGTATGGGGGTAGGTCATAGCACAGCTATTTGTATAATACTTAAACTAAAAGCTTGCCCAAGGTGTCGCTGTTAATCCACCATACGGGGGGTATAGCGATCTCAAAGTGCTGGATACCTCTACTTGGACTTGGGAGTCCCCGCATTATGCCGGTGCTCCTCCACGTTCACAGTATCGACATGGGATGGAATTCATTAATGAAAACACTCTTGTCCTTATCGGTGGCATAATTTCATCATTATGGGAATTACGGGTCGACAAAACGATGCCATTTCTGGCAAAGGGTGACTATTGGTGTGATCACATCAATGTACTACAGATTTCAAACACAACCGCTGAATGGGTTACCAACATCACACATCATCATACGATTGATGAGTCGATCAGCAGTAGCCCGAGTGCTTATTTCATTGATCCGAGGGCTATCGTAGTCATTATCATAGGATCCGTCCTCGCGATTACGCTCTTCCTATTACTTTATATATTCCGCAGACGTATACTCAGGATGACTACCAAGATTTTTCAGATGTGGATATGGAGTCCTAGGTATACAACTAAAGAGCGGCTTCATTTTCATTCGTAACCATTAAAACCTCTAAAAAGAATAGGCGAGCCAACATGGACAGAAATCTATAGACTTGCCTTCAAAGTTATCTTGGGATGCTCACTCACTGGCCTTTTGGCGGTTAATATTTCGTACACACTCAACAGTCCACTGGTAACAATCAATTACATCACCCAGGTTAATGAAGTTGTGGTACCAGGTTTGTAGCCAAGCATGGAATTACTTTTTTCTAACGAAGTTGTAGATATCAGAATCTGCATACGCGATACCGCTAATGCATTTTTGGTGTGTGAGACTGAAACCCTTTCAGCGCAAGTTTTCAATGAAATGGGCTTTATTAGAGAGCTCAACACAAGTTTACACCGACCAGCGCATATTGGACGTTCTGACGAAGCTCGATGTTATATGTTTGCTCCGGCTGAATGGTTTCGATTAACCAGAAGCGACCACGTTACCACACATAATGGCAGCCATCTACTCTTAAGGCTGCGATATTACATCAGAGATACCGCAACCAATAGTCCAAACATTTATTTCAGTCTTTACCCCCATGGACGAAACCCCAACCGCCAAGTATACTATAACGAAAAGCAACAAATGACCCAAGAGGAGTTCAGGATATGGCTTGATCAAGAGAAGTTTGATATACACCAGGAGAATCAGTATACACTCGGCGTCGCAACATACTCAATGATCAATTTTCAGCATCAAGTGGAGGAAACACTAGTCGACTCGGGATGGAATACAGTTGGATTCGCTAGCGATTACCTTACTGCACTAAAGCTCAAAACGGAGATTCGCACAGAAGCGGTTGATCCACTTGAGCGTGGCATCAGGGATGATAACTCATCTATACTTTTTGATACCGCTGTTATCCTGTATCCATCGTCGTTCATGGAACTGCAAACACGGCAGCAGAAGATACACACTTTTGTCACACTTCTTGGTATTATGGGTGGCGCATTGGCTCTATTGACAACATGTATGGTTATTTTATTTGGAGCACGACCAGCATCGCCGTGGGGATTCGTGCAGCAAATGTCAGCGGGTAATACAAGGCGGTCACTGATTACGGATCTTCAACGACAGTTTCACCCTTGGGCTTTGGGATCAATCCCATTTGTTGACGCAGTCGTACCACCACGGTCAGCGACCGAAAAGGAATTATTGGATAGACAAGCTGTGCGATATCGGACAAGTCACAATGACGGTACCACGACAATTCTAAGTACCGGCCGGCCGCGACGAAACAATCCCAACAATGGTCAAAGCACTGTTCATACTAGTGAATTTGGAATTTACGAAACGGTGGACAAAGCCTCTGAATCAATGGTGATAGACGACTCATTAGAGCGGCTTATACAAAAACATGTCCGTGCTGAAATAGACCATCAATTTGGTACAACACAACCGGTGCAAGACATTCATTGCCGACTTCAGCTAATGGAATTGGTGTTCAAGTGGTACTACATCGACCCTGAAGTATTCAGCAAACTCGCACTTGCAATGCAGGGTGATATCGACGTTTCGTTTTGTCATACTCGAGAATGGGTCAGCAGCTCTGATCACAATAATGCATCTCCATCTGGTACTCTGGATATGCTTGGTGGAAAGAACCCAGCAGGTGGAGAAACAAGGAAAGAAGGACTCTTTAAATCTCTTTTAAACTTTTTCAACACTGGAGTTAACCGTGCTGAAAATGCCGATCAAGAAGAAAGCGCAGTAATGCAGAGGTTAACGATGAATGATCAAGCGCCACCTAATATCAAAAATAACACTAAATAGTTGACTGCTACTATAAGTACTTCTATCCAATCCATTACGTATTGTATATGTGATAATCCATACACCGACATCTTATTAAATGTAATAAAATGACTGATACAAGTTATGAACACGGGGTTTCGGAATAAATAATAAATGTGCCTTATTGAACTTGTGCTGTTGGTGGGCTAGTGTAGTGTCGGACCCAGTAAAGTGACAGCAGCAGGACCTGTATAGAGACGGTCTACCATGTGAGCAAAGAACAGAATAATACTTCGCAAAAACAAAAATCTACCTGTGTAGTTATCTGGAAGAAGCCAATATGCAAGTGCAGTATTGGAATGGAATGGAATGGAATCGAATCACACTTGCAGTGCGAGAAAGTACCCCTCAACGGCGCACTGGAACAATTACAACTCACTAATAAAACCAACCGCTATGAATACACTAGAATTTACAACAATCAAAAGCACACTCACGGCAGAGCTTTCTCCTATCCTCCTCTGGGAAGAAAAGCCTTGTTGTTTATTCATTTGATCGAGTTTTGCTTTTAAAAGCACACAGTGTTGTACAATTGAAAGGTCATATTAGGAAACTAGCGCAATAATTAATCGCTAGTGAATACTTGTGTGAATTCGCCACAAGAGCTTGGTTCAGTAGACTTCAGTCATCCTTTATTTTTACTATAGGCCTCAATTCCGCACCAACACTAGTGCTTACCAACAATTATGGCACTGCGGAGTACTACATTGTACAAATCAAAAAAGTAACAGGCAGCGAGATGTGTTATAACGCACAGAATGAGTCAGAAAGCGTGGTTGCAGATAATGTTCTATATTTTCCAAGAGAACTTTTTACCTAAACACTCGTTTAATTAGCTACAAAACCATTGAACACGCATTTGGCTTCTCTATAGTTTGCTTCTATACACGAAAGAAATCAAATTGCTGAATGAATCAGATAGACGTCCGATAGGTATTGACTAGAAGCGTTTTTGTCGATTCATCCAGCGATTGGATATACTTGACGTATAGGAACAAATTATAAAGAGAAAAGACACATGCAAAGGACAAGTGATAGAATCAGAAAAATAATATAGAAGAGAAAACATCCAAAGGAAGTTGTCGAACTCCTCCCTGCCATTCCAAGATGTTATATTAGGAGCTGAGCATAAAGAGATGTTCAAAATCCGGGCTATGTTGTCGTATGTTAACCTTACCTAATGGTTGGCTGCACCGACTGGTTAAATGGCGTATGCATTGGCTTCCCTCATACCCTCTGAAGAACTGCGAATGCGGTACAGTTGCTGCCCCTCGAGAACACTACGCCACCTGTCCATTGGTTCGGGCAGAACTTCAAGAACTACTCCTAGCATTTGGACCAGTCCCTGACCAGCAAAGCAATACACAGGTGATCGACTTTATATTGAACAGCCTTCCGCGTTCAAATAATGGACTGACCCGGGGCAAATGGAAGAAGGCGTGGCCCGCACTTTTGCATGTCCTCCGCAAGGTTGATAAACTGAGCCATAAAGACGAGCAGTACGATGACGATGAACCGGTACCGGAAGAAGCTCTCCAAGGCGGACCATCAGCACGTACAAACCACCACACTTAGGGTGATACCCACGTTTACATTATTGATATTATACCTACACTGTTTTTCTTCTCTCTATTTTCTATAACTCTTCGCGACGCTTCGATATCGGCCTGTCCTTTTCCCCGTAAGGGTTTTTTTTCAGACATGGCACCAGATACCCTTTTATATCCATACATTTGTACTGCAAGGAAGCGACCATATACCTATTGGAGCAGGTCAAAAAGTCTTCTAAATAAAATTTATACTTTTTCAACTAATGGTTGGCTGTTTAATAACCAAGTGATGAACCCCGACTGACCTAGCCATTTGTCTCATAGTTTTTACGCTCGATGGCTTTACTTTATGTATGGCGCCGATTGCTAGGTTTGTTCAGTTCTCAATTGCATTCTGATCCAGTATACAGATCCTGCTGTGTTTTAGCCCTCGAACCCTGGAATGATCATTGAGCAACTGGTATCGAAGATCAAATTGATTGCAGCTCATATTCACGGAAGCATACACATATCTAACAGCGTTGACACATAGAATATCTCGGTGGCTTTAGCCTCAGACTCTCCTCGCCTAGTTCATGCGGAACTGATTAGTAAGGGGACGACGAAAGTCAGACACAGGTTGCGCAGGATGGAGTTGAACGAGAGTAATACAATAAGGACACTCTTCTGCATCTTTTCGACGCAATGAAAGCCATCGTACAAACCAGCTGTGGTGAAACAACCACAGATGATAATAATAGAAGATATTTCCTATCGGTTCAACATCATCACGAAGTGTACTTACATAGTAACTTGTCTATACGGATTAAGAATTACACCGTATGAACGAATGGGATAAACTCAACAGAATATGGAATTGACTCCAATATAGCAATGCGGTCATTACATTGCATGGCGGATGTCAAAGACATCCTCAGATCCGCATGATCAGAACAAAGGAAAGGGTCCTGTACGTACTCTATCCATTCAGGCAATTCTGAAGACGAAACACTATCTAAACTGCCATCGCAGATTCAATACACAAAAAGATATAAAAGCATAGAGCGTTGCATGCAATAAAGCATATCCGAAACTTCATACTTTTATAAGTCTCTTTTCATTATTTGTACCGTTGATTCACTTCAGCAGCCATCTAAACACACTTTCCAGCAGAATATCTGATCTCAAGAGAATCAGGAAATACGAGGCCTTGGAGCAGATGCATCTTAAGCGGAGGGCATCACCTTCCGCCGTGGATCCGCGCAGCAATTATACTCCATAGGCAAATGGAGACCTGGATAGTATTCCGGTTCACCCAGTAGTGCTATTTCGATGATCACATCCAGCGGGAGGAAGGGGCAGGCTCTTGGAGAGGATTGCCGAAAGGAGCAAACAACCGTGAGCAAGCAGTTTTTTGGATAAGAAAATGGTAGGCTCTCTTTCATGCCAACTGGAATGGATCTGCTACAAGTCCAGGCTGTAGCAAAGAAATGGATTCGGTATAGTATTGATGTACACTCACAACAGCCACCACGGCTATGACTGCTTTCTCTAAAGAGGTATATCAGCTATGCAAATCTTCTTCTCTCTTTCTGTTTTGTAGTTGCATCCGGTGACCAGAGATCCTCAGGTTTTTGGCCTTCCAAGATTATTAAAGCGTGAGCTGCTGTATTAATACATGGTATATCGACGCTGCGGTTGCTTGCACTTTCGGCGATCGATCGATTTCTATGGTGATCCGTAAAGCTTGGATGGAAAGGTGATGAAAGAACGAAGGGGTACTATGCTCAGCTACTGTTACTGCACGATAAACCCCCTCCTCCTGCTGGTCAGAAAGATGTTACCAGCATGATCTACTCGTACCCAGAGAATTATGTCTTGGATACAGGCTCTCCTGCGAAGTCGTCAGCAGACCTTCCTAAATAAATTTGACAGACCCGTGAGTGTTTCAAGTGAAATAAAATCCAACGCGCGCGCGACTATTTCTTTTCTCTCACAACTGCTGCTCATCGACCTACGTGCCGTTTTTTACATCGTTATCATTTCATTACTTGTCATTGCTTTCGTTGATCATTTTTAACTAATTGCTATGGTAACAAGGTTGTACATTTTAGTCTGAGCTGTTTTCTGACTGGCGGATGATAGTGAGCTATACCACTACGAACTGGGTACTACAAGCGGACGTGCAGTGAATATAATCATGAAGAGTACTGGGAGACGTAGATATATATGGGAAATGTAGAGTATCTATCTTCTAGTCAACATGTATTCCCTAGCCCGGCAAACTCAAAACAGAATATCGATGACCATGGTGCTTTGTGTAAGTGAGACTCAATAGCCAAAGCTTTTTTTCTCTCTTCTCAGTAAGCCTGACTCGGCTTTTTCAATAGTCTGTGATCGAATTCTAACAGACTTACTGTATATTCAGAAGCACGTGGTATCATCACTCAAGGTGCTTTCGTCGATATAATTCATGACGCTAGAGGTTTTAGCACTACTTGTATTGTTTCTTCACTTGTGGCCGAGTGAAATTGTGCCAAACTGGCCGTCATCATGGTATGTAAGGATCTTCTTTTTGAGGCGCTCATTCTCTGACTTACAGCGATAATAGAGACTGAGCCATCAGCATAAAATATATGGAATTTGACATGGCGGTAAATATGACAGCATAAAGCACTTTAAAGAGGTAAATATACCATAAAATAAATGCATCAGTTTCTCGAGCCACGGCACTTTTTTAAAGCCCAAGCAATTCCGGCTATACATATTACCCGTGACCATCTGAAAGATGGAGGTCAACGTTCAGGTAAGAAATAGCTTTTGGATGGATCGGTTGTGCTCATTATAGCGCCAAATTCCCTTACCCTCACTTTTCTTGTTCCACTTCCAGTTTTGACCAGTTATTGAGCACTTACATTGTCTAAGAAGATCAAAACATCCATTTCACGATGGGGCCGCGCAGGTAAAATTTCATATCTTGCCATTCAGCATAGTAAATATAACTCCAGCCTGAAATGTAGATGAAAAAAAGTGTAAGTATTCGCCTTGCAAATATAATCAATCGATGGAAGCAGCTTGCGCTGTCAAGAACTCCAAGGGCCCACCAGCTTTGTACAAGGATACGGTACATTTACATACAACATCGTGTACGACGGCATAGCAAAATCGCGCGCATGGTAGTATTTTTATGGTGACCAACGGACGCTGGTTGGCATGATTTTTAATGTTTACAAATAGGTTAACGCCCACCAACAGAATAATTTTTCTTGCTTTATCCTTTTACCGTATAAGCCTGCTGTGCATGTTCAAACGAAATTCTCTTCCTCGACGGCAGGATGCAGCCTATAAGCTGACATGAATATTTGCAACTGGTTCATAAATGCTACTATGGGAAGCACTCACAAGGGGTACGTGTATCGTGAATAAGACTTTAGCCTTAGTAGCCAAGATACCATGTGGATGTATGTGGTCACAGGTCTCATAGTGGGTAAACACCAAGATTTTGGTAAGAAGTATCTTTTGGAAAGTACCTTCGTGCTTATTCTAACTTTATATGCATTCCTCAGAACATGGCAAATTAAATACAAAGGCAATGAGGAGAGATATGAAAGCTCCAGCATCAATTGAAAGTCTTCTCTTTCACTCATTCTACGACTGTACTGCTCAGGTAAGATTTAGAGTTTTATTTTCCATCAGGAATAGCACCGTATCTCGATTCTTTCTCATCATCTTTGCAAAAGAAAAACCGTCTCTCTTTAATGTGTTTATCGCTACCATACTTTACCAGGATCCCAGGTGAGTTTTCTTTTGGTGACCTTCTCAACAGTGTACTGTACACCATCTAAGCATAAAATATAGACGTAAATTATCATGGTAACAGCGCATGGAGAGCCATCGATCGAGTTTGGCATGAGAAAGATCATTCCTTTTTCAAGCCTTCCCAGCTGAAATGGGCATGACTATTGCCTTATCTGATGGAGTAACGTAATGAGCACCGGTCGAATATGCATAGTATTGTACGAAAAAGCGTGAAAGAAAGTAATTTTATCTGTCGTAGATCAAGGGATAATTCTAACCTGTGCTTGCTGTAGAGCAAAGAAACCAACTTGCCGGTGATCTTTCAAAAGGACCTGTTTGTAATATGATACACTGCTCCGGCACTGTTCCTGCTGCTTGAATTGGGGATCTACAAGTGCTCGACGTGAATCGCTCCTTTTACCATTGCCGACATTCTGGGAATCAGCAAGTCGACGAGAACTTGGAAAGTGAGCCAAATATAACGGTGCTTGGATGGAGGGTCCTAATTCTCTTCACGGGATCAAGCCAGAAACTCAATTCATAAACTGAAAGTGTACCAAAAAGACATGCACGATTAAAACAAGGGCGCGCTGTGTGGAAGCTATGGCCATGGAGGTACTGGCAGCTTTCCCACCACGAGTACAAGAGGAGCACTGACTTGGATACATTGCATGGCAACCAGGCCGATTAATAGTTACTCCGGAAACAGGGTCTTGACTGACGAATTACCGCCTACTTGAGTCGACTTAATTATGTTGTGCCGATAGAGATGGAGGGTTCGGGAATAAGGGACTTGGCCTATGATGTACGCCCGAGAGGACACTTGACATGTAGTCCTGACAAGTGGCCATTACTTCAGCGCCAAGTACTCGCATACAGCATGTACGACCTGCAACCGGATCAAGCATATTACTCCCTTCGATGCTGCCTATTACGACCATGGTTATCGTCATTTCATTCAGGTCGGTTGATCCCCAGGCAGGAATACTCTACAAGCATATGTGCATAGATTGCTAATGGCAGTTAGTCATAGTGGCAGAGGGGGTATCATGGATTGAACGGCACTGGAATTGTCTGGCAGCTGGCTTCAGGACATTGGATGGCAAACAGGTATGTACATGATTCGCCACCGTAACGCCACGGCCCTACAGCTTTCTTTTGCTCTCCGTCAAGATGGCGCGATGGGTGATTGCCAATCGCGCTGAAGCAGCACAATGATGGCGAATTAAGACATGGTGGAACTCTTACTTGGTTAGCACTTCAGGCGGCAATATTGAAACGCACTTGGTACATGGCTACAAGAAGCATGCAACTCATAGTTTAATGTAACAAGCTCAGGGTATCCTATAACCATGACACTAGCATACACTAGCATTGTCCGATGAGCAGTTTCAAGGCGTAGTCGGTCGGCTCGAAATATAGTAATTGCCATATGTACCAAGGGGCAGAGGATTGGCTTGTAGCATCGTTCCTTGGCGAGCCCATAGTTTGAATGGGCCTGGTCTCGGTATGTCAATAAACGCCAGCGAGGTAAGCGATCCCTTTGCTTCACCGGAAGGAGATGTAACATGATGAACGTGCGCTGGCACAGCGATAATAAAGTAACTTATAAAGCTGCAAAGCTTCCGCCTTATTGTGTTGTGCTCAACTTTGAAAGAGACCGAGTTTCCAAAGCCGAAGATGACGGGCATTGTCTTCGCTGATCTCGACATGGCGAAGCAAAAGCACGAAAACGCCAGTCTCAGCGCCTAGTTCTCAGAGTTAAAATGGCCGCCTTCCTTTGGCAACCGCTGTTCAGATATGGGTGAAAGCGCCCATATAAACGCCTGCTTGGTGAGCGGACTTTGGGCCCAAACGCCGGCTTCCTGAGCGAGCATTATACATAGGCACCTGGACAATGGACAGGCACGATATATAAGCACTCGTTTGAGGGCTTCAAAGGCGTTGGAATGATAAAGCCAACTTATTTTAGCTATTAATTGAAGAGAAAGGCGTGGTTTATTATGAAGAAACGGGTGTTTTCAATGATGTGCGTAAAAGACAAGGCGGCGGTATTTATGCGGAAGGCTACAATAGCCAGGGTCCAAAATTGGGCCAGACAGAGATCTCGATGGTGCGACCTTCCTTATATATGGCAAACGAATGTTCTGGCAATTCGCCAAAACTTGGGGGGTTGGAAAATGTTAGCGAAATTTTGATGAAAAAAAGTGAGGAGAAAAAGTGCAAAGTTTATAAGTTGAAAAATGATCTACGAGGTCTGAATCGCGCAGAAAAGAGGTTCCGGAAGGTGACATTCAGTCAAATCGAGTTTTTTTGCTAGCGCGACCATAGAAATGTCCTAAAAAGCTCTTCATGGGTTGAAATGACGTATATTACAGAGAGCGCGGTATATTATATAGCGCAGCGTCGTACTTTAAGATTTTTCGGATTAGGGAGGATTCTAGACGATTGTCGATGCAAACAAGGAAGATCTTCTGTTGGAGCGAGAAGAAAGCAATTGGGCAGCGATAGGGTTAGGCAATCACGTGGCAAGCGCAAAGGAAAGGTAGTTTAGCGTTTATAGAAGGCAGGAAGCATAGTGTATGGTAAAAAGCGGCATTTATTAAGATTGACGATGGACTATTACATAGTGTACAAGAATATGGGGAAGAAATAAGGTTAAAGAAGTCTTTAGATTTGAAAAAGTATTCTTAAGCAACAAATATACTTGAAGGCAAGGCGACCGCAAAGAAGCATGCCCCGTTTAAGCATTAGATATTATAGTGCAGTTTAGGCAACAAGAACTTTTATTAATAAAGTTAACTAGATTACACATATAAAGGCGATAATTACGCAGCGACATAACAGAAAACTAGCTATATGATGGCTTATGGGCAGGTATGGTATTATTTTGATACATAGAGACGAATAGTAACCCATAAGAAAAAAATGAAACTTCAAGCCTTAAGGGTTACCCCGGCTCACGCACAAACACAGGCACACACAGCACACACACACACACTCTCTCTCTCTCTCCCGGGCGGTGAATAATTACAAAAACACCTGAATTACGGAGGCCTACCTTATTCATACCTTGGCAACTTTGAAACTTGCGCGTGGGACACGATAGAAAAGAGCACCATAAATGCAGCGCATACATAGCCGGAATATAACTGAACGCGTGATATCGCACCGCCAAGCAATACCATCATAAAAAAATAACTGGCACGCGACGTCTACATTCAATTTCCCCTGTCACCTAAAACGATTTGGGCACGAAACAATTGGGTCAGAACTGAGCAAAGTCAAGAAGCTCCATCCTGAGAAATTAAGGCCGGCAATAAGCACCTTGATCAAATCTGGGAAGTAACCACCATTAGCATAAGTGTAAGCGCGCTTAATCAACAAGTACCTGTACAAAGCTGGGTAGTGAGCAGAGACACCCTAATCATAAGTACGGTCACCAAGGAAACTTGACATTAACTGGTAGAGTTTCAGATAATGCCACTGTTGAAGAAAAAAACGACTGGGAAGCAGGAACTTGAACGACGCAAGGCAGCGATAAAGTAATATTCACACGGAAATTCGGACACTGGAAGAGCTTGACTGACGCTGCCATCGAAATATAACTGCAAGGGACCACAATCGGTAAGCAAAGGCGAAGCGTGACTAGGCAAACGGCAAGAAGTATACAAGACGGACCTCGTGACTCTGGGAAAAGCAGAAAGTTGCGATATGGACGGATGCAAGGGATACAGGAGACTTGATATGGATACGACAAAATGGATCACAGAATACAACATGAGCTCGGTATACCGCACTCCATAAGATCAAAATAGCCGGGAAGTTTGGATAAAGTTGGATTAGACCACGGTGTCATCAGTCCAGCAACAAAAGCACAGTTCACTCAAGTCGCCAACCATCGGGTATGTAAGAGCAGAGCCAAAAGTGGGTAACCAGGAGAGCGACAGGGAATACACATAATGCAGATGAAACACGAAGGTAGGTCGGATAAGTTGATAAGACAATAACACCAGATTCTACAAAGCTATAATGTAAATATCGAACGCGTTACATTCACCACTTCAAGTTTTATCCATACCATCTTCAAATAAAACGGTAGCTTTCCAAGAGTGGGAACGTGAGGGGACCGGCTAATGTATCTGCTAGTGATGGCAACACATCCTATATACAGATGGTTTATATTTGAGCGGCATATTAGAGTAAGTGCTGCTTACCATCAAAGCCAAACGGAGCAGGCATGTGCAAAAGAAGCTAATCATGTACACGAATGTTGATCGAAGCTGCATTCCGGTAATACGTCGAGCAACTATTACGCAAACGAAATGAGTGACACGTATCTCGCATGAACATAGACGAAAGCTTACCCATTCTAACTGGTAGAAGCGCCGTAGATATTGCATCAAGGCTGGAGCTACGATAGC